>OX421504.1:7895243-9272743 GCA_949126835.1 Anisus vortex | reverse complement strand
GAGACACAAATGATGGCTTAAATTTTTTCATGTTCCCACATTAAAAGAAAAAAGTATCCCATTCAGATCAATTTCATCTATATGACCTTTGAATAAGCGCTAACCATTTTCCATGACCCGGGCATACCTGGCGGATTGTGTGGCCACCACAAAACCAATCCGCCTTTACTTTGCCCAAAAAAAATGTCAGGCACCCATCGGAGCTGGGTTGACTCAGGTCACCCTCCTGACCCGGGAACAAATCTTAGCTTTCACCTGGATTTGAACCCAGGACCCTCGGTATGTTTAGCGAGCGAGTTGCCGCTAGGCCACATTAGCATAACCGTACACATTTCTTGAAGAACATTTATTTTTAGTTTCCGTTCAGTGTGTTAGTGACTATTTTGAACATAAAAGGGGGGGGGGGGGTAAAAAATCATGATGTTCGATACTTAGCATTGACCTATCTTATTAAACCAATAATAAATGGTAGTATTTTTGTAAAACTTCCTTTCAGATATTCGCCAACAAGGGAAACGGTGGGTCACATGATTACTGGGGCGCCGAGCAGTTTCATTATCTCCACAGAAGTCAGTATGAGCTGTATGACTTCACCTTTGACCATTACGAGGTAAGACTCGCTGGTGCTTTTGTGTCTCGTTTCGGTATGTAGCGTAATAAGTTAGCACTGGCCTACGAAATAAACTAATTTCTGTTCTGTGCGACATATTATGATCAATGTATACAAGGATGTCTATCGTTTGATTCTTAGCGAACCTCCTCCCGCCCACCACTCACCTACAGATGCAAGAAAAAAATCTAATAGATATTATTCTGTAAAGACTTAATAAAATATGAAGTTGGGGAATACAGTTGTCGAAAATGAACATAGAAAAAAAAGCATAGGCCTAGATCTATATATTTGAATGACTTGTAAATTCTAAATGTTCGAAATTAATATTTTTTTAATTCGGCATTTCTCGAAAAGACCGAATGGATGTAGATTGTAAGTCAATGTTATAGTACGTTATACCCCCAGTCTGAGGTTTAAAAAAATGTTTGCATTAACTAATAACTAAGCACGGTGCCTTCATTTATATAGATCAGTGTTTTGAACTCTTTAGTGCACTTTGATTTATTTCTGCCTGACAGCACTGGCATATATTGACTAGTTCTTTTATAATCGCTTTCAGCTTTTGGCACTAATCAGTAATCTTTTGGCTTGACATTTTAATTAATTTTCAAACCATAATTTTGAATGAATTGTAGAATAATGAATCACAATATTAATCTAAGAGCACAATACAATATTTCGCCATTTTCAAAAAATATTTATTAGACCGTTTGCATCAAGAAGACTATGTGTGTATTTTAAATAGTCAAAGCCATACTTTGTAAAGCTATCTATATTTCATATATTGAAAGGGAAATTCTCCTTTAAGAATGAATGTAAAGTAAAGTATCCCGTCGGACCAAATTGATCCATAGGGCCGGTGAAGCAGCGTTCACCAGTTTCTGTGGCCAGCACAATGCCTAGCCGCCTTTACTTTACCCCCAGCTAAAGTCAGGTTCCCATCAGAGCTGGCTAGACTCAGGGACACAGCTCGAGTTCAGGGGGAAAACATCCTAGCCTTCACCAGGACTTGAACCCAGGACCTACGGTAGGCCAGCCAAACGCATGCCGCTCGGCCACCGTGCCCTATAAGAATCTATGCATTGTGGGGGGGGGGGGGGGGAGGGGGAGGGGGGTTGCAACGTAGCATACCTTATCAATGTCGAAATACCCCCAAAAAAGGTAATATAGAACGACCCCATCAGGCTACTTGTATGCCTATACTATAACATACCTTGTATGCCTATACTATAACATACCATGTATGCCTATACTATAACATACCTTGTATGCCTATACTATAACATGCCTTGTATGCCTATACTATAACATACCTTGTATGTCTATACCATAACATACCTTGTATGCCTATACCATAACATACCTTGTATGCCTATACCATAACATACCTTGGATGCCTATACTATAACATACCTTGTATATCTATACCATAACATACCTTGGATGCCTATACTATAACATACCTTGTATGCCTATACTATAACATACCTTGTATGCCTATACTATAACATACCTGGTATGCCTATATACTATAACATACCTTGTTTGCCTAGACTATAACATACCTTGTATGCCTATACTATAACATACCTTGTATGCCTATACTATAACATACCTTGAATGCCTATACTATAACATACCTTGTATGCCTATACTATAACATACCTTGTATGCCTATACTATAACATACCTTGTATGCCTATACTATAACATACCTTGTATGCCTATACTATAACATACCTTGTATGCCTATACTATAACATACCTTGTATGCCTATACTATAACATACCTTGTATGCCTATACTGTAAGATACCTTTTTTGTTATTATAAAAGCTCATACATACAAACAGTAAGCCATACAGAAAAACATAATCACAAATGTTCTTCTTTAGTTCAGTCCACCATATTATAAAAATGTTGTTTTTTTAAAGTAACTTTAATGAAAATAATATCTAGAGCCTATTTATATTTATGTACTTGGGTAAACATAATAACATCTGTCTGTATCAACCCTTTCCTTATTCTCTATGTCTGAAATACTAAATGAAAGGTGGACAATGTGGCTGGAGAGACTCGATACAAGCATCTGGTGGAGGAGCTCAAAGCGCACTTGGTGGAGTGGCAGAGGCTGACCTTTGACCCGTGGCTCTGTTCCAGCGATGACGTCAACACCAGGGGCAACTGCATCAGCTACCCGTGAAATAAAATATTGCTTGTAAATAAAAATGACACATTATTTTTTTTTAAAGAAGGCCTTTTGTTGTTGTCCACATTTGATTGCTGTTAATAATAATAATAATAATAATAATAATAATAATAATAATGACATTTGTATAGCGCTGCCAACAAGCATAATGCAAGCTCAGAGCGCATTTAACATACAACC
The DNA here is from genome assembly GCA_949126835.1 of Anisus vortex. NCBI lineage: Eukaryota > Metazoa > Mollusca > Gastropoda > Planorbidae > Anisus > Anisus vortex. The sequence goes on along the minus strand of OX421504.1, from coordinate 9,269,742 downwards.
AAGAACACGGATACAATCTATAGGCTAAGAGATAAAAAACTAAATGATGATTCATTCATTCTGTTAATTGTATTGCCCCTCCGTCTCTTTCTCTCTTTTAAGATATAAGTATGGGATTGACAGACAGCTAGTAGATAAATATAAAGGTTGTAAAAGAGATAGTTTGATTGATTGACACATAAATAGATTATTTTGATTGGTTGACAGAGAGATAGATAGTATTACATACGTGTTTATTTTAGGGTTATCCCTGCCATCATACATGATTTCTAATTAAGTTAAAATATAAAGCTGGCTCTAATTAAAATAATGTCTAGGGAAAATGGTGGCGTATGAATAGCAAGAATACCGTTAAAACTAATAACTACGAACGAATACTAATTTTAAAGGAGCACAAACTTTATTAGATAGAAGAATACAACACCTATTAAAAAAATAAACAATTCACTTTATTTCCATACAAGCTACATTGCCCGGCGTTGCCCGGGTGGAAAAAAAACAGGACTGTATAAGGGGCCGTCCATAAATTACGTCACACGATTTTCGCTGATTTTTTTACCCCCCCTCCCCCCTTGTCACACATTGTCACAAAAAGTCAGACCCCCCCCCCCTCAAATATGACATCACAAAATCTGCACCCCCTCCCTCCTAAAAGATATTTTTCTAAAATGCAGATTTACAGGTTCCAAATTATTATTTTTTTGTCATCGTTTTGTAATTGATGAATTTTGTATTACATAAAAGAAAAATCAAAAGTGTATTTATAACAAAATCATGTGCACAAAAATAAATGCTTTAGTAGAATGAGAACAAATAAAAAAAATTAAGTTTATATTAAAACAACAACACAAAATGTATGTTTATCATGTATTCTCCCATGGTGATGAAAAATGCTACTTCATGGAATAAATATGGAAAGTATTGGTCTCTTCATCAGGTGAAATGGATATTCCATTCAAATCAAGCTCTTCTTCATCTATCAATTATCTTCTTTACTGAAAGAGCGCCTGTAATGTATAAGAAGATCCATTCAGCACTCTCTCCATTTTCTTCATTTGCGATAATAACCATTAATTCACGTTGTCTACGTGCAGAAACTCTTTGTGGCCTGATAGGTTTAGGAGGAATAATTGATTCCTGCTTGTGTGTTTATTTAATGGCTGCGCAGCATGTCTAACGAAGCGAAGTACATATGACATTTTTTGCTAATACCATCGCTTATCACAGATTGTATTGACGGACAGTAAAAAATCGTATGGAATCGAACGGTGAGGATTTGATGACCGAGGAAGGATATCATCCACTTCCAGACTTTGAGCTGCAAACAGAGATGGAAACTTATGCGACGCTCCATCTGTTGTCTGTTCTGGAATGTTCAGACCTTCGCCTGATTGAACAACTGGTAAAGGAGGTGGAAAAAATATCTCTGTTACTACACTGAAATATGAGCTTCTTGGTTTAGAACAGCACTTTTTGTCGGTGCATTTTACAATTTGAGTTAAGTATTGGCTTGTTTGTACATGAACGTCAAACCATATTTGATCTTTAGACAACTGTGTTCTCCATCGATTTCCGAGACTGTTGGGTCAATGAATTCTGCCACTGTTGGAAAATTATCGACTACCAACTGTGACCAAAGTTCAGCTAGAGTGTTGCCTGCAAAACTGAAAATTCTTTTTTTCTAAATCAGCATCTATGGTAACACCTTTATTGTTCAAGTGACTACTATAGTGGCCATGTGGTAGGCCTAATATCAACCCAGTAAGTTCCTTACTGAATGACGCCATTTTCCTTTCGACCCTATTAAACGAACTTCTCCCTGTAGCATTGGTAGCGATGAATACAGCATCAAAATCGTACTGAAGAAAGTGGTGTACTGCAACCTTAATAACTTTTCAGTATCTTGGGTTTTCGTCTGAGCCACCATCAACTGTCGCCACTAAAATTGGTTTCAACATGCGATCAATACCACTCCGTGTAATGACATTAAATTTCTTGAGATAATTTCTTGAAATCGAGTCCATGACTGAATGCTGTTGATGAAGATTGTTTTCCAGATCGGATTGCAATGTAAGTCGGTCCTGAATAATCAATAGCTTCTCGGTTTCCTAAACCATTGGACTGAATTTGGATTCCAGCATACACCGCCGGAATTAGCTTGTATACTGCAGCCAAAACCCAGTCATGGTCAGCCAAGCTGACTCTGTATTCGATGTGCATCAGCAAGGACTTTGCTTGTTAGCAGTAGTCAACCCGATTGGCACTCGAGCTTTATCGTCTTGACTCAGAAAGCACGCTTCGTTTGACCCTAGCATGGATGCCAACTCTTCCAATACTCTTATTGTTGCCGTACAAAACAAACCGTCTCTATGTTTAGCATGTTTAGATCATTATGTGCTCTAACGAGCTTTACTTGGACTAATGAGACATGACGCTGGCCACTTTGGTAAAAGACGAAGGTAGAGTCCACTTCTACTGATTGTAAATTCGTCCATCTTTAAGTGTTCAGTGAGTTCATCTAATGTTTTTATGCTTCTGTACACATCACTTTGCCTTTTTTCGTGTGATGCTGATCCGTGCAAAGCAATATCCCCAATAGTTTCCAGTAACGATGTGTGATCTTCCTCAAGTCTTGGCCTACCAGGCTTGGCTCTGACGTTCAGAGATGCGAATGATTCTGGATTACTTTCAATCAGAATATTAAATTTATTTTTAACATTCAGACGCGTTCGCGATGTCATCATATTTTGAAAATAGGCAAGAAACAATGCGATCATAATTTTAATTTACAATGCTTATTAATAGTAACTAGTTGACCCGTGGACACATTGTGTCCATACAAAACATATAGAAATTAAAAACATAATAGCGAGATCAACAGTAGAGAACAAAATAGTACAGTATAAACCAACTATGCAAATAAAGTAAAACAACAGAGTGCGCAGTAATACTAGTAATACACACAAAAAAGTCGGGAAAACCCAAAGTTGGCTGTTCAACACTCTCAGTGAAAGCAAAATGAAAGGGAAGCTACTCTCTTTTACGTCGAGGCGCTTTTTCTTTTTTATTACAGTTTTTATTTGTGCATAAATGTTATGTTTCTATTTATGTAAAATCAACAAAGTCAGCAGCATAAATGATAAACTAAAATTTTATGTTCCTGAAAGTTGCGAGTAAATGTCCATTTTTATGTGACGTCGGATATCTTAGACCCCCCTCCCCCCCTCGTCACACATCGTCACAAATGCGTGACCCCCTCCCCCCCCCTAATCGTGTGACGTAATTTATGGATGGCCCCTAAGGTGCATGTCAGGATCCGAATGTGAGTGATTGGGGTTATTGTGGCTTGTTGTCGTAAGAGTATGATGTGCCGACGCTGTAATCGACCTGGAATATTGTTTAGTTCTCTCCTGGCTCGTTAGATGACATAAGATACACACACAAACAGTTCTAAGGTGTACACAAGCAAATCTCTGGTGATGGTTATAATGTTTATTGTCATTCAGTAATCCAATGGGGAAATATACACGAATCAATACAGTAATAGCTAACACTAGAGTATGGTATTGTCATGTAGTCTATCATTAAGCTACACAACTACCCGGGGGAAATTCTATTACTGGGCGAAATCTAGAGTGTAAACATGCGGGGGGGGGGTCTAATATGCAAGTCCAAAATGTACAGATAGGGACTTCCAGGCTCCAGTTTTAAGTTTACAGGCCGAGCGCCAAGCCAAGACTGACTTCTAAGTTTTTGCGCTCGCGTTCTTGTGACTCTAAATCACGTGGTCTATCTCAATTTGGTTGGCTAACTTCCTTAATTTAGATTTAGATATGATTCCGATTGGCTTGTTCGAAGATATTTCTGTATAAAGGGATGACTCACTAGAGGGGGAAGGGGGGGGAGTGTAGACGGGGTGGGAGTGTAGATGAAAGCAATTATTACAGCCAACAAGCGGGGTGGTAGGGGAACAGAGGAGAGGGGAAATGATTCATCTTCTCTACAGGGGACTTAATATCTCTATGTCAAGTGGTCCGCGGTCAAATTTGTACCATTTAAGACTTACTACCTCGAGTGAAAAATCTTATTTTACATTTAAAGTATGAGAAATTTTCCTTGCTAGTATTTATGATAGAATCGGTATCGACAAAATTGAATTCTCTTGGACCTTGGACATGAACCAGTGATAAGTGACTATAAGAGAATCGATTCTAATATGAATACCGCTTGATATGACGCGACAGTTTCTGTGTACCGTCAGTTTGTGCTTAGCTACCAGTGATTAGGGATGTAAACAACACTGATTTAAGGCAGATAGCAAAGCAACTCTCAAACTTAGCATAAAAAAAGCATAGGTTGAAGATAAAAAGTTGCCTTTTTTTCTTCTTAAAACTAAATGTCGAAATGCAAATAAATAATTCAAATACACCAGAGGGTTCTATCCCTGCCACCGACCGATCCCTGTCGCCCTGCAAGAGTTTTGGGCCCAGTGAACGTAATAATCTTTTATCTAAAAAAAACGTCTGTAAACTTATAAGATTAAGAAAAAGATTCAAGATTTTCTACTAGATCCTATTTTAATTCCTAAACAGAGTTTTTAGAATAAGAGATAAGAAGCGACAATGCATTACTTTCACACCCACCGGCTCACATCTGTGTTTAAAGTTAAAGTTAAAGACTTAAAGATGTTGGTCATAATTTCGTAAACTCTTTACGAAATTTGTTATAAACTTTATGGCTTGGGTTCCAATCTGCGGTGATCATTTCAAGTCATTTTACATTTATTTCTGGTAAGTTGAATCCAAACTTAGTATAAATTCTGTTCGTAGGCTATTAGATCATTAAGCATTTCATCATACCATCTATTTCTCCTGTTTTGGGGGGGGGCACGGCGGTCGAGCGGCACCGCGTTCGACTGGCGATCCGAAGGTTCTGGATTCGAATCCTGGTGGAGGCTAGGATTTATTCCCGGGGTGTCTCTGAGTCTACCCAGCTAATTGATGGGTACCCTCAAACTAATTAAAAAATTAATTAGCTGTACTACAACTACAGTTCACTGATTTATTAGAGCGACAGAGAGAATAAAATTTAAAAAAAGAAATGAAACGAAAGTCCGTATTGTTTCCAGAGTCAAACTTCCGCTGGTGACGCAGACGACAATGGGCCATAACTCTATAGATCGATCAAGCGATTAGCAGATTTGTCTTTGGTTAAAGAGCAGAAAAAAAATTATGATGTTTAACATGAAAGGACTTCTGTTTTTTCATAGTTATTAATAAGCGACACATTGCCAAGACTTGGCACGCAGAGCAATTTTCAAATGGCACGCGAAGACGAAATCTCCCTAAAAAAGGCAATTAAATTACGTTCTAGAAGAAATTGAGTGCTAAAGCAGGATGACTTTTAGGCTGTTTGGGACGCTTAATGAATTAGAAATCTTAATTTGGCACACCATTATCAAAAGGTTTCCAACCCCTGGTCTAGAGTATAGATGTATAGTGTTGGATTTTCTACTACGGTAAAAATTTTCTAATTTAGATTTGACAATGCAATAATTATTCCCCCACGTCCTGGTGCTGAAGGGATATAGCTTTAAATAGCTGGCTAGTAAAGTAAAGTATCCCTTCGGACCAAGTTGATCCATAGGTCCGGTGAAACAGCGTTCACCTTTTTTTGTGTGACTGTGTGGCAGCAATTAGCACAGCCGCCTTTACTTTACCCCAACTAAGGTCAGTTAAGATTCAGGGACATTCTCCAGACCCGGGAAAAAATCCTAGCCTGCACTAGGATTCGAACCCAGGACGTTCGATACGCCAGCCAAACGCGCTGCCTCATGTAACATAATTTATATACTTAAGTCAACTCTGACATATCAGCTGTTGTTAGTGTGTGTGTGTTTTTACGATGCTAATTTCTTGAATATCGTCTTGCATCCAATGCACTTCTTCTTCTTCTTCTATCCCATAACCCGAGTGAGGGTCGTTGGGGCACCATTTTTGGACAGTTGGATGATTTTACGCCATTCGTCTCGGTCCTACGCCGCCCTCTGGGATTCTACAAGAGACAAGCCGGCCCACGCCTTGATATCATCACCCCATCGTCTCTTCTGCCTACCTCTCTTTCTTCCAACCCGCACTGTGCCCTGCAGGATGGTTTTCGCCAGACCTTCGGATCTTGCTACATGCCCGTACCATGTGAATTTTCTGGATTTAATGGCGCTGAGTAGATCCCCGATGACTTTGGTGATTCGCTCACGGACAGCCTCATTTGTAACTCGATCTTTGTAGATGTTTAAAATTTTACGTAGGCATCTCATTTCCAGGGCTCTGATTCTTTTCCGGAGATCTGCTGTAAGTGTCTATGTTTGACGGCCGTACATAAAAACTGCCATCGCCAGAGAGCGCATCAGTTGAATCTTTGAGTTAAGTGAGATTGTCTTGCTTCGCCAGATATTTTTTAGCTTGCAAAGAGCAGCTGTTGTCTGGGCTATTTTTGCAATAATTTTCGTCTTGTATCCTACATCGGATATTATGGATCCCAGATAATTGAAGGAGGATACTTTCTCGAGCCTCTGACCGCCCACTTGTATTTTGGATTCAAACTCCATGTTTGCCATAACTTTGGTCTTTTCAGCGTTTATTTCCATGCCATACGCCGTTGATATTTTCTCTAGTTTGGCTGTTAACGCCCTCAGTTCATCTTCACTGCCAGCTAAGCAATCTATGTCATCGGCAAAGCGAAGATTGGTGACTGGTCTCCCACCGATGCTGACTGTCCCGACGTGGTCATCCAGTGCATCGGTCATGATCCTTTCTAGATAAATATTGAAGAGTGTCGGAGAGAGTAGGCACCCTGGACGCACGCCAACGGTTGTTTTAAACCAGTTGCCAGTGACATCATTGTGGAAGACTGGTAGCCCTGTCATACAAACTTTTAAATGCTGTAATGTTGGGGGTGATGTTGTATGCTTTCATGGTTTACAACAGCGCTGCATGCCAAACTCTGTCAAACGCTTTCCTGAAGTCTACGAACACATGGTATAGGGGGTTGTTGGTGTTGTAGGTATTTCTCACATATTATTCTCAGGTTAAAGATTTGTTCGGTGGTACTTCGCCCTGCCCTGAAATCTGCTTGTTCTTCGGCTATGATTTGTTCTGCTTGAGGTTTTAACCTGTTGAGTATTATGTACACACACACACAAACTACAATATTATACATTACTCTAATGAAGTATAATGAGGTACAATTTCAGCTTTTTCTAGTATTGATGAAAAATGTTACGATGTCAGAAATGTGACATTAAAAAAAAAGTTATATTAGATTGTCATTGGAATATAACAGTAACAGTAGCCTAACAATGTGAACATTAAAACATTTTACTGTCATGATTTAGGACAATCCAAAGACTATAATAAGATGGACCGCATGCGATCGTAAATTTTGAAACAGATGGTTTCAAGCAAAGACTATAATATACCTGGACCGCTTGCTTTAGTATTTCTGCTATATGATGACTCCATAGACTATAATATACATGGACCGCTTGCTTTAGTATTTCTGCTATATGATGACTCCATAGACTATAATATACATGGACCGCTTGCTTAAGTATTTCTGCTATATGATGACTTGAAACACTGATTTTCGGAATTCCCGATTATAAATAAAGTAATTGCTATACAGGAAATAAAGTTATTGAAATACAAGTTCCATTTTATTTAATCGCTATGATTTTCTCAATGAAAAATTAAAATCGAAAGTTGTACAGAGCGGAAACATTTATAGATAAGTGTTGTGTGCGCACGGAAAAAGAACATAAGCTCTAAAAATAGAGCAGGCTGTCCATCTTATTATAGTCAATGTCAATGATAATAGGATTAAAAGACCTACAAGTAATCATTTAAATTCGAAAAACATGCGATTTAATAAAACGTAACATGTATGACAATTAATTACTTTATTTAGAATCGGGAATTGCAAAAAAAAAAGAAGATAATAGCATAAGAAACTAAAGCAAGCAGTCCATGTATATTATAGTCTATGGTTTCAAGCTATCAAATAGCGGAAATACCAAAGCAAGTGGTCCATCTTATTATAGTATTTGGATAATCTTACCTTATTTTTAAACGAAAAGACGCGCCGCCTAAAATTCTAAAATTAAAATAATGTAATTCTATCAGCAACTAGGCGTTCAACAATAGTGCTGTAAACATAAACATATCACTAGGCCTATGGACAAGTCTTAACGTGTATGCATGCATAAAAGGTCACGTGCAAAAACATTTCCGTTCTTATTCTATCATTTTATTCGAAACAATGTCTGTGTGCTACTTTACTGGTTGTACTCAAATTTGTTGGGGATTAACATTTTTTTCATGTGCAATAGATGTTTACAAAGCAAAACAATGTATTGTGAAAGTCAGAAGGGAATAATCACCTTTTTAAAATATCAAACTTATTGCTTAATGCAAAAGAATTTTTGTTATTCGTTTTTATGAATACGAATTTTGTTTTTCAATAACCAAGAAAACGCAACTCTTGACTCATTTATTTTGTAAACAAATAAAAATTTAACGTCACGCGACTAACACTTGAGTATTAATGATCGCCTGTTCACTTTTGATGTTAAAAACGGATTCCTCATAACTAATATTGTATCCTTTGTATAATTCTAAAAGACTAGAACTGGCCGTCGAGGTTGAAATCAATTGTCAAACACCACCAAAAGCATGTTTACGAAAATGTTATTGTTATTAGTTTAAAAATAGAACAGGAAGTTCACGAACATTCGGGTTCAAAAGTTCACGCCTCATTAAGACTTGTCCATTGTTTTCCTAATCTACAGCCAAACAACAGAAGGAATAATTTAATGATCGTCTTTCATGGTGTATATTTTAATTTTTGACAACAATCCTACAATGTCCAGACGTAAGTATCTAGCTTGGTTCTGAGTTATGTTTGATTTGTTAGAAACTCCACATGCTAATACATGTATCTCAATTTTAGACTCACTATAATAATGCTTATTTCCTTATAGTCATCTTATATGAATGTAGTATATCTTACCTTATCTGAAATATTACAGACGCTCCTTCTGTAAAGAAGATTATTGCGTCCTACGTTCATCCGTGGTCCGAGTCTAGTCTTGCATCTTTATTAATGTTTTAAATGATGTTAAGTAGTATGTAAGATAAGATAAGTTACTGGTTTTCCTGGTTTGTTCAGGCAACCCATTCCATGCCCTAATGCCACTAGGGAAGAAAGAGTACTTATATGAATTTTTTCGCGCATCAAGGACATGACAAGTGTTGTTGTCTTTCTGTTTATCTGAGCATTGTAACACGCTGTTATTGGGTTGTATCTCTAAATTAGAATTCTATTATTTATGCAAAAAAAAGTAATATTGTCACCCCCCCCCCCTTACCCCTGATGCACCCTGTATCCTTTTTAGACTTCTCATACCTACAAATTAGCTAATTCCTTCCCCCCCCCCCCCCACACACACACCAAAAAAAAACCCGTATGAAAAATTAATTTTTAGCAATAGTCACAAAGCATTCGTTTTTCTATGTTTTTTTTAAAAATATTTTTATTATAACATGTTTGTTCGCGTGGAAATGTATTAAAAGAAATAATATAGTAACATGAACGTTATATTTTTTCCTTGAACGCTTCATCAAAATAATTCATAAAATAATTGAATAATAAAAGCGAAAAAGAAAGTAATTAATTTCAATAAATGGAAATATAAATCAAGGTGGAAGAAGCTAAGGCGAAGAGAAAAAATCATAAAAATGGAAGGAAATTAGATCTGTTGGTGGCTAATCCATTGGCATTTATATAGACTAGTGCTTTTCACATTTCATTACCCACTTTGAACAGTCTTTCTTGTTATGGATCTACAACAGGGGTTCTCAAACTCGGATCTACAATATGCAGTCAATCCATTTAAAAGGCAATCAAACTTACAACAAAAAACAAAATAAGTTATAAGTGGATTACAGTAATAACAATGTTAACTCCTCCTTTTTCATTTTAGGTTCACAAGGCAGCAGAGTTTATTGGGTTCTTGTTCAAAAGTATATAAAGGGTTAAATGAGTATCGTTTATTTCTTCAACAAAAACTAAACAAGAATCAAGAAAAGTTCACGGTATAATGTGTAGGTGTTTGATCTTGCAACTAGTGTTGTTTTTCAGTATAGAAGGTTAGTTTATTAAAGTTTTTTTAGCCTCTTTTATCTCATGAAATATTCGCTTTTTTTAAAACACGAAATTCGATTTTTGTTTAGTGCCAGCGTTTACTTGTTTGTGTCTTTATCTCTCTCAACTCTCTCGTGTTCTCTCTACTTTCTATATCTCTCTCTACCATCTCTATACATTTTCTCTACTATCACCCAACGATCTTTCTTGCTCTCTTTACCATCTCTGTACCTCTCTCTCTCTCTGTGCCATCTCTCTAATTTCTCTCTACCATCTCTCTACTCTCTCTCTCTATGCCATCTCTCTAATTTCTCTCTACCATCTCCCTACTCTCTCTCTCTATGCCATCTCTATAATTTCTCTCTACCATCTCTCTACTCTCTCTTTCTATGCCATCTCTCTAATTTCTCTCTACCATCTCTCTACTCTCTCTCTATGCCATCTCTCTAATTTCTCTCTAATTTCTCTCTACCATCTCTCTACTCTCTCTCTCTAATTTCTCTTTACCATCTCTCTCTACCATCTCTCTATGCTATTTACCATCTCTCTATTCTCTATACCATCTCTCAACTGTTTCTCTGCCATCTCTCTACCATCTCTCTACATTCTCTCTATCATCACTCTACTCTTTGTACCATCTCTCTACTCTCAATTTACATCGCCAATAGATAAATAGAGGTATAAAATATAAAAAAATTCATCGAAGTATTCATTAACTTAAAACGTTTATAATCTCTTTTAAATGTGTACCTTTCAGTTGTGCAGCCCAATCGCCACCTGTTCATCGAACACTTTAGCCATAGTCACGTTGATCCACACAACACTTCCAGTCAACTAGACCATTTCATACTTGTTGTTTCTGTTGATTCCAACGTTTTTTGGCCGTGGAAAACTTTTCTCAACAGATTTGGCTACGAACTTGAGGGTGGGGATTTCGGAACAGTAAGCATGATTCTTAATGGGTTTTTGTTGTGTTTGTTTTGGGTTGTTTTTCTTTTTGGGGGTGGCCCTTATCTTTCCTTCTTTCTTGTTGCCTTTCATTTTTAATTCATTAATTTTTTGCCTTATTTATTTTCTCCTTTCCTCTTTCGTTCTTTCATTATTTTTCCATCATGTATTCATGGATGTGCCCCGTTTCTCTCTGTCGACCGTTGGCCGTGGAGCCTTCTCAATAAGCTTATCTGGCCCGAAAGAATGGAATCTACTTCCCATCCAATTCAGGCGAATAAGTTCTATCGTCACTTTAAAAAAAGAACTTGAAAACACATTTTTTTAAATATCTATCTTCGTGTAACATTGTTTTTAAAACCACTACTGTTTTACTTTTATACTAGGTCGGTTAATGTTATATTTATTTGCTTTGTTCTATGTTTGTAAAGTTTTAATAACTTTAATTTAGCTTTATGTCCCTTTTTAGTCTAGAGAATCTAGTGATCTATAACTAGTGAATATTCCCAATAATCAAGAGTAACACTATTAGTCAAATCGCTAAACCTAGAAACACTAGAGGACAGAAGGGCAAAGAGTAAAGTAGTAATAATACATAAGGCATTAAACTCTAATTTAGAAGTACAACCCAATAACAACCTGTTGCAAATATCAGATAAACATAAAGACAAAAACACTTTCCTTATTCCTTATGCGAGAACAAAGGCATATAAGTACTCTTTCTTCCCTAGTGGCATTCGGGCATGGAATGGGTTGCCTGAATAAACCAGGAAAACCAGTAACTTAGCATAATTTAAAACATTAATCAAAATGCAAGATTAGACTCGGACCACGGATGAGCGTAGGACGTAATAATCTTCTTTATAGAAGAATTTATTATTCACAAATGCTATAATTTTCTTATGTTTTTGACTATGCCTTTATTGTACCTATGTACTATGTGGCAAATAAAATATTGTTCATATTGTTCATTGTTGTAATATATGATAAGAATCATATCCGTGTTTTATTTTCGACTGACAGCTTTAAACTCCATCAACAGTTGCGCCAACTTACTTATAGGCCTATAAGAAAGAAAACATACACTCTTAACATTAATTCAGACATAAAACTCAGAAATTCAGCTTTATTACAATAAAACCGTAGTTTTAGCGCCATTTTTTTAATTCACGAAATAATTTGGGCTCCAAAAATTATTTTTTTTAAAAGGTGTGTTAAAGATATTTTACTTTTTCATTTCTGTTTTCATTTTACAGTAGATGACCATATACTATAATAAGATGGACCGCTTGCTCTATTTTTAGAGCTTATATTATGTACTTTTTTTTCCGTGCGCAACCAATTCGGCTGGCTTAAATTACTTCTACGCTCCTCGTTGTTTCTTAAATGTTTCCGCTGTATAGTACTTTCGATTTTAATTTTAATTTTTCATTGAGAAAATCGAAGCGATTCAATTAAACGGAAGTGCAAAGGAAACAACGAATCGGAAATTCCGAAAAGCAGTCTTTCGAGTCATCATATAGCAGAAATACTAAAGCAAGCGGTCGATGTATATTATAGTCTATGGCTTGACTTTACTCAATTACTTGTGAGCTGTTTGAATATTTAGATTTTTAAGAAACTAAATATGTACATACAATTCTTTATTTATTCTAACTCTGTTCAGCTCTGTGTCATTAACATACTACCTGAAGGGTGCGGACACCACCCTATGGCTGAGCAGGGCAACATCTGCTACTGTGGCAGTAATTCCAACGGCTGGCTGATCTTGCAGTTGAACTGGACCTATGCGGACTACCTCCGCACCTCCAGCCTGTACGTCTGGTGGGGGCAGAAAAATTTCGAGAGGAGCATTTCAATTTCTTTGGCTTAGAACCCAAGTAAGTCTTATGCTGAAAGACATTTTGTTTGTAAAAACGTATACAAGCTTACTAGCTATAGAACATAGGCCTATAGGTTCTGTAATAGCCAGATAATACATTTAGGCCTATACCCGATTAGGCCTATTCAAAAAGTATTTCAAATTTATTTTAAAAAAAAGATAATAGCGTAAAATCTATCACCTACAACCTCCTTGTAATAAATGATATAGCCTGCTTATATAGATACTATCGGACACGGTGGCCTAGCGTCAGCGCGTTCGTCTGGCGTACCGAAGGTCATGAGTTCAAATTTTGATGAAGGTTAGGATTCTTACCCGGGACTTGAGGTTGTCCCTGAGTCTACCCAGCTCTGATGGGTACCCAACCCTTAGTTGGGATAAAGTAAAGGCGGCAGTTCATAGTGCTGGCCACACAATCACCTAGTATGACATGGTAACAGAAACTGGACAACGCTGCTTCACCGGCCATATGGATCAATTTAGTCCGACGGGTACTTTACATTTTTTTAAATATCGATACTGCCTGCTGTGATATAAGCAAAAGCCTACTTTGTAAAGCAAAAAGATATAACATTGTACATAGAATAACGGGCATTATTTCTCATTGTACATAGAATAACGGGCATTATTTCTCATTGTACATAGAATAACGGGCATTATTTCTCATTGTACATAGAATAACGGGCATTATTTCTCATTGTACATAGAATAACGGGCATTATTTCTCATTGTACATAGAATAACGGGCATTATTTCTCATTGTAGATAGAATAACGGGCATTATTTCTCATTGTACATAGAATAACGGGCATTATTTCTCATTGTACATAGAATAACGGGAATTATTTCTCATTGTACATAGAATAACGGGCATTATTTCTCATTGTACATAGAATAACGGGCATTATTTCTCATTGTACATAGAATAATTGGCATTATTTCTCATTGTACATAAAATAATTGGCATTATTTCTCATTGTACATAGAATAACGGGCATTATTTCTCATTGTACATAGAATAACGGGCATTATTTCTCATTGTACATAGAATAACGGGCATTATTTCTCATTGTACATAGAATAACGGGCATTATTTCTCATTGTACATAGAATAACGGGCATTATTTCTCATTGTACATAGAATAACGGGCATTATTTCTCATTGTACATAGAATAATTGGCATTATTTCTCATTGTACATAAAATAATTGGCATTATTTCTCATTGTACATAGAATAACGGGCATTATTTCTCATTGTACATAGAATAACGGGCATTATTTCTCATTGTACATAGAATAATTGGCATTATTTCTCATTGTACATAGAATAATTGGCATTATTTCTCATTGTACATAGAATAATTGGCATTATTTCTCATTGTACATAGAATAACGGGCATTATTTCTCATTGTACATAGAATAACGGGCATTGTTTCTCATTGTACATAGAATAACGGGCATTATTTCTCATTGTACATAGAATAATTGGCATTATTTCTCATTGTACATAGAATAATTGGCATTATTTCTCATTGTACATAGAATAACGGGCATTATTTCTCATTGTACATAGAATAACGGGCATTATTTCTCATTGTACATAGAATAACGGGCATTATTTCTCATTGTACATAGAATAACGGGCATTATTTCTCATTGTACATAGAATAACGGGCATTATTTCTCATTGTACATAGAATAACGGGCATTATTTCTCATTGTACATAGAATAACGGGCATTATTTCTCATTGTACATAGAATAACGGGCATTATTTCTCATTGTACATAGAATAACGGGCATTATTTCTCATTGTACATAGAATAACGGGCATTATTTCTCATTGTACATAGAATAACGGGCATTATTTCTCATTGTACATAGAATAACGGGCATTATTTCTCATTGTACATAGAATAACGGGCATTATTTCTCATTGTACATAGAATAATTGGCATTATTTCTCATTGTACATAGAATAACGGGCATTATTTCTCATTGTACATAGAATAACGGGCATTGTTTCTCATTGTACATAGAATAACGGGCATTATTTCTCATTGTACATA
The DNA here is from genome assembly GCA_949126835.1 of Anisus vortex. Taxonomy (NCBI): domain Eukaryota; kingdom Metazoa; phylum Mollusca; class Gastropoda; family Planorbidae; genus Anisus; species Anisus vortex. The sequence goes on along the minus strand of OX421504.1, from coordinate 9,254,642 downwards.
GAATAATTGGCATTATTTCTCATTGTACATAGAATAACGGGCATTATTTCTCATTGTACATAGAATAACGGGCATTATTTCTCATTGTACATAGAATAATGGGCATTATTTCTCATTGTACATAGAATAACGGGCATTATTTCTCATTGTACATAGAATAACGGGCATTATTTCTCATTGTACATAGAATAACGGGCATTATTTCTCATTGTACATAGAATAACGGGCATTATTTCTCATTGTACATAGAATAACGGGCATTATTTCTCATTGTACATAGAATAACGGGCATTATTTCTCATTGTACATAGAATAATGGGCATTATTTCTCATTGTACATAGAATAACGGGCATTATTTCTCATTGTACATAGAATAATTGGCATTATTTCTCATTGTACATAGAATAACGGGCATTATTTCTCATTGTACATAGAATAACGGGCATTATTTCTCATTGTACATAGAATAATTGGCATTATTTCTCATTGTACATAGAATAATTGGCATTATTTCTCATTGTACAAAGAATAACGGGCATTATTTCTCATTGTACATAGAATAACGGGCATTATTTCTCATTGTACATAGAATAACGGGCATTATTTCTCATTGTACATAGAATAACGGGCATTATTTCTCATTGTACATAGAATAACGGGCATTATTTCTCATTGTAGATAGAATAACGGGCATTATTTCTCATTGTACATAGAATAACGGGCATTATTTCTCATTGTACATAGAATAACGGGCATTATTTCTCATTGTACATAGAATAATTGGCATTATTTCTCATTGTACATAGAATAATTGGCATTATTTCTCATTGTACATAGAATAACGGGCATTATTTCTCATTGTACATAGAATAACGGGCATTATTTCTCATTGTACATAGAATAACGGGAATTATTTCTCATTGTACATAGAATAACGGGCATTATTTCTCATTGTACATAGAATAACGGGCATTATTTCTCATTGTACATAGAATAATTGGCATTATTTCTCATTGTACATAAAATAATTGGCATTATTTCTCATTGTACATAGAATAACGGGCATTATTTCTCATTGTACATAGAATAACGGGTATTATTTCTCATTGTACATAGAATAATTGGCATTATTTCTCATTGTACATAGAATAATTGGCATTATTTCTCATTGTACATAGAATAATTGGCATTATTTCTCATTGTACATAGAATAACGGGCATTATTTCTCATTGTACATAGAATAACGGGCATTGTTTCTCATTGTACATAGAATAACGGGCATTATTTCTCATTGTACATAGAATAATTGGCATTATTTCTCATTGTACATAGAATAATTGGCATTATTTCTCATTGTACATAGAATAACGGGCATTATTTCTCATTGTACATAGAATAACGGGCATTATTTCTCATTGTACATAGAATAACGGGCATTATTTCTCATTGTACATAGAATAACGGGCATTATTTCTCATTGTACATAGAATAACGGGCATTATTTCTCATTGTACATAGAATAACGGGCATTATTTCTCATTGTACATAGAATAACGGGCATTATTTCTCATTGTACATAGAATAACGGGCATTATTTCTCATTGTACATAGAATAATTGGCATTATTTCTCATTGTACATAGAATAACGGGCATTATTTCTCATTGTACATAGAATAACGGGCATTGTTTCTCATTGTACATAGAATAACGGGCATTATTTCTCATTGTACATAGAATAATTGGCATTATTTCTCATTGTACATAGAATAACGGGCATTATTTCTCATTGTACATAGAATAACGGGCATTATTTCTCATTGTACATAGAATAATGGGCATTATTTCTCATTGTACATAGAATAACGGGCATTATTTCTCATTGTACATAGAATAACGGACATTATTTCTCATTGTACATAGAATAACGGGCATTATTTCTCATTGTACATAGAATAACGGGCATTATTTCTCATTGTACATAGAATAACGGGCATTATTTCTCATTGTACATAGAATAACGGGCATTATTTCTCATTGTACATAGAATAATGGGCATTATTTCTCATTGTACATAGAATAACGGGCATTATTTCTCATTGTACATAGAATAATTGGCATTATTTCTCATTGTACATAGAATAACGGGCATTATTTCTCATTGTACATAGAATAACGGGCATTATTTCTCATTGTACATAGAATAATTGGCATTATTTCTCATTGTACATAGAATAATTGGCATTATTTCTCATTGTACAAAGAATAACGGGCATTATTTCTCATTGTACATAGAATAATTGGCATTTTTTCTCATTGTACATAGAATAATTGGCATTTTTTCTCATTGTACATAGAATAATTGGCATTATTTCTCATTGTACATAGAATAACAGACATTATTTCTCATTGTACATAGAATAACGGGCATTATTTCTCATTGTACATAGAATAACGGGCATTATTTCTCATTGTACATAGAATAACGGGCATTATTTCTCATTGTACATAGAATAATTGGCATTATTTCTCATTGTACATAGAATAACGGGCATTATTTCTCATTGTACATAGAATAACGGACATTATTTCTCATTGTACATAGAATAACGGGCATTATTTCTCATTGTACATAGAATAACGGGCATTATTTCTCATTGTACATAGAATAACGGGCATTATTTCTCATTGTACATAGAATAATTGGCATTATTTCTCATTGTACATAGAATAATTGGCATTATTTCTTATTGTTCATAGAATAATTGGCATTATTTCTCATTGTACATAGAATAATTGGCATTATTTCTCATTGTACATAGAATAATTGGCATTATTTCTCATTGTACATATGTAACAGGGTGGGGGGAAGAGGGGGGGTAATTAATTTTACCATCATAGTTACTACTAAGAAAAGAGGGTTGTGGGTAAAGGACAGCAATCATCTAACTAAATACATCTAAACTAGGGCACTTTGGGCTTCCGTGACACTTCCGTTGGGACAGAAGGATTATTACAATCTAAACAGACCAACAACACTGAACACTAAACATAAAACACTAAAATCATATTTAAATTACAAATTACTTTTTATTCATGGAAATTCACTTGTCCCATTAAAGGGAACATAAAAATCATAAAAACAAATTAAACCCCAACAATAAACCTATACTATCTAAACTCTATAAACATACTGTAAACCCTCACAAATAATAACCAACTTAAACTCCCCACTAAAAACTACTTCAACTCCCCACTAAAAACCAAACTTCAACTCCCCACTAAAAACCAAACTTCAACTCCCCACTAAAAACCAACATAGGCCGACATTACGACCTACAATATAATAGAATAGAAATAGAGAAATAAAAATACACATTAGAACATGGTCATCTATATACATAAGCATAATATATATATACTATATACAGTAAATAAAAACTACATAGCATAGTTCCAACTATAACCAGTTCAAACATGAACCTATACTCCTTGTACATCTTATAACATAATATGAATTATGACATAAGAATCAACTCAGCTCTAGTCAATGAAGACTAGAACAAGACAACACCGCTCTATACTCTGTACCACAGAGTTAGGCCACTCACTGGTTAATACATACCAGTTAAGACCAAGCATGAAATAAAAACATCTACCATAACTTATTCCCATGCCGGCCATTAAAGGCAACATTACATTAAAATAATAATATACATGAACTAAAAAGAAATATACATTTAAAAAGAAGAAGCCAACATAGCGGCTAATGTTCCTTCCCAAACCTCCAACTTAATCCATTCCCATCAATGCACTTGTCATAGACAAGTGGACAATATACATAAAATAACCAAATAAAACATAGCATAAAATAACATACAAATTCTAAAAAGTAATTAAATCTCAACTCACGTCATATCCGAACAAGCCACACACAACTACGCCATAATCTGACCACTGGTCTTCCACAAAATGGGCCATTTCAGACGGAAGTGATTGATTAATTGTTCTATTTATAGACGCTGACCGAACGTCTTGGTGGCAACTCTAACTCTCGCTCTAACTAATTTCAAAATGACTATTTCCTGTTGACTAAAGTGCTAATCCTTATTCTAAATCTCTAATTGCTAAATATCTACAAATCTACCTTATGTACAACCCTATATTAAATTAAACTACAATAAAAATTCTACCTATTACTTTAATTAAACTACACTAACGAAATCCCAATTTAAAATAATCAGAAAAAGAATTCCGAAAAATGACGCAAGGCCTAGCCGCTTAACCTCGTTTCAGGGCTTTCACAAAATACAAAACAATATTTACATACATCATTTTTATACCAAACAGTCCCCCAAGTCTATATCTATATTACAAATAATAAAATATATTTACCTTAAAAGTCAATTACTCACATTCTCGCAAATCATAGCACCCACAGAGCACAGAAACTTAAACACATTCAAACGGACCACTCGTACAGCACAAAGCAATTAATCACACTTTTAATTTAAGTCACCGACCTACATTCATCTCCTAACTTTCTTTTTGCGACCCTGCAAAAACAAGCTATCATACAAAAAATACCCCTCTGGCCCTAGATCAATACAAAAATTTACCCATTGGGACATACATAAAAAGCATGCAGCCTAAAGATAGGTGGAAAATGTGAAAGTCTCACTGGGACAAAAAATGCTGTACCTACTCTTAAAACATATGACATCAAAGTCACAATGAGATATACGTAGTGTGCAAGTACATCAAAAAGGAAAAATCTACGCACACTACACAAAAGGGTCAACATGTCATGAAATGGGTAATAAAGGTATACAAAAAGTAAATTTATCATTTTCATAAAAACATAAAAAAAGGAAAGAAAATGGTTAAAAATAAAAAGTAAACAGAAGTGTAATGAAAAAAGAGCAGAGTCCTCTCCTGGTACAGCTTGACGTCTTGTTTGGCACACCGATCTCACATTAACTATCATAGGGTCCACCGAAACCGTTTCTTTAACCACTTTCAAGCAATGCAACGGTGCCGCCTGAACCATTCCTTTATTTACTACCGGTCCTGTTGGCATAAATACTTTAAACATGACTGACTGGGGTCTAACAGTTTGGGTATCCCCAACTTCTGGTAGAACACTGGCAGTTTGGTTGGTGAATAGGCTCTCCGTCACTGTGCTGACCAGGGAGCCTGTGTCAATCGTGGCCTCACAACATAGCCCATTGAGGCTGACATTTGCGGCAGGGCGGGTGCCTATTATCTGGCTCGACAGAGTAGAATCCTCATCTTTGTGATGAATCGTGCCATTCGCTCCGACAGTTGATTGCCTCCCTTTCAGGCACTCTCCAGCAAGGTGGTCGGGGCTGCAACAGTTATCACAGTATCCAGCATGATAACCGTAGTGGTCTGGTTCACCTGAACGCTGTGGGTATGGATGAGCATCAGGGCTTTGTTGTGACCGCTGCAGATACTCTATTGTTGTTGATAACTCACCCACCTGTTTGGCCAGTGCCAACACCAATTTTTCCAACTCTGGGCCCGGCTGTTTTGGCTCAACAGTCGTAGCTACAGAGTGCATCAAGTGGACGCCACATTCGTCCTCGGACCAGCGCATAGCCGTATCCCGGAGGTCTAGGAAGGAGGTCCTAGGGTATTTATGGATCTCCTCTCGCAGGTACTTCCTCAAGAGGGGGTCCAGCAAGTTTTCTGCAAAGTGGTCCCTCAAGATTACGGCATCTGTGAGGGCCACTGAGAGACAGGTTTGTCGCGCTAACAGGGCATCAAATGCAGCCTGCAAGCGGTGAGAGTAAGCTCTCACGGTCTCTGAGACATGTTGATGGACTGTGAGAAACAGGCCCATTAATTTGGAGATACTTCGTTTCTCCCCGTAGACGGACTGTAACACCCTGATCAGCTCTTCAGGGTTGGACCTCACCTCCGGTGGGTGGCACCTACACTCTGCCCTCACTGACTCGCCGAGGTGAGCCCATAGCACGTCTCTCTTCTCTTCGTTCTCGGTGACTCGTCTCGCCCTCCAGGCACCTCTAATGTCCTCGATGAAGCTCTCCACGTCGCCTGGGTGGTTACTGCCGTGGAATAGCTTGATCGGCTCCTCACGGTGCAGGACGACATACACTGTCTGTGTGGCTTGTTCTTCACCAGCCATGCCTATGTTGGTTTTTTTCTACCTATATCCTAACCTCCAACCCATTAAACCTAACCTTCCTAAGCTAAAAACAGTAATCATTGGTCTGTTTAAGCACGGAATCCCACTTCTAGACACCATTTGTAACAGGGTGGGGGGAAGAGGGGGGGTAATTAATTTTACCATCATAGTTACTACTAAAAAAAGAGGGTTGTGGGTAAAGGACAGCAATCATCTAACTAAATACATCTAAACTAGGGCACTTTGGGCTTCCGTGACACTTCCGTTGGGACAGAAGGATTATTACAATCTAAACAGACCAACAACACTGAACACTAAACATAAAACACTAAAATCATATTTAAATTACAAATTACTTTTTATTCATGGAAATTCACTTGTCCCATTAAAGGGAACATAAAAATCATAAAAACAAATTAAACCCCAACAATAAACCTATACTATCTAAACTCTATAAACATACTGTAAACCCTCACAAATAATAACCAACTTCAACTCCCCACTAAAAACTACTTCAACTCCCCACTAAAAACCAACATAGGCCGACATTACGACCTACAATATAATAGAATAGAAATAGAGAAATAAAAATACACATTAGAACATGGTCATCTATATACATAAGCATAATATATATATACTATATACAGTAAATAAAAACTACATAGCATAGTTCCAACTATAACCAGTTCAAACATGAACCTATACTCCTTGTACATCTTATAACATAATATGAATTATGACATAAGAATCAACTCAGCTCTAGTCAATGAAGACTAGAACAAGACAACACCGCTCTATACTCTGTACCACAGAGTTAGGCCACTCACTGGTTAATACATACCAGTTAAGACCAAGCATGAAATAAAAACATCTACCATAACTTATTCCCATGCCGGCCATTAAAGGCAACATTACATTAAAATAATAATATACATGAACTAAAAAGAAATATACATTTAAAAAGAAGAAGCCAACATGGCGGCTAATGTTCCTTCCCAAACCTCCAACTTAATCCATTCCCATCAATGCACTTGTCATAGACAAGTGGACAATATACATAAAATAACCAAATAAAACATAGCATAAAATAACATACAAATTCTAAAAAGTAATTAAATCTCAACTCACGTCATATCCGAACAAGCCACACACAACTACGCCATAATCTGACCACTGGTCTTCCACAAAATGGGCCATTTCAGACGGAAGTGATTGATTAATTGTTCTATTTATAGACGCTGACCGAACGTCTTGGTGGCAACTCTAACTCTCGCTCTAACTAATTTCAAAATGACTATTTCCTGTTGACTAAAGTGCTAATCCTTATTCTAAATCTCTAATTGCTAAATATCTACAAATCTACCTTATGTACAACCCTATATTAAATTAAACTACAATAAAAATTCTACCTATTACTTTAATTAAACTACACTAACGAAATCCCAATTTAAAATAATCAGAAAAAGAATTCCGAAAAATGACGCAAGGCCTAGCCGCTTAACCTCGTTTCAGGGCTTTCACAAAATACAAAACAATATTTACATACATCATTTTTATACCAAACAGTCCCCCAAGTCTATATCTATATTACAAATAATAAAATATATTTACCTTAAAAGTCAATTACTCACATTCTCGCAAATCATAGCACCCACAGAGCACAGAAACTTAAACACATTCAAACGGACCACTCGTACAGCACAAAGCAATTAATCACACTTTTAATTTAAGTCACCGACCTACATTCATCTCCTAACTTTCTTTTTGCGACCCTGCAAAAACAAACTATCATACAAAAAATACCCCTCTGGCCCTAGATCAATACAAAAATTTACCCATTGGGACATACATAAAAAGCATGCAGCCTAAAGATAGGTGGAAAATGTGAAAGTCTCACTGGGACAAAAAATGCTGTACCTACTCTTAAAACATATGACATCAAAGTCACAATGAGATATACGTAGTGTGCAAGTACATCAAAAAGGAAAAATCTACGCACACTACACAAAAGGGTCAACATGTCATGAAATGGGTAATAAAGGTATACAAAAAGTAAATTTATCATTTTCATAAAAACATAAAAAAAGGAAAGAAAATGGTTAAAAATAAAAAGTAAACAGAAGTGTAATGAAAAAAGAGCAGAGTCCTCTCCTGGTACAGCTTGACGTCTTGTTTGGCACACCGATCTCACATTAACTATCATAGGGTCCACCGAAACCGTTTCTTTAACCACTTTCAAGCAATGCAACGGTGCCGCCTGAACCATTCCTTTATTTACTACCGGTCCTGTTGGCATAAATACTTTAAACATGACTGACTGGGGTCTAACAGTTTGGGTATCCCCAACTTCTGGTAGAACACTGGCAGTTTGGTTGGTGAATAGGCTCTCCGTCACTGTGCTGACCAGGGAGCCTGTGTCAATCGTGGCCTCACAACATAGCCCATTGAGGCTGACATTTGCGGCAGGGCGGGTGCCTATTATCTGGCTCGACAGAGTAGAATCCTCATCTTTGTGATGAATCGTGCCATTCGCTCCGACAGTTGATTGCCTCCCTTTCAGGCACTCTCCAGCAAGGTGGTCGGGGCTGCAACAGTTATCACAGTATCCAGCATGATAACCGTAGTGGTCTGGTTCACCTGAACGCTGTGGGTATGGATGAGCATCAGGGCTTTGTTGTGACCGCTGCAGATACTCTATTGTTGTTGATAACTCACCCACCTGTTTGGCCAGTGCCAACACCAATTTTTCCAACTCTGGGCCCGGCTGTTTTGGCTCAACAGTCGTAGCTACAGAGTGCATCAAGTGGACGCCACATTCGTCCTCGGACCAGCGCATAGCCGTATCCCGGAGGTCTAGGAAGGAGGTCCTAGGGTATTTATGGATCTCCTCTCGCAGGTACTTCCTCAAGAGGGGGTCCAGCAAGTTTTCTGCAAAGTGGTCCCTCAAGATTACGGCATCTGTGAGGGCCACTGAGAGACAGGTTTGTCGCGCTAACAGGGCATCAAATGCAGCCTGCAAGCGGTGAGAGTAAGCTCTCACGGTCTCTGAGACATGTTGATGGACTGTGAGAAACAGGCCCATTAATTTGGAGATACTTCGTTTCTCCCCGTAGACGGACTGTAACACCCTGATCAGCTCTTCAGGGTTGGACCTCACCTCCGGTGGGTGGCACCTACACTCTGCCCTCACTGACTCGCCGAGGTGAGCCCATAGCACGTCTCTCTTCTCTTCGTTCTCGGTGACTCGTCTCGCCCTCCAGGCACCTCTAATGTCCTCGATGAAGCTCTCCACGTCGCCTGGGTGGTTACTGCCGTGGAATAGCTTGATCGGCTCCTCACGGTGCAGGACGACATACACTGTCTGTGTGGCTTGTTCTTCACCAGCCATGCCTATGTTGGTTTTTTTCTACCTATATCCTAACCTCCAACCCATTAAACCTAACCTTCCTAAGCTAAAAACAGTAATCATTGGTCTGTTTAAGCACGGAATCCCACTTCTAGACACCATTTGTAACAGGGTGGGGGGAAGAGGGGGGGTAATTAATTTTACCATCATAGTTACTACTAAAAAAAGAGGGTTGTGGGTAAAGGACAGCAATCATCTAACTAAATACATCTAAACTAGGGCACTTTGGGCTTCCGTGACACTTCCGTTGGGACAGAAGGATTATTACAATCTAAACAGACCAACAACACTGAACACTAAACATAAAACACTAAAATCATATTTAAATTACAAATTACTTTTTATTCATGGAAATTCACTTGTCCCATTAAAGGGAACATAAAAATCATAAAAACAAATTAAACCCCAACAATAAACCTATACTATCTAAACTCTATAAACATACTGTAAACCCTCACAAATAATAACCAACTTAAACTCCCCACTAAAAACTACTTCAACTCCCCACTAAAAACCAACATAGGCCGACATTACGACCTACAATATAATAGAATAGAAATAGAGAAATAAAAATACACATTAGAACATGGTCATCTATATACATAAGCATAATATATATATACTATATACAGTAAATAAAAACTACATAGCATAGTTCCAACTATAACCAGTTCAAACATGAACCTATACTCCTTGTACATCTTATAACATAATATGAATTATGACATAAGAATCAACTCAGCTCTAGTCAATGAAGACTAGAACAAGACAACACCGCTCTATACTCTGTACCACAGAGTTAGGCCACTCACTGGTTAATACATACCAGTTAAGACCAAGCATGAAATAAAAACATCTACCATAACTTATTCCCATGCCGGCCATTAAAGGCAACATTACATTAAAATAATAATATACATTAACTAAAAAGAAATATACATTTAAAAAGAAGAAGCCAACATGGCGGCTAATGTTCCTTCCCAAACCTCCAACTTAATCCATTCCCATCAATGCACTTGTCATAGACAAGTGGACAATATACATAAAATAACCAAATAAAACATAGCATAAAATAACATACAAATTCTAAAAAGTAATTAAATCTCAACTCACGTCATATCCGAACAAGCCACACACAACTACGCCATAATCTGACCACTGGTCTTCCACAAAATGGGCCATTTCAGACGGAAGTGATTGATTAATTGTTCTATTTATAGACGCTGACCGAACGTCTTGGTGGCAACTCTAACTCTCGCTCTAACTAATTTCAAAATGACTATTTCCTGTTGACTAAAGTGCTAATCCTTATTCTAAATCTCTAATTGCTAAATATCTACAAATCTACCTTATGTACAACCCTATATTAAATTAAACTACAATAAAAATTCTACCTATTACTTTAATTAAACTACACTAACGAAATCCCAATTTAAAATAATCAGAAAAAGAATTCCGAAAAATGACGCAAGGCCTAGCCGCTTAACCTCGTTTCAGGGCTTTCACAAAATACAAAACAATATTTACATACATCATTTTTATACCAAACAGTCCCCCAAGTCTATATCTATATTACAAATAATAAAATATATTTACCTTAAAAGTCAATTACTCACATTCTCGCAAATCATAGCACCCACAGAGCACAGAAACTTAAACACATTCAAACGGACCACTCGTACAGCACAAAGCAATTAATCACACTTTTAATTTAAGTCACCGACCTACACATAGAATAACGGGCATTATTTCTCATTGTACATAGAATAACGGGCATTATTTCTCATTGTACATAGAATAATTGGCATTATTTCTCATTGTACATAGAATAACGGGCATTATTTCTCATTGTACATAGAATAACGGACATTATTTCTCATTGTACATAGAATAACGGGCATTATTTCTCATTGTACATAGAATAACGGGCATTATTTCTCATTGTACATAGAATAACGGGCATCATTTCTCATTGTACATAGAATAATTTGCATTATTTCTCATTGTACATAGAATAACGGGCATTATTTCTCATTGTACATAGAATAACGGACATTATTTCTCATTGTACATAGAATAACGGGCATTATTTCTCATTGTACATAGAATAACGGGCATTATTTCTCATTGTACATAGAATAACGGGCATTATTTCTCATTGTACATAGAATAACGGGCATTATTTCTCATTGTACATAGAATAACGGGCATTATTTCTCATTGTACATAGAATAACGGGCATTATTTCTCATCCAGAAATAACAAAATCGTTGCACTACGATATGTGAGAGAGAATATCTATTTGTTTAATGGTTTACCACAACATGTGCTCCTTTTTTTTTACTCCCTTTATTTTAAGTTGCATTTTCTGTCTGTTTGTCTGCAATGGTGCAAAAATTGGCTTCGATTTTTCGACCACTTCCCGCGGTCCGATCGAGCTGAAATTTGGACAGCAGTCTTGCCCCGACTAACAATACATCCTATCAAATTTTCATGTTTGGTTTCACTTTAAAAATGCCTGTGCAACTTTTTATAGTTTTTCGGCTCAAAGCTAGAAAAAAAAAATTATGCGCTAAGATTTTTTTTAGAACAATTCATATGGAGTTTAAGGAGATATTTTTGAGATTTGCGACACAGATATTTTTTCTGTACGTTTCATTTGCAGTAGTCAATCAATTATTTAATTACATGATGGTAAACTTAGTTTGCAAATAAAGGGAGTATAATAAAAACTTCGTTGTTATGGTTTTCTTGTTTATATTCAATTTTTATAAGTGTAGGCCCAACCTGGCCACGAAAATAAAATGCCCGGGACACAGAGAGAAATATTCCAAATCAAGGTACCGAATATCATGATGTAGGCCTACTATTTACCCTAATAGCACACTATATTAAACCCAATATTGGTACGACATTAGGACACTATTTTATTATTGTCAGAATATTGGACCAATATTGGCCAAATATTGTGTGATATTACTTTAACAGTTGGCTATATATTACGCCCCAACCCTTTCAAACATTTTTTTATATTTGATAATATATTATGATGTCGCCCCTATATAAAAAATTATGTAGGCTATAAATTAATAAGTATTCCATGTTACTTATAGTATAGGGCCTAAGCCGAGGCGATGAAAGATATTCTTTCGTCAAGATGTAGAAATTGTAAAAATAGCAAGGCATGAGAAAATAATAGGTTTGGGAAAGGCTGATCTTAACCCATTCCGAGCAGAATTTTTGTTTTTCTTTTTTTCAAAAAATATCTTATACTATCTCGTCACAGTTTTGGACGCTGACCTTTTTAAATTCCTGTGGATTATGGCCTTCACCTTGACAATAAATACAGCGACCTGACGACAATGCGATGCCGGTGTGCGCCAACTTTAAAATATATTTTTTTCTTACAAATTGTATGCATGAAAAACTTTTCAAGTTGTACCCCTTTTTTTTCTTCTTCAAAATAATGCACGAGGTTTATTTAGGCCTATAATAGCCTCCTTCCTCTCCTATTTTGACATTTTTGCAACGTTTACCGTATTTTTTTTTTTTTAAATACCATGCTTTAAGCTTAAATCTAGGTTTATATAATAGGCCTACTCATGCCTATATATTCACTGAACTTAGAGCCTGTGACAAGTGATGCTTACATGCCTAGACTGGGGCAAGTTGTGTCCCCTCTTCAAATATATTGTGTATGTGCGCGACGATGCGATGTGTATTGATTGATGATGTTGCAAAAGAAAATAATGCGATAAACATAATAATATACATTCTGAAATATGTCCTGGGAACTTCATAAAAAAGTGTTTAAAATAAATTTAAAAAAAAAGAATGTAACACGTACACTATGGATATTTGTTATATATGTAATTTTATTATCTGATTGTCGCCAGTTATTGCAAATAATGCAAACTAACACTATTATTGTCACAATTATCAGTAACTATGTATACACGATAATGTTAAAATAAACAAAAAAAAACAAACATCTTTAATCTTTTACCATGTGATACTACATATTAATATTGTTAATTAAATGGTTGAATATGAACGATGGTTGAAATTCAATAGCAATGGCGAGATGCGCTACATTAGGCTAATGATCATCATCATCAAATGCTGGAACTAGTACTCTGGGATAAAAGTCCCCACTAGATTCCTGTGAAGACGCGCAACAATACCAAAATAATGTAGCTAACATATGGTTAACACTACCAGTTTCATATCTTCGAGAGCTCATCTACGCTCCTCATCACATCCAATACTCGCAAGAGTTCCCAGTGCGCTCGTTTGAGTTTGTGGCGCCGTCACCATTGCCCCAGACACCTGAAAAATTCTGGGACAAGAGTCATTTAAATGAGTTTATTCTTAACTACCCTTGTGTTGTTGTTGTTTTTTTTTTGTGTTTTTTTAATGAGTTTTTTCTCTCTTAACATCTGAAACTGAATTATATAATAGGGTAATGGGAGATGCCAACAAGGTTTCATCTGCTGCTGAAGACATTTATCTTGTTGGTAGGCTAAGTGCTAAGACTTTTGAAACGGGATGTCTGCATATTAGGTCTATATAAAATTTATTTCCACTTATTAATAAATCAACTTAGGCAAAAGCGCTTATAATAAACGTATCAATACAATTAGTATTAACGGTATTAACACAACAAAATCTTGAAATAAGGTTAACTTTATTTGTTCATGTAGCAGTTAACCCATGCGGTCTGGGTTCTAGCCCAACCACCTACAGATCCCTGCCCGCCCTGCAGGATCGAGTTTGGGCCTAGGACGTAATAATCTTCTATCTAGAAGGAACATCTGCAAACTTTAAGTAACACATTTTACATAAAATATTAGTACTTATCTCGGATAAAACCCTATTGGGGGGTATATCAATATCACAAGCATAGAAAGAATAGCTATAAACCATTCTGAAATGTGAATTTATTTCATGTACATAAAACAATAAATGCCGCAATGCGGGTTCCCAAAACTTTATTTTTCGTGATCCGGTTACTTTTATACTTTAACTTTGTGACCTCACCAACATTAATAGACTACACACACCGCATCTACTAGTCCAGGGGTCGGTATAACCTATGGCACGCGTGCCGCACTTGGCAAACAGAGCGACTTTCAATGGCAGCGGAAGACCCACCAAAAAAGGCAAATTCAAGTCTCTTCTATAAGAAATTAAATATGCTAGAAGAGAATGACTTTCAGGCTGTTGGCACGCTGAATGAATTAGAACTGCTAGGCTACTTTGTCACACTAAGCCTATTATTGAAAGGTTGCCGATCCCTGTAGTAGTCTATAAGCTTAAGTTACCTTATGACATATAAATATAAGCTTATAAATCTCAACAGAAGTGAATTTTTTTTACAAACCCCGGTTGCTTTTGTGACCCAGTTGACCATCGGGCATTAGATATGCTACTCTAGTGCCTTACAAACGTATTAAAGGTAAAAGCATATGAATATTTTTTTTAAAAATAAGATACAACTGATTCCTGATTGTATCCCCGTGGATCAGTTCCATCTCTGTTAAAAAAAAAATGTCTAGCGGAATGCCACAAATAGTATGAACTAGAGTCAACAAAAAACTGAAAGGAAAAAGAAAATGTAGGCTACTTTCAGTCTATAGGGCCTATACTAAATGTGGTAGGACCAGAGAATTTACAACATATACACAAAGAGCATGGAACAAATGTCGGTAGACCCTAAGTTTTATTCTCATCAGAATCAGCAAGTCTTCACTGGGATCTGCCACCAAATTTTGACATACGCAAATGACACCTTTGAAATTGGCATCAGGAAGGTCTGACAGGTCATGTTGTCATCAGCATTTTCTTCATATTCAATGCTAATAATATAAACTACCGCTTTGACTGACTACAGCTTAGTATTACTAATATAAAAAAAACAACAACAATAAAACATACAGGTATTGGCTATTTACAGCTTGTATCAAATGAGATGCTAACTACAAGTCCATGGGTATTTAAAAAAAACAAGCATGATTATTAAACAACAAAATCTGAGATTAATATCTTTTGTTTTTAAACGATCTAGAAAATGCTGAGAGAAAATCTAGTAGACATTTGCATAGACCATCAATTTAAATTGTAATAATTTCATATAAATGTCTGCCTTCAAAAATGTAAACATTGAACCAAGAAGGCTTTAATATAATACTTTCCAGATAAGACTTTCAATATATATTAGTATATTTTCAATATTATATAAGAGTATAATTATATAGAAAATATTGACATCACTATGGAGCACCATGATAGTTCATTTAAAACAAACATGTAAAACAAAAGACTAACAATCTGTATCTGCCAACTAAACTTTTCTTTTTAAAAACATATTTTTTAAAATGCAAGAAAGAATGATCAGTAACATGTAAAAATTAACAAAAATCTCAACTAGAAAAGCAACCGAAATAAAGAAAAAAAAAGGTCAGCTTATAACAATCAAAATTTAAAAAAGAAAGAATTGAAAAATTTTTCTTTTTTACAAAATTTTGTTTCTTCATATTTAAAAAAATTACGTTAGCATTTGAATATATATCTACGAACATCAAAACAATATGGATTAAAAACAACAAATGAAACATGAAATCCTTTCGTTAGTCCTGGATTGAGATTAAAACCTGAAATATTGAAATCAGAGCCTGCCAACTCTTTGAATGGATCATGACAAACATGTGATATTAAAGAGGCACAAGGTTTGTTTCCTGGCAATGTTTTCTAAATCCTACTTTTGGTCCCTGTTTCGTTTTTTTTTTTAATAGGAGGGAAAATAAAAATATAATATCTTTCTTTGTTTGCATAATTGTATTAAGGAAACTGTAAATAAATATTACCACCCAGTGTAACACCAGAAATCAGAAAATTGGAGTATTTTTAAAAATGTTTTTTTTGAGTGGAGAAAAAACAAAATTTTGCTCTCTTGCTATGTAAATTTGAATGTACTCTCTAACTACTCAGTTGACTAATGTGGAAATACTCTCTATCAAAAAGCTGGTACGGTATATCAAAGTATTAATGCTTATTTGTTTATATATCTTAATTGTAACTCTGATATATTTATGTATGCTATTTTGATTATATTTCTTTCAAACGAGTACTACCTTGGTTATATTTCTGACATATCTGAGTGCTACCTTGGTTATATTTCTGACATATTTTATTGCTACCTTGATAATACTTCTGGCTACCTTGGTTATATTTCTGACATATCTGAGTGCTACCTCGGTTATATTTCTGACATATCTGAGTGCTACCATAGTTGTATTTCTTACATATCTGAGTGCTACCTTGGTTATATTTCTGACATATCTGAGTGCTACCTTGATTATATTTCTGACATATCTGAGTGCTACCTCGGTTATATTTCTGACATATCTGAGTGCTACCTTGATTATATTTCTGACATATCTGAATGCTACCTTGATTATATTTCTGACATATCCTAATGCTGTCTGAAAAATAAATCTAATATAAGTGAATAACAAACCTAAGAGCGTATTCTGCTAACATTATTGGACTCAACGGGCGGACGCTTTCATAGATTGTGTATCACATTTTATTAAAACGCTTTTTTCTCCGCCCTGACCAAATAAATGAATCTGTTGGAGCCGATGGCAATCTTGGGTGATGCCCCTTGCCTGTCGTTGTCAATGCAATATACACCTTGGGGCAAGTCCACCAACTGTCCAGTGGTCTGTTTGGAAACAAATAAGAATCAACTTTCATTTAAAAAAATTCTTCTGCAGACAAAAAAATGTGACTTTCATCATTCTATCATGAGCCATCAATAATCTATTGTTCGTCTATATCATTATCTATAAACAATAAGCATAGTCTTTCATAATTTATTATAGACTAACATGGATTTTCTATAATTATGTAGCATTAACTTATATTATCTATTATTATCTATCATGAAATGTAATTAATGAATAACTATTATTGACTATCAGTATACTATCATTTTTTATCATAATCTTTTATTAACCATCATTACATATCATTATCATTATCTATCATGAACTATAAGTACTTATCATCAACTATTACTAACCATTATTTTCTATCATAATATAAAATGAACTACCTTCATCTATCATTTAATATAATTATTTGTCATTAGCTATTACTCTTTATCATTATCTATCATAGAAAAAAATTGAAATAAAAACTGTATTAAACAAAGTTAATTTGGCAAATTTGGCATAGGGGATTGTGTGGATAGCACAATGCCCAGATGCTTTTATTTTTTCCCCAACAAAAGTAAGGTACCCATCTCAGTTGGGTAGACTCAGGGACTATGTCTATACCTGGGGAAAAAAACATATATTCAACTTGGACTTGGACAGTGAAATGTATGAAATGGTGTGGAAGGAGTTAACCTCATACTAACATTAAGAGTTCCCCTGTCAATGATCCTGGCCATGTTTTGATCTGTACCACCACAGATGATGCTGTCTTTACCAAGCCACTGAGCACAGTACAGCTGAAGAAATAAAAGTTACAAACAAACCAACAATAATCAGATGAGGTCTGGGCGAAATACTGAGACATACATGGTCAAAAAAAAAATATATGGTATTAGTAGTTCCCATGATTCTGTGGTCTTCAACTTACACAATAAAATGTTAAGAGAACATTAACATTTAGTACAGTGTAGACTGCTTCCCGTTGGCTATTAAAATCTCCTTTTAACTAAAACTTCTTTTGGTAATGACAGGCTTATGAGGAGAGGTGGATTTCTGTTGATATGATATTTTATTTTGTACATATTTCCCCTTTCTACCTCCCCCCCCCTCATGTGGACCTCCTATCTTGTGTCTAGATCTTAACTTTTTTTACTTGGGGTTCGACGTATAAAAAAGTTCCCTATGAGCAGTGATAAATATTTTCTCTTCCATTTTGGCTTATGTTCATGATAGAAACCAAATGTCTGGACACGCCTACCTGGCTATGGTTAAGTGAGTCTTGGGGGACGTCTTTTATTTTAACAGCTGATGCAAAGTCCCAGATCTGAAAGTTCAAAATAAAATAAAAAGAGTTTTAAACCTATTCATTTGTGTATAAATCTATGGCAGAAAGTTCTTTATTTAAATCGTAGAGTGATCCATTGTCGCAAGACAGGATATACAGACAAGACAGGACATACAGACAAGACAGGATATACAGACAAGACAGGATATACAGACAAGACAGGATATACAGACAAGACAGGATATACAGACAAGACAGGATATACAGACAAGACAGGATATACAGACAAGACAGGATATACAGACAAGACAGGATATATAGACAAGACAGGATATACAGACAAGACAGGATATACAGACAAGACAGGATATACAGACAAGACAGGATATATAGACAAGACAGGATATACAGACAAGACAGGATATACAGACAAGACAGGATATACAGTGTACTCTTCAATATCAAGGCAAGACAGTCATGGATAAATGAAAAACAAAAAGAATTTAATTTTTATTTAATTTAAAATTACATATGTATCGGTATGTAAACAAAATTAATTCACATTTTTAAAAATTCAAATCAGATATAATCCGCTAACTGGATTGACTGCATCTGGATAGTTGAGAGTACCTGTAAGTGATCGAACCTCATTTAAAATGGGCCCCAGAAGTATAATTATTTTCATAAAAGACAAAATGTCTGCATTACTCTGCTTAGATGGTGATGTTATGAATTATAAAGTCTTAAATATATAAAACCAATAATATTAACATTAAGGCATTCAAAAAATATGTGATTCTAAAAGAAAGAAAGAAATGTCTGACAGAGGTATTTATAATTTTTTTTATGAGATCACCAACATTTTCCTGATTAGTTATCAATGTATAGCAGAGATAGCAGAATATATATAATCTCTACTCTGTGGTCTAAACCAGGGGTCTGCAACCTAAGGCACATGTGCCAGACTAAGCACGCAGAGCAATTTTCAATGGCACGAGGAAGATCTCCAAAACGCAATTCAAGCCTCTTCTGCAAGAAATTGAGTGCTTGAACAGAATGACTTATAAGATTTCGGCACGCTGAATGAATTAGAAATCTTTGCTTTGGCACTCTATTATCAAAAGGTTGACTCATGGTCTTAACCATCCCCATAATAAAACAACAACTGATATACCTTTACATTAAACCATTCCAATACCAACTATCTATATTCTAAAAGACTTATCCCTCAATATATTCATTCCACCTGACTTTGTTACCTGGAGCACATGACTTTTTCTCCAGGATCCAGTCAGGATGTGATTGTGAACTGGGTCAATGTCCAAAGCGTCGCCGCACAGGTGTGGGCCGGTGAACTTCCTGGAAACAAATCACCAGCCAGGGTTATAGCAGAGTGAAATAAAAACACACACAAAAAGACAGGCTCACACTTGCAACCAAAAGGAATTTCTACAAATAAAGAACAGGCATTGATACGATTGAAAATAGTAGTATTGCTTGAACAACTTTAAGTGTTGTGTATGTCTGCTGTGATTTGTTTTTCAACAAGAACAAAGCGGAAAAGAATTGTAGCTACAGGAAAGGCACAAGACTTTTGCAAACAGCATGTTTGTGTTGTAAGAGAGTGAATGAAATGGCACTTCCTTGTGCACAGCCTCCTAGACAAGGCACTGACGACAGACATGGCATTTATACTCCAGATAGTTTATTGCTGTTGTAAAATGCATAAACACACCATATACAGATATTGTTTTGTACTTGGTTATCTGAGAAATCTTTTTTTATTTTGATGTTTTTTTTTCTTCTCTTCAGCAAAAATGAAAGCAAGAGCAAAACTAATCTGTATAAAATTAAAATGGGAAAAATAATGGAAGAAGAAAATTACCATGGACAAGTTATTTTAAGTTAGTGAAGGGATAGATGGATAGAAAAGGAACAGTGAGTTTGCTAACAAGGACCTGTTAAGCTCATGCCAAGAGTTGTGGGGGAGCTAAAAATCAATTTTATCCAGGAGCACTATTGGCCTTGTGAGATCAACACAACAATAAAATATAAAATAATTTTGAAAAAAAAAAAACAATCCACATTCATATTTCAGCTGAAATAATAAAAAAACAACATAAAAAGTATACAATATAATACAAAATACAAGCAAAATAGAATATCATTCAACAAGACAGGAGCCAAGAACAAGTGAAATGTCATTCAACAAGACAGGAGCCAAGAACAAGTGAAATGTCATTCAACAAGACAGTAGCCAAGAACAAGTGAAATGTCATTCAACAAGACAGGAGCCAAGAACAAGTGAAATGTCATTCAACAAGACAGGAGCCAAGAACAAGGAAATGTCATTCAACAAGACAGGAGCCAAGAACAAGTGAAATGTCATTCAACAAGACAGGAGCCAAGAACAAGTGAAATGTCATTCAACAAGACAGGAGTCAAGAACAAGTGAAATGTCATTCAACAAGACAGGAGCCAAGAACAAGTGACATGTCATTCAACAAGACAGGAGTCAAGAACAAGTGAAATGTCATTCAACAAGAGAAGAGCCAAGAACAAGTGAAACATCATTCAACAAGACAGGAGCCAAGAACAAGTGAAATGTCATTCAACAAGACAGGAGTCAAGAACAAGTGAAATGTCATTCAACAAGACAGGAGCCAAGAGCAAGTGACATGTCATTCAACAAGACAGGAGTCAAGAACAAGTGAAATGTCATTCAACAAGAGAAGAGCCAAGAACAAGTGAAACATCATTCAACAAGACAGGAGCCAAGAACAAGTGAAATGTCATTCAACAAGACAGGAGTCAAGAACAAGTGAAATGCCATTCAACAAGACAGGAGCCAAGAACAAGTGAAACATCATTCAACAAGACAGGAGCCAAGAACAAGTGAAATGTCATTCAACAAGACAGGAGTCAAGAACAAGTGAAATGTCATTCAACAAGACAGGAGTCAAGAACAAGTGAAATGTCATTCAACAAGAAAGGAGCCAATAACAAGTGAAATGTCATTCAACAAGACAGGAGCCAATAACAAGTGAAATGTCATTCAACAAGACAGGAGACAATAACAAGTGAAATGTCATTCAACAAGACAGGAGCCAATAACAAGTGAAATGTCATTCAACAAGACAGGAGCCAATAACAAGTGAAATGTCATTCAACAAGTCAGGAGCCAAGAACAAGTGACATGTCATTCAACAAGAGAAGAGCCAAGAACAAGTGAAACATCATTCAACAAGACAGGAGCCAAGAACAAGTGAAATGTCATTCAACAAGACAGGAGCCAAGAACAAGTGAAATGTCATTCAACAAGACAGTAGCCAAGAACAAGTGAAATGTCATTCAACAAGACAGGAGCCAAGAACAAGTGAAATGTCATTCAACAAGACAGGAGCCAAGAACAAGGAAATGTCATTCAACAAGACAGGAGCCAAGAACAAGTGAAATGTCATTCAACAAGACAGGAGCCAAGAACAAGTGAAATGTCATTCAACAAGACAGGAGTCAAGAACAAGTGAAATGTCATTCAACAAGACAGGAGTCAAGAACAAGTGAAATGTCATTCAACAAGACAGGAGCCAATAACAAGTGAAATGTCATTCAACAAGACAGGAGCCAAAAACAAGTGAAATGTCATTCAACAAGACAGGAGACAATAACAAGTGAAATGTCATTCAACAAGACAGGAGCCAATAACAAGTGAAATGTCATTCAACAAGACAGGAGCCAAGAACAAGTGAAATGTCATTCAACAAGACAGGAGCCAAGAACAAGTGACATGTCATTCAACAAGACAGGAGCCAAGAACAAGTGACTTACTTGACGGAATGTATTTTTCTGTCATCCCAGTACTGTGAAATAAAAAGATTCATTTTTTCACTAATTTTCACTTTCTATATGTAAATGAATCAAAAAGCTTTACAGAGTCAAAATGTAATTAAAAGATAAGTAACCAATCTAATTCAACAAAAAACATTCAAAATGTAATTAAAAGATAAGTAACCAATCTAATTCAACAAAAAACATTCAAAATGTAATTAAAAGATAAGTAACCAATCTAATTCAACAAAAAACATTCAAAATGTAATTAAAAGATAAGTAACCAATCTAATTCAACAAAAAACATTCAAAATGTAATTAAAAGATAAGTAACCAATCTAATTCAACAAAAAACATTCAAAATGTAATCAACCTTTAAAAATATAAAAAATGGTTACAATGTTAGTAAAAATCTCTCCAATGAATGATTTTTATGTAAGTTATAAGTAGTCTTTATAAGCCATCCATAAATGTCCATAGCATCACCAATGACTCTCCATAACGGTATTAATCTTTAAAATTCACCCATTATGGTCCATGATGTCAGTTACTTTGTAAATTCACTTTTTTTTATCTTTATATATCAGTAATCTACTAAGTTCATCCAAACATTTCTTTATCATTATGGTACTTACTATTAGTAATATTTTCAATTCACACATTATTGTCTATAATGTACCCTAAGTAGCATTTGAAATGTATAAATGTCTACGATGCCAGTTTAATAATAAATTCAGCCATAATGGTCAGACTGCTAGTAGCCTTTTAAGTTCACTCATAATTGTCCTAATCCATTTATGTAAATTTTGTCAGTTATCTTAAAAATTCACCATTATTTATCCAATAACCTGACATGTACACCCATATAATTGTCAGTCAGTGTGGGAAGTTACAATATAATTATAACAATTCATATCTACTAAACAAATGGCACTGCAAGTGCACACAGACTGGCCAGGAAGTCACTATTGGGAAACATCAAAATAAAACTGTAATTTTGATAGAATACAAATCAATCAAAATAAAAAAAATAAAAACAGCCAGCAGTGAACTAACCTGCACTGTGTCGTCCCAGCCACCAGAAATAAATATATGCGGGTGGTTGGGATTGTACTGTAAGGCGAAAACTCTAAACCTGTGCCCATCCATGATATCATGCCCATCACTATAGGAAAAAAATAAAATAAATGTTAACAATGTAAGGAAGTTTAAAGTGAAGTAAAAAATAAATTACAGTAAAGAACTAGAGAAATTGATGATGGAGAGTGACCAGTATAGTGCCCAGCCATCATTACTTTCACATTTAGAGTACCCCGTGAGTAATTTAAAAAAGTAACATAACTCTTTCAGACATTCTGACCCATGGGACTAGTGGGGCACTAGTTTATGCATTCATGGCTTACAGAGAGATGTGTGGTCAGCCCAATGCCAAGCCACCTTTACTTTGCTTCAAATAAGGTCAGTCACCCACAGACTTAGAAACAGCCTCCAATACCTAGAATGTACCCAAAAGTTAACTTGGAATCAAACCCTGAACCTTACAGAAAGCAAGCTGAATGTGTTGCCACTAGATGACATATGCCTATGAAAATGTAAAGGGTATCCTTGTGTCCCAAGAAAAAATTCGAGCCTTGCTGGACTTGAACCCTATTTGAATAAGTATTGAGTAGACTTGAGAATGCAATGCCCACCCATTGAAGCTGGGTAAATTCAAGGAAACCTTTTGATCAAGGTACCGCGGAAGAAAAAATCAACATCTAGAATTGATCTCAGAAACCCTTGGAAAAGGTAAACCAATGCTCTGTCTGAAAAATTCCAATGGAACTGAAGGCTAGGATCAGTTGAGTCTCAGAGCCCTCGATAAACTAAATAGCCTCATAAAATTTTAAGTGCCAAACAATATTGGCAACAAAAAAACAAATGGTAACTCAGGATCAGGGCAAATAGGGCAACTTCTTTCTCAAAGCTAGAAAAGCATGATATAAGAAATAATTAATGCTCTACCAGTTAGTACCAGCAGGCAACATTTGTTCATCATGAAATTTTCAGTCACTTTACTGTTTAATATATTTTTATGAGAGTTTAATGAAAGTGCTTTTTTGTTAATTTTTGTTTGGTTACATCTTCACAATGAGTGAAATGAATACCCATTACTTTCAATGTTTTAGAAATTATTATCTTACAGAAGAAGCAAAAACAATAGTGAGAACATTTCAGTGAAAGCAAAAAAGGTGTTTTCAGTTAACAAACAAATGTGATATCTTTAAAACAAAGAAGAAACAAAAGTTAAAATTAAATTAAAGTGTTACATTCAGACAATTGTTGTCTTTAGAGCTAGTAATGCAACATTCGCCATTTTCTGTAACCATAGCATACAATGGTGTTGTGTGGCCAGCACAATTCCAGCTGCCTCTACTTTTCCCCCAGCTAATTTCAGGTACCCACCAGACATGGGTAGGCTCAAGGCTTTTAAAACCTAGATTCGAACTCGAAAACATTAACTTGGCAAGACAAAGCAGCGTTACACTGGGCCACCACTCTCTATCAGCAACACACATGTGGGCTAACTGATATGATCCCGTAAGTTTTAAACATCTCTGAGAAGTAGAAACTGATTGATGATCTGCAACTAGTGATTCAAACTAAATGTGAAAACGTTGCATAGTAATTTATTAATAAAAGAGAAGAAAAACAGAATTGCTACAGAACCATATCAAAAAACCTTTTCTGATAAAAAAACAAATTCAGAATAATTCAGAACTTTTAATTTTTACCTTAATGACAAAAATGTATGTCTATGTTACCACTATGTACATCTTTTTTTGCAAGACAATAAATCAGAAATAGTTTCTCTGATCCATAATTTGAAGAAAAAAGCTAGGTACTTAAGCTAGGTTAAGAAGAAAAAAATTGAAATGTGCATGCATTTTAAATCTTGATTTAATTACGAAACAAAATGTTGAAGATGTAACAAAATGTACAATGTCCCTTGGAATAAAGGTAATAGGACAAACATCAAGCAGATGGAAGAGCAAAAATGCATTTAAAAAAAACTGTAACTTCTATTTTTGGATTCAGCCACTTCTAGTAATACAAGACTTACTTGGCCTGGTGTTGTACTCTAACACAACTTACATATATCATCATTTAAAACAGACATGAAAAAAAACACACACACATACGAAATTAAAGAATGATCTTTCATATTTATTACATAGAAATAATAAGGCAGGAATAGAAATAAATTGTATATGATCTTCATAATGTATAAAATATGCAACATCAAAAAAAAAAAGTACTTGAATACAATGGACAAAAATAGATTTTAAACATATATTTTGACATATAAATTAATGAAGAGTTTATAAAGATAAAAGCATATTGTGACGAATATTATAGGTTATAAATGAATGACTGTCCAGTGCATTGACCTTTCATAAGTGCGTATTAAATATTAAAAAAGAGAGGGGAAATTTGACCTTAAAGTTATTAGTGCAGATTGAACTAAATGCTCCGTCTACCCAGTGAAAATTAAGAGTTAGTTTCTTAATGTCGCAGTTAGAATTGAAATGCCCCTATAGACCCCCTGTGGAAAGTTCAATTCTTGTTTACCTCGTAAAGTTCCCTACCTAATTTAATCAGTTCAGTTTGAGATCTTGCAGAGAGCAGTTCGCTATATTTGTTTGTTGTAAATATTATGGAACTCCTGTTTTATCACCTATCTGTTTTATATTATCTTGATGAACTTTATCTTGAGTCTACAACTTAAAAAAAATTGTTTATTCAACAACTGAAGTTGTTTCATATATCATTGTTGAATACAAGTTGTTAGAAAGAACTATTCAGAATATTACTGCGTAAACCTGTTCAGTCAAGTGACCCTTAGCCCTGACTCCAGCAAGCAGAATCAAGAGGCTTCAAATAAAAAAAAACACTATTATTGAATACGATTTAACGAGTCATAACATTTTAGAAACAGCTACCATTTCAATTTGAAATAATAAATTTTTTTTAAAAAGCCCATTTACCTGGGTTCCATGGTGGCCACTTTCTGTCTAGTCTCCAAGTCATACATGTTGATCTGCGGCTCCGCCCCTGCTGTCAGGATGTGAGTGCCCTCAGGGTTGACTGTCAGTGCCAGAATTTGCCTCACCTCACTGATGGTGGACAGGCACATTGCTGATGTGTAATGCCAAAACTTGATGTGCCCTGATGCATCTAGTGGACAATTAAAAAAAAAAGGGCAAAAACATAGAATAAGATTATTTATTTTTATTCCAGCGCACAATCTAATAACTATAGAATTATTAAATAAATGATAAATGTAAGAAGAGTATTTTGTGGTCAATAAGAATTCCATGAGATAAAAGTGAACGAAAAATGAGTTATGCGTGTGTGTACTTTGTTGATGAATAACTGGGCATATGGTCCAGAGAAAATATAAAAACAAATTCCATGGACCAATTGTCAGATACAAGAAAAAGTTAACATTTTATGTAGGATAAATTAGACACATTGAAGATAATTGGTTTTGTTAAACTAGTCATCGTCTAGTCAAAAATAAAAATAACAACAGTTAAATAGTTTTGAGCTGATATTTTAAAGTATTTAACTTTCAATATTGATAACCATACGGGGGGGGGGGGGGGGGGGGGAATAAATTATGCTACAAAAAAAAAAAACTGAACATGTATTGAAAAGTATTATTTTGTAAAAATATTTTTTAATTTTAATTTAACTTTTCAATCACCTAATTGCCAAATACATTTTCAGACCAACGTAAATGAAAAAATTGTTTGCTTAAATTTCCAAGTTTGCATGAATCAACTAGCCTTCTAACACAAGACGGTAATTTAAAAAAACTGCACCATCTGATACAGATTAAAAGAGAAAACTATAAAAAAAGAGTTAGCCTTCTTACAGACCAGATTCAGAAATGTCACTAGGTCTGGCACCAGCCCCCGCAAAACCAACCCAGGACCCATGGCAGTGCCCTGCAGATCCACGTTAATCAAGGGATTCACTCTTGACATAGACCCCCCAACGCAGGGAGTAGAATGATTTTAAGAAATATTTGCAGCCGTACAATCGCAGTCACGTTTTGCAGGGCAAAAATATTCCAGTGCTATTGAGAGCAACTTTTTTATCAGTAGGAAGATAGAAATCGGTGTCATAAATTTGGTCGACTAAATGAGGCTAAAATCTGCTATTGGATCATTTTATAATAGACTTGGCCAAAATCTGTTAAGAAAATAATTTAATGGTTGGCTTAATGAGGCCATCCTCTTCTCTTTTTTAATAAGGTTAAAGTTTGACTAAATAGGGCTAAAATCTGCTATGCAATTAAGTTTATGGTACATCAAAAGAAACCAAAATATGCTCATTAAATAACTTTTTTTTTGTTAAAATCTACAAAGAGAAGAAGTTTACAAAATTACATGTGGCTATGAGGATGTGAGTGTACTCTGTTTTATCTCCAGGTGTGAAAGGTTGGAAGCGGATCTGGGTAACAGGCAGCCGGCACTTATTGGTGTCCTCGTCAAAAAGCGTGTAAATCTGTTGGCACGTCGAGGAATTAAATATCTGGAGAGAAATACAACAATAGAGAGATAACAAATGATACAACCTTTCTTTTAAAAATAAATATAATTTTATATATGGGCTTGTTAAAGAAGCAGTAAACAGAAAAATAAATTAAAATGCAGGTTATATTTAATTAACAGGGTTCGTACAGAAAAATTGCCTCAAAATTCCAGGAGTTTTCCAGGAGTGTTCAAGAAGTTTTTCAGGAGTAAATTTTTTGAAAAGCCAAGCTGAGCTCTTAAAAAAAGAAACACATCTCGCTACATAGCTTTTTTTTCTGTTGTTTTACGGCATTACAGGGACTTTTATAGCCTACATCCCAAGTTTGTATAAAAAAACAAACAAGATATAGTAAAAAACAAGGAGTGGTGGCATCACTGGTGTCATCAACATTTGCGTGCAGAAATAGAAAGCTGCAAAGCGAGCTAATCGCTTTCAAATAGGGCTTTCTGGAAAAGTGAAAGTACAATCTAAGAGCAGTGATTATGATTTTTTTTTATATTAATAATTAATCCCCCTCGAAAAATAAGGAGTTTTTGGTATTTCCCCAGGACTAAATGCAGTTTTTCCAGGAGTTTTAAGGTCCTGGAACACAACTTTTTGTTTTCCAGGAGTTTCCAGGAGTTTCAAGGAGCTGTACGAACCCTGATTAAAGAGCCCAAAAGTCCTGCAATTAAAAATAGAAAAACAAATTATAATACCGGTAGCAATTAAATACAATTTCTTTACCTATAAAAATTACAAAACATAAAGTAAATACAATGAGTTACACAACTAAAAAATGAGAAATTAAAAATGTATGTTGATAAGATACAAAAGTCATAAGGTTGCTAAGCACACAAACCATAACCCAATGATTGCAGTTTTTTAAAAAAAAAAGTTAACTCCCGAATGTGACCAACAATTATATGAGAAGCCAGCTCCCCTGTTATGTTAAATCTAAAAGATTGGTCTCAGTTGAGTTTGAGATTGAGAAGTTTTGAAACAACGTGCTAGTGTTATTGAAAAATGGCCCAGAAATCCACAGTGTTCCAGAAAAAAAAAGGTGGGGGTGGGGGGCGGGAATTACAAAGAGCAGTCAACGGTGATGAACTACTGTCCACAAAGGTCAATTGGGGTCATCCCAAGTACTTGAGATTCAGATGTTTCTGAACAACACAATTGATAACTCATCATGGTAATGAAGAGAGAGAGCCAGAAATTGAAAATGTTATAGAAAAAATAACAGGGTGGGGGGATGAACACTGTGAGGGTATGATGGTCAAATGGGGTCATTCCAAGTTCTACATAGGTAAACAAAGATTAGGGGGGGGGGGTGATCACTGTGAGGGTATGATGGTCAAATGGGGTCATTCCAAGTTCTACATAAGT
The DNA here is from genome assembly GCA_949126835.1 of Anisus vortex. Taxonomy (NCBI): domain Eukaryota; kingdom Metazoa; phylum Mollusca; class Gastropoda; family Planorbidae; genus Anisus; species Anisus vortex. Next base: position 9,225,273 of record OX421504.1, on the reverse strand, counting down.
AAACAAAGATTAGGGGGGGGGTGATCACTGTGGGGGTATGATGGCCAAATGTGGTCATTCCAAGTTCTACATAGGTAAACAGAGATTAGGGGGGGGTCAGCACTGTGAGGGTATGATGGTCAAATGTGGTCATTCCAAGTTCTACATAGGTAAACAAAGATTTGGGGGGGGGGGGGGAGAATGAAGAGAGTAACTGTGGATAAATAAATCTAAATATTTAAAATTGATAAGCAAATGTTTAAAAAAAAAATATTTTGAAGGCCTCTTGTTTGTGTGCACATTTACCTTAATGGTACCATCGCACAGTCCCACTGCCAAATGGCTCCCGTCATGATTGAAACGACAGCACATCACATCTGAGTTGAGCTCTCTGCACAAGAGGTATCATGTTTTTTAACATTGTTTTTTAATTTTATTTAAAAAAAAATAGAAAAGAAAAACTCGGGGCTTTGATTTAAAAACAGGTTTTCTAAATAATTATTAGTCTGTAAATTAGTATTTGTCATTATTGGACTAATTTACACATTTACAAACATAAAAGTAAAAATAGGTTTGCCAATATTTTTTCTTCTTTATAGTTAACAGAATATGAATAATAAGAAAGCTTATTACTAATCAATTTTTAAAAACTGGGATTATGGCAAATTATATGAAATAATAAACAAACAACATGAGCTGAAAAGGCAAATTTTAACGTATAATTTAAACAAAAATAGATACTTAAAAAAATGACTAACTGAATTTCTTATTAAATTAATATAATCTAGGGAAACACCAGTCATGCAACATATGAAACACATTTTTATATTTATGGGAAATAATAAAATTTGTTTGTTTGTAATATAAGGAAACTGAAACAAAAGAAAAGAGAGAGGACATAAGGAGGTATCTAAAAACACAAAGAAGTGGTTGACTTGAATGTCTTTTCAGCTACATTAAAACTGAAAAAAAAAACACAGAAAACAAACAATAGAGGGCCTGCCAACCATAAATCAATCAAAACTAAGGGGAGGTAAGACATGGCAGCTTACATGAAAAAGTGAAATTTTTAGCAGCAGACTGTTGTAATAAGTATTGGAAGAAATTAAAAGGGTTACAGTGTGGGAAAACAAGAGTTGGCAGGTGTTTCTACTGGGTTCAATTGGTGTAATGATAAAATTTAATATCACTAAGCTATACTAGACCTGTTCAACTAGTAAACTTATAAAGATATAGAAATCAACATGCAAACAAACATGCTACACTTCATTTTAAACATGTCAAAAATGTGATTAAATTGCTAAAGGCATCTTTTTATGTAGGACTTTTACTATTGTTAAATTTATTGAAATTTAATTCTAAATTATATTATAAAAAGTATATTATTTGGGAATTTTTTTTTATTCAACAATTTAATGAGCCTCAATGAAATTTTAACCCTACAATTTAAAAAAAAAAAAAAAAAAAAAAAAAAAAAAAATATATAAAAAAAAAAGGTTGGAAAAGACACTGTTTGTAAATTTGAACAGAAATTCACCTTTCTGCTGTTCTGCTGTTAATGTAAAAAATGTCGTACAATAATTGTGTAATTAGAAAGTGTCACACAAAAATCTTCTATGCTTTAATCAATAGAATGAATTTCAAAAATTATTTAAAAATTATTTTTTTATATATTTATCAAATAAAAAAACTAAACAGTAGTAGAATATAAAAAAAAAAAAGTAAATCAATAGTAATAATAATAGTGCTTGCATAGCACATATCCCGTTGATGACAGTTCTATGGGCTGACGACAGTTACAGAGTACAGACAATGAACAACAGACTAAAAAATATATATGTATACGCAAATACTGCTAACGAAATAGGTGAGTCTTCAGCCGGTTCCTGAAGGTGTCAAAGCTAGGGCTCTGGCGAAGCTTCATCAAAGTTCTGAGTTGATTTCAGGCCACACAATTGTTTCTAAAATATAAGGTACCTACCGCTTTACCAGGCATTGGGCTTGCCCTAAACAAATCTTCTTGAATACTTAGGCAAAGTCTACATTGCCATCCTTATAAACTATCAAAGTTGTCAAAACAAGATTCTTACTTATAAATCTACAAAGATTGATTCTAGAAAGATAATTATTTCCAAGAACCCAAAAAATCCTGCAGGGTGGCAAGGATTGGCCAGCGGCAGGTCTAGACCTGGGGTCATCGCTTGGACAGACTGATATGCTACTGCAGGACAAATTAAAGTTTTTTTATTATACTTTTAATTCTAAAATCACTAAGATTTGAGAGTCTTTTCATACCAATGCTCCAATATCATTGCCCCACACATTTGCTTAAGCTTTCACAGTGTCTGGTACCCATTAGCACTTCTGTACCTTAGTTTAGCGAATACAGGGGACAGCCCCTGTTGTATGCCCGAGGGTCACTGCACTGCTGAGAGGTTCTGAAACTCGGCGGGAAGGAAGCAATGAGCGCAACAGCCCATCTCAACCTTTCCCTGGTGCCTGGATTTCCAGACCTCTAGTCTGGGATTTGTGCTACTGGGAGACATTGCAAGTATACAAGTGAGCCACCACGATAAATGATCCGAGGGGAATTCTGCAGGTGGGGAGAGAAGTGTAGTGATGTACTGTTGAGACTGTATGCTATGTTACATGACACCCCTTATCCGCGTGCCACAGGGTGGCTAGTCTACTAGTCTCAGATAGGATCTTGGACTGATATTAGACTTTTGTGTGTGTGTTTTATGGGGGGGGGGGGGAGCGGAGTCTTGCAGCCATATGCCATATATGAGAGGTCTAATAACCCAGTAAGTCCAGTAACAAGGTCAGTGATGTCAAGTACTGTTGGGAAACCTGGCAAGCTAATGCGCACATAATTTGTAAACCCAACAATAGAAATTTTAATATTACTGCACGATATTGATGTAGGTCCTCCTTTTTAAAAAAGGAGCTTAGTTAGGATAAAAACAATCTTTATTAATATAGGCCTATATATATATATAATTATATATATTTATATATACAGTGCTTTTTTTGTGACGGTACGCACCGGTACGGCGTACCGGCACCTTTTTCTATGTGAAGAAAAAATTTCTTGTATTTTAAAGTTTATTATTAATTTATGATATTATTAATTTGTTAAAATTGAATTATTTTAAAATTGCGCGCAATAAGAATTAAAATATAAAATGCGAAACTGCTTTAAAAGTTAGGCAATCCATCACTGAGTATCGGCACCTATTTTTTTTACAAAAAAAGCACTGTATATATTATATATATATATATATCTTCACTGTCAAAAAATAGGGCTACAAGTTTATTGTAATCATGTTTATCTGCAGTCTCCGACTAGTCTGACATCACTCACCTCTTTTGATTTTGGGATTGTTTACCTCAGCAATTTGAAATCTTATCATTTCAGAAACATTTTAATTACTTTTTAAAAATATATTATATATATTATAGGGCCTATGCCTACGGTAGGCCTACCTTTTTTTGTAATCTCAAATTTGAACAACAAATTCAAATAGTCCATCTACAATCAAATACAACTACTACCTCATTAAAAAAAACTTTTTTCACATGTAGGCCTACTTGGCCTTGAATCCTTTATACTTTATATTGCCATTGATTTTATTATTTTATTAGTGTTATTATTATTTAGGATTTAGGCTAACATGTGAGTGTGAGTAGAAAATAAAAAACAAGCAGTTTCCCTTTCCTGGTTGAAAAAGCATTAATGTCTAAGGGAGCAAAAGGTATACTTACATTGTTTCCACAAGCCTAAGATTTCCCTCTAAGTAAGGTCCGGTTTTGCCTCTTTTATAGTAAGAACCTTGGCTACTTAGCCCAGTGAATGTACTACTTCTCCGACTTACAGAACCGAAATCGCTTGCGACATCTCCTTGACTATCATCTTTAAGATGCAGTGGTAAGTAATCAGGTATAACATCAATTGAATCTCCACTCATTTTTTAATTTCCGAAACCAGGTGTTTTCTCAAATATTAATGATGTTGAATGCACGGTTTCTCCTCAAGAAAGGTAGACATGTTACCGTTTCCTTGCCGTCATGTAAACTAATCCAAATCGAGGCTGTTTACAGGCAAGATACTAACTACGCATAATCATTTTTTTTTTCAAAATTAGGTTTTAAAAAATGACAATTTAAATATAAAAAAATATTTAGCATTTTAGAAGAAAAAATGATATAGATCTAATTCCTTTTTAATTTTATTTACTGTAAGCATGTAAATATAAATAACGTAAAATAAAAAAAAAGTATATTTAATTTATAGATTAGTGATTGTGGGTTTGACAATTAAAAAGGCAATTTATATAGCTCAGTGACTAAACCGAACTTAGCACTTACCTATATTTTAATTAACTTGAGCACCGAATAACTTTCAAGAAGCAAGCTGCAATCATATAATGTCTTCTTTGCGTTGCTTACCAAGGTTGATTGTCGCAACAGAATCTTTGTCACTCTCGTACACCCGCGCACCTCTAAGTAAGACAATTGGCATATCGTACAGTTTATCTATATACTATACATGTCTTTTTTATTCTATGTCTATACTCTATACAGTTTGTAGGATACTAGTTAGTTTACTAGTAAGTAGGGGGCCTAGTGTGTCACTTGAACTTGTCACTACTATTATTATTAGTATTAGTATTAGCCTACTATGTATGTAGTATGTAGCCTACTATGAGTAACTATGTCACTAGCGTCACTAGTAATAGTTACGGATACGGATAGATAGTAGGGTAATAAAGTTAATAGTAATATATTAGTAATAGAAATAGACTTAATAGTAATAGTAGGCCTAAACTATAGTTATAGACTTATTATAGAAAGAAGTTATAGGCTATATATAGTAGTGCCGCTATAGCTATAGTAGTCTATAGGGCTATAGGCATAGGTAGTAAATACAACTATTTTATGCATGTTGAAGATGTAGGCGTTGGCCTAATAGTAATTAGTGTTTATAGAAGCTGTAGGCCTAAGTTTATAAGTAGTAGGCCACTATATATCGCAATAATATTATGACCAAGATTTAGAATTTAGAACTTCTAAGGCTTCTTCTTCTCTCACTGCAACCCAGTAATTTTGCTTTTGCATCCTGGTACCAGGTTGGGATATGGTTTTGAGAAACTCTGGAATTTATTATCATTTCTTCAATTAATTATAGGCCTATAATGGCCTATATTGCCTATATAATATAAGATTACCCAGACAGATAAAAGCCTAAGATTGGAAAAAGAAAAATATTTGAACTATGACCTGACTTAAATGCTGAATAATTTAAAGCATTGTTGTTTTTTCTCTTCCTCTAAATAAAAAAAAAAGAATTTTGCAGATGCATCCACCAAAGCAGTAGCACTGATTCCAAGGAGAGCCCTAATAAAGATTATGTCATCAGTAAAGTTTATGAAAATCGAAACCCGAGGTAGGCTACATTTTGTATCAATATGGGGGGTTGTCTGTAAAGTATGTTACACAATTCTAGTAGATTTCTACTTCCACCCCCTATGGTAACACTTCTCAGTCATAAAAGTCCATATTGACATGTCACTACCCCTTCCCCTGAACTGCAGATATGTTGTCACAAAGATCATCTTCCTTCCTTTACCCCCCCCCCTCCAAAAAAAGAAAAGGCAGACATGTTGGCCTGCAAAACTCGACTACCTTTTCTTTCCTGGGTAACGTTCAGAGCTAGGTAATCAAGAAGATCTCCTTCAGCTTAAGGAAAAACATACTGCTGCTTACCTGGGGCAGTAGTAAGCAACAGCTAGAGCTCAGCCCACGAATTAGTTTGAACATGGTAGGTAATATCTAAGGCATCCAGAAACATTCATGCTCGGCTTATTATACTTTCTACACTTGATCAAATAAGAATTGGGGGCAGAGGCGGCAGTATGCTGGGCCATCGGCAAGTGTTATATACACAGGGCCGAGAGCTGTAAGTATAGGTTATTTACCAGACCACAACGCACATTGGCTTGTCCGCCTCTAAAGCTGTATGCGCTCTTACCTTGTGTAGGTCCTATTGGACGCTTAACGATTACATTTCATGTTGTAATTGTTCTTATACTCTGATTTCTATGATGAACTGACAAAGTTATCTTGCATGGCAGGGTCCCCTTCAGGTTGCCGTCTTTGTCACCTCTGATTGTGCAATGATTGGCAGCCCAATATATCCAAGCACTGGTTCTACAGAGGGCATGCTACTCTTTCAGCACCTATTCTCCTTATTTATTGGTTTGTGTGTGAATAAACCAGCGACCCAAAGCATTTATGGTTTAAAGAATGGGCTGGCATGAGCCAGTTTAAACAAGCCTGACACAAACTAAATTGGAGACCTCTGTCCCAGATAATTAACATTGTTTTCAGGAAATGTAAACTTTAATATAAGTATATTACTTTAGTATTAGCTGACAATACCTGATTGTTAAGTTACTTCTTCCAATATCTGTGTCCTTTGTTTACAAAAGTGTTCTGAAAATCTCAGTATGTTCACACATGTAACTTATTTTTTCCTCCTTATTTGGTTCCAAAGAAATCTAGAGAGACTTGGACTAGCCAGAAAAAGACTTGGATGGAGATTTCAGGCTCCACGTAGAGATTATTATCACAAGTAGGTAAAGTTTGCATGTGGTATTATCACAAGTAGGTGAAGTTTGCATGTGGTATTATCAAAAGTAGGTGAAGTTTGGATGTGGTATTATCAAAAGTAGGTGAAGTTTGCATGTGGTGTTATCAAAAGTAGGTGAAGTTTGCATGTGGTATTATCAAAAGTAGGTGAAGTTTGGATGTGGTATTATCAAAAGTAGGTGAAGTTTGGATGTGGTATTATCAAAAGTAGGTGAAGTTTGAATGTGGTATTATCACAAGTAGAGGAAGTTTGCATGTTGTATTATTAAAAGTAGGTGAAGTTTGGATGTGATATTATCAAAAGTAGGTGAAGTTTGGATGTGGTATTATCAAAAGTAGGTGAAGTTTGGATGTGGTATTATCAAAAGTAGGTGAAGTTTGCATGTGGTATTATTACAAGTAGGTGAAGTTTGAATGTGGTATTATCAAAAGTAGGTGAAGTTTGCATGTGGTATTATCAAAAGTAGGAGAAGTTTAAATGTGGTATTATCAAAAGTAGGTGAAGTTTGGATGTGGTATTATCACAAGTAGGTGAAGTTTGGATGTGGTAGTATCAAAAGAAGGTGAAGTTTGCATGTGGTATTATCACAAGTAGGTGAAGTTTACTTACAGCCCACACTTTTAAACTCAACAAAATTTTTCATTTTTATATTAAATTTTTTATTACAGTTGTTGTTTAACTTAAATTTTCAATGGCAAGCTAGTGTTTTTTTAAGCATTGACTCTTTTAATACAAGTTTTTTAAAATGTCACATGTGAATCGAAATTTCCAATTTTTTTTGGCCACTTTTTTGTAGTTTTTTTTTTTTAAATACTTTTGTTCATGTGATGGAGTTATTTTGTTTTTCTTTAAAGATAAAAGGGTATGAGAATCTTTGTTCTTCTACTGTATGTTTTGTGATTAGAAATATTCTTTCTTCCTTAGTGATCACTGCACTATGTTAGAATTGTTTAGCTGCAGGTGTCCCTGGTTAACACATGGACACTAGACATTTATCAAATAGTTATCATTATTATTATTATGCTAAAATATGGGTGATAACCCCAGGAAAGGTGCATAACCTTTTTACTATAATGCAGGCTTTTTGCTTACAAAAAAATATTAACAAATCAATTGAAAAAATTTAGTTTTCAAACTAAGTATTTATTACTTGTAATTCCCAAAATATTATATTTTAATCCAAGTATATATTACTTGTAATTCTAAAAGTATTAGATTTAGAAGTAATTATTTATTACATGTGATTCCCAAAATATTAGATTTAAATCCACTGATCTATAAAAATAATGGATTGGGGCTTTCACGGGACTTTCACTTATCTAAAAAAAATTAGATTTCCTAAACACTGACCTGTAGATATATTTCAAGTGACTTAGACTTCCTTTCTATAGTATAGATTTGTTCTAATTAGAGGTGTTTTATTTCTATAATTCCCTTATATGGATAAGTGAATAATGTAGAGAATTTAATCAATTCTAGCCTTGACTTGCACATACACATTTATTATGGAAGTGCTATCCATTCTTTTTATATATCATTGTTTGAATCTAAGTATTTATTTCATCACAGTCCTTAAACCTGAAGGTTCTGAACATTGATATATGGAAACAGAACATGGAAAAAGTTGATTGTTGGAGCATTCATCTTAATTTATTGTTCTGGGAGAAGAAAAAAAAAGAAATAATTTAATTTCTGATTGAGTAAGATGAACATAGCAGTCTAAGAAAGTAGCATTTAGCTACAAGCTAAACACATTATGCAGAGACACTTTAAGCTTACACAAGAAAATTTAAAATACCCATGGCAGCAACTCCATATTAAACAGCAAGACATCAATAAGAAAGAATTAAAATATCTTGTGAAATACTATTATTAATGCAGAAAGTTTTTTATATCAGATCTGTAAGACTATAAAGTAGCTCATAGCTCATTGAAAAAGTTTTGTGTGTTTGTGCTTCAAAGCTCATGACTGATAAAGTTTCCAAAACTTGTGTCCATTTTTTGTTTTTATTACTTAACCCACGAACCTAGGCTGGTCATTTCACGTTCACTGAGGCATACAGAGGCTTGGATTGAACACTTCACTGGTGAGATTGTTGTAAGTGCCAGTACGCAAGAATGGGCCATCAGGAACCAACTGTACAGGTAGCCTTGTTGTCTACATTTGTCACTGTAACGTTTTGATATGCCATGTACCAGAACTTTTGAAAATGTTACAGGCAGTGTAGATATTACTTTAATAGTTATCCCTCCTTAAGTTTTCCAAGGTCTTGTGTTCATAGTCGTTTAATTACACACAATAGAACTATGTGCAACTATGTGTTACATATATATAACGTATCAGGGTGTGTGTGTGGGGGGGGGGATGCAAGTCTAGTGGCAGACCACTAGTTTGTTGTCCTGGACTCTGCATTATCCACCTTTAATATGTTAAAAAAAAATGTTATAAGGTAAAAGGTGTCACAATTCTTTGTATGCAGTTCCCATTAGAACTTGTGAAGTGTGCTTATTTTACCCCGTGGACCATGAGGTTCATAAAGATAAATTGTATGCCCATTTTACTATACTATTTAACCATTACACACGTTTGTCACTCCCACAATTCATGTGCATGAAGCCTATAATGTATAGCATTAATTTAACTTCTTTTCTTTTTTTTCTTCTTTCTGCTTCTCTCTTCAAATCAGTTGCAATGACATTTCTGCCTTTGTTAATGTTGGCAAGGTGCTTGCACAGAGGTGCCTGGAGACTGGATTGACACACGTGTTCTTCGATGAAGCAGAAACAGACACATCTGCACCTAGAGTGAGTTATATGGATGAGCCTAACTCAATGTAGTGTTAATACACTTCTCTCCCTTGCTGTGTGAATGAATTTCAAGCATCCAGTAGTTTTAATACATTTCTCTCCCTTGTGTGAACAAATTTCAAGCACCCAGTAGTGTTAATACATTTCTCTCCCTTGTATGAACAAATTTCAAGCACCCAGTAGTGTTAATACATTTCTCTCCCTTGTATGAACAAATTTCAAGCACCCAGTAGTGTTAATACATTTCTCTCCCTTGTATGAACAAATTTCAAGCCTTCAGTAGAGTTAATACATTTCTCTCCCTTGTATGAACAAATTTCAAGCCTTCAGTAGAGTTAATACATTTCTCTCCCTTGTATGAACAAATTTCAAGCCTTCAGTAGAGTTAATACATTTCTCTCCCTTGTATGAACAAATTTCAAGCCCCCAGTAGTGTTAATACATTTCTCTCCCTTGTATGAACAAATTTCAAGCCTTCAGTAGAGTTAATACATTTCTCTCCCTTGTATGAACAAATTTCAAGCCTTCAGTAGAGTTAATACATTTCTCTCCCTTGCTGTGTGAACAAGTTAAATGTCTTCGTAACTTTTTTTTTATTACACTGGTAGATTTCTGGGAAAAATTTCTACTAGTTTAAAAGTTTGCCTTTTATTTATGAATTATTTAATTTTTCAGAAATCTTTAATATATGTTAATAGTTAATATATGAAGACCACACTGGACAAAATGGCAATCACATTGTGTAGTTCTATTAAGTTACTGCCACAGTCCTATATATGGTCATACATATACGTTCTGAACTACTTTTCAAGTGAAAAAATAAAAACAATAATAACCGTAGGAAAATTAGTAAAGAAAAAACTATGCACGATGGAAAAAGAGGCATTTGAATAACTCAAAACTACAAAAGTGTGAATCGGACGTTTTTTTCTCATGTGGTCTTCATATATTACCGTATGTATATCTCCTGGCTTCTAGAAAAAAAAGGTATATTTAACCCTTCCTGTACCGACCTACTTCTATCTATGCTGCCTTCAGTTCCGCTACATACGCGCCCGGGACTGTAATGGTTAACTGCCTACGGAAATTATTGAAACTAGTGGATTTAAGTCTAGTCCTACACTTGTTGATAAACTCAATGCGTGGCTTGATTTCAGGCTTTAACTCTTGTATTTTCAGATCCAGTTGTTACTTGAAGAGTTAAAAAAATGCAATATCTCTTTGACGGAGCCCAAGATGGTGGAGCCTGATGATAGTCCAGGCATTAACTACGATGGTTTTAACAGATACGCAGAGCCTAAAGTTTGGAAAGAGAACTATCAAGATATTTGATTAATTTTTTTTTAGATCACAATAAAATGTTTTGATATATTTTATGACAATTGATTATTTTTTCGTCAAGTACTTCTTAACATTTCTACACGACCTATTATACAGTTACAATAAACTAGGTTTTGGTAGATAATCTGTCGGAAAACAATCTGTGATATCTGAAAACAAGAAAAACACAGGCACTGATTATTATGTGAATTATTATACAATTTTTATATGCCCAGGTGGCTGGGCATTGTGCTGTCCACACCCATCCCCTAGTATGCGGTGGCCAAGGAAATTTGCTGCTTTACCGGCCCTAGGGTCACACCCTTAGAGTCACTTGATTAAGCACTATTGTATTGGTTTGTTGATACCAATCCAATTAATTTGGTATAGGCACTCCAAATGTTGTTGACCATAAGCACATTTTATTACAAATAAATATAATACTTAGTGACAAAAGAAATCAATATATCTAAAGAGTATAGAATACTCTTGTATAGAATAAATGAACAGTTACTCAATCTTTTAAAAGACCATTTTCAGGCCTCTCTAGGCGAGGGGTTCTGTGCCCAAAGATTAAGAACTAGCAAATTAACCCCCCCCCCCCTTTTTTTTTTTTTTTTACAAAAGGGAGATAATCTGACCCTAGATATCATATAGACCTCTGTTTTCCTTTAAAGCGTTACCTACATGCAAAATACTATAACATATAGTGGTATAGTCAATCATCTAAAAAAAGCATGATGACATATACCCACGTTTATTGGGCCACGTGAAAGCCTAATCCATTCTTTTTATCGATCAGTGGGATAATCAAAGACTATAATATTATAGTTTTTGGTTTCATAGATAACTTGTCTAAATGATTAGATAATAACAGCTAAATTGATGCTCTATTAGTAGATTTGCCCAAAGCATCCAATGAAGATCACCATATTAGTTGACTAAAAACACTTGAATTTTTTTTACATCTCTGTTCCCTTACATAATTGAGTTCAAGATTTTCTGATAGGTACAGAAGAACAAAATGTAAGAATAAATGTCTCTATCATAAGGATCTGTCCGCAGCCACCTGCTAATGTTATTTCTAATATTTCTTTAGCCATAGAATATTTATATAATTTTCAAATATTTTTTACAGTTTGATAATTTCAAAGTTATAAATTTTACGCCATTTTCTTATATAAAAAAACATTAGAAATATTAGATCTAGCTCAAATGAAACGGGTTTATTTGATTCAATAGTAATACCAGACAAGTTCTGTTTTGTAATAAAACAAATATTACTGACTAATTATTATTTATTTATATACATTCAACATTATGGTATTCATAACAAGATTTAATTATTAGAGGATTTTAAAAAATTACGTTTAACAGTTGTAGGCTAAAGAAACATTTTCTGCATTAATTGTTTGTCCTTTTAAGGAGTTTATATTTTAAACATTAATAGTTACAGAAATTACATAATACAGTGCTATTAAATAAGTCTCTTATATTTCTAAACTAATAATACAAATGAATTTGTTTTAGAATTGATTATATTTATGTTTAATTAAAGAAGATGATCATAAAAACTCGTTTTAATGTAATTAGTCTGTATCAATTAATGAGCGGTCAAGTGTAAGTGACCTCTTTGTATGCTTAAAACAGCTTTCATGTTAAAACTGTTAGATAAAATCTGTTTACATGTGTAAGTTGACTGTTTAAACATAATTTATGAGACTTGCATTTGGCGCTCGAGTTTTTGAAAAGCTAATGCGATTCTTTGGGAGAAAATCAATCAGCTTCTCTAGGTCTGTGAGTTTTGGCATCAGTTTTGTATTGCATTCTTATCAACCTCTTTTGTGGAAAGTGGATTTTATGCTAATACCATTTGGTTGTCAAAAAAGAAAAACAGCTGCAAATAGTGAAGCGTGGAGACCTAAGGCTTTGGCAACCAAATTTGAAACAAATAATTATAAGCTTAGACAAACTACTAGCAACGCACCAGGCAAACGATTCACATTAATAGTGATTTATTTAAGTCTCGTGTTTAGGTAATAATTCTTACAATATGTTTCCTTTTCATTTTTTTCAAAGATAATACATCACACCAAAAGTCTAGTCGGCCTAAAAAAATATAGTCCAGGGGCGGACTATAGTTATAGCGTGGAGACCTAAGGCTTTGGCAACCAAATTTGAAACAAATAATTATAAGCTTAGACAAACTACTAGCAACGCACCAGGCAAACGATTCACATTAATAGTGATTTATTTAAGTCTCGTGTTTAGGTAATAATTCTTACAATATGTTTCCTTTTCATTTTTTTCAAAGATAATACATCACACCAAAAGTCTAGTCGGCCTAAAAAAATATAGTCCAGGGGCGGACTATAGTTATAGACTATAAATGGGCCCTAAAAAAAAACTTGGGGGGGGGGGGGCGGTGAGCGGAAAAACATTGTAAAAGGGGGCGGTGAGCCGAAAAAGGTTGAGAACCTATGGTCTATCTCAACATGCTCGACTCTGCAATATGGAGTACCACAGGGATCAGATCTAGGCCCGATATTGTTTACACTGTACACCTATCCACTTGGCGATGTTAACAGACCTTTCAATATTTCATATCAGCTCTCCGCGGATGATTCGCAGTTACATGACTGCTGTTCCCGCTGAAGTCTCTCGGATTGCAGCTAACCGCAGTCTCCCTTTTGCTAGTGTCTGCTCCTGGATGACGGAAAACAGACTTAAGATGAATGAAGATAAGACGTAGGTAATTCTAATTGGAACTCAAAGTAAAATTGCAAAAGTTGATGGTTTAGAATCATTGATGGTCTTAAACTGCCATATTTCCTTTGCCGAAAATAAATGTAAAAAAAAACTCGGTGTCGTTATCGATTCACAGTTGTCTTTCGATGCCCACATTAGAAACCTATGCAGAGGCCTTTATATAATGCTGCGTCGACTTGGTCAGATACGACCTTATTTGTCATTTGACTCAGCAGAGAAACTTGCCGCTGCCTTTATACTCTCACGCCTCGATACTGTAATGCTCTGCTAATCGGGATGCCTGACGATAAAGATGCCAAATTACAGCGTATTCAAAACATGCCGCCCGACTGGTCATGCGTAAGTCAAGGCGTGATTCTGTGACAGTTCTCCTGCGTCGGCTCCATTGGCTCCCTGTGAAAGCCAGAATTGAATATAAAGTGGGCTTACTTTGCCATCAGTGCCTTTTTTAATAACGAGATTCCGTCCTATCTCAAGGAATTAATTACATCATATTATGTCCCGCAAAGAACACTTCGTTATGCTAACTCATCGCTTCTGGAAGAGCCCCGTTTCTCTCTGACGATCGTTGGCCTTATAGCAGGGGTCGGGAACCCATGGCTCACGAGCCAGATGTGGCTCTTTTGATGGCTGCATCTGGCTCGCAGATAAATGTTCGATTATTAAAATAATGCTTTTTTAAAAGACTTTTTGATCTACATATTAATTGCATATCAATATTTCATTCTACAAATGAGCTAAAGTCTACTGCAGCTCAGCATCAGAAGAATTCAGAGACATAATTATTGTACTTTTAGTGTTGAAATTACACAAAATGCACACATTTACTTGAATTTTTAGTTTTAAACATAATATATGGCTCCGTGATCTTAGTTGTATGTTAAATGCGCTCTGAGCTTACATTATGTTTGTTGGCAGCGCTATACGAATATTATAATTATTATTATTATCCCTCATGCGAGAACAAATAAATACCAGTAGTCTTTCTTCCCGAGTGGCATCCGGGAAAGGAATGGGTTGCCTAAACAGACAAGAAAACCATCATTTTAAAACACTAATAAAAATGAAAGACTAAACTCAGACCACGGTAAGCGCAGAACGCAATAGTCTTCTTTATGGAAGGAGCGTATAGATAAGATAAGAAGTAACCAGGGTCGTAGCGGTACATATGTTCCCGTGTGTTAAGGCAAAGGTACTCCATAATGATGTTTACATCGGTACATTTAGAAACTGTGATTAAGGATTAACTAAAGAGGCTCAAGACAACATGGAAAGTCAAGAACTTTGCCCCCCAAGCCCAAAATTAGGCTGATGCGCTCACTGGTCCTGTCCATTTTCTTATATGCTTGTGAGTCCTGGACATTATCAGCTGAGCTAGAAAGGAAGATCAGTGCCTTGGAGATGAGATGCTTTGGAAACCTTCTCGGCGTCTGCTATAAAGACAACATCTCCATTGAGCGGATACGAAAAAGGATACTCCAGGAAATCGGACAATACGACGACCTGCTGGCCACAGTCCAGAAAGGATAGCTGGAAATGGTATGGTCACATAACAAGAGCCAACTGGCTTGTCGAAACTATTCTGCAAGGTACCACTAGAGGGGGGGGGGGAGAAGAAGACAAAGGAAAGGATGGGAGGATGACATCAGGGAGTGGACGGGAGTAAAGCTGTGCTACGCAATGAGAAGGGCTGAGAGACGGGAGGAATGGAGGAGGCTGGTGTACATGTCATGTGTGGCAAGGCAACCCCAATGGTCCAACAGACTGAGGGATATGTAGTAGGGAGAGTACGGTGGCACCAATTTTACAGTTAGTTCCCGGGTGCACAATATTGATATATCCCAGCGAAGCCTCTGAAAAATTAAGAAAGACACAAATGTAAGCCTAATATATAGGCACATTATTAGGGTACATGACATTAGATTGGAGAAAGTAAAGGCGGCTGGGCATTGTGCTGGCCACACCCAGCTCCTAGCATGCGGTGGCCGAGGAAATTCGCTGCTTCACCGGGCCTATCGGTCACACTCTCAGAGTCCTTGAATTAAGCACTATTGTAATATTTTTTGTTGTAAGCTTATACGTTGATATTTTATGTTTGAAAAGTTGTCTAAAACACTTTTTAAAACTGTACATTCTTTGATAAGATGTTATTGGTAATGTAATGTGGGGGCCTTGTTCAGCGGCACTGTTTGACGTATTGCACCATGTCGGCCATGGATTACGTTATGGTTTCCTGCTTATAGAAAAGGTGCTCTCTCTTTCTTGATGCGCCAATCGCTTTCTTATTTTGCTTAATTAATGGTTAATCCAGATCTGCTTCTGATCTTCTGTACAATTCTTATTCTCTTGCTTTCTACGGACGGCACACCTATACACAGATGTTCACCAAGCCTGATAACTTTCTAGTAAATGCAGGGACAACAAAGCAGACCTTTTCCCCAATCTTTACAGTTTCTCCCCAATCTTTACAGTTTTTGTTCAATCTTTACAGTTTTTGTTCAATCTTTACAGTTTTTATCAATCTTTACAGTTTTTATCAATCTTTACAGTTTTTATCAAAATTTACAGTTTCTCCCCAATCTTTACAGTTTTTATCAATCTTTACAGTTTTTCCCCAATCTTTACAGTTTTTATCAATCTTTACAGTTTTTGTTCAATCTTTACAGTTTTTATCAATCTTTACAGTTTTTATCAATCTTTACAGTTTTTATCAATCTTTACAGTTTTTATCAAAATTTACAGTTTCTCCCCAATCTTTACAGTTTTTATCAATCTTTACAGTTTTTCCCCAATCTTTACAGTTTTTATCAATCTTCACATTTTTTTTTCAATCTTTACAGTTTTTGTTCAATCTTTACAGTTTTTATCAATCTTTACAGTTTTTATCAATCTTTACAGTTTTTATCAAAATTTACAGTTTCTCCCCAATCTTTACAGTTTTTATCAATCTTTACAGTTTTTCCCCAATCTTTACAGTTTTTATCAATCTTCACATTTTTTTTTCAATCTTTACAGTTTTTGTTCAATCTTTACAGTTTTTATCAATCTTTACAGTTTTTATCAATCTTTACAGTTTTTCTCCAATCTTTACAGTTTTTATCAAAATTTACAGTTTCTCCCCAATCTTTACAGTTTTTATCAATCTTTACAGTTTCTCCCCAATCTTTACAGTTTTTGTTCAATCTTTACAGTTTTTCCCCAATCTTTACAGTTTTTATCAATTTTTACAGTTTTTTTGTTCAATCTTTACTTTTTTTGTTCAATCTTTACAGTTTTTATCAATCTTTACAGTTTTTATCAATCTTTACAGTTTTTATCAATCTTTACAGTTTTTATCAAAATTTACAGTTTCTCCCCAATCTTTACAGTTTTTATCAATCTTTACAGTTTTTCCCCAATCTGTACAGTTTTTATCAATCTTTACAGTTTTTATCAAAATTTACAGTTTTTCCCCAATCTTTACAGTTTTTATCAATCTTTACAGTTTTTCCCAATCTTTACAGTTTTTATCAATCTTTACAGTTTTTCCCAATCTTTACAGTTCTTATCAATCTTTACAGTTTTTATCAATCTTTACAGTTTTTATCAATCTTTACATTTTTTTCCCAATCTTTACAGTTTTTATCAATCTTTACATTTTTTTCCCAATTTTTACAGTTTTTCTCAATCTGTACAGTTTTTCCCAATTTTTACAGTTGTTATCAATCTTTACAGTTTTTATCAATCTATACAGTTTTTATAAATCTTGACAGTTTTCCCAAAATCTTGACAGTTTTCCAAAATCTTTACAGTTCTTATCATTCTTTACATTTTAAAAAAATCTTACAGTTTTTTTTACGAATATTTACAGTTTGTTTTTCCAATCTCTAGGTCAGTGGTTGGCAAACTAAGACACGCGTGCCAAAGTTGGCACGCGGAGCGCTTTTCAATGGCACGCAAATGACCTCAAAGTGTTGGTTTTTATTGATGAAAAAAAAACAAAAAAACTTTTCCGGTTCTGATTGACAGAGCGACACATGTCAGTGAGTTGAACGTATTTACAAAGACTGGGTCAAATAGCGCTTGAACCGTTTGGCCACTGAAATGGATTTGCATATATCTTGAGCGAAATCAATTTCAAAACATTTAACTACATGTACATCCCTATATTAAGACATATACTAAGATAGATAAATGGGCTTTTTTAGAAGCACATCGAATCACTCATAGCGGAGTTTTCTAAACTTTCAAATTCATGGACTCATTTTTGAAGACAAGGCGCTCTTTAATTTATACAGACTTGTTACATTTAACAGAATTTTTATACCCGTCTTCTAAAATTAAACATAAATAAAAGTAATTGCAAAAACACCTTTTGTTTTTATTAATTTAAAATAAATATAAGAGACTTTTTGACAGAATTATATTAAACGATTGTTGTAATTATTGATGTTTAAAAGATAAAACATAATATATGTTGTTTGGCATTACTATTGAATCAAAGTGAGAAACTTAATTTTAATTAATTAGTAAATAAAGTACCCTTCGGACCAAACTGATCAAGGGAGATAATTAGCCCGTTTCATTTGCGCTAATATATTTAAAATTATGTTGTTGTTTTTATATTATAGACTAAATGACCTATAACTTATAACTTTATAATGACCAAACTGTAAAACGTTAATGATAATTATATAAATATTATATGAAATAAAATTTATATGAACATTTTGAAACATTACATTAACTACCCAGTTTGAATGATTACTACGTATACATTCAGCTTAACGATAATGATGGTCTGCTATTGTGCTTATCAAAAGAGTTAAAGCAAATCTCAGTTAAACTGGGAACAAAATATAATCAATATTAGCAATTAGCAGTTGTTAGATACTTAATTTGACTCCACATGATAATGTTAACAAAATAGTTACCATAAATGTGAAAGTTTGGTAATAGTATTTTGTATTTGGTATAAATGTAAATGAAAAAAAGGATGATAATCACAAACACGTTTTTTTAAATATTAAATATAAACGTTTTAATGATTTTCTCTATAGATTGCCTTTGCCTTTGGTTTTGCTACAGAGTTAAATTAATTGTCTTATAAAAATATAAAAACTCAAGTATAATAGAGCAGGTTGACTTTTAGGCTGCTGGCACGCTGAGTGATTTAGAAATCCTAGTTTGGCACACCATCAGCAAAAGGTTGCCGACCCCTGCTCTAGTCTATAGTAATTCTCTAGGGTAGTCGAGATGCTAGCCTTCTAGCTGAATAGATTACAGCAAGCAAAAGCAGACTTTTGCTTCTCTTGGTGTAAGCTTATAAAACATCAATCGGGAGCAATTAGTAATACGCTAGTAGTTTAGTGCGCCATGAATTCTTTCTCATTTAATGTTGATTTTTTTTTTTGCAATTATTAATTCACGGTAAAGTATTCGCTGCGTAGAATCAAATACTATAACAAACCGCGAAGTCTTGCAACGGGTTAACATGCCTAGCATGGTCACTCTCCTTCCCCTACGACGTCTCCAGTGGCTTGGCAATGTTTCCAGGACGGAGGATGGGCGAATCCCATCTGAGCTCGCTGAAAACAAGAGAGCTTCTGCCCCCCCCCACCCCACCCCAACTTAGGTTCAAGGTCGTCAGCAAGCGCGACCTAAAGGCTATAGATGTAGAGCTCGGAAACTAGGAGTGTAGGAGGGCCTGGCTCAGAACAGAAGTAGTTGAAGAAGTACCCTACACACCGGTACAAATGCTGCAGAGGGCAGACTTCGCCTTATCGCGGAGGCTAAAAGAGCAGCGAAGAAAAGTAAAGAACATAGGCTGCCCCTGAAAAACTACAACGGTCCCGCTTTCAAGTGCCAGAGATGCGACTAGGATAGGTCTCCACAGACACAGCTAATTCTGCAAGGCTGGCCAAATCACAAGAGCGCAAATCTAATCATCTTCCGAGACTATGGAGCCAATGATGAATAAGATGGACGCGCTTACTTTAATATTTCTGCGATTCTTTTCGGAATTCCCGATTCCCTTTTGCTATGATTTTCTCAATGAAAAATTAAAATAGCAAGTTATAAATAGCGGAAAACTTTAGGCAGACGTAGGAGCGTAGAAGTAATTTAAGACAGCGTTTTTGGTTGCGCACGAAAAAAAAAAAGAACATATCAAGCTATAAAAATAGATCAAGCGGTCCATCTTATTATAGTCTATGGACAAGTCTTAACGTGTATGCATGCATAAAAGGTCACGTGCAAAAGCATTTCCGTTCTTATTCGATCATTTTTTTCGAAACAATGTCTGTGTGCTACTTTACTGGTTGTACTAAAATTTGTTGGGAATTAAAATTTATTTCATTTCCAATAGATGTTTACAAAACAAAACAATGTATTGTGAAAGTCAGAATGGAATAATCACCCTTTTAAAATATCAACCTTATTGCTTAATGCAAAATATTTTTTGTTAATCGTTTTTATGAATTTACGCATTTTGTTTTTTAATAACCAAGAAAACGCAACTCTTGACTCATTTATTTTGTAAACAAATAAAACTTTTACCTCACGCGACTAACACTTGAGTATTAATTATCGCCTGTTCACTTTTGATGTTAAAAACGGATACCTCATAACTAATATTGTATCCTTTGTATAATTCTAAAAGACTAGAACTGGCCGTCGAGGTTGAAATCAATTGTCAAACACCGGCAAAAGCATGCTTTTTTTGTTTATTAGTTTAAAAATAGAACAGGAAGTTCACGAACATTCGGGTTCAAAAGTTCACGCCTCATTAAGACTTGTCCATGGTAGAAACTATCTCTTGTTAGACTAGTCGCAATTTCTTGCCGTCAATATTCATATGGGTGTCTAGTGTCATTTTTTAAAAGCACTCTAATAAAACGGAAGTGACGTATATTGTTGCTAAGCGTATTACATCAGTAGCTTTCATATTGGTATTGCCCTATTTATTTATTTTTAAAAGGGCTTTTATAGATATTTACACACAAAGAAATACCAGCCAGTGTTAGAAGCCACATAGCCTAAACTTTACTAATCAAGTGTACGCCAGCTACTGGTGATTTTGAAACAGCTCGGCCTCCCAAAATGTTCTAAGAATAAAGTCGCGCGCAAATGAAAGCAGACATCGTAAGGATGCCTCACCGTCTTGTCTCGTTCCTATGTCTAGGAATTACCATACTGGCCCAGTCTACATACGGTAAGATCATTTTGTCATTAAGCTATTACTCCACCCACACAAATTTGTTTGTGGCTCTTCTTCTTTGTTCTTAAGTGTAATGTTGGACGATTTAGACAAGTCCAATACTTTTTTTTGTGTGATGAACTGCGCAGTGTTTGTAAATAGCTCCAGTCCACCATATAGTTTCTTATTTAATGGAAGTTTCCTGGGACCATATGGCTGACCAGGTTGACTGGTACAAGGGGCAGGTCTTGGAGAACGTGTTACGCATTTTCGGGAGCTTTTCCGCAGGGGCACATTTCACTTGTTCCGATTTGCAGTTTGCGGGGCATTTTTTGCTTCAGTCTGTTATGACCTGTCCTTAGCCTGAATAAGTCGAGTTGTTGAAATCGGCGGGTGAGTTTGTAATAAGCATAACTTTTGGGATGGTTTTGATGCATCACATACCATCTTTGGATTCGTTTCTTTTACGTATTGCTTTGATCTCTTCTGTGTGTAGGGATGGGTCTGCTTTTTTTTTTTGACGGCCTCCAGGTTTCGCTACGTTGTCAGCAGTAGGCCCTATCGTTCACTAGTATTATTACAAAAAGCATTTGGGCCTATATTCTAACCTAGAAAAACAGCACAATAACAATCTATTAAAATGCTAAGATGAACATTAAGGAATAAAACCTTTTTTAAAAATTCCATTACCAGAAACAAATGTTATCGTTTTGTTATCTTTCTTCCAGATTGGCATATGGGCATGGGATGGGTTGCGTAAACAAACTAGGAAAACCAAAAACTGTTTTTAAACACTAACCAAAATGCAATACTAAACCCAAACAGCGTAGGACGCAATAAACTTCTGTATTAAAGATAAGATAAACTCAGCTGTTTTGCTAAAGGTCTCGATGTTTAATCCTGGCGGGGACTGGGTTTCTTTCTCCCGTGGTCTGGGGCGAGGGGCGTGTCCTTTAGTTTACCAAGCTCTGGTGGGTTCCTGAGCCTCAAAGACTGGCGAAGTGTGTAAACAAACCGCCGATACGATCCCATTAAGAATACAAAGGCGGGCGAACGAATGGGGGACATCTCCCGCTGTGAGGCCGAGACATATTGCACTGCCGAGAGGCCACGGGGTCTCCGTGGGGAGGAAGCAATGGACGCAGCAACCCCGTCTCGAGAACCACCCGGTGCCTGTATGTACCTATATTAGGCCTATAGGATTTGTGCTACCGTGTGACAGTGCAGGTATACGGGCGAGCCACCACGATAATGATCCTTAGGGAAACCGCAGTAAATAATCCTAGCTGCTGAATCCTCCCTGTCACACGGTACGACATGCCAAAGGCATGTCGTGGGGTGGCTTGAGTCCGAACAGAGTTTGGAAGTGCCCCCACCCCTCCCCCCGAGCTCAAACCTATCGTTACGCCATAGATAAAAGAGCCCTACGGGCTCGCCCGTTTTTTTTTTAAGAGACCTTATAACTTGGTGGGTTTCTGACAGTAGTGGTAAAGTAATCGTCTGGGCATTGTGCTTCTTACACAATCCCCCTGTAGGTCGTCGCCACAGAAACGCGTGATGGCTTCATTGCCCTATAGTTCCTATTAGCCTGACATTGACACTTACATACACGTTGCGTTATATAAATCAGGGGTCGGCAACCTCTTGCTAATGGTATGCCAAACTAGGATTTCTAAATCATTCAGCGTACCAACAGCCTAAATGTCAACCTGCTCTATTATACGTGTTTTATTATTTTTATAAGACAATTAATCCGTAGCAAGACCAAGGCCAAAAGCAAAGGAAATCTATAGAGAAAATCGGTAAAGCATTTGTTTTTTAAAAAACGTGTTTGGGATTATCATCCTTTTTATTTGCATTAATACCCAATACGGAATGTTATTACCAAACTTTCAGATTTATGGTAACTATTTTGTAAACATTTTCATTTGGTTGTCAAGTTCAAGAATCTGCTTATATTTC
Source organism: Anisus vortex (assembly GCA_949126835.1). Lineage (NCBI taxonomy): Eukaryota > Metazoa > Mollusca > Gastropoda > Planorbidae > Anisus > Anisus vortex. Next base: position 9,202,606 of record OX421504.1, on the reverse strand, counting down.
CTGCATTAATTGTTTGTCCATTTAACCTTAAGGAGTTTATCTTTTAAACATTAATAATTACAACAATTGCATGCTATAATGCTATTAAAAAAGAATTACTAATATTTATGCTTAATTATAAAAACTCTTTTAAATGTAATTAGTCTGTATCAATTAATGAGAGCCTAATCTTGAATTCTCTTCGCTAATTTATAATGGCAGATTTAAAATCTAGTCATTTCTGAGTAGTGAAGTGTAAGTGACCTCTTTGAGTGCTTAACACAGCTTTCATGTGCAATATATACTGTTCACAAGTGTAAGTTAAACTAAAAGCTGAAAGACGAGCGAATGCAGTTGAGAATAGCAGACGACTTTCCTAAGTAGCTTCCATCCATATTTTCCCGCAAATCGGCACATTTCGATGCCCAGTTTTTTTAAATGTTTAAAATTCAACTGGTTTCGTTTTAAAATCGCCAATATCCCTCAACTTAAAAAAATATATCTACATCTAAGTAAGATCAAGCCAGTTAGACTTGATGTGATATGAAAAAAAAATGAGTCCATTAATTTTAAAGAGTTGCCTTTGTTTAGAAAACTCCGCTTTGAGAGCTTCGATGTGCTTCTAAAAATCGGTATGCGTGCCAAGTCTTAAGTTGCCGACCCCTGATCTAAATTAAGGGGGGTCGGCAAACTTTTGATAATAGTGGGCCAAAGTAGATTTTCAATTCTTTCGGCCTACCAACAGCCTAAAAGTCTAACCTGCTCCACCTATCAAATTTCTTGTTGAAGAGACTTGAATTGCCTTTCTTCCAAGTGCCGTTAAAAATCGCTTTGCGTGCCAGGTCTGGCACGCGTGCCATAGGTTGCCGAGCCCCAGATCTAACTTTAAAAAAACACATTACGAAACTAATATGAAGAACGTGGTTCAGTATGAAGTAGTTGTATACTATTATACAATAATGTGTACTAATTATTATTGTAAACGCTAACAAGCAGACATTGTGTGTGTGTTATTTCTTCTCTTCAGGGAACGAACTGCCCGTCGTCTGGTCTCTGTCCAACGTGTACATTGATGGTGAGAACGTCACGCTAAAGTGCAGTCTGATGGGAACTGCAGCGGTGACCTTCAAATGGACCTACGAGCACAAGATCACCAATGTCCATCGATCCCAGGCAGAAGAAGATATGGGAGTGAGTCGCATTTATCTGAATAAGGGCCGGAGGAGGGAAGTTACTACGATTGTCGTTTTCTCTGTCGAAGTTCCGCGGAATTTAATTAAGCAGTTCTTGCCACTGTAAATCGTGGGCGCAACTAGTTAGAATAGCAAATTAAATGATGAGAATGGCCGGGGGTGTTGGGGGGGGGGGGGGCATGAATGGATTTTCTTTAAAATGACTATGGAGGTTTCTGGAAAAGAGTCTAGAATTGACTGGCGACCATGTGGTACGGTGCTTTTTAATGTTTATTGCTTCTGCCGTTTCGATTTTACTGAGGCACGCGGTAGACGTCTTCTTCCCTCATTGCACGATGACTGTAGATACGGGATTAGAATTAGGTCATAAGCAGAGTCTGTAACTGATAAGTTGTTACAAAACAAACAAATAAGCTTATCTAATATTACACCTTAAGTGTGTCTAAATTAATAAACCTATATTCTAACATTTTTAGTAGGTTCGAATAGTTCAGAATAATAGTACTGCGTCTGCAACGAAGTAAACGTGCTTGCATTGATATAAGTTGGCCTGCTAGCAGACGCCAAACGCGATACTCTCTGCCACAAGAAAATCTTCTAGTCCAGTTTCGGCAACCTTTTGATAATAGTGTGTCAAAGAAGGATTTCTAATTCATTCGGCGTGCCAACAGCCTAGAAATCATCCTGCTTTAGCACTTAATTTTTGTGCGGAAGAGACTTGATCTATTGCCTTTTTGAGAGTCCTCCGCGTGCCAATGAAAAAAGCCTCTGCGTGCCAAGTCTGGCTCGCGTCCCGTGGGTTGCCGATCACCATTCTAGTCTACAACTTGTCGTTTTCGTCAATAAATAAATACTTTATTTGCGAACATTGGACTGGGCCACTAGAGACTCTTTATTCGATAGTTTGTTGAGAAAAATATTAGGTCTTCAAAATATGTTTTAGATACTTATTCGATTCTAACCAACGATTAATTAGCAGAAACCACAAAACACGTGGAAAACACGTTTTTTCTCCGTCGAAACTACGTGGTGTGCCCACTGAGAAGAATAAAAAAAAATTCGTTTAATTTTGCTTGGGTTACGAATTAGATCTAGATCCAATCATTTCTTTTGGAATTCCGGTACTGCATATGCATCGGAATTTGCGATTTGTTTCCTTGATAAACAGTGGAGACAAAAAAATATTATTTCACGCTGGTTATTCCTGTGTAACCATTGCATGCTCCATTCATCCTTTATTTCAGGGCATGGTGGAGTACTCAGATTATCTTTCGTTCTTCGCCCGGCGGATGGATAACAACAAAAAGTTCTCGTGCACCTCAACGTCAGGCGGGGCTACTCTAGACTCGGCGCCGTACACAATATTCGTCTTCAGTAAGTCCGCAAAGGCTTGTTTTGTCAGTCGTGTGTTCATCCAGGCGTAAATCGTCCCGTATCCATGCGTAAAAAAAAAAGACTTGAGCTAATCCATAGTGTAAATCCATTGGCCATAATCCACGAAGAGTGAAGCCGGCTGGTCCAGCGGTTAGTTCACCGGACTGTCAACCAAAAAACCATCTGACACGTCGCGGGTTCTATCCCTGCCACCGACAGATCCCTGTCGCCCTGCAGGAGTTTTGTGGATAGTGGACGTAATAATCTTCTATCTAGAAGGAACGCCTGTGAACTTATAAGTCAAGAGCCAAGTGTGAACCCAGCGTAAATCCATCATCGCAGGGCTCTGGTCCGGGTCTAAAAATCAAGTGCATATCTGTTTGAAATTCATTCCAATTATATGCTACTTTATGTAAAGGTCGTATTATTAGTGTGTGAAGTATAAAAGTATACAAAATAGCCCTATAACAAAAGCAAATGTTTGGGGGAAAACTGATTTAAATAAGGTCTTTTCTATAGTCTATAAACCTAGCATATTTATCTTCACAAGCAATAATAAACCCAATTTTCTTTTTAAGGGATTGATACAAGAAAATACTTTATTTTAGATTTGCTCAACTTTCTGTCTGTCTTTGATAGGCTAATCGACCCGCTTCCCATCATCCTATCGAGCTTAAATCTTGGCACATAGACATGTTCAGCGACGCATACCCTACCCCAACTGTGATAAAGTGAATAGCCATTTTGAGTTCGATTCCCATCTCCACCTTACACTGTCTCGTGCTACTACATTGAGTCAAAAAAAAAAAAAAAAAGGATTCAAAGAAGAAATCCTTCGTAATATTCCGGCCCGCAAATCCCAAAAAAGGGGGTCCCACAAAGTAGGCACGGCACACAAAGAACACTTTGCGAACCTTCTCACAGAGTACGCTAAAAAAAAATATGTGCAAGGGCAAAGGCGCAATGTGGGTTTGCCTCACTATCGAAAAAGCTCTATTAAAAAAAATGACACCGGAAAAATGGAGAGAAGGGGGGGGGGGGGTTAAGATTCCTTTACGACAGTCTATTCTCTATTATTTTTTTTTTATCTCTTTGGACAGCGTCGCCCTTTGTACCCCATATCTACGGGCCCACAGCCGTAAAGGAACATTCTGGTCGGCACACCTGGACATGTGATGTACAGGGCGCCACCCTGATGGCACCAAAAGTCACCTGGAAGTAGGCCTTTAAAATCATACTGTTTAACTTTTTCGATTTAAAAGAAAAGACAATGACATTGTACCCTGAGTATTGCAGAAAAAGTTTAGTTAAAAAACGTATTGCCCAAAAAGTTTTGTCAAAAAACGCACTGCCCATATAGTTTTGTCAAAACACGCATTGCCCATGTGGTTTTGTAAAAAAAACGCATTGCCCATGTAGTTTTGTCAAAAACGTATTGCCCATATTGTTTTGTAAAAAAACGTATTGCCCATATAGTTTTGTCAAAAAACGTATTGCCCATATAATTTAGTCAAAACCGAATTGCCCATATAGTCATGTCAAAACGTATACACATATACCCCACACCCCCAACCTCACCAAATTAAGTTTTTAACTTGTATTTGTACACTTTAAAGGTGGGCCATTGGGAAACCCCGATTGAACGTGCACGACTAAATCCGTGCTTGTGTGTGTTTTGTTTACTGCACTTTGTTGCACTTTCTTTATTTCTTTGTGGGTTGGCAGCAAAGGGTAACCTTTTCGGAAGGGAGGGGGGTGAGTGGGTCTAAAGCATTAAATGTTTTAATTAACTCTAGAATGTTGTTGGTCTATAATCTCTATTCTTTCAACTCTAAAATGTTGTTGGTCTATAATCTCTATTCTTTCAACTCTAGAATGTTGTTGGTCTATAATCTATATTCTTTCAACTCTAGAATGTTGTTGGTCTATAATCTCTATTCTTTCAACTCTAGAATGTTGTTGGTCTATAATCTCTATTCTTTCAACTCTAGAATGTTGTTGGTCTATAATCTATATTCTTTCAACTCTATAATGTTGTTGGTCTATAATCTCTATTCTTTCAACTCTAGAATGTTTTTGGTCTATAATCTCTATTCTTTCAACTCTAGAATGTTGTTGGTCTATAATCTCTATTCTTTCAACTCTAGAATGTTGTTGGTCTATAATCTCTATTCTTTCAACTCTAGAATGTTGTTGGTCTATAATCTCTATTATTTCAACTCTAGAATGTTGTTGGTCAATAATCTCTATTATTTCAACTCTAGAATGTTGTTGGTCTATAATCTATATTCTTTCAACTCTATAATGTTGTTGGTCTATAATCTATATTCTTTCAACTCTAGAATGTTGTTGGTCTATAATCTATATTCTTTCAACTCTAGAATGTTGTTGGTCTATAATCTCTATTATTTCAACTCTAGAATGTTGTTGGTCTATAATCTCTATTCTTTCAACTCTAGAATGTTGTTGGTTTATAATCTCTATTCTTTCAACTCTAGAATGTTGTTGGTCTATAATCTCTATTCTTTCAACTCTAGAATGTTGTTGGTCTGTAATCTCTATGCATTCAACTCTAGAATGTTGTTGGTCTATAATCTCTATTCTTTTAACTCTAGAATGTTGTTGGTCTATAATCTCTATTCTTTCAACTCTAGAATGTTGTTGGTCTATAATCTCTATTCTTTCAACTCTAGAATGTTGTTGGTCTATAATCTCTATTATTTCAACTCTAGAATGTTGTTGGTCTATAATCTCTATTCTTTCAACTCTAGAATGTTGTTGGTCTATAATCTATATTCTTTCAACTCTAGAATGTTGTTGGTCTATAATCTCTATTCTTTCAACTCTAGAATGTTGTTGGTCTTTAATCTCTATTCTTTCAACTCTAGAATGTTGTTGGTCTATAATCTCTATTCTTTTAACCCTAGAATGTTGTTGGTCTATAATCTATGTATTCTTTCAACTCTCGAATGTTGTTGGTCTATAATCTCTATTCTTTCAACTCTAGAAACATGGGTAGAGAGCTGTCTGAGATTCTTGATATAAGAGTCAACACGACAAGTGTCGATAACATGATGGAATTCAAGGTCCAGCTGAACCTGACCACGACCTTGCCCGAGGACGTGTACTCGTACATCCTCGAGTGCGAGTTCCAGACTGACTTCGCCAAGTTCTTCATCACCCGCTCTCAAGTCCACTCGGTGGTCATCCTGTGTGAGTTCCAAGACATATGAACAGACGGGGGGGGGGGGGGGAGGGGGATTACGGGGGGGGGGGGGGGTAGAGGCGGACAGTGGAGGTGGAGGTGAAGAATGAGGAATTCGGGAGAGGGTGGGGAGGTTAAAGAGGGAGGGTGGGGGTGGTGGCGTGAGACAAAGGGAGGATGAGGAAGACAAAGAGGAATTATGGGGAGGGGAAGAAAAGGAAGGCTGAGGCGAGAAACGGGGTGGTAGGGAAGAGAATGAGGGAAGTGGGGGAGCGAGGAGGTAAAAAGAAAATTGGGCGGTAGCGCTTAATTATTATTGACGTCACGCGGTTATTGGGGGCAGGGGATGTGCTGATGGGTCATACCAGCAAATAAAAAGCCCTATTCTACTTGCATTCATCTTTAATGATATAAAAGAAAAGCCCCGCAACCCAAACTAAGCCAAAATGTATTAGTCTGTATGTAAAGAAGAAGAAAAAAGCCCCATCAACCTCAGTAAGGTCACGAACCATTCCAGACTTTAAAACTCTCATCCTCTCATGTAAATTTGAGCTAATTAACATAATTTATGTGTGTTGGGGGGGGGGGGGGACACGGTGGTAGAGCGGCAGCGCGTTCGACTGGCGTACCGAAGGTCCTGGGTTCGAATCCTGGTGAAGGCTTATGATTCCCCCCCCCCCCCCGCAGGGTCTGGAGGGTGTCCCTGAGTCTACCCAGCTCTGATGCGTACCCGACCTTAGTTGGGGTAAAGTAAAGGCGGCTGTGTGCTGGCCACACAATCACCTAGTATGCCGTGGTCCCTGAGACACTGGCGAGCGCTGCTTTACCGGCCCTATGGATCCATTTCGTTCCTGATGGGGTACTTTAATGCATGCCGTTAACATTTAAGCTTAGTTATTTCTGACGAGTTTACTTGGATCAGGGCTTATGCTTCCTGACTAAGATCGTGTGTGATGACTTTCTTCCTGTGTGGCACCCGATCATGTAATGGGTTGCCTAAAAAAATAGATCATCAGGAAAGCCCGAATGAAAGTACAAAATGAAATTTCGTGGAAGTTCATTAATGTCGTGAGAATATGACTTAATGACAAGTGTCATCCATGTCAGTGTGAGTGGCAAGAACTAAGACACATGACCTGGGGTGACATGAGTTTAACTGTACCACCGAAAAATCTTTTTTTGTGTCTATAAAAACCAAACCACGGAAAAGCATAGGACAAGGGCCGGCTCGTCCATATAGGCAATCTATGCGGCCGCCTAGGGCGCAAAATTTTAGGAGGGGGGGCGTATAATTTTGGATTTTTTTGGTGGGGGGGATTTAAACTAAAGTTGAGTACTTCTGCGTGCTACTAGCATAGGCAGACGAATTACTAGTTCCTAGTTCTTTGTTAAAACAATTATTAACAAAAACACATTTCCGAAGTTCCATACCCGGAAGACCCCTGCAGAAGACACTTTAATGAGGGCGCAAAATTATTTTTCGCCTCGGGCGTCAAAATCCCTAGATCCGGTCCTGCATAGGACGCAATAATCCTCTTTATAGAATTTTTTTTTTTTTTTTTTTTTTTTTTTTTTTTTTTTTTTTAAATACACCCAACATTGCCAGGGACGAAGCCGAGGACATACCCTTCCAGCAAAGATTTGGCCCTGTATAGAGTAAAGGACATGGCATTCCTGAACTGCACCATGAGGGCTAACAGTATTGACACCATCAGATGGAACAAGGACTACCTCACACTCAGCAAAACAACCAGCATGCGAGGAAATTACCATCAGGAAGTGAGACATGTTTTTTGTCTGACCAAAGACTATCTCTAAATGCCCGCTTGCTTTAATAGTTCTGCTATTTGATGACTCGAATGACTTCTTTATTTTTTTTGAATTCCCGATTCCCTTTTTGTACTGTGCACTTCCGTTTCATTTAATGGCTATGATTTTCTCAATGAAAAATTTAAATTTAAATCGAAAGCTGTATACGGCGGGAACATTTAGGCAAACGTAGGAGCGTAGAAGTAATTTAAGACCGCGTTATTGGATGCGCACGGAAAAAGAAAATATAAGCTCTACAAATAGAGCAAGCGGTCCATCTTTTTATAGTCTTTGGTTTTAACCTGCACCATCTCTTAAAAATGTGTTGGCGTTTGTGTGTGTGTGTCAAATCACTAAACCTAGAAACACTAGAGGATAGAAGGGCAAAGAGTAAAGTAGTAATAATACATAAGACATTAAATTCTATTTTAGAAATACAACACAATAACAACCTGTTGCTAATCTCGGATAAACATAAAGACAAAAACACTTTCCTTATCCTTTGTAAGAGAACAAATGCATATAAGTACTCTTTCTTCCCGAGCATGGAATGAGTTGCCTGAAAAACAAGAACAGGAAAACCCAGTACTTAACGCCATTTAAAACACTAATCAAAGTGCAAGACAAGACTACTAACCACGGATGAGCGTAGGACGCAATAATCGTCTTTATAGCAGGGGCGTCTGTAATATATAAGATCTCAGAATATCTTTCTGTTTATTTCCTTCGATCTTGTGTTTAAAAATAGTCTTTTTTTTGTTAATGTTTTCATTTATTTTTCTTTTATTTTAGGGGGCTCAGATGTGGTGGGCCGTATTAACCTTCAGAATCACCACCTTGGACAATGACAGAAACTATACCTGTGAAGTCATGGGTGCAGACGGCACGATAATGGTGGCCTCCGATCCGGTTACCGTTTATGTTTATCGTAAGTCACCGAGAAACTTTTATTTAAAATACATTTAAGATCGACTCTTGTTATGGATCTTTTGTTTTGTGTGCAAAGAATTCAAATGCATCCGTAGAGAAAAACGGAACACAACGGTGAAAGATCCTCAATCCCCCCCACCCCACCCTCACTATTCAGAAGACCATTCAAGCATTTAATCTAAAAACTGTCATGATTTAATGGCGTTATTAATGAACAAAAATCTTACATTATAGTTCCAACATATTTATGGTTTAATTTTTGGAAACACGTATGAGATTCGTCAGTGTTTCCTGTGGCCCCAGTGTTTCCTGTGGCTCTTCGGTGTTTCCTGTGGCTGTGCAGTGTTTCCTGTGGCCCTTCAGTGTTTCCTGTGGGTCTGCAGTGTTTCTTGTGGCCCTTCAGTGTTTCCTGTGGTTCGGCAGTGTTTCCTGTGGGTCTGCAGTGTTTCCTGTGGCCCTTCAGTGTTTCCTGTGGGTTTGCAGTGTTTCCTGTGGGTCTGCAGTGTTTCCTGTGGCCCCAGTGTTTCCTGTGGGTCTGTAGTGTTTCCTGTGGCCCCAGTGTTTCCTGTGGGTCTGTAGTGTTTCCTGTGGCCCTTCAGTGTTTCCTGTGGGTCTGCAGTGTTCCCTGTGGCCCTTCAGTGTTTCCTGTGGGTCTGCAGTGTTCCCTGTGGCCCTTCAGTGTTTCCTGTGGGTCTGCAGTGTTTCCTGTGGCCCCAGTGTTTCCTGTGGCCCCAGTGTTTCCTGTGGCCCTTCAGTGTTTCCTGTGGGTCTGCAGTGTTTCCTGTGACCCTTCAGTGTTTCCTGTGGGTCTGCAGTGTTCCCTGTGGCCCTTCAGTGTTTCCTGTGGGTCTGCAGTGTTTCCTGTGGCCCCAGTGTTTCCTGTGGCCCTTCAGTGTTTCCTGTGGGTCTGCAGTGTTTCCTGGTGGTCTACAGTGTTTCCTGTGGCACTGCTGTGTTTCCTGTGGCTCTGCTGTGTTTCCCGTTTCTCTGCAGTGTTTCCTGTGGCTTGCAGTCCTATCGGCGAGACCAATTACAGATTGTCAAACCGAGGGCTAAACATTTATATCTCAGTGTGTTCCATACCATAGTGTCTCCGTGTGCGACCCAGCATGCCGTTTTCAGCTTGAACTTCTACGTTACGCCACACGTATGCGTAGTAGTAGCATCCACAATTTACCGCGCGACCCGCGGACTTTCGCAAGTTTCGCTAGAATATAGATATTTTTTTTTTTATTCCGCAAAAGTTAATAGCTCAAAATATACTGCGTCCACAAAGAAATACAGGCCATTAATTCACGAGGCTCCGAGGCAGTTTGCTGTCGGCGTTGAGAGCACTTAAAGGAAGCCGAACTCTGCGAGTGTAAAATATCATATGGTTGTACTGGCTATACAATCCCTTTGGCCATCAAATACTAGTGAGCGCTGCTTCATTTTCGCCATTGTACCAACATGGTTTTTAAAGTGTTTCATTAACTAAAAAATATGTTTTAATCTGTTTTTGTTCCCCATCAACATCCAGATTGAAAAGTTCACGGCAGTGCAAGAGGCGACCCGCGGGCCACAAAACGGCCGGGACAGGCTTTTAATGTGGCGCACACGAAGCTTTCAGCAGTGTGTCAACTTTTTTAATATAATTTCCAACGACATAAAAAAAACGGTTGCTCACCCCTGCTAAGCACAACAGGCATTCACATTTAGTAAAATAAACATACACATTTATAATGGTAAACCGATTGGTTAAATCCACATTTATATTGCTTCCGTAATGAGTATTTACTTTAATTTTGATTTTACGTTTTCTTTCTTTATTGCATGAACAAAGAGCCGCCACATATAGTTTCTATAGAAGTTGCTGAAGTCATCAAATACAAAGATGAATCAGTAGTAGAATGTGTTGTTCAAAACGCAAGCTTTGTACTGCCCACTATCACTTGGGTGTAAGATAAGTGTCGTGTTGTCTGTATTATGCGAAATTCTAGTCCACTGCTGTTAGCTGTATTTAGTAGAGGCCGACCGAAATTAGGTTTATGTTTTGGCGCCGAAAGTAGGCGAATGGCCGAAGCTGAAAAGTAAGCTTTCGGTTTCGGATGAAACTGATATTGACTTTCGGTCATCAGCCAAATATCTTGCATGTGTCATTTTTGTGTTCTTTTTTTTTTCTAATTTTATAAAAAAATTATATTAAAATATTTAGATTCAAAAGTCTTATATAAAGTTGATATTGCTTTTTATGTTTCTAAATCTTAAATAATATCCAATTCTGAATAAAATGATATATAATAAGATTACATGTATATACAACTGTATATTACATGTTCTATGGTTTACTTAAATAGAGTACCCAAAAACTAGTTAATATCACACACAAAGTGTGCACTCTTATAAAATCTTTGCTTGGCAGTTTAGGTTGTTTTTTTCGGTTTCGGACGAAGGTGTAGTATAACTTTTGCTTAGAACTTCGGTTTCGGCCGAAAGAGAATTTATAACTTTCGGTATGGCTTCGTCTTCGGTCAAAACCAAATATTATTGGGTTTCGTTCTGCCTCATGTATTTAGTTAAAGTCTATTTCACTGTAATGTCTGTTTCAAGCTATTTCAAAGTATTGTTTGTTTCAAGCTAAATTCTATTATATTGTTTTGACTGTGATAAGCTAATGTTTCTGTATTAGGGCAAAGTCTATTATACCAATGTGTTGTCTGTATCAAGATAATAGTCCAATGTGGTTGTCTGTATCAATATAATAGTCTAATGAGTTGTCTAATTTAAGATTTAATTCCACTGTGCTGTTTGCAGTAAGACAAATTAGATTCCCCCCTTCCCCCATTTTTGTCTATATGCAATGATTGCAACATCATCTTCAGATCCTCTGCATTGCGCTATGTGGGCCAATATTAACCTGAGTCGTGTAATATTACTCATTTCACTCCTCTTGCTCAACTCTAGGGACGAACACAATACCATATACCAAGGCGATGTTAAGGTCGAAACGCATCCTTCAATTTACGAGAATAACCTTTTAGTATACGAAGTGAAGAACAGAATGAACCTGACGCTACCCAAGGTACACAAGAAGGAGTTCACCTGCCTAATCTCTCACGGATACGGGCACATGACCTACACCGAATCTAAAACTGGCACAACGAAGCTCATATGTGAGTATTTGTCTGACCACAAGTTTTAACAGTGTTTAAATACTAGCCCTAACCCCAGGGCCGTATTTAGGATTGTGGGGGCCCTGTTCCCAAATTTATGTGGGGGCCCTTCGTGGAGACGTACTGCCTTTCAAATACCTCAGAAAAGTGACGTTAATTCATGTTACATTCTGTAACGTCATAAATTGTATGTTGCGCTTAGCTTGGTTGGACTGGAGCGCTCAAAAGTGAAGGGGAATAAATACATTTTATTTTACATTTTCAACGAAAGAATGGTGATGTCACTAAAAAATTTCTTAATGGATGTGTGAGGGCCCCTTTTGTGTGGGGGCCCCTGTTCCAATGGATAATGTGGAACATGCCTACATACGCCACTGCCTAACACTGCTGCTAGTAATATTTAACGCAATGTTTTTATAATTATGTAAATACTAACCTAAAGCAGGGCATGGGGGAGAGTATTTTGGCACCTTGGGCGAACCTGTCGCTGCTGCGACCCTACCTTTTAATGATTTAATTACTGGTAGGCCTAAAATTAACTTTCACAAAGTGCATCCGTTTACTCTAATTCGTATTTACATTCAATATAATCTTTAGACTATATATATATACATAGTCCTATAGGCTATAATCTTATATTATCGTATATTCATAAATAAAGCAATTTTCAAAAGCTTTATTATAAATATATTTCATTCGCTCTTATTAATATCTCTAACAATATCATGTTTAATTGACAAAGTAGCTAGTCCACCAGTATCACTTTTAATTGACAAAGTAGCTAGTCCACCAGTATCACTTTTAATTGACAAAGTAGCTAGTCCACCAGTATCACGTTTAATTGACAAAGTAGCTAGTCCACCAGTATCACGTTTAATTGACAAAGTAGCTAGTCCACCAGTATCACGTTTAATAGACAAAGTAGCTAATCCAACTGGTCTTTCTTTTTGCATGGACGTTCATTAATATGTTTTTATCAGTTCGAGCTTCAAGAAGCATTGATCAACAACTTGCAACTGAAAATGAGAGTTTCAAGTGATTCGCATAGATTTTAAAAGTATATGTTATAATTATTTTATTTCAGTTATTAAGTTTTGTGCTCCCCTGTGGTGATGTACATCTTACAACTCCGTTCTCAAATGGCTTTCAGTTCTCTGATTCGATCCATCATCCCTGTTGCAAAGCTTTCTCAAGATTCATGCAATATTCCATATCCTCATTGCTAGTTTTACTCGCAAAACTGTGAACATCATTGAAGAAACCAAACAAACGGACACAATATTTTTTTGCACCAGAGTGAATCTTTCTTCAACAGATGGAGAAGAACAAGAACTCTGGAGGGCCCCACTCTATTCATTCAAGCTAGACCGTCTTTACTATTTACATAGGACTTATGGTACAAGACCCACCCCAAAGAGATCCATTGAAAGTGGGACAGACGAACTATAACTCTCCTCTCTCTCCACAACGAATTATCGAATCTAAGTTATGCCAGTTTTGAACTGTGAAATAATAAACTGTTCAGAACTCACAATAGAACCATAACAGTGACAGACGGTTCAATCGCTTTTTTTAAAATTACTTGTTCAACTTGCCACTTAAGAAATAAGCTTATAGTTGAAACTATTAGCAATAAATATTAGGAAATTATATGAACAAGTTCTCTGTACGGGTTGTCTGCACGGGTTCTCTGTACGGGTTGTCTGCACGGGTTCTCTGCACGGGTTGTCTGCACGGGTTGTCTGCACGGGTTGTCTGCACGGGTTGCCTGCAAGGGTTGTCTGCACAGGCTGTCTCCACGGGCTGTCTGCACAGGCTGTCTGCACGGGTTGTCTGCACGGGTTGTCTGCACGGGTTGTCTGCACGGGTTGTCTGCACGGGTTGTCTGCACAGGCTGTCTCCACGGGCTGTCTGCACGGGTTGTTTGCACGGGTTGTCTGCACGGGTTGCCTGCAAGGGTTGTCTGCACAGGCTGTCTGCACGGGCTGTCTGCACGGGCTGTCTGCACGGGTTGTCTGCACGGGTTGTCTGCACGGGTTGTCTGCACAGGCTGTCTCCACGGGTTGTCTCCACGGGTTGTTTGCACGGGTTGTCTGCACGGGTTGTCTGCACGGGTTGTCTGTACGGTCTGTCTGCACGGGTTGTGTGCACGGGTTGTCTGCACGGGTTGTCTGCACGGGTTGTCTGCACGGGTTGTCTGCACGGGTTGTCTGCACGGGTTGTCTGCACGGGTTCTCTGAAAGGTGCACGCCTTTGTGTCAAACAGCTATGTCGGGGCACCCGACATTTCCATTGGGTAAAGTAAAAGCGAGAGATGACATTGTACACATTACAGAAACATGAAACTAGAATAACAATTTCTTTGCCCAGTGTCATAGATCGACCAGATCTGCAGTCTTTTATGTGTTGTACCAATCACACACTGGAACTATTCCTACATTTTTCCTAGGGGACACCCCGGTTGTTCTGCCCAGCACCGGCATGCCATATTACGCCGTACTCAATACGGAGATGGGAATCAACTGTTCCATGAGCGCTCAGGGCAAGTTTGAAATCACGCTCATCAAGGAGTACGATGTGGCAGGCACACATGTTCAAAGCAACTCGGAGGGACTAGTAAGTAGATATATATTAGAAGTCAGGTGTATGTAGGAGGGACTAGTAAGTCTATAGATATTAGAAGTCAGGTGTATGTAGGATGACACTAGTAAGTCTATAGATATTAGAAGTCAGGTGTATGTAGGAGGGACTAGTAAGTAGATATATATTAGAAGTCAGGTGTATGTACGATGACACTAGTAAGTAGATATATATTAGAAGTCAGGTATATGTAGGAGGGACTAGTAAGTAGATATATATTAGAAGTCAGGTATATGTAGGAGGGACTAGTAAGTAGATATATATTAGAAGTCAGGTATATGTAGGAGGGACTAGTAAGTAGATATATATTAGAAGTCAGGTATATGTAGGAGGGACTAGTAAGTAGATATATATTAGAAGTCAGGTATATGTAGGAGGGACTAGTAAGTAGATATATATTAGAAGTCAGGTATATGTAGGAGGGACTAGTAAGTAGATATATATTAGAAGTCAGGTGTATGTAGGATGACACTAGTAAGTAGATATATATTAGAAGTCAGGTGTATTTAAAAAGATCTTCTCCACGAAATGTTATTTTGGTTTTTTATTTTCTAGATTATTTTGTATTTATTTAACAAAAAAATATTTGTAAAAGATTGATGGGAACATAGATAGATAGACAGACAGATGGCTAGTAGGACTAAAAGAGATAGATAGATTGATAGATAGATAGATAGATAGATAGATAGATAGATAGATAGATAGAAAGATAGATAAATAGATAGATAGATAGATAAATAGATAGATAGATAGATAGATAGTAAGATAGTTATATAGATAAATAGATAGATAGATAGATAGATAGATAGATAGAAAGAAAGATAGATAAATAGATAGATAGATAGTAAGAGTAAGATAGATAGATAGATAGATAGATAGATAGATAGATAGATAGATAGATAGATAGATAGATAGAAAGATAGATAAATAGATAGATAGATAGTAAGATAGATAGATAGATAGATCGATAGATAGATAGATAGATAGATCGATAGATAGTTAGATAGATAGATAGGTAAATATACAGAGAATATGATAGAGACAGACTGTAAGATATATTAGATTGATGGACATAAAGACCCAGAAAAGAAGTTGGATCTATTCTGAGACGTCAAGAGAGACCGATAGATAGACACACAGAAAACAAAGATCTAGACAAATAACGTAGTTATGTATTTCAGGATACTAATTTTGTCCAGCTGCATTGGAAATACACAAACTTCACTGCTAGTCTGCTGGACAACGCCAGATTTTTTGCATGCTCGGTTGAAATCGAAGGCCAAAAAGCTATTTCTGAATCGCTGATCCTATTCGTGATCCGTAAGTATGTCCTGTGTCTGTTGGCTTTCTTTGCTCTTTTTTTGTGTGTTTTTATTGATGGGAAGGGGTTTAGGGTTAGGGTAAGTTTTTAGAGACCCCAATGACAAAGTTCAAAGTTAAAAAACGAATAATAAGGTAACATAAACATATACCAGGTACTTTTTTTTTTTTACATTTTGACATGGTACTTTTTTTTTTACATTTTGACATGGTACTTTTTTTTTACATTTTGACATGGTACTTTTTTTTTTACATTTTGACATGGTACTTTTTTTTTACATTTTGACATGGTACTTTTTTTTTACATTTTGACATGGTACTTTTTTTTTTACATTTTGACATGGTCCTTTTTTTTTTTACATTTTGACATGGTAGGCCTACTTTTTTTTGGATATATGCAATGATCTTGGTTGGCATTATAGCTAATATCCATTACCGAATTTTCAAAGTCGTTGACATTCTTCTGGTTTCTATTAGTCCCGGGCGTAAGGTGAAAGGATGTAGGTCAAGCCATCGTATCTCCAAGAGACATGCTTATATGGGCACGCAACGTGATAGGGAAGCCGTAGACACATGCACCCCCCCCCCCCCCCCCACGCCGCCAACACACATACACGGGATTCACTCGAAATGTTTGTAAACCAGCATTACCTTGTATACCTGCACTTTCACCCACTAGTAAAAAAAAAAAGTCAAACTGTAGGCCTTGTCGTCCAGACACCGGGCTTGGCGATGCGGGTATTTTGTTGCTGTCGATTCCTCCCCACCGAGTTTGGGTGGGCTATCGCCCTGTGATCAATTTGGTCCGAAGGGTACTTTACTTACTTACTAGCCCGTGTAATCATCCAGGGGTGCACAACGTTGGGGGAGCGTAAGCCCACCGGCGGAGCTTATCGATGTTTTACACACTTCGCCAGCTTTGAAGCTCATGGTGACAAAAGTGATAGTACCATTACCAGTATAGATCCAGAAATAAGCTTTGCCGATCTTCCACAGTATTCTCCGAATGTCAAAGCTAAAATAATTATGTTGGAATTCAATATGGTTGGGTAATTACAATGTACATCTAGGGTGCTCTGCCCTTTGGGCAATTTGACGCAAAAATGTTCTTTTAAAAACGAACTTGAGTTAGCTTTTGGGGACACATTTTTCCCAACAAATATTAATTAAAACTTATCTAAACAGTGCCCAAAAACTAATATTTTCGTTAATAATCTTCTTTATGCATTTTTGATATGTTTTGGCCTTCCGAAGAACTTGTCCTTTGCCATCATAAATAACATTGTTATTATTTTCCCGTATTATAGAGCCACAGGGAGAGGTCGTAATGCATGGTCCGAATAAACTGGCCAGAGGTATCAAAGGTATCTGGACCTGCAAAGTGCAAGCTGCAAGCATCGGCATCCCGTCTATAACCTGGCTGTGAGTGACATCTACCAACATAACACAAGCGGATTCGGTGTCCGCTCTTCGCCGCCCTCCCTCCCCCCGCCCCAACACCCTCGCAGGCCTGAATCTTTGGTGTGAATATCTAATAGTAGATACCTTAAAAATTAAAACCCTATCCTTTACAATGAGTCTTGGACACGTTTTACTTATCCTTTAGAATGAATCTTAAACAGGTTTTAACTTATCTTTTAGAATGAATCTTAAACAAGTTTTACCTTATCTTTTAGAATAAATCATAAACAAGTTTTACCTTATCTTTTAGAATGAATCCTAGACAAGTTTTACCTTATCTTTTAGAATGAATCTTAAACAAGTTTTACCTTATCTTTTAGAATGAATCCTAGACAAGTTTTACCTTATCTTTTAGAATGAATCTTAAACAAGCTTTACCTTATCTTTTAGAATGAATCTTAAACAAGTTTTACCTTATCTTTCAGAATGAATCTTAAACAAGTTTTACCTTATCTTTTAGAATGAATCTTAAACAAGTTTTACCTTATCTTTTAGAATGAATCATAAACAAGTGTTACCTTATCTTTTAGAATGAATCTTAAACAAGTTTTACCTTATCTTATAGAATGAATCTTAAACAAGTTTTACCTTATCTTTTAGAATGAATCTTAAACAAGCTTTACCTTATCTTTTAGAATGAATCTTAAACAGGTTTTACCTTATCTTTTAGAATGAATCTTAAACAAGTTTTACCTTATCTTTTAGAATGAATCTTAAACAAGTTTTACCTTATCTTTTAGAATGAATCTTAAACAAGTTTTACCTTATCTTTTAGAATGAATCTTAAACAAGTTTTACCTTATCTTTTAGAATGAATCTTAAAACAAGTTTTACCTTATCTTTTAGAATGAATCTTAGACAAGTTTTACCTTAACTTTTAGAATGAATATTAAACAAGTTTTGCCTTATCTTTTAGAATGAATCTTAAACAAGTTTTACCTTATCTTTTAGAATAAATCTTAAACAAGTTTTACCTTATCTTTTAGAATAAATCTTAAACAAGTTTTACCTTATCTTTTAGAATGAATCCTAAACAAGTTTTATTGTATTCTTTAGAATGAATCTTAGACACGTTTTATTTTATTCTTTAGATTGAATCTTAAACAAGTTTTACGTTATCCTTTACAATGAATCTTAGACAAGTATTATTTTATTATTTAGAATGAATCTTAGACAAGTATTATTTTATTATTTAGAATGAATCTTAGACAAGTTTTATTTTATTCTTTATAATGAATCCTAGACAAGTTTTACCTTATCTTTTAGAATGAATCTTAGACAAGTTTTATTTTATTCTTTAGAATGAATCTTAGACAAGTTTTACATTATCTTTTAGAATGAATCTTAGACAAGTTTTATTTTATTCTTTATAATGAATCTTAGACAAGTTTTATTTTATTCTTTATAATGAATCTTAGACAAGTTTTACCTTATCTTTTAGAATTATTAGACAAGTTTTACCTTATCTTTTAGAATTATTAGACAAGTTTTACCTTATAATTTACAATGAATCTTAGACAAGTTTTACCTTATCCTTTAGAATGAATATTGTAGGTTCATTGAGGATTGTGGGTAGATTGTGGGTAGTGTTCTATATGTGTTAAATTGATTGTGCCCTGTGCGATTGTACTTGTGTGATTTCGCATGGTGTAATAACTGATGTGGGGGGGGGGGGGGACAGGAAAACCAACAGGTTGGGTTAGACACACCCTTACGATACCCGTAATGTTGCTAGATAATGAAGCAACACCCTAGCAGGCTCAGGGGAGGACGATTGTCAGGTAAAGCCGGGGTGCTCAGTACACGTGACCCTATGCTTCTTTGAAGTGGGGGCGATGGTGTTAGTGCCCTAAAGGAGTAAATCAAGTAGGTCATGGTGATAAAATTTTAAGTCTAGATTATTCTTATATATTACAGACGATCCTTCTATAAAGAAGATCATTGTGCCCTACGCTCATCTGTGGTCTGATCCTAGTCTTGCATTCTCACGAGTGTTTTAAATGATGTTAAGTTACTGGTTTTCCTGGTTTGTTCAGGTAACCCATTCTTCGCTCGGATGCCACGCGGGAAGAGAGAGTACTTGTATGCATTTGTTTTTCTATTTTCGACAATATCTAGATTTAACGACGATGAAGTGATTGATGGGGTGGAGACCAGCGTGTACACATCCGAGGTGCCACACTACAACTACGTCCACGACGTCACCAGCAACGTCACGCACGCCTTCTACACCGATGTTATTGTGGAGGTCAAGTGCATCAGCACGCACAGGGTGGCGGACTACTTCGACAGGCTGGAAGCGGTACAGAACCTTCTTGTCGGCACTCCAGGTCAGTCACAGAACACTGGGCGAACGTTGATGTGTGTGTGTATGATTGTTTATGAACATAGGAGGTAGCCGAGCGGCAGCGCGTTTGACTGGCGATCCATGGGTCCTGGGTTCGAATCCTTGTGCAGGCTAGGATTTTTCCCCAGGATTTGAGGGTGTCCCTCAGTTCTGATGGGTACTTGATCTTAGTTAGGGTAAAGTAAAGGCGGCAGTGCATAGTGCTGGCCACACAATAAACCTAGTTTGCCTTGGCCACAGAAACTGGTGAACGCTATGGATCAATTTGGTCCGACGGGATACTTTTTATTGTTTTATGTAGTTATTGTTTTGTGTTGATAACTTCTATTTGCAATGTGCAATGTGTATTTGTGTTGACGAATATAGGATTGAGGGTTATGCTTAGGAATAGTAAAGGCACTGTTGTTGTAGAGCAGCTAGCATTCCAGTGGTCTTTGGTTAGTCCCCAATACACAAAAAAAAAAAAAAAAAAAAAAAAAAAAAATAATAGCCAAGATTTAGTTATTGTTTTTGTGTTGTTGTTTTTTCTCATTGCTAGATAGTGTTGATAAATATGGGAATGGAGAGTTGAAGGTAGGATTAGTATAGGCAGTTTTATTTTTAAACGTCTGGCATATTCCAGTGGTCTTTGGTTCATACCCAATAACCCGATACGAAAAGAAATACACAACAAAAAATGGCAAAGTTTACTTATTGTTTTTGTTTTTTTTATTCTGTGGCTGGGATTTTATTCTAAGCCAGGGATCGGGAACCCTTTTGTCTTAGAGAGCCATGGATACCACATATTTTGAAAAGTAATTCTGTGAGAGCCATACATTATGTTTAAAACTAAAAATTCAAGTAAATGTGTGCATTTTGTGTAATTTCAACACTAAAAGTACAATAATTATGTCTAAGAATTCTTCTGATGCTGAGCTGCAGTAGCCTTTAGCTCATTTGTAGAATGAAATATTGATATGCAATTATTATGTAGATCAAATAGTCTAAAAGAATTTTTTTTAAATAATCGAACATTTGTCTGCGAGCCATATGCAACCATCAAAAGAGCCACATCTGGCTCGCAAGCCATGGGTTCCCGACCGCTGCTCTAAGCCCTGGCTAATACACCGGGGATGAAATTCCATAAATTAAAGTAGACCTGGCATTGCCCTAGCCACACAATCCTCCTGGATACTAAATAAAACGAACATTATAGGCCTATTATGAACTGTACCTCAAAGTTAGTATGAGAATAAAAAAAGGTTTGCTTGGTAAAAGGCTTATATTTTTTTTTTCTTCTTTTTTTTTGTGCGCTAATTCAATTGGATAATTCAATTCAATTCATAACTAAATGTGCCAACTTATAAAGGTATAAAATAAAAAAAAGGAGGGGGGGGGGGGGAAGATTAACCGATTGCTTTTTAAAATTAACCCTGAAATAAGCTTAATCGAATCACGTTTGCAATGTCTTTATTTATGAAGACTGGTCAATTTGGTTGTTTTATTGTTTTAACTAAAAGCATAATTTGAAGATGAAAAAAAAATACCCACAGTAGTTCATTATTAATGTGTTTATTATCCGTGGCCACCAACTTCTCCGTTCTAGGCAGACGTCAGGATCACCTACCTATGCCGCCATTGTCCGTCTCCACCCCACGGAGCCCTCTGATAACAGCAACTCCACAGCGAGATGCAAAATATCATTGCATGGCTTTGATATACATAAACAAAATTATTATAAAAACTCGACCCTGTAGAGAAATATGATTAAAAGGCACATGAGAGATAAAGAATGCACAGAAATGCCCGCATTCGTCCACCCATGTATGTTCTTATATATCGTTCTCATAAAATATTGTATGTCATACCGTACATAACCCCCCACCCCCTCCCCCACCAACCATCTCATGAGTGTAGATAGATCATTTTCTGAAAAAGTGGGCCTTTCAAAATTTCAAGCTACAAATAAATATTGGAAAAAAAAAGGGGTGGGGGTGGAGATGTTTGCAAGCTAATTTGTACGTACAAATAAAGATTGGAAAAAGGGGGAATATGCATATCAATATTTCATTCTACAAATGAGCTAAAGGCTACTGCAGCTCAGCATCAGAAGAATTCTTAGACATAATTTGTACGTATAAATATTGGAAGGGGGGGGGGGGGAGTCCGAAAAGTAGGCTACTCGGTGCATAGTGCAAATGCAAAAGGTGGGGGGAGGAGTATGAAGACATAACTTTTTTTTTATTTACGTAATATATGAACGACCCCTTTTACCCC
The DNA here is from genome assembly GCA_949126835.1 of Anisus vortex. NCBI lineage: Eukaryota > Metazoa > Mollusca > Gastropoda > Planorbidae > Anisus > Anisus vortex. The sequence goes on along the minus strand of OX421504.1, from coordinate 9,180,940 downwards.
ACTAACCAACAAGCCTGATAGTTAGTTCCCTTACCTTACTGATTTTTTTCTTCTGATGCATCTCAGAAGTCGTCGGAGATCGTAGGGCATCACTGAGGTCTACAAGCGCCTTTAAAGTATTAAAACAAGGTATTCTTGAAGTGTACATTGATCATTTTCACTCTATGTAACAAAAATGTCTGCCACCACCGTAACATAGGAAAAATAGGGGATGATTTTCCCCAGTAAGATATGTGCCCCTCCTCCTACCTGGAAAAGTTTCCCGCCTTTGATTTTAGTGGTTTTGAAAAGTGTTCTAAAATTACAAATACTATGTCTACCTTACCCAACCATTCATTCATCTATCATATGTATTACCGGTAATCATTTTAACTATCTGTCTATCTATCTATCTATCGATCTATCTATATATCTTCTATATTATATATGTCCATCTGTCTGTCTATCTATATGTCTGTCAATCTGTCTATCTGTTGATATATTTATCCACCAATCTATCTATCAAGCTATCTATCTTTCTGTCTATTTATAGGTCTATCTATCGATATTTCTATCGATCTCTCTTTCTCTCTCTCTCTATATATATATATATACTTATATACTTATATAGGCCTACTTGTTTACTTATATATATATTATACTTATTTACATATATATATATATATATATATATATATATATATATATATATATATATATATATCATTGCATAGGCTATATAATAAACATGACAAATATATTATAGTGTATGTTTATAGTTATTATTGTCGTTCGTCTTTCTCTATCTATCTAACCATCTATCATTGCATAGGCTAAATAATAAACACATAAAATACTAGCTAATTATTATGTGTGTATATATGTATGGTTATCGTTTCTATATGTCTATCTAACTATGTATCTATCCATCTACATAGGCCTATTATATGTCCACCGGTATATATCTATCTTTTTTGTATGTCCTATCCATGTAAATAAACCATTTGATTTCGTACTTTCCACAGACCCCTTCATGGTTGGCATGAACATACTCGTGTATCTTGTCATTGTCCATCAGACTGGGACGTCAGCTGTGAAACATCTTTCTCAAAATTGAAACAGAACCTTAGATTTTAGGCCTGGTCCCATCCATGGGGAATTATATATAAACCATTAGGGCGTATGTTACCATATTATTATATTCTTTAATATGCTACTCTTTTGGGAAGTAAAAAAAAATATATACATCACATTAAAAATAAATTAAAAAAATAATGTAACGACAAATCCTTAAAATTTCAAATGAGAAACAACAAAAAACGTCAGCTGTGAAACATCTTTCTCAAAATTGGAACAGAACCTTAGGCCTGGTCCCATCCATGGGGAATTATATAGACCATTAGGAGGGTGCATGTTATCATATTATTATATTCTTTAATATGCTACTTTTTTGGGAAGTAAAAAAAAAATATATCATATTAAACATAAAAAAAAGAAATGTAACGACAAATCCTTAAAACTTCAAATGAAAAATTTAAAAAAAAAATGGTTGTTCAGTTTTTAAAGAGAGCATGTTGTACTATACATCTATACCTATAAAGCAATATATTATATCAATATTGTTTCATTGTAAACTCAATGTATCATCTGATTTTACAAGTATTTTATTATGAGCAACGAACGGCTTAGGGTGGGGGTATCTATGTATGAGCCATCGTGTTTGTTATTTGTGAAGCAAACCCCACTTTGAAGGCGTATATGCAACTACATACAAAATGGAGCCGTGGAATGAATAATAAACCAAGACTTATGCCGTCGTTTCTTTCTCCCTTTTTTTTGTTGTTTGTTTTGTTTTGGTATTTAGTATTAATTTAATTCACTGATATCCCAGTACGCATTAAGTTAAATGTATTATTGCTTTAAAAAAACAAAAAACTTTCAGGATAATTTATAGATTTATTTCAATTTTGTTTGTTGATGTTACTTTGAATTTGAAGTTGCCCAAGTGGCATTCGGGAATGGAAAGGGTTGCCTGAACAAACCAGAAAACCAGTAGGCCTAACTTAACATAATTTAAAATTCTTATAAAAAATGCAAGACTCAAACTATAGGGATTAATCGTGGGACACAGAAAAAATCTTCTTTACAAAACTAAAATCTGTATCACATCCATAGGCGTAACCATGGTTGGGGAGGGAAAAGAAAGACACGTGCTCCCCCCCCCCCCCCGGCCCCTTCGTCCACTCCAACCCCGTCTGACCCCACCTTTTTTTCCAAATCGAGAATTAAATATATTTTTAAAATATTGTTGTTTCCTTTTTTATGTTTTGTAGAAATATTGAATATCCAATTTTACATTTCACTATTGATAATTAGATCAAAGTTGTTTTTTTTAAAAATAGTTTAAGGAAAAAATTAATTGTACACCAGTTAAGAATTAGCCTTTCGATACCCCCCCCCCCCTTTCCATTCCCCGCCGTGCACTATTTCTCACAACTTGCATAAAGCTTATTTGCCCCCCTCTCCCTCCCACTTAATACGCCTACTAATTGTGTCCCCTTACATTAAAGTAATTGTCCCCCCCCCCCCTCCCACCACCACTAAAATATATAGTAGTCGGTATTACTGAGAGTAAATGTTTGTAGGGGGGCTACGTAAAATGAATAAGCCAATGGCATAATTAAACACAGAATTGCACATTGTGGGATCAAATGTGTTCATTAACGTTTAGCCCCAAAAATATGTAGCCTAGACGCTGTGCCCTCACATAAGGGGGGCATATGGGGCATATGCCCGGGGGCGGCACTTCCAGGGGGGGGGGGGGCAAACGTAGTCTAAATATAGCAAATATAGCCCTAAACAAGCAGTTACAGCATGCAAGGGGGCGGCGCTGAAACTTTTGCCCTGGGGCGCCACATAAGCTTGTAAAGGCACTGCCTAGATGCTGTAGTTTAAGGCTAACAATTAGATCTAACCAGTAGGCCTAGTAGCTCAATTCACGTGACAATTATTGTCTAACATCTCCCGTGTACTTGAACTCGGTTCGTCTCTTGGATTTTAAGAAAGGGGGCGCGGATATTTATGTCATTTATGGGGGAAAAGTGCAGTGCGTGTGTCTATGGAGGCCGTACACTATGTCGCCCCGCCCCCAACCCTTTCCACGTTACGCCCTGGACTTTAAGAGACTTCGGCTTGCCCGGTTGTATTGACCTAAGGGCGTCTGTAACATCTATAGTTCTATCCAAGGATAATACGGCAAAACACTCTAAACTCTAGACTCTATAGGCCTAACGTGTGACGAGTCACTGACGAGTGTCTAATTAGCCTATCCTGGAGACTTGAATCCTCTGAATAAGCTTATATTAGGTCCTCGCGTTGAGGCGGACAGGCCTATTCATGGAACTATTACAGCAAAGTTGTGTGGCACATCAGAAAACCACAAAGATGACTGTAGAATTCTTATAGTGGCCACTGGTCTACGGTCTTAAAGTCTCAAACGAAAAAAAAGTGGCCCAAGATGAGTTGAGGTTTCTGCACAATATGGTCCAAAAATGAAATAATGTGAACTAAAAAAACGTGAAGTGCCTAGGCCTACTTAAATTTTAGCTTATTTTTTTGTTTTACGTGATTGTTTGTTTTCTTAATTATTGTGTCCGAGAAAGGGGCGTAAAAGTCTAGCATTTCTCAGCCTATAGAAACTGATCTTTTCTTGAATTTAAATTGTTTTTAAAGTGAACTAAAGACGCAATTTTCCATTCACGTTTTATGAGAACCACTCTTCTGTTCCAAAAATTACAGTATCTAATTTCTTCCGGTTCAAAAACATGGCTAACGTGTATCTCTAAACATTCAGTTGACTATCTGCATTTTATAAAAAATAATTTTACTTGATACATAGATAAATGATTTAATCCCGATTCTTAATTTTTATTAATATAATATTAAAACAAAAATGACACACACTTAAAAGGTTTTAGTTAATTAATTATTTTGCGTATTTATTAATTTGATGTTAGTTCGCGAAAACGAAAGTGATTGCACAACCACTATTCAACATGGCGGATTCATCAACAGCTGTATGTATCTTAGATTTAACTGAATTTTATTGAAATCTCTAATATACATTGTATCCATTTAATAATAATGAAAGTATTTAAAGACAAGAAGCTTTTCATGTTAAATTTTATTGCTTTTTCATGTTTTTCTACATGCAAACTTTGGTGTTAAAATCCTAGTCCTAGGCAAATTCAAATTATTGGCTAGTTTTACTAGGCTAAATCTAGTGAAAAAAAAGCCCTATTAGATTAGCATTAGGTCTAGGCCTACATTTTAAATGGTGGGCTAAACTTTGACTTTACAATTTAAAATTACATTTTGTAGGTACTCTTGAGTATGAAAGCTTCATGCCATAATATCATTTAGTATAAATAATAATGATATAATATAATAGGCTAGCTTTTTTTTACTAGTTTCCTGCAACTGCAAAGTGAAAGTGAACAGAAAAAAACAAACAACAAAAGAGCTTGGCTAGGGTCTGTCCTGTCACACAACTGGTGTGTGTGTGGGGGGGGGGGGGGTAGTGGAGTCAAACATTTGTGACTTGTGAGGAGGGGGATGTTTAATAAACAATGTGACACCACATCATGCCACATGAAAAAAAAAGGATCTCTAAATGACATTTCCAATTAAACAAGTTTGTAGTTTTAACTACATAATGAACTATAGCCATTATAGTCATTAGATATATATTTATATTGTTAATGTAATACTTATACTATTTATACACCAATGAAAGTAAAAGTGAATTGAAACATCATCTTTGGCGCTACAGCCCATGGAGGGCTCTGGCCTGCCTCACCATCTCCTTCCACTCGGACCTATCCATTGCCTTCTTTTTCCTGGCCTGGACCCCGATCTGTCCCAGATCTATCTCGACATCGTCCAACCATCTCAGTCTGGGTCCACCTTTAGTTCGTTTTCCTCTGGGGTTCTGAGAGGCCTATCCTATAAAGAATTGAAACATGTTTATTCTAAATTTAAAAAGATGGTAGCTGTATAGGAGTGTAGGGCTTTGTGATGTCATATTTAAATGGGGAATTAGACTTCGTGTGACAGTGGCGTTGTGGGGTGCAGGTACAATTGACCAAAATCATTTTACATTTATGGACTGTCCTCTCCTCTACCCATCATTATCACTACCAGGCTTTGAAATATTTATATAGTATCTTGGAACTAAAATAAAAAAAAAAAATTTGATTTTAAATTTAGTATCTTTTTCGTTTTCAAGACTCATTCACTCATAATGTGTCTCATTCTATCAATTCTTTCATAAACCAGTTTGTCTTGCTTTCTCTGCACATCACTGGCAGCTGGCTTTATGTTCAAATAATTTAAACACTTTCTTTGGTTTAGTAAAGTTTTATAGAATAGTACAGTTTTTTTTTTTCAGTTTTAAAACTCAAAAGTAATTTTATTTTTGTTAACACTAAGAGATATATTTTCCTTCAAGTATTCTGAGCAGAGCTTTCTATTCAGCAAAATCAATGTTTTCAGTATTTGTGGAATAGGTGCTCGAGGGTTTCATTCTCAATTGAAAAGTTTCACTAAAAAGCTATCAAACTGTCATATCTGATTGTAGCTATATTTTTTTCTGTAATTTACTCAATCCAAACTCTTCCTTTTACCATTTGAAAGTTTAGTTTAGTCAAGAAAAGCCTAAAACTCAACCACGGTTTTGAAAAATGGTTAACCATGTTGTTTTTGAAGACGTGATTAAAAAATCTGAATGTTTTATTTTTTGTTCTTTGATGCTTTCCCCGTCACTGCATAGGTTCACTGTTTAGACCGACCCTGTACATTTAAATGCATTCCATGCTGAATCAGTAGTTAGACACAGTTGTAATCCTTCACTTGCACATAATCTTGATTTTGATTTTGAATCTGTTTGCCATTTTCTCCAGGCTGCTGATATTCTCAAGAGATATGCTTTGAAAGTTGCTTCACCCAGTGTTAAAGAGAGAACCAGTGTTATTGATGATGTGATCAGCCTGATAGACAAAGGAGGTAAAATAATCACGATTTAGAATTGTTCAAAACTGATTTGAATTGTTTAGTGAAAAGAATATACAAGATTTAATTCAATATATTCTGCTCCAATGGTTGTAAACTATTGAACACATTTTTTGTTGTTGCCTTTTCAGCACTTCCTGAAGCCGCAGTGAAGGGAATTTTCCACTTTCTGGTACAGGTGTTGGGATTGTACCGTGATAACTTGTCTAGACATGTGGCGCTCAAGCTTGTCACCAGCGTCACCAATGCTCATTTTGAGGCCTCTGTCAAGTTCTTAACTGTGGCCTTAGATAAATTTGCTCAAGACCAGGTCAAAATTGCTGTGCCAAGGTAAGGGCTTTCTGAGAGTGCACGTCATTCTTTGGTGTCTCTCAATCGTTGTGCTAAAGTCAAAGCTGTCCGAGCATGGCTGAGCACATTGCTTGTGGCATGTTGTTACAAACATTATTAATTTTTTTTTGTGTGGGATCCCTGTAGGTAAGCACAAAATCTGCATCAGCTGAACCCTGACTGTGCTGCACTAAGATGTCAGAACTGCTGCCAAAGTATGTATCGTCATATTTAACAGCAAGCACTGCAGAGCAGCTGTAAATCTCAGTGGCTCATGAAATCTGGTAGTCTTTTGAGACTAGAGAGCCGACGATAATGATGATGGTGTGCATCTGGTTTGCACTGTTTTATGGTTGGGGATGGCGGAGACCAGGGTTGTGGAGTCGGAGACGGGGGACATTTTGGGTACCTGGTGTCGGAGTCAGCACACAATACTCTAAATCCTACTCCTACTTAGTTTAGATTGGAATTTTAAAAAAAGCAAATTTAAATGTCCCAATTCACAAAAAGTTATTATCAATGACTTCTCTATTGTAACGATTAAGACCAATGCATGCAGTGCCTCAGTAACTGCAAAATGAACACGTTAAGTGACTGTAAAGAGGCATGCTTTTCATGTGCCTCACTATATGGCATTATATTCACATATTAATACAGAGGAGTCGGGAGTCGTAAGTACAAAAGACTGAAGAGTGGGAGTAGGAACATTTATCTACAGACACCACAGCCCTGGTGGAGAGGGCCTCATAATTCCCCCATTCTCAATGTGGCCATACAACAACTGGTAGGGTGGCACTCTCTTAAAAACAATGGTCGGAGGCTCAATAAATTTCTGCTTTTATTTTTTCACCTTGTGCTCTGGGAATGTGAATTTTTCTTTAATTTCATTACACAGTTTTCAAGATGCAAATAATACTGCTTAAAGAATAAGTATTCCTATGAGACCAAGTTTCCTTTGTCACTGCATACCTGAGCAATTGTGTGGGCAGCACTATGCCTAGCATCCTTCACTTCGCGCCAATTATTGTCAGGTGTTCATCAGAGCTGGGTAGATTCAGTGACTGAGACTAGCCTTTTACCAGGATTTGGACCTGGTGCCTTCCATGCGCCAGGCCACTGAGTCTCAAACTACCACATAGGTGGATACATATTTATGCTACCAATTTCATCAATACTTTTACAAATTCATTTTTTAGTACACGAATTACACTGTTATATGTTTGTCTAGCAAGATGTGACTTTGGTTGACTCAAGTCCTTGCTAGTGGTTTTTAAGATGACCCTGATTATACTCATCAATGACAGGTACCAAAAAGAAGTGCCCTGTCACTGTGCTGGCCACACAATCTACTTACGTGTCCAGGCCAGCAAAACTTGATCATACTGACAAAATGGTTTGAACAGGACACTACACATTTTTTTAACTTTCTTGTTTTGCTTCATTGTAAACCTTTTTAAAAAAAAAAAATTCTTGGTTTAAAAATGTTTCTATGATAAATAAATTCATGATATGGTTTTTAAAGCAGTGATCATTCTGCTGTTGTCGTTGTATTTAGGTTAAATAGAAAAAAAATTGTTTTCTCTAATAGCAAAACGTCATCTGGTGAAGCTTTACTCGCATTGTCATGGACTTGTGTTCCTCTCAGACAAGCTCTGGCAACATCCAACGGCCTTTCCAGTTCAACACTGCAGCAACTGGTGAGTTTTCAATTGAAGTTACTGGATAGGAAATGCAGGGTTAGGTGCAGAGACATGGCCATGTGATTGCTGCAAAGTGCTGTCCTGAAGTGGTTACTAGACAGGGAAAGCTCAGAGTAGGGTCTTTAGAGACATGGCCATGTGATTGCTGCAAAGTGCTGTCCTGAAGTTATCTCACCTTGCTGATATTCAATGACTGACGTGTCATGGCATCTAATGATGAGCATCTATCATGCATGTTATCTCGGCTTATCAGATCATTATTTCTCCACGATATGATGTTATAAATGACTGTAAATTTATTCAGACTAAATTATACATTTGCACAAATAATAGTTTAGAACTGTAATTAGCGCTTTTATTATTAAAACCAAAGTTTTAAATTAGAGAACACACAGCTGTGAAGAATTTATTATATAATTCAATGTTCTTGTATCCAGGTCAGTCTTCAGTCTCTTTTGGTGAATAGAGCATTGTCTGCTAATGTTCCAGTTTTGAACAAAGCAACTTACAGAAAACTCAGAAGAATTTGGAAAGAAGTAAATTTTTTTTTTCATTTCCATTCCATGAATTTTGCCTGTTACTGTTTCAGAAAGAGTTTAGTCTTTGTCCTGTGTACTGGTTCAATTATTGTTTAGAATATGTCATGTGTACTTGTAAATTAGAAATACTGACATATTTTGGTTTATTGTAAAATTCAGAACGCTGTTCTTTTTTTTAATAATTTCAATAATTTCTCTTTTATAGTTTTGACTAGAACTAACTTTTTAGTTTACACTAAATATCTTGAAACTTGTTATCAATACTGCCACCTACAGATGGGTTTGGCAGTAGTCCTCCAGCTTTTTCATTTGAAAAATATGCACTATTTTATTTTATATTGTCTTCCTTTTATAAACATGTCATTAAAACTAACAGGGCTTTGTTCTTCTTTTGTGATTATATTTGTTTTCAATTAATTGTTTTAGTAGTTTTTAGTAATTTTATGTTTATTGTGGAAGAAGTTATTCACATCTAGTCTACTTAAAAACACAAAACAACTACAGTTATTAAAATATTGTTTTGTTTGCTTTCAGATTCCTAAATCAGTTGAGAAATATGCAGATATTGTTGCTGGTCTGGAGCAGTCGGCACTGACTTTACCCCTCATTGGAATCATCATGAAATATCTGGCCGCTAACAAGCTGTCGGACATTATACAAAAACACAAGGTGCATTTAAAACATCATCATTACCATGCCATTGAGTTGTGTTAAAAATAACACTTTCACCCTTTTGGCTCTTGGGTTTATTCTGGTATGAATATATATACCCATTGAAACTAAGCAAAAATTGTAGCACAAAAAAGTTATTTCCTTATTCGCAGAAACACATTTCTTCAGAGCCTGATTCTGCACTATAAATCGGATAACATACAAGTTTCAAATCCTTTTTTCCACTGGTTAAAATTACATTGTAATTTGCTCTTTAAAGGCTCGGGGGGGGGGGGGAACAAATAACAATAAAATAAGCTAATTTTATTTGGCTGTAAAGCTTCCTGATATAAATTAATATATTGTTAAGATCCTATACCCAGGTTTTATATGGCAAGATATAATTCTAGTATTTACAAGTTTATTCCCCAGTTTCTGTTTTCATTTAAAATATATTTTTAATTAGTCTGTATCTATATTATATATAAGGTACTGTGGGTTCCGATCCCCATTGGTTAATTTAAGATCACGCGACCTTATTGTCTCATATTTTACTTTTGGGTTCTCTCTTCCTGTAGGTGTACTCATAGCTGAGTGGATAGCGTATCCTACTGCAATGCGGACGACCTGGGTTCAATTCCACATTGATAGCTTTCTTCTTCTACTTTAAAAAAAATGTCCATTAATATTACTTTTTTACAATATTTATTTTAAATTACTGTCCTCAATGTTTTCAGTAAATAATAATCATCTTTTTAAAATTATTAAATCTAGATCTATAATTTTCTGTTCATTGTAGTTTATGAAATTTTTATCTGTAGCTTGTAGGCTACAGGTCTATTTAATTTTCTCTCTGGCAATGTCGGGAAATTTAGCTTAAATTGTTTGCTATAAATCAAATAATTATTGTCAATTCAGTTAAGTCATGTATACAGTCATAGGGCAGGGCTGAGTGCAGTACTACAGACAGTATTTATGCTATGTTTTTTTTTTAATTTTGTGGTTCAAAGTATTATTTTATTTTATTTCAGAGCACATTCCTGGACATCTATCTGAAACAAGTGATAGCCAGTAGAGCTGCACCCTCTCAAGCAGTCCTTGTAAGTAATCCGACCTCCTTACACTCAGCCTCTATTGCACTTCTCTTGTCTCTTTGTTACTGTTGTTTCTGGCACCTTGCTTCCCCTTTGTGTTTCCAGGCCATTACACAGCCTTTGGACTGAAAATCAGTTTTGAGGGTGCTTTTTTTGTTTTGTTTCTACTATTAATTAGTAGTGTTAGCTCCCTTTATCACTTCTTTGTTGTTGTGTGTAATGGGGAGATTTCACCAACTGTCACATCTCTGGTGGAGATATTTTGTGTGTTTACTAGTAGTGCTATGACATACTATTATAGAAGGCTTATACACTTAATGGGGAGATTTCACCAACTGTCACATCTCTGGTGGAGATATTTTGTGTGTTTACTAGTTAGTGCTATGACATACTATTATAGAAGGCTTATACACTTAATGGGGAGATTTCACCAACTGTCACATCTCTGGTGGAGATATTTTGTGTGTTTACTAGTAGTGCTATGACATACTATAATAGAAGGCTTATACACTTAATGGGGAGATTTCACCAACTGTCACATCTCTGGTGGAGATATTTTGTGTGTTTACTAGTAGTGCTATGACATACTATAATAGAAGGCTTATACACTTACTGTCACATCTCTGGTGGAGAATTTTTTCATTAAGCTGCGCTGGATTTTGATTGGTTAATGTAGAAACATTTTTTTATTATAACCTGTCATGAAACAAATGGATTTACTTACATTTAAAGTAAACTGCTTACAGCTCATGCTGTTTAATATGTTTAAGAGGCTTGTGCTTCAAAGCATATATAAAACCTAGCTGGAATGCTCAATGTAGTAGTGAGGCCCTATATTGACGCTGGTCTTTGAAGTAGTAAATTTGTCATTATTTCTTTGCTGACATCAACAGTATACTCAATAGTAAGTAAAGTACCCTTCGGATCAAACTTATCATAGGGCTGGTGAAGCAGCGTTCACCAGTTTCTGGTGGCCGTGGCATACGAGGGGATGTGTGGCCGTCCACCTTTACTTTACCCCAACTAGTGTCAGGTACCCATCAAAGCTGGGTAGACTCAGGGGCACCCTCAAGTCCCGCGAAAAAAACCTAGCCTGCACCAGGATTTGAACCCAGAACCTTTGGTTTGTCAATCGAATGCGCTTCCGCTCGGCCACTGTGCCCTATATATAGTTATCTGGGCAATATTTCTTGTGGCCACTTTATTTTGGGGTTGACCTGATGTTTAAATGAAAACTATATGATCTCTCCTTAGCTGAACAATGTGGAACTGTTGCGTCACTGTGCTCATGAAGATTTCAAAGATTTGGTCCTGCCGGCTGTCCAGAAGGCCATGTTGAGGAATCCTGAAATCATTCAAGAAAGTGAGTACATGCAATAGCAGAACATTCAATTCATAAATATTCCATACTAAATAATGTTTATAGCATAGAGGTAAATAAATGTTTTCTACCAAATAATTTTCACAGTCTATTTTGTTAAAATTTATTGTCAACACTAAGTCAGGGTTCCAACTGTTTAGGAAAAACTGAATTGGTTTTTTTAAGTTTGTGAAAGTTTGTATTTTTTGGCTCAAATGAAAAATGAAGCTTAAACACATTTACTGCAAAAATAAAAAAACAAACATAATTTGTCTTTAACTCAATGTTTCTCAGAGTTTCTGAAAAAAATGTTTTGAAATAAAAATTGTATGAACTACCTGCATAGTCCAAAGGTTAACATTTAAGATATTTCAAACTTTTTCTATAGGTTTGCTAGTTTTTGTGAAAAGCATGAGAATTTTTGAAAGGTTTTTAGATTAAGAGATCTGTGTATTATGTTCCTATTGTTTAGGAGTTTTAAGAAGTTGGAAGATTAAACTATTTGATTCACTTGAGTAAATTTCCTTTTCAGCCGTTAGTGAATTATTAAATAGTGTGACACTGGACCTGAGTCAGTATGCCATGGACATTGTCAAATTATTTTCAGGTGAGTGAAACTTGACTATATTTCAAAGATAATACCTGATACACACAGCGTTTAATGGTTTACAAAATGACTCCTTCCTTCCTTTTTTCACTACACATTTTTACAACCTCTTTTCTTGCACAAGATAATTTATGAGATGGTGTTCATCTTGTATGTGTTTCTTTGTAGTTCAATAAACTTTAACTTTGGTGTAATTCCTCTTTTTTTTTTAACATCTCCAACGTGAATGCCTACTTCTGCCAGTGAGCGGCATATTGTCTTCCTGTTGCTGCCAACGGCAGACAGTAGTTCTTTTTTTTAGTCCTTGTGGAAAGTAATTTTTTTGGGTTGTGGATTGGTATTAGCGAGTTCCAGTTGTGATGATTTTATTTACGGGAAAAATAGCTTTCTCATTAATTATTAATATCTTGTGAAGATGAGTTTGTCAAACATTACTTTAAGATTGAAAAAAAAAGGTCTATTTGAGGTAGATGTTAATATTTTGTTTTCAAAACAGATTATGGTTTGTTGAAATTTGTCTGTTTTTGTCCCTCATATAAAATTGCAGACGGAATGAAACATTTCCTCCCTCCCCCCTTCACCCACTACCTCAGTCTTATTATTGTTTACAAGACATTAAATAAATTGATTCATGCTAATCTAACGCAATGCTTCTTAAATCTTTCCTTTAGAACCATTTACTTAGAGTACCAGATTACCTTCTAAGAAAACTAATAATAGCTTTTAATACTAGATATCCCTACCAGAGAGAAATGATCAGATTATTGTTTAACATGCCTAACTGGTTTGAGCAATGATTTACCATAAACTGCAGGTTGTTTTATTTAAAATGTCAGAGTCTAGTAAGTGAATTGGTCCACAAAATGTTTTTGTATTCCAGGACAAATTTGTTCCAAGGAGGAAACAAACAGAGTTGTTGCTGTTGCATCCATGAAAAATTTGGCCCGCCAGTGCAGTGACCCAGGAGCTATAGAAAAAGTGGCTCATCATCTGTTTAAAGTACTCGGAGGTGAGTGTGTATGTAATGTACACTTCGTAAAAGGAATCTGAGCTAATATATAGTCAATATGTTTAGTAAATCTGTGTGCATTTAAATGTCTACTGCATTTGGTGTGTACATGTGTATTAGATGTGAAATGAAGCCAATAAAACTTTTTAAAACAAAAGGTGGCTTACCTTATTTCTAGAAATATCTTCAGTAAATCCATTGGAATATATTTAGTAACAACTAAAAAGGTTCAATAAATTTATGAAAATGTGTTCACTAACAACTAAATAGGTTCAGTAAATTCTTGAAAATGTGTTCACTAACAACTAAATAGGTTCAGTAAATTCATGAAAATGTGTTCACTAACAACTAAATAGGTTCAGTAAATTCATGAAAATGTGTTCACTAACAACTAAATAGGTTCAGTAAATTCATGAAATGTGTTCAGTAACAACTAAATAGGTTCAGTAAATTCATGAAAATGTGTTCACTAACAACTAAATAAATTCAGTAAATTCATGAAAATGTGTTCAGTAACAACTAAATAGGTTCAGTAAATTCATGAAAATGTGTTCAGTAACAACTAAATAGGTTCAGTAAATTCATGAAAATGTGTTCAGTAACGACTAAATAGGTTCAGTAAATTCATGAAAATGTGTTCACTAACAACTAAATAGGTTCAGTAAATTCATGAAAATGTGTTCACTAACAACTAAATAGGTTCAGTAAATTCATGAAAATGTGTTCACTAACAACTAAATAGGTTCAGTAAATTTATGAAAATGTGTTCACTAACAACTAAATAGGTTCAGTAAATTCATGAAAATGTGTTCACTAACAACTAAATAGGTTCAGTAAATTCATGAAAATGTGTTCACTAACAACTAAATAGGTTCAGTTACTTCATGGGAATGTGTTCAGTACACAAGTAGATATGTTGTGTAAATCTTTGTGATAGTGTTCATATTTGACTTCAGTCTAAGGTTAGTTCAGAACAGGCTGAAGCAACACATGTTCCACAAACTGCAAACTGAAACAAGTGAAATGTGTCACTGCGGATCAGCTCCAGATAATGCAAAGATCTTGTAATAATTAGACCTGTCCCCTATATCATTCTACACAGTCAAACATATGGCCTCAAGAAACTTTCCTTAAATAACAAACTATATAGTGAACTGGAGCACCTCACAGCCACTGCACAGTTCTTCACAAGTATTGTTAAATCCTCCAACATGATCTTGAGAACTGAACTAAGAAGAAAAAGAATTTGACATTTACAGTCGGTGTATTGTGATTTGGTGGCTCGCTTACTAACAGTTTAAATGTCCTCTTCTAGGTTCTGAAGGCAAATTGACATTTGCTGATCAGAAGATCAGCGTTCTGCAAGGGATAGGAAATTTAGTGTACAACACTGTGAGTGGTGCCAACTCACTGCAGTCATTGAGTACCACCATCTCAGAAATGTTTCTACCAACCCTACAACAGGAAGGTAAACACGAGTTGTTGTTGTTTGTTTTTTTGTTGTCTACTATTTAGTACGCAATAGAGTGAATTAAAGTTTAAACCAGGTTGGCCTTTTGGGCAAGGGAAGCATACTAGGGGATTGAGTGGCCAGAACAACGTCCGGACACCATTTACTTTACCCCAACTCAGGGTCTGATATCAAATATTTTTACAATAATTTGTTTTAATATGTGAGGCAACCTCACAGAAAGGTACTGAAGTAGGCAAAATGTAATATTCAGTTTAAATGTCTTAGGGAAACTTATCCATCAATAGATCTGTGAAATGTTAAATATCTTGTATTTTGTTTATAATTGACATGGTCGTAAGTTATGCAAAATTATAATAGCTAGGGTAATGGCAGTCGTTTCTTTGAAAACATCACAAAAAGAAAAATACTAAGCCAATTTTTGACACTTAAACATTGCAAGCGGAAGAGTAAATATTAACATACTGTACTGACAGTAAGTGTGTTTATTAGTTGTCAAAGTTTTAAAATATACAATAAAATTGTATTGACTATTTTTCTATTATCATCAGAAGACATTTTTACATATTTTATAAAATATTTGCAATACAAACTAAATTTAAGTCATCTATTGAAAGAGTTAAAGTTTGAATATGTTCACTGTTAAAGGTTAAGACATTCAACATTTAAAAAATCAATCCAAAACTTAAAAAAATGACCAAGAACCCCCTACATGGACATGATTTAGCTTCAAGTGAGAAATCTTCTTTGACATGTTCCATACCGTGTAGTGGTGGGCAGCATCACATTTGTTGTTTCAGTCGCACTGCCGAATGAATTATATGTTTTTGTAACGTAATTGATGGGTGTTTTTTTTTCTCTTTTGTTGTTGTTTCATTCAGCCCATGAAGGGACTTTGATTCACACCTTGTCTATACTGAGCCTGTGGTGTGCAAAGTTCTACACGGATGTGCCAGATAAACTGTTGCTGTGGTTTCCAGTAAGAACATTTCCTTGGAACTTTAAAAAATATTTTTTTTTTAGCCTTAGAAAAATAGTTTTTTTTTTGTTTGTTTTTTTTGCTCCCTTAATGTGTGTATATTTTACATTTTCAATCCACAGAAAGGAATGGGTTTGAAAACTTCATCCTCTGGTGTCAGAAATGCTTACATCAGATGCATGAATGCAGCATTTCACGGTAGGGCTTACTCTGAGTACAATATTAATTTTTTATTTTGTTTTTGTGACTATCACTAGCCAGGATATTGCGTAAATTAAGACTTACTTATGCCTTTCGCCCCACCTTGGACATAGGCCGCCAACAAGAGTCCTCCAGGTATCCCGATCCTGGGCCTATTTCTCTATCTGACCCCCAGTTAAGCCCTAGCTTTTAACATCAATTTCCATATCTGAGAAGGAAGGAAAAATAGGTTTATTTTCTTTCTTCATTCTTTATTTTTGGTCTCATCCAGGTGATACCTTGCAGCAAGCTGTCCATGTTCTGCCAATTCTGATACAAGCTCTAGAAAAGGCAGAGAAGCAGCCCACGTTGCCGCAGCTGATGTCCGAAGCCGTGGCCGCCTCTTGTCTGCTGATCAAGATATCCTTGGTGGATATCCAGTCTGGTAAATACTCAAGCTCTTGTAATTTTATTTAGTGGCAGAAGGATTTAAACTTTTTTTTGGTGTTAAGATGCAGAATATATTTATTGAAAGTTGTCTGTGTAACAGCTAGTGCTGATACTAAATGAACATGAATGTGTTACTACAGAGTCTTAGAGACAATAAAAAACACAGAAGAGTGTAACAGTAACTGCTAAGAAATATGTTACTGCTATTTAGTGAGGACAATAAAATCGAGGTTGTGCATGCAAACTAGGTTACTAGGCTAGAGCTAGCCTACAACTAGGTCTTCGTTTGTACAGTAAGAGATCGGTTGTCTGCAACGTTAAACCTTCCTATCTGTCTCTTGCCTTTGTTTGTAACCTGACGCACAGTTCGTTACCCGAGACAAACAAATTTCAAAGTTGTTGTTTGTAAGCTGAATCGTTTGTAACCTGAAGTGTTCGTAACCCTAGGTACCACTGTATTGAAAAAATTTACTTCAAAGAGAGTGCCACGAGTGGATAAATCATGGGAACCACTGAATTAGTAAGAAAAAAGGTTTATGATACAATAAGGACATTAATTACCGTGTAAGAATTTACTTTTTTTATCCACAGAAAATAAACTGGGACTGTTTTGGAACATGATACTTGACAGTAAAAAACAGTATCTTGTAAATGAAAAATTTCTATCATCTGCTTCTGAAGACAGTAAGTCGAGTTTTTCTTGTCTGCTATCTGCACATGCCCTTAAAAACTGGTATTATTTTCTTCCCATTCATTCTCTTAAATATGTCGGTCTAGTGGTCTATCTTTTTTTTCTTTCTCTGGTGTTGTAAATGCAACAAATATTTTCCTTTCCAGCCCTGTTAAGTTTAATTTTCCTTTTGGAGAAGCTGATTCTAGACTACCCGACGAAGATGACGGATGAAGTAGCACGGTAACACACTTTAATATTTATTTAACAGTAACTCTGCTTGACTAGTATAGAATAATGAGGCATCAGATTTAAGTAAGGTACTGTGTTCTCAGCTGTTTTTTTTTTTATTTCCATTCAGGCCTTACTACAGGGCGCTCATTTTCTGCCTGTGTCGACGCTCTTGGACGGTGAGACGTGCCGCGCAGGTCTCAACAAAGAAACTTCTGGCACAGCTAGGAGGAGCCAAGATTGCTCTGGCACTTATTCAAGAATTTCAGAGCGTGCTGGAAACTCAAAAGGTTCTAATGTTTTTTTGTGCTGATTAATTGGGGGCAGTTACAGTTTGACCGGGCAGTTACAGTTTGACCTTTCATTTCCGTCGCTTCTACATCAAAGTCTACGTTTTGACACCATATTCCTGACATGCTTACCACTCTACTTTTGGAGGATTTGTTCCACGTTGTAATTTAAAAAAAACACACCATGTCTGCCATACACAGTTGACCTGTCTCTTGTCCATCTAGGGGACCTGATGGTCTAGTGTAAGCACGCTCATATTGCCATTAGAAGGCTTAGATTTTCATCCCTGTATCTGGAGGGTGTCTGTGAATCTGTTTTCAGTCTGATGGCAGGGTTCATGAAGGTTGTGAAAGTTTGTGAAAATTGATTTGATTTCTTAAGTTTTGGGAAAAATTGGAAAAACTGACCAAGGTTTTGTCAATTTTGTGAATTTCATAAAAATGGATTAAACGGCTTGAAAAATACTTTCTTTATATATTAAATTAAAAGTCAATTACCTTGTTAAGAAATCATTAATAAAACTAAGTTTTTTTTTTACCTAAAGAAGTTCTTAAAAAACATTCACAAACTTTTCAAATTTTAACTACTTATACACACTACAAGTAAACATTTAACAATTTCATACATGCCGGACTAAATACGTTTGTGATTTTTTTTAGGTTGGGAATTTTATTATAATAACTCTAAATGGTTACTTGATATTAGTGGAGAAAAGTCCCCAACAATCTCCAGTAGTCCCATGGACCAAGAAGGTCTTTGAGATAGACTTTTTTTTATATGTCCTTTGGCTAACTTTCACAGATTTACATGTTCTTATCATTTTAGATCTCCGAGCTTAAACTATACCTGGCGAAGGAAGAGGAAAGTACCAAAGCCGAAGGGTCAGACAATGTTTCCTACAGCAAGGTGGTGAACCCTGGGATTGTTGCGTCAACCCTGCAGACCATTTGTTCCATCGAGAATGTGGATCAGAAAGATGCGGAGAAAATAGCCCTTACTACACTGCTTACCGCTCACCATCCTTATATTTGTAAGTCATTGGGCGTTATCCTACAATGGGAATAGATAGAACCATGGTTTATAGGGTTTGTGAGCATTATTGAAAACTACTGTGTCATTTTGTGTGTGTGATGAAAGTATTCAAAATGCTGTTTTTATGAGTACTGAAAAACATCCAGAAATTTAGTTTCAATTAGGTTTACCTCTACACACAACCATGGTTTCATTTTGACCTTTGACACATGCCTGTGTATTGGTTGATGAATTCTAAGTAAAGTTTGGGCTTTGAAAAAAGCCTATTCACCATTAGGTCCCTGGAACCAAAGTTAACCACCTCATATGGACTTGAGATCATATAACCAAATGCTGTCAGGTGCTCATGTGGGCTTGTGAAGACATGAAAAAAATTTGACAGTGGCTAGATTTAAATCCAGAATCTTCTGATGTTTATATTTCACCATTCCCTTTATTCACACCTTTGTTAATGGGATGCAATATTCTTGTGTTCAGAAAGGAATGTCTGTAAATAAAGATTACAAGGTAAATTGCCTAGGGAAAAAATTACATAGGCCTATAGTATAGCTAAAGATAAAAAATGTATAAACTACAATGAACAGAAAGCTAGAATAATTTAAAAAATATAATTATTATTTATTGCCAGTAAGTCCAGAAATTCTTTACAATCTTTAAAAAAAAAAGATATTAATGGAAATTTTTAAAAAGTAGAATAAGAAAAAATAAGTTGTCAGTGGGGAATTGAACCCAGGTCACTCGCATGGCAGTCGGAAACGGTACCCACTTGGCTAGGGTGGACAAATGCGGAAGAGATATCGCAAAAGTAAAATATGAGACAATAAGGTCATGTGTCTTGAAATTAACCAATGGTGATCGGAATCCACATCGTACTTTATATATATAGAGAGATGAACAGTTTCTTGACTTTAATCCCTATAGTTTATGTGAAGAAAGACTTGTGGGTTACCATCATACAAGGCTTGAAACTGGAACCATCCAAGTTTGTAGCCCAATACACTGAGGAGTGTTTAGCTAAAGTAACAACAGGGGACAGACTTACTGAGGTAAGTATTGAATATATTGTCCCAAACACACTCAGTCTTGCAGTTTTACTCAGACTTACTGAGGTAAGTATTGAATATATTGTCCCAAACACACTCAGTCTTGCAGTTTTACTCAGACTGAGTACATTAGGAAAAAAATGACTTGATTTTTTAAGTTTGTAAAATTGTGTGAAAACTCACCAAGATTTGGAAAAGTTTGTAAAATTTGCTATAACAGACAAAGTAGCGTGAACAAATATATATTTTTTAAGTGAGTAATTTTATAATTAAGGTATCCCTAAATTTATCATGTTTTCTTCTTAAATTTTCTTTGGGTACTTGAAAAAAATCTGTCAACTCCTTTAAATTATTTGGACTACCTATGCAAACTATCTGAGATATTTCACACATGCATGTACAGATTGGTTTGTGACTTTTGTGTGAAGTTTGGGAACAGTTTTGATTTTTAAAAAAATGACTTTGAGTACAAACTCTGTGTCTTGTGATAGCATTGGCAATGTTTTAAAATCCACATTGTCTTGTAGAATTTGTTCCACTATGAAAACTCTGACTGTAATGTGATAGTATTTGTTACAGTGTTGAAGCCTATATTGTACTAGTTATATTGTAAATTTCCATTCACAAGCTGTTTTAACAATTTGTGACCCGCTTCCACAAAATGAGACATTGCCAGTTTTTGTCAAGGGGGAGTCTTTCTGGAGATTTAAATCATTATTGTAATTACTAGTTTATCCATCTCTAAATGGTAATTTATAAGTTGAAAAAAAAATTTTTTTCTGCTTAAAAATATTTTTATTAATTATTTTGATCAACATGTGTTTTATAATAAGCACAATTTCATTTAAAAATTTGACATATTTAACCAATTGTTTTGTGCAAAAACCTTGACAGTACCCCATAATATTATATATCATTGTAATAATAATGGGGAGATTCTCACGGATTGTTTTGTGATCACTATTTATTTATAGAAACCAATCAGAAAATATTTAAGCTTTAAGTTTAAGATAAACAATCTCTTTCACATTTCACAATACATAAACTTTAAAATGTTTTTTCTCAAAACTCTAGGTTTTATATCTAACTAGTTCTAAGTGGCATAGAAAAATGAAATATTGAAGTATAATAATAAATTTGGTATTAAAATAAAGCCTATCCAATGCCCTTTCCAAGGATATATCAATCTTAAAATTTTGGAAAAAAACACTTATGTCTCATTTTGTGGGAACGGGTCACATAATGTGTTCCAATTTTGTTCCATTCAAAAGAATGGTGCACAATTAACAAACTGCCAATGCAAGCTTTTAAATTGCTCATCTGTGCACCATGTATTCTGTTCAGGGTGAGGAGAATACTGTAGCCACACTGGCATATGTGAATCCTGGTGTCATAGTCCCCCGCCTGGTCAGCCACATCAGGAACATTCTATCCAACCCTGCGTTCTATCAAGTCACGCATGACGACTATGGGATCTTTCTTACACCTGATGGGGAGCTCTATGACAAAGCCATTCTGGAAAGGTAACCTTTAAATTCATTAGAATATATACAGACTTTATTTTTGCTATAAGAGTTCTTCAATTGAATTGGTAAGCATTTCATTTTCATTCCCGACAACTTTTCCTCTTAATACTGGAATGTTCCAGTTTTATGATTTTAAACATTTAAACTTTCAAGTACATAATCTAGTAAAGTACCCATTGGATCAAATTTATCATACGGCCAGTGAAGCAGCGTTCGCCAGTTTTAGTGGCCACAGCATACTAGTGGATGAATGGCCAGAACATTGCCAAGCCGTCTTTACTTTACCCCAACTAATGTCAAGTACCCATCAGAGCTGGGTAGACTCATCCCTCCAGTCCAGGGAAAAATACTAGCCTTCTCCGGGAGTCAAACCCAGGACCTTTGGTATGCCAGTCGAACGCGCTGCCTCTCTGCCACCGTGTCCCATGGACATAATCTAACATTAACTAAATTCGTCGTGTGGTTTTGATCTGTAGTGTACAATAACTGCTGTGCTGGATTGTTTGTTGTTGTCGGTATACATGTCTCATTACAATTGTTTTAATTTTATGTTGCCTTAAATCCATTTGAACAATTGATTTATAAATAGAGTGGATTAGGCACGAAAGTAAAATTATTGATCCCAAGCTCTCAACATTTTATTACTACTTCAATGATCTATAAAAAAACTATATTTCCTAAACACTGACCTGTTAATACATATCATGCGACCATCACTTCTCTAATGGCTGACCAATCAACTTCGTGGTTTAACCCACAATGCAGACTTGTAATGTCTGTCCATAACTATGTCTCACAGTGCCATGCAAGCAGCTAGTGGAGATCAGAACATAAGAAGAGAGAACAAGCTGTATTCCTACGCTGATCAAATGGCTGAACTGGAGTTGAGGAAGGTATTTATAATGCGTCGTTGTAGTGTGTAATTGTGTTTTGTTAGGAAAAGTATTCGGAATAGTTGTGAAAGTATTTGAAATTGTTGACTCTAGTTTTTGGTGTAAAATTTGGGTGAAAGTTAAGTATCTCTATCAGACAAGTTTTATCCAAATCGAGCCAATGAAGCAGCATTCAAAGGTTTCCATGGACATGGCCAATTTAGAAGATTGTCTGGCCAACATAATGCCCAAGCCACCTTTTACTTTCCCCCAGAACCAATGTCTGGTATTTATCAGAGCTGGGCAGACTCAGCGACACCCCTATCAGGCACAGAAAAAAATCCTAGCCTCCACCAGGATTTGAACCTGGAACCTCAGTATGCAAGTCAAGCACCCTGCTGCCAAATAACTGTGCCCCCATAATTGTTTTGCTTTACCTATTTAAATGTGCTGACTGCAGTGAGTTGGCACTTGTTATATTATGCACATTACTTTACAGGAAATTGAAAAGAAAAAGGGTAAAAAGCCACAAGAGGCCCCAAAACTGACCAAGAAACAAGAGGAGCAGCTAGCGTCCCAGAAACAGAAAGAGGCAGATATCAGAGAAAGAATACGAGGGGTAAGTGCTGCTTTGTTGACCTTTGACACTCATTATTTCCTCGAGTTTGTCAATTGGTTTTCTCGCTAAGGACTCAAAAGACAAATTGACAGATCGGGACATAAGCTAAGCAGCATAATCTTCTGTATAACTTACAAGTTAAGAAGATAAGTTCATATACTCTAAACTTTTGGAAAGATGTTTTTTATTATATCTTGTAGACTGTTAAATTAGTGGTTTTGAAAAAAGTATGCTCAATACACAGACTTGTAACTAAGATGTTACATTCCCGTCAGAATATGTGAAAAAGAAAAGTCTGTTCATACTTGTAAGAAACCCATGACATCAATGACATCAATGCGATCTCGGTGATAGCTAGGCGATTAATAGTTATCTAGAGCTATCACTCGCTTTACATGTGGCCTACCATCATTTTTTTGAAAATTATATAAATCGTTTCTAAGTTGACCAAATAAATTAATTGATAACGTAGAGAAAAAAATTTTTTTTCAACAGCTGAACAAAACAGTGCTGTTTGCTTGTACCACAATTGAAGCCATCCTAAAGGTCCTCAATGATGAGATGTCCGTGTGTGTGAAGGAAATCCACGACACTGTGGTCGCCTTGCTCAAGTCCCCCTTGGCGGCGCCTCCTTGTACCAATTTGTTCATCAGCCTGGGCAAAGCATCTTTCGAGAGCCCAAGTTTGGGTGAGTAGAAGCGTTCAATCGATCAATGGCTCATTATTCCTGCATTGGAAGTCTCATTTCATAGACAAATGTTCAGTTTAAAGTTCTTGAGTTGAAAATAAGGATGTTAAATGACAATCGGAAATTTGATCACTTCACTTGCCCTTTAAATAAATATAATCCAAGCAGGGTACATACATTTTTATTAAACTCATTTATTAACTCCTATATCTAGTGCCTAGGGACATAAAAAAATTGTATTTGCATATTTTACAATCTACATTATAAAGTACATTTTTTTTAGATTAGGTTACCAATTTTGAGTTACGCTGTAAAAGCTAAGATAGTGCACTCATTGCCTGTGTTTTTGACCTGCTTAGGGCTCCTGGTGGCTCACGCCACACTACGCCTGCTGAAGCCTGCCTGCAGACTAAACCCTGCCTGGCTGGAGGAGAAACAGTTGACCCAGACAAGTCGAGCAGTGCACACCTTGTACAAGCTGGCTGTGTTTGAGCCCAGAGGTGACGAGGAAAGGAACATTGGGGAAGATGCTGAGGAGGTAGTTCTTCATGCACAGGTTTTGTGCTGCTAGAATGTCAATGTTTCAATGTTACAGTAGTTACTGTTTTCTAAAGGCATTTAGCTGTGGTTTAAATTTTATGTGTTGACCACATATTTGTTTAAAATGGCATATGTTTATAAATTTGTGATCTGGCGCTCATAGTTAAATATTAATTGGATGAACTTCTGTTACAAGTAATATGATTTTTTAAATTGTAATCCGTTCTTATACTTAATTAAAGGCAGCTGGGCATTGTGCTGACCACATATCCCCGAGTATGCAGTGGCCACAGAAACTGGTGAACACTGCTTCACCTGCCCTAAGATCAGTTTGGTCCAAAGAATACTTTATATACTTATATTTAAATATACTTTTATCAACATCTATTACATGATGGCCAAATCTGATCACGTTAGGCCGAGCATACTGAAGGAACTGGATTTAAACCCTGGTGAAGGCTAGGACTTTTACCCTAGTCTGGAGAGTGTTCATGAGTCTACCCAGCTCTGATGGGTAGCTGATATTGATTGGGGGCAAAATAAATCTGGCTGGGCATTGTGTTGGTTGCACAATCCCCCTAGTATGCCTTGGTCGTGGAAACTGGTGAACGCTGCTTCGCCGGCCCTATTACTGTACTTTACTTCTGTTACATGAATTATCTTCTGCTTGCAAAATTGTGGTTTACGCTCATGATTAAATAACAATTTGATAAACTTGCAGGAAAAGAGATGCGTATGTCTCTTTGGCCCAACTTTCTCTTACATGTATGATCTTGTGTTATAAAATTGTGTTAGGTTACATGATTAAATAACAATTTGATCAACTTGCAGGATGAGGAATGCAAGTGTTTCTCCGGCCCAACATTCTGTTACATGTATTACCTGATCCGCTGCGTGCTTGAGAACGGGGGCCATGCTGTTAAATCAGATATGAATGTCTGCAGGGAGGCTCTGCAGCTGATTCAGGAGCACGCCAGAATGAGGAGAACAGAATCTGACCTGCAAGCTGTTGATGTGGTAACCCTTGTTCTGTATTTTAAAGAATATATTTTTGTTGATATTCTACTACATCTGTTAGAAATATAAATACTTTTTTGAAAAAAGTAAATGACTGACCCAGAGCTATTTGTTTTTAAATGTTTAAAGCCAGTACTTGTAAATTTAGAGTTATGAACAATTTATGTCTAAATGAGTATTGCTAGATATTGAGTCATGAGGTATTAATGTAGAGAAGATACTGATTTGAGGGTGAATGATTGAGTTAGATCTCTAGTACCACACATGTTTCACTGTCTGGTATTGGTACTAATAGTGTTCACAGAGATTTAAAACCAGTCCAGTTTGAGAATTATTTTTTTTTATTTGCATTATATTCCGATGCCACTGAGGAATTCAGTTTTTGTAATTTGTCTGTGTGCCTTTCATTTGTTTACACATTTAAAGCCTCAGAATGTGGCTCGCCATTTATTACAGGTAATTTATGCTTGGTGGTAGGCTCGCCTAATTGTTACAGGTGGTTTATGCTCGGCGGTAGGCTCGCCAATTGTTACGTGCTGTTTAGTTCACTGGTCAATGCTAATTGTTACATACAATTTTCAGTTATTAATTTTTACGGGTAATCTTCAATTGTGGTTTCCTGTTCTCTTTTATTATAGATTTTTTCTGTATTCTTCTAAATATATTTCTTTTGCTCATTCTTTCATGCTAGTAATAGGTTGTTACAGTGAAAAGGGGTGCAACTGGTCCCAAAGTTTATGACCCACATGTAACTGTAAGAATGCGTTAAGTATTAACTGTGTTGGAATGTTGTTTGTATTTTTTATTTGCCAGTATGACCCTGACCTACTGCCCAGGAAGCAGATGCTGGACATTGTTCTGAAGGTGGTGGGCACCTACCCTCAGGAGATCCAGCAGCTGGCCGACGACACCCTGCTCGAGATAGCCAGGGCTGCCAATGGTGAGGAGGGTGCCACGGAGGCCACCCCGGAGGAAATCGAGGTTCTGCTGAAAGCCTTGCAGTCACCCAGCGCCACTGTCAGAGATATTGCCCTGCAGGTAACTAAACTCAAAGACCTAATAAACAAGTGACTCTAGAGAGGAAAATGCTTTTATAGGTTTTCTGATCAGCTTAAACATAATTTGCTAATCATGTAGGTTATTTATTTAGCTTGAACATAAACTTTTACAAGTATGTCAGTCTTTTAGTTTTTTTTAAGAATAATACAATTTGGCTAATCTCAGTTTCTTGGTATTTTTATGTGCCCTCTAATATTATGTTGTTCTTAAAGGGGTAAGCTCAATAGTATATAAATGAAATTAATAATAATAATAATAATAATGAAGCTTATATAGCGCATATCCCGCAATCAGTTCTATGCGCTTAACAATTACATTTACAATTACAATTAACGATGATAACAATAACAGACAAATGTTTAAAAATGTAAGTGGGCTAGGAGTCAATAATAAACAGGTGAGTCTTAAGTCCGGTCTTGAAAAGATTAAAGTTCGAGCTTTGTCGCAGCTGGAGTGGCAGGGTGTTCCATGCGGAGGGGCCGGAGTAGGTGAAGGCCCGCTGACCAGCTGTCACGAGTTTTGTCCGCGGGATCGTCAAATTGAGTTTGTGAGCAGCCGATCGAAGTGGGCGTGGTTTTGTATATATTTCCAGACAGGAAATTAGATAATCAGGGGCAGAGTCATTGAGGCATTTATAGCATAGAGATGCGAGTTTATATAAAATCCTATTTTGAATAGGGAGCCAGTGCAGAGAGTAGAGCAGAGGTGAAATGTGGTCGGACTTCTTCTTCTTTAGGACTAGTCTGGCAGCGCAGTTTTGAACGCGTTGGAGTCCTTGAATGGAAGCGACAGGAAGGCCGGCCAGAAGAGAGTTACAGTAGTCCAAACGAGAGAAGAGGAGAGTGATGACGAGCTTGGTACAAGCTTCCGGAGTGAGGTAGCGACGGATAGTGGCAATACGTCGCAGGTGAAAAAAGCATGTTTTAATCAGGAAGGAGATGTGGGGTTGCATGGACAGAGTGGAGTCCAGAAACATGCCAAGGCTCTTTACAGTTGGGGAGAAGGGCACAGTAACGTCACCCAACTGGAGGTCAGTCACGCTGAGGGAAGCAAGCTTCTGTCTCGTTCCTACGAGTAGGGCTTCGGTCTTCTCGCTGTTGAGCTTCAACTTGTTTTCTGTCATCCAGTTCTTGATGTCCAGGAAACAACAGGAGATAGAAGCAAGAAGATATCACGATTAAGATATTATTGTTACCATGGATAGGCATAGGACACAATAATATTCTGCATAGAGAGAGAGTCTGTAACATACAAGAGAAGATATTTAAATAAAAAATGGATGGCATTTTTAAAGTTGAATCAGGTATACTTGTTATTGAATGTGTTTAATAAATAAAGATATATTTTAAGCTTAGTTATTGTTTTTTTTTCAGTGTCTGACTGAACTTGCTCTGGTTCTACCTTCTATGGATGAGATTTTTGAAATAGGTCTCTCTATCAGCAAGCATATTTGGATTGTCTGCAATGATCCTGAAATAGCGCTTCAACAACTGGCATTGAAGTAAATTCACATCACATCATTCTGTCTCTAATTGAATATGGCGCAATTGTAAAATGTGGCTATTAAAAAAGAAAAAAACTCTTTCTCCTTATTGTTGTGCCTTATTTAAATAACATTTGCTCTTTTTTCCTCTTGTAGCTTGAGAAAGAACCTGGGCCTGGAAGATCCCTGTGTGGAACTGTGCGGTGCCATTGTGTCAGACTGCACCCATGACAATGAGGTGGTGCGTTCCAGCGCCGCACAGGCCCTGGCTCAAGTTCTCAGCCAGCATCCCTCCCAGATCCCTTCCATACTGAAGACTTTGCTGGACCAGTATGAGGTTAAGCTTTATGTAAGTGTCATTTTCAATTTATGATTATATGCTCGGGGGTGAGTTGAAATTGCCATTAAACTTGATCTGAGGTTGACTGCATTCACTGAACACCAAAAAGGGAGATTTTAATAAGTAAAGTAGCCCTTTCACACTGTGTTGGTCTATATGGTTATTGAACCAGTGTTAGCCACGTTTCCCTTGGTGAGCAGTGGGGCTCTGTGGCCAGCACAATGTCCAGCCCTCTTTCCTGTCCCCTGATTAATTGACTAATCCCGGGAACTAATTAGAGCTGGGTAGACTCAAATACTTTCCAGTCTAAGGAAGAAAATGGTCTTTAGCCTGGATTTGAACTTGAGACCTTTGGGATGGCAATGTAAATCACTGACCTATACCACTGTGTTACTGACAGAAAATTTATTAAAATAAATAAATAAACATTCTTCGTGGGAGCTGAGTTTCTGCAAATTTGGCTTGCAAACCGAAGGTCCTGGGTTCGAATCCTGGTGACGGCTAGGATTTGTTCCCAGGACTGGACTGAGTCTACCCAGCTCTGATGGGTACCTGACCCTATTTGGGGTAAAGTAATGTGTGTTGGCAACACATCTCCTCGTATGCTGTGGCCACTGAAACTGGTGAACGCTGCTTCACGGCCCTATGATCAGTTTGGTTGGAAGGGTGGGTACTTCACTTTTCTATACCATCTCTTAACTTGACATTTCCTGTGATTAGTTGTGAGTTTAACACAGTTTTATCATTTCTTAGTTTGCTTTTTTTTAAACTTGACTTAAAAACATTTCCAACACTTTTTCTAAATGAATCAATAAGTTTAGTTAAACGTTAGTAGCGTTTTAAATCTTGGAATTATATTTTTTCTCTTGGAACTTACTCAGCATGTATTTGCTAATATATGATTTCTTTAAATAATCATGTAAAAATACATATTGAAAGTGCCATTTGTGAACTCCAGATAGTTGTCACTTGGATAGTGAACAAAGAGATTATAAAAATTAATATATTTTATGAGTGTAGGTTTAGATTTACTTAAAGCCTAATGCCATCCTCACTGTCTCTTCAGATGCCACCCCCCAAAATGGATGAATTCGGGCGGCAAGTGGAGGAGCAGCCCACGGACATGTGGCCGCCCAGGTCTGGCATTGCCCTGGCGCTGAAGCAGATTGCCCCCCTCCTGACCGACCAGCAGATTCCGTCCCTGTTTGCCTTCTTCGTTCCCAAGGCCCTCAACGACCGAGCCGCGGAAGTGAGATCTGGAATGAGAGATGCTGCACTGGCTGCCATACAGTCCCATGGAAAGGTAACTTTTTTCTTAACTTTGTTCTTGATATGTTAATATATATATAATAAAAAAGAACTCAACAAAATTATATGTACTGATTTTTTTTTGGTTTTGCAGGAAAATGTGAGCATTCTACTGCCAACCTTTGAAAACTTTCTGATTACTGCCCCTTCCATAGCAGACTATGACCCGGTCAGACAGAGTATAGTCATCCTGATGGGAAACCTGGCCAGACATTTGGACGCTGATAATCCCAAAGTGAAACCCATTGTGGCCCAGTTGATAGCAGCTCTGTCCACTCCATCTCAAGAGGTGAGATTTCATTCATTCACATTCTCATGTCTCACATTGACTCTTTAAAACCACATAAACAACTTTTTCATCATTCATTCTCATGTCTCACATTGACTCTTTAAAACCACATAAACAACTTTTTAATGGGTTAGTTGTTTTGTTTTTTCCTCTCCATAATGCTCCTTTAATATTTGCTTGTGTTTTTTTTTTTTGATCTGTCAAAATATTAATAGTTTTTTCAGTTGAATATCATCTAGTTTGTTCAATATTACAAAGAATCCCATACTCTTCAAGACCTGTTTTTCAGGTCACCTAAGACTGAAAATAATAAAAATTGTAGATTTTTAGAGATTTTTTGCTTTGCTGCTTAAATGGCTTGATTTTAATCTCAGTCAAATTCAGGGCTTTGCAATAATATTTTTGTGTCTCAGCCCCTTCATATTTTTAACCAATGCAGTAGCTGATTTTTCGCAACGAATTTTGCAACAAATTACAACGAGCCTGTTCAAAATTAATTACTGGCTTGTTTTAGGCTGCTTTGGGATTAGAAAAAAATAAAATTAATAAATAGACATTACAAAAATACAACATAAATAGAATGGGTCAATACTTCATGATTCTGACAGACTTGTGTGTCAATACTTCATGATTCTGACAGACTTGTGTGTCAATACTTCATGATTCTGACAGACTTGTGTGTCAATACTTCATGATTCTGACAGACTTGTGTGTCAATACTTCATGATTCTGACAGACTTGTGTGTCAATACTTCATGATTCTGACTGACTTGTGTGTCAATACTTCATGATTCTGACAGACTTGTGTGTCAATACTTCATGATTCTGACAAACTTGTGTGTCAATACTTTGTGATTCTGACAGACTTGTGTGTCAATACTTTATGGTTCTGACAGACTTGTGTGTCAATACTTCATGATTCTGACAAACTTGTGTGTCAATACTTTGTGATTCTGACAGCATTGTGTGTCAATACTTCATGATTCTGACAGACTTGTGTGTCAATACTTTATGATTCTGACAGACTTGTGTGTCAATACTTTATGATTCTGACAGACTTGTGTGTCAATACTTCATGATTCTGACAGACTTGTGTGTCAATTACTTTATGGTTCTGACAGACTTGTGTGTCAATACTTTATGGTTCTGACAGACTTGAGTGTCAATACTTCATGATTCTGACAGACTTGTGTGTCAATACTTTATGGTTCTGACAGACTTGTGTGTCAATACTTTATGATTCTGACAAACTTGTGTGTCAATACTTTATGATTCTGACAGACTTGTGTTTCAATACTTTATGATTCGGATAGACTTGTTTGTTCTTCGTTGTTCCTACCAGGTTCAGGAAGCTGTTGCCAATTGCCTGCCAGCCTTGGTTCCATTCATCAAGTCAGATGCCCCTGGCCTCGTCTCCAAACTGCTCTCCCATCTGTTGGACTCGGACAATTATGGTGAGAGGAAAGGTGCGGCCTACGGCCTGGCTGGCCTGATCAAAGGAATGGGCATCCTGGCCTTGAAGCATCAGCAGGTGATGGAGATCCTGACTGAGGCCATTCAGGACAAAAAAAATCCCAGAAAAAGAGAGGGTAAGGTTTTATTTTCTTTTGTTAGTATTATTATAATTTAATTGTAAAATTTGTGTGCACCTCTAGAAAACTATGGCATTATCTCTATATATAAAGTAGCTTTTGTGTGTGTCCATCCAATCAAAATGTGTTTATGTAAGGACCTGTGACCTTATTGCCTCATATCTTCCTTTTGTGATCCCTTATTGACATGTGGTTTCTTTAGCGTAGTGGTTAGCGTCTTCAACTTCCATGCGGGCGATCTGAGTTCGATACTCCACAGATACCTTTATTTTTTTTTCTACTTTTTTTTTTAAAGATTGTAAGGATTTTAGGACTTAAAACTTTTCTAAAAGATTTTCAGTAAATAAAATCTAATATTTATATTTTAGATGCTTTCGGAAGACGGGTGTTTGATTCTTATCCACAGGGATAGTCCTAACTTTTTGTTAACTAAAAGACATGCTTTTTTTTAGACCCGATTACAATATTTATTTTAAATTACTTTCTTAAATGTTTTCAGTAAATAAATAATAATTATATTTTTTTAGTTATTATCGTTTTTTTTCATTGTAGTTTATAAAATTTTAGAAATTGCAGAAAATCTATTAAATTATACTGTGAAATATTTTTAGACATGGGGGATTTCCTATGGTTTAAATAAAAAATAATATTTGTAAAAAATTTCCTAATCGGCCGATTTTTTCTTTGTTGCTGCAAAGCAATCCTTCTTCAACTGAGCAATCAAACTACAAATAAGGTTCATGCATTAGGTTATTATTTGAATGCATTAAGATATAAAATAAAGGTTATACTGCAAGAGTATGATTTCTACTGAACAAGTGTAACTGTTGAGGTTCAACCACCACTGGAGCAAAGTGTTTATCTTAATAGATGCTTGAGTAAAATTTGTTTATTGATATTGAAATGTCTAGTCTAACTGCTGATTGTTTCCCATTGCTTATGTTTAGGTGCCCTCCTGGCCTTTGAGATGCTGTGCAACATGCTGGGCCGTCTGTTTGAGCCCTACATTGTCCACATTATCCAGCATCTGTTGCTTTGCTTTGGTGATAGCAACCAGTATGTCAGAGAGGTGAGTAACTCTTTCAGCTCTTTGTGAGTCTTTTTTTGTGGGACTTTCTTTGTGGGGCTTTTTGGGAATTACTTTCTATGTGAGGCTTTTTTGTGGGACTTTGTTTTTGGGAAATCTTTGCTGGACTTCTTTATGGGGCTTTATCTGTAGAGCTTTTTTTAGCTCCTTTGAGAGGCCCCTTTAGTTTACAATGATACTCTAGGAGTGGATAATTGTTGCTTCTTTGATTTAATGTGTGTTGTAATATTTTTATTGTTATATTAAAGCAGATGAATATACTTGTTTTTTTAAATGATGATTGTTAATTCTTTGTTTTAATGATCATTGCTACTTCTTTGATTTAATATGTGTTTTACTTGTTTGTTGTTGCTGTTTAAAGGCTGCAGATAATTGTAGTCTGTTTTAAATGATGATTGTTTTTACTTTTTTTTAAATGATGATTACCTTATTGTTTTAAATATGTGTGTCGTTATATTTGTGTTGTTGTTTTTTTATAGGCAGCGGATGACTGTGCCAAGTCAGTGATGAGAAATCTCAGTGCCCATGGTGTCAAGCTAGTCTTGCCTTCACTTCTTAAAGGTTTAGAGGAGGACGCCTGGAGGACAAAAGCAGGTTAGTTATATCTCCCCCCCCCCCACCTGGATTTTATATATGACCCTGAATAGAGATATTTGTCCCTTAAGTCTTGTCCTTATCCCTATCACCAGGGCTTGTAGATTTCAATATTTCATGGTTGTCAACTTGTCAACAAGTTTTTCTTAACCCTTCTCCCACTGACTTACTTTCTTGCTATGCATACCTTCATTACCGGCTATTATTTTATTCATTAATTTAAAAGTAGGTCGATGGAAATGGCTTGGGCAGTAAGGGTTAAGACAAACATCAGAATGTGCTGTATTTCTCTCACCATTTAAGTGACATAGTATGGCTTTTTAATGATGGTGTGGGGTTTTGAAGACAGCGCAGGGTTTTTGAATTGATATGAGTCGTTTTTATAGATAAATTACAGTTTTCTAATTCAATCCTGTTTTAAGGTGGTATGAGGTTATGAGGTGATTTGTGGTTGTCCAATTCAATTATATTTTACGGTTGTATGAGGTTTGTTAAGTGGTATGACAATAGCTATTTGATTTCATATAAAAAAAATTTGTTGAGCTTTACACATTTTACCTTTTTCACTATATCAAGGTGAATCATCAGTTAATGAAAACATCAGACTTACAATTTCTCTTTTCTTATCATTTACTCAGGTTCAGTGGAGCTGCTGGGAGCCATGGCGTTTTGTGCACCAAAACAGCTCTCTGCCTGCCTGCCAAGCATTGTCCCAAAGCTGACCGAGGTGCTGACTGACTCCCATCTGAAGGTCCAGAAGGCTGGCTCGCAGGCCCTCATGCAGATCGGCTCTGTTATTAGGAATCCAGAAATTCAAGGTAAACAAATTAGGTTTTCATTGGGTCAGCGGGTTTTGCTACCCTTTGTAGTGAGACCCATGTAATGATGTAATCTTCTACAATAGGCTGTATATAACAAAAATTCTGTTGTTAATCGTCAAGATAGAAAAGTATAAAATTGAAACAAAATATATTTGTTGGACAGAAGTTTATTGAATCCTTTGCTTATTCTTAGTTTAATAAGCAAAGTATTTCAGAATTCTTTTGGTTTAGGAACGTTTGGGAAAACTGACCTAATTTTTTTTTAATGTTTGGGAAAATTGATCAAGGTTTGAAGAAATTTGTGAATTTTACAAAAAATGTAACAAAACTGTGAAAAAAATTTTTTATGTTTATTTTTAATAACTGTACAGTTAAGAAGTTAAGAAAACTCTCAATATGTTTTTTTTCAAAAGTATTTAAAAACATCCTCAAACATTTGTTTATTTGGTCTACCTATATACGTTGCCAGTTGACAATAAGAAATTCTACACAAGCATGTGAAAACCCTTGTAAAATGTGTGAAATGTTATGAAATGTTTATGTAGTATAGTGCCCATCCTTAAATGGGCTAGTTTGTCAACACGAAGTTGGCAAGACAAAAAAATAAAAACCGCGGATTCTGGAGTCATCTCATTTGATTTTACACTCCGACTATTCCCCTAAGCTGTCGTGACTGATGCCTTGCCGTTTGTATTTCTTTTGTTTCCAACTTTATTCCTGATTGGTGTTCATGCCAGTGGCAAGCCAACCCTGGGTACCTGTCTTGTAGCTTATAAAATAAAACATCTTCATTGAAAGTACTGTGAGACTTTGTTAGTGCTTTCAAAAGTAACACCTAAACCACACACCACCACCACATTTAAATGATTTTAGACTAATTATACTGCTGCTATTAACTGTCAGCGTTAATTTATTTAAACAAAACATCACCAAACTGGATGAATTGCTTGCTCAAATAGGTTTTTCATATTGGAGTATTTATTATTAAATAAAAAGTCTTTTGGTCAACATGGGTCTTATTGCTTTTGTTTAGATCAAGCTCATTTTTTTTTTTGTTATTTTAATAGTAATGGTCAAGTGTTGAAAATAGATTTATTGTTTTAAATATTCCAGCCATTGTGTCCAATCTGCTGGAAGCCTTGCAAGAACCGACCAGGAAGACCACGGGCTGCTTGGAAAAATTGCTGCTGACCAAATTTGTTCACTTTGTGGATGCCCCGTCCCTCGCCTTGATCATGCCTGTCATCCAGAGGGCTTTCCAGGAGCGGACAACAGACACCAGGAAAATGGCTGCCCAGATCATGGGCAACATGTACTCATTGACAGACCAAAAGGTCAGAATTAGGATATTTTTTTCCAACTAGCCTTAAATGTGCTAGCTGGGGTTAGATATTTTTGGAAATATTGATCTAATATCATATGTTATAGATGCTCCTGTCAATATGAATATTGTAATCTTCATTAATATGGATAGCTCGTTGAGTCTATTACATTTGCTAAATTAGAACACAATTCCTTGACTTGAATAAAAATCAGTTTAATAAGGATAAAACTTTGAAAGTAATAATAACTCAGAAAACCGATAGATACAGCCATCTCTCAATGAAGACATTTAAAACTAAAAAATCAACACAAGAAACTTATACGCACTTCCCTCTCAACACGACGTCATACGCAAAAACAAACAAAGGCATATTGTTTCAAGATTATTTACACCCATACAAAACAAAACTAATAATAGCACATACTAGACAATATTTTATATGTATAATATTAATGAAGAAATATAAGATGAGCTAAACAGTACACATTTCAGTTAAGTTCTATGCTAATGGTGTTGTAACTTATCCTAAACAATACAAGTATTTGTTTTCTGAACATTTAAAATATTCTCTTATATCAACATTATATTTAGTCTCTTCAATTAAAATATTAGCCTGCCATATCTTTTACTTCAAAATAAGTTTTAAAATTTGTGTTATTATTGAATTTTTTTTTCATTGAAAGTAAATATTGATTATTTTTTCTCCTATTGTTCTTTCAGGATCTGTCTCCTTACCTGCCCTCTGTCATCCCAGGTCTGAAGCAGTGTCTCCTTGATCCAGTCCCTGAGGTCAGGACTGTCTCTGCCAAAGCCTTGGGGGCCATGGTCAGGGGGATGGGCGAGGAAACTTTCCAAGACCTTCTGCCGTGGCTGATGGAGAAGTTGGTCTCAGAACAGAGCTCCGTGGACAGGTCAGGGGCAGCTCAAGGTAATGGGTCAAATATATCTGTCAAAATTAGATTACTAAACAATGATTGAGGACACTTTACTTGGCAATACACTATGCAAGCCCCACCAATGATTTTATCATGAAAGGAGTAATTTTGCTCTTTCTTTGATGCTCAAAAATCTTAAGTTTACTTGTTTTTGATATAGCTATAAAAAAAATATATTCTAATCTACCTTAATTCCTCATTAATAAAAAAAAAAATAAAAAAAATTTTTTTTTTAATCCAGTTTAAAAAAATGATTACAAATAAAGACTACGCCACTATATCAGAAATTACCAACCATTTTCGGTCCAATGTTTCCTTAATTGGGCCCACCTCTAATCAACTATTATTTTCATTATAACCAAGTATTTTATGCACACCACTAACAGGGTAAGCTGCATTTCTCCAGGTATCGCAGTTTTAGAAATGCTGCTCTCAATGGTTGAAAAAATGTGAAGTTTTGTAAAATTCGGACACACATCTTCTATTTTACTGCATGGCTGACCTAAAACAGTTTGTAAAACTACAAATAATTAACTGACGCTTAACTGATACATAATAAATGTCAAACCTAGACCACTAAAATATGCTTGTTTAATAGAAGAGATATTTGTTAAAAATATGACACTTTATTGTAGGGAAGAGGTTGAGTGAGTGAATGACGCTGGGAGTAACAATGTCAGATCTTAGCATTTATCTGAAAGAAAGAAATATGTGAAACTCCCATGTGGTGTTGTTTCTTTTTTGTCTCCTTGTTTGTATTGTGTCGGCTGCATGGATACACGTTCCCTCTGAAATTTTCAGGCCTTTCTGAAGTTATTGGCGGCATGGGAGAGGACAAGCTGAAGAAGTTGATGGGTGACATCATCCAAACTGCCGAGAGGTCAGATCTTATGCCGCACGTCAGAGACGGCTACATCATGACCTACATTTACCTGCCGTCAGTGTTTGGCGCCACCTTTGTCCAGTACGTTGGCCCGATTCTCCCTTCAATTTTGCAGGTATGTTCAAACTTTCTGCCAGCACCATCTCTTGTTTGTTTATATAGTTTTTTCATATAACTGATCCATCTAGATAAATTGAGGATGGATATTCTTTTATCATTTCACCATTTGGAAATGTCCTTGATATCATATCATTTGATAACATCCCTACCATTTTGACATTTAAAAAGATTCCCACATTGATAGCAACCACTGTGGCCTAGCCCTCGGCTAACATACCAAAGATATTGGGTTCAAATCCTGGTAAAGGCTAGAATTTTTGTCAAAGTCTGGAGGGTCTACCCTTCTTTGATGGGTACTTGACAGTCTTTAAGGATGAGTAAGTTGGCTGGGCATTGTGCTGGCCTTACGATCCCCTTGTATGCCTTGGCCACAGAAACTTGTCAATGCAGCTTCACTTGCCCTATAGATGAAATAGGTCTGAAAGGATTACTTACTTGCCTTACATTTGATAAGACCTCAACATTTGATTAGCACCTATCCTAAATATATTCCTACTGCATCATGTACAGTCTTCTTTAACCCTTACAGTCCCGGGCGCGTATATAGCGGAGCTGAAGGCAGCATAGATAGAAGTAGGTCGGTACGGGAAGGGTTAATTATTTTAATATCTCTGTCTCCACCAATCAGGCCCTGTCCGATGAAAATGAGTTTGTGCGTGACACAGCCCTGCGAGCGGGCAAGCGCATCATCAACCAGTATGCTGAGACGGCCGTTGAGCTTCTGCTGCCTGAGCTGGAGAAAGGTCTGTTTGACGACAACTGGAGAATCAGAAACAGCTCAGTCCAGTTGCTTGGTGATTTGCTGTACAAAGTTTCTGGTGAGTTGTCGGTCACTAATCGCAAGACAATAAAAGCAGAACAACAAGGCACATAAAAACATTAAATAAACTTAAACG
The DNA here is from genome assembly GCA_949126835.1 of Anisus vortex. Classification (NCBI taxonomy): domain Eukaryota; kingdom Metazoa; phylum Mollusca; class Gastropoda; family Planorbidae; genus Anisus; species Anisus vortex. The sequence continues at coordinate 9,143,262 of OX421504.1, read as the reverse complement.
TTTGTTAGTAGACGCAGGGTTCTCTCGGCAGAGCATTAGATTATAATTTCAAAAAATGTATGCCCAATGTCATGTAGAATAGTTTTATATTAATTTCTAACTAAAGCATGCATACTTCATGTGTATTTGTGTACTACTATTTAAACAAAATTAGTCACTTTCCATTGTTACATGATCTATTATCATTGCAGGTGTCTCTGGAAAGATGACCACGGAAACTGCAGATGAAGACGATAACTTTGGAACAGAGTCTTCTCAACAAGTAATGTATTTTTCTCTATCCATATTTCAATAGTAATTCTAGCTACAAAAAACAGGAAATCCCACTTAAAATCGTTAAAACCATCAAAATACAACAATTACTATTGCTATTGTTAGGTTATTTGCATTAGTTGAATGAGCTTTTTTTTTCATGTCTATTAGTCATATCAATTATTATTTTTTTTTTTTTTCAGCTTATTTTTATGCTAAAAAAATGTTTTGCTTTTCATGTCATGAAAAGTTGGCAGCTAGTTTTCAAATCAGTCAGACCATCTTTTGAAATAACTGTATGTGCCAAACTATTTCCTTGCAGGCTATGATGAAAGCTCTGGGCACTGAGCGCCGCAACAGGGTCCTGTCAGGCCTGTACATGGGCCGCTCTGACACCGCCCTGATGGTGAGGCAGAACGCCCTGCATGTGTGGAAGATCATTGTGGCCAACACCCCGCGCACGCTGAGGGAGATCCTGCCGACCTTGTTCCAGCTCTTGCTTGGATGCCTTGCTAGCACTAGCCATGACAAGAGAACAGTGGGTGATATTTTAAAGTTATCATTTTTGTTTACTCAATTTTTTATTTTAAAAAATTCATTAAGATTTATATGATCAATGAATAGGAAGGTTTCCAAGTTTAAAAAAATGTTGTTTAATCTCTATTTAATAGTGTCCAGTTCTTATATCTTTGACTAATGGATGTGTTGATTTTAGTTCATATAAAAAACACTGTGTTGCTTGTTAAAGCATGAAAGATTTTTTTCTTGATATGATTAATATTGGTTCTGGCTGTCAACACAATGTCCAGTCTAAAAATTTATCTTTGGCTAATTTCAATATTTACCTTAGATAACATGCTTTAGACCCCTACTGTCTTACATATGTTAGGTCGGTTATTGCTTCATTTATTTGATTTCTCCTATGATTGCTTTTAAGTTTTAAATCATCATTTAGTTTTATATTTCTTAGCCTAGAGATTATATCCGTGTTCTTAGTTGTATGTTAAATGCGCTCTGAGCTTACATTATGTTTGTTGGCAGCGCTATACAAATATTATTATTATTATATTTACATGTTTTTTTGGCAAGCCTAGATGTTTCTTCAGCTCACAATATCCCAGAATTTTTAGTTGGGGTCATTATGGTCATAAGATCAGCATTGAGACCCGACTGCACTTGATTTAGTTAATGAAATAGCTAATTTAACACTGATATAGTCTAAAATTGTAGATTAACTTTTAAAAAGTGTTTTTCTACAAGTTTTGGTGCCTACAAATTTTGTTTAAAAATTGTATGCTAGTCTACATAGTTGTACTTCTTGGGTCACAGGTCGCAGCCCGCACACTCGGTGACCTGGTCAGGAAACTCGGGGAGAGGGTTCTGCCAGAAATCATTCCTATCCTGGAGTGTGGCCTGGACTCGCCGGAGGCAGATCAGCGCCAGGGTGTCTGCATTGGACTGTCTGAGATCATGGCTTCAACCAGCAAGGATCACGTGAGTAGCTATTGGTGTTATTTATTGTGTATGGATCTTTTGTTTGAACATTGCTTAGGCACTAGTTTTATTTGCTGGCAGAGGTTACATTTTGTGGGTCACGGTGGCTGAGTGTTGGCTGGCATACCAAAGGTCCTGGGTTTGAATCCTGGTGAAGGCTAGGATTCGTTCCAGGGTCTGGAGGCTGTCCCTGAGTTTATTTAGCTCTGATGGGTACTTTACATTAGTTAGACAAAAGGAAAGGCGGCTGAGCATTGTGCTGGCCACACAATCTATAGTATACTGCTGACACAGAAACTTGTGAAGGCTGCTTTACTGGCCCTATGGATCGATTTTAACAGGATTGCTTTACTACTACTGATTGGTTCTATTTTAGGTATAACCAACAGATTTCTAGCACAATAATACGATATTTAAAAAGGTAAAAGTGTTATAAGCATCTTGCCTAGGTGCTTCAACTAATTTGTGTGTTTCTTCCCCAGGTGTCTGTGTTTGCAGACAGTCTCATCCCCACTGTACGCCGGGCACTGATTGACCCACTGCCCGACGTGCGCGCCGCAGCTGCCCACACATTTGACAACCTGCACCACAATATTGGGCAACGTGCCCTGGATGAAATATTACCCAACCTGCTGAAAAATCTGGTGAGGCAGCATTGCTGTGGCTATGATACAATACACTCTCTCTCTCTTTATCATGGCTGCTGCTGGTTAGGCTTTAAAGGGCACGCATTGTCTTTTATTGAATTTAAAAATTTCTGGAAAAAAAAAGAAAATGTTGCAGTTGGTTTGTTTTGTTTTTTTTTAATATTTTTTTGGGACTTATTTTTTTATTTATTGTTTGAATTTAAATAGTACTATAAGGCTTAATGCACGACTCCAGATATACACAAATACACACGTACTTCTTGTTCACAAAAAAAAAAAAAAGATCTACTTATTGTATCATAAATTTTGCGAAGATTTTGTTCTTGCTATATATGCATTAAATGTTATTTATGGAGATGTGTTTGATCAATGATTTGTATCACACACCAACAGAATGATCCTGCTATTTCTGAGAGAGCATTAGATGGCTTGAAACAAGTGATGGCTGTCAAGAGCAGAATAGTTTTACCATATCTAGTACCACAGGTAAAGTATCTTTCTTTCCATTTCAAGCTTTTTCTTGGGAAATTACATTTTTTAAGACTATGTGGTAGGCTTTTTAAAATTCTCTTTCTTACTTTTGCCCTGTTTGTAAAAGTTATGTGCGGATAATGTAGACCTTGCTGTTAGTATTAAATGCTCTACTTTGGCCATCTGATCCCTTCCAGCTGACCATGCAGCCTGTCAACACACAAGCCCTGTCCCTCCTGTCCTCCGTGGCAGGGGAAGCGCTGACCAAGCACCTGGGCAAGATCTTGCCCGCCCTGATGTCTTCACTTAGTGAGAAGATTGGAACACCCGAGGAGGAACAGGTGAGTAGAAATTTTAAAGAGTAACAATAAGTCACGGCTGTAGACACTTAAGACTTTTAACTCTCACATTCATTGTATGTAGGAGGTGTAGGTATACATGAGAACTGCATTCAAGGTTTTAGTGTTATAAAGAGCCACAGCCCCTATGCACATTTATTTATGGATATATATATATATATATATATACAGTAGTACCTCGATAAAGTCCAGCTTGATAGGCCTATATATTTTGGATGCTAAAAAATTAAGAACTTTGTTCAGAATATGACTTTTCTTTTTAGACCATATCGGACTAAATAAATAGGAATTGACACTGAGCATGCTGTGCTGGCCGAGATTGTCTAACTGACCTTATTTGATTTCTTACCGTCTTCCTGTAATCACCTAGTCATGGGGTTTCAGATGTCAAACAATATAAAGAAGTCACAATTAGAAGAGCTTAACAGTGTCACCTTAGACTGAAAAAAAAGATAGTTGAAAACTATAAAGTATCTGGGTTTGGCTTCTGTGTAAGCCCACTATATGGCTAGCTGAATTGGGCAACCAGTCACACATTTCCTAGAATTCAATGCGAAGCTTTATTGTAATTCACCTGTAACAAAGGGGTTGGAAATATTAAAGCCAGCGGTGAATAACTTAGATTTGTTCATTAGATGAAATTATAATAAAATGCATCTTTTTTTCAGTTGCTGAACGTCTTTCTTATCTCCATGATAAAAAGTACTAATAAAAAAATCTTGTAACAACAAAGAACTACAAAAAACATTTTAACTGCAGTCTTACTATGACATTAAAAAAATAATTGAAGTGTTGGTAGAGTAGTCTGAATTGAGTTATGGTGTGATTTAAATTCCCACCTTGCACATCGCACTTAGATTAGCTGGTCATGGACTCTTCCAAGTAAAGTAAGGCACATAGCATCAACCTCCCCCACATTGAAGGGGGGAATGGCTTCTCCTGCAAATCATGCCTCACCCACGCCTGGGTTTCTGGTGAGCCACCCCCAACGGTTATTGGGGTCACCTGCTTGGTGATTGATTGACCTTTGTCTCAGACCTTCCCAGGGGCATTGTGTTTGAGGTAATGAATACCTGTTTGTTGCCCTTGATGCAAGCATTACCAGCACTTCACAGAACTAGTGGACAGTTTACAGCTTTAAATATAGGCGTCAAGATACCAGGGTCAAAACCATGGTTTTTTGATGCTGATAATATAGAAATGTATTTTAAGCCAGTAAAATATATTCTTGACTTGAACACATCAATTGTGCAATAAAAATCAATACCTTTGTATTAATGCACATTCTAATTTTATTTAAATTAATAATCCTATAATTCTGTCATTGTTTATATGCAAACTTGAAGTAGATACATTATTTAGTATTGATTACCTCCCTTAAAAATATTAATATTTGTCTCCCCTGGTCATCCCATTGTCTAAGATTAGAGAAATTATTTTTAAATAAATTAAACCATATAATGTATCTTTAAGCTTTTTTTTTCCCAATAGCAGTGTTATTATTGTTATTTTTTTCTAACTATTTTTTATTTAATGTATTTCAAACCTTGATTTTTTAAGTCAATAATATTCATACAGAATTATTATAGTTCTTTTAATAGTTTCATTATTTCAATGTTTTGTATATATATATTACAAGAAAAATGTTGCTGCTGATTGAAAGCTCTAGCATCTAAACATGTTTATACATAATAAAAAGTTTATCTGCAGTAATTAGTTTATAAACAATAAATAATGTACCAGGTAAATAATAAATAAATTTAAACAGAATAATTTATAATGTAAGTGGGGTTAAAAGAATTACTGTAGAATAATTGACCACCTGAATATCCTTGTGGTTTGTCAAGGAAACATTTAATTCAGACTCTTTATTTCATTTTGTGAGCAAGCAAACACATTTTTTTTAATCTTAAAAAATTATGCTTAAGAAAGGAAAAAAACATTATAAATGTCTTTATCTAAATATAGAAAAGTCAACTATATTAGTGCGAATGTGAAGTATAAAACTAAATTATTCAACTATCTGTTACTATCACACTCTTTATTCACAGCTATAATACATCTAAAAAACTTTCAATAAAATGGAGCTTTTAACTTTTAACACATGTAAAATCCTCATTTCCATAATAGTCCATTAAACAGAATTTTATTGTACTATAATTATTATAATAAGTGGTTGTTACAATACAAAATAACCTTGTAGCATTTTCTTTTTCTACATTTTTTTTTCTTTTTCCAGGAATTGGACTACTGCAAGTCTGTTGTCCTGTCTGTTGAGGATGACCTTGGTGTGCGGACAGTGATGGAAGACCTTTTGTCCGTGATCACCCACAACTCGCACGCTGCTGTGTGCACGGCGGCGGTGCTCATCCTGAACTTATTTTGCGCGAACACCTCGGCCGACATCACAGAGTATTTCCCACAGCTGTTCCGGGGGCTCATCGGCCTGTTTGTCCGTTTTGATGAGCGCTTGTTGCTGGCCGCCTGGAATTGCCTGGACGCCATAACAAAGGTTATTCTATGTCCTGTCAGTTTGATTTGAGCTGAGCTTACAAAAAAAAAAAGAACACATTTTGTTAAATAGATTCTTTTTTTTTCTCTGAACTATACCAGGGTTTATACGGGTAAGATAAGATTGGGAAAACTGATCTGATTTTTCAAATATGGGAAAACTAATTTTTTTTTCATTTGGGGAAAATTAAGTTATTCAAGTCTGCCAAAGTTTGTTTATATGCTTGGTGACACTTCATTTCATTATAATGGACAAAGCAGGGTGAAAAAATATATTTCGTTTAAAATATTAATACCGTAACCATGTTGTGACATTGGTTTATGAATATTTGTAAAAGTATGGACAACTTTAAAGAATTTTGAAATAATTCTAGAGTAAGACCCCTGTACACTTCTATCAATATTGATGATGATGGGAGAAAATTGGTTAAACCATCAGGCAAAATGTTTACATAATGAACTGTTTAAAGATTAGAAGAGAATATAATTTAGATGAGAAATTCCATTATTGAGATTAGAAGTTAACATTATTGAAAATTGCATCTTAATGGCAAATATATTCTACTTACTGAGTGGCTATGTAACTTTTTCTTCCCATACTAAGACCAAGAGTTGATAATATGTTGCATTTATTGATACAGAAAATTGACTTAACAGAGACAGAAGAACACATTGCCAGCGTCAGACAAGCCCTCAAGTTTACACTGTCTGACTTCAAAGAGAAAGAGCTGCCAGGGTTTAGTATTGCCAAAAAAGTAAGTTTTATGTAACGTCCTGCTTTTTTAAAGTAAAGTGTAACATACACAAAAAAAAAGAGTTCTGATCCATCAGCTGTTTCAATGTTTGATTCCTTCTTCTGTCAGGGTATCGCTCCTGTACTTCCTATATTCCGAGAAGGTCTTCTCAACGGATCTGCTGAGGTGAAGGAAGCTGCGGCCTTGGGCCTAGGGGAGGTGATAGCCGTCACCGGCGCAGAGGCTCTCAAGCCATCTGTGGTCAACATCACCGGACCCCTGATTAGGATTTTGGGTGACAGATTCGCCTGGACGCTGAAAGTGGCCGTACTGGACACTCTCTCAATGCTACTAGTCAAGGTAAAAAGAAATAGAAGAAATGCTTTAGATAGTTATATCAATATATCTTTCAACAAGATAGTTTCTGAGCCATAGTTAGTTCTATCAATATATCTTTCAACAAGATAGTTTCTGAGCCATAGTTAGTTCTATCAATATATCTTTCAACAAGATAGTTTCTGAGCCATAGTTAGTTCTATCAATATATCTTTCAACAAGATAGTTTCTGTGCCATAGTTAAAACATAAGATCAAGGTTGCTTTATGGAAATAAAAATTGGCTTCATTGCACAGATGTCTGTATTTCAACATTTTTTAATTTTTAAAAATTATTTAAAAAGAAATATAATGTAAAATCTATTTACTGTGTGATATATAAAAATGTATAATAAGTATAACTTTATGTGTGAGTTATGAAAGCCTTGTAGAACAGGCTACATACTTGGTAAACGTTACTTGTTGAAAGGTTTTGAAGATGTTTTAAAAGTTTGATGATTGAGCAGAGTTAGTTTTAAACCCTTACGATCAGTTTGTGGGTGAGGGACCAAGTGTTCCATGCTGTCCATCCATAGTTTTTGTATGCCATCATTGTGTCTCGATCTGGTCTTGTGGTAGTGCTTTGTACACTTAAAAACAAGAAGGCCTAGGTCTATTTTGAAAGATATGTTAAAACGGGATCAATTTGATTTCTATGTTGTTAGTGTTATTAATTTTATTTTGTAATGTAATAAAAAACGCTGTACTGTCTGCCTTGTTTCAGGTCGGGGCCATGTTGAAGCCATTTTTACCCCAGCTCCAGACCACATTTGTGAAGGCCATCAATGACCCGAACCGCTCCGTGCGCCTCAGGGCTGCCTCAGCCCTCGGGAAGCTGATTGCCATTCACACCAGAGTGGACTCTCTGTTCAATGAGCTGATAGTTGGCTTTAAGAGTACAGAGGATTTTACTATTAAGTAAGTTTAGCCATATGCAATTTTTAGTGAGGTGAAAGTTTAGCAATATCTCGTTAAGAAATAATAGGGATTTCTATTTCAAAAATTTAGGAACATACAAGTTTAAGTATATAAGACTATGAAATTCTAGCCTTATGAAAGTTTAAGAGAATGGAAGTTTAGGGATATGAAAGTTAAGAGTTATAAAATTTTAGGAGACTGTAGGAACATTTTGGTGAGATTAAAGTTTAGGAATGTAAAATTTTGGTGATATAAAAATGTTAAATTTTGGTGATATGAAAGTTGAAAGATATTACATTTAAGCCACATGAAAGTTAAAAAAGATGAAACATTTGTTTTTGTCTTTGTCTTGATTTGTTATCCCAGTGTATTGAGCTTGTATATAAATATTTGAATGTAATGACCTTGGGACAATAGTAAATAATAGTTATTGCACTTTGACAGGGACACATTTGTCCAGGCCATTAGAGCCTGCTTGCAGGGCGCTGGGACAAAGATAGCAGACTCCTGCAGGAAACAGCTGACGCAAACACTGGTGGGCCTGTTGGCCTCCTCGGAAGACAGCACGCGCATGACGGCAGCAGGATGTCTGGGCACCCTGTGTGCCTCGCTGCCAGATGCTGAATTGTCCGACCTGATGATCCAACACATTTTAGGTAGCCTTGCTAGCATTATTATAGTATAACTGGTAGAACAGACTTTTTCTTTCTTTTGGACTTATTCTTGTCATTTATTCCCTGGGTCATCTGTTGTCTTCAAATATGGAACTTTAATTCCCAATGACATGAAATTTTGATCACTACTGAAAAAATGCTTGTAAGCAAATTAAAAAATGAAGTGAATTTGTTAAAGCTGCACCTTTTAACAGTTATATTTAAACTTATGGAAACGGTCATAGTCCTTTTTCAGTTGGGGGTCTGGGGGAGTTTTAAATCTTTGAAGAAATACACACTTTTATTTTGGCTGATGAAAATTGGATTTCACAATCAAGCACAGAAGCTAAAGGCTATTTAAAGAAAGTTTACATATATTTAATGGACAAAGTACTTTTATTTAAAATATAATCAATAACTGTTTTTAATTAGTCTTTTACTTTTTAACTACTTTATCTTTTCTTTTTCCTAAAAAATAAATATTCAAGGTTAAGTTTTGGAATTATAAAAATGATTTTAGAGTAAGAACCTTGCCATTTATTCATAAAATGTTTCTAATCTTTTCCCACAGACACAGACCCAAGCTTGGACTGGACATTGAGGCATGGCCGCAGCATGGCCCTGAGCGTGGCCCTGAAAGATGCCCCAGAGAGGGTGCTGTCAGCTTCACTGAGGAAGAGTGTGGAGTCCACAGTTGGGAAATTGGTGGCCGCTGACAGGGTAAGACCCAGTGTATTCCCTGGAATCACACAAAAAAAACATTTTCTTTTTACAGCTACATTTTGCAGTTGGCTTGAAATTTTGAAAGGAAAGCTATTTATAAATGATCAAATCTATCATTGATCAAACAAATGTTTCTTTTTGTTGAAAAGTTTTCTGTAAAAATTTCATTTATAGTATCACTGGCTTTACTGGCCTAACGATTCTTTCCCCCCCCCCCCCCCCCCCCCCCCCGTTTTATATGAATGAGATGGAGAAAAAAAAAGGGTCTGGTCTTGAATCAAGAAATATTATTTATATGTTTGGGGACTATGAAAGGGGCACATTGAAGTTGGAGATAATTGCCCCTGGATATTCTTTTACTTAGGCTTTTTTTTTTCTCGTGACTTTTGTTTATTACTGTGCAGTCTGTTGTTCAAATTATAATGTGGGTTTAAACTTTATGATGTTATTTTCCATTGTTAATCCCACTATTTTTTTAAACAGCTGCATCTAAAAATGTGCTTTTTTTTATGAGTAAGGATTTAAAGAGCGAGCAAGCCTTCGTCTACTCAAATTTGTTATGACTATAGTCTAATTCAAATCATTTCATTTTATCAATTCAGATTCCTATAAGCTTGAGTGGGCTGAGATCTGTAGGGTACCTATTGCAGTATTTATTGGAGTCTGACAAAAACTCATCAACCATCACAGAATTTGAAAGTGTTTTGGTCAAGGTAAAAAATATTTCACATTTTATCTGACAGTTTTCCCCAGTTAACCCTTACAGTCCCTGGCGGGTATATAGCGGAACTGAAGGCAGCATAGATAGAAGTAGGTCGGTACGGGAAGGGTTAACTTTTCAAGGCTTGATTTTTCCAATCATATACAAAATTTAAATTTGTTTACAATAATAGTTTTTGTCTAGCTACAACCACTACATTCTTTTACATCAGTTCTTCCATTATGTTCCTAAAAATGCATTAGAAACATGACCTAATTAGGTTGAAGACCTATTTAGATAATTGCTTCTATTTGCTACTGCTCTTTATAGGCTTTGATTATCATAATCAAAGCTAGCGCAATATTATTTCGTGCACACAGCCTCAGCAGCACATCATCTTTTCCATACAATCTCAAGAGCACATAATCAGTGCAAGGTGCCTTGCTGTGGATGTGAAGACGTAAAGAACGTACAGTGTCCCTGTTGGACCATGTTTGTCTTCCTTTTTCTGTGACCATGGGGTTCAGATTGTGTGGCCAGTACAATGCCCAGCCTAATTTCCTTTTTTCCCCACCTATTATCAATAAACAATCAGAGCTGGTTGAACCCATATCCCAGGAAAAAAAAATTCATTTCCTGGCTTTAACCTAATTTTAAATGCCACAGCACTTTAGGTTTCGTGCTATAAAAAAATGCACCCACTGTAAATTGCTGATAAACTATTACATAATATATACTTTAGTGGAATTTTAGTTAAAAGTTAATTTACTGTATAAAAACAAAAACAAAAACTATTGTAATTCTGACATAATATTTGAATAATTTGATTCGTTCTCTCTCGGTACACAGAGCATAAAGGCAGACTCCAATGATGTGAAAATCCTGGTAGCACAAATCATCTCCTACATCGCAGACAAACAGGCCGGGCGCTTCACTGGGGACCTGCTCCTAGTTCCTGCCCTGGTGATGGGAACCAAAGAAAAGAACTCTATTGTGAAGTCCTGCTGTGAAGGTGCCTTGGTCCAATTGTTGAAACTTAGGAAAGGAGAACAGCTTTATCTGGTAAGATGAACTTTGATAATACGCAAATATACACAATCAAAATTTTTTTGTATAGAACACTTGGTTCAGTTGAACAGCCCTCCTCCATCCCTCCCACCACAAAGTCACAAACATTTGGCCTAGGGACAGAGCATTGAATTGTCCAACAATCTGAAAGTCAAAATGCACCTAAATAGATAAATTTTGAACCAATGCATCAAAGCTTATGTTGTTTTTTGTACAATAATTTTTTTGTCATTTTCTTGTTTAAATTTTTAATTTCAATTAAGAAGAGTTTCATCATAAATCAATGTGTTATGAACATTCTGGAAGCTCAAAAAGTGTGTTATTCCCTAGTCAGTCGGTAAAACCATTAATAAAAAAACAGTAATTTTCTTTTTGGTGCATCAATAACAAAAATATTGTAGGATTGACCCAAGCATTTGTTTCTTGACAGTTAGGCCAATTGATGTTTAAAATTTGTGACATTTTTGTTCTGTATAAGTTTTAAGTACAAAAACAATATTTTTTTCATTATCTGAAAATTGATGTGCTACATGCTAAACAGCTATGGATATATTGTTTTTGAACTGTTCCATTTAATAATAAATACTATTAGGAAAAATGAAATTTCAACATGGCAGTTTGACTCTGTTCCATCTCATTAGTGGTACAGATTGAGTTATTGTGCAGTTTGACTCTGTTCCATCTCATTAGTGGTACAGATTGAGTTATTGTGCAGTTTGACTCTGTTCCATCTCATTAGTGGTACAGATTGAGTTATTGTGCAGTTTGACTCTATCCATCTCATTAGTGGTACAGATTGAGTTATTGTGCAGTTTGACTCTGTTCCATCTCATTAGTGGTACAGATTGAGTTATTGTGCAGTTTGACTCTGTTCCATCTCATTAGTGGTACAGATTGAGTTATTGTGCAGTTTGACTCTGTTCCATCTCATTAGTGGTACAGATTGAGTTATTGTGCAGTTTGACTCTATCCATCTCTTTAGTGGTACAGATTGAGTTATTGTTTAACTGTTGTTTTTTTTTTTCTCCTTTCTTCCAGGAAATGCTGATGGGCTTAGATTTAGGCATGCAGGACTCTCTGCGGGAAGTGGTAACCCGCTCTTTGAGAAAGCTGGCCACACAGCCAGAGTCTCCGGTGGATGAAATCGATGACACGCTGTTGAAATAAATGTCCATTATGTTTTTTTTTCTTTACATGGAGTCTTGGGCGACAGTTGTCATGGCGGATAAATTTGGAAAAAGAATGTGTGCGCCATTTATGTTATTCCCGAGGAAGGTTGTTGCAGCTACAGTTGTAGTAAACCACTACAGCATTCATCAACCTTTTAATTTCATTATATCAATGCATTTAGGAGGAACAGTTAGTTAAAATTAAAAGTTAAAAAAAAATAAAACTGATTTCTAATTTTGTAAAATATAACATAGTTTTGCTGGAGTTTTTTTCTGATTGTTCCGTTCAGATGAAATTTTAAAAATATCTTTTTGATGAGTCAAAACAAACTAAACACTTGAAGTGGGTGGGCAGTTGTTTTATTATTTTTGTTTTCATGAACACACTATCAGAACCAAAACATGCATGAATGACTGGAGGCAGTGTACGTCTGTGTACTTTTGTTGATCTTGTTCAACTTTGTGGTTTAACTGTAAGAGCAACTTAAACGTTAACCGAATGTCTATTCTCCAAGTTTTGGTCTTGAATTATTGAATAATTTTTACTTTTAATAAAAATGTGTTTTTTGTGTTACATTTTAAAGTTTTTCTCTATAGGTAAGTTTGGTGGATGCAGCAGAGTTGATTTTTAAACATTGTATAGAGCTGTAATGACTTGAATACGTAAAGACATTATACACAGTAGAGGTCCCTGTGGACCAGTTGTGTTCATTTGTTTAACATTTTATTATCAACATTCAATAAATATGTTTTCTTGTGGTATTTATATCAACCAAATCCCCCAACATTTATTTGTTATTGTTTTTTTTAAGACATTTGAACTATTTTAGCAATGACAATTAAGCTGTTTCTGTTTGTCTCTTCAACTTTAAGCTCTATTTAATTTTTCTCCTGTCCACAGTCCAAGGTCTCTTTCTTGAAATGTTTTAAAATAAAGTTCAGATAAATTTCCAAATGTATATGATCAGCTTAGCATTTGTTATTTCATTTTTTTCTTCTGTTAGCTGTTTTTTTTTTTTTTTTATAATTAATAATAGGAGGAAAACAAAAAGTCGTGGGAAAATATTGTGCATTGACTATAACAGTGCTTATATATACACAGGCAATTTATTGCTTCACTGTAAACTCTTAGATATATTGATATATGGATTGGACAACAAGAACTGAGTATCATACACCGTACTCTGACATGTATTTAACGTTTTGGATGTAGGAAGTATACCTTTATTAAATTATAAAGTTTTATTTCTTTAGGTCAGTATTATTGTGCTTATTTGGGTTGTTACAGTTACAACATTTAAAAAAAGTCAAGACAATATCAATCAAAGGAATTTGGGATTCACATTAAGTCCATTATATTGACTTTGACAGATTTTTACCACTTGAGTATAAATAAATGTCTATTCCAAAGCTGATATATATGTCAGATGCATGATGTGATTCATTTATGAAACATGGCCTTTGAAGCTGTTACATGCTCCGTCTTGTTTTAAAAGTCATTGCTGTCCAACCTATATATATTAATGATATGACTCGTGGTTTTACCGCACAATCATGTAAATAATCAAGACTCTTGTTTTTGCTGCTACTGCCTCCTCCTATCATTGAGGATACCTGGTATTACAGAGTATGTTTTCCATCTCATGCTCTCTCTTGTGTACAGCTTTTTGTTTGTTTTGTCAATTGGAATTAAACAGTTGTATTTTGATTAACTTGATTAAGATGTTTTTTTTTGTTTTTCTCTCAGACATTTATTTTATGTCATTGTTTGTGCTGAATGTTTGTTTATAAATGTTTTGTTTTATACTACATCACCATAATTTTCCTCCCTATTCTGTAAACGTTGCAACGGCCGAGCGGGAGGGGTCCAAAGTCCTGTATGACTAAAGATACAGACGTTGTTGCATGATGTTGGTCACCTGGGGCAAAACTCTGGATTTTTTCCCGGAAGGGGTGGGGGTAAACTTTTTTTTGGTTGAGAAAGATTTAAAAATTTTTTTTTATACTAAAAATGTAAAACAAAAAAATTGAAAAATGTGTACATTGCAATTCGATGGGGAGGGGGGATGGGGCTGATCTCCCCCATACCCAGTGGCTTCACTTCCTGTGGTCACCATTAACTTATAAAAATTCTGCATTTTTTAAATGTAATTTGAAAAGTTCTATAAACAATATAATTATAATAGATTTTTCCTAATGATAGCAACAACAAAAAAAACACTTGACAAAATAAAAATAGTTGTTTATTTTTTGTACAATTTTTATTTGTTTTTCATAACAAAGCCGTATTAAAAAAATAGTGTTTATGTTACATAACATCAATATTGAATTATATTGCAATTGTGGAGGAGTCAATGTCTCTTTCTTTCTTTCAATCTCAGTCATATTTTGCACAATTTCACAATTTGATTATTTAATGATCAGATCTACTGGACACACCTGAAACCGCGGAAAATGAAAACAACAAGTCTGTCCATCCTCAATGGGGGAAATTAGAAAACACCTAGTAAATCTTGCATACATGAATACATGTTTTCCATTTACAAAATTACAGAATAAACTTTTGACACTCATTTTGTAGTACAACACAATTAGCTAAGGTCATGTGACACTGGTAAAATCATGTGACACAAACATTATTATGTACCACACACACAATTTGAAATGTTCTTTCACATGTTTTGAGTCAGTCTTGTCATAACTATAAATAGAACACAAACACACAACAGCAAAAAACAACAACAGTTAAGTATTAGCTCTGGTCCTGGTGCATAAATGGGTTTTGTGTTTATTTGTCTTGTGTCTGCAAGCTGTCCAGCTGTTCCTTGTATTCTGTATATAATCTCTGGAACTTAAGGTCGGCACCAATGGAAGGCAAAATGTTGCGCAGGATGCCGTGCTTATCTAGATTCTGCAAAAAATTAGTTTTTAATAGTATCTTATATATTACAGATGCTCTTTTTATAAAGAAGATTATTGCGTCCTACACAGAAAAAGTACATATGCATTTGTTCTCGCATAAGGGATGAGGAAAGTGTTTTTGTCTTTATGTTTATCTGAGCAGTGCAACAGGTTTTTATTGAGTTGTATTATAGTATAGTTGTATAGTAAAGCAATATACATATACCCGGTATGCATATTGAAAAATAAACTTATGTAATCGTAAATCAATTTTTAAAGATATATTTATAAGGTAACAGCGGAGCTGAGGCTGCTATCATGCAGGGTGGTGTTATGGCCTGTACTATGACTAGCCATGATCCCACAAATTTATTTTAAGATTATCCAAGTTGTATTTAGTTTTTGACCAGCAGATAGGTTGCACCAGTAATTTTGGGAGTTACACTGCCATTTAATTTAATATTTCTCATAAATTCACATGTTTTAAAATCTTAAAATGCTGGATAGCAAAGTTGACAGTTAGCTAGTCTCACAAGCTCGACATCCTAGGTTCGACCCACGGTGAAGACAATGAGAAATAAAAATCCACTGCCAACTTGGAGAGGACAAGGGCGCCACAAAGTCTACCAAGCCCACAGAAAGGACTTATGGATATGCAGTGTCCATAACTCCCCTCAACTCCCCTAACAATTAAGGGAATGAAAAAAAAATTATTTAAAAAATTGATTTTCACCTTAATTTGGAAACTTGCCATAAAAATAGTTTGCAATTATGCATACTGCAAACATAAACAAATGCTGAGTATCATTTATTTATTATCGACCAACCAAGAACGCAATTATTGGGAAAGTTATTGGACTGGAAGACAAATGTTTTTTCATCTAACTGATGTAGGGCAACCATCAAGACTAAAACACCTAACCTGAGTGGTGAGGTCAAGCCCTTTCAAAATGACGATCAAATTATCTCTGTCTTAAATATTTTCAACCTGTAACAGTTTTAGGATTCAATTTGAATCTTAAGACTTGTTGAATAAATGAATAGTCATGGGTAGGTTTCACTGGGCTTACGAGTCAAGGGCCAATAAATGTTTTAGTGCAATTGAGAAGGTTATGTTTTTTCCTGTCATCCAATCACAGAAGTGGGACTAGATAGTAATGGTTGACTTACCAACACATACTGGGACCAGGCTTTCTGACTCTTTGACTTGTACAGCGGACCTAACAGTTCGTCGCACACCTCTCGAAGTTTAGCTTCAACACCTGTTAAAAAAAATAATCTTATTTTAGTGACTCTAACTTAAAATTTTTGAAATTTATTTTTATCTATAAACCTTTAATCATCCCCTCCCACCATCCACTGATTTCAATACCATTTGCTGAACATATTTAGTTATTAGAGTAAAAAAATAATAATTTAGAAATAGACATAGGCCTAAGTGTTTTTATAGATTTATTAATTGCTGGATTTATTACTACAGATTTGAATGGCTCAACTACATGCAGTGTGAATTATCAAAGACTATACTATAACTATAATAAAATGGACTGCTTGCTCGAATGACTTCTTTTTGGAATTCCCGATTCCCTTTTGTACTGTGCAATTCCGTTTTACTTAATCGTTAAGATTTTCTCAATGCAAAATTAAAATCAGAAGTTATGTACATTATACAGCAGAAACATTTAGGCAAAAGTAGTAGCATAGAAGTAATTTAAGACAGCGTTTTTGGGTGCGCACAGAAAAAGAACATATAAGCTCTAAAAATAGAGCAAGCGGTCCATCTTATTATAATCTTCGGAATTATTTAGAAAATTATTTCCTGGAGTATTAAACTGTTTATGAATATGAAAAATAGGAATGAGCATAAATCATAAATTAACAATAAACTGAAATAACCAGTATTGAATGTAAATAGAAAAACATCAAGTTAAAAAATAAAAACTAAAGACTTTCTGGGTCTGAGCCAGCTTTGTTCTCTTGTGGCTTGTTTTGTTTTTAACAGAAAAAAACAAACAAATTTCTGTTGGAACTTGAACTGCTTTAAACTGCAACTCACCTTCCTGAGCCAAGTAGCGGATGTAGGTCTCCAGCCAGAACTGGTACTCCGTGGCTGACTGGAGGGCCAGACTGGAGGCTATCTGCATCTCAAGGTGACTCAATGTCATGGACTGCTGAGCACCGGGGTTGGACTGGAACGACCGGAAGGCCTGGTCACTTGACCTTCGACATGAAAGAATCAATCAAACAGGAGTAGAAATATAGAGATAAACAAGTATCAAAGGTGTCTGGAACAAATATGCCTTATCATCTTTCCACTGCGCACAGGACACATACATCTAAACTTGCACCTTAACCGCATCAAACCAAAAAAAGAGGCGGCATGCCCCCTCTGTAAACACCAAAATGAAACAGTTGCCCATCACCATTTTGACTGTCCGGCACCGCACTACCTTCCCAAAACACCAAATCTCTCTAACTTTCTATTATCAAACTACGAACAGCAACAAAATGTCTGCAATTTCTTCACCATAGCCTCAGGCCACAGGGCGAATGCCCAGACGGCTGCTGGATCAGGTTGATACTGAAACTTCCTTTTCTTTTTTGTATGTACATATGGCTCCCCACTTTAGTGTTTCTAACCAGGATTGTAAGGTTAAAGGGGCCAATAAAGTGGGGGAGGTAGAGGCAAAATGGTATATTTTATTATTTATTCAATGTTTTATTTACCTGGTGGATCTCTGCAGTGCAGCCAGGGGCCCTATTGGCTTGTGTTTGTACGGGGTGCAGTGATGGTGGCTTGAGAAGCTTTCAAGTTTGTCCTCACTGTTGCAGGCTAGAACCCTGTCAAATAAAGGAATAGAAACATAGGTTAAATATTGAACATGAATTTTCTGAAAGTTTAGTTTTCAACAGTGTAATTGAAACCTTTTGCTAAAATGAAGAATATAAAAAATAATTTGAAATTGGAATGATACTGCCGAACCCCTTAGGGGCCAAACTCTTATTGACCTAATAAAAACAAAATTCTCCAACCAAAAATATATTTAAAAATTGCAAAAAGTTAGTTGCCTTGTAATACTCTACTAAGGGGTTCTGAAGTGTTCAATATTACATCAAAGTATGCACAAGTACCCATGAGTGTTTATATACACAAATGGTATATCAACACAACGATAACATTCAAATTTTATTCTTTCAACTTACCAACAACCAATGGCAACACAGAAACTGTACGACTTCTTATTGGCTAGTGTAACGATGGGAACTCCTTGTATGGTGACTTTGAACTGATCTACTGTGTCTTTATCTGGAGAGTAAGAACAACAAAAGACTGGGTTATCATGGAAGAAATGCACAAACAGTTTAAATGAACTTTGAACTGATCTACTGTGTCTTTATCTGGAGAGTAAGAACAACAAAACACTGGGTTATCATGGAAGAAATGCACAAACAGTTTAAATGCCTTAGAGTTGAATTTTTCTTGTTCTTTGAGAGATTCAAGGCATGAAGCAAGCAAAGCTTAACCCTTCCCGTACCGACCTACTTCTATCTATGCTGCCTTCAGTTCCGCTATATACGCGCCCGGGACAGTAAGGGTTAATCAACACCGTGCAACATTGCAAGCAGTTTGGAATTTGAATGATGTAACTAATTTCAGTGATTCATTTTATAATTATAGCCAAAATTTTAAGCATATTCCATTTTGAATTAGAAATGTTCCAAAGCATTTATATTTGAAAAAAAAAACAACAGAAAATTCTTACAGGAATTACCAGAAGTCATCAGATTGTGTTTATAGAGAAAAGCAGTAGTATAGAGTTGTTATAAATTATACGAACACAATGTTATAAACATAATAATATCTTTTTTATCCCAAAGGGATTTTTTTTTTTACAATTATAGAGCTACACATAGAGTTCAAGACATCAAATGGTAAAATAAAACATCTGAAATATGCTACCTAAATACAGTACACTTGATGTTATGGCGGTAAGAGATTATGCTAACCTGACATTATAGTTGTTAGAGACTCCTGTTTAATCTCAGCTTTCAAGGCTTGACAATTCCTAGTTGAGATAAATTCAAACACAGGATAGTTTAGTAAAAACCTGAGCCAAACAGTCTTTGTCAATCAACATTTTTTGGAAAATCACCAAAATATAAAGATTGTTGTCTAATATAATAATATATATTTTTTTAAAGTGTTTCCATGTGGAGGAAAAACTTATAAAATGATAAGCTTGTGATAAATGTATGATAAGCTTGTGATAAATGTGTTGCATCAAAGGGATTAAGTGGCTAGGATAATACTGTGCCATCTTTATGCTGCCCTCCCCCCAAAACTAAAACCTGGTCTCTACCAGGGCCACTTAGTAATGCCCACCTTCCTGCGAGGAAATAAGCCAGCATCTAAGAGGCTTCAAGAGCAAAATATTCAATAGGGCTAACCATTGCTCCGTTTGTTCACCCTGCCACTGGACAAAGCAAATGGATATAGTTTGTATTATAAGTATAAATTATAGTTTGTTCACCCTGCCACTGGACAAAGCAAATGGATATAGTTTGTATTATAAGTATAAATTATAGTTTGTTCACCCTGCCACTGGACAAAGCAAATGGATATAGTTTGTATTATAAGTATAAATTATAGTTTGTTCACCCTGCCACTGGACAAAGCAAATGGATATAGTTTGTATTATAAGTATAAATTATAGTTTGTTCACCCTGCCACTGGACAAAGCAAATGGATATAGTTTGTATTATAAGTATAAATTATAGTTTGTTCACCCTGCCACTGGACAAAGCAAATGGATATAGTTTGTATTATAAGTATAAATTATAGTTTGTTCACCCTGCCACTGGACAAAGCAAATGGATATAGTTTGTATTATAAGTATAAATTATAGTTTGTTCACCCTGCCACTGGACAAAGCAAATGGATATAGTTTGTATTATAAGTATAAATTATAGTTTGTTCACCCTGCCACTGGACAAAGCAAATGGATATAGTTTGTATTATAAGTATAAATTATAAGACTTTAGGGTGAAAATTCAAATTCAAGCAGTTTCCCAATTTTGCTCTCAGGCCATTTGTTTATATATAAATATATAAATCAATAAACAAAGATTTTCTATTGAAACCGACACGCCATTTTTTTACTTTCCCAAATAATAACTAGCACCTTTTAGAGCTGATTAGGCAGGTATACTTCCCAGGTAAAAATCCTGGATGTAAACCCAAGACCTCCTGAAACACTATCACAAGAAATTTGGTGTTCCATATACACTGAGTAATATTTAAGGCTTGCAGAACTGTACAAATTTGTCAGAACCAGGTTTTCAGTGACGGATTTTTTCCAAATCAAAGTACCCAGTATGAAGAAATTTTGTTGTCAAATTTGGATCGCAATAAAGATGCCTTATCATAACCAAGTACCGGTATATGTGTTCTTGAAAACTTTCCTGGTTACCCAGGTATCAGGTTTGGAAAGCCTAAAGTAAATAATATGTTGATTCTTCCTTGATGTTTGAGAATGAAACCTTCTAATAACAACTCTACTCAAGGCAGGAATGTTTTTTCTACCCAAGACATTCTCTCAAAGTTGGACACTGTGGCCTAGCTGCAGGGTGTTTGGCTAGTGTACCCAAGGTCCTGGGTTCGAATTCTGGTAAAGGCTAGGATTTGTTCCAGGGTCAGGAGCATGTGCATGAATCTACCCTGCTATGATAGGTACAGGACATTAGATAGTGCATAGTAAAGGCAGCCCGGCATTTTGCCGGCCACATAATCTCCTCATATTCATCTGATGAGGATACTTTACTTACTTACATTTTCTCAGAGGAGAGAGATGGTTATGTTAGTTTAATGCTTATTCTTTCAACTCACCAGACAAAGAGAAGTCCCTTAGTGGTCACAACCATCACGTAGTGACCGTTGCAGGACAGGAAAGCCGGCGGACCACCCAGCACCAGGCAGGGCAGCAGCCTTCTTCCCTTCTTGCTGAACACTGACAGAGTGCCGTCGGCGCAGGCAGCACACAGGACCTGGCTGGTGAACGGAACAGAAATAGACAGTTTAGTATGATGCCTTTAACTTAACAGATACACCATGTACATTTTTTTAGATGTTTGAAATGTACAATTTTATAAAAACTTTCATGTTTTGCCACTTGTGCACATTTTTGATTTAAAATATCTCAAAATTAGATTATCCAGAAAAATCATCAGAAAACCAACAATCATTAAAAGCCATGATCAAATTAAAATGTAAGGCTAGACTCAAACCATGGACAAACATAGCGCTCTATTTGATGTAAGAATTAGATAATCCAATCTAAAGTGATCAATTTAAGAATTAGAAAAAAATTAGATTATCCAATCTGAAGTAATAAAATAATGAGATTCTCTTTTAAGACCATTGTTTTTACCACTTTGTCAAATATTTCAACCTCTCTTTTGTGCCAATTTTAATGCCTGAAATAAACTCTGGACCATTTTCCATGGCTTTTGTAATTGCCTCTCATTGACACAGTCCCACTTCAGTGCATAGGTTTTGCCTAATTTTTTTGGTGAATATGTTAAAACAATGTCACAGAGAATGTGAAAACAAAGGGTGACTAAACTATGTAAAAATGAACAGTTCCAGAATTGTCGAGGTTTAGGTAATTCTTTTACAGCAGAGATTAATATTTGTTTACTTCCATGATCTCGAGGGACGGAAGACATTGAAAAATTCTGCAGATTGTAACCAGAGAGTGGAAAATTGAAAGAAAATGGTTCAGAAACCCACCTTGAGCCTGCCACTGCACAGATTTTCGAAACCAGCATCTGGTCCCAGACAATTTTGCCACCTTGCAAGCACCTTAACCTATTGACCCCACCAATGTCAAGGCCATTTTCCACCTCCAAAACCAGAGCATCTGCATCTCCGGTTTGACCTTGAACCTTTAAAAATAAAATAAAAATGGTATTTTCTACAAAAGAGTTTTATCTAAAGGCCTAATAGCAAAGTTAATTTAGTGTAATTATTTCATTTTTATTAATTAAATAGTGACATTACCAATAAAAGCAGACTTACTATTTTTGACAAGGAGCTGGTGATAGTAAGGGCAGGTAACTGAAGGGCAGGGACAGCAGAAACAATTTTTGTTTCCTTTTGCTATGAAGAGTAAAAATAAAACGTTTTTTTTTTTTAACTTTCAATTTTGATAAAGTGAAAGTCATTCCCACTAATAACATGATTTAAGATGTAAAAAAAAAAACACAGCATGGAATGCTTCATATGAAGAGAAATGTAGCTAAATCAAACGCAGGCAACAGGAAGAAAAAAAAATCTGGACAGATTGTTTTCCGAAGTCACTATATGGTAAAGAAAAACAATAAATAAACAACTAGCAGAAGTTAGTTGACAATCTTTTTCTATGAAATGGTCACTCGCGGGGCGGATAACTCTAAAACTAAGAGTAAAAGAGTTCTCTTTCATGCTAACATGATTTTTATAAAGCAGACGGAGACAAGGGTGGAAACTCAAAAGCAAATGGTCCACAAATTCCTCCTCGGTGGCTATTTTCAGTATAAATGCTATTTTTATATTTTATAAGTCAACTTTAATTTTTTGTTTAAACTTCCTGTTTTACTTATGTAAGTGAATTATTTATCTATATATATATATAAAGTAGACTGTGTGTGTTCAACCAATCATATTAGTTAATTTAAAGACAGATTACCTCATTGGCTCATATTATACTTTTGCAATTTCACTTCAGACATGTGTCTTTGCTAGCTAAGTGGTTTACGTATCTGACTGCCATGAGGGCGACCCAGGTTTGTTTCTCCAGTTAGTCTATACTTTTTTTTCTACACTTTTTTTGTCAATATTAATATTATCTAAAGAAAAATATTGTAAATCTACAAGCAGCACCGAGCAATTAAGATTTTTGTTAAATAAAAAGACTTGCCTATTTTTTTTACCGGATTACAATATTTTTTTTAAATTATGTTCCTAAAAGTCTTCTGTACAAAAATGTAACAAATTTCATTATTAGATTTATAGCTTTCTGTTAATCCAACTGTCAAAAAATGGTGTCCCAATGACCCTCATTTTCACCCTGGAAATTTAGCTTGTACTTCTCATATTACTTTAATTTTTAAACAACAATCATTAATTAACTCCTTCTATACAGAAGTTTGCTGCGTCCTGACAAAAGCTAGACTGAAAAAACACTTGCTCAAACATTTCTTCAGCTCACAGCTCTGGTCATCCCTAGTTCATCAAGGAAGGTGAAAGATAAGGAGAAAACAAAACACCCCTTCACACTCATACACATGGGTGCAAGTGCTGGACCCCCATTTGGCCGGCAAGTAAGAGTTGACAATGCCAAAAAGCCGGCAAAGTTTCTGCCTAAAATAGTATACTTAGCGTTCGTGTCCGCGTATTATTGTATTATATTTATATATTATATATAATATATAGGCCTATACATTAGTCATCAGGCTCTTTGTTTCTTTTTAGATAGGGCCTACATTCTTACATTTCCGATATTGTCGGGAAAAAAACAACAAGATCGCATATCCCGCATTTTTTTTTTACAAATAGCCTACGATCGCCGAATTCGGACATAATTCGGACATTTGCGAGAGAAAAAAGAAAGGATATCAGGTTAAGGTCGCCGCGCAACAGGTTACTATATTAATATTACTAACAATGAGTAACAAACACTGTAACAATGTAGTGTAGGGCCTACAGCGAGCTCAGTGTACTACAAAAACAAGATTATAGTGACGATTTTACATCATTGTTAGCAATAATTGAAACTTTGACGTTGCGCCGAGATAAAGTCTATTAATAAATAGTTGTCTTCGTTTTAGTAGGCTGATAAACGTTTTATTGTAGGCCTAATGACTCATGAGGCTAATGCCTAGCCTAATGAGCTAAGGAAAACAATGAATTTTAATAGCCGCGGCCGCGAGTAACGCGTGGCGTATAGATTGACCTAAATACAAATTCGCGTCCGAGTCCAAGAAAGCTACATTACGGGATTGCGATAAAAAAAACGTTTTTAAAACTCTAGAGGCACGAGTAGGCCTATACAAATTACAGGGCGACGAAAACTAGGGAAACCCTGACCTAAATATAAATATAGGATCACGCATGCGCGGATACTTTGGTATTTTTCTGTTGCTTTTTTTATTTCGCCTTTTAAGTTTTCATGAAAGAAAAAAGTCGATCATTTATAGTTTGTTACGGTAAAAAAAAAGTCCGATTTCGGTGCAACGAGATCTACAAGAAATTACACATTAAGCTTGACGGCGATCGGCCGGCGTGCATGTTTCCAAAATTTATATTGGCCGGCATGACGGCTATAGCCGGCACTCTTGCACCCATGCTCATACAACACAATTTCTGAAATAAACTTGCCTGTGAAGTTGGCAGCGCGCCCACAGCGCCAGAAGCTGTGGGTACTTCTGCTCTAGCCATGGTGTTAATGCTGCTCACCGCCTCCGCAGCAGCCGCAGCCATCGCTGCCTCCCTGGCCGCCTGGTCCACCTTGCTGGGTCGACCACGTTTCCCTGACCTGGGAAGAGAAGGTCCACCACACATTTGAAAATCAAAAGAAGCTGGCAAACTGTTTTGTAGTCCTAAATTTTTAGGTTTCAACAATATGCTCCATGATAATAAAACATACATTAAAGATGAGAGAGAGTGCAATAAAAAAAATTGCAATAAAAGAAATATTAAAATGTTTAACAAAATGTTATAAATTATAAAAGATGTTAAGTAAAATAATCTTTGTACCAAATTGATCATAGGTCGGCGTTCACCAATTTCTATGGCCACTGATGTTAAGTAAAGTAATCTTTGTACCAAATTGATCATAGGTCGGCGTTCACCAATTTCTATGGCCACGGTATATGAGGGGATGTGTGGCCAGCACAATACCCAGCCGCCTTTACAGTTTCTTTACCCCTACTAATGTCAGGTACCCATCAGAGCTGGGTAGACTCAGTGATACCCTCCAGTCCCGGGAACAAATCATAGTCTTCACCAGGAATTTGAAACCAGAACCTTCGGAACGCCAGTTGCGTGCGCTAGCGCTCGGCCACCGACCGTGCCTTCATAAATGATGTACCGGGTAATTATGATGGAGCAGAATAAAACTCTTATGCAGACTGTGTTAATAACAAAGTTATACATTTAAAATTCACCAACATCTAAGCTAAAAGACAAACAGATCAAGAACATAATTGTATGGAATGCAGCCAACAGATTCAAAATGTATAAGCATATATAAGATGTTTATTTTTATCTCTAAATATAAAGTAGACTGCTAGTCCGTGTGGTTTTCAATCCTCATTGGTTAATTTAAAGACATGTGACCTTATTGTATCATATCTTACTTTTGCGATCTCGCTTCCAGAAGGAGTCTTCTTTAGCTGAGTGGTTAACGTAGCGACTGCCATGCGGGCGACCTGGGTTCGATCCCCCACTGATAGCTTTATTTATTTTTTCTACGTTTTATTCCCATTAAAATTAATATTACTTTTTTTTTAAAAGATTGTCAAGAATTTTAGGACTTTAAGCTTTCCTAGAATGCTTTCAGTAAATAATAATAATTATATTTTAAAAATGATTAGATCTATATCTTTCTGTTCATAGTAGTTGATGAAATTTATATCTGTAGCTTATCCAGGCAATTTAGCTTGTGTATATATTATTATATAAAACAGAAAACAAAAGTTAAAGACTTTATAGTACAAGATATAACAGAGCTATGCAAACATATGAGTATGAGAAGTAGTAGTAGCAATCCCATCAAACCAAATTGATCCACAGGGCTGGTGAAGCAGCGTTCACCAGTTTCTGTGGCCAAGGCGCATTAGGGGATTTGTGAGGCCAGCACAATGCCCAGCTGCCTTATTACTTCCCCCAACTAATATCAGGTATACATCAGAGCAGGTAAGACTCAAGGACACCCCTCTCGACATGGGGACAAATCCTAGCCTTCACAGAAATTTTAACACAGGACCTCCGAAGGGTTTTTTACTTTACTTACAGACAAATATCTTGGGCACGGTAGCCGAGCGGCAGCGCGTTCGACTGGCGAGCCGAAGGTCCCAGGTTTGAATCCTGGTGTAGGCTAGGATTTTTTCCCGGGTCTGGAGGGTGTCCCTGAGTCTACCCAGCTCTGATGGGTACCTGAACTTAGTTGGGGTAATGTAAAGGCGGCTGTGCATAGTGCTGGCCACACAATCACCTAGTATGCCGTGGCCACAAAAACTGGTGAACGCTGCTTCATCGGACTAATGGATCAATTCGGTCCGACGGGTACTTTACTTTTTTTTTATACAGACAAATATAGTTATGAGTCCCTGACCAACGCACCTTTTGTCGTCTGTTAGCTTTCTCTTCAGGTTAAGACTGCCTCCAGACAGATGAGTCTTCAGCTTATCCTTCACCAGCGTCACATCCTTGCCCGGTTCTTGGTCACCACTCTGTTTCGGCTTCTCAGAGGATGCTGGCAGTGGTGTTAGTGATACCGGTGTCGCCAGCTGCTGGGGTTGAGGTGTCTTCTCCACAACTGGATCCACCTGCTGTGCTTTATCAGGCCTGAATGTAAGAAGCAGTTCTTATTTTTTATTTGTGTGTGTTAAACAGATGAATTTCTTTACACATGTGGATTTGAGGCTGAGAATAATATTTGTGTTTTTTTTTTTGCTTAAATGTCTATAACTTATAAAATGTAGTTCAGTATTTATTATTAGAAAAATTAACTTTTAAAAATTTAGTTTGATAACACACAAAGTTAATGATCACTTTCATCAAAAGGACTACAGAAACAAAAGTAGTTTAACAGTTTCTGTGGCTACATGATATGAAGGGACTGTGTGGCCAGCATAACGCTTGGCTGATTTGACTTTCCCTATATAACAATGTTATGTCTCAGTGTCTGGGGGAGGGGGGGGGTGTATATCTTCAATGACTTTGTTAAACCTTTGAAGAATTATATTATTCGCACACTTGCACAACCTAATCAATAACGAACAACGGCAGAAGTATATACTCAGTCAACAAGACTATTTAATTAGATGCGACAAACATATTCAATGTCAACAATGTAAAACACAAGTAAAATCATTGGTTTCAAAATTCTAGTGGTCGCTACAACAGCCTCTCTTTCTTAAAAATTGACTGACTGACACACCTCGTGGTGAGGAACAAACTCTACCCTAGACCGCTCCAGCCGTCAGACATTAATATATAACACAACATGACCACTAGTCCACAAGGGAGGTAGTCAAAAGGAAAAAAAAAAGGGGGGGGGGGTGAAAAAGTGAACTCTTACTGATCTTCTACCTCACAACAATTTGATCATAACAAAAATAAAAATAAATTTAACACAAAACTACTTAAATAAATAAAGAACATTAAGAAAAGGTATCCAATAAATAGAGTAAAAAAAAAAAAAGACACAGACGAAGAAGACTCACTGAGGGGGGACTTTCTCCGGGGTTGATTCCTGCTGTGCTCTTTGCAAGGCAACTTCAGCAGCAGCAGCCGAGTCAGTGGGTAGTTTCTGAAAGAAGTAAATGTCAGCAGGTTTTTAATTATTATTTTTTCTACCATTGGCTTGATTTGAGACTCAATATAAGACAACATTAACCAAACAAAAAACAATTGTCTAAAAATGGTTAAAAGTATAAAAGCCTTGCAAGAAAAAATTTGCCGAAGAAGACGGAATTTATGTAATCAAGTCAAATTTCCATTTGTTTGGATCAATAAAGTAATCTTATCTTCAACTTCATGCCTGCAGTTAGTTACTAACAGTCAACAGTTCTTGTGAGCTCTTTAAGGAAACATTAGACTCTGTACCTGGGTGTCCTTAGCGCCAGCAGCAAAAACATCCCTCACCACAGAGGACAAGGACGGGGTGGCTATGTTGTAGCTGGGAGGCGAGGGCATCGACTTGGAGCCCGAGGACGGGGAGAGCATCCCGGGAACTGTTACCCTGTTCTGCTTCTCCACCACGATTTTGCTCTTCTCCGAAGAGGAGTGGAACTCAATATTGGAGTTGGAGGAGAACGGCAACGGAACTTCCCTGTTGAATAAAACCAAAAGACTTAAAAGAATGTCACATTTTTATCATATCAGCTTGGCTATCATTAATATTGCTCTAAAAAAACACTTTTTTTTTCTCCTGTAAATTTGTATTTACCCGACTTCAGGCTGAGGGGCTAGAAATATTGGCGTGATTCTACGCCTTCCATCTGCTGTGCGTGTTTCTATTTGTTTATCTGTTGGCTAAGAATGGAAAAAAGTAAAAAAATATTTTTGTCAAAACGAGCTCTTTGTAAAAGGTGAAGATGTAAGAGGGGCATCCGATTTTTTTTTAACCTCCATCTTTTTTACATAAGACTAATCAAATTGGTCACATGGGTGACGCAGAAGGGGCTCGGATAGGATTACCTTGAATGGGCCCCTGTCTCCGCTGGCCGACATGTTGCTGTTCTTGTTTGGCGTCAGGAGGATAGAGTTGTCGTTGCTCACAATCTTTTGCTGCTGCAGCGTGAGCATGGCCGCCGACTCTATGATCTGGCTGCCTTTGGTTGCCGCCGCGTGCAAGGTTATACCCTTGCCATAGAGGTTCTCGAGGAAGTTGGTCTGGCAGAAAAACAAATATATATGTACCAAGTCAGCTGTTTGTTATAGGAGTGGCCGGCAACCTTTGATAATAGTATGCCAAAGTAAGATTTCTATTTCATTCATCATGACAAGAACCTCTAATTTATTCAGCTCTGGCACTCAGTTTTTTTGTAGAAAAGACTTGAATTGCCTCAAGGGGAAGAGTTTTTCTCGTGACATTGAAAATTGCTCTGTATGGCAAGCGTGCTGTAGGTTGCCAACCCTTACGTTTAGAGTACTGACCACTATAAACAAAATTAGAATACTGAAGACATTGAAAGATCTATTAAAAAATATGAAATATGGTCTTTTGATAACTTTGCTGAATTGGGCTCCAACCGACCTGACTTAGTGAACCATCAGTTCAAATACTACTCGACTGCTCCCACAGTAATAAATTAACCAAATTTCTTATAGTAAAAAGTCAATGAAAATAACATACAAATGTTATGATAATTGATTTGTGTTTATATAACAATATAAATAATACATATAGTTTAAAGGGGACACAAATGAGAGTAGTTAAGAGAGTTAAGGATTGGTAGGGAAGGAGTTAAACAGTGGAGAGACATGCAAGTATAAATCAGTTTTTTTTAAAATGATGTTGATGAAATTCTTACCACTTCATCTTTAGATAATGGTTGCCCTATCTCATCCTTGGAGAAATCCATGAAGGCAACAGATCCATCAATGGAGCAGCTCATGAGCTCCAGCCCATTCTGGCTCCTGTACACAGACAAAAATAATTACAACATATAGATCTACATATGAATATATACAGCACTGTTATCTTAATGTAAAGTTAATCTCAACAGAAAATAAAAAGTTTACAAGCATGTTAGTTAAATAAAAAATTATAAACAGCGTTAAAACACAAGTGATGGTAATGTATTGAATATGTATATGAATGAATCCTGGAGCTTCACTTCAATTAGTCCAATAGCTGCATGCCTTTTGAAAAGGTGATTTTCACCACCCTTAAGAAGACTATCTCTATCTGTTTTCTCTTTGAAACTGTACTACCTAGATACCTGGCGGACTTTTATAGACTGCATATGCACTCTGTTATTCTTTATCGCTCCCCGCGGAGCATAAGGCAGCAAGAAAGTTCCGCCATGCCTCCCTATCCTGGACGAGCCATCTGATCTCATGCCATGTTTTATTGGTGGCCTTTGCTTCATCATCCATCGTTCTCCTTGGTCTTCCCCTTCTCCTTTTTCCTGATGGTGTCCATTTCAAAGCAATGCTTGGAAGCCTCTTTCTGTCCATGTGAATTACATGACCCAACCATCTTCATCCATCTTCTTTTCATAATTTCTTCAATGATGCAGTTTATTCCTGTTCTTTTGCGAACCTCACTGTTGGAGGAGTGGTCTTGTAGTCTGCCTACACACTAGGTGGGGGGGGGGGGGGGCAGGCTTAAGAAGTAAATATGTGTACTATGTCACATAATTTTCTCTTCCACTAAATCTAGCGAAATTGGTTTCAGGTCTACATTGGTAAATGACATTTTCTGTCAAGCAAAAGAGAGAAAAACAAAAAACTTACCAACTCAAGTCCAAGATGGAATTGTCAAACAGGTCATGTATCACCACCAGGGGGCGCTTTAGTGCAGTTAACTGGAACAACAATTACATTCTGATTTGTTAAAACTATCCCACAATGTTGTAAATACAATACACTCTAACACTGATTGTTACTTTACCATGACTGAAAAAAAGAGGAAATGAGTTTTACACTTACCCAGATTGAAAGTGATCTGTCCTTGCTGCCTATTGCACAACATGTGTACTGCTGAGACTGTTGATGTAGTGGTGAAAAAATAATTCCATCAGTACAAGTACTTTTTTTAATAGTCAATTAAAATGATTGGGAATGGAGTACGGTGGTTGAGCAGCAGCACGATCCACTGACGATGTGAAGGTTCTGGGTTCAAATCCTGGTGAATGCTAGGATTTTTTTCCCAGGACTTGAGGGTGTCCCCGAGTCAACCCAGCTCTGATGGGTACCTGACATTAGTTGGGGTGAAGTAAAGGTGGCTGGGCATTGTACTGGCCACACATCCCTACTAACCAGGCTGCAGAGCTGTTGGCTCATCTTGCAGCCAATGCTAGACAAATTTATATTGTCTTTTAACAAACAACTATTTCTGTGTTTTTATACAGTGTGTTGGTAATGGTGGGTTACGGGGGGGGGGGGGGGGGGAATGATGTATACCTGAGATTGATTAGATTAGCACACTCTAACAGGATGTGGTCTACTGTTTCATGTGGGTGTGGGCGATGTCTGCAATTTAGTGAGTGAGTTACATTTATTTTATTTAGATGTGACTTGATAGCAATTTGATACAATTTGGCAATGTGGCTATTAATTCTACTGTATCTTGGAGTGCCATGAACCCTTCCACCCCCTTCCTGAAAAGATCAGTCCACACCTATCTTATAAGTTTACAGACGTTCCCTCTAGATAGAACACGGGCTGTCATGGTTGTCAGTCCGGTGAACTAACCGCAGGACCAGCCGGCCTCAGAAAGGACCTGGTGATTACACTACCTGATGGCTTTACCTGCTTTAAAAATTCTTACCTTTTCAGATTTGAATTTCTTAGACAATATATTTGGATTGTACCTCTGGAATAGAAAAAAAAAATTGAACCAAAGTCAATAACTTTAAATGAAATAGCGTTTAATTGTAATATTACTAAGTTTTCAATTTTTTTGTTCTGGTTGCCTTTTAATTATTTTATCTTATAAGAAACCGCCGCTCCTAATACTCCTATATACAGAAGACTATTGCGTCCGTTGCTCTTTTGTAGTTTGAATCTAGTCTCACTGAATCTATTTTTTGCATCAATTGAAAAATACTAAATAAATTAAGATCTTTTCCTTTAGGGACAACATAAAATTTCTTCTGACAATGACAACAATATCATTTGACCAAGTTCTTTCTGACACTGTCGACAATATTATTTGACCAAGTTCTTTCTGACACTGTCGACAATATTATTTGACCAAGCTCTTTCTGACAGTGTCGACAATATCATTTGACCAAGTTCTTTCTGACACTGTCGACAATATCATTTGACCAAGTTCTTTCTGACACTGTCGACAATATCATTTGACCAAGTTCTTTCTGACACTGTCGACAATATCATTTGACCAAGTTCTTTCTGACACTGACGACAATATCATTTGACCAAGTTCTTTCTGACACTGACGATAATATTATTTGACCAAGTTCTTTCTGACACTGTCGACAATATCATTTGACCAAGTTCTTTCTGACACTGTCGACAATATCATTTGACCAAGTTCTTTCTGACACTGACGACAATATCATTTGACCAAGTTCTTTCTGACACTGTCGACAATATCATTTGACCAAGTTCTTTCTGACACTGACGACAATATCATTTGACCAAGTTCTTTCTGACACTGTCGACAATATCATTTGACCAAGTTCTTTCTGACACTGTCGACAATATCATTTGACCAAGTTCTTTCTGACACTGACGACAATAACATTTGACCAGGTTCTTTCTGACACTGTCGACAATATCATTCGACCAAGTTCTTTCTGACACTGTCGACAATATCATTTGACCAAGTTCTTTCTGACACTGACGACAATATCGTTTGACCAAGTTCTTCGTATCATTTCATTCAGCATCACCTTTATAAGAGTTAAAAAAAACAACAGGACAATCAACTCACCACTACTGTGATGGCTTTCCTGTGCCCAACAAAATCCACGCTGGCCTTGAAGCCGTCCCTTTCAATGATCTGCGCAGTCGGGCCAGAGTTGTTCATGGCGTGAGCAGATAGGATGTGGTGGCCGTCCGGCGACCAGTTCAACCTCAGTGAGTGGGTGGTGCCGCCGCACTGAAATGCAAGTTTTGACAATAATAAGCACTATGGACAACTATACAATTGTAGGTTAATACAACAGCCTAATTCACATATTTGAAAATTCTTACAATTAGAGGGATACAAAAATAACCCCCAGTCAGACAAATATGATTTATAAGGCCTATGAAGAAGAGTTCACAAGTTTCCAAGTCATATAGGAGATTGTATAGCCAGCGCAATGCCCAGCTGGCCTTACTTTTACCCCTAATGTTGGGTACCCGTCACAGCTGGGTTGACCCAGAAACAAAATCATAGCCTTGACTAGGATTCAAACCCGAGACTTCCCGTAGGGCATTCTGAGCACATTTTTTCATGGATGCTATCAATGAATTTTTTTTTAGTTATCTTATTCAGATTGACGTCACCAGCTCATGTGTGTAATATCACTATAGAAAATTTACTTTAATACTTTTTTTTTTCCTCACTTTTTACCTAATTGATATTTATATCAAGAAAAATTCAGACAAAAATCTTAACTCTGCTTTGGGGATAAATCTTTGTGTTTAAGCCATTAACCTACATTAAATTGAAACTATCGCAGTTTTAGCATGTCTGATACAAGAATATGTCATGTACAGCTAAAGAAAATGACAGAAAGAAAACCGGGACCAGTAATATTCCCTTATTGACGGAGGTTATCAAAAAATAATTATGCAAGTTCAAAAAATTTCAGTTGCTTGAACAAGCCTCACATAGCCAGGGTCTCATCGAAATGGTTAATGAATTTCGGGGTTTATTATTATTACGAAATGTGAAGGCTGACCTCATTAAATGGCTCGGATATTACTGCCTCTTGCTGCCAGTCCATGGTGCGCCATATTCTCAGCGTGCGGTCATCAGACTGAAAAAAAAAATTCCCCTCCATAGAGTGTCGTCAAAATATAAAACATCATACAAGAACAGCTTAACATATGTCTTCTATAATGGTCTTCAGAATTATAACAAAATAGTTCAAAGTTTAACCAAACTATAAATAATACAGCAAACAATCAAATGTGCTTTCTGTAAAAGGTGGAGGGCTGTAAGGTTATATTAACTATTCAGGCCTTGGAGTTGCTGCACGTCACCTTTACTGATAGTATTGATAGACCCTTGCAGTCGCCACATGTTGCAGATTACAGGTATTTTCGCATTTTGATCCCAATGCGAGTTTTTCAATGCCTAATTTAAACTTTTCAAACTCTGACCAAAGAGAGCGACAGTGACGCTATTTTTACTTGTTCGTTTGGTATTTTTAAATGAATTATTGAAAATAAAGCATTTTTAATGCTAATTCTACAAAAAAATTATGGCATTTTGGAGATATTTAGAGAAGCATTAGGCTAAGCTGATGAGGGGAAAGGCTTTATTCTTTTGATAATGCCAAGATAATATAGTTATTTTAAGTGTTGTACAAGTTGAATAGGCCTTGAATAGGAAGATTAGAGTCAGATATGATGATTTCAAAATTCCATGACAAACTATTGGAACCAATTGACGTAGGCTGAGCTTTTTTTTATTTTCCCTTTTATTTATTACTTTATGTTCATCTCCACTGGTTTGAATAAAACTTTATATTTTTATACATTTACTATGAAGAATTTGATTCAGTTGCCTTGATAGTTTTTTTTACAGTAGATAAAAAAAAATTGTGTCTGATTTTTTTTTCAATATACGTAGTTATGCGACTTGACTCAAGGGTTTTAAGGGTAGAAAATTAGCAACTGAGTAAGGGGCTAATGGTTAAATCTAATTTAATCTATATACAAGGGTAAATCTAATTTAATCTATATACAAATTTGTTTTTTTTTAATCACCTGTGAGGCCACATATTTGCCAACCGGGTCCCAGGTGACACCCTTGACCAAACCTGAATGCCCTTTCAAAGTAGTCAGCAGCTCTGAATACAATATGGACAAATAAGTAAACACATACAAAACTTCTATTACAACAGATAAATAAATGCTAAAGTATTTTCATTTTACCAGTTTATAACATAGCAATACATACGTGCACACAGACACATTGTTTTCTTTCAAGAGAAGACAGTCTCTTAGTAAAAATCACATGGTGCAAAATAGCTTTACTACATGTTCAATATAATTTTTTAGCTTTAAAAGACAAATAATTCAACTAAAAAAATCTTTATAAATTGTACTAATTGCAAACAAAATAAATTAACTTACCTGGAAACTTTAAAGCATTCCAGATATTTACAGTGTTGTCAACACTGCATGATGCCAACCAAACATCCTGGGGCGACCAGCTCAAGTCAAGTACATCTGTTTACACACAAAAAAATAAATTTTCTAAACATGGTATTGTAGGTGAAATCTTCAAAATACATCTACAAGTGCAATAAATAATTACGAGACTAAAAAAAAGAAAATATAATGACTACATTATTATAACAGCAAAATACCAGCTAACAGTAAAAGGTCCTTAATGTTTTTAAAGAAACAAATATGTTTTTGTCCTAGCTTAACATTAATATTCATTGACTAAAAACCTTTTAAGAAGAGCTAAGTGTTAAGGACCTTTATATGGTGAAATTTTACCTCCTAAGTGACCACGGAGTGTAAATGCCAGAATCCACTGCTCGTGGATGATGACGCTTCCAGAGGACCCGAAAGACTTGGAAGGCCCCGCCCCACGACCGGTCTGCCATATCATTATGAGCTTGTCATCGCCACCGGAAGCAAGGAACTTCCCGCTGTGTGACCAGCGAACACAATTAACACAGGCTGAAGAAGCAATAACATAAAATATTGTAAAATATTTGAGGTCTCTAAGTTAACATCAAATTTTAAATAAAACCCTTTCAAACAAATACTTGGAAACAACATGCCAAAAAAAAGTACTACTAATGTTATTCGTTCATGTGTTTCACAGATTTGCTTTCTTTTTGGTGTCTGTAACGGGCTTGTTTTTCCATGGCCCGGGTTGTTAGCCCTCCGCACAACCACCTGGAAAGACTGAATAGCTGGCTTTTTTGGAGGCAGTAATGTTCCCTAGCCTTTGTGAAACCCGCCACATATGAAAAAACACACGAAGAGTGCATACAAATTTAAATCTCACATATTCTCTACATGTTTTGCACCATTTTGAGCTATACACTAGGGGAGTTTTTCCCAAATGCTGGGCTGTTACCCAGTACTGACCCACGAGAGCAAAATTACCAGGTGGCAAATTGGAGAAAGAAAAGCTTAAAATCTTGGGATGGGTATTGTATGGACATATACCTGTATATTTTTCCCTAAGCTGACATTATGTGTTATTTGAAACTGATTAATACTAAAGCCTTTGAGTATAGACGCCATCAATTTTCAAAAATTGTGTTGAGAATTCATATTTATAAACATTACTTTTAGGCTAGTGTAGCCGATACAAATATTAGTGGGCCAGGAAGTGGTCAGAAAAAAATAGTTCAGGAAAAGCTGCACTAGAGGAAACTACTCTAAATGTATCTTACAATCATTAACTGTAATGAATTACCCAAGTGATTATCCATTTTACAAAGCATCTTTGGAACTTTCTCATCAGCTTCACAGGCTACATTTCTTAATGGCTCCATGTTCCAAATGACAATTTTACCATAGTCGTCACCTAGAATAATATTTACATTTCACAGTTCACTATAATTAACTATAAAGAGTAGTTATATATATATATATATATACAAATATACAACCCTTTATGTTTATTAAATTATAAATAACTTAAGCTAAATATTCATTATTGTAATAAATTTCCTGAAATAATTATTTAATATAACTTCACCAACGCCAGTACAAAAGGAAAGTGTAACATATATTCTCGTGTAAAAGACCCACCGATGTATAGGTCGCACATTTAGTTTAGAGATATTTAAGTAATACTTTATAGTTAGTTGACTAGCAGGTATTCTGCAGTATAATTTGGAGAGCTGCACAGCCCACTTCTAGAGTAGAAATTTGTTTTTAACACTTAACATGCCAAATTCGACTAAAGTCGAATTTACAAAACTCTTTCTGTATGCCAAATTCGACTTTAGTCGAAAATCATAGTGGTCTTAAGAAATGGATCAAAAGCATAACCGAATAATCAATGGTATAGAGTTTGGACAGTGTATCATGACTGGCATGACTATCTTAACCTCAATCACCAGTATTTTTGGTTTTATTATTTGTATGCGTCACATATCCAACCGTCGGTTATAGCTGTAATCAATAATAACTAAACAGTAATGAAGGAATAACTTTGACTCGAACCAAACGTTATTCACACTATTTACATAGGAGTCTAACATAAACAGTATGATAGATAACGTAAGAGAACGCCATTCTTCAACGGAGTAATTATGTGACGTCACAGGCACCTATGACGCGTTTTGACTTTGACGCTCAAAACCGAACCACGTTGATGTTGCATGTACATTCTTGTTTATGTTTATCTTAGTACTGAAGCCGATTTATGTGTCCTTTTATGTTTATAGCTTGTTCTTGTGTGAATTTCAAAAATTTTAGTATTATTTGTATTTACTTTTATTGGAAATATACTTGAAATAGATCTATGGATGATTCTATTGTTTATCGAGCTGATTCTGATTCCGGTGAGGAATATAATTATGACAGTTGTGAATTAGATGATAATTTAGATTTAGAAAATAATTCAGGTGATAACATTGATTTAGCCGGTGAAACCAATGGACCACTAGCACCTGCTTGCATTGATGCTAGATCGGCTTTGAGTTGTGATAGGGAGCAATGCAACGAATCAGTTCATTCTAACTGGGAAATGTTGGAGGGGAATGATTTCGTTGACCTAAATAGCAAATGGCTGCCCCCATTCATTAGTAGACAAGGTGTTCTTGTCGATACCAACAATTTTGAGGCTGTTGATTATTTCAAATTGTTTTTCCTTGATACTTTAGTGGAGCACATAATGCATGAGACTAATCGTTATGGTGACAAGGTAAAAAGTGAAAAATGTGTTGGGAATGATGGATCCTACCGTGTGAAAAGCTGGAAGCCATGCGATATGGATGAGCTATCTGCCTTTCTTGGCATTCACATTGTGATGGGCTTATGTAACAAATCATCAATATATGATTATTGGGCAACAGGAGCTTGGCTCACATACACCCCTTTTACTCAAGTAATGGGAAGAAATATATTTCAAATTCTCAACTCATTTTTTCATTTCAACAATAACGAAAACAGACTAGAAAGGGGGCAGGATGGATATGATCCACTCTTCAAACTGCGACCGTTATTGGACATTACGGCACCTCTATACCGACAAGTCTATGGACCAGGAGAAGCCCTTTCAATAGATGAGTCTATGGTGGCATTCAAAGGACGTTGTTTTTTCAAACAGTACATGCCATCTAAACCAACTAAATGGGGCATAAAGGCATTCATGTTGGCTGATTCAAAGTCTTTCTACTGTTTGAAGTTTATAATATACACAGGAAAAAAGACATTTGTGATAGAAGAAGGCAACACTTTGCGTTCACAGATTGTATTTGATCTGGTTGACGGATTAGAGGGAAAAGGCCATATAATATACACAGACAATTACTATACAAGTATTTATACATATTCTAGTTTGAAAGTGAAAAGTCTAGGTGCGTGTGCCACAATTCTGGAAAACTCAAAGGGTTATCCAAAAGAACTGAAGAAAAAAAAATTAAGAATGAAAAGAGGAGATCCTCCCATTTTTGCTAAATCAAAGGACTTGATCGTAACAACGTTTCAAGATAGCAAACGTCTCAGTATATAGCAAACGTCTCAGTATTCTATCAACTGTGGGAAACAACACAACTACAGTGAAGCGCATACGAGACAGAAAACAGCCAGAAGGTTATAGAACAGTAAAAAAACCTACCATCTGCCAGCATTACAATGACCATATGGGTGGAGTGGATCATTTTGACCAGATGAAGGTTAGCTATAGCTATCCGCACAAATCAGTCAAGTGGTACCACTCAGTATTTCATTATATCAAAGAAGTAGCTTTGATAAATGGACTAATTTGTTACAGGCTAAACAAGGACGCTTCCATGACAGCTAAAAAATTTAGGGAACTAGTGCTTGAATCCCTTATCCAGAACCAAGTGAATAGGAAAAGACAAAAAAGAAATACTATCGCCCCGACCCCAAACATTGATGACAGATTAACTGGACGTCACTTTCCCAATATGTACACAGTCAAATCATACAAACCAAACTGTCTTGTCTGTAAATCCTGCCAAAAGAGAGCCCAAACAAGATATTACTGCCCTGTTTGTAACGTCCCTCCTGCATTGTGCCATGTTTTGAGCTGTATCATACAGCTGTGAATTATAGCACTGTTCGCCAGCGCCAGCCACAGCAGTAAACTTTTTATAATGTGTGGTTTCAAAAATGTATAGTATAGTTCTGTACATTAATTTTCATTTATATTGGTATTTTTTTTATTCCATTTTTTGGTTGCACAATAGTCAATTAATCTTTTGTTGATGATAAAATTAAATTGTATAAATGTAAAATTTATTATGTATAGTTCTTTAATTGATTTATGGCTTAACTTATGCATTGACATTATTAATTAAAAGTCATTGTTTGATTTTAACTTTAGAAGACAAGTTCTTTCTATTTTTCTTGAGTTTATTACCATATTGCTAAGAAGATACACAAGGAAAATAAAAGCTACCTAAAAAAATATGTTTCCTATAGATATCACAAATATTCAAGGAAAGGTGGCACGATTTGGCACAAAACTCAATTTTTCAATATGGTTTAATGTAGATCTATATGGTAGAAATGTAATCCGTCAACATTGACCAATTACATATTTGTAAATTTTACAGTTTTAGTAGACTGACAGAAAATTGAATAAAATCGTTTCACATTTCACGGACCAAACAAATGGCAAACGGAAATAAAAACTACTTTTTTATTGCTAAATTTGTTTTTTTTTTAATTAGTTTGGTCTTCTAGCTTTGTTCTATGGTGCAACAATAAAATAATAATTGTCGACGGCTGTCAAAAAAATAAAAATGGACACAAATACATATTTTCCTATAAATAATAATAATAAATGACACAAATTCAAGATGGCCGCCATGGTCACGTGACACTAATTTGCATGAAAACTTTATTTTTAAGTATGGTATTCTGTTTTACATATATGGTAGAGATTTCACAATTCGATATTGAACTGTTACAGATTTGTACATGTTCAAAGATACTAACCAGTTTTGGTAAACTAGCAGAAAATTGAGCAAAATCGTTTCAAAATTCATGGACAAAGCAAGGTGCGAATTGTAATAAAAACTTCTTTTTTTTATTGTTGAAATGTTTTTTTTTACTTAGTGTGGTCTACTGGCTATGTTTATATGCTGTAATATTGCACTTATATTTTCCGAAGGTTCTCAAAGAAGAAAAAAAGTGGACACAAGTACATATTTTTCTATAAGTGTCACAAATTCAAGATGGCCGCCATGGTCACGTGACACTAATTTGCATGAAAACTTTATTTTTAAGTATGGTATTCTGTTTTACATATATGGTAGAGATTTCACAATTCGATATTGAACTGTTACAGATTTGTACATGTTCAAAGATACTAACCAGTTTTGGTAAACTAGCAGAAAATTGAGCAAAATCGTTTCAAAATTCATGGACAAAGCAAGGTGCGAGTGTAATAAAAACTTATTTTTTTATTGTTGAAATGTTTTTTTTACTTAGTGTGGTCTACTGGCTATGTTTATATGCTGTAATATTGCACTTATATTTTCCGAAGGTTCTCAAAGAAGAAAAAAAGTGGACACAAGTACATATTTTTCTATAAGTGTCACAAATTCAAGATGGCCGCCATGATCACGTGACACTAATTTGCATGAAAACTTTATTTTTAAGTTTGGTATTATGTTTTACATATATGGTAAAAATTTCATGCTTCCACAATAGTCCATAAATTTTTTAATAATTTTTTAACTCCAGACATTAATTTTGTGAAATTACCAAAAAACGAGTTGGCAGTGCAGCACATTTTGCGTAAAAAACCTTTGGCATGTTAAGTGTTAAAATAACATTTTTTAAACATAAAAGTTAAAAAATATCAGGGATGCCAGCAGGCCTAGACAAAAAGCCTGAAAATTTTTTTCTCTCCAAAAACTAATATGCAAGCTTGAACGCGCAACAATATGTATAGTGACACAAACCATAAACATTATTTTTTAAAAGCCTGAAATCCGGCTTTAGCTTTAATGGATCCAAACGTGAAAGCTGGCACAGTGGGAAATGTGGGCTTAAGTTGATCTCACTGCGACCAGCACATTGCAAGATTTTAAAGTCTTACACACAAACTAACAAAACAAACTCAATAAAGACACATCAAACATTATTCCTACATAGATTTCAAATACTTTGAGTTATATTTACATGCTGAAATAGACCAAGATAGTTTTTGTCACAATTTTCTGTTTCCAAACACAA
This sequence comes from Anisus vortex, assembly GCA_949126835.1. Lineage (NCBI taxonomy): Eukaryota > Metazoa > Mollusca > Gastropoda > Planorbidae > Anisus > Anisus vortex. Next base: position 9,102,259 of record OX421504.1, on the reverse strand, counting down.
CCGCTCTAGTAAGCGCAGGCTTTATCTTATCTTACAGATGTGCACGTTAGACAGTAATTATGGCATTCTACGCTAATCCTACACTTTTCCCTTGACTAGCTAACTTCAATATCACTCTCACACACAAACTCACAAAACAAACACAAAATAGAGATGTCAAATGTTTATTTCTATATAACATTGGCCAACTTTTATTAAGTTGGATTTATCTTTAAATGCTGATAAGCAAAAAATAGGTCAGTGGAGCTAAAGACAATTTTTTTAAACAAAAATATAGGTCTGTGCATTGCCTATTATTTCTGCATCACTGCAATCATTGATACTGGTGATAATTGCAACTTTATAATAGATTACAACTGTGTTAAGTGGACTCTAAACAAGTATTATATATAGTAGAAGTCCATTAGTCCGACATCCAACAGTACGGAATGCCCGATAGTCCGGCATCGCTCCGGAAAATTGTAAACATTTTGGTTTTCTCCAAAAGTGTGTCTTTAAAGCAAATAAAAACGCTCGAGAGCTATACGGAAGTTTTCGGGGTAGTTCGGAATTATCCGGAAGTGCTCGGTATTGTTAGGAAACAATTAGTAGAGGAGTGGCTTCTAATCGACGAGAATGAGACTCTTGAACAAGAACTAACCGATGAGGACATTATCAACAGTGTAGTAAACCCTCAGCCTACTCACAATCTTGAAGAATGTGACTCAGATGCCGAAACGGAAGAAAAGGAAAAAATCAGCACGGCAGAAGCTGCAGAATCACTAAATGAGTTTATCTCTTTTGCTGAAGCTAGTACTAGCTACAGTGCTTCAGAAATTATTGATTTCCATATCATTAGAAATAAATTTTATACTAAACGCCAAAAGTCAAGAAAACAAAAAGACATTCGTGACTTTTTTAAATCTAAGTGAAATATGTTTTACACACGTGTACATACATTATATGAAATGTTAAATAAACTTTGTTGTATTTGCATACTGTATTTGTAGTTTAATTATTAACCTAATTGTTCTTAAAATTAGGATTTATTTAAGTATGTAGTTAAAAAAACAAAGTACATTTGTTTTACGGCAAAGCCTACACTAAAAAGAAGGGGCACCGCCCGATAGACCAAAATTTTCGGTAGTCCGGCACCGACCCGGTCCCAAACGTGCCAGATTATCGGACTTCTACTGTATATGGTAATTCACCAATAAAGCTTTTTAAACAGACCTATGGAATATGGAAAAGGAAACTTTAAAAAAACAAAAAACATTTTCAACAAGTTGGCGGCCAAACAGTAAAAGAGTAAGCTTAATGCTGAGACATACCAAGGTGTAAAAACTTACCCTGTCCACCAGTGGCACAGCGTGATCCATCAGGATGGATGTCCACAGAGAATATTGGTTTACCTGCAATGATCAACAATTTTACCTTGAGTTGTTCTAATGTACTAATGGTATGAATGGGAAAAAAAGTTGACCCTATGATTCTAAAACAGAATAAACTATTATAAACCACTAAGTCGCCTAAACTGTAGAGGTTAGTATCCTTGGTTATAAAGGTAAGCTTAATGTAAGGTCATTTTTATCCATAGAACTTGTAAAGCAGTGTTCACATGTTTATCTACATATTCATCATTTTTCAATTCCAAAAAAAAATATCTATGCCTCTACGCTATTGAGTAGGCTAATAGATTATAAAATCACCAATCCAATATATCACAGTCACCATGTAGGCTACTTGATACTTGCAAGTAAAAATACCTGGCAGGGGTGCAATTTTGGTTTAGTCTATAAAAAAAATAACTAATCCTAAGACCAAGCCAAGCCTAAGTCTCTAAGACCATAAGTCGCCATAAGATCACTCAAAGTAAACTAAATGAAGTATAAGTAGGCTAAATGTGCATGCAAGCAAAAAATCCTCCTGGTTTTAACTTAGTGACTTCGTTGTAGGCCCTTGCCCCTAACAATGTCATCATGATCTTATTCCTTCTTGGCAAGACCTTGGTCTTCAGTAGGCTACTCTTCAGTCTTGTCACTTGTCTCTGACTTAGTGACTACACTACTATCACTAGATCTATCATCTAGGCCTAATTAACTAACCTAATTGTGTTATTTCAAATGTGTAAATTAACGAAATTCTGTTTCCAATTGTTAAATAAAAGGATTTACTATCATTTACTATGAATATGAATTTATGATTTAGCCTAGTATTCCTATTTTATTATTATCTAAATTATCGGGATTTGACTCGAGTTTTATTTTAATTTAACAAATAAAAATAAAGGTAGGCAATTTGCAATTTGATAGACTTAGACCTATGTTAGTATGCACAATATTTTTATATGTTTGCAATACCATCATGATTAATCCATCCAGGCTTTACGACCCTCATATTGAGACTCAATGGATAATAATATAAATATAAATCATATTGTTCAATTAAGCAAAGTATTAGTTTTAATTAACTAAGACACAGCTTGTTGTTGTTTTTACAACACGAGAGTGACCGGTCGTTGAAATCAATGTACCGCTTTTAGAATTAAAAATTTGGATTTTCTCCGGGAAAGTTTATTAAAAAATTAATAAACAATACCGACGTAGGCGTAACAAAAAAAATAGTTGGGGAAAGGGGGCGTTTTTAATGATACGCATTAAAAAAAGCAAAACAAGAAAATAACAAACAAAACAAAGAAAAAATCAATGGAAAAAAAAACGATGGCTTTTAATTAACAAAAAAAAAAATGTAGCCTATTGTCTAATGTGATACAATAATACTTAATTTAAGAATGTGTTTATAATGATAAGGTTTTAAAGTTTTAATAACTAACTTTAAAAAAACTGATTTTTAAATCCTAAATATTTAAAAACAAACTTTAACTTCGCTTTTGTGGGCCCTAACTAGGGTAAATGGCGCCTGTGGCACGGGTCGAAATCGGCGCTTATTTATCAAAATTAATAATGTTTGTTTTGCTTTATTACTAGGCTAAGGTTAAAAAATGTCAGTTTGGCGGTCGCCATTCCCTCCAGTTGTGCTACTGTAATCAGGGCCGGCTCATCCACATAGGCAACCTAGGGCGCAAATATTTTTATTTGTGTAGGGGGGGGGGGGCATAATTGATGATTTTTTTTTTATGTGGCGATTTAAAAATATAAACAAAATTAAAGTTGAGTACTTCTGCGCGCTACTAGCATAGGCAGACGAATTACTAGGTAATGAAAGGCGAAGGGTATTTTATTTAAGTTGTCTTAGAAAATAGGAAAGTAGCCTATGCCCTCAGTTTCTCCCCACCGAAGGAACTTTAATGAGGGCGCAGAATTTGTTTTCGCCTAGGGCATCAAAAACCCTAGAGCCGTCCTGACTGTAATGTAAGCTTATGTATGCCTATGTAGGTATATGTATTTAGATCTATATAAGGTCCCATGTTTCCCGCTGCCCGACGATCGGACCAAATTGTATAAGATGTTTCTATTCTGTGGATCGGACATTCGGATGGCGAATTGACACACTTCCCGTCATATTATCGAGCTGAAATTTGACACATAGACGTTAAGCTCGTGAAAACACTGGCACATTCTTTCGCATTTTCAGCCACATGCAACAAAGATCTTAAACCTGTTTTTATCCTTATATGGTGTGCATTGGTGAATCTACATTCAACGCACCTGAACGAACATTCACACTGTTTTTTTAAATCATTAAACATGTAGGCCATATATATATATAGCCTTTTGTAAACTTCTGAAATCTTCGGAAGGCTAGATTTAATGCAAAGCCAATAATACTAAAATGCATATAAAGGAATTATACTAACGTCTTTGTGTTTATTATTATTATTATTATTTTAATACAAGTGTAAAAGCAGAGCCCTTTTTTCAACTCATTTAAAATGCTACTATTATAACGATTGCGCACCCCCCCCCCTCTCACCCCTTTTCCGTGAGCATTTTGTCAGAGCATGTGTAGAGGAGAAAGAGAACCATAGATTATGTCAGGGGAAGCAAGTATGTAATTTGCCATTGCTCTCCTGACGTAGGTGGCTGTTTCACAGCGACCCGATGAGCTAGCAGGAGTTTTGATACCTACAAAAGGGAAGGAAATGAAGAAAATGACTGTAATTTGATGACCATATAGAAAAGGGGGAACTTCTGAAAGGAAGATAGTTTATAGACCTTTTCCTTTTTTTTTTTGCTTTAATGATTATAACAATGGGATCAAACTTGACGCATGCGTCGTGAGTCGGGGGCAAGAAGTATTCTTCGCCTTTGTTATTTAACTGGGGGCCTAGTGCTTTTTAGACGTAATTAGGCCAGGCCTATAGGCCTATAGGTCTATTAGTTTTTCACATAAACAATTTTTTTAAAGATCGTCATTCATTTTTCCCAGAGATATTATGAGGGAGAGAGAATGAAATAGAAAGAGTGGGAGAGAGATAAACATAACGACAAAAACACTTTCCTTGTCCCTTATGCGAGAACAAATGCATATAAGTACTCTTTCTTCCCGAGTGGCATTCGGGCATGGAATGGGTTGCCTGAACAAACCAGGAAAACCAGTAACTTAACATCATTTAAAACATTAATAAAAATGCAAGACTAGACTCGGACCACGGATGAGCGTAGGACGCAATAATCTTCTTTATAGAAGGAGCGTCTGTAATGTATAAGATAAGAGATAAAAAGAGAAATAAGATGGAGAGGGAGAAAAAAAGTGAGAGAGAGATGAGAGAAAGAGAAAGTTATAGGTAGAGAAAGGTAACGGTAGATGGTGAAAGAGAAAAAAAGCGAGAGAGAAATGAGATGGTGAAAGAGAAAAAAAGTGAGAGAGAGATGAGAGAGAGAGAAAGTTATAGGTAGAGAAAGGTAACGGTAGATGGTGAAAGAGAAAAAAAAGAGCGAAAGTGAAATAAAGAGAGTGGTGAATAGAAAGAGTGAGAGAGAAATGAAAAAGGGAGATAAGAGAAAAAGACATTAATGGTGTAATGCAGGGGTCGGCAACCTACGGCACACGTGCCAAACTTGGCACGCCTAGGGAATTTCAATGGCACGCGGAAGAGGAATTAAAAGTCTATTCAAGTCTCTTCTACAAGAAATTAAGTGTAACAGCAGGATGACTTTTACGCTGTTGGCACGCTGAATGAATTAGAAATCCTACTTTCGCACACTGTTAGCTAAAGGTTGCCGGGCCCTGGTTTAATGGACAGATAAAGAGAGATAACGAGAGAGAGAGGGAGAGAGAGAGAGAGAGAGAGAGAGAGAGAGAAAAGTGTTATAGAAGACATCTAGTTAACCCTTACAGTCCCGGGCGCGTATATAGCGGAACTGAAGGCAACATAGATAGAAGTAGGTCGGTACGGGAAGGGTTAACACCATTCTCGTCCTTAGAATCTCTGACAAGATCATGACATGCTTGCCATCGCTATACCTATCCTCCTACGTGTCCCGTTTGTTACAGGGGGAAAAACTGGCACGTCCATGTACAGTCACGTGACTGGAAGGTCAGGGAAACGCCTGAAGACCAGGAAGAGTGGGTTGGTGGGGGGTGGGGGGTGGGGAGGGAAGGGAGTCATATTTAAATCCTACTTTAAGGCTAGTCCACAAATCAAATGCAACATAAATAAGTGGACGTGACTCTAAAAGCGGTCTGGGGGGGGGGGGGGGGGGGTTAAAGCGATGAGTTCTCTGAATGAGGCATATGTCTGGAATAATTAAAATTTATGCCACTTAAGGGCAAGGGAACGAGTAGAAAGGTGTTTTTTTTTTTTTTTTTTTTTTTTTTTTTGTGTTAATTTCTTATCTACTATATATGTACAAGCTCAATTGCCCGGTGTTGCCCGGAAAACAAATAAAACAGATCTACATAGGCCTATAGCTACATATAAACATTGTATAAAACTACAGTGAACAGAAAGCTATAAATCTAGTCATATTTTTTTTTTTACTGAAGACTCTTAGGAAAGTAATTTAATTAAAAAATTGTAGAAAAAAAGGCATAGACTAGATGGAGAATCAGACCCGGGTTGCCCGCATGGCTGTCCGTTACGTTAACCACTTAGCTAGCAAAGTCTCAAGTTTGAACTGAAATCGCAAAAGTATAATATGACATAATAAGGTCACGTGTCTTTAAACACAATTTATTTTGTTTTCTTTTAAACTATCTAAATTTCCTGTTAGACAATTTATTTTGCTTTATATGTAACTATTTAGGCCTATATTAAACAATCTAAATTGCCTGCTACAAAATTCATTTTGTTTTACATTAAAATTTATATATTGCCTGTTACACAATTTATATTGTTTTATATTGAACTATCTAAATTGCCTGTTACACAATTTATTTTGCTTTATATTAAACTATCTAAATTGCCTGCTAGACAATTTATTGAGTTTCATATTTAACTATTTATATTAAACTATCCAAATTGCCTGTTACACAATTTATAATAAGCTTATTGTTTTACATTAAAATTTCTAAATGGCCTGTTACACAATTTATTTTGTGTTGTATTTAACTATTTAAATTGCCTGTTACACAATTTATTTTGCTTTATATGTAACTATTTAGGCCTATATTAAACTATCTAAATTGCCTGCTACAAAATTCATTTTGTTTTACATTAAAATTTATAAAGTGCCTGTTACACAATTTATATTGTTTTATATTGAAATATCTAAATTGCCTGTTAGGGGCCGTCCATAAATTACGTCACACGATTTCGGCTGATTTTGTACCCCCCCCCCCCTCCCCCCTTTGTCACACAACGTCACAAAAAGTCAGACCCCCCCTCAAATATGACATCACAAAATCTGCACCCCCCCCCCCTAAAAGATATCTTTCTAAAAATGCAAATTTAAAGGTTCCAAATTACTTTTATTTGTCATCGTTTTGTAATTAATGAATTTTGTATTACACAAAAGAAAAATCGAAAGTGTAATTATAACAAAAATTTAATAATATCATATGCACAAATATAAATGCTTTAGTAGAATCAGTACAATTTTTTTTATTAAGTTTAAAAAAAAAACACACAGAATGTATGTGTGTCATGCATTCTCCCATGATGTTGAAAAATGCTCTTTCATGTAATAAATGGGGAAAATACAGGTCTCTTCGTCAGGTGGAATGGATATTCCATTCAAATCAAGCTGTTCTTCATCTATACATTTAGCACTCTCCATTTTCTTCATTTGCGATAATAACCATTAGTTCATGTTGCCTACTCTTTGTGGCCTGACAGGTTTAGGAGGAATAATAATTGATTCCTGCTTTTGTGTTGAGGGACGGCTGCGCAGCATGACTAACGAAGCGAAGTACATAATAATATGACATTTTTTGCATATCCTATCGCTAAGCACAAGATTGTATTGACGGACAGTACAAATCGTATGGAATCGAACGGTAAGGATTTGATGACCGAGGAAGAATATCATCCACTTTCAGACTTTGCGCTGCAATACAGAGATGGAAACTTATGCGACGCTCCATCTGTTGTCTGTTCTGGAATTTTCAGACCTTCGCCTGATTGAACAACTGGTAAAGGCGGTGGAAAAAAATCTTTCTGTTACTACACTAAAATATGAGCTTCTCGGTTTTGAACAACACTTTTTTGTCGGTACATTTTACAATCTGAGTTAAGTCTTGGCTTGTTCGTACATAAGCGTCAAACCATTTTTATGCCTACTTAGAAAAGAGTGTCAACATCTTGAACCGTGGGAGCGGCCATGTTGTCAGCTTTCCCTGGAAAAACGAAGATGATTGCCGGGCTAGGACATCTTTCCCACTTTTTTTTAGCATTCAGACGCGTTGGCGATGCGATCATCATTTGAAAATAGCTAAGAAACAAAGCGATCATAATTTTAATTTACAAAGCTTATTAATAGTAACTAGTTGACCCGTGGATACATTGTGTCCATACTCAGTGCCCTCACATGGGGTGGGGGTGGGGCAGAGGGGGCATATGCCCGGGGGAGACACTTCTAGGGGATGCAAATATAGTCTAAATATAGCACTAAACAAAGCAGTTACAGTATGCAAGGGGGCGTCGCTGAAACTTTTGCCCTCGGGCGCTATATAGGCGTATGTGGGCTTTGTCCATGCAAAGCATAATATAGAAATTAAAAGAATAATAGCGAGATCAACAATAGAGAGAAAAAAAAGTACAGTATAAACAGTGCCTTTACAAGCTTATGTGGCGCCCCAGGGCAAAAGTTTCAGCGCCGTCCTCTTGCATACTGTAACTGCTTGTTTAGTGCGATATTTGCTGTATTTAGACTACAATTGCCGTCCCCAGGAAGTGCCGCCCCCGGGCATATGCCTTCCTCTGCCCCCCCTCCCTATGTGAGGGCACTGAGTATAAACGAACAATGCAAACAGTGCGCAGTCGGGAAAACCCAAAGTTGCCTGTTCAACACTCCCAATGAAAGACAAGCAGCTGATTGAAAGGGAAGCTACTCTCTTTTAAGTCGAGGAGCTAATTCTTTTTTTTTTTTTTAATTACAGTGTTCATGTGTGCATAACCGGCATACTTTTATTTATATAAAATCAACAAAGTCTGCAGCATACGTGATAAATTTAATTTTCTATTCCGGAAAGTTGCGAGTAAATGTCCATTTTTGGTTGTCCCGATCAATCAAAACGGCATAGGAGGCATAGGCGCACAAACATATATGTAGGCCTATATTGTGACGTCGGATATCTTAGACCCCCCCCCCCCTCCCCCCCTCGTCACACATCGTCACAAATGCGTGACCCCCCTCCCCCCCCTAATCGTGTGACGTAATTTATGGACGACCCCTTAGACAATTTATTGAGTTTTATATTTAACTATTTATATTAAACTATCCAAATTGCCTGTTACACAATTTATTTGTTTTACATTAAAATTTCTAAATGGCCTGTTACACAATTTACTTTGTTTTATATTTAACGATCTAAATTGTCTGTCTTTGCACGGGGTAACAAATAGCCAAAATTGTTAGAAAAAAAATTATTTTAAAAATGCTACTCTAAGGAAAATTGCCCCGGGTCACCCGGTTTCCAGGGATGGATTCTAACTTCTAACCACCATACTACGGAGTACACATGTTGGACCCCCAAAAAATAACAACAGCGAAAGTTAATAATAAAACAACCAAGTTACGTGTCTTTAAATTAACCATTGAGGATCGGAATCCACACATACACAGTCAACTTTATAGATCTATATAGATCTATATAGATTTTCATAACTTGCAGTTAAATTTTTGTGAAATGCCATTTTACTTGTTTAGAAGTACAGAAACTTTAATTCTAGTTTTACAAAATAATTTATTTTCGAAATAAAATTAGTAGTCCATCTGCAAAAGGTGCTAAGTGAATACAATGGGATTTTTGCAGAAATCGACTTTTCACGTCACAATTTAGCATGTGTTGATAGGCACTTTATTTTTTTTTCTATCAACTATCAGGGCCCTCACATGCCTTTGTGGCGCCCCAGGGCAAAAGTTTCAGCGCCGCCCCCTTGCATACTGTAACTGCTTTGTTTAGTGCATTAGGTTCTCAACCTTATCCGGCTCACCACTCCCTTTTTCAAATTTTTATCTCTAACTGCTTAACCCCCCCCCCCTGCAAATCCGTAGTTGAACTAATGAGTCAAATTTGCCGCATGTAAGTTATATAGGCCGACTAGATTTGTATGCAATTTTATCATCCTAAAAAGAGCTGAAATATCATAAAAAGAGCTGAAATTAATACATTTGTTTAATTGTTGTTTAATAAATAATAATAAAAAATATACTGCAAAAGAGGTTTTGAAAATAAAACAATTTTAAAGTGAAGCTTGTTCCTGGTATGTTGCTAGTAGTTCGTCTACGTTCCAATAAATAGGGTGTAGAAATGGAATACATTTTTTTGCCAAAATCAAAAGACCTAGAGAAATTGATGGATGTCCTTTTGCAAACAAAAGTCGTGATTATAGCCCATTTCTGCATCCAATTTTTATTGTTTTTATTTGCTATTTATTCTTCTTGCAGTTGTAAAGGTAGGGCTGATTTTAATACTTCACCATTAGAAACAAAGGTCTAATAACCAATCAGAAATTTTCATGTTTATTAGATTATCTTTATATCGTCTGTTAAAGTAATCATTAATGTATTTACTTCAATGTATTGAAGTACGCTTGTCTTCGTCAGTTGTACTTTATAAATTCAAGATTTCTGCGTCCAAAGTTGTGCTTGTACAATAGAAGGTTGGACATAAATGCAAAAATACACTCTTTGTCTTTTTTTAATTAAGGTTAGTTTCCTGAAATCATTTTTTAAAAACTTATTTAATTCAAATAAATAAGGGATATCAGTTTTCAATTGTACGTGATTTTTTCTCAAATAATTGTCTTCGGTTTCCAAAAACTATAGCATCAAAACAATATCCATACAATATATTTAAACTTTAGATGACTAGCTTATCTAAGTGGTAGTCAGAAACTTTTTGTAATCCTTATTTATAATTCTTTACAAAATCTGCCTAACTCTCTGAACAATCTATCATTGAATGCGTCACTTCTGATTTGTTATCTGCAGTAATTACGTATTGTAGTGAGTAATGCAGGCGATAACTGAGATTGTTAGCAAATTAATGTTGTCGATGAATCAAACACAGCTAATACATCTGGTAGAGATTTCTTTAATTACGACATCAAGCAATGATAGAATCAATACCATCGTCGATGGAAGAATGTCTTTTTTCCCTAAAAAGTATTCTAGTTAAAGTAATATTATTTGCCTTTAGTGTCCTTGATTATTTTTCTTTAGCAAATCTAGCAAAATGTTCTCTTCTATAGAGCGTTCTCAGTGGGCGTAGCTTAGGTTTTTTAGTGACGTATTTGTGTAAATAGAAGCCACTATTGGTGTACAAAAATGGTGAAGTACTTCTTTCTCATGCAAAATTCACATCTGAATATTGGCTATCCTACTCAAAAATAAGGAGGTAAATAGTAGTACTGTAGATTAATTGATTAATGTGATTAGGCTAGGGCCGGCTAGACCTATTTACACTTTCAATTTCACTTTATAGGCCTACACTTTTAATGTTTCGTAGACTAGGCTATTGCAAGTAGGGATGCCAAGTGATAGTGTTGGTGAATAGGCTATCTAGTCAAGTCACTAATAGGCTCACATCGTCTATGATCTATGTATATGATAATAATAAAATAGCCTATTTTATTTAACAGACATAATACAGCTTAAATCTTAATAAGAATTAAAACACAACACATCATTTTAAAAAAGCTCGAGCCTATATGAAACTTTTTTAATACAGCAGCCATTGTTACTTGTACACCATTACTCAAAGTAAACAAAAATCACGTGCTTTTTGTCACCTGATTGCAAACGCCCTATAATAAAAAGAAACATAACGTTTAATTATTGTCAGGTAGCGTGGACTCCCATCAAGTTGTAAAAATGTGGAAAGTTTGTAGGTAATCACACAATATACGCTCACTTCATCACGTGCCATTTCATTAATTCGTCTCAGCATAGTGCTTTTGCTCAACTTATATTTCTTTAATAAATCGATATCAAAACTGGTTTTTATAAATCAAAGGCTATATAAATCTAATTTATTCAAATTAAAACCAAAACAATCTGAATGAAACTGTGATAATGAACAAAAGCACCGAACTTCGTTTTCTAACGAGCTGAGCCAGATATTTAATTTATACTCACCCTAGCCCCTACTTCCTCTTCTAAAAATCTAATCATCGCCCCATCTGCATTTCTCAGATACAGTCTAAATATAGCAATAGATCAAGGTTAAGTACAGAATGGGCTTTATATGACTTTTACGTCACAATTACACAGTATACACAAGTCGATAAAGCCTTTGTTAAAGCTCAAGATTACCCTTCTTATACGTGAAGCAGATCTTAATAAAAAAATCGTTGGTGTTGAATCTATTTCAAGTATGCTACTTTCGTACCGCCTACTGGCCCTTCAGCGATCCCTACTGTTGCCGGGAACATCAGCGCCCCCCTCCCAGAGCTTCTCACCGTACCCTGGGTTGCTTAGTTAATTATTATGATTAACGACATTTTAAAATGCAATTTTTTAATAAGAATATTCTAGATGAGCCAATCTTTTATGAAACTTTTGTGAGCCTATTAAAAAATTAAACATTTGTTTTAAACAGTTTGAGTGTAATTAAATAAGAAGTCAACTTCTACTAATCTATATTTATTCATTATTCCTTTTGTTTACAATTTGTGTTTCAAATTTTTTCCCCTTCAACTCTCATAAAATTTCTGGTATGAATTTAGGCTAAATGTGCCGCCACCCTAGAAGTGCCGCCCCCGGGCATATGCCCCCCTCTGCCCTCCCCCATGTGAGGGCACTGTCAACTATGCCCTATATTAGAGAGTACTGAGAAATATTTAAAGGCTGGACTAAGGATCATACATTGACATGTGTTTCTGACAACAGAAGGTATAACCAAAGACTATAATAAGATGGACCGCTTACTCCATTTTCAGGGCTTATATGTTCTTTATTTTTTTCTCGTGTGCAACCAGTAAGGCTGTCGTCAATGACTTCTACGCTCCTACGGTTGCATTATTCGGGTTTCTGCTGTAAACAACTTTCGATTTTAATCTTAATATTTTCCATTGAGAAAATCATAGCAAATTACTAAACCGGAAATCTAGAGGACTTTGTGCGATCGAAAATTCCGAAACTAAGTGTTTCAAGTTATCAAATAGCAGAAATATCAAAGCAAGCGTTACATCTTGTCTTTGGTACAACTAATTGTTTTATTTTTTTTTTAAAGTGACTTATCAAGTAGCCTGCACTACTCAAAGTTTTTCAAAATGTAACCATTTTATAATGCAGGAAGCAACATTTTTTGCTATTCTAGCATTTGGAGGTCATGAACAGTTTTTAATAGTTTTTTTTTGTGTGTTTTTTTTTTTTAATTAAGAAGTGTCCAAAAGGGAGACGCAATCAGAAAACTATTTTTAATTATTAAAGTCAAATCAAGGAAGTCCTCCAAAAGGTTATGTCCCTGCCACGTAAAAACACACACACACATATGACACACAAACACACATATATGACACAGTAACTCAGACACATACGACACAGAAACACACAAACACACATATATGAAACAGAAACTCACACACTTGTTTCATTTAACGACAATGGCCTGGATAGGCATGACGTCATTTTCAGGTGCACTGTGTGCTTGGGGTGAGGGTCCTACCTCATTTAAATAAGTGAATAAAGGCTTCTTTGTTACTTGTTACTAAAAAAAATAAAGCATATGGGAATGGAATGGGTTGCCTGAACAATGTTTTTTTCGCATAAATCCTTTACACAAATTTTTAGCTATCCATTCAGCAGTCTTACAAAAAATTAGCCGTTAGCCACCTAAATAAATTAGAAAAATAAAATAATACTGCGACAGAAAGAAAAAAACAACAAACGGGAATTGTGAAGCTGGCTGGTCCAGTGGTTAGTTCACCGGACTGTCGACCGACACGTCGCGGATTCTATTCCTGCCGTCGGCCGATTCCTGTCGCCCTGCAAGAGTTTTGGGCCTAGTGGACGTAAATATCTTCTAGATCGCACTGAGCATGCTAAACTAGCATGGATAGAACCGCTATAAGCTTATAAATAACCATTATTATTATTATTATTATTAATTTATAAAAGCAAAGTTTATACTTGTTAAGTTTTCAATCATCAATTTCTTTTTATTCCTAGCCTAGAGATCATAGGCCTATCCGTGTTCTTAGTTGTATGTTAAAATGCGCTCTGAGCTTTCTTCATGGTTTTTGGCAGTGCTATACGCTAAATATTATTATTAGCTATATCAATCGGGCCAATGATTTTAAAATATTGAGATTGGGAATGTGCGGCCAGTTGCGTTAAATTGGGATTCACCAATGGGTTGGGTGTCTATTAAAAAAAAAACCGGGCGAGTCGAAGGGTGTAACGTGTACAGGGGTGAGTCGGGGGAGGAGGGGCTGCAGACGCAGACCAATATCCTGTCCGAGACTAGCCACCCAGCGGCACGCCGATATAGGGCCTGTCGCGTAAAAAAAAAAGTGGAACGGTTTTCGCAGTCACGTGCAGTGCTCTGCTTCTTCCCAGCTACCACTTCTGTACCTCGAAGACTGGCGAAGTGTGTAAACCGCCGATACGTTCCCATTAAGAATACACCGGCTGGCGAACGCGTGTGGTACAGCCCCCCCCCCCCCTCCCCTTAGCTCAAACCTATCGTTACGCCCAGGACAAAAGAGCCCTTAGGGCTCGTCCGTTTTTTTTTTAAAGAGACCTTATAACTCCCAGCTACGGATTCACCCCCCCCCCTTCCCCCATCGCCCCCCGGATCATTTAATCGGGCGCTCGTGCGTATTTCTGCCCTGTCGCATAGGTAGCACAAATTACATACTTTAGGCCGGGACATTCAAGCACCGGGCTTGGCGTGACAGTCTGTTTGGGTCCGTTTCTTCCTCCCCACCGAGTCTCAGTGGCTCTCACCGGCGCAAAGGAAATCTCGGACGAGCCCGGGAGGGGGGTGGGGGCTTTAACGTCTATGCGACAAGTGTCATATCAAGAGGATGACGGGAAGTGATTCAATTATTATCCTTCCGTAGGTCGGGCCTGACGGTCCTCAGCCAGTCAGGCACACATCTAGAAATACAATTGGGGCGAAGTTAACATAAAGGATTACACAAATAAGAACGTAACATAATTTTAAATCCTAATTAAAATGCAAATCTAGACTCAAATCAAGGAAACGCATTGGTCACGTCTGTAACCTAAGATTCAAGGACGCGACGTGAAAAGGGGCGTTTCGAAGGATGGGGGACACGAACTTAACATGTGCTATTTTAAACCCTAGTCAAAATGCAAGCCTAGACTCCAACCAAGGAAGCGCCCGTAACAGACGTTACATAAGGTTCATAATGTAGCCTAATAATTTTTTATTCATCTATGAGCTTAGCCTATTATATTTTTTTCGGAAGGTCTAGAGTGATTTGCATAATATTATAATTATAATGTAGGCCTACGATTACACGAACAAGTGGAAATCACTCATTGCAAGACATCAAGGAAACAATTTGAACAGAATTTCACCGGTAAAAAAAACGGACACAATCATCTAATGAACAAGACAATGTTCAAGATGAAACGTTGTTAAGCCTACAATAATTCACAAAGCCGCTGGCGTAGGCTCATAGATCGTTAATTAATATTCAGTTTTCACTCAGTGCAGACACTTTAGAATTTGCCCTTTTCTTACCTGCATCATCTAGCCGATTTCGGCGCCGCACTTTTTTGAACTAGCACTTAGTTAACAGAATAACGTGGCGTTGATGGATAACTAGACCCACTTCGTTGTTTTTTTCTTGTGTGTGCGTGTCTGAATTTTTTTTTTTTAAATCTTAGAAGCGGTATTTAGTTCTATCCCCACCAACTAATCTATCAAAAACTCCTGTCAACTGTGATTTAAAGGAAAATCCTAACATAAATGGTCAGCGCCGGTGCTGCCTTTTTCCTATAAGAGACGCAGAAGTTTTGGTAGTTTTTCGGTTCCGTAATCCGAAACAAGTCTTCAGTCTGTTTATATTACTTGTGTAAGTCAAAATACATTTTATACTTATTTATACATATAGTTTTGGTGTCTACTATGATCCTGTTGATACTATTTCTTCTAATTATCTTTAGTAAAATGTCTAGATCATCTCTCTTTGAGTTTGTTTAGTCTTGTATCGCGTGTAACAGAGTTTAATTTAGTCTTTGTATCGCGTGTAACAGAGTTTAGTTTAGTCTTTGTATCGCGTGTAACAGAGTTTAGTGTAGTCTTTGTATCGCGTGTAACAGAGTTTAGTTTAGTCTTTGTATCGCGTGTAACAGAGTTTAGTTTAGTCTTTGTATCGCGTGTCTTATCGTACCGTTGTTATGGGTCACATTGGTCGAGCGGCCAGCGCGTTCGGCTGGCGTACCTAAGGTCCTGGGTTCGGATGAAAGATACGAGTTGTTCTGGGTCTGGAGGGTGTCCCTGAGTCTACCCAGCTCTGTTGGGTTAAAGTAAAGGCGGCTGCGCATTGTGCTTGCCACACAATCCCCGTGGCCACAGAAACTGGTGAACGCTGCTTCACAGGCCTCCATGGATCAATCTTGTCTTACGGGATACTTTAACTACTGTTGTCTGTCCTTTCAGTAGTATCTATTTTCAATCTTCTGTGTCTAAATTCTAAATTGTTATTTGTCTATTCTGTTGCCGTGCATTCAAGCATTGTAAAAAGTGTATGTCTCTGCGGTCTATAAATCAAGAAAAAAGAGCTTACAGTCCCGGGCGCGTATATAGCGGAACAGAAGGTAGCATAGATAGAAGTAGGTCGGTACGGGAAGGGTTAAGTTGATTAGGTTTTTTTAAAGGCAAGTTGTAGAGCAGGTTTTTCTGGGGAAAAATCAAAACAAAATTACTTGCTTGCAGTCATTAACTTGAGCAGGAGAAAATAAAAGTTTTATAAGTTGGTGCAAACAAGCGTCAGAATTGGGAAATGTAATTCGAAATACAGAACAAGATAAGGAAACAGAGCGTCACACTTTAGAACGTTACAACAAGTTCATTAAATCCCTACTTTCCAACTCCCTACATAACAGCCATAATGCCACCGAAAGGAAAAAATAATTGTTTATAATTTTTCTTTTTTTTTTCTTTCCTTTTTTGATTGTTTTTATTTTTTTTTAATGAAACATTTTGTAGCCATTCGTTTCTCGGTCATTTTGACGGGCATTAAAATGCTAGTATGATATAAAAGTCAACTCTATTTGTTCTGCAGCCTTTAGCGAGCGGTCACCATGAGAGTTGTCGTTACTTTTTTTATGATAGTGATTGGAACTGCTCTTGCAGGAGGTAAGTAAAAACTGAGGAAAAAAACAAAAAGACACACAACTTCTACCAAAACGCTAGATACACGCATCTCTACATGTATACAAAAGATTTTAAAGTATTTTAGTTATTTTGTAAACGTTATTTTTTTCTCTCTTACTGCATTCAGTCAACAATTCTACGTTTAGTAAATGCCATCTTAAACTTAATGTTACTTGATTGGTCTATATGAAATAATTCAATACAAACAATTCTGTTTGGACCATTTCTTTTCAAACTTCTTGCACCCTGCTCAATGCGGGGAGGGGGGGGGGCACACAGAAGTTAAGACTCTTCTTTGGACATGATGCAAAATACCAAATAGTCTTTAAAACTTTCGCCAACTATTCTGGGTCGGCTGCAGCTTACAGATCTGTAAAATTAAATATAATCATAGCTATACCCGGGACCTTCAGTAAGGCAGGCTAACTCTAAACTCTACCCCCCCCCCCCCTTTTCTCAACGCCGTAAACGACGACACATCGGGTAACGTACCTGACAGATGGTTGCCGTCTATAAGAATTTTATCCATTTTAGATCAGGGGTTGGCAACCAATGGCACGCGTGTCCGACTTGGCACCCAGAGCGATTTTCAAAGGCAGGCGGAAGATCCACCAATAGACGATGCAAGTCTTTCTACAAGAAATGTAGTGCTAGGACAGGAATTACTTTGCGTTTGACACTTCTAATATTTTAATAATATCTAAAATACCTTGCGTTTGACACTTGTAATATTTCATTAATATCTAAAATAGCTTGCGTTGACACTTCTAATATTTCATTAATATCTAACACTAATTACCCTCCTTCGTCACAAGGCCTACTTAATATTTCCTAACACCTACCAAGACAAGTAGGTTGACAACCTTTCAAGTTAATGGACAATCTCCCAGTCCACACTTTCTCACAGCGGCTTTTGTGTGTCATTTGAATGACATTCTCGTCTACACCTTTCAAATATCCCCCACCTCCCCCACCAATTAAGGGGCCTACAATCAATGGAGTTATCATTATGAATACTGAAAGATTTGTATCTTATCTCATATATTACAGACGCTCCTTCTATAAAAGAAGATTATTGCGCCTTACGCTTATCAGTGTTCTTAGTCTAGTCCTGCATTCTTATTAGTGTTTTAAATGATGTTAAGTTACTGGTTTTCATGGTTTGTTCAGGTTACCCATTCCAGGCTCGGATGCCACTCGGGAAGAAAGAGTGGCCGAATTATTTTCATTAAACACCATTCTACAGACCTCAGCTTGTTTACTCTATGTAACAAACAACAACAACATAGTTTTGATTAACTTGATTACTTTTGTTTTTATTAACGAGCAAATTGTAACCAAAAAATTATTTCCATTGTTTGCAACTATAAATGAATATAAACGTATCTAGTAGTATTAATTAATTTTATTCTTTTCATTAAAACAGTGTTTCACTGGAGCTATAAACGAGAGCAAGGTATGATTTACATGAACAATGACATTTTACATTATAATACTATACTCATGTTGTTTACATTTCAATGACATATTATTACGTTATAATCATGTTGTTTTACATAACAATGAAATTTTACAGTAAAATAAGCTTACTCGTTTTGTTTATATAACAATGACATTTTACATTATGAAATCAGACTTCGTATTTGTACACACGGTCCATCTTATTATAGTCGTTGTTTTTTTTCCGTGCGCAGCCAAATAACACTGTCTTTAATTGACAGTTCTTAGCGATTATGCATTCGTAAAAGGTCGACAAGAAAAACATTTCCGATATTATTCGATCATTTAATTAAAAAAGCATGTCTGTGTGCTACGTTACTGGCAGTACCCCAAAATATGTAAGAGATTAAATGTTATTTCATTTCGAAAAGATGTTGCCAAAAGAAAACGATGGATTGTGAATGCCTAGCGTGAAGAATCACCTATTTATAGCCTCAAAAAAATAGAGCAAGCGGTCCATCTTATTATAGTTTATGGTTTCAAGTTATCAAATAGCAGAAATATCAAAGCAACCAGTCCATCTTA
Organism: Anisus vortex; assembly: GCA_949126835.1. Taxonomy (NCBI): domain Eukaryota; kingdom Metazoa; phylum Mollusca; class Gastropoda; family Planorbidae; genus Anisus; species Anisus vortex. Next base: position 9,083,332 of record OX421504.1, on the reverse strand, counting down.
TTATAGCCTTTGAAAAAACTAGCCTTCATATTAAAATTTGTGCACACGGGACGTATCGAGGACGTATTGAAGGCCGCGCATGTGCAAACTATCTATGCAGCTCTAAAAATAGAACAAGCGGTCCATCTTATTATAGTCTTTGTTTAAACTAAGACTAGACCCCCACGAGGTAAGAAAAATATCCTAATCTCATAATTTAATCCCCCCCCCCCCCCCAAGAATCATGCTGTTTCACGAGGTTTCACCAAGTCAATCTACGACTTACATATAAAACCTCGACTTCCACAGGGTCGACGATGCAATATTTAATTTAAAATAACCGCTTGCTCTATTTTTAGAGCTTATATGTACTTTTTTTCTGTGTGCAACCAATAAGGCTGTCTTAAATTACTTCTAAGCTCCTCGTTGTTTCTTAAAAGTAAAGGAGGCTGTGCATAGTGCTGGCCACACAATCCCCTAGTATGCCGTGGCCACAGAAACTGATGAACGGTGCTTCACCGGCCCTATGGATCAATTTGGTCCGACGGGATACTTTACTTTTTATTTTACTAATATTAAGTTGGCCCTAACGAAGTCAGGAAAGCCGTATAGTTTGACATGCTTTTTTGTAAGATAATCAATCGTTTTCGCAACATTGTTGCAGTTTATTACACAACAGCCTTTGTACCTTTTGCCTGAAACATTAGATTTGGGTGTTCGAACTTGTAGATTTGATGAAAAAGACATTGTAAATAATCATAAATATATAGTGTAACCCAGTTCGCTGAGTCTAAACAATATGGCGTCGGTATTACTTCCGGAAACAGAAAAAAAAAATGCGATTGCGCATTCTATTCTATATTTTTATTATGTGGTCTGTCCCGACAGATTGGGTTACTTTCTATGAAGTTTGCGGCAATGAGAGCCAGTCGCCAATCAACATAAAACGGGACCTGACGCAGCATGACGAGAGTCTGCAGGAGCTCTCATTCAATAACTACGAATCGCCAGCACTGCTCCGACTCAGAAACACTGGACACTCTGGTGAGGACGTTATAGTAAAGTTATACCAAGTCATTTCTTGTTCTCTTTAGTTTGGGCTATAGATCAGATCGAGATACTACTGTTAAAATTGTGTACATAAATGTTGTGGTTAAGTCTTTGTATAGTGCGTATTTTGGCTATGTTAACACTGTCATGTAAAGGGATATATGGGTATAGCTAACATTTAAAAAATATATTTGTGGAATTGGGTAGTAATAAAACTGTGTATTGACTATTTATTGGTAAATTGTTAACTATTTGTATGCGTATCTAATAGCGCTAACATTTTCCAAAAGTGATACTTAGATTTGTTAACACTTCATTTTGTAAGAGGTGTATTAGTTTTTTTTTTTTTTGTGTGGTAATTTGTACTAATTTTACATATTATTTATATTGAGCATTGTTAACTTTTTGTATAACATGGTATTGGGTATTGTTACTGATTCGAGTGGCATTGAGTATTGTTCAGATTTTGTATAACATGGTATTGGGTATTGTTACTGATTCGAGTGGCATTGAGTATTGTTCAGATTTTGTATAACATGGTATTGGGTATTGTTACTGATTCGAGTGGCATTGAGTATTGTTCAGATTTTGTATAACATGGTATTGGGTATTGTTACTGATTCGAGTGGCATTGAGTATTGTTCAGATTTTGCATACGCCGTACTGTCTTTGGTAATGTGTATTTTTTTTTACATATTATATTGGGTATTGTTAACATTATATATTATTTGAGTTGCATTGAATAATGTTAACATTTTGCATGCGCCGTGCTGTAGCAGAATACATTGTTATTATTTTGTATAACTCTGGATCAAGCATTTTTAAAATTTGGCGGCAACATGCTAGACAATTTAATTGATCGTGGATGGCTGAATCGTGTAAAAGTTTTGTGTAACCGCACAATTTAATTCTTGGGTTAGATATACACAGTCAAGCCTAGTCTAGGTTTACCTTGATAATTCCTTCTAGAACAATTGTTGAAATCCGAAACCGACGAAATCCGACGCAACTACTTTCAAATCAATCAATGTGAATCTTACATAAAGAAAAAAAAAATGTATAAACAATAAATATAATGTTTAATGCTAAAAATAATAAGAATTTTTAAAAAAATAAAATGAATATAAAAGATGGTGTAAAGCAAGGGTAGGTAAGCTACGGCTCGTGTGCCAAACTTGTGGAGCAGAACGTTTTTGAATGACACGCTAAAGATCTCCAAAATAGTCAATACAAGGCTCTTCTACACGAAATTAAGTGCTAAAGAAAGAGAACTTTTAATCTGTTGGCACCCTGCATAAATATTACAAATCCTTACTTTGGCAATATATATTATCAAAAGGTTGCCGAGAGGGGGTGTAGATAAGGACTTTAGGTATCAAAGAACAATACAGAGTTAACGCCTTTCATGTCTTCTGGCGCTGGGATCGGTTTCAGAATCAATGAAAACAGAGGCAATCGACAAAAATACGAAGAATAAAATTTTGCGGAAAAAGTCGACAAAAACAAAAAAACGAAACTGACGAAAACCGAAGTCAACGAAAACCGAGGTGTGACTGTTACTTAGTGCGTGCTGTACATCCAAATTAAAAAAAATAATGGGTTTATGTGTCTACTGTATTTTCCTGTGAATTTTCTGAGATGAAATTATTACAACTTACATTCTCTCTTCCACTCTGTCATGTAACTGTGAACAGTTCAGATTGAAATCGTCGGGCCCGAAGTGTCGGTTTCAGATGGGGGACTACCGGGCAAATTTGTAGGTAGTGAGTTGCACTTCCATTGGGGGTCCCACGACAAAGTCGGATCTGAACATATGATGGATGGCCATAGTTATCCAATGGAGGTAAGGTCCAATTATCATTGTTGAATACATTCTAAGACCATTTTCACATTATCAAAAAACCTACAAGACAATTTTCACGTTACCAAATAACCTACAAGACAATTTTCACGTTACCAAATAACCTACAAGACAATTTTCACGTTACCAAATAACCTACAAGACAATTTTCACGTTACCAAACAACCTACAAGACAATTTTCAAGTTATCAGAAAACCTACAAGACCCTTTTCACGTTATCAAAAAACCTACAAGACAATTTTCACATTACCAAATAACCTACAAGACAATTTTCACGTTATCAAATAGCCTGCAATACTATTCTCACATTACCAAATAACTTATAGGCCCTAATACTATCAACGTTTATCAGAAAACAATTTTATACAAATACCTGATATTATCATACAATAACTTCCAATGCAACTGTCGCATTATCAACTAATACAATTTTAGCATCATGTCCAGTTAAACTTTAAACAGCAATACTTTATGTTAATATTCATGGAAATCTAATGACTATCTTCTACATCATCGACAGATGCACATCGTTCACTATAGGAAATCTTTTCGAAACCTCACGGCTGCTGCAACGCAAAAACAAGGCCTAGTGGTGATGGCATTTTTCTTTGAGGTTAGTGACTACGTTGAGTTTATTATAGGAAAAAAATTCAACAACTCATCTAAACAAAGTTTTATGTATACATCCTTTATATACAAAGATTTTGCACTTTGCCATTTAATTAAAAAAAAAAGAAATGAACAAAAGCGAAAATAATAGATAGATCTATAGCCTACATTTATCAATGATTTAAAATATTTGGACCATTTGTGTTTGTGTGTATGTGTGTGAGTGCGTGTGTTTGTGTGTGTGAGGACTACTTTAAAAAGCAAAAAATATCGCTAAATGTATAACTATAATGCTGTTTTAGATTTCTCGTCATGACAACCCGGCACTAGATCCCATCATTAAAAATCTTCATAGAGTTAAAATGCCAGGTAAGAGTAGCATTTTTATGTCGAAAAAGATTTATTGATAAAGAATAATTTATTTCTACCTTTTTGTTTTTAGTAAATGTAAATGTTAATTATTCGGTCAGTTAAAAACCGTTTACTTTTTTTTTCCATTGCGATATTGATATTGTTTCATTTAACTTTATGTGTTAAAGTCTTACCGTTGAGAACGTGTATAAGCCTACTTTCCATTAAGTTTAATTGTTGCGACTAATGTTTGTACATGACTGGCGCGGGTTATGATTGATACATTCCTTATCCGCACCCTCCCCCCAGTCCCGACCTTTTTGCATTGCTCTAGACACACGATACCCTCGTTGGTCTTTGTCACGTTAACTTTATATGAAATGTACATGGCATTATAATGTTCTTGAACAGCGAAAACACTGAAGAAGTGATTGTTGACAAACAGATGGTGTGGTACAGTAAAGATAGATGGACAGACGGAAACAAAATAAAAAGGACAGAAATACTAACAGGCAGAACGACGGTAGACTGATAGATTGTTGGATCGGTAGATATATAGATAGACGCAATATATATTGATACATTCATAGATTTACGATTCATAGATATTTTCGGAGACATATTAAGAGATAGATTGATACATAGATTGGTAGATAGCGGGAACTATTCACGGATGGTGAAGATATAGAGGGATCATGAGGCGCATGAAGCGGAACAATGATGAAAGAAGAGAGGGTGGTAAGAGAAAGAGTGGTTTGGTAAGAGAGAGGAGAGGACAAATGAAAGAGGGAGGGTTTAGAGCAGGGAAAGCATGTGGGAGGGGGGGGGGTGTGTGAAAAATATAGATGTGCCTTTTATTAAAACCTTTTCAAAACTGTTCGCCTCAAAAAAAAAAAAGTATTCTTTTTCAGGTTCTTCGGCGCTTGTTAATAAATTCAGCATCGAATCCATTCTACCAGAAAATAAAGAAGACTTTTATCGCTACGACGGAAGCTTGACCACACCAATGTGTCTAGAATCTGTCATTTGGACAATTTTTAAGGATACGATTAAAATTTCCTCGGACCAGGTAGGCTAGTCCATAATCTTTATCCTCTACTATGTACAGACCGATATCTTCTCTCTCCAGACCAGATATTCAATAATCTTTGCCTCTTTCTAACCGCGTGATCACTATTTCCAAGATATATTTGTTTGCTAGTTGACCTGCGGACCTATTGTGGCCATACACAAAATTTATTTATCTTTAAAGGAAAAAATAGCCGACAATAGAAAACATTCTATAATTGTACAGTATAATCATACAATATAAACAAAGCAAAACCACTTAGCTAGCGAAGACACATGTCCGAAGTGGAATCGCAAAAGTATAAAATGAGACAATAAGGTCACGTGTCTTTAAATTAACTAATATGGGTGGTTGAACACACACACACACACAGTCTGCTTTATATATAAATATATTATTATATAATTCCAGCTGGCTTTGTTCCGGGCACTATTGTCATCTGAAGCAGGCAATAACTTTTTACCTATGGTTGACAACACCAGGCACATACAAGAGACGCATGGTCGAGTTGTTCGAAGGAATTTTGAGTTTGAGTAATCAAATTTTGTTAAAATATTCCAATTCATTTTATCGTGTTAGTGAACAATGGCATATTGTTTGTGGTTTTACCACTTTTAAGTATATTCCTAATGATATGTATATATATAGCTCAGTGCTATACAGTGCACTTATCTATATTTAAAAGTCCGCTCTTGCTCCTCTTTTTTGTTCTCCATTTTAATTGCTTGAGCACTCCATATATATATATATATACATATATATATATATATATACATATATATATATCTATATCTATATATATATATATATATATATATATATATATATATATATATATATATATATATATATATATATATATATATATATAATTCAGTGGTTTTAAGCACTGAGCTCTAATACATGGAGTGCTCAAAGGAAGTAAATTGTAGGAGAAAATGCGGACTTTTTAATATAGATAGGTGCACCCTGTCCTGAACTATATATACATAAAATTACATAAAATTACAAATTAAAATTGTGGATTAATTGATATAAATTAGCGTCTAAATAAAACATATATACTATTATACATTAAAATTACTTACTCAGTTAATTAACATATATAAGCGTATGTGGTATTCAAAGAATTATTCAGACAAATGATCAACCATTTCATCTTTGTAGCCTACTTGCCAAAAAAATGAAGCCGGTACTTATTTAAATTAACACAACACTAGTATAAGAGAGTATATATAAAATAGTTAATTTTTATCAAATTACTATGACGCAATTACAAAAAGTTTTCAAATTTTATGTAATTTTATGTATATATAGTTCAGGACAGGGTGCACCTATCTATATTAACAAGTCCGCATTTTCTCCCATTTTTTCTTCTCTATTTTAATTGCTTGAGCACTCCATGTATATATAGCTCAGTGGTTTTAAGGTTATCTGAGGGAGAGCACTCTAAGCCTATCCAGTATATCCCTTTCAATTTTTGAGGTGGTCTCAGGGAGTTATCGTTCGCTCTATGCAGTGTCTGCTGTCTGTGAGGATGACGATGGGGCTGGCAAATGGGGTAGGCTTGTGTCTAGTATGATTTTCCGGGTGGCCATGAGTTCTGGTCAGAGAACCCACTTCTGTACCCCATGGGCCTCAACGCCAGCAAAATGTTGAAACCACCGATACGCTTACATTAAGAGCACACCGGTGGACGAACGCATGGGGGACAGCCCCTGTTGCTCATCTGAGAATCGATGCTCTGCCGAGTGGCCCCGAGACTCGGTGATGAGGAAGCAATGAGCGCAACAGCCCGTCTTAACCCCTTCCCTGGTGCCTGGATGCCCAGGCCTATAGTCTGGGATTCGTGCTACCGGGCGACAGTGCAGGTATACGAGCGAGCCACCTCGTTAATGATCCAAAGGGCATTTCGCAGGTTGGGAGACAAGTGTAGTGCACCTACATGGCTAGTCTCGAAAAGAACCTTTGCCTGACCTCCGTAACCCCCCCCCCCCCTTAACACGGTTACGTCCTGGACGTAAGATCCTGAAGGCTCGTCCGGTATATTTTGAGACATGTATAAATCGGTGTGTTGTATACTTGGGAGAGAGATAAATAGTTTACTTCTTCCAGTTTTTTTTAGTAGGATCATTAGAACCATCCGATGGTGCAGATTTGGATCCATATTGTTGCGTTCGTTTAGTTCTAAAGATTGACATTTTAAAAAAATGTTTACAAAAAAAAAAAGTTATAAAACAATTTTTTTTATATTGCAGATGATAAATTTCTTGGCCGACAAAGTAAGGTTGTACAAAGAATTGTGAATATTTTGTATTTGTTGTGTTAGTTTTTTCAAATACAAAATATATGACATTAAGATGAGCCAGTTAAACAAAATAAAAGGTGATGGATTTTCTTATATTCACTCCCTCAATGATGAAACAAGTATGTGGTGCTTTCTTTTATATCCAAACTAGATAGCACTGTTCTTCTTGCCTTTGCGACAGTAATTTATTAATAAATGTTATTAAAACAAAATGCTTTATGTTGTTTTTTTATGACAAAGCTTATTTTGTGCAAAGGCAACTTTGGATGTTGAAAGCTCCACCTTATATATTACAGACGCTCCTTCTGTAAAGAAGATTATGGCGTCCTACGCTTATCCGTGGTCCGAGTCTAGTCTTGCATTTTTTATTAATGTTTTAAATTATGTTGAGTTACTGGTTTTCCTGGTTTCTTCAGGCAACCTATTCCACGCCCGAATGCCACCAGCTTACCAACCGTGCCCTTTAAGCAAGAAAGCTGGTAAAGACTTATCTACTAATTGTCAACACATTGGAGCCGTTAGTTATGATAACTTCAACAGCCGATTTCAATATAATGTTAACATGTAAATTCCTGGTTGAGTTTTGGGCCCAAATTTTTAAACAGTGAAGAATTCTTGGGCTGCCTCAAAAAGCTTTTTTTTTAAATTGCATTTTGATCATCCTATATGATTAGACTGTGGACTTAGTGCTGTCACTTCAACTTTGTTTGCCTTCATATTGCTATGGCGGCAGCTCGCTTGACAGGCACACCGAAAGTTCCGGGTTCGAATCCAGGTGAAGCATTCGTTTTTTTTTTCACTCGGATTTTCCTGAGTGTACTCAGCTCTGATGGGTATCTGACATTAGTTGGGGGCTAAACAATGACGGCTGGACATTGTGATGGCACACGTCTTCTAGTATGCCGTGGGAACGGAAGAATGTCATGTTCGTCAAATTGATCCAACGGGAATGCATGACTTCTTTTATATGTTAATAAAAACCACAAAACTATTTGCAGTACATCTCCCTTACCCCCAATACAATTTTTTTTAAAGAAGTATTATATGCAGTGAGTAAAATATCCCGTCGGACCAAATTGATCACAGGGTCGGTGAGGCAGCGTTCACCAGTTTCTGTGGCCACGACATACACTGGGATTTGTGGCCACCACAATGCCCAGCCGCCTTTACTTTACCCCAGCTAATGTCAGGTACCTCTCGGAGCTGGGTAGACTCAGGGAAACTCTCCAGACCTAGGAAGAAATTCTAGCCTTCACCAGGATTCGAACACAGGACCTTTGGTACGCCAGCCGAAAACGGCCATATTGCACCCTTATAATATAAAGTAGCGTAAAACAATCCGTTTGACTAATCAAGTGTTTGTCCACGTGAGGCCGACAGCCTTTGTCTCACTTATAACCGACCTCAGCCAAGTATGTTTAGGTCTGCCCACTTTCCTCTTTCCCTGGAGAGTCCAGTCAAGTGCTTGTCTTGCCACACTGTCCCCTGGCCATGTCAATGTGTGTCCAATTCTATTCCACTTCCAGTAATTGATGTTATTGTCTATGGGATTTTGTCTGGGCCTACCCCCAAAGGCCGACGCATGACAGAGTTTCCGTCCATCTAATTTTCGATATTTGTCTCAGGCATCTATTCACAAGTGTCTGGAGCCTGTTTGTGTTCGTCTTGGTAACTCTCCAGGTCTCGGAGCCATATAACAGAACTCCCTCTACGTAGTAGTTAAATAATATGACCAAGATAAAACAAACACATTGTGATAACATTAATCAGATATATTAACATTAAATTGTTGTTTTATTTAAACAAAATATATTTGATCACCGAATGAACATTACACGAAAAACACATTCAACTAAAACTTTACTTTTAAATGGCAGGTTTATTTTGTTTGCCTTTTTTTTTCATTGTTATTTCCCTTTGATCGTATTGTTAAAAAAAAATGTAAATTAATTGGTTGAAAAAAATATATTGGAATCTTTTGTTTGTTAAAAAATACGATTTTCGTCGGATCATAAATAGGTGCATGCATACTACGTTAGTCTGATATATATATTTATAAGGGTATCAACAAACGGACACTGTGTTGTAAGTTGAGCACTGGCTGCACTGGTAAAATTTGTATAAAAACAAATTTAAAGGGAGGTAATTATCATTTATATTTTATTTTACACATAACCGTGGCATTAGAGCCAGAATCTGATTGAAAACAAAAAAGTTACCAGAAACGATTTTTAAAAAAAACACACACATAAAGTCTTAAAATGGAGACAACTAGAAAGTTAGCCCAGGTTTGCGGATGACTGGAAACACGACCGGAAAAGGAAGGGGGGGGGGGGGGGGCTAACCACAGCCTAAATCTCACTTATCAGGTGTTGCCGTAAATTTTTCGACCGTTTAATGCTTGCACCGGTCTATAGTTGTCAACAAGAGGGGCGTTTCCGTCGCTTGCGTGGAGAGCTCTTAGTTTTTCAAGCTGAAAACAAAGTGGAGTTAGTGCTGTTAATTTTATACACAGACCCAATCGTTTTTATACATTTATCTATCTCTCTCTATATATATACATATTTCTATGTATCTATCTATCTAGCTATATTTCCAAACATCTATCCATCCATCTATCTAGCTATATTTCCAAACATCTATCCATCCATCTATCTAGCTATATTTCCAAACATCTATCCACCCATCTATCTATCCATCATCCATTCATCTTCCGTCCCCCAAGTCATCTATAATATATATCTGTTCATCGACTGGTATCTATGTATCCATGTATCTATATCTATCTATCTATCTATCTATCTATCTATCTATCTATCTATCTATCTATCTATCTATCTATCTATCTATCTATCTATCTATCTATCTATATATCTATCTATCTATCTATCTATCTATCTATCTATCTATCTATCTATCTATCTATCTATCTATCTATCTATCTATCTATCTATCTATCTATCTATCTATCTATCTATCTATCTATCTATCTATCTATCTATCTATCTCTCTCTCTCTCTCTCGCTCTCTCTCTCTCTCTCTCTCTCTCTCTATATATATATATATATATATATATATATATATATATATATATATATCATTCTATTTCAGTCTTCACCAGACATGTATCCATCCTTCCATCTATGTACTGTACATCAAACACCAATCCACCATCCAGCCATAATGTCTCTCCCATACATCCATCATTCAATTCATCTACCCATTTTTTTAAATATCTGTATCAATATCTGTATCTATATATATATCTTTCTCTCCGTCTTCGTCTGTCTGTCTCTCTCTCTCTCTCTCTCTCACATATATATATATATATATATATGTGTGTATGTGTGTGTGAGTAAGTATCCATCCATTCATCTATCCGCCTATCATCTATCTATCACAGTATATTACCTGACTTTCCGAGACTCTGATAGTATGATTGAAGATTGTCCACGTGACGGTCTGGAAACATCCGGGTGTTGTCAGGCTTCCTTGGTAACGGTAGAAAACGTTTATGTTTTTAGGCAAGAATGCAAACCGGGTCAGCTGCGGAGAAACCACGGAAGCACCTGCGAAGAGAAATGCAGTGAAGTGGAACGGTCTTTATATACACTTCTTTATCCATGGGCTTTTAAGGCTGGCGAAATTGTGAGAAGGAAGAAATGTGCGCAACAACGATTCGTTAAGCCCAGTGCCTGGATGACCGGGCCCATAGTCTGGTATTTATGATGTACCAGTGGCGTTGCTAGGGTGGGGGGAGGGGGGGTCCAAATTCGAAAGTCCCCCCGGGCTCCTACTTGAAGGGGGCCACCAAAGGAGTATCCGAATTGTTTTTTTTCTCATGTCATAATGTCGAATGTCAAAATGCAGGGCCCCCCCCTGGGCCCCCAAATCCCTAGCAAAGGCACTGTGCTGTACCCATGGGCCTCAAAGCTGGTCAAGTGTGAAAAACTACCGATACGTTCACCTTAAGATACCACCGGCGGGCGAACGCACGTGAGACAGCTCCCCCCCCCCCCCCGCAAGGGCTCCGGGTATCCCGCTATTCATTGCACACCGGATAGGCCCAAGACCCTGGTTGGGAGGTAGAAATGACGTTGTGACCCGTTTCGAGAACCTCCCGGTACCTGGATGCCTGGAACTATAGTATAGGATTTGTGCTACCGGGGGATACGGGCGAGCCACCGCGACGATAACGATTCTAGGGGCAGGGAAAAATTCCCTGTGAAACGGCACGCCACGCCTTCGGAGTGACGTGGGGTGGCTGGAGCCAGGACAGAGCTTTGGTGTGCCTCCCCTCCCTTAATAGCTCACTCCAAATACGCTACGCCCTGGACTATAGAGACTTTGCTCCCCCCCCCCCACCAACCAGCTGATTTGCTTTTTTTAAGTATTAAAATAAAAGACTATTTTGTCCGTGAGATATCCAAAAAGAAATATTGTTTACATTGCTATATTCTACCAATAATCACCGATTTTACTACCATCAAAAAAAACTATCGTTATATAGATTCGGGAAACTTTTCGCCCAGTAGACGAACAGCAAAATAGAAGTATATGAGTATATGATTCCCACCGTGTACAGAAGCCGAGCATTAGAGTTGTTATATTTCCCGGATTCGCATACGAACCTAGAAGTTGTAGCAACTCCGGAGTTGCTATCATATGCAATCGTTGTTCTCTGAATAATCTCTCCTATAACACCCCTTTCCCATTTCCTCTCCAGGCCATGTCCAGTTACGCTTTTACTCACTGAAATTTCAGCAGTTAGGACTTTGTTTTATCAAAGACTATAATAAGATGGAACGCTTGCTTTGATATTTCTGCTATTTGATAACTTGAAGCACTTAGTTTCGGCATTACCGATCGCACTAGGTCTTCTAGACTTCCGGTTTACTAATTCGCTATGATTTTCTCAATGGAAAATTAAGATTATAATCAAAAGTTGTATACGTCGGAGATCTTTTTAGGCACGCTTAGTACCACATACTAGAAGTCTCTTAAAAACCCGGACGAGCCGAAGCTCTTTACTCCGGGGCGCAACGCATTAGAATTGAGTATAAACTCTGTCCGGGCTCCAGACACCCCCGGCACGCCGAATGCGTGGCGTGCCATGTAAAAGGGAAGGTTTCCGCAGGCCAGCGACCGTTCGCTGCGTTTCCCCTAAGGATCATTATCGTGGTGGCTCTCCCGTATATCTGCATTGTCACCCGCTAGCACAAATCCTGTACTATAGGCACAGGCATCCAGGCACTGGGTGGGTCGTGAGACAGGTTGCAGCATCCATTGCTTCCTCCCCACCGAGACCCCGTGGCCTCTCGGCAGTGCAATGAATCTCGGACATGCTGCGGGGGCTGTCCCCCATGCGTTAGCCCGCCGGTGTTTTCTAAAAGAAAAGTTAATATTAATAATTATATTATTTTATTTTCAAATTTCATTAAAAAAAAGTACACACTATGCCGCTTTGAGGCCCATGGGTACAGTAGTGTAGTAGTAGCTTAGTAGTCTTTGGTTTAATTGTAGCTATGTGTGTCTACAATTAATTATAATACATAATTTCAATCCCACTTTCCGAGAGATTTTCTAATATTATAGTTTTCAATATGCGCTTAGCGTTGCTTTTTTTTTATTGTGTGCACAAATAAAACACAAACACACACACGCGCACACAAACACACATGTCCTAGACACAGCGGAAAGTTGGGCGATCTTTTGAGTGACCTGTAACCAAGAGATCAGATGCACTGAAATATTTTCATTTCTTCACCACCGCAAAGGTTGTTTTTAATCGATAAAAAATAAATAATTGGATTTGCTTATCTCTTTTTATTTTTTACTGTTCATTTCTTTAATTAAAATGTTTATTATACGTATTTTATGGTAAGCTGTTTATTTCTACTTTCTTTCAATAATAGAAATGATAGCATTCGTACTTATTACATGTAGTGGCAGGAGTATACGGACGCGAGGTTTTATGACCTTATTTCTACAATTACTTTCTTATACGCGTATGTTAATTATATTTATAAAGTATATGTAAATAGGGGAGGGGGGTAAACGATGGAGGGGTGAAGATAAAAGGGGTGGGGAAGTGGGGAGGGCGCGCACGTTATAACAATTCAGACGAAGACACAATAATTTTACCGTAGTTTTCTTGACAACGATTTTTTTTACTGCTTTGTTTCCTCTTGTGCGGATAGTGGGATTGACAGACAGATAGATATATAGATAGATAAATAGATAGATAGACAGAAAGATATAAGAATAGATTGATAGACCAATAGATGACAGACAGATAGACAGATGGACAGATGGATAGATAGACATATAGACAGATTGACAGATAGACAGTTAGTCAGATAGACAGATACACAGATACACAGACAGTCAGGCAGACAGACAGACAGTCAGATGGACAAATGAACAAACGGACAGATAGACAGATAGACAGACAGAGCTGGGTAGACTCAGGGACACCCTCCAGACCCGAAAACAAAAAATAAACCTAGCCTCCACGAGGATTTTGTAGCCAGGACCTTCGGCACGCTAGGGCGAACGCACTGCCGCCCGGCCACCGTATGGACAATACTAGAATGGTAATGTAAGTTCTACCTGGCTCAATTATCTGACCCACTGCTTCAAATAGGTCATTGAGTGCTCTGTTAGGACGTTTACCGACCTGTCAAAATAAAAAGATTAGAGTTAGTTGTGGTCATATAAAAAAAACACCTGAATGTTATAGTGTTATATTATTAACACGACTGCTGAAGGTTATAGTGTACACCTATCTGATGGTATAGCAAGATGACATAGTTTAATGAAGTTTACTCGAATGTATACAGGTATTTTTAGGTAAAGGCTAACAAATATGTTGTAGCCATATGCTGAAGTATAAAAAATGTGTCATTTTAAATTGTTATAGTAGAAAAAAGGTGTAATTGCAAATTGTTCAAGTAGAAAAAAGGTGTCATTGCAAACAGGGGCGAAGCCAGAAATTTTTTCCAGGGGGGGGGGGGGGCTGAACTTTCGCGTGACAAATATTTACCAAATACCAGGGAGGGGGGGGGGGGGCTAAACTTTCGCGTGACAAAGATTTACCAAATTTTTAGCGAATTTAGTGCATATTTTACAAAAATCAGTTGAAAAAAAATATTTTTGTAAAATTCCAGGGGGGGGGGGGGGCTTAGCCCCCCTCAGCCACCCCTGTGGCTTCGCCCCTGATTGCAAATTGTTATAGTAGAAAAAAATTATCATTGTAAATTAATATAGTCGAAAAGAAAGTGTTATAGTGGAAAAAAGTGTGTTTGCAAATTATTAAAGTAGAATAAAGGTGTCATTGTAAATTGTTATAGTAGAAAAAAGTACCATTAAAAATTGCTTTGGATGTAAAAACGTGTCATTTGCAAATTGTTATAGTAGGAAAAAAAGGTATAATTTCTAATTTTTATAGTAGAAAAATGTGCCAACGCAAATCGTTATAATAAAAAAAATGTCATTGCAAATTAATATAGTTGAAAAAAGTGTTATAGTAGAAAAAAATTGTCATTGCAAATTGTTATTGTAGAAAAAGGTACCATTGCAAAGTGCTATATTAGAAGAAAGGTGCTATTGCAAATCGGTATAGTTGAAAAAAGGTATTATTGCATATTGTTATAGTGGAAAAAAGGTGCTATTGCAAATTGGTATAGTAGAAAAAAAGTGTCATTGCAAATTGTTATTTTAGAAAAAGGTATCATTGCAAATTGTTATAGTAGAACAAAGGTGCTATTGCCAATTGGTATAGTTGCAAGAAAAAAGGTATTATTGCATATTGTTATAGTTGGAAAAAGGTGCCATTGCAAATTGTTAGAATAGGAAAAAATCGTCATTGCAAATTAATAAAGTCGAAAAAAAAGTGTTGTAGTAGAAAAAAAGGTGTTATTGTATATTGGTATAGTAGAAAAAAAGTTTTTTTGCATATTGTTATAGTAGAAAACAGGTGCTATTGCAAATTGGTATAGTAGAAAAAAAGTGTTATTGCAAATTGTTATAGTAGAAAAAGGTGCTATTGCAAATTGGTATCGTAGAAAAAAGGTATCATTTCTAATTGTTATAGTAAAAAAAAATGCCATGGTAAATTGTTATAATTAAACAAAATGGCATTGCAAATTAATATAGTCGATAAAAAGTGTTATATTAGACAAAAGGGTCATTTCTAATTGTTATAGTAGAAAAAAAGTGTCATTGCAAATTGGTATAGTAGAAAAAAAGGTGTCATTGCATATTGTTACAGTATAAAGAATGGTATTATCGCCAAATGTTTATATGTATTTTTATGATTTTCTCTCCTTTCTCTAGGTTTCGTTAAACAAGTTTAGAATATATTAAATAAACATCATCATCACAAACACCAACAACAGCAATTATCCACTACAACTATCAACAACAACAAAAAAACAAAACACATCTACACCTAAAACTTCTTTATTTCTTAATCTCCTCTATCTCTAACTGCACCAAACAACATCAATATTGAAACTCACACACACCAACACCACCAACAAAACTTGAGTTAAGAAATTTCATAAATCTGACCTCTCCCATGACTCCCAGTACAGCCAGACCATTTTCTTTGTTGCTGGCGGCCTGTTCGCTCGTGTAGAGGATGTTGTGGTGAACTATATGGACCTGACAATAGAAACTATTTTGTTTAAAATATTCAGTTGTTTCGTGTGTGTTTTAAAAAAATAAGACACAAAAAATGGAAGAATAAAAAAAAAGAAAACAAAGTTGGACAATTTCAAGGCAATAAAAGTCACGACTTGTTTCCAGGAATTGACTTTTCCTGTAATCTGTACAGAAGCTAAAGGTCTTACCCTGGCCAGCACAATGCCTGCAATCACATTTATGATAAACGCTCAACACACATTAAAAACCAAAAAGTAAAAATAATAAATAAAAAAATATAAAAAATTAAACATTCGCCATTTATTGAATCTATTGACCCTATTTAGCAATGACCTTTGGCCTTTGACACTTTCTTCGTGGCAATTAAAAAAGCTGAACAATCATCATTAAAAAACTGTGTTTTTTTAAGGCCTACCAAATTAAAACAACTTACCTCTAAAGGGTATGGTTTACCATTGATGGTATGTTCTGAGCCTCTGGAGCTGTTGGCGCCCCAGTGGATATGGACGTGAGACGCCTTGTAAACCCCATTCATTCCGCCTCCAGACAGAAACATATTTCCTCCCAAACGCAAAAGGACTGCCAAAAATACACAGAAGTAAGGGTTTAAAATAAATGGATTGGATACCAGAAAACTAAATAATAATTAATTGAACAATTGACATTTGTAGTGTGTATCAGTTTATAGGTAGATAGAGCCTTTAAAAAAAACGAGTGATACAGATAGATAGGTGGATAGATAAATAGATAGATAGATAGATAGATAGATAGATGGATAGCTAGCAGGCTGGATATCTAGATAACTACATAGTTAGATATCTAGATAACTGGATAGATAGATAGATAGCAATATATCTTTCTAGATAGAGTGATAAATTAATAAAAAATTGATAAATACACAGATTGATAGATTAATAGATTGATAGATTTATAAATTGACAGATTTTAGAAGCAATAATCTTCGTTATAGAAGGAGCGTTTGTAATGTATTAGATAGGATAGATTAATAGATTGATAAATTGGTTAATAGATTAATAGATTGATATATTGATAGTTTGATAGATTGATAGATTGATAGATTGATAGATTGATAGATAGATAGATTGATAGATTGATAGATTGATAGATTGATAGATTGATAGATTGATAGATTGATAGATTGATAGATTGATAGATTGATAGATTGATAGATTGATAGATTGATAGATTGATAGATTGATAGATTGATTGATAAATCGATTGATAGATTGATTGATTGATTGATAGATTGATAAATAGATTAATTGGTAAATTGATTGATTGATTGATTGGTAGATTGGTAGATTTATATATTGATATATTAATATATTGATAGATTGATAGATTGATTGATAGATCGATTGATATATTGTTTGATAGATTGATTGATAGATAGATTGATTGGTAGATTGATTGATTGATTGATAGATTGGTAGATTGATAGATTGGTAGATCGATAGACAGATAGACTGATAGATTGATTGATATATAGATTGATTGGTAGATTGATTGATAGATTGGTTGGTTGATTGATAGATTGATCGATTGATTGGTAGATAGATTGATAAATTGATTGATTGATAGATTGATAGATTGAAAGATTGATAGATTTGATAGATTGATAGATTGATTGATCGATCGATTAATATATTGATAAATAGATTTATAGTCAGGTCGATTGATTGATTTATTGATTAATTGATATAAAAGATAGACATACCGGCAAAGTGCTCGTCGGACAGACAGATACACTGACAAACATACACACATAAAGACTGACAGATGGATAAAGATATATATATATAAAAATATAGAAAGATAGAAACACTAGACCGACATAAAGAATAAAGACACATTACATAGATTGATAGACGGATATATAGATAAATAAATGGGTAAATAGATCATACATAGATACATTTATACGTATCAAGACAGACAGGCAAGCCCTTGAAATACTACAAATGCTGCATGCGCAGCCCGACCCCTGACCTGTTTGTCCAGTGTTGGTCAATTGTAAAAAGGCGTCCTTGAGCTGGTCGTAACCTTGGAAAATAAGAGGTTCGTAAGCAGACGATGCCACAGTTGACGTCTGAATATCTACCGGGGACTGGTAACTATTGCTGCTGTTCCGGCACAAAGGGTTCTTAACGTGCCAGTGGTCAGGTCCATTCACACCAATATAGGACCAAGTGTCCGGAATGTTTTGAGCACGAACTATAAAACAAAAACCAAAAATACTTTTTAAAACCTTCGTATGAGAGGGCTGCACCCCACCTCGCACCGGCCCTGCTTTTTATCCAAAACAATAACAAGGCCCAGCTTGTTTTCACTCGACTTGTCAGTGTTATGGCCGACAAGGGATAAATAGGCAAACCCACTTTTTATTGATCGCCTTGGGGACTTAACCGCCTTAACTGTTTGATGATTAATTTTTTTACTCCAGTCTAGTTACAAAACTAATATATCAGGGTTTATGATAAAATAACTATCTTTTTTTCTTTAAGTTACAAAGAAATGAAACAGTCAAAGCCTAGTTAATTAAATAGTTAATAGAAAAAAACTATAATAATAATTAGATCGTTAAATAATAAAAAGCTCATTGTCAACAATGCAGAGGTTTAAAGAAAGTATTTAAAAAAGACTTAAAACTAAGAGCTATCATAAAATAATTTGAAATGGATATAGATAATGTCCCTTTTAAAAAAAAAATCAAAATTTTAAAGTCGAAATTGAGAGAAATTGCCGTTCTGAGCATTGGAACATGTATTGGGTTTGCTGAACTAGTCAAATAGAGAAAAAAAAAGGGGGATTAAAAGCTAAGTAATAAATAGGAATCTAACTGGAGTATGTCTTTCCTAACAGAAAAAAAGCGATATGATGATTGTATAAAAAAAAATGAAACAGATAAATACAAACTACTTAACTCTCGGAAAAGAACTAATCCAAGCTAAAAAAAAAGTTTTACTAGAAGTAATAATAAATAACATATTATTATGCAATCCACGTGTTGATGAAGTAATTAAAAATTAACCCAAACATTCATGAAAAGAAACTTTTACAAATTGTAACAAGATCATAAAATAAAATGCTATATAACACTAGTTAGACTATACTAGATATATGCATCTTCTGTATGGGACTCGTCAACTAAAGAAAACATTAAATCATAATAATAATAATTATATTAGGCCTAGTCTACATAATGTAAGCATTGAGCAAAAAACAACTTAGAACACTGATATAATCTCTAGGCTTAAAGCTAATAAATAATCTTAAAACTTTACATACACAAGACAAGGCAAATAAATGAGGCTTTAACTGACCTAATATAAAAAAAGTAAAACAGTAAGGGGTAAACAGTTATAAAAAATTGATGATAAGAGCTGCTAATGAATATTTACAACGGAAAAGAGTAAAGCCAATAGTTAAATCACTAAACCTAGAAACACTAGAGGACAGAAGGGCAAAGAGTAAAGTAGTAATAATATAAGCATTAAATTCTAAATCAGAAATTACAAGACAACAATGCTCAGATTAACATAGGATAATAAAAACTGTTGATATCCCATATGCAATAACACAAAGCATATACGTATTCTTTTTTCCCGAGTGGCATCCGTGCAAGGGACGAATTGTCCGAATTAACCAGGAAAACCAGTAACTTAACGTTATTTAAAACACTAATCAAAATGCAAGACTAGACTCAAACAACGAATAGCCTAAGCGTAGGACGCAATAATCTTCTTTATAAAAATATAGAATGAGCGTTTGTAACATATAAGATAAGATAATGGTATTAAAAGTAATGACGAGAGTAGGCCTAACCGCTTTTTTTTTCCCAAAAGCCACACAAAAAAATGTATTGATCATAAATTAGGTTTGTTTCGCCTGGAAGTTACTAAATGTTTACAGTTTTTGACTCATGACGGAAGCTGTATTGGCACGTAGTAGCCCGCCATTTTACCCCTTGTGATTAGCACGTGCTTTTATCGCCAAGTTAGGTCATCGGCTATGTTTAGTCTTAATGGGGGCATCACCGATCATTATTAACACGCGTCACGTAAACACGCCCATTTTTTTTTAAACAAGTTCTTTTATTTGACACACGTCAATCAAAGTTAAGAAACATAGATCTATCTCTCGTGATTACGTCACTCCATTATAGATATATTAAATTTGCGATACGCAAACGGGACGACAATTAATTAATTACGTCAGCTATTTCTAGGCAACCCCTCCCCCCCCTTTTTTTTCCCCCACTGTTTTAAGGAATATGTCAACAATTAGCAATAATAAAACAGGTGTGTGTTTTTATAATGTATAATATAATCAGCACACAAACAAAAATAGGCATTTTATTACCAAATTATTTTATTGAATTAAACGAAAAAGAGAAACGGCTTTTAATGACTATATAATTTAAAAAAAGTGCTGTTTTTTTTTCCATGTAAGTTTGTGTTGAATTTATTTCATTTACACGATTTTAAAATATTCTAAGCTTTAATTATTCAACCCCAATAATTGGGCGATTATCTAGGCCTATAGTTTTTGTCAAGAACGATTATTCTAAAAAGTCAAAACTCAAAAGTAAGAACAAGAACAAACAAAATTAATTAAGCTTATAAGAACGTTAAAAAGAAAAAAAATTAGATGAAAAGAGAATAAGATTATCATAGCAATATCCATTGCTGTGTCGTTTCAGCTGACGCAGATGAGTGCTTTAAATGATGTTAAGTTACTGCTTTGTCCTGTTTTTTAGGTAACCCATTCCATGCCCGTATGCCACTCGGGAAGAAAGAGTACTTATAAGCATTTGTTTATAGGGGGCACGGTGGCTGGCCGTTCTTCTAGCGTACCGAAGGTCCTGGGTTCGAATCCTGATTTGTTTATCCAGTAAAATAAATCATTTATGATTTAAATAGAGTTTGCATCCAATCAACACCCCAGCCCCCAACAACCCAACAGACAATGTATTTGTTCTTGCACATGGGATAGGCCTAAGAAAATTAGGCCTATTGTTGTCCTAATATATATATCTGAGCATTATAATATAGTGCTACTGTAATTCTAAGTTAGACTTTAATGTCTAATGTATTTACTATTTGCGCTTATCTCATCTCCTCTATTAACACAAATATATTTATGCTAGTCTATTAAGTTGGAAGGATAGAAATTTGTCGGTATAATGCCACCATGGACATTTGGTTGGGAAGTAAATTTGGCTTACGATGTTGGAAGAGAAAGAATGCAAGTTTTTCATCACAATAATAACAATAGGCCTACATAAATTAACACAACAACTACGTATTATTATTAATATTTATGAAAGAAAATCTATGAGTGGCGATAAATTGTGTATGTTTATATTCTGTTTTGTTTCTTACGCTACTCACCGTCATTTTGTAAACTCACAACAAGCAAGAGAAATACGCGCAGGACATGTCCTCCCACAAACATGACGGACTATTTCAACAAACAACAACAACGACACTATCCTCACTGCATCGCTTTTGGTGATTCACTTTGCCCTCATTCCTATAAATACTTTTTTTTGTTAGCCTTATTGAAAAATACATATCGATCTCAGAAAATTTTAACCCGACGAGAAGAGGCGGTGGGGGAGGGGGGGGGCTGACACATGACAGTTGATGAGCAAAGGCCAAACTAAAACATGCTCCTCGTCATAAAGCGAGCATAGTGTCTAGAAAACCAAAGCTTAGACCAAGTGAATCACTTTGTATACCTTGGAAGTGTGGTCAGTGCATCAGGAGGAGCAGACGAGGACATCGAATGTCGAATAAATTAGGCGCGACAAGCCTTTGTCAACTTGAAACAGGTCTGGAGATCTACATACAGCTCTGTCAAAACTAAAGTAAGGATCTTTAACACAAACATTAAAACGGTCCTACTTTATGGGTCCGAAACATGGCTAACGACAGTCATAACTAAAAATAGACTCCAGACCTTTTTTAACAGATGCCTAAGAAATATACTCAAAATAAAATGGCTCGACAAGGTAGAAAACTCCAAGCTGTGGGAGAGGTGTGGACAAAGAACAGTAGAACAACAAATCATGGAAAGGAAGTGGAGATGGATTGGACACACCCTCAGGAAAGATAACAACAACAGAGCTAGACAGGCCTTAGAGTGGAATCCCCAGGGTAAACGGCATAGAGGAAGACCCAAGCGAACATGGAGACGAAGCATACTGGATGAAACCGAAAGAACTGGAAAGAGCTGGGAAGAATTGAAGCGACTAGCAAGAGACCGTGAAGAGTGGCGTGCTTTGACAGAGGCCCTATGTTCCACAAGGAACTCAAAGGACAGATGATGATGATGATGATTGAAAAATACATATCGATCTCAGAAAATTTTTACCCGACGAGAAGAGGCGGTGGCGGGGGGGGGGGGGGGGGCTGACACATGACTTTTGATGACAGTTGATGAGCAAAGGCCAAAATAAAACATGCTCCTCGTCTCCTCGTCATAAAGCGAGCTTAGTGTCTATTCCATTGTACGAAAAGATGTTTTATTCGAGTCACAGGGGACTCACTTTGAAGATCTAAGAACTATCTATGTATATAAAAAGCTATGTGATCGTGTTAAGCCAATGAAATTGGTTTATTTAAAGACACGTGACATTGTTGCCTCATATTTTACCTTTGCGTTTTGACTTAGTACATGTACATCAATTTTTGTATATATAAAAACGTATTCACTAACTGGAGATTCGAACCCGGGTCGACCGCATAAGTTATCCATTCAGCTATCGAGGTGACATAGTAGTTGCGTTCACTTAGTGACGCCGTTGACAAACTCAATTCAGATCAATAAAGTTATGCCTTTGGCTCATTCGTAGACCAGCTTACTGTGTGGAGTATTTACTTATACCTGTTTGTGTATGTCAAGTGTAATGTTAGATAGCCTGTTTCAACAAATATAAATATCGAACAAATAATACACCAGTCAAAGAGTCGGTTGGGCTATCATCCTCCATCGACCAACGAGCCAAAAACGTTTGACGGGTAAAGCACCACTGGCCGGAGACTTAACTCTCTGCTGGCTACGCAATCCCCTGTCCACATCGTTAC
Source organism: Anisus vortex (assembly GCA_949126835.1). Lineage (NCBI taxonomy): Eukaryota > Metazoa > Mollusca > Gastropoda > Planorbidae > Anisus > Anisus vortex. The sequence goes on along the minus strand of OX421504.1, from coordinate 9,060,325 downwards.
ATATTCCCCGGGCAACACCGGCAATTTAGATTGATGCTAATAAATGTCCTTTCCCAATATTCTTCTTGTTAATTTATCTTCTGTAATATTATCTCATCCATTATCTTGACCTATAATGCTAGCCGCACCTATAATTCCCTCCAAGCTTGACGACTTCTCCAGGTGTGGTGGACCTTTTTAATGCAGGGATGGACTTCTGTACCCACACACCTCTCAAAGTTTGACGAATTGTGGAAATAGCATACGCTCCTACTAAGTGGACACCGTTGGGCTAATGCATGGAAGGCAGCCCCCTGTGTTGCGCGACCGAAGATCGTTGCACTGCCGAAATGTTCCGAGATTCAACCCCGCCCCGGTGACCCGGATGTCCAGGAATCTATGCTACCGGGCGGCAATACATGTATAGGAACGAGCCACCACGCTAATGATCCAAGTAAAATTCTGCAGGTAGGGAGAGAAGTGTAGTACATGTACTAAGAAGACCGTAACCTAATTTACGCGGCCACTTGATCCCACCCTTAACATCGTTACGCCCATAGACGTAACAGTCGGAAGGCTCGTCCGGTTGCAGTTTTTTGTTTTTGTTGAGACAATTATAAATCTGCATGCCGCACCTTAAATTTCATCCAAGATTTTCCCACTTTTCCAGGTGTGGTGGACCTTAGAACTAATATGTGGATCTTTCTGATACATTACAGACGCCTCTTCTATAGAGAAGATTATTGCGTCCTACGCTCATCCTTCGTTTTGAGTCTAGAGTCAGTCTAGAGTCTAGACCATCTTTTCTATTATTGTTTTAAATGATGTTTTGTTTCCCTAGTTTGTTCCAGCCACCCATCCAATGCCCGGATGTCACTCGGGAAGAAATAGAACTTATATGAATTTGTTCTCGATAGCCGACTGACGCAAAGCCTTCGATAAAAATCTGAGATTCTACACGTCTAAATCTTAAGTCTCTTGTATAACATAATGATTAGCTTATAGCAAACATGGCCTAATTTAGACACTCGCAATTCACTACCAAGGGTAAGTAAAGTGATAGCCTAGACCAGGGGTCGGTAACCATTTGCTTACAGTGTACTAAACTAGGATTTCTAAATCATTCAGCGTGCCAACAGACTAGAAGTCAACTTGCTCTATTTATCCTCATCATCAATCATTTGACCGTTGTGGTCGTTGGAGGGGGCGGGGACGGGGGGGGGGGCGAATGGACACCCCAGCACAACTTCCTTCACCTTTGCCTATCTTGAGCGGTTTTCAGTAGTTGAGTCAACTGTCCAGTATTGTATATTCTCGAACCAGAATATCCGCTGACAGTATCTCCGAAGTCCACCTTCTATTGTTTTTGGCAGGTAATTTTGCCGCAACACATGACCGAACCATGTCAGCATGTGCCGTTTCATTGTTGTCAAAATGCTTTCTTGAGGGAAAGCAATTGAGGATATTCTGTCCCACACTCATTATTCCAGTGTTCTACGTAGGAGATTCGAAGTATTTTTCTAATGCATTTTTTTTTTCGAATGTCTGCAACTTGTTTTCAGTTGCTCTTAGCAGCGTCCAGGTCTCACATCTATACAGAACAATGGTTTTCACAAGGCTAATGCTTTTTCTGGTCCAGATTCTGTTTAGGTGAGCCATTGCCGTCATTGCTGTCCCAATCCTTGCTCGAATTTCTGACTCTAAGGATAGGATTGCTCCTAGATATGTGAAATTCTTTACTTCTTCCAGTTGTTTTTGATTCATTATGATGTTTGCACTTCTGGCACCTGTGGTGTTCATCATTATTTTGCTTTTTTTTTCTGAACTGATTTCCATTCCGTATGCACTTGGTCTATCTGCAAGCTTGTCTCTGAGCTCTTGTAGTTCTTTGGCCAACCTGCTTTATTATACTTGTTTAAATACTTTTTTATGTGACAATTAATTTAACTCCGTAGCAAGACCAAGGCCAAAAGCAGAAGAGATTATTTATAGAGAAAATCTTTACACATTTTTTAAATTTAATACAAAATTAACGAGTTTCTGATTATAATCCTTTTTATTCAAAAACAATTTTTTTTATTAATATATATATTATGTTCTTGTCAGTTTTCTCTACAGATGCAAGATGTTCGCTTCAACATCAATGTTGCGTTAGTACAATAGACGCTTTGACATAAATGCCTCATTAAAACTGTCTGTTTTAATCAAACTGATGGCATCTCCTTGCAACTGAATAATACTTTAAAAAAAACGTATTAAAATCAGTTAAATATGCGATATCATCTTTCAATTTTATATTCTTATAAGTTTTATAAACGTTCCTTCTGTATAGAAGATTATTACGTCCACTAGGCCCAAAACTCCTGCAGGGTGACAGGGATTGGTCGGCGGCAGGGATAGAACCCGCGACGTGTCGGTTGACAGTCCGGTGAACTAACCGTAGGGCTAAACTTATTAGATGTCTATAAAAGGCTCTTTTTTGCTTTACAAAAGCTCTAGCACCAAATCTATCATATATATATACTAATCTCAAATGGTATGTATGATGGTATGTATGTGGGTATGTACATGCCGCATAATCTTTTAAAAAACTGGTCAGAATGAAATGAAATTTGCTACAAATATTCTTTGCGTTACTGCGGTGAAAACTGTCAAGGTTCAAAAAATTAAATGACCCCAGTGGTCAGTTTGGTAAAAAAAAAAACGGGAATAAAAAGACAACTTTGGTTTCGCGTTGAAAATGCCGTCCAACTTTTTATAGTTTTTCGTCACAAAGTTAGAAAAAAAAAAGGGTGCCCTGAGATTATTTGTATGACGTCATCAAACTTGGCGCTGTAGCTTTGTGAATGAAAGGAACATTTTCATTTATGTTTAAATTGACGTCATCAAACTATGCGCATGGATTTTTTATCAACGACGGGAACAAATTTCATTCATGTTTAAATTGCATTAGTATCGTAAACTACTTAAATTAACTTTGTGGCGGGAAATTGTTCTATTTCCGGTGACGAAATTTCATTCACGTTTTAATTCGTGTCGTATACGTCTTATAAACTGTGTAGGCGGGAAATTGTTCAATTGCCGGGCAATGTTTAATTTGCCGGGATCAACTTTCAAAAGTTTCAATTCGTTTTATTAACTTTGGTTCAGATGGGTTTCATTTGTTATTGTTTTTCCTGTTGAATTTTAAATTTAATGCTAAGTTTGCTTCCAAAGCAACAATTAATAAATAAATAGCAAAAAAACAACAACAAAAATAAACAACAACAACAAAAAACATAGATCTAAAGTTAATGTTGTCGCAAAAAAATATAGACTATCAAACAATCATTTTTAAATTCAAAGTACTGTCGAAATGACATGTGAGTTCTGTTATAAATAAATAGTTTAATTACGCAATAAACTCACACCATTATATCACACTGGTCAAGAAAAAAAACCTTAAATTAACTTTATAGGGGGAAATTTTTCAATTGCTGGTGACAAAATTTGATTCACGTTTTAATTCGAGTTATGCGTCTTATAAACTTTGTAGCTGTAAATTGTTCAATCGCAGGGCAATGTTTAAATTGCCGGGATCAACTTTCTAAAGTTTTAATTCGTGTGGTATACGTTTTAAAAACTTTGTTTCATATGGGTTTCATTTGTTATTGTTTTTCTTGTTTATTTTAAAATGTAATTCTAAGTTTGCTTCCAAAACAACAACAAAAATAGCAAATAACATAAACAAAAAAACAACATAGGTCTAGATTCTACGACTTTATTTTGTCGAAAAAAATATATCAAACAATCATTTTTTGAATTAAAAGTACTGTCGAAATGACATGTGAGTTCTGTTTTACAGAAATAGTTTAAGTAACGTACCCTATAAACTCACACCGTTAGATCACAGTGGTCATGAAAAAAACTTTTTTCCTTTTTAGTTGTATATTAAATTCTGCAAAATTACAATGAATAAATAAAATACTGATCATAAACACATATAAAAAAAATTAAACATACTACTTTATTTATGTTGCAAAAAAAATAAAATAATGTGTTAAGCATTATCTATACAAAACCCGTTCGGAGAACCGGGCACATAACTGCTAGTCAATTATAAAATCTGTTTAAGCAGGCACCTTTGGATGACTACCTTACCTATTTTTGCAGTAACAAAAATAATTATAGTCCTAATCATTCAGAATGCAAAGCTATCTAAACAATCTATCATTGAATTCATTTATTGTGATTAGTTAGCTACCGTAATTACTTATTGTATTGAGTGATGCAGACGATAACTGAGATTTTAAGCAACTAAATGTTATCATTGAATCAGAAACTAGATTAATCACTTTTGCTCTAATTATGCTCACTTTATAAAAATGAAATTACATCCTGCATATCATTACAATTCTTAACAGTAGCAAATATGTAAGCGAATTTTATGGTTGGGGATCGCCCCAATGTGAAAAGCTGTATTTGTGAGTTTGTAAGTCACTGATTTAGAAGCTATTCATTGTCGTAATTATTGTCTAAACATTATCATTAGTTAGTCAAGATGAGGATCTAACACCTGCAAATTTTATTTATATTATGATATCAGTTTTACTGAGAAGTACTTTAATGTGTTTAACATTGTTATTGATGTTCATTACACTAACGTAAAGGGGAATAGATACGTAGTAAACATACAAACTGGGTAGTTAATGTAATGTTTGAAAATATACATATATACTCTTTAGTCATATACTATTTATATAATTTTCAAATATGTTTAACGGTTTTATCATTTCAAAGTTATACATTGTAACCGATGTAGGCTATTCTTTTATAAATGAAAAAAGAAAGACACATATTAGAAAAATAAGCGCAAATAAAATATGTATTTATATAAATCCAACATTATGGTATTCATTAAACGATTTAATTATTAGAGGATTAAAATAATTGCCGTTAAACAGGTGGAAATAAATATTTCATTGGTTTGTCCATTTAAGGAGTTTATCTTTTAAACAGTAATAATTATATAAATTACTTAATGTAGTGCTATGTAATAAGTTTCTTATATTTATTAATATTAATAATAATTTTTTTTTTTTTTACATTTACCTATATTTATGTTTAATTAAAGAAAACTCTTTTAAATGTAATTGATCTGTATCAATTACTGAGCGGTCAAGTGTAGGTGACATCTTTGTATGCTTAAAACAGCTTTCATGTGCGACAATATCTGTTTATAAGTGTAAGTTGAACCAAAAGCTGAAAAAAAAAGAGCGAATGCCTCGCAGTTGAGAATAGCAGACGGCTTTTCTAAGCAGCTTTATTCCAGCTTCATTCCATATTTTTTCCGCAAATGGGCACATTAGGATGTCCAAATGTCAAAGTTTAAAATTCAACTTGCTGCATTTTAAAATCACCAATATCCCTTCACTTAAAAAAAATATCTACACCAAAGAAAGTTGTAGGCTAATAAGACCAAACTAGTTAGCTTTGATATGGTATGAAAAAATTGGTGAATCAATTTGAAAGTCTTGCCTTTGATTAGAAAACTCCGCTTTGAGTGCTTCGATGACCTTCTAAAAAAAAACCAACTATCTTAATATTATATGCATTAATATAGGGATGTTACATTTAGGTAAATGTTTTAAAATTGATTTCACAGCAGGATATGTCCAGTTTCAATGCAAATACATTCCAGTGGTCCTTGTAAATGCAACTTCAACTCACTGAAATGTGTCGCTATGTCATTCAGAAACATCGGCTTCAACAGTCCTCATTCAAAACCGGAAAATGTTTTTCTTTTTAATTAAAAAAACAACACACCTATTGGAGATATCTCGCTTGCCATTGAAAATCGCCCTGCGTGCCAAAGTTCATTAGGTTTCCGATCCCTTGCTTAGACAGTATGGTGAACTGCCAAAATGTATATCCCCCAAAATATATAGCCGCAGGGTTTAAAAACTCTCTGTAAGCTCCTAATGACTATAAATAAACAAACATCGGCAGGTTAAATGGGTAAATACATGAAAGCAAATCCCACTTTTGATATCATTTTCGTCGCCAATGCATAACATTTATGTTTAAAAATGTGTTAAAATGATCTATTTATCTACAAGAAAATAAAAGAAACATCAAAAAAAAGTTTGCATTGGTCGACAACAAAAGTAAGTTTGCACTGGTCAACAACAAAAGTAGGTTTGCATTGGTCAACAACAAAAGTAAGTGTGCATTAGTCAACAACAAAAGTAAGTTTGCACTGGTCAACAACAAAAGTAAGTGTGCATTAGTCAACAACAAAAGTAAGTTTGCACTGGTCAACAACAAAAGTAAGTTTGCATTGGTCAACAACAAAAGTAAGTTTGCATTTGTCAACAACAAAAATAAGTTTGTATTGGTCAACAAAAAAAGTAAGTTTGCATTGGTCAACAACAAAAATAAGTTTGCATTGGTCAACAACAAAAGTAAGTTTGCACTGGTCAACAACAAAAATAAGTTTGCATTGGTCAACAACAAAAGTAAGTTTGCATTGGTCAACAACAAAAGTAAGTGTGCATTAGTCAACAACAAAAGTAAGTTTGCACTGGTCAACAACAAATGTAAGTTTGCATTGGCCAACAACAAAAGTAAGTGTGCATTAGTCAACGACAAAAGTAAGTTTGCACTGGTCAACAACAAAGGTAAGTTTGCACGGGTCAACAACAAAAGTAAGTTTGCATTGGTCAACAACAAAAGTAAGTTTGCATTGGTCAACAACAAAAGTAAGTTTGCATGTTTCAACAACAAAGGTACGTTTGAATTGGTCAACAACAAAAGTAAGTTTACATTGGTCAACAACAAAGGTAAGTTTGCATTGGTCAACAACAAAGGTAAGTTTGCATTGGTCAACAACAAAAGTAAGTTTACATTGGTCAACAACAAAAAAAAGTGTACATTGGTCAACAATAAAAGAAAGTTTGCATTGGTCAACAACAAAAGAAAATATTGGTCAACAACAAAAGAAAGTTTGCATTGGTCAACAAACAAAAGTAAGTGTGCATTGGTCAACAACAAAAGTAAGTTTGCAACGGTCAACAACAAAGGTAAGTTTCTATTGGTCAACAACAAAAGTAAATTTGAATAGGTCAACAACAAAAGTAAGTTTGCATTGGTCAACAACAAAAGTAAATTTGAATTGGTCAACAACAAATGTTGTAGGCCACCTACACTGTAGGCCTAGATCTACACCTTTAATTAAATATTGTTATGTTGGAAAAAAGTAATATTTATTAATCCATATTTTCATACTGGCAGCTTTACGAATGAAAAACCACTCAATGTGTCGGTTAGTTATGTTTTTTATTTCTTGTTGTTCAAACTATTGGGGAAAACTAAATAACGAAACCACACAAACTCTAACAACAAAAATACCAACTGAAAAAAAGGACACCAATGGAAAAAGAAACCAAGGGGATAAGGACACCAAGTAAAAATACAGCAAGGGAAAAAGTACAACAACAGAAAAAATGACACCAACGAAAAAAGGACACCAAGGAAAAAAAGGACACCAAGGGTAAAGGGAAAGCAAGGGAAAAGGACACCAACTGGAAAACGACACTAACGGGAAAAGAACACCAAGGGAAAAAAGACACCAAGACGAAAAGGAAATCAAGGGAAAAACAATACCAACGAAAAAATGACACCAATGGAAAAAGAACACCAATAGAAAAATAACACCAATGGAAAAAGAACACCAACAGAAAAATGACACCAATGGTAAAAAGACACTAATGGAAAAATGACACCAACGGGAAAACGACACCAATGGAAACAGGACACCAAGGTAAAAGGACACCAAGGGAGAAAGGACACCAACGGAAAAATGACACAATGAGAAAAGGACACCAAGCGAAAAACGACACCAACGGAAAAAGGACATCAGCAGGGAAAATGACACTAAGAGAAAAAGGACACCAATGTAAAAAGGACACCAAGGGGAAAATGACACCAACGGGAAAAGGACACCAACGGAAAAAAGGACACCAACGGGTAAAATGACACCAACGGGAAAAGGACACCAACGGAAAAAAGGACACCAACGGGTAAAATGACACCAACGGGAAAAGGACACCAACGGAAAAAAGGACACCAACGGGTAAAATGACACCAACGGGAAAGACGACACCATCATCAAAAACTAAGCAAGATGAATAACGCCGCCAACATCATACAACACCATCGCCAAAAAAACACAACAACAACAACATTAGCAACACTCTCAACGTCAACACAATTCGTGCTGATGTGTCAGTCAGTAGGAAAACTAAAAAACAATATTATGTTTTGTTCATTTAATCTGTTTTTATTTTCCAGCCATATTGTTTCCCAAACGAGTATCCACCAGGGTCCTCCCTTCCATTAGGTAATCCCCTTGACGAGCCAGAGACCAAAACAACAACAACAATTACAGCTAGAAGACGTTTGGTTAATTGATATTAACTAGATCTAACACCAAAGCAATCTCCATATCAAATATTTTAGACAGCGCTTTCAATTAATTTTTTAAAAAATCATAAAATATCAATTAATGGGTTGCCTGAACAGGTTAGCAAAAAAAAAAAATAAATATTAATATAACATCTTTTTAATTATTTTTTTTAGAAATGCAAGATTATAACAATGGTTAAAGAGTCGGAAGGAAAAATATTATATCAATTATTTGAGACAATTAATCTAGTCAGGTGAGAATATATTTGTGAACGATGTGTAAGGATATATAGATTTAAATATTTATTAAATTAATTAAGATCACACTTTGACATTGTGTTAATCTGCCCGAGTCCCTAATACGGAAAAATAAACTTATTGATTGGCCCTATAGCCTATTTTAAAAATGTTAAGCGATGTTACGTGAATGTTGGGTTTAAATATATTATGTATGTATGGGTTATATAAAAGATGATGTAAATATTTAAATTGTAAATAGTATACCATGAAAATAATATAAGTGTAAGAGTTTAAGCTATGTAAGAGAGTGTATCTGATTTCCTCTATAAAGTTAAAGGTATTAAAAGTATACAATTTTATGAAGGCTATTATTACTCCCTTTCTTGTAACTCCTACTGTCTGTCTGTCTGTCTGCTTGGTTGGTTGCTTGCTAGGAAAACTTTGCATCGATTTTTCTACAACGTCCCGTCGTCCAATCGAGCTGAAACTTGGGCAGCAGACTTGCAGCAACTAACAATACATTCTATCAAATTTTCAGTTTAAAAAACTTAATTATACTATAATTATGTTTTTTTTTTTAATTAACAAACAATTCATAGATAAATGGTCTATGGTTTGGTTTCACGTTGAAAATGCCGTTCCAACTTTTTATGGTTTTTGCGGGCCAAAGCTAAAAAAAAAAAAAGGTATGCGCAATATTTTAGTGTGAAAATTCATAAAGTATTATATCATTTAGGCCTATATTTATTTTAATCTATCAAATAACTTAGTTTACAAAGAAAGGGAGTATAAAAAAACTTTGTTTTTATGGGTTAGTTTTTTACTGCCTTATTTAAGGCCTACCTAAGTACTATATGATAAATAATGATAAAGCGTTGTTCAATGTTCTGTAAAATGCTTTCATAAAATAAGCTTTGAACACGATTACTGTCAGTGTGTGTTGTTATTGCTATCCCACTATTCTTATCGCCCTTGCCCTGCCCATTAAAAGCTCGGGGGATATAATATAATGAGGTGGGAATATCTGTTGTTCATTTATTGTTTTAACGCCATCCATTTCAAAATATCAAAACAATATGTGCACAAAATCAATGGTTAAAAAAAATGGCGATCATTAATATTTCGATCGCAAAAAAAAAAAAAGCCTACAACACACATCCCAATTGACAGGGTGGGAAGGGGAGAGAGGGAGCCGTTTTATCAGGTGTTAGAAATGGGAGGAGCGTGTGTTTTTAACAAATAAAAAATCACCTTTTTATGGATAAACATAAAAATAACACCTCTGCGGACTTAAATGGGCTTAGATTTTATTTTTATAGCTGATCTGTTACCACTGGTTTGGCGCCCGGTGCACATGCGCCTGGATTGATGCCGAGGGCAAAGAGCCTATAATTCGATTGATGGAATGTCGTCTTATATCATTCTAATTTAGTAGTGTTGACCTTGCACTTTTACTGACCAATAGAATTATTACTTTGCTCATTGACACGTTTACCACGAGTGTTTACCAGTGCACTTGATTTTTATTTAGCGTACACTTACTTTTGTTGTTGACCAGTGCACACTTACTTTTGTTGTTGACCAGTGCACACTTACTTTTGTTGTTGACCAGTTTAAACTTACTTTTGTTGTTGACCAGTTTAAACTTACTTTTGTTGTTGACCAGTTTAAACTTACTTTTGTTGTTGACCAGTTCAAACTTACTTTTGCTGTTCACCAGTTTAAACTTACTTTTGTTGTTCATCAGTGTAAACTTACATTAGTTGTTGACCAGTGCAAACTTACTTTTGTTGTTGTTGACCAGTTTCAACTTACTTTTGTTGTTGACCAGTTTAAACTTACTTTTGTTGTTGACCAGTTTAAACTTAATTTTGTTGTTGACCAGTTTCAACTTACTTTTGTTGTTGACCAGTTTAAACTTAATTTTGTTGTTCATCAGTGTAAACTTACTTTAGTTGTTGACCAGTGCAAACTTACCGTGTGCTGTTGACCAATGCTAACTTATTTTTCTCATTGACCGGTGCATACTTTTGTTGTTGTTGACCAGTTTAAACTTACTTTTGTTGTTGACCAGTTTAAACTTACTTTTAACAAAACATTTTATTGAGAGGGGTGTTCTTCTTTCCCGAAATTGGGCAAGCCTCTGCTAGCACAATTTGGGGCGCCGTGTTAGGTGTTGGAATTAAATTGAAATCACTAACAGTATTGTGTGATTAAATGAACGCAGTTTTGACTTGCACTGCGAGGCCGTAGTGCATTTGCAGAGGCGAGCTTTTCAAAAACCCATTATGGAGATGGACGTCTTTCTAGCTGGGCATAGGAAAGACAACAACATATTAAAATATCTTGCTTTCTTTGACGTTCTTCCAAGATCATATTATATGGGTCAGTATCTGTAAATTCTAGCCTGCAAATCAGGCAAGTTTCTGCTATGACCATTGCGGGCGCCGTGGTGGGTGTTGGAATTAAGTTCCAAGCACTAATAGTATAGTGTTATTTAATAAACCTAATTGTGGCATTCATTGCGGCGTCACAATGGATTGGCAGAGGCGTACTTTTTAAACCTGTTTTAAAGATGGGCGTCTTTCGAGCTGGACATCAGGCAAGCTTCTTCTAGGACCATTGTCTGCGCCGAGGTGAGTGTTGGAATTAAGTGCCAAGCACTAATAGTATAGTGTTATTAAATAAACTTAATTGTGGCATTCATTGCGGCGCCACAATGGATTAGCAGAGGCGAGCTTTTCAAAACATTTTATTAGAGGGGTGTCCTTCTTTCCCGAAATGGGGCAAGCCTCTGCTAGGAACATTAGTGGCGCCGTTGTTGGTGTTGGAATTAAGTTCCAAGCACTAATAGTATAGTCTGATTAAACAAACTTAATTGTGGCATTCATTGCGGCGTCACATTGGACTGGCAGAGGCGAGCTTTTCAAAACATTTTATTTGGGGCGCCGTGTTGGGTGTTGGAATTGAGTTGAAAGCACTAACAGTTAAGTATAGTGTGATTAAGTAAACGCAATTCTTGCTGGCAGATGCGAGCTTTTTAAAATTTGTTTTTGAGAGGGGCCTCTTTAAAGCTGGACATCGGGAAAGCTTCTGTTAGGATTATTGGGGCAACGTGGTGGGAGTCGGAAATAAGTTTAAAGCACTAACAGTATTGTGTGATTAAATGAACGCAGTTCTGACAAGCAGAGGCGAGCTTTTTAAAAACATTTTATTGAAAGGGGTGTGCTTCTTTCCCAAAATGGGGCAAGCCTCTGCTAGGAACATTAGTGGCGCCGTTGTGGGTGTTGGAATTAAGTTCCAAGTACTGACAGTACAGTCTGATTAAACAAACTTAATTGTGGCATTCATTGCGGCATCACAATAGACTGGCAGAGGCGAGCTTTTCAAAACATTTTATTTGGGGCGCCGTGTTGGGTGTTGGAATTGAGTTGAAAGCACTAACAGTTAAGTATAGTGTGATTAAGTAAACGCAATTTTTGCTGGCAGATGCGAGCTTTATAAAATTTGTTTTTGAAAGAGGCCTCTTTAAAGCTGGACATCGGGAAAGGTTCTGTTAGGATCATTGGAGCGCTGTAGTGGGAGTCGGAAATAAGTTTAAAGCACTAACAGTTTTGTGTGATTAAATGAACGCATGCGTACTTTTCAAAAACTGTTATCGAGAAGGCTTTTGTTCTGCATTGGCAGAGGGGAGCTTTTCAAAAACATTTTTCGAGACGGGCGTTTTACTTACTTGACAATGGGCAAGCCTCTGCTAGGACCATTTTGGGCGCCGTGTTGGGTGTTGGAATTTAGTTGAAAGCACAAAACAGTTAAGTATAGTGTGATTAAGTCAACGCAACTCTAACTGGCAGAGGCGAGCTTTTTAAAATTTGTTTTCGAGAGGGGCCTCTTTAAAGCTGGACATCGGCAAACCTTCTGTTAGGATCATTGGGGCGCCGTGGTGGGAGTCGGAAATAAGTTTAAAGCACTAACAGTATTGTGTGATTAAATGAACGCTGTTCTGACAAGCAGAGGCGAGTTTTTTTAAAAACAATTGAGAGGGGTGTCCTTCTTTACCGAAATTGGACAAACCTCTGCTAGGATCATTGGGGCGCCGTGGTGGGAGTCGGAAATGAGTTTAAAGCACTAACAGTATTGTGAGATTAAATAAACGCGGTTCTGACATGCACTGCGAGGCCGTAGTGCATTTGCAGAGGCGAGCTTTTCAAAAACCCGTTATGGAGATGGGCGTCTTTCTAGATGGACATAGGAAAGACAACAACATATTAAAATATCTTGCTTTCTTTGACGTTCTTCCAAGATCATATTATATGGGTCACTATCTGTATATTCTAGCCTGCAAATCAGGCAAGTTTCTGCTATTACCATTGCGGGCGCCGTGGTGGGTGTTGGAATTAAGTTCAGAGCACTAATAGTATAGTGTTATTAAATTAACTTAATTGTGGCATTCATTGCGGCGTCACAATGGATTGGCAGAGGCGTACTTTTTTAAACATGTTTTAAAGATGGGCGTCTTTCGAGCTGGACATCAGGCAAGCTTCTGCTAGGACCATTGTATGCGCCGTGGTGAGTGTTGGAATTAAGTTACAAGCACTAATAAAATAGTGTTATTAAAAAAACTTTATTGTGGCATTCAATGCGGCGCCACAAAGGATTAGCAGAGGCGAGCTTTTCAAAACATTTTATTAAAGGGGTGTCCTTCTTTCCCGAAATGGGGCAAGCCTCTGCTAGGAACATTAGCGGCGCCGTTGTTGGTGTTGGAATTAAGTTCCAAGCACTAATAGTATAGTCTGATTAAACAAACTTAATTGTGGCATTCATTGCGGCGTCACAATGGACTGGCAGAGGCGAGCTTTTCAAAACATTTTATTTGGGGCGCCGTGTTGGGTGTTGGAATTGAGTTGAAAGCACTAACAGTTAAGTATAGTGTGATTAAGTAAACGCAGTTCTTGCTGACAGATGCGAGCTCTTTAAAATTTGTTTTTGAGATGGGCCTCTTTAAAGCTGAACATCGGGAAAGCTTCTGTTAGGATCATTGGGGCGCCGTGGTGGGAGTCGGAAATAAGTTTAAAGCACTAACAGTATTGTGTGATTAAATGAACGCAGTTCTGACAAGCAGAGGCGAGTTTTTCAAAACATTTTATTTAGAGGGGTGTCATTCTTTTCCGTTATTGTTCAAGCCTCTGCTAGGACCATTTGGGGCGCCGTGTTGGGTGTTGGAATTGAGTTGAAAGCACAAAACAGTTAAGTATATTAAGTATAATGTGATTAAGTAATCGCAATTTTTGCTGGCAGATGTGAGCTTTTTAAAATTTGTTTTCGAGAGGGACCTCTTAAAAGCTGGACATCGGGCCAGCTTCTGTTAGGATCATTGGGGCGCCGTGTTGGGAGTCGGAAATAAGTTTAAAGCACTAACATTATTGTGTGATTAAATGAACGTAGTTCTGACGTGCACTGCGAGGCCGTAGTTCATTTGCAGAGGCAAGCTTTTCAAAAACCCGTTTTGGAGAAGGGCGTCTTTCTAACTGGACAAAGGAAAGACAACAACATATTAAAATACATTGCTTCAAATCAGGAGTTTCTGCTATGACCATTAGGGGCACCGTGGTGGGTGTTGGAATTAAGTTTTAAACATTCATTAACGTAATTTTGGCATTTTTTTGCGGCGCAACTGTGCATTGGCAGATGCGTACTTTTGGAAACCAGTTTTAAAGATGGTTGTCTTTTGAGCTAGACATCGGGCCAGCTTCTGCTAGGATCGTTTGTGCGCCGTGGTGAGTCTTGCATCTAAGTTCCAAGCGCTAATAGTATTATAGTTTAATTAAATAAACTTAATTGTGGCATTCATTGCGGCGCCACAATGGATTAGCAGAGGCGAGTTTTTCAAAACATTTTATTAAGAGGGGGTGTCCTTCTTTACCGAAATTGGACAAGCTTCTGCTAGGAACATTTTAGGCGCTGTGTTTGGTGTTGAATTTAAATTGAAAGCACTAACAGTTAAGTATAGTGTGATTAAGTAAACGCAATTCTTGCTGGTAGAGGCCAGCTTTAAAAAAAAAATTTTTAGAGGGGCCTCTTTAAAAGCTGGACATCGGGAAAGCTTCTGTTATGATCATTGGGGCGCCGTGGTGGGAGTCGGAAATAAGTTTAAAGCACTAACAGTATTGTGTGATTAAATGAACGTAGTTCTAACAAGCTGAGGCGAGCTTTTCAAAACATTTTATTGAGAGGGGTGTCCATCTTTACCGAAATTGGACAATCCTCTGCTAGGACCATTTGGGGCGCCGTGTTGGGTGTTGGAATTGAGTTGAAAGCACGAACAGTTAAGTATAGTGTGATTAAGTAAACGCAATTCTTGCTGGCAGATGCGAGCTTTTTAAAATTTGTTTTTGAGAGGGGCCTCTTTAAAGCTGGACATCGGGAAAGCTTCTGTTAGGATCATAGGGGCGCCGTAGTGGGAGTCGGAAATAAGTTTAAAGCACTAACAGTATTGTGTGATTAAATGAACGTAGTTCTAACAAGCAGAGGCGAGCTTTTCAAAACATTTTATTGAGAGGGGTGTCCATCTTTACCGAAATTGGACAAGCATCTGCTAGGACCATTTGGGGCGCCATGTTGGGTGTTGGAATTGAGTTGAAAGCACGAACAGTTAAGTATAGTGTGATTAAGTAAATGCAATTCTTGCTGGCAGATGCGAGCTTTTTAAAATTTGTTTTCGAGAGGGGCCTCTTTAAAGCTGGACATCGGGAAAGCTTCTGTTAGGATCAGTGGGACGCCGTGGTGGGAGTCGGAAAAAAGTTTAAAGCACTAACAGTTTTGTGTGATTGATTAAATGAACGCATGCGTACTTTTCAAAAACTGTTATCGAGAGGGCTTTTGCTCTGCATTGGCAGAGGGGCGCTTTTCAAAAACATTTTTTGAGAGGGGCGTCTTTCTAGCTTGACAATGGGCAAGCCTCTGCTAGGACCATTTGGGGCGCCGTGTTGGGAGTTGGAAATAAGTTTAAAGCACTAACAGTATTGTGTGATTAAATGAACGCAGTTCTGACGTGCACTGCGAGGCCGTAGTGCATTTGCAGAGGCAAGCTTTTCAAAAACCCGTTTTAGAGATGGGCGTCTTTCTAACTGGACAAAGGAAAGACAACAACATATTAAAATACATTGCTTCAAATCAGGAGTTTCTGCTATGACCATTAGGGCGCCGTGGTGGGTGTTGGAATTTAGTTTTTATTAAATAAACTTAATTGCGGCATTCATTGCGGCGTCACAATGGATTGGCAGAGGCGTACTTTTTTAAACATGTTTTAAAGATGGGCGTCTTTCGAGCTGGACATCAGGCAAGCTTCTGCTAGGACCATTGTATGCGCCGTGGTGAGTGTTGGAATTAAGTTCCAAGCACTAATAAAATAGTGTTTTTAAAAAAACTTAATTGTGGCATTCATTGCGGCGCCACAATGGACTGGCAGAGGCGAGCTTTTTAAAACATTTTATTTGGGGCGCCGTGTTGGGTGTTGGAATTGAGTTGAAAGCACTAACAGTTAAGTATAGTGTGATTAAGTAAACACAATTCTTGCTGGCAGAGGCGAGCTTTTTAAAATTTGTTTTTGAGAGGGGCCTCTTTAAAGCTGGACTTCGGGAAAGCTTCTGTTAGGATCATTGGAGCGCCGTAGTGGGAGTCGGAAATAAGTTTAAAGCAGTAACAGTTTTGTGTGATTAAATGAACGCATGCGTACTTTTCAAAAACTGTTATCGAGAGGGCTTTTGTTCTGCATTGGCAGAGGGGAGCTTTTCAAAAACAT
Organism: Anisus vortex; assembly: GCA_949126835.1. Classification (NCBI taxonomy): domain Eukaryota; kingdom Metazoa; phylum Mollusca; class Gastropoda; family Planorbidae; genus Anisus; species Anisus vortex. The sequence goes on along the minus strand of OX421504.1, from coordinate 9,043,860 downwards.
TTTTCGAGAGGGGCGTCTTTCTAGCTGGACATAGGGCAAGCCCCTGCTAGGACCATTTTGGGCGCCGTGTTGTGTGTTGGAATTTTGTTGAAAGCACAAAACAGTTAAGTATAGTTTGATTAAGTCAACGCAAATCTAACTGGCAGAGGCGAGCTTTTTAAAATTTGTTTTTGAGAGGGGCCTCTTTAAAGCTGGACATCGGCAAAGCTTCTGTTAGGATCATTGGGTTGCCGTGGTGGGAGTCGGAAATAAGTTTAAAGCACTAACACTATTGTGTGAATAAATGAACGCAGTTCTGACATGCACTGCGAGTCCGTAGTGCATTTGCAGAGGCGAGTTTTTCAAAAACCCGTTATGGAGATGGGCGTCTTTCTAGATGGACATTGGAAAGACAACAACATATTAAAATATCTTGCTTTCTTTGACGTTCTTCCAAGATCATATTATATGGGTCACTATCTGTATATCCTAGCCTGCAAATCAGGCAAGTTTCTGCTATTACCATTGCGGGCGCCGTGGTGGGTGTTGGAATTAAGTTCCAAGCACTTATAGTATAGTGTTATTAAATAAACTTAATTGTGGCATTCATTGCGGCGTCACAATGGATTGGCAGAGGCGTACTTTTTTAAACCTGTTTTACAGATGGGCGTCTTTCGAGCTGGACATCAGGCAAGCTTCTGCTAGGACCATTGTATGCGCCGTGGTGAGAGTTGGAATTAAGTTCCAAGCACTAATAAAATAGTGTTATTAAAAAAACTTAATTGTGGCATTCATTGCGGCGTCACAATGGACTGGCAGAGGCGAGCTTTTTAAAACATTTTATTTGGGGCGCCGTGTTGGGTGTTGGAATTGAGTTGAAAGCACTAACAGTTAAGTATAGTGTGATTAAGTAAACGCAATTCTTGCTGACAGATGCGAGCTTTTTAAAATTTGTTTTTGAGAGGGGCCTCTTTAAAGCTGGACATCGGGAAAGCTTCTGTTAGGATCATAGGGGCGCCGTAGTGGGAGTCGGAAATAAGTTTAAAGCACTAACAGTATTGTGTGATTAAATGAACGTAGTTCTAACAAGCAGAGGCGAGCTTTTCAAAACATTTTATTGAGAGGGGTGTCCATCTTTACCGAAATTGGACAAGCCTCTGCTAGGACCATTTGGGGCGCCGTGTTGGGTGTTGGAATTGAGTTGAAAGCACGAACAGTTAAGTATAGTGTGATTAAGTAAACGCAATTCTTGCTGGCAGATGCGAGCTTTTTAAAATTTGTTTTCGAGAGGGGCCTCTTTAAAGCTGGACATCGGGAAAGCTTCTGTTAGGATCATTGGGGCGCCGTGGTGGGAGTCGGAAATAAGTTTAAAGCAGTAACAGTTTTGTGTGATTAAATGAACGCATGCGTACTTTTCAAAAACTGTTATCGAGAGACCTTTTGCTCTGCATTGGCAGAAGGGCGCTTTTCAAAAACATTTTTTGAGAGGGGCGTCTTTCTAGCTTGACAATGGGCAAGCCTCTGCTAGGACCATTTGGGGCGCCGTGTTGGGAGTTGGAAATAAGTTTAAAGCACTAACAGTATTGTGTGATTAAATGAACGCAGTTCTGACGTGCACTGCGAGGCCGTAGTGCATTTGCAGAGGCAAGCTTTTCAAAAACCCGTTTTAGAGATGGGCGTCTTAATAACTGGACAAAGGAAAGAAAACAACATATTAAAATACATTGCTTCAAATCAGGAGTTTCTGCTATGACCATTAGGGCGCCGTGGTGGGTGTTGGAATTTAGTTTTTATTAAATAAACTTAATTGCGGCATTAATTGCGGCGTCACAATGGATTGGCAGAGGCGTACTTTTTTAAACATGTTTTAAAGATGGGCGTCTTTCGAGCTGGACATCAGGCAAGCTTCTGCTAGGATCATTGTATGCGCCGTGGTGAGTGTTGGAATTAAGTTTCAAGCACTAATAAAATAGTGTTATTAAAAAAACTTAATTGTGGCATTCATTGCGGCGCCACAATGGATTAGCAGAGGCGAGCTTTTCAAAACAATTTATTAGAGGGGTGTCCTTCTTTCCCGAAATGGGGCAAGCCTCTGCTAGGAACATTAGTGGCGCCGTTGTTGGTGTTGGAATTAAGTTCCAAGCACAAATAGTATAGTCTGATTAAACAAACTTAATTGTGGCATTCATTGCGGCGTCACAATGGACTGGCAGAGGCGAGCTTTTTAAAACATTTTATTTGGAGCGCCGTGTTGGGTGTTGGAATTGAGTTGAAAGCACTATTAGTTAAGTATAGTGTGATTAAGTAAACGCAATTCTTGCTGGCAAAGGCAAGCTTTTTAAAATTTGTTTTTGAGAGGGGCCTCTTTAAAGCTGGACTTCGGGAAAGCTTCTGTTAGGATCATTAAAGCGGCGTAGTGGGAGTCGGAAATAAGTTTAAAGCACTAACAGTTTTGTGTGATTAAATGAACGCATGCGTACTTTTCAAAAACTGTTATCGAGAGGGCTTTTGTTCTGCATTGGCAGAGGGGAGCTTTTCAAAAACATTTTTCGAGAGGGGCGTCTTTCTAGCTTGACAATGGGCAAGCCCCTGCTAGGACCATTTTGGGCGCCGTGTTGGGTTTTGGAATTTAGTTGAAAGCACAAAACAGTTAAGTATAGTGTGATTAAGTCAACGCAACTCTAACTGGCAGAGGCGAGCTTTTTAAAATTTGTTTTTGAGAAGGGCCTCTTTAAAGCTGGACATTGGCAAAGCTTCTGTTAGGATCATTGGGGCGCCGTGGTGGGAGTCGGAAATAAGTTTAAAGCACTAACACTATTGTGTGATTAAATGAACGCAGTTCTGACATGCACTGCGAGTCCGTAGTGCATTTGCAGAGGCGAGTTTTTCAAAAACCCGTTATGGAGATGGGCGTCTTTCTAGATGGACATAGGAAAGACAACAACATATTAAAATATCTTGCTTTCTTTGACGTTCTTCCAAGATCATATTATATGGGTCACTATCTGTATATCCTAGCCTGCAAATCAGGCAAGTTTCTGCTATTACCATTGCGGGCGCCGTGGTGGGTGTTGGAAATAAGTTCCAAGCACTTATAGTATAGTGTTATTAAATAAACTTAATTGTGGCATTCATTGCGACGTCACAATGGACTGGCAGAGGCGAGCTTTTTAAAACATTTTTTTTTGGGGCGCCGTGTTGGGTGTTGGAATTGAGTTGAAAGCACTAACAGTTAAGTATAGTGTGATTAAGTAAACGCAAATCTAGCTGACAGATGCGAGCTTTTTAAAATTTGTTTTTGAGAGGGGCCTCTTTAAAGCTGGACATCGGGAAAGCTTCTTTTAGGATCATAGGGGCGCCGTAGTGGGAGTCGGAAATAAGTTTAAAGCACTAACAGTATTGTGTGATTAAATGAACGTAGTTCTAACAAGCAGAGGCGAGCTTTTCAAAACATTTTATTGAGAGGGGTGTCCATCTTTACCGAAATTGGACAAGCCTCTGCTAGGACCATTTGGGGCGCCGTGTTGGGTGTTGGAATTGAGTTGAAAGCACTAACAGTTAAGTATAGTGTGATGAAGTAAACGCAATTCTCGCTGACAGATGCGAGCTTTTTAAAATTTGTTTTTGAGAGGGGCCTCTTTAAAGCTGGACATCGGGAAAGCTTCTGTTAGGATCATAGGGGCGCCGTAGTGGGAGTCGGAAATAAGTTTAAAGCACTAACAGTATTGTGTGATTAAATGAACGTAGTTCTAACAAGCAGAGGCGAGCTTTTCAAAACATTTTATTGAGAGGGGTGTCCATCTTTACCGAAATTGGACAAGCCTCTGCTAGGACAATTTGGGGCGCCGTGTTGGGTGTTGGAATTGAGTTGAAAGCACGAACAGTTAAGTATAGTGTGATTAAGTAAACGCAATTCTTGCTGGCAGATGCGAGCTTTTTAAAATTTGTTTTCGAGAGGGGCCTTTTTAAAGCTGGACATCGGGAAAGCTTCTGTTAGGATCATTGGGGCGCCGTGGTGGGAGTCGGAAATAAGTTTCAAGCACTAACAGTTTTGTGTGATTGATTAAATGAACGCATGCGTACTTTTCAAAAACTGTTATCGAGAGGGCTTTTGCTCTGCATTGGCAGAGGGGGCTTTTCAAAAACATTTTTTGAGAGGGGCGTCTTTCTAGCTTGACAATGGGCAAGCCTCTGCTAGGACCATTTGGGGCGCCGTGTTGGGAGTTGGAAATAAGTTTAAAGCACTAACAGTATTGTGTGATTAAATGAACGCAGTTCTGACGTGCACTGCGAGGACGTAGTGCATTTGCAGAGGCAAGCTTTTCAAAAACCCGTTTTAGAGATGGGCGTCTTTCTAACTGGACAAAGGAAAGACAACAACATATTAAAATACATTGCTTCAAATCAGGAGTTTCTGCTATGACCATTAGGGCGCCGTGGTGGGTGTTGGAATTTAGTTTTTATTAAATAAACTTAATTGCGGCATTCATTGCGGCGTCACAATGGATTGGCAGAGGCGTACTTTTTTAAACATGTTTTAAAGATGGGCGTCTTTCGAGCTGGACATCAGGAGAGCTTCTGCTAGGACCATTGTATGCGCCGTGGTGAGTGTTGGAATTAAGTTCCAAGCACTAATAAAATAGTGTTATTAAAAAAACTTAATTGTGGCATTCATTGCGGCGCCACAATGGACTGGCAGAGGCGAGCTTTTTAAAACATTTTATTTGGGGCGCCCTGTTGGGTGTTGGAATTGAGTTGAAAGCACTAACAGTTAAGTATAGTGTGATTAAGTAAACACAATTCTTGCTGGCAGAGGCGAGCTTTTTAAAATTTGTTTTTGAGAGGGGCCTCTTTAAAGCTGGACTTCGGGAAAGCTTCTGTTAGGATCATTGGAGCGCCGTAGTGGGAGTCGGAAATAAGTTTAAAGCAGTAACAGTTTTGTGTGATTAAATGAACGCATGCGTACTTTTCAAAAACTGTTATCGAGAGGGCTTTTGTTCTGCATTGGCAGAGGGGAGCTTTTCAAAAACATTTTTCGAGAGGGGCGTCTTTCTAGCTTGACAATGGGCAAGCCCCTGCTAGGACCATTTTGGGCGCCGTGTTGGGTGTTGGAATTTAGTTGAAAGCACAAAACAGTTAAGTATAGTGTGATTAAGTCAACGCAACTCTAACTGGCAGAGGCGAGCTTTTTAAAATTTGTTTTTGAGAGGGGCCTCTTTAAAGCTGGACATCGGCAAAGCTTCTGTTAGGATCATTGGGGCGCCGTGGTGGGAGTCGGAAATAAGTTTAAAGCACTAACACTATTGTGTGATTAAATGAACGCAGTTCTGACATGCACTGCGAGTCCGTAGTGCATTTGCAGAGGCGAGTTTTTCAAAAACCCGTTATGGAGATGGGCGTCTTTCTAGATGGACATAGGAAAGACAACAACATATTAAAATATCTTGCTTTCTTTGACGTTCTTCCAAGATCATATTATATGGGTCATTATCTGTATATCCTAGCCTGCAAATCAGGCAAGTTTCTGCTATTACCATTGCGAGCGCCGTGGTGGGTGTTGGAATTAAGTTCCAAGCACTTATAGTATAGTGTTATTAAATAAACTTAATTGTGGCGTTCATTGCGGCGTCACAATGGATTGGCAGAGGCGTACTTTTTTAAACCTGTTTTAAAGATGGGCGTCTTTCGAGCTGGACATCAGGCAAGCTTCTGCTAGGACCATTGTATGCGCCGTGGTGAGAGTTGGAATTAAGTTCCAAGCACTAATAAAATAGTGTTATTAAAAAAACTTAATTGTGGCATTCATTGCGGCGTCACAATGGACTGGCAGAGGCGAGCTTTTTAAAACATTTTATTTGGGGCGCCGTGTTGGGTGTTGGAATTGAGTTGAAAGCACTAACAGTTAAGTATAGTGTGATTAAGTAAACGCAATTCTTGCTGACAGATGCGAGCTTTTTAAAATTTGTTTTTGAGAGGGGCCTCTTTAAAGCTGGACATCGGGAAAGCTTCTGTTAGGATCATAGGGGCGCCGTAGTGGGAGTCGGAAATAAGTTTAAAGCACTAACAGTATTGTGTGATTAAATGAACGTAGTTCTAACAAGCAGAGGCGAGCTTTTCAAAACATTTTATTGAGAGGGGTGTCCATCTTTACCGAAATTGGACAAGCCTCTGCTAAGACCATTTGGGGCGCCGTGTTGGGTGTTGGAATTGAGTTGAAAGCACGAACAGTTAAGTATAGTGTGATTAAGTAAACGCAATTCTTGCTGGCAGAGGCGAGCTTTTTAAAATTTGTTTTCGAGAGGGGCCTCTTTAAAGCTGGACATCGGGAAAGCTTCTGTTAGGATCATTGGGGCGCCGTGGTGGGAGTCGGAAATAAGTTTAAAGCACTAACAGTTTTGTGTGATTGATTAAATGAACGCATGCGTACTTTTCAAAAACTGTTATCGAGAGGGCTTTTGCTCTGCATTGGCAGAAGGGCGCTTTTCAAAAACATTTTTTGAGAGGGGCGTCTTTCTAGCTTGACAACGGGCAAGCCTCTGTTAGGACCATTTGGGGCGCCGTGTTGGGAGTTGGAAATAAGTTTAAAGCACTAACAGTATTGTGTGATTAAATGAACGTAGTTCTAACAAGCAGAGGCGAGCTTTTCAAAACATTTTATTGAGAGGGGTGTCCATCTTTACCGAAATTGGACAAGCCTCTGCTAAGACCATTTGGGGCGCCGTGTTGGGTGTTGGAATTGAGTTGAAAGCACGAACAGTTAAGTATAGTGTGATTAAGTCAACGCAACTCTAACTGGCAGAGGCGAGCTTTTTAAAATTTGTTTTTGAGAGCGGCCTCTTTAAAGCTGGACATCGGCAAAGCTTCTGTTAGGATCATTGGGGCGCCGTGGTGGGAGTCGGAAATAAGTTTAAAGCACTAACACTATTGTGTGATTAAATGAACGCAGTTCTGACGTGCACTGCGAGGACGTAGTGCATTTGCAGAGGCAAGCTTTTCAAAAACCCGTTTTAGAGATGGGCGTCTTTCTAACTGGACAAAGGAAAGACAACAACATATTAAAATACATTGCTTCAAATCAGGAGTTTCTGCTATGACCATTAGGGCGCCGTGGTGGGTGTTGGAATTTAGTTTTTATTAAATAAACTTAATTGCGGCATTCATTGCGGCGTCACAATGGATTGGCAGAGGCGTACTTTTTTAAACATGTTTTAAAGATGGGCGTCTTTCGAGCTGGACATCAGGAGAGCTTCTGCTAGGACCATTGTATGCGCCGTGGTGAGTGTTGGAATTAAGTTCCAAGCACTAATAAAATAGTGTTATTAAAAAAACTTAATTGTGGCATTCATTGCGGCGCCACAATGGACTGGCAGAGGCGAGCTTTTTAAAACATTTTATTTGGGGCGCCCTGTTGGGTGTTGGAATTGAGTTGAAAGCACTAACAGTTAAGTATAGTGTGATTAAGTAAACACAATTCTTGCTGGCAGAGGCGAGCTTTTTAAAATTTGTTTTTGAGAGGGGCCTCTTTAAAGCTGGACTTCGGGAAAGCTTCTGTTAGGATCATTGGAGCGCCGTAGTGGGAGTCGGAAATAAGTTTAAAGCAGTAACAGTTTTGTGTGATTAAATGAACGCATGCGTACTTTTCAAAAACTGTTATCGAGAGGGCTTTTGTTCTGCATTGGCAGAGGGGAGCTTTTCAAAAACATTTTTCGAGAGGGGCGTCTTTCTAGCTTGACAATGGGCAAGCCCCTGCTAGGACCATTTTGGGCGCCGTGTTGGGTGTTGGAATTTAGTTGAAAGCACAAAACAGTTAAGTATAGTGTGATTAAGTCAACGCAACTCTAACTGGCAGAGGCGAGCTTTTTAAAATTTGTTTTTGAGAGGGGCCTCTTTAAAGCTGGACATCGGCAAAGCTTCTGTTAGGATCATTGGGGCGCCGTGGTGGGAGTCGGAAATAAGTTTAAAGCACTAACACTATTGTGTGATTAAATGAACGCAGTTCTGACATGCACTGCGAGTCCGTAGTGCATTTGCAGAGGCGAGTTTTTCAAAAACCCGTTATGGAGATGGGCGTCTTTCTAGATGGACATAGGAAAGACAACAACATATTAAAATATCTTGCTTTCTTTGACGTTCTTCCAAGATCATATTATATGGGTCATTATCTGTATATCCTAGCCTGCAAATCAGGCAAGTTTCTGCTATTACCATTGCGAGCGCCGTGGTGGGTGTTGGAATTAAGTTCCAAGCACTTATAGTATAGTGTTATTAAATAAACTTAATTGTGGCGTTCATTGCGGCGTCACAATGGATTGGCAGAGGCGTACTTTTTTAAACCTGTTTTAAAGATGGGCGTCTTTCGAGCTGGACATCAGGCAAGCTTCTGCTAGGACCATTGTATGCGCCGTGGTGAGAGTTGGAATTAAGTTCCAAGCACTAATAAAATAGTGTTATTAAAAAAACTTAATTGTGGCATTCATTGCGGCGTCACAATGGACTGGCAGAGGCGAGCTTTTTAAAACATTTTATTTGGGGCGCCGTGTTGGGTGTTGGAATTGAGTTGAAAGCACTAACAGTTAAGTATAGTGTGATTAAGTAAACGCAATTCTTGCTGACAGATGCGAGCTTTTTAAAATTTGTTTTTGAGAGGGGCCTCTTTAAAGCTGGACATCGGGAAAGCTTCTGTTAGGATCATAGGGGCGCCGTAGTGGGAGTCGGAAATAAGTTTAAAGCACTAACAGTATTGTGTGATTAAATGAACGTAGTTCTAACAAGCAGAGGCGAGCTTTTCAAAACATTTTATTGAGAGGGGTGTCCATCTTTACCGAAATTGGACAAGCCTCTGCTAAGACCATTTGGGGCGCCGTGTTGGGTGTTGGAATTGAGTTGAAAGCACGAACAGTTAAGTATAGTGTGATTAAGTAAACGAAATTCTTGCTGGCAGAGGCGAGCTTTTTAAAATTTGTTTTCGAGAGGGGCCTCTTTAAAGCTGGACATCGGGAAAGCTTCTGTTAGGATCATTGGGGCGCCGTGGTGGGAGTCGGAAATAAGTTTAAAGCACTAACAGTTTTGTGTGATTGATTAAATGAACGCATGCGTACTTTTCAAAAACTGTTATCGAGAGGGCTTTTGCTCTGCATTGGCAGAAGGGCGCTTTTCAAAAACATTTTTTGAGAGGGGCGTCTTTCTAGCTTGACAACGGGCAAGCCTCTGTTAGGACCATTTGGGGCGCCGTGTTGGGAGTTGGAAATAAGTTTAAAGCACTAACAGTATTGTGTGATTAAATGAACGCAGTTCTGACGTGCACTGCGAGGCCGTAGTGCATTTGCAGAGGCAAGCTTTTCAAAAACCTGTTTTAGAGATGGGCGTCTTTCTAACTGGACAAAGGAAAGACAACAACATATTAAAATACATTGCTTCAAATCAGGAGTTTCTGCTATGACCATTAGGGCGCCGTGGTGGGTGTTGGAATTTAGTTTTTATTAAATAAACTTAATTGCGGCATTCATTGCGGCGTCACAATGGATTGGCAGAGGCGTACGTTTTTAAACATGTTTTAAAGATGGGCGTCTTTCGAGCTGGACATCAGGCAAGTTTCTGCTAGGACCATTGTATGCGCCGTGGTGAGTGTTGGAATTAAGTTCCAAGCACTAATAAAATAGTGTTATTAAAAAAACTTAATTGTGGCATTCATTGCGGCGTCACAATGGACTGGCAGAGGCGAGCTTTTTAAAACATTTTATTTGGGGCGCCTTGTTGGGTGTTGAAATTGAGTTGAAAGCACTAACAGTTAAGTATAGTGTGATTAAGTAAACGCAATTCTTGCTGGCAGAGGCGAGCTTTTTAAAATTTGTTTTTGAGAGGGGCCTCTTTAAAGCTGAACTTCGGGAAAGCTTCTGTTAGGATCATTGGAGCGCCGTAGTGGGAGTCGGAAATAAGTTTAAAGCACTAACAGTTTTGTGTGATTAAATGAACGCATGCGTACTTTTCAAAAACTGTTATCGAGAGGGCTTTTGTTCTGCATTGGCAGAGGGGAGCTTTTCAAAAACATTTTTCGAGAGGGGCGTCTTTCTAGCTTGACAATGGGCAAGCCCCTGCTAGGACCATTTTGGGCGCCGTGTTGGGTGTTGGAAGTTAGTTAAAAGCACAAAACAGTTAAGTATAGTGTGATTAAGTCAACGCAACTCTAACTGGCAGAGGCGAGCTTTTTAAAATTTGTTTTTGAGAGCGGCCTCTTTAAAGCTGGACATCGGCAAAGCTTCTGTTAGGATCATTGGGGCGCCGTGGTGGGAGTCGGAAATAAGTTTAAAGCACTAACACTATTGTGTGATTAAATGAACGCAGTTCTGACATGCACTGCGAGTCCGTAGTGCATTTGCAGAGGCGAGTTTTTCAAAAACCCGTTATAGAGATGGGTGTCTTTCTAGATGGACATAGGAAAGACAACAACATATTAAAATATCTTGCTTTCTTTGACGTTCTTCCAAGATCATATTATATGGGTCACTATCTGTATATCCTAGCCTGCAAATCAGGCAAGTTTCTGCTATTACCATTGCGGGCGCCGTGGTGGGTGTTGGAATTAAGTTCCAAGCACTTATAGTATAGTGTTATTAAATAAACTTAATTGTGGCATTCATTGCGGCGTCACAATGGATTGGCAGAGGCGTACTTTTTTAAACATGTTTTAAAGATGGGCGTCTTTCGAGCTGGACATCAGGCAATCTTCTGCTAGGACCATTGTATGCGCCGTGGTGAGTGTTGGAATTAAGTTCCAAGCACTAATAAAATAGTGTTATTAAAAAAACTTAATTGTGGCATTCATTGCGGCGTCACAATGGACTGGTAGAGGCGAGCTTTTCAAAACATTTTATTTGAATGCCGTGTTGGGTGTTGGCATTGAGTTGAAAGCACTAACAGTTAGGTATAGTGTGATTAAGTAAACGCAATTCTTGCTGACAGATGCGAGCTTTTTAAAATTTGTTTTTGAGAGGGGCCTCTTTAAAGCTGGACATCGGGAAAGCTTCTGTTAGGATCATAGGGGCGCCGTAGTGGGAGTCGGAAATAAGTTTAAAGCACTAACAGTATTTTGTGATTAAATGAACGTAGTTCTGACAAGCAGAGGCGAGTTTTTCAAAACATTTTATTGAGAGGGGTGTCCATCTTTACTGAAATTGGACAAGCCTCTGCTAGGACCATTTGGGGCGCCGTGTTGGGTGTTGGAATTGAGTTGAAAGCACTAAAAGTTAAGTATAGTGTGATTAAGTAAACGCAATTCTTGCTGGCAGATGCGAGCTTTTTAAAATTTGTTTTCGAGAGGGGCCTCTTTAAAGCTGGACATCGGCAAAGCTTCTGTTAGGATCATTGGGGCGCCGTGGTGGGAGTCGGAAATAAGTTTAAAGCACTAACAGTTTTGTGTGATTGATTAAATGAACGCATGCGTACTTTTCAAAAACTGTTATCGAGAGGGCTTTTGCTCTGCATTGGCAGAGGGGAGCTTTTCAAAAACATTTTTTGAGAGGGGCGTCTTTCTAGCTTGACAACGGGCAAGCCTCTGTTAGGACCATTTGGGGCGCCGTGTTGGGAGTTGGAAATAAGTTTAAAGCACTAACAGTATTGTGTGATTAAATGAACGCAGTTCTGACGTGCACTGCGAGGCCGTAGTGCATTTGCAGAGGCAAGCTTTTTAAAAACCCGTTTTAGAGATGGGCGTCTTTCTAACTGGACAAAGGAAAGACAACAACATAATAAAATACATTGCTTCAAATCAGGAGTTTCTGCTATGACCATTAGGGCGCCGTGGTGGGTGTTGGAATTTAGTTTTTATTAAATAAACTTAATTGCGGCATTCATTGCGGCGTCACAATGGATTGGCAGAGGCGTACGTTTTTAAACATGTTTTAAAGATGGGCGTCTTTCGAGCTGGACATCAGGCAAGTTTCTGCTAGGACCATTGTATGCGCCGTGGTGAGTGTTGGAATTAAGTTCCAAGCACTAATAAAATAGTGTTATTAAAAAAACTTAATTGTGGCATTCATTGCGGCGTCACAATGGACTGGCAGAGGCGAGCTTTTTAAAACATTTTATTTGGGGCGCCTTGTTGGGTGTTGAAATTGAGTTGAAAGCACTAACAGTTAAGTATAGTGTGATTAAGTAAACGCAATTCTTGCTGGCAGAGGCGAGCTTTTTAAAATTTGTTTTTGAGAGGGGCCTCTTTAAAGCTGAACTTCGGGAAAGCTTCTGTTAGGATCATTGGAGCGCCGTAGTGGGAGTCGGAAAAAAGTTTAAAGCACTAACAGTTTTGTGTGATTAAATGAACGCATGCGTACTTTTCAAAAACTGTTATCGAGAGGGCTTTTGTTCTGCATTGGCAGAGGGGAGCTTTTCAAAAACATTTTTCGAGAGGGGCGTCTTTCTAGCTTGACAATGGGCAAGCCCCTGCTAGGACCATTTTGGGCGCCGTGTTGGGTGTTGGAAGTTAGTTGAAAGCACAAAACAGTTAAGTATAGTGTGATTAAGTCAACGCAACTCTAACTGGCAGAGGCGAGCTTTTTAAAATTTGTTTTTGAGAGCGGCCTCTTTAAAGCTGGACATCGGCAAAGCTTCTGTTAGGATCATTGGGGTGCCGTGGTGGGAGTCGGAAATAAGTTTAAAGCACTAACACTATTGTGTGATTAAATGAACGCAGTTCTGACATGCACTGCGAGTCCGTAGTGCATTTGCAGAGGCGAGTTTTTCAAAAACCCGTTATAGAGATGGGTGTCTTTCTAGATGGACATAGGAAAGACAACAACATATTAAAATATCTTGCTTTCTTTGACGTTCTTCCAAGATCATATTATATGGGTCACTATCTGTATATCCTAGCCTGCAAATCAGGCAAGTTTCTGCTATTACCATTGCGGGCGCCGTGGTGGGTGTTGGAATTAAGTTCCAAGCACTTATAGTATAGTGTTATTAAATAAACTTAATTGTGGCATTCATTGCGGCGTCACAATGGATTGGCAGAGGCGTACTTTTTTAAACCTGTTTTAAAGATGGGCGTCTTTCGAGCTGGACATCAGGCAAGCTTCTGCTAGGACCATTGTATGCGCCGTGGTGAGAGTTGGAATTAAGTTCCAAGCACTAATAAAATAGTGTTATTAAAAAAACTTAATTGTGGCATTCATTGCGGCGTCACAATGGACTGGCAGAGGCGAGCTTTTTAAAACATTTTATTTGGGGCGCCGTGTTGGGTGTTGGAATTGAGTTGAAAGCACTAACAGTTAAGTATAGTGTGATTAAGTAAACGCAATTCTTGCTGACAGATGCGAGCTTTTTAAAATTTGTTTTTGAGAGGGGCCTCTTTAAAGCTGGACATCGGGAAAGCTTCTGTTAGGATCATAGGGGCGCCGTAGTGGGAGTCGGAAATAAGTTTAAAGCACTAACAGTATTGTGTGATTAAATGAACGTAGTTCTAACAAGCAGAGGCGAGCTTTTCAAAACATTTTATTGAGAGGGGTGTCCATCTTTACCGAAATTGGACAAGCCTCTGCTAGGAACATTTGGGGCGCCGTGTTGGGTGTTGGAATTGAGTTGAAAGCACGAACAGTTAAGTATAGTGTGATTAAGTAAACGCAATTCTAGCTGGCAGAGGCGAGCTTTTTAAAATTTGTTTTCGAGAGGGGCCTCTTTAAAGCTGGACATCGGGAAAGCTTCTGTTAGGATCATTGGGGCGCCGTGGTGGGAGTCGGAAATAAGTTTAAAGCACTAACAGTTTTGTGTGATTGATTAAATGAACGCATGCGTACTTTTCAAAAACTGTTATCGAGAGGGCTTTTGCTCTGCATTGGCAGAGGGGCGCTTTTCAAAAACATTTTTTGAGAGGGGCGTCTTTCTAGCTTGACAATGGGCAAGCCTCTGCTAGGACCATTTGGGGCGCCGTGTTGGGAGTTGGAAATAAGTTTAAAGCACTAACAGTATTGTGTGATTAAATGAACGCAGTTCTGACGTGCACTGCGGGGCCGTAGTGCATTTGCAGAGGCAAGCTTTTCAAAAACCCGTTTTAGAGATGGGCGTCTTTCTAACTGGACAAAGGAAAGACAACATCATATTAAAATACATTGCTTCAAATCAGGAGTTTCTGCTATGACCATTAGGGCGCCGTGGTGGGTGTTGGAATTTAGTTTTTATTAAATAAACCTCATTGCGGCATTTATTGCGGCGTCACAATGGATTGGCAGAGGCGTACTTTTTTAAACATGTTTTAAAGATGGGCGTCTTTCGAGCTGGACATCAGGCAAGCTTCTGCTAGGAACATTAGTGGCGCCGTTGTTGGTGTTGGAATTAAGTTCCAAGCACAAATAGTATAGTCTGATTAAACAAACTTAATTGTGGCATTCATTGCGGCGTCACAATGGACTGGCAGAGGCGAGCTTTTTAAAACATTTTATTTGGGGCGCCGTGTTGGGTGTTGAAATTGAGTTGAAAGCACTAACAGTTAAGTATAGTGTGATTAAGTAAACGCAATTCTTGCTGGCAGAGGCGAGCTTTTTAAAATTTGTTTTTGAGAGGGGCCTCTTTAAAGCTGAACTTCGGGAAAGCTTCTGTTAGGATCATTGGAGCGCCGTAGTGGGAGTCGGAAATAAGTTTAAAGCACTAACAGTTTTGTGTGATTAAATGAACGCATGCGTACTTTTCAAAAACTGTTATCGAGAGGGCTTTTGTTCTGCATTGGCAGAGGGGAGCTTTTCAAAAACATTTTTCGAGAGGGGCGTCTTTCTAGCTTGACAATGGGCAAGCCCCTGCTAGGACCATTTTGGGCGCCGTGTTGGGTGTTGGAAGTTAGTTAAAAGCACAAAACAGTTAAGTATAGTGTGATTAAGTCAACGCAACTCTAACTGGCAGAGGCGAGCTTTTTAAAATTTGTTTTTGAGAGCGGCCTCTTTAAAGCTGGACATCGGCAAAGCTTCTGTTAGGATCATTGGGGCGCCGTGGTGGGAGTCGGAAATAAGTTTAAAGCACTAACACTATTGTGTGATTAAATGAACGCAGTTCTGACATGCACTGCGAGTCCGTAGTGCATTTGCAGAGGCGAGTTTTTCAAAAACCCGTTATAGAGATGGGTGTCTTTCTAGATGGACATAGGAAAGACAACAACATATTAAAATATCTTGCTTTCTTTGACGTTCTTCCAAGATCATATTATATGGGTCACTATCTGTATATCCTAGCCTGCAAATCAGGCAAGTTTCTGCTATTACCATTGCGGGCGCCGTGGTGGGTGTTGGAATTAAGTTCCAAGCACTTATAGTATAGTGTTATTAAATAAACTTAATTGTGGCATTCATTGCGGCGTCACAATGGATTGGCAGAGGCGTACTTTTTTAAACATGTTTTAAAGATGGGCGTCTTTCGAGCTGGACATCAGGCAATCTTCTGCTAGGACCATTGTATGCGCCGTGGTGAGTGTTGGAATTAAGTTCCAAGCACTAATAAAATAGTGTTATTAAAAAAACTTAATTGTGGCATTCATTGCGGCGTCACAATGGACTGGTAGAGGCGAGCTTTTCAAAACATTTTATTTGAATGCCGTGTTGGGTGTTGGCATTGAGTTGAAAGCACTAACAGTTAGGTATAGTGTGATTAAGTAAACGCAATTCTTGCTGACAGATGCGAGCTTTTTAAAATTTGTTTTTGAGAGGGGCCTCTTTAAAGCTGGACATCGGGAAAGCTTCTGTTAGGATCATAGGGGCGCCGTAGTGGGAGTCGGAAATAAGTTTAAAGCACTAACAGTATTTTGTGATTAAATGAACGTAGTTCTGACAAGCAGAGGCGAGTTTTTCAAAACATTTTATTGAGAGGGGTGTCCATCTTTACTGAAATTGGACAAGCCTCTGCTAGGACCATTTGGGGCGCCGTGTTGGGTGTTGGAATTGAGTTGAAAGCACTAAAAGTTAAGTATAGTGTGATTAAGTAAACGCAATTCTTGCTGGCAGATGCGAGCTTTTTAAAATTTGTTTTCGAGAGGGGCCTCTTTAAAGCTGGACATCGGCAAAGCTTCTGTTAGGATCATTGGGGCGCCGTGGTGGGAGTCGGAAATAAGTTTAAAGCACTAACAGTTTTGTGTGATTGATTAAATGAACGCATGCGTACTTTTCAAAAACTGTTATCGAGAGGGCTTTTGCTCTGCATTGGCAGAGGGGAGCTTTTCAAAAACATTTTTTGAGAGGGGCGTCTTTCTAGCTTGACAACGGGCAAGCCTCTGTTAGGACCATTTGGGGCGCCGTGTTGGGAGTTGGAAATAAGTTTAAAGCACTAACAGTATTGTGTGATTAAATGAACGCAGTTCTGACGTGCACTGCGAGGCCGTAGTGCATTTGCAGAGGCAAGCTTTTTAAAAACCCGTTTTAGAGATGGGCGTCTTTCTAACTGGACAAAGGAAAGACAACAACATAATAAAATACATTGCTTCAAATCAGGAGTTTCTGCTATGACCATTAGGGCGCCGTGGTGGGTGTTGGAATTTAGTTTTTATTAAATAAACTTAATTGCGGCATTCATTGCGGCGTCACAATGGATTGGCAGAGGCGTACGTTTTTAAACATGTTTTAAAGATGGGCGTCTTTCGAGCTGGACATCAGGCAAGTTTCTGCTAGGACCATTGTATGCGCCGTGGTGAGTGTTGGAATTAAGTTCCAAGCACTAATAAAATAGTGTTATTAAAAAAACTTAATTGTGGCATTCATTGCGGCGTCACAATGGACTGGCAGAGGCGAGCTTTTTAAAACATTTTATTTGGGGCGCCTTGTTGGGTGTTGAAATTGAGTTGAAAGCACTAACAGTTAAGTATAGTGTGATTAAGTAAACGCAATTCTTGCTGGCAGAGGCGAGCTTTTTAAAATTTGTTTTTGAGAGGGGCCTCTTTAAAGCTGAACTTCGGGAAAGCTTCTGTTAGGATCATTGGAGCGCCGTAGTGGGAGTCGGAAAAAAGTTTAAAGCACTAACAGTTTTGTGTGATTAAATGAACGCATGCGTACTTTTCAAAAACTGTTATCGAGAGGGCTTTTGTTCTGCATTGGCAGAGGGGAGCTTTTCAAAAACATTTTTCGAGAGGGGCGTCTTTCTAGCTTGACAATGGGCAAGCCCCTGCTAGGACCATTTTGGGCGCCGTGTTGGGTGTTGGAAGTTAGTTGAAAGCACAAAACAGTTAAGTATAGTGTGATTAAGTCAACGCAACTCTAACTGGCAGAGGCGAGCTTTTTAAAATTTGTTTTTGAGAGCGGCCTCTTTAAAGCTGGACATCGGCAAAGCTTCTGTTAGGATCATTGGGGTGCCGTGGTGGGAGTCGGAAATAAGTTTAAAGCACTAACACTATTGTGTGATTAAATGAACGCAGTTCTGACATGCACTGCGAGTCCGTAGTGCATTTGCAGAGGCGAGTTTTTCAAAAACCCGTTATAGAGATGGGTGTCTTTCTAGATGGACATAGGAAAGACAACAACATATTAAAATATCTTGCTTTCTTTGACGTTCTTCCAAGATCATATTATATGGGTCACTATCTGTATATCCTAGCCTGCAAATCAGGCAAGTTTCTGCTATTACCATTGCGGGCGCCGTGGTGGGTGTTGGAATTAAGTTCCAAGCACTTATAGTATAGTGTTATTAAATAAACATAATTGTGGCATTCATTGCGGCGTCACAATGGATTGGCAGAGGCGTACTTTTTTAAACCTGTTTTAAAGATGGGCGTCTTTCGAGCTGGACATCAGGCAAGCTTCTGCTAGGACCATTGTATGCGCCGTGGTGAGAGTTGGAATTAAGTTCCAAGCACTAATAAAATAGTGTTATTAAAAAAACTTAATTGTGGCATTCATTGCGGCGTCACAATGGACTGGCAGAGGCGAGCTTTTTAAAACATTTTATTTGGGGCGCCGTGTTGGGTGTTGGAATTGAGTTGAAAGCACTAACAGTTAAGTATAGTGTGATTAAGTAAACGCAATTCTTGCTGACAGATGCGAGCTTTTTAAAATTTGTTTTTGAGAGGGGCCTCTTTAAAGCTGGACATCGGGAAAGCTTCTGTTAGGATCATAGGGGCGCCGTAGTGGGAGTCGGAAATAAGTTTAAAGCACTAACAGTATTGTGTGATTAAATGAACGTAGTTCTAACAAGCAGAGGCGAGCTTTTCAAAACATTTTATTGAGAGGGGTGTCCATCTTTACCGAAATTGGACAAGCCTCTGCTAGGAACATTTGGGGCGCCGTGTTGGGTGTTGGAATTGAGTTGAAAGCACGAACAGTTAAGTATAGTGTGATTAAGTAAACGCAATTCTAGCTGGCAGAGGCGAGCTTTTTAAAATTTGTTTTCGAGAGGGGCCTCTTTAAAGCTGGACATCGGGAAAGCTTCTGTTAGGATCATTGGGGCGCCGTGGTGGGAGTCGGAAATAAGTTTAAAGCACTAACAGTTTTGTGTGATTGATTAAATGAACGCATGCGTACTTTTCAAAAACTGTTATCGAGAGGGCTTTTGCTCTGCATTGGCAGAGGGGCGCTTTTCAAAAACATTTTTTGAGAGGGGCGTCTTTCTAGCTTGACAATGGGCAAGCCTCTGCTAGGACCATTTGGGGCGCCGTGTTGGGAGTTGGAAATAAGTTTAAAGCACTAACAGTATTGTGTGATTAAATGAACGCAGTTCTGACGTGCACTGCGAGGCCGTAGTGCATTTGCAGAGGCAAGCTTTTCAAAAACCCGTTTTAGAGATGGGCGTCTTTCTAACTGGACAAAGGAAAGACAACATCATATTAAAATACATTGCTTCAAATCAGGAGTTTCTGCTATGACCATTAGGGCGCCGTGGTGGGTGTTGGAATTTAGTTTTTATTAAATAAACCTCATTGCGGCATTTATTGCGGCGTCACAATGGATTGGCAGAGGCGTACTTTTTTAAACATGTTTTAAAGATGGGCGTCTTTCGAGCTGGACATCAGGCAAGCTTCTGCTAGGAACATTAGTGGCGCCGTTGTTGGTGTTGGAATTAAGTTCCAAGCACAAATAGTATAGTCTGATTAAACAAACTTAATTGTGGCATTCATTGCGGCGTCACAATGGACTGGCAGAGGCGAGCTTTTTAAAACATTTTATTTGGGGCGCCGTGTTGGGTGTTGGAATTGAGTTGAAAGCACTAACAGTTAAGTATAGTGTGATTAAGTAAACGCAATTCTTGCTGGCAGAGGCGAGCTTTTTAAAATTTGTTTTTGAGAGGGGCCTCTTTAAAGCTGGACTTCGGGAAAGCTTCTGTTAGGATCATTGGAGCGCCGTAGTGGGAGTCGGAAATAAGTTTAAAGCACTAACAGTTTTGTGTGATTAAATGAACGCATGCGTACTTTTCAAAAACTGTTATCGAGAGGGCTTTTGTTCTGCATTGGCAGAGGGGAGCTTTTCAAAAACATTTTTCGAGAGGGGCGTCTTTCTAGCTTGACAATGGGCAAGCCCCTGCTAGGACCATTTTGGGCGCCATGTTGGGTGTTGGAATTTAGTTGAAAGCACAAAACAGTTAAGTATAGTGTGATTAAGTCAACGCAACTCTAACTGGCAGAGGCGAGCTTTTTAAAATTTGTTTTTGAGAGCGGCCTCTTTAAAGCTGGACATCGGCAAAGCTTCTGTTAGGATCATTGGGGCGCCGTGGTGGGAGTCGGAAATAAGTTTAAAGCACTAACACTATTGTGTGATTAAATGAACGCAGTTCTGACATGCACTGCGAGTCCGTAGTGCATTTGCAGAGGCGAGTTTTTCAAAAACCCGTTATAGAGATGGGCGTCTTTCTAGATGGACATAGGAAAGACAACAACATATTAAAATATCTTGCTTTCTTTGACGTTCTTCCAAGATCATATTATATGGGTCACTATCTGTATATCCTAGCCTGCAAATCAGGCAAGTTTCTGCTATTACCATTGCGGGCGCCGTGGTGGGTGTTAGAATTAAGTTCCAAGCACTTATAGTATAGTGTTATTAAATAAACTTAATTGTGGCATTCATTGCGGCGTCACAATGGATTGGCAGAGGCGTACTTTTTTAAACCTGTTTTAAAGATGGGCGTCTTTCGAGCTGGACATCAGGCAAGCTTCTGCTAGGACCATTGTATGCGCCGTGGTGAGAGTTGGAATTAAGTTCCAAGCACTAATAAAATAGTGTTATTAAAAAAACTTAATTGTGGCATTCATTGCGGCGCCACAATGGATTAGCAGAGGCGAGCTTTTCAAAACATTTTATTAGAGGGGTGTCCTTCTTTCCCGAAATGGGGCAAGCCTCTGCTAGAAACATTATTGGCGCCGTTGTTGGTGTGGAATTAAGTTCCAAGCACAAATAGTATAGTCTGATTAAACAAACTTAATTGTGGCATTCATTGCGGCGTCACAATGGACTGGCAGAGGCGAGCTTTTTAAAACATTTTATTTGGGGCGCCGTGTTGGGTGTTGGAATTGAGTTGAAAGCACTAACAGTTAAGTATAGTGTGATTAAGTAAACGCAATTCTTGCTGGCAGAGGCGAGCTTTTTAAAATTTGTTTTTGAGAGGGGCCTCTTTAAAGCTGGACTTTGGGAAAGCTTCTGTTAGGATCATTGGAGCGCCGTAGTGGGAGTCGGAAATAAGTTTAAAGCACTAACAGTTTTGTGTGATTAAATGAACGCATGCGTACTTTTCAAAAACTGTTATCGAGAGGGCTTTTGTTCTGCATTGGCAGAGGGGAGCTTTTCAAAAACATTTTTCGAGAGGGGCGTCTTTCTAGCTTGACAATGGGCAAGCCCCTGCTAGGACCATTTTGGGCGCCGTGTTGGGTGTTGGAATTTAGTTGAAAGCACAAAACAGTTAAGTATAGTGTGATTAAGTCAACGCAACTCTAACTGGCAGAGGCGAGCTTTTTAAAATTTGTTTTTGAGAGCGGCCTCTTTAAAGCTGGACATCGGCAAAGCTTCTGTTAGGATCATTGGGGCGCCGTGGTGGGAGTCGGAAATAAGTTTAAAGCACTAACACTATTGTGTGATTAAATGAACGCAGTTCTGACATGCACTGCGAGTCCGTAGTGCATTTGCAGAGGCGAGTTTTTCAAAAACCCGTTATAGAGATGGGCGTCTTTCTAGATGGACATAGGAAAGACAACAACATATTAAAATATCTTGCTTTCTTTGACGTTCTTCCAAGATCATATTATATGGGTCACTATCTGTATATCCTAGCCTGCAAATCAGGCAAGTTTCTGCTATTACCATTGCGGGCGCCGTGGTGGGTGTTGGAATTAAGTTCCAAGCACTTATAGTATAGTGTTATTAAATAAACTTAATTGTGGCATTCATTGCGGCGTCACAATGGATTGGCAGAGGCGTACTTTTTTAAACCTGTTTTAAAGATGGGCGTCTTTCGAGCTGGACATCAGGCAAGCTTCTGCTAGGACCATTGTATGCGCCGTGGTGAGAGTTGGAATTAAGTTCCAAGCACTAATAAAATAGTGTTATTAAAAAAACTTAATTGTGGCATTCATTGCGGCGCCACAATGGATTAGCAGAGGCGAGCTTTTCAAAACATTTTATTAGAGGGGTGTCCTTCTTTCCCGAAATGGGGCAAGCCTCTGCTAGAAACATTATTGGCGCCGTTGTTGGTGTGGAATTAAGTTCCAAGCACAAATAGTATAGTCTGATTAAACAAACTTAATTGTGGCATTCATTGCGGCGTCACAATGGACTGGCAGAGGCGAGCTTTTTAAAACATTTTTTTTGGGGGCGCCGTTTTGGGTGTTGGAATTGAGTTGAAAGCACTAACAGTTAAGTATAGTGTGATTAAGTAAACGCAATTCTTGCTGACAGATGCGAGCTTTTTAAAATTTGTTTTTGAGAGGGGCCTCTTTAAAGCTGGACATCGGGAAAGCTTCTGTTAGGATCATAGGGGCGCCGTAGTGGGGTCGGAAATAAGTTTAAAGCAATAACAGTATTGTGTGATTAAATGAACGTAGTTCTAACAAGCAGAGGCGAGCTTTTCAAAACATTTTATTGAGAGGGGTGTCCATCTTTACCGAAATTGGACAAGCCTCTGCTAGGACCATTTGGGGCGCCGTGTTGGGTGTTGGAATTGAGTTGAAAGCACTAACAGTTAAGTATAGTGTGATTAAGTAAACGCAATTCTTGCTGGCAGATGCGAGCTTTTTAAAATTTGTTTTCGAGAGGGGCCTCTTTAAAGCTGGACTTTGGGAAAGCTTCTGTTAGGATCATTGGAGCGCCGTAGTGGGAGTCGGAAATAAGTTTAAAGCACTAACAGTTTTGTGTGATTAAATGAACGCATGCGTACTTTTCAAAAACTGTTATCGAGAGGGCTTTTGTTCTGCATTGGCAGAGGGGAGCTTTTCAAAAACATTTTTCGAGAGGGGCGTCTTTCTAGCTTGACAATGGGCAAGCCCCTGCTAGGACCATTTTGGGCGCCGTGTTGGGTGTTGGAATTTAGTTGAAAGCACAAAACAGTTAAGTATAGTGTGATTAAGTCAACGCAACTCTAACTGGCAGAGGCGAGCTTTTTAAAATTTGTTTTTGAGAGCGGCCTCTTTAAAGCTGGACATCGGCAAAGCTTCTGTTAGGATCATTGGGGCGCCGTGGTGGGAGTCGGAAATAAGTTTAAAGCACTAACACTATTGTGTGATTAAATGAACGCAGTTCTGACATGCACTGCGAGTCCGTAGTGCATTTGCAGAGGCGAGTTTTTCAAAAACCCGTTATAGAGATGGGCGTCTTTCTAGATGGACATAGGAAAGACAACAACATATTAAAATATCTTGCTTTCTTTGACGTTCTTCCAAGATCATATTATATGGGTCACTATCTGTATATCCTAGCCTGCAAATCAGGCAAGTTTCTGCTATTACCATTGCGGGCGCCGTGGTGGGTGTTGGAATTAAGTTCCAAGCACTTATAGTATAGTGTTATTAAATAAACTTAATTGTGGCATTCATTGCGGCGTCACAATGGATTGGCAGAGGCGTACTTTTTTAAACCTGTTTTAAAGATGGGCGTCTTTCGAGCTGGACATCAGGCAAGCTTCTGCTAGGACCATTGTATGCGCCGTGGTGAGAGTTGGAATTAAGTTCCAAGCACTAATAAAATAGTGTTATTAAAAAAACTTAATTGTGGCATTCATTGCGGCGCCACAATGGATTAGCAGAGGCGAGCTTTTCAAAACATTTTATTAGAGGGGTGTCCTTCTTTCCCGAAATGGGGCAAGCCTCTGCTAGAAACATTATTGGCGCCGTTGTTGGTGTGGAATTAAGTTCCAAGCACAAATAGTATAGTCTGATTAAACAAACTTAATTGTGGCATTCATTGCGGCGTCACAATGGACTGGCAGAGGCGAGCTTTTTAAAACATTTTTTTTGGGGGCGCCGTTTTGGGTGTTGGAATTGAGTTGAAAGCACTAACAGTTAAGTATAGTGTGATTAAGTAAACGCAATTCTTGCTGACAGATGCGAGCTTTTTAAAATTTGTTTTTGAGAGGGGCCTCTTTAAAGCTGGACATCGGGAAAGCTTCTGTTAGGATCATAGGGGCGCCGTAGTGGGGTCGGAAATAAGTTTAAAGCAATAACAGTATTGTGTGATTAAATGAACGTAGTTCTAACAAGCAGAGGCGAGCTTTTCAAAACATTTTATTGAGAGGGGTGTCCATCTTTACCGAAATTGGACAAGCCTCTGCTAGGACCATTTGGGGCGCCGTGTTGGGTGTTGGAATTGAGTTGAAAGCACTAACAGTTAAGTATAGTGTGATTAAGTAAACGCAATTCTTGCTGGCAGATGCGAGCTTTTTAAAATTTGTTTTCGAGAGGGGCCTCTTTAATGCTGGACATCGGGAAAGCTTCTGTTAGGATCATTGGGGCGCCGTGGTGGGAGTCGGAAATAAGTTTAAAGCACTAACAGTTTTGTGTGATTGATTAAATGAACGCATGCGTACTTTTCAAAAACTGTTATCGAGAGGGCTTTTGCTCTGCATTGGCAGAGGGGAGCTTTTCAAAAACATTTTTTGAGAGGGGCGTCTTTCTAGCTTGACAACGGGCAAGCCTCTGCTAGGACCATTTGGGGCGCCGTGTTGGGAGTTGGAAATAAGTTTAAAGCACTAACAGTATTGTGTGATTAAATGAACGCAGTTCTGACGTGCACTGCGAGGCCGTAGTGCATTTGCAGAGGCAAGCTTTTCAAAAACCCGTTTTAGAGATGGGCGTCTTTCTAACTGGACAAAGGAAAGACAACAACATATTAAAATACATTGCTTCAAATCAGGAGTTTCTGCTATGACCATTAGGGCGCCGTGGTGGGTGTTGGAATTTAGTTTTTATTAAATAAACTTAATTGCGGCATTCATTGCGGCGTCACAATGGATTGGCAGAGGCGTACGTTTTTAAACATGTTTTAAAGATGGGCGTCTTTCGAGCTGGACATCAGGCAAGTTTTTGCTAGGACCATTGTATGCGACGTGGTGAGTGTTGGAATTAAGTTCCAAGCACTAATAAAATAGTGTTATTAAAAAAACTTAATTGTGGCATTCATTGCGGCGTCACAATGGATTAGCAGAGGCGAGCTTTTCAAAACATTTTATTAGAGGGGTGTCCTTCGTTCCCGAAATGGGGCAAGCCTCTGCTAGGAACATTAGTGGCGCCGTTGTTGGTGTTGGAATTAAGTTCCAAGCACAAATAGTATAGTCTGATTAAACAAACTTAATTGTGGCATTCATTGCGGCGTCACAATGGACTGGCAGAGGCGAGCTTTTTAAAACATTTTATTTGGGGCGCCGTGTTGGGTGTTGGAATTGAGTTGAAAGCACTAACAGTTAAGTATAGTGTGATTAAGTAAACGCAATTCTTGCTGGCAGAGGCGAGCTTTTTAAAATTTGTTTTTGAGAGGGGCCTCTTTAAAGCTGGACTTCGGGAAAGCTTCTGTTACGATCATTGGAGCGCCGTAGTGGGAGTCGGAAATAAGTTTAAAGCACTAACAGTTTTGTGTGATTAAATGAACGCATGCGTACTTTTCAAAAACTGTTATCGAGAGGGCTTTTGTTCTGCATTGGCAGAGGGGAGCTTTTCAAAAACATTTTTCGAGAGGGGCGTCTTTCTAGCTTGACAATGGGCAAGCCCCTGCTAGGACCATTTTGGGCGCCATGTTGGGTGTTGGAATTTAGTTGAAAGCACAAAACAGTTAAGTATAGTGTGATTAAGTCAACGCAACTCTAACTGGCAGAGGCGAGCTTTTTAAAATTTGTTTTTGAGAGCGGCCTCTTTAAAGCTGGACATCGGCAAAGCTTCTGTTAGGATCATTGGGGCGCCGTGGTGGGAGTCGGAAATAAGTTTAAAGCACTAACACTATTGTGTGATTAAATGAACGCAGTTCTGACATGCACTGCGAGTCCGTAGTGCATTTGCAGAGGCGAGTTTTTCAAAAACCCGTTATAGAGATGGGCGTCTTTCTAGATGGACATAGGAAAGACAACAACATATTAAAATATCTTGCTTTCTTTGACGTTCTTCCAAGATCATATTATATGGGTCACTATCTGTATATCCTAGCCTGCAAATCAGGCAAGTTTCTGCTATTACCATTGCGGGCGCCGTGGTGGGTGTTGGAATTAAGTTCCAAGCACTTATAGTATAGTGTTATTAAATAAACTTAATTGTGGCGTTCATTGCGGCGTCACAATGGATTGGCAGAGGCGTACTTTTTTAAACCTGTTTTAAAGATGGGCGTCTTTCGAGCTGGACATCAGGCAAGCTTCTGCTAGGACCATTGTATGCGCCGTGGTGAGAGTTGGAATTAAGTTCCAAGCACTAATAAAATAGTGTTATTAAAAAAACTTAATTGTGGCATTCATTGCGGCGCCACAATGGATTAGCAGAGGCGAGCTTTTCAAAACATTTTATTAGAGGGGTGTCCTTCTTTCCCGAAATGGGGCAAGCCTCTGCTAGAAACATTATTGGCGCCGTTGTTGGTGTGGAATTAAGTTCCAAGCACAAATAGTATAGTCTGATTAAACAAACTTAATTGTGGCATTCATTGCGGCGTCACAATGGACTGGCAGAGGCGAGCTTTTTAAAACATTTTATTTGGGGCGCCGTGTTGGGTGTTGGAATTGAGTTGAAAGCACTAACAGTTAAGTATAGTGTGATTAAGTAAACGCAATTCTTGCTGGCAGAGGCGAGCTTTTTAAAATTTGTTTTTGAGAGGGGCCTCTTTAAAGCTGGACTTCGGGAAAGCTTCTGTTAGGATCATTGGAGCGCCGTAGTGGGAGTCGGAAATAAGTTTAAAGCACTAACAGTTTTGTGTGATTAAATGAACGCATGCGTACTTTTCAAAAACTGTTATCGAGAGGGCTTTTGTTCTGCATTGGCAGAGGGGAGCTTTTCAAAAACATTTTTCGAGAGGGGCGTCTTTCTAGCTTGACAATGGGCAAGCCCCTGCTAGGACCATTTTGGGCGCCGTGTTGGGTGTTGGAATTTAGTTGAAAGCACAAAACAGTTAAGTATAGTGTGATTAAGTCAACGCAACTCTAACTGGCAGAGGCGAGCTTTTTAAAATTTGTTTTTGAGAGCGGCCTCTTTAAAGCTGGACATCGGCAAAGCTTCTGTTAGGATCATTGGGGCGCCGTGGTGGGAGTCGGAAATAAGTTTAAAGCACTAACACTATTGTGTGATTAAATGAACGCAGTTCTGACATGCACTGCGAGTCCGTAGTGCATTTGCAGAGGCGAGTTTTTCAAAAACCCGTTATAGAGATGGGCGTCTTTCTAGATGGACATAGGAAAGACAACAACATATTAAAATATCTTGCTTTCTTTGACGTTCTTCCAAGATCATATTATATGGGTCACTATCTGTATATCCTAGCCTGCAAATCAGGCAAGTTTCTGCTATTACCATTGCGGGCGCCGTGGTGGGTGTTGGAATTAAGTTCCAAGCACTTATAGTATAGTGTTATTAAATAAACTTAATTGTGGCATTCATTGCGGCGTCACAATGGATTGGCAGAGGCGTACTTTTTTAAACCTGTTTTAAAGATGGGCGTCTTTCGAGCTGGACATCAGGCAAGCTTCTGCTAGGACCATTGTATGCGCCGTGGTGAGAGTTGGAATTAAGTTCCAAGCACTAATAAAATAGTGTTATTAAAAAAACTTAATTGTGGCATTCATTGCGGCGCCACAATGGATTAGCAGAGGCGAGCTTTTAAAAACATTTTATTAGAGGGGTGTCCTTCTTTCCCGAAATGGGGCAAGCCTCTGCTAGAAACATTATTGGCGCCGTTGTTGGTGTGGAATTAAGTTCCAAGCACAAATAGTATAGTCTGATTAAACAAACTTAATTGTGGCATTCATTGCGGCGTCACAATAGACTGGCAGAGGCGAGCTTTTTAAAACATTTTTTTTTGGGGCGCCGTTTTGGGTGTTGGAATTGAGTTGAAAGCACTAACAGTTAAGTATAGTGTGATTAAGTAAACGCAATTCTTGCTGACAGATGCGAGCTTTTTAAAATTTGTTTTTGAGAGGGGCTCTTTAAAGCTGGACATCGGGAAAGCTTCTGTTAGGATCATAGGGGCGCCGTAGTGGGGTCGGAAATAAGTTTAAAGCAATAACAGTATTGTGTGATTAAATGAACGTAGTTCTAACAAGCAGAGGCGAGCTTTTCAAAACATTTTATTGAGAGGGGTGTCCATCTTTACCGAAATTGGACAAGCCTCTGCTAGGACCATTTGGGGCGCCGTGTTGGGTGTTGGAATTGAGTTGAAAGCACTAACAGTTAAGTATAGTGTGATTAAGTAAACGCAATTCTTGCTGGCAGATGCGAGCTTTTTAAAATTTGTTTTCGAGAGGGGCCTCTTTAATGCTGGACATCGGGAAAGCTTCTGTTAGGATCATTGGGGCGCCGTGGTGGGAGTCGGAAATAAGTTTAAAGCACTAACAGTTTTGTGTGATTGATTAAATGAACGCATGCGTACTTTTCAAAAACTGTTATCGAGAGGGCTTTTGCTCTGCATTGGCAGAGGGGAGCTTTTCAAAAACATTTTTTGAGAGGGGCGTCTTTCTAGCTTGACAACGGGCAAGCCTCTGCTAGGACCATTTGGGGCGCCGTGTTGGGAGTTGGAAATAAGTTTAAAGCACTAACAGTATTGTGTGATTAAATGAACGCAGTTCTGACGTGCACTGCGAGGCCGTAGTGCATTTGCAGTGGCAAGCTTTTCAAAAACCCGTTTTAGAGATGGGCGTCTTTCTAACTGGAAAAAGGAAAGACAACAACATATTAAAATACATTGCTTCAAATCAGGAGTTTCTGCTATGACCATTAGGGCGCCGTGGTGGGTGTTGGAATTTAGTTTTTATTAAATAAACTTAATTGCGGCATTCATTGCGGCGTCACAATGGATTGGCAGAGGCGTACGTTTTTAAACATGTTTTAAAGATGGGCGTCTTTCGAGCTGGACATCAGGCAAGTTTTTGCTAGGACCATTGTATGCGACGTGGTGAGTGTTGGAATTAAGTTCCAAGCACTAATAAAATAGTGTTATTAAAAAAACTTAATTGTGGCATTCATTGCGGCGTCACAATGGATTAGCAGAGGCGAGCTTTTCAAAACATTTTATTAGAGGGGTGTCCTTCGTTCCCGAAATGGGGCAAGCCTCTGCTAGGAACATTAGTGGCGCCGTTGTTGGTGTTGGAATTAAGTTCCAAGCACTAATACAATAGTCTGATTAAACAAACTTAATTGTGGCATTCATTGCGGCGTCACAATGGACTGGCAGAGGCGAGCATTTTAAAACATTTTATTTGGGGCGCCGTATTGGGTGTTGGAATTGAGTTGAAAGCACTAACAGTTAAGTATAGTGTGATTAAGTAAACGCAATTTTTGCTGGCAGATGCGAGCTTTTTAAAATTTGTTTTTGAAAGAGGCCTCTTTAAAGCTGGACATCGGGAAAGGTTCTGTTAGGATCATTGGAGCGCCGTAGTGGGAGTCGGAAATAAGTTTAAAGCACTAACAGTTTTGTGTGATTAAATGAACGCATGCGTACTTTTCAAAAACTGTTATCGAGAAGGCTTTTGTTCTGCATTGGCAGAGGGGAGCTTTTCAGAAACATTTTTCGAGAGGGGCGTCTTTCTTACTTGACAATGGGCAAAGCCTCTGCTAGGACCATTTTGGGCGCCGTGTTGGGTGTTCGAATTTAGTTGAAAGCACAAAACAGTTAAGTGTAGTGTGATTAAGTCAACGCAACTCTAACTGGCAGAGGCGAGCTTTTTAAAATTTGTTTTCGAGAGGGGCCTCTTTAAAGCTGGACATCGGCAAACCTTCTGTTAGGATCATTGGGGCGCCGTGGTGGGAGTCGGAAATAAGTTTAAAGCACTAACAGTATTGTGTGATTAAATGAACGCAGTTCTGACAAGCAGAGGCGAGTTTTTTTTTAAACAATTGAGAGGGGTGTCCTTCTTTACCGAAATTGGACAAACCTCTGCTAGGACCATTTGGGGCGCCGTGTTTGGTGTTGAAATTAAATTGAAAGCACTAACAGTTAAGTATAGTGTGATTAAGTAAACGCAACTCTAACAGGCAGAGGCGAGCTTTTTAAAATTTGTTTTCGAGAAGGGCCTCTTTAAAGCTGGACATCGGGAAAGCTTCTGTTATGATCATTGGGGCGCCGTGGTGGGAGTCGGAAATAAGTTTAAAGCACTAACAGTATTGTGAGATGAAATAAACGCAGTTCTGACATGCACTGCTAGGCCGTAGTGCATTTGCAGAGGCGAGCTTTTCAAAAACCCGTTATGGAGATGGGCGTCTTTCTAGATAGACATAGGAAAGACAACAACATATTAAAATATCTTGCTTTCTTTGACGTTCTTCCAAGATCATATTATATGGGTCACTATCTGTATATTCTAGCCTGCAAATCAGGCAAGTTTCTGCTATTACCATTGCGGGCGCCGTGGTGGGTGTTGGAATTAAGTTCCAAGCACTAATAAATAGTGTTATTAAATAAACTTAATTGTGGCATTCATTGCGGCGTCATAATGGATTGGCAGAGGCGTACTTTTTTAAACATGTTTTAAAGATGGGCGTCTTTCGAGCTGGACATCAGGCAAGCTTCTGCTAGGACCATTGTATGCGCCGTGGTGAGTCTTGGAATTAAGTTCCAAGCACTAATAAAATAGTGTTATTAAAAAAACTTAATTGTGGCATTCATTGCGGCGCCACAATGGATTAGCAGAGGCGAGCTTTTTAAAACATTTTATTAGAGGGGTGTCCTTCTTTCCCAAAATGGGGCAAACCTCTGCTAGGAAACTTAGTGGCGCCGTTGTTGGTGTTGGAATTAAGTTCCAAGCACTTATAGTATAGTCTGATTAAACAAACTTCATTGTGGCATTCATTGCGGCGTCACAATGGACTGGCAGAGGCGAGCTTTTTAAAACATTTTATTTGGGGCGCCGTGTTGGGTGTTGGAATTGAGTTGAAAGCACTAACAGTTAAGTATAGTGTGATTAAGTAAACGCAATTCTTGCTGACAGATGCGAGCTTTTAAAATTTGTTTTTGAGAAGGGCCTCTTTAAAGCTAGACATCGGGAAAGCTTCTGTTAGGATCATAGGGGCGCCGTAGTGGGAGTCGGAAATAAGTTTAAAGCACTAACAGTATTGTGTGATTAAATGAACGTAGTTCTAACAAGCAGAGGCGAGCTTTTCAAAACATTTTATTGAGAGGGGTGTCCATCTTTACCGAAATTGGACAAGCCTCTGCTAAGACCATTTGGGGCGCCGTGTTGGGTGTTGGAATTGAGTTGAAAGCACTAACAGTTAAGTATAGTGTGATTAAGTAAACGCAATTCTTGCTGGCAGATGCGAGCTTTTTAAAATTTGTTTTCGAGAGGGGCCTCTTTAAAGCTGGACATCGGGAAAGCTTCTGTTAGGATCATTGGGGCGCCGTGGTGGGAGTCGGAAATAAGTTTAAAGCACTAACAGTTTTGTGCGATTGATTAAATGAACGCATGCGTACTTTTCAAAAACTGTTATCGAGAGGGCTTTTGCTCTGCATTGGCAGAGGGGAGCTTTTCAAAAACATTTTTTGAGAGGGGCGTCTTTCTAGCTTGACAATGGGCAAGCCTCTGCTAGGACCATTTTGGGCGCCGTGTTGGGAGTTGGAAATAAGTTTAAAGCACTAACAGTATTGTGTGATTAAATGAACGCAGTTCTGACGTGCACTGCGAGGCAGTAGTGCATTTGCAGAGGCAAGCTTTTCAAAAACCCGTTTTAGAGATGGGCGTCTTTCTAACTGGACAAAGGAAAGACAACAACATATTAAAATACATTGCTTCAAATCAGGAGTTTCTGCTATGACCATTAGGGCGCCGTGGTGGGTGTTGGAATTTAGTTTTTATTAAATAAACTTAATTGCGGCATTCATTGCGGCGTCACAATGGATTGGCAGAGGCGTACTTTTTTAAACATGTTTTAAAGATGGGCGTCTTTCGAGCTGGACATCAGGCAAGCTTCTGCTAGGACCATTGTATGCGCCGTGGTGAGTGTTGGAATTAAGTTCCAAGCACTAATAAAATAGTGTTATTAAAAAAACTTAATTGTGGCATTCTTTGCGGCGCCACAATGGATTAGCAGAGGCGAGCTTTTCAAAACAATTTATTAGAGGAGTGTCCTTCTTTCCCGAAATGGGTAAACCTCTGCTAGGAACATTAGTGGCGCCATTGTTGGTGTTGGAATTAAGTTCCAAGCACAAATAGTATAGTCTGATTAAACAAACTTAATTGTGGCATTCATTGCGGCGTCACAATGGACTGGCAGAGGCGAGCTTTTTAAAACATTTTATTTGGGGCGCCGTGTTGGGTGTTGGATTTGAGTTGAAAGCACTAACAGTTAAGTATAGTGTGATTAAGTAAACACAATTCTTGCTGGCAGAGGCGAGCTTTTTAAAATTTGTTTTTGAGAGGGGACTCTTTAAAGCTGGACTTCGGGAAAGCTTCTGTTAGGATCATTGGAGCGCCGTAGTGGGAGTCGGAAATAAGTTTAAAGCACTAACAGTTTTGTGTGATTAAATGAACGCATGCGTACTTTTCAAAAACTGTTATCGAGAGGGCTTTTGTTCTGCATTGGCAGAGGGGAGCTTTTCAAAAACATTTTTCGAGAGGGGCGTCTTTCTAGCTTGACAATGGGCAAGCCCTTGCTAGGAACATTAGTGGCGCCGTTGTTGGTGTTGGAATTAAGTTCCAAGCACTAATACAATAGTCTGATTAAACAAACTTAATTGTGGCATTCATTGCGGCGTCACAATGGACTGGCAGAGGCGAGCATTTTAAAACATTTTATTTGGGGCGCCGTGTTTGGTTTTGGAATTGAGTTGAAAGCACTAACAGTTAAGTATAGTGTGATTAAGTAAACGCAATTTTTGCTGGCAGAGGCGAGCTTTTTAAAATTTGTTTTTGAAAGAGGCCTCTTTAAAGCTGGACATCGGGAAAGGTTCTGTTAGGATCATTGGAGCGCCGTAGTGGGAGTCGGAAATAAGTTTAAAGCACTAACAGTTTTGTGTGATTAAATGAACGCATGCGTACTTTTCAAAAACTGTTATCGACGAGGCTTTTGTTCTGCATTGGCAGAGGGGAGCTTTTCAAAAACATTTTTCGAGAGGGGCGTCTTTCTTACTTGACAATGGGCAAGCCTCTGCTAGGACCATTTTGGGCGCCGTGTTGGGTGTTGGAATTTAGTTGAAAGCACAAAACAGTTAAGTATAGTGTGATTAAGTCAACGCAACTCTAACTGGCAGAGGCGAGCTTTTTGAAATTTGTTTTCCAGAGGGGCCTCTTTAAAGCTGGACATCGGCAAACCTTCTGTTAGGATCATTGGGGCGCCGTGGTGGGAGTCGGAAATAAGTTTAAAGCACTAACAGTATTGTGTGATTAAATGAACGCAGTTCTGACAAGCAGAGGCGAGTTTTTTTTTAAACAATTGAGAGGGGTGTCCTTCTTTACCGAAATTGGACAAACCTCTGCTAGGACCATTTGGGGCGCCGTGTTTGGTGTTGAAATTAAATTGAAAGCACTAACAGTTAAGTATAGTGTGATTAAGTCAACGCAACTCTAACAGGCAGAGGCGAGTTTTTTAAAATTTGTTTTCGAGAGGGGCCTCTTTAAAGCTGGACATCGGGAGAGCTTCTGTTATGATCATTGGGGCGCCGTGGTGGGAGTCGGAAATAAGTTTAAAGCACTAACAGTATTGTGAGATGAAATAAACGCAGTTCTGACATGCACTGCGAGGCCGTAGTGCATTTGCAGAGGCGAGCTTTTCAAAAACCCGTTATGGAGATGGGCGTCTTTCTAGATGGACATAGGAAAGACAACAACATATTAAAATATCTTGCTTTCTTTGACGTTCTTCCAAGATCATATTATATGGGTCACTATCTGTATATTCTAGCCTGCAAATAAGCAAGTTTCTGCTATTACCATTGCGGGCGCCGTGGTGGGTGTTGGAATTAAGTTCCAAGCACTAATAGTATAGTGTTATTAAATAAACTTAATTGTGGCATTCATTGCGGCGTCACAATGGATTGGCAGAGGCGTACTTTTTTAAACCTGTTTTAAAGATGGGCGTCTTTCGAGCTGGACATCAGGCAAGCTTCTGCTAGGACCATTGTATGCGCCGTGGTGAGTGTTGGAATTAAGTTCCAAGCACTAATAGTATAGTGTTATTAAAAAAACTTAATTGTGGCATTCATTGCGGCGTCACAATGGACTGGTAGAGGCGAGCTTTTCAAAACATTTTATTTGAATGCCGTGTTGGGTGTTGGAATTGAGTTGAAAGCACTAACAGTTAGGTATAGTGTGATTAAGTAAACGCAATTCTTGCTGACAGATGCGAGCTTTTTAAAATTTGTTTTTGAGAGGGGCCTCTTTAAAGCTGGACATCGGGAAAGCTTCTGTTAGGATCATAGGGGCGCCGTAGTGGGAGTCGGAAATAAGTTTAAAGCACTAACAGTTTTGTGTGATTAAATGAACGCATGCGTACTTTTCAAAAACTGTTATCGAGAAGGCTTTTGTTCTGCATTGGCAGAGGGGAGCTTTTCAAAAACATTTTTCGAGAGGGGCGTCTTTCTTACTTGACAATGGGCAAGCCTCTGCTAGGACCATTTTGGGCGCCGTGTTGGGTGTTGGAATTTAGTTGAAAGCACAAAACAGTTAAGTATAGTGTGATTAAGTCAACGCAACTCTAACTGGCAGAGGCGAGCTTTTTAAAATTTGTTTTCCAGAGGGGCCTCTTTAAAGCTGGACATCGGCAAACCTTCTGTTAGGATCATTGGGGCGACGTGGTGGGAGTCGGAAATAAGTTTAAAGCACTAACAGTATTGTGTGATTAAATGAACGCAGTTCTGACAAGCAGAGGCGAGTTTTTTTTAAAACAATTGAGAGGGGTGTCCTTCTTTACCGAAATTGGACAAACCTCTGCTAGGACCATTTGGGGCGCCGTGTTTGGTGTTGAAATTAAATTGAAAGCACTAACAGTTAAGTATAGTCTGATTAAGTCAACGCAACTCTAACAGGCAGAGGCGAGTTTTTTAAAATTTGTTTTCGAGAGGGGCCTCTTTAAAGCTGGACATCGGGAGAGCTTCTGTTATGATCATTGGGGCGCCGTGGTGGGAGTCGGAAATAAGTTTAAAGCACTAACAGTATTGTGAGATGAAATAAACGCAGTTCTGACATGCACTGCGAGGCCGTAGTGCATTTGCAGAGGCGAGCTTTTCAAAAACCCGTTATGGAGATGGGCGTCTTTCTAGATGGACATAGGAAAGACAACAACATATTAAAATATCTTGCTTTCTTTGACGTTCTTCCAAGATCATATTATATGGGTCACTATCTGTATATTCTAGCCTGCAAATAAGCAAGTTTCTGCTATTACCATTGCGGGCGCCGTGGTGGGTGTTGGAATTAAGTTCCAAGCACTAATAGTATAGTGTTATTAAATAAACTTAATTGTGGCATTCATTGCGGCGTCACAATGGATTGGCAGAGGCGTACTTTTTTAAACATGTTTTAAAGATGGGCGTCTTTCGAGCTGGACATCAGGCAAGCTTCTGCTAGGACCATTGTATGCGCCGTGGTGAGTGTTGGAATTAAGTTCCAAGCACTAATAGTATTGTGTTATTAAAAAAACTTAATTGTGGCATTCATTGCGGCGTCACAATGGACTGGTAGAGGCGAGCTTTTCAAAACATTTTATTTGAATGCCGTGTTGGGTGTTGGAATTGAGTTGAAAGCACTAACAGTTAGGTATAGTGTGATTAAGTAAACGCAATTCTTGCTGACAGATGCGAGCTTTTTAAAATTTGTTTTTGAGAGGGGCCTCTTTAAAGCTGGATATCGGGAAAGCTTCTGTTAGGATCATAGGGGCGCCGTAGTGGGAGTCGGAAATAAGTTTAAAGCACTAACAGTATTTTGTGATTAAATGAACGTAGTTCTGACAAGCAGAGGCGAGTTTTTCAAAACATTTTATTGAGAGGGGTGTCCATCTTTACCGAAATTGGACAAGCCTCTGCTAGGACCATTTGGGGCGCCGTGTTGGGTGTTGGAGTTGAGTTGAAAGCACTAAAAGTTAAGTATAGTGTGATTAAGTAAACGCAATTCTTGCTGGCAGATGCGAGCTTTTTAAAATTTGTTTTCAAGAGGGGCCTCTTTAAAGCTGGACATCGGGAAAGCTTCTGTTAGGATCATTGGGGCGCCGTGGTGGGAGTCGGAAATAAGTTTAAAGCACTAACAGTTTTGTGTGATGGATTAAATGAACGAATGCGTACTTTTCAAAAACTGTTATCGAGAGGGCTTTTGCTCTGCATTGGCAGAGGGGAGCTTTTCAAAAACATTTTTTGAGAGGGGCGTCTTTCTAGCTTGACAACGGGCAAGCCTCTGCTAGGACCATTTAAGGCGCCGTGTTGGGAGTTGGAAATAAGTTTAAAGCACTAACAGTATTGTGTGATTAAATGAACGCAGTTCTGACGTGCACTGCGAGGCCGTAGTGCATTTGCAGAGGCAAGCGTTTTAAAAACCCGTTTTAGAGATGGGCGTCTTTCTAACTGGACAAAGGAAAGACAACAACATATTAAAATACATTGCTTCAAATCAGGAGTTTCTGCTATGACCATTAGGGCGCCGTGGTGGGTGTTGCAATTTAGTTTTTATTAAATAAACTTAATTGCGGCATTCATTGCGGCGTCACAATGGATTGGCAGAGGCGTACGTTTTTAAACATGTTTTAAAGATGGGCGTCTTTCGAGCTGGATATCAGGCAAGTTTCTGCTGGACCATTGTATGCGCCGTGGTGAGTGTTGGAATTAAGTTCCAAGCACTAATAAAATAGTGTTATTAAAAAAACTTAATTGTGGCATTCATTGCGGCGTCACAATGGACTGGCAGAGGCGAGCTTTATAAAACATTTTATTTGGGGCGCCTTGTTGGGTGTTGAAATTGAGTTGAAAGCACTAACAGTTAGATATAGTGTGAATAAGTAAACGCAATTCTTGCTGGCAGAGGCGAGCTTTTTAAAATTTGTTTTTGAGAGGGGACTCTTTAAAGCTGAACTTCGGGAAAGCTTCTGTTAGGATAATTGGAGCGCCGTAGTGGGAGTCGGAAATAAGTTTAAAGCACTAACAGTTTTGTGTGATTAAATGAACGCATGCGTACTTTTCAAAAACTGTTATCGAGAGGGCTTTTGTTCTGCATTGGCAGAGGGGAGCTTTTCAAAAACATTTTTCGAGAGGGGCGTCTTTCTAGCTTGACTATGGGCAAGCCCCTGCTAGGACCATTTTGGGCGCCGTGTTGGGTGTTGGAATTTAGTTGAAAGCACAAAACAGTTAAGTATAGTGTGATTAAGTCAACGCAACTCTAACTGGCAGAGGCGAGCTCTTTAAAATTTGTTTTTGAGAGGGGCCTCTTTAAAGCTGGACATCGGCAAAGCTTCTGTTAGGATCATTGGGGCGCCGTGGTGGGAGCCGGAAATAAGTTTAAAGCACTAACACTATTGTGTGATTAAATGAACGCAGTTCTGACATGCACTGCGAGTCCGTAGTGCATTTGCAGAGGCGAGTTTTTCAAAAACCTGTTATGGAGATGGGCGTCTTTCTATATGGACATAGGAAAGACAACAACATATTAAAATATCTTGCTTTCTTTGACGTTCTTCCAAGATCATATTATATGGGTCACTATCTGTATATCCTAGCCTGCAAATCAGGCAAGTTTCTGATAATACCATTGCGGGCGCCGTGTTGGCTGTTGGAATTAAGTTCCAAGCACTTATAGTATAGTGTTATTAAATAAACTTAATTGTGGCATTCATTGCGGCGTCACAATGGATTGGCAGAGGCGTACTTTTTTAAACCTGTTTTAAAGATGGGCGTCTTTCGAGCTGGACATCAGGCAAGCTTCTGCTAGGACCATTGTATGCGCCGTGGTGAGAGTTGGAATTAAGTTCCAAGCACTAATAAAATAGTGTTATTAAAAAAACTTAATTGTGGCATTCATTGCGGCGACACAATGGATTAGCAGAGGCGAGCTTTTCAAAACATTTTATTAGAGGGGTGTCCTTCTTTCCCGAAATGGGGCAAGCCTCTGCTAGGATTATTAGTGGCGCCGTTGTTGGTGTTGGAATTAAGTTCCAAGCACCAATAGTATAGTCTGATTAAACAAACTTAATTGTGGCATTCATTGCGGCGTTACAATGGACTGGCAGAGGCGAGCTTTTCAAAACATTTTATTTGGGTGCCGTGTTGGGTGTTGGAATTGAGTTGAAAGCACTAACAGTTAGGTATAGTGTGATTAAGTAAACGCAATTCTTGCTGACAGATGCGAGCTTTTTAAAATTTGTTTTTGAGAGGGGCCTCTTTAAAGCTGGACATCGGGAAAGCTTCTGTTAGGATCATAGGGACGCCGTAGTGGGAGTCGGAAATAAGTTTAAAGCACTAACAGTATTTTGTTATTAAATGAACGTAGTTCTGACAAGCAGAGGGGAGTTTTTCAAAACATTTTATTGAGAGGGGTGTCCATCTTTACCGAAATTGGACAAGCCTCTGCTAGGACCATTTGGGGCGCCGTGTTGGGTGTTGGAATTGAGTTGAAAGCACTAACAGTTAAGTATAGTGTGATTAAGTAAACGCAATTCTTGCTGGCAGATGCGAACTTTTTAAAATTTGTTTTCGAGAGGGGCCTCTTTAAAGCTGGACATCGGGAAAGGTTCTGTTAGGATCATTGGGGCGCCGTGGTGGGAGTCGGAAATAAGTTTAAAGCACTAACAGTTTTGTGTGATTGATTAAATGAACGCATGCGTACTTTTCAAAAACTGTTATCGAGAGGGCTTTTGCTTTGCATTGGCAGAGGGGAGCTTTTCAAAAACATTTTTTGAGAGGGGCGTCTTTCTAGCTTGACAATGGGCAAGCCTCTGCTAGGACCATTCGGGGCGCCGTCTTGGAAGTTGGAAATAAGTTTAAAGCATTAACAGTGTTGTGTGTTTATATGAACGCAGTTCTGACGTGCACTGCGAGGCCGTAGTGCATTTGCAGAGGCAAGCTTTATAAAAACCCGTTTTAGAGATGGGCGTCTTTCTAACTGGACAAAGGAAAGACAACAACATATTAAAATACATTGCTTCAAATTAGGAGTTTCTGCTATGACCATTAGGGGCGCCTTGGTGGGTTTTGGAATTAAGTTTTAAACACTTCATTAACGTAATTTTGGTATTTTTTGCGGCGCAACTGTGCATTGGCAGAGGCGTACTTCTGGAAACCAGTTTTAAAGATGGTTGTCATTTTGAGCTAGACATCGGGCCAGCTTCTGCTAGGATCGTTTGTGCGCCGTGGTGAGTCTTGGATCTAAGTTCCAAGCACTAATAACATAGTTTTATTAAATAAACTTAATTGTGGCATTCATTGCGGCGCCACAATGTATTAGCAGAGGCGAGTTTTTCAAAACATTTTATTGAGAAGGGGTGTCCTTCTTTATTGAAATTGGACAAGCTTCTGCTAGGACCATTTTGGGCGCTGTGTTTGGTGTTGAATTTAAATTGAAAGCACTAACAGTTAAGTATAGTGTGATTAAGATAACGCAATTCTTGCTGGCAGAGGCCAGCTTTTAAAAAAAAATTTTTTAGAGGGGCCTCTTTAAAGCTGGACATCGGAAAAGCTTCTGTTATGATCATTGGGGCGCCGTGGTGGGAGTCGGAAATAAGTTTAAAGCACTAACAGTATTGTGAGATTAAATGAACGCAGTTCTGACATGCATTGCGAGTCGGTAGTGCATTTGCAGAGGCGAGTTTTTCAAAAACCCGTTATGGAGATGGGCGTCTTTCTAGATGGACATAGGAAAGACAACAACATATTAAAATATCTTGCTTTCTTTGACGTTCTTCCAAGATCATATTATATGGGTCACTATCTGTATATTCTAGCCTGCAAATCAGGCAAGTTTCTGCTATTACCATTGCGGGCGCCGTGGTGGGTGTTGGAATTAAGTTCCAAGCACTTATAGTATAGTGTTATTAAATAAACTTAATTGTGGCATTCATTGCGGCGTCACAATGGATTGGCAGAGGCGTACTTTTTAAAACCTGTTTTAAAGATGCGCGTCTTTCGAGCTGGACATCAGGCAAGCTTCTGCTAGGACCATTGTATGCGACGTGGTGAGTGTTGGAATTAAGTTCCAAGCACTAATAAAATAGTGTTATTAAAAAAACTTAATTGTGGCATTCATTGCGGCGTCATAATGGATTAGCAGAGGCGAGCTTTTCAAAACATTTTATTAGAGGGGTGTCCTTCTTTCCCGAAATGGGGCAAGCCTCTGCTAGGAACATTAGTGGCGCCGTTGTTGGTGTTGGAATTAAGTTCGAAGCACTAATAGTATAGTCTGATTAAACAAACTTAATTGTGGCATTCATTGCGGCGTCACAATGGACTGGCAGAGGCGAGATTTTCAAAACATTTTATTTGGGTGCCGTGTTGGGTGTTGGAATTGAGTTGAAAGCACTAAAAGTTAAGTATAGTGCGATTAAGTAAACGCATTTCTTGCTGACAGATGCGAGCTTTTTAAAATTTGTTTTTGAGAGGGGCCTCTTTAAAGCTGGACATCGGGAAAGCTTCTGTTAGGATCATAGGGGCGCCGTAGTGGGAGTCGGAAATAAGTTTAAAGCACTAACAGTATTGTGTGATTAAATGAACGTGGTTCTGACAAGCAGAGGAGAGTTTTTCAAAACATTTTATTGAGAGGGGTGTCCATCTTTACTGAAATTGGACAAGCTTTTGTGTGATTAAATGAACGCATGCGTACTTTTCAAAAACTGTTATCGAGAGGGCTTTTGCTCTGCATTGGGAGCTTTTCAAAAACATTTTTTAAAAGGGCGTCTTTCTAGCTTGACAATGGGCAAGCCT
Source organism: Anisus vortex (assembly GCA_949126835.1). Lineage (NCBI taxonomy): Eukaryota > Metazoa > Mollusca > Gastropoda > Planorbidae > Anisus > Anisus vortex. Next base: position 9,003,445 of record OX421504.1, on the reverse strand, counting down.
CTGCTAGGACCATTTGGGGCGCCGTGTTGGAAGTTGGAAATAAGTTTAAAGCACTAACAGTATTGTGTGATTAAATGAACGCAGTTCTGATGTGCACTGCGAGGCCGTAGTGCATTTGCAAAGGCAAGCTTTTCAAAAACCCGTTTTTGAGATGGGCGTCTTTCTAACTGGACAAACGAAAGACAACAACATATTAAAATACATTGCTTCAAATCAGGAGTTTCTGCTATGACCATTAGGGGCGCCGTGGTGGGTGTTGGAATTAAGTTTTAAACACTTCATTAACGTAATTTTGGTATTTTTTGCGGCGTAACTGTGCATTGGCAGAGGCGTACTTTTGGAAACCAGTTTTAAAGATGGTTGTCTTTTGAGCTAGACATCGGGCCAGCTTCTGCTAGGATCGTTTGTTCGCCGTGGTGAGTCTTGGATCTAAGTTCCAAGCACTAATAGCATAGTTTTATTAAATAAACTTAATTGTGGCATTCATTGCGGCGCCACAATGGATTAGCAGAGGCGAGTTTTTCAAAACATTTTATTTAGAGGGGTGTTCTTCTTTCCCGAAATTGGACAAGCTTCTGCTATGACCATTTTGGGCGCTGTGTTTGGTGTTGAATTTAAATTGAAAGCACTAACAGTTAAGTATAGTGTGATTAAGTAAACGCAATTCTTGATGGCAGAGGCCAGCTTTTTAAAAAAAAATTTTGAGAGGGGCCTCTTTAAAGCTGGACATCGGGAAAGCTTCTGTTATGATCATTGGGGCGCCGTGGTTGGAGTCGGAAATAAGTTTAAAGCACTAACAGTATTGTGAGATTAAATGAACGCAGTTCTGACATGCACTGCGAGTACGTAGTGCATTTGCAGAGGCGAAATTTTCAAAAACCCGTTATGGAGATGGGCGTCTTTCTAGATGGACATAGGAAAGACAACAACATATTAAAATATCTTGCTTTCTTTGACTTTCTTTTAAGATCATATTATATGGGTCGCTATCTGTATATCCTAGCCTGAAAATCAGGCAAGTTTCAGCTATTACCATTGCGGGTGCCGTGGTGGGTGTTGGAATTAAGTTCCAAGCACTTATAGTATAGTGTTATTAAATAAACTTAATTGTGGCATTCATTGCGGCGTCACAATGGATTGGCAGAGGCGTACTTTTTTAAACCTGTTAAAAGATGGGCGTCTTTCGAGCTGGACATCAGGCAAGCTTCTGCTAGGACCATTGTATGCGCCGTGGTGAGAGTTGGAATTAAGTTCCAAGCACTAATAAAATAGTGTTATTAAAAAAACTTAATTGTGGCATTCATTGCGGCGCCACAATGGATTAGCAGAGGCGAGCTTTTTAAAACATTTTATTAGAGGGGTGTCCTTCTTTCCCAAAATGGGGCAAACCTCTGCTAGGAAACTTAGTGGCGCCGTTGTTGGTGTTGGAATTAAGTTCCAAGCACTTATAGTATAGTCTGATTAAACAAACTTCATTGTGGCATTCATTGCGGCGTCACAATGGACTGGCAGAGGCGAGCTTTTTAAAACATTTTATTTGGGGCGCCGTGTTGGGTGTTGGAATTGAGTTGAAAGCACTAACAGTTAAGTATAGTGTGATTAAGTAAACGCAATTCTTGCTGACAGATGCGAGCTTTTAAAATTTGTTTTTGAGAGGGGCCTCTTTAAAGCTAGACATCGGGAAAGCTTCTGTTAGGATCATAGGGGCGCCGTAGTGGGAGTCGGAAATAAGTTTAAAGCACTAACAGTATTGTGTGATTAAATGAACGTAGTTCTAACAAGCAGAGGCGAGCTTTTCAAAACATTTTATTGAGAGGGGTGTCCATCTTTACCGAAATTGGACAAGCCTCTGCTAAGACCATTTGGGGCGCCGTGTTGGGTGTTGGAATTGAGTTGAAAGCACTAACAGTTAAGTATAGTGTGATTAAGTAAACGCAATTCTTGCTGGCAGATGCGAGCTTTTTAAAATTTGTTTTCGAGAGGGGCCTCTTTAAAGCTGGACATCGGGAAAGCTTCTGTTAGGATCATTGGGGCGCCGTGGTGGGAGTCGGAAATAAGTTTAAAGCACTAACAGTTTTGTGCGATTGATTAAATGAACGCATGCGTACTTTTCAAAAACTGTTATCGAGAGGGCTTTTGCTCTGCATTGGCAGAGGGGAGCTTTTCAAAAACATTTTTTGAGAGGGGCGTCTTTCTAGCTTGACAATGGGCAAGCCTCTGCTAGGACCATTTGGGGCGCCGTGTTGGGAGTTGGAAATAAGTTTAAAGCACTAACAGTATTGTGTGATTAAATGAACGCAGTTCTGACGTGCACTGCGAGGCAGTAGTGCATTTGCAGAGGCAATCTTTTCAAAAACCCGTTTTAGAGATGGGCGTCTTTCTAACTGGACAAAGGAAAGACAACAACATATTAAAATACATTGCTTCAAATCAGGAGTTTCTGCTATGACCATTAGGGCGCCGTGGTGGGTGTTGGAATTTAGTTTTTATTAAATAAACTTAATTTCGGCATTCATTGCGGCGTCACAATGGATTGGCAGAGGCGTACTTTTTTAAACATGTTTTAAAGATGGGCGTCTTTCGAGCTGGACATCAGGCAAGCTTCTGCTAGGACCATTGTATGCGCCGTGGTGAGTGTTGGAATTAAGTTCCAAGCACTAATAAAATAGTGTTATTAAAAAAACTTAATTGTGGCATTCATTGCGGCGCCACAATGGATTAGCAGAGGCGAGCTTTTCAAAACAATTTATTAGAGGGGTGTCCTTCTTTCCCGAAATGGGGCAAACCTCTGCTAGGAACATTAGTGGCGCCATTGTTAGTGTTGGAATTAAGTTCCAAGCACAAATAGTATAGTCTGATTAAACAAACTTAATTGTGGCATTCATTGCGGCGTCACAATGGACTGGCAGAGGCGGGCTTTTTAAAACATTTTATTTGGGGCGCCGTGTTGGGTGTTGGATTTGAGTTGAAAGCACTAACAGTTAAGTATAGTGTGATTAAGTAAACACAATTCTTGCTGGCAGAGGCGAGCTTTTTAAAATTTGTTTTTGAGAGGGGACTCTTTAAAGCTGGACTTCGGGAAAGCTTCTGTTATGATCATTGGAGCGCCGTAGTGGGAGTCGGAAATAAGTTTAAAGCACTAACAGTTTTGTGTGATTACATGAACGCATGCGTACTTTTCAAAAACTGTTATCGAGAGGGCTTTTGTTCTGCATTGGCAGAGGGGAGCTTTTCAAAAACATTTTTCGAGAGGGGCGTCTTTCTAGCTTGACAATGGGCAAGCCCTTGCTAGGAACATTAGTGGCGCCGTTGTTGGTGTTGGAATTAAGTTCCAAGCACTAATACAATAGTCTGATTAAACAAACTTAATTGTGGCATTCATTGCGGCGTCACAATAGACTGGCAGAGGCGAGCATTTTAAAACATTTTATTTGGGGCGCCGTGTTGGGTGTTGGAATTGAGTTGAAAGCACTAACAGTTAAGTATAGTGTGATTAAGTAAACGCAATTTTTGCTGGCAGAGGCGAGCTTTTTAAAATTTGTTTTTGAAAGAGGCCTCTTTAAAGCTGGACATCGGGAAAGGTTCTGTTAGGATCATTGGAGCGCCGTAGTGGGAGTCGGAAATAAGTTTAAAGCACTAACAGTTTTGTGTGATTAAATGAACGCATGCGTACTTTTCAAAAACTGTTATCGAGAGGGCTTTTGTTCTGCATTGGCAGAGGGGAGCTTTTCAAAAACATTTTTCGAGAGGGGCGTCTTTCTAGCTTGACAATGGGCAAGCCTCTGCTAGGACCATTTGGGGCGCCGTGTTGGGAGTTGGAAATAAGTTTAAAGCACTAACAGTATTGTGTGATTAAATGAACGCAGTTCTGACGTGCACTGCGAGGCAGTAGTGCATTTGCAGAGGCAATCTTTTCAAAAACCCGTTTTAGAGATGGGCGTCTTTCTAACTGGACAAAGGAAAGACAACAACATATTAAAATACATTGCTTCAAATCAGGAGTTTCTGCTATGACCATTAGGGCGCCGTGGTGGGTGTTGGAATTTAGTTTTTATTAAATAAACTTAATTTCGGCATTCATTGCGGCGTCACAATGGATTGGCAGAGGCGTACTTTTTTAAACATGTTTTAAAGATGGGCGTCTTTCGAGCTGGACATCAGGCAAGCTTCTGCTAGGACCATTGTATGCGCCGTGGTGAGTGTTGGAATTAAGTTCCAAGCACTAATAAAATAGTGTTATTAAAAAAACTTAATTGTGGCATTCATTGCGGCGCCACAATGGATTAGCAGAGGCGAGCTTTTCAAAACAATTTATTAGAGGGGTGTCCTTCTTTCCCGAAATGGGGCAAACCTCTGCTAGGAACATTAGTGGCGCCATTGTTAGTGTTGGAATTAAGTTCCAAGCACAAATAGTATAGTCTGATTAAACAAACTTAATTGTGGCATTCATTGCGGCGTCACAATGGACTGGCAGAGGCGGGCTTTTTAAAACATTTTATTTGGGGCGCCGTGTTGGGTGTTGGATTTGAGTTGAAAGCACTAACAGTTAAGTATAGTGTGATTAAGTAAACACAATTCTTGCTGGCAGAGGCGAGCTTTTTAAAATTTGTTTTTGAGAGGGGACTCTTTAAAGCTGGACTTCGGGAAAGCTTCTGTTATGATCATTGGAGCGCCGTAGTGGGAGTCGGAAATAAGTTTAAAGCACTAACAGTTTTGTGTGATTACATGAACGCATGCGTACTTTTCAAAAACTGTTATCGAGAGGGCTTTTGTTCTGCATTGGCAGAGGGGAGCTTTTCAAAAACATTTTTCGAGAGGGGCGTCTTTCTAGCTTGACAATGGGCAAGCCCTTGCTAGGAACATTAGTGGCGCCGTTGTTGGTGTTGGAATTAAGTTCCAAGCACTAATACAATAGTCTGATTAAACAAACTTAATTGTGGCATTCATTGCGGCGTCACAATAGACTGGCAGAGGCGAGCATTTTAAAACATTTTATTTGGGGCGCCGTGTTGGGTGTTGGAATTGAGTTGAAAGCACTAACAGTTAAGTATAGTGTGATTAAGTAAACGCAATTTTTGCTGGCAGAGGCGAGCTTTTTAAAATTTGTTTTTGAAAGAGGCCTCTTTAAAGCTGGACATCGGGAAAGGTTCTGTTAGGATCATTGGAGCGCCGTAGTGGGAGTCGGAAATAAGTTTAAAGCACTAACAGTTTTGTGTGATTAAATGAACGCATGCGTACTTTTCAAAAACTGTTATCGAGAGGGCTTTTGTTCTGCATTGGCAGAGGGGAGCTTTTCAAAAACATTTTTCGAGAGGGGCGTCTTTCTTACTTGACAATGGGCAAGCCTCTGCTTGGACCATTTTGGGCGCCGTGTTGGGTGTTGGAATTTAGTTGAAAGCACAAAACAGTTAAGTATAGTGTGATTAAGTCAACGCAACTCTAACTGGCAGAGGCGAGCTTTTTAAAATTTGTTTTCGAGAGGGGCCTCTTTAAAGCTGGACATCGGCAAACCTTCTGTTAGGATCATTGGGGCGCCGTGGTGGGAGTCGGAAATAAGTTTAAAGCACTAACAGTATTGTGTGATTAAATGAACGCAGTTCTGACAAGCAGAGGCGAGTTTTTTTTAAAACAATTGAGAGGGGTGTCCTTCTTTACCGAAATTGGACAAACCTCTGCTAGGACCATTTGGGGCGCCGTGTTTGGTGTTGAAATTAAATTGAAAGCACTAACAGTTAAGTATAGTGTGATTAAGTCAACGCAACTCTAACAGGCAGAGGCGAGTTTTTTAAAATTTGTTTTCGAGAGGGGCCTCTTTAAAGCTGGACATCGGGAAAGCTTCTGTTATGATCATTGGGGCGCCGTGGTGGGAGTCGGAAATAAGTTTAAAGCACTAACAGTATTGTGAGATGAAATAAACGCAGTTCTGACATGCACTGCGAGGCCGTAGTGCATTTGCAGAGGCGAGCTTTTCAAAAACCCGTTATGGAGATGGGCGTCTTTCTAGATGGACATAGGAAAGACAACAACATATTAAAATATCTTGCTTTCTTTGACGTTCTTCCAAGATCATATTATATGGGTCACTATCTGTATATTCTAGCCTGCAAATAAGCAAGTTTCTGCTATTACCATTGCGGACGCCGTGGTGGGTGTTGGAATTAAGTTCCAAGCACTAATAGTATAGTGTTATTAAATAAACTTAATTGTGGCATTCATTGCGGCGTCACAATGGATTGGCAGAGGCGTACTTTTTTAAACATGTTTTAAAGATGGGCGTCTTTCGAGCTGGACATCAGGCAAGCTTCTGCTAGGACCATTGTATGCGCCGTGGTGAGTGTTGGAATTAAGTTCCAAGCACTAATAAAATAGTGTTATTAAAAAAACTTAATTGTGGCATTCATTGCGGCGTCACAATGGACTGGTAGAGGCGAGCTTTTCAAAACATTTTATTTGAATGCCGTGTTGGGTGTTGGAATTGAGTTGAAAGCACTAACAGTTAGGTATAGTGTGATTAAGTAAACGCTATTCTTGCTGACAGATGCGAGCTTTTTAAAATTTGTTTTTGAGAGGGGCCTCTTTAAAGCTGGACATCGGGAAAGCTTCTGTTAGGATCATAGGGGCGCCGTAGTGGGAGTCGGAAATAAGTTTAAAGCACTAACAGTATTTTGTGATTAAATGAACGTAGTTCTGACAAGCAGAGGCGAGTTTTTCAAAACATTTTATTGAGAGGGGTGTCCATCTTTACCGAAATTGGACAAGCCTCTGCTAGGACCATTTGGGGCGCCGTGTTGGGTGTTGGAATTGAGTTGAAAGCACTAAAAGTTAAGTATAGTGTGATTAAGTAAACGCAATTCTTGCTGGCAGATGCGAGCTTTTTAAAATTTGTTTTCGAGAGGGGCCTCTTTAAAGCTGGACATCGGGAAAGCTTCTGTTAGGATCATTGGGGCGCCGTGGTGGGAGTCGGAAATAAGTTTAAAGCACTAACAGTTTTGTGTGATTGATTAAATGAACGCATGCGTACTTTTCAAAAACTGTTATCGAGAGGGCTTTTGCTCTGCATTGGCAGAGGGGAGCTTTTCAAAAACATTTTTTGAGAGGGGCGTCTTTCTAGCTTGACAACGGGCAAGCCTCTGCTAGGACCATTTAGGGCGCCGTGTTGGGAGTTGGAAATAAGTTTAAAGCACTAACAGTATTGTGTGATTAAATGAACGCAGTTCTGACGTGCACTGCGAGGCCGTAGTGCATTTGCAGAGGCAAGCTTTTTAAAAACCCGTTTTAGAGATGGGCGTCTTTCTAACTGGACAAAGGAAAGACAACAACATATTAAAATACATTGCTTCAAATCAGGAGTTTCTGCTATGACCATTAGGGCGCCGTGGTGGGTGTTGGAATTTAGTTTTTATTAAATAAACTTAATTGCGGCATTCATTGCGGCGTCACAATGGATTGGCAGAGGCGTACGTTTTTAAACATTTTTTAAAGATGGGCGTCTTTCGAGCTGGACATCAGGCAAGTTTCTGCTAGGACCATTGTATGCGCCGTGGTGAGTGTTAGAATTAAGTTCCAAGCACTAATAAAATAGTGTTATTAAAAAAACTTAATTGTGGCATTCATTGCGGCGTCACAATGGACTGGCAGAGGCGAGCTTTTTAAAACATTTTATTTGGGGCGCCTTGTTGGGTGTTGAAATTGAGTTGAAAGCACTAACAGTTAAGTATAGTGTGATTAAGTAAACGCAATTCTTGCTGGCAGAGGCGAGCTTTTTAAAATTTGTTTTTGAGAGGGGCCTCTTTAAAGCTGAACTTCGGGAAAGCTTCTGTTAGGATCATTGGAGCGCCGTAGTGGGAGTCGGAAATAAGTTTAAAGCACTAACAGTTTTGTGTGATTAAATGAACGCATGCGTACTTTTCAAAAACTGTTATCGAGAGGGCTTTTGTTCTGCATTGGCAGAGGGGAGCTTTTCAAAAACATTTTTCGAGAGGGGCGTCTTTCTAGCTTGACAATGGGCAAGCCCCTGCTAGGACCATTTTGGGCGCCGTGTTGGGTGTTGGAATTTAGTTGAAAGCACAAAACAGTTAAGTATAGTGTGATTAAGTCAACGCAACTCTAACTGGCAGAGGCGAGCTCTTTAAAATTTGTTTTTGAGAGGGGCCTCCTTAAAGCTGGACATCGGCAAAGCTTCTGTTAGGATCATTGGGGCGCCGTGGTGGGAGTCGGAAATAAGTTTAAAGCACTAACACTATTGTGTGATTAAATGAACGCAGTTCTGACATGCACTGCGAGTCCGTAGTGCATTTGCAGAGGCGAGTTTTTCAAAAACCTGTTATGGAGATGAGCGTCTTTCTATAAGGACATAGGAAAGACAACAACATATTAAAATATCTTGCTTTCTTTGACGTTCTTCCAAGATCATATTATATGGGTCACTATCTGTATATCCTAGCCTGCAAATCAGGCAAGTTTCTGCTAATACCATTGCGGGCGCCGTGTTGGCTGTTGGAATTAAGTTCCAAGCACTTATAGTATAGTGTTATTAAATAAACTTAATTGTGGCATTCATTGCGGCGTCACAATGGATTGGCAGAGGCGTACTTTTTTAAACCTGTTTTAAAGATGGGCGTCTTTCGAGCTGGACATCAGGCAAGCTTCTGCTAGGACCATTGTATGCGCCGTGGTGAGAGTTGGAATTAAGTTCCAAGCACTAATAAAATAGTGTTATTAAAAAAACTTAATTGTGGCATTCATTGCGGCGCCACAATGGATTAGCAGAGGCGAGCTTTTCAAAACATTTTAATAGAGGGGTGTCCTTCTTTCCCGAAATGGGGCAAGCCTCTGCTAGGAACATTAGTGGCGCCGTTGTTGGTGTTGGAATTAAGTTCCAAGCACCAATAGTATAGTCTGATTAAACAAACTTAATTGTGGCATTCATTGCGGCGTTACAATGGACTGGCAGAGGCGAGCTTTTCAAAACATTTTATTTGGGTGCCGTGTTGGGTGTTGGAATTGAGTTGAAAGCACTAACAGTTAGGTATAGTGTGATTAAGTAAACGCAATTCTTGCTGACAGATGCGAGCTTTTTAAAATTTGTTTTTGAGAGGGGCCTCTTTAAAGCTGGACATCGGGAAAGCTTCTGTTAGGATCATAGGGACGCCGTAGTGGGAGTCGGAAATAAGTTTAAAGCACTAACAGTATTTTGTGATTAAATGAACGTAGTTCTGACAAGCAGAGGGGAGTTTTTCAAAACATTTTATTGAGAGGGGTGTCCATCTTTACCGAAATTGGACAAGCCTCTGCTAGGACCATTTGGGGCGCCGTGTTGGGTGTTGGAATTGAGTTGAAAGCTCTAACAGTTAAGTATAGTGTGATTAAGTAAACGCAATTCTTGCTGGCAGATGCGAACTTTATAAAATTTGTTTTCGAGAGGGGCCTCTTTAAAGCTGGACATCGGGAAAGCTTCTGTTAGGATCATTGGGGCGCCGTGGTGGGAGTCGGAAATAAGTTTAAAGCACTAACAGTTTTGTGTGATTGATTAAATGAACGCATGCGTACTTTTCAAAAACTGTTATCGAGAGGGCTTTTGCTTTGCATTGGCAGAGGGGAGCTTTTCAAAAACATTTTTTGAGAGGGGCGTCTTTCTAGCTTGACAATGGGCAAGCCTCTGCTAGGACCATTCGGGGCGCCGTCTTGGAAGTTGGAAATAAGTTTAAAGCATTAACAGTATTGTGTGATTATATGAACGCAGTTCTGACGTGCACTGCGAGGCCGTAGTGCATTTGCAGAGGCAAGCTTTTCAAAAACCCGTTTTAGAGATGGGCGTCTTTCTAACTGGACAAAGGAAAGACAACAACATATTAAAATACATTGCTTCAAATTAGGAGTTTCTGCTATGACCATTAGGGGCGCCTTGGTGGGTTTTGGAATTAAGCTTTAAACACTTCATTAACGTAATTTTGGTATTTTTTGCGGCGCAACTGTGCATTGGCAGAGGCGTACTTTTGGAAACCAGTTTTAAAGATGGTTGTCATTTTGAGCTAGACATCGGGCCAGCTTCTGCTAGGATCGTTTGTGCGCCGTGGTGAGTCTTGGATCTAAGTTCCAAGCACTAATAACATAGTTTTATTAAATAAACTTAATTGTGGCATTCATTGCGGCGCCACAATGTATTAGCAGAGGCGAGTTTTTCAAAACATTTTTTTGAGAAGGGGTGTCCTTCTTTATTGAAATTGGACAAGCTTCTGCTAGGACCATTTTGGGCGTTGTGTTAGGTGTTGAATTTAAATTGAAAGCACTAACAGTTAAGTATAGTGTGATTAAGATAACGCAATTCTTGCTGGCAGAGGCCAGCTTTTAAAAAAAATTTTTTTAGAGGGGCCTCTTTAAAGCTGGACATCGGAAAAGCTTCTGTTATGATCATTGGGGCGCCGTGGATGGAGTCGGAAATAAGTTTAAAGCACTAACAGTATTGTGAGATTAAATGAACGCAGTTCTGACATGCATTGCGAGTCCGTAGTGCATTTGCAGAGGCGAGTTTTTCAAAAACCCGTTATGGAGATGGGCGTCTTTCTAGATGGACATAGGAAAGACAACAACATATTAAAATATCTTGCTTTCTTTGACGTTCTTCCAAGATCATATTATATGGGTCACTATCTGTATATTCTAGCCTGCAAATCAGGCAAGTTTCTGCTATTACCATTGCGGGCGCCGTGGTGGGTGTTGGAATTAAGTTCCAAGCACGTATAGTATAGTGTTATTAAATAAACTTAATTGTGGCATTCATTGCGGCGTCACAATGGATTGGCAGAGGCGTACTTTTTAAAACCTGTTTTAAAGATGCGCGTCTTTCGAGCTGGACATCAGGCAAGCTTCTGCTAGGACCATTGTATGCGACGTGGTGAGTGTTGGAATTAAGTTCCAAGCACTAATAAAATAGTGTTATTAAAAAAACTTAATTGTGGCATTCATTGCGGCGTCATAATGGATTAGCAGAGGCGAGCTTTTCAAAACATTTTATTAGAGGGGTGTCCTTCTTTCCCGAAATGGGGCAAGCCTCTGCTAGGAACATTAGTGGCGCCGTTGTTGGTGTTGGAATTAAGTTCGAAGCACTAATAGTATAGTCTGATTAAACAAACTTAATTGTGGCATTCATTGCGGCGTCACAATGGACTGGCAGAGGCGAGATTTTCAAAACATTTTATTTGGGTGCCGTGTTGGGTGTTGGAATTGAGTTGAAAGCACTAAAAGTTAAGTATAGTGCGATTAAGTAAACGCATTTCTTGCTGACAGATGCGAGCTTTTTAAAATTTGTTTTTGAGAGGGGCCTCTTTAAAGCTGGACATCGGGAAAGCTTCTGTTAGGATCATAGGGGCGCCGTAGTGGGAGTCGGAAATAAGTTTAAAGCACTAACAGTATTGTGTGATTAAATGAACGTGGTTCTGACAAGCAGAGGAGAGTTTTTCAAAACATTTTATTGAGAGGGGTGTCCATCTTTACTGAAATTGGACAAGCTTTTGTGTGATTAAATGAACGCATGCGTACTTTTCAAAAACTGTTATCGAGAGGGCTTTTGCTCTGCATTGGGAGCTTTTCAAAAACATTTTTTAAAAGGGCGTCTTTCTAGCTTGACAATGGGCAAGCCTCTGCTAGGACCATTTGGGGCGCCGTGTTGGAAGTTGGAAATAAGTTTAAAGCACTAACAGTATTGTGTGATTAAATGAACGCAGTTCTGATGTGCACTGCGAGGCCGTAGTGCATTTGCAAAGGCAAGCTTTTCAAAAACCCGTTTTTGAGATGGGCGTCTTTCTAACTGGACAAACGAAAGACAACAACATATTAAAATACATTGCTTCAAATCAGGAGTTTCTGCTATGACCATTAGGGGCGCCGTGGTGGGTGTTGGAATTAAGTTTTAAACACTTCATTAACGTAATTTTGGTATTTTTTGCGGCGTAACTGTGCATTGGCAGAGGCGTACTTTTGGAAACCAGTTTTAAAGATGGTTGTCTTTTGAGCTAGACATCGGGCCAGCTTCTGCTAGGATCGTTTGTTCGCCGTGGTGAGTCTTGGATCTAAGTTCCAAGCACTAATAGCATAGTTTTATTAAATAAACTTAATTGTGGCATTCATTGCGGCGCCACAATGGATTAGCAGAGGCGAGTTTTTCAAAACATTTTATTTAGAGGGGTGTTCTTCTTTCCCGAAATTGGACAAGCTTCTGCTATGACCATTTTGGGCGCTGTGTTTGGTGTTGAATTTAAATTGAAAGCACTAACAGTTAAGTATAGTGTGATTAAGTAAACGCAATTCTTGATGGCAGAGGCCAGCTTTTTAAAAAAAAATTTTGAGAGGGGCCTCTTTAAAGCTGGACATCGGGAAAGCTTCTGTTATGATCATTGGGGCGCCGTGGTTGGAGTCGGAAATAAGTTTAAAGCACTAACAGTATTGTGAGATTAAATGAACGCAGTTCTGACATGCACTGCGAGTACGTAGTGCATTTGCAGAGGCGAAATTTTCAAAAACCCGTTATGGAGATGGGCGTCTTTCTAGATGGACATAGGAAAGACAACAACATATTAAAATATCTTGCTTTCTTTGACTTTCTTTTAAGATCATATTATATGGGTCGCTATCTGTATATCCTAGCCTGAAAATCAGGCAAGTTTCAGCTATTACCATTGCGGGTGCCGTGGTGGGTGTTGGAATTAAGTTCCAAGCACTTATAGTATAGTGTTATTAAATAAACTTAATTGTGGCATTCATTGCGGCGTCACAATGGATTGGCAGAGGCGTACTTTTTTAAACCTGTTAAAAGATGGGCGTCTTTCGAGCTGGACATCAGGCAAGCTTCTGCTAGGACCATTGTATGCGCCGTGGTGAGAGTTGGAATTAAGTTCCAAGCACTAATAAAATAGTGTTATTAAAAAAACTTAATTGTGGCATTCATTGCGGCGCCACAATGGATTAGCAGAGGCGAGCTTTTTAAAACATTTTATTAGAGGGGTGTCCTTCTTTCCCAAAATGGGGCAAACCTCTGCTAGGAAACTTAGTGGCGCCGTTGTTGGTGTTGGAATTAAGTTCCAAGCACTTATAGTATAGTCTGATTAAACAAACTTCATTGTGGCATTCATTGCGGCGTCACAATGGACTGGCAGAGGCGAGCTTTTTAAAACATTTTATTTGGGGCGCCGTGTTGGGTGTTGGAATTGAGTTGAAAGCACTAACAGTTAAGTATAGTGTGATTAAGTAAACTCAATTCTTGCTGACAGATGCGAGCTTTTAAAATTTGTTTTTGAGAGGGGCCTCTTTAAAGCTAGACATCGGGAAAGCTTCTGTTAGGATCATAGGGGCGCCGTAGTGGGAGTCGGAAATAAGTTTAAAGCACTAACAGTATTGTGTGATTAAATGAACGTAGTTCTAACAAGCAGAGGCGAGCTTTTCAAAACATTTTATTGAGAGGGGTGTCCATCTTTACCGAAATTGGACAAGCCTCTGCTAAGACCATTTGGGGCGCCGTGTTGGGTGTTGGAATTGAGTTGAAAGCACTAACAGTTAAGTATAGTGTGATTAAGTAAACGCAATTCTTGCTGGCAGATGCGAGCTTTTTAAAATTTGTTTTCGAGAGGGGCCTCTTTAAAGCTGGACATCGGGAAAGCTTCTGTTAGGATCATTGGGGCGCCGTGGTGGGAGTCGGAAATAAGTTTAAAGCACTAACAGTTTTGTGCGATTGATTAAATGAACGCATGCGTACTTTTCAAAAACTGTTATCGAGAGGGCTTTTGCTCTGCATTGGCAGAGGGGAGCTTTTCAAAAACATTTTTTGAGAGGGGCGTCTTTCTAGCTTGACAATGGGCAAGCCTCTGCTAGGACCATTTGGGGCGCCGTGTTGGGAGTTGGAAATAAGTTTAAAGCACTAACAGTATAGTGTGATTAAATGAACGCAGTTCTGACGTGCACTGCGAGGCAGTAGTGCATTTGCAGAGGCAATCTTTTCAAAAACCCGTTTTAGAGATGGGCGTCTTTCTAACTGGACAAAGGAAAGACAACAACATATTAAAATACATTGCTTCAAATCAGGAGTTTCTGCTATGACCATTAGGGCGCCGTGGTGGGTGTTGGAATTTAGTTTTTATTAAATAAACTTAATTTCGGCATTCATTGCGGCGTCACAATGGATTGGCAGAGGCGTACTTTTTTAAACATGTTTTAAAGATGGGCGTCTTTCGAGCTGGACATCAGGCAAGCTTCTGCTAGGACCATTGTATGCGCCGTGGTGAGTGTTGGAATTAAGTTCCAAGCACTAATAAAATAGTGTTATTAAAAAAACTTAATTGTGGCATTCATTGCGGCGCCACAATGGATTAGCAGAGGCGAGCTTTTCAAAACAATTTATTAGAGGGGTGTCCTTCTTTCCCGAAATGGGGCAAACCTCTGCTAGGAACATTAGTGGCGCCATTGTTAGTGTTGGAATTAAGTTCCAAGCACAAATAGTATAGTCTGATTAAACAAACTTAATTGTGGCATTCATTGCGGCGTCACAATGGACTGGCAGAGGCGGGCTTTTTAAAACATTTTATTTGGGGCGCCGTGTTGGGTGTTGGATTTGAGTTGAAAGCACTAACAGTTAAGTATAGTGTGATTAAGTAAACACAATTCTTGCTGGCAGAGGCGAGCTTTTTAAAATTTGTTTTTGAGAGGGGACTCTTTAAAGCTGGACTTCGGGAAAGCTTCTGTTATGATCATTGGAGCGCCGTAGTGGGAGTCGGAAATAAGTTTAAAGCACTAACAGTTTTGTGTGATTACATGAACGCATGCGTACTTTTCAAAAACTGTTATCGAGAGGGCTTTTGTTCTGCATTGGCAGAGGGGAGCTTTTCAAAAACATTTTTCGAGAGGGGCGTCTTTCTAGCTTGACAATGGGCAAGCCCTTGCTAGGAACATTAGTGGCGCCGTTGTTGGTGTTGGAATTAAGTTCCAAGCACTAATACAATAGTCTGATTAAACAAACTTAATTGTGGCATTCATTGCGGCGTCACAATAGACTGTTAGAGGCGAGCATTTTAAAACATTTTATTTGGGGCGCCGTGTTGGGTGTTGGAATTGAGTTGAAAGCACTAACAGTTAAGTATAGTGTGATTAAGTAAACGCAATTTTTGCTGGCAGAGGCGAGCTTTTTAAAATTTGTTTTTGAAAGAGGCCTCTTTAAAGCTGGACATCGGGAAAGGTTCTGTTAGGATCATTGGAGCGCCGTAGTGGGAGTCGGAAATAAGTTTAAAGCACTAACAGTTTTGTGTGATTAAATGAACGCATGCGTACTTTTCAAAAACTGTTATCGAGAGGGCTTTTGTTCTGCATTGGCAGAGGGGAGCTTTTCAAAAACATTTTTCGAGAGGGGCGTCTTTCTTACTTGACAATGGGCAAGCCTCTGCTTGGACCATTTTGGGCGCCGTGTTGGGTGTTGGAATTTAGTTGAAAGCACAAAACAGTTAAGTATAGTGTGATTAAGTCAACGCAACTCTAACTGGCAGAGGCGAGCTTTTTAAAATTTGTTTTCGAGAGGGGCCTCTTTAAAGCTGGACATCGGCAAACCTTCTGTTAGGATCATTGGGGCGCCGTGGTGGGAGTCGGAAATAAGTTTAAAGCACTAACAGTATTGTGTGATTAAATGAACGCAGTTCTGACAAGCAGAGGCGAGTTTTTTTTAAAACAATTGAGAGGGGTGTCCTTCTTTACCGAAATTGGACAAACCTCTGCTAGGACCATTTGGGGCGCCGTGTTTGGTGTTGAAATTAAATTGAAAGCACTAACAGTTAAGTATAGTGTGATTAAGTCAACGCAACTCTAACAGGCAGAGGCGAGTTTTTTAAAATTTGTTTTCGAGAGGGGCCTCTTTAAAGCTGGACATCGGGAAAGCTTCTGTTATGATCATTGGGGCGCCGTGGTGGGAGTCGGAAATAAGTTTAAAGCACTAACAGTATTGTGAGATGAAATAAACGCAGTTCTGACATGCACTGCGAGGCCGTAGTGCATTTGCAGAGGCGAGCTTTTCAAAAACCCGTTATGGAGATGGGCGTCTTTCTAGATGGACATAGGAAAGACAACAACATATTAAAATATCTTGCTTTCTTTGACGTTCTTCCAAGATCATATTATATGGGTCACTATCTGTATATTCTAGCCTGCAAATAAGCAAGTTTCTGCTATTACCATTGCGGACGCCGTGGTGGGTGTTGGAATTAAGTTCCAAGCACTAATAGTATAGTGTTATTAAATAAACTTAATTGTGGCATTCATTGCGGCGTCACAATGGATTGGCAGAGGCGTACTTTTTTAAACATGTTTTAAAGATGGGCGTCTTTCGAGCTGGACATCAGGCAAGCTTCTGCTAGGACCATTGTATGCGCCGTGGTGAGTGTTGGAATTAAGTTCCAAGCACTAATAAAATAGTGTTATTAAAAAAACTTAATTGTGGCATTCATTGCGGCGTCACAATGGACTGGTAGAGGCGAGCTTTTCAAAACATTTTATTTGAATGCCGTGTTGGGTGTTGGAATTGAGTTGAAAGCACTAACAGTTAGGTATAGTGTGATTAAGTAAACGCTATTCTTGCTGACAGATGCGAGCTTTTTAAAATTTGTTTTTGAGAGGGGCCTCTTTAAAGCTGGACATCGGGAAAGCTTCTGTTAGGATCATAGGGGCGCCGTAGTGGGAGTCGGAAATAAGTTTAAAGCACTAACAGTATTTTGTGATTAAATGAACGTAGTTCTGACAAGCAGAGGCGAGTTTTTCAAAACATTTTATTGAGAGGGGTGTCCATCTTTACCGAAATTGGACAAGCCTCTGCTAGGACCATTTGGGGCGCCGTGTTGGGTGTTGGAATTGAGTTGAAAGCACTAAAAGTTAAGTATAGTGTGATTAAGTAAACGCAATTCTTGCTGGCAGATGCGAGCTTTTTAAAATTTGTTTTCGAGAGGGGCCTCTTTAAAGCTGGACATCGGGAAAGCTTCTGTTAGGATCATTGGGGCGCCGTGGTGGGAGTCGGAAATAAGTTTAAAGCACTAACAGTTTTGTGTGATTGATTAAATGAACGCATGCGTACTTTTCAAAAACTGTTATCGAGAGGGCTTTTGCTCTGCATTGGCAGAGGGGAGCTTTTCAAAAACATTTTTTGAGAGGGGCGTCTTTCTAGCTTGACAACGGGCAAGCCTCTGCTAGGACCATTTAGGGCGCCGTGTTGGGAGTTGGAAATAAGTTTAAAGCACTAACAGTATTGTGTGATTAAATGAACGCAGTTCTGACGTGCACTGCGAGGCCGTAGTGCATTTGCAGAGGCAAGCTTTTTAAAAACCCGTTTTAGAGATGGGCGTCTTTCTAACTGGACAAAGGAAAGACAACAACATATTAAAATACATTGCTTCAAATCAGGAGTTTCTGCTATGACCATTAGGGCGCCGTGGTGGGTGTTGGAATTTAGTTTTTATTAAATAAACTTAATTGCGGCATTCATTGCGGCGTCACAATGGATTGGCAGAGGCGTACGTTTTTAAACATTTTTTTAAAGATGGGCGTCTTTCGAGCTGGACATCAGGCAAGTTTCTGCTAGGACCATTGTATGCGCCGTGGTGAGTGTTGGAATTAAGTTCCAAGCACTAATAAAATAGTGTTATTAAAAAAACTTAATTGTGGCATTCATTGCGGCGTCACAATGGACTGGCAGAGGCGAGCTTTTTAAAACATTTTATTTGGGGCGCCTTGTTGGGTGTTGAAATTGAGTTGAAAGCACTAACAGTTAAGTATAGTGTGATTAAGTAAACGCAATTCTTGCTGGCAGAGGCGAGCTTTTTAAAATTTGTTTTTGAGAGGGGCCTCTTTAAAGCTGAACTTCGGGAAAGCTTCTGTTAGGATCATTGGAGCGCCGTAGTGGGAGTCGGAAATAAGTTTAAAGCACTAACAGTTTTGTGTGATTAAATGAACGCATGCGTACTTTTCAAAAACTGTTATCGAGAGGGCTTTTGTTCTGCATTGGCAGAGGGGAGCTTTTCAAAAACATTTTTCGAGAGGGGCGTCTTTCTAGCTTGACAATGGGCAAGCCCCTGCTAGGACCATTTTGGGCGCCGTGTTGGGTGTTGGAATTTAGTTGAAAGCACAAAACAGTTAAGTATAGTGTGATTAAGTCAACGCAACTCTAACTGGCAGAGGCGAGCTCTTTAAAATTTGTTTTTGAGAGGGGCCTCTTTAAAGCTGGACATCGGCAAAGCTTCTGTTAGGATCATTGGGGCGCCGTGGTGGGAGTCGGAAATAAGTTTAAAGCACTAACACTATTGTGTGATTAAATGAACGCAGTTCTGACATGCACTGCGAGTCCGTAGTGCATTTGCAGAGGCGAGTTTTTCAAAAACCTGTTATGGAGATGAGCGTCTTTCTATATGGACATAGGAAAGACAACAACATATTAAAATATCTTGCTTTCTTTGACGTTCTTCCAAGATCATATTATATGGGTCACTATCTGTATATCCTAGCCTGCAAATCAGGCAAGTTTCTGCTAATACCATTGCGGGCGCCGTGTTGGCTGTTGGAATTAAGTTCCAAGCACTTATAGTATAGTGTTATTAAATAAACTTAATTGTGGCATTCATTGCGGCGTCACAATGGATTGGCAGAGGCGTACTTTTTTAAACCTGTTTTAAAGATGGGCGTCTTTCGAGCTGGACATCAGGCAAGCTTCTGCTAGGACCATTGTATGCGCCGTGGTGAGAGTTGGAATTAAGTTCCAAGCACTAATAAAATAGTGTTATTAAAAAAACTTAATTGTGGCATTCATTGCGGCGCCACAATGGATTAGCAGAGGCGAGCTTTTCAAAACATTTTAATAGAGGGGTGTCCTTCTTTCCCGAAATGGGGCAAGCCTCTGCTAGGAACATTAGTGGCGCCGTTGTTGGTGTTGGAATTAAGTTCCAAGCACCAATAGTATAGTCTGATTAAACAAACTTAATTGTGGCATTCATTGCGGCGTTACAATGGACTGGCAGAGGCGAGCTTTTCAAAACATTTTATTTGGGTGCCGTGTTGGGTGTTGGAATTGAGTTGAAAGCACTAACAGTTAGGTATAGTGTGATTAAGTAAACGCAATTCTTGCTGACAGATGCGAGCTTTTTAAAATTTGTTTTTGAGAGGGGCCTCTTTAAAGCTGGACATCGGGAAAGCTTCTGTTAGGATCATAGGGACGCCGTAGTGGGAGTCGGAAATAAGTTTAAAGCACTAACAGTATTTTGTGATTAAATGAACGTAGTTCTGACAAGCAGAGGGGAGTTTTTCAAAACATTTTATTGAGAGGGGTGTCCATCTTTACCGAAATTGGACAAGCCTCTGCTAGGACCATTTGGGGCGCCGTGTTGGGTGTTGGAATTGAGTTGAAAGCTCTAACAGTTAAGTATAGTGTGATTAAGTAAACGCAATTCTTGCTGGCAGATGCGAACTTTTTAAAATTTGTTTTCGAGAGGGGCCTCTTTAAAGCTGGACATCGGGAAAGCTTCTGTTAGGATCATTGGGGCGCCGTGGTGGGAGTCGGAAATAAGTTTAAAGCACTAACAGTTTTGTGTGATTGATTAAATGAACGCATGCGTACTTTTCAAAAACTGTTATCGAGAGGGCTTTTGCTTTGCATTGGCAGAGGGGAGCTTTTCAAAAACATTTTTTGAGAGGGGCGTCTTTCTAGCTTGACAATGGGCAAGCCTCTGCTAGGACCATTCGGGGCGCCGTCTTGGAAGTTGGAAATAAGTTTAAAGCATTAACAGTATTGTGTGATTATATGAACGCAGTTCTGACGTGCACTGCGAGGCCGTAGTGCATTTGCAGAGGCAAGCTTTTCAAAAACCCGTTTTAGAGATGGGCGTCTTTCTAACTGGACAAAGGAAAGACAACAACATATTAAAATACATTGCTTCAAATTAGGAGTTTCTGCTATGACCATTAGGGGCGCCTTGGTGGGTTTTGGAATTAAGTTTTAAACACTTCATTAACGTAATTTTGGTATTTTTTGCGGCGCAACTGTGCATTGGCAGAGGCGTACTTTTTAAAAACCAGTTTTAAAGATGGTTGTCATTTTGAGCTAGACATCGGGCCAGCTTCTGCTAGGATCGTTTGTGCGCCGTGGTGAGTCTTGGATCTAAGTTCCAAGCACTAATAACATAGTTTTATTAAATAAACTTAATTGTGGCATTCATTGCGGCGCCACAATGTATTAGCAGAGGCGAGTTTTTCAAAACATTTTATTGAGAAGGGGTGTCCTTCTTTATTGAAATTGGACAAGCTTCTGCTAGGACCATTTTGGGCGCTGTGTTTGGTGTTGAATTTAAATTGAAAGCACTAACAGTTAAGTATAGTGTGATTAAGATAACGCAATTCTTGCTGGCAGAGGCCAGCTTTTAAAAAAAAATTTTTTAGAGGGGCCTCTTTAAAGCTGGACATCGGAAAAGCTTCTGTTATGATCATTGGGGCGCCGTGGTGGGAGTCGGAAATAAGTTTAAAGCACTAACAGTATTGTGTGATTAAATGAACGCAGTTCTGACAGGCATTGCGAGTCCGTAGTGCATTTGCTGAGGCGAGTTTTTCAAAAACCCGTTATGGAGATGGGCGTCTTTCTAGATGGACATAGGAAAGACAACAACATATTAAAATATCTTGCTTTCTTTGACGTTCTTCCAAGATCATATTATATGGGTCACTATCTGTATATTCTAGCCTGCAAATCAGGCAAGTTTCTGCTATTACCATTGCGGGCGCCGTTGTGGGTGTTGGAATTAAGTTCCACTAATAGTATAGTCTGATTAAACAAACTTAATTGTGGCATTCATTGCGGCGTCACAATGGACTGGCAGAGGCGAGATTTTCAAAACATTTTTTTTGGGTGCCGTGTTGGGTGTTGGAATTGAGTTGAAAGCACTAAAAGTTAAGTATAGTGTGACTTAAGTAAACGCATTTCTTGCTGACAGATGCGAGCTTTTTAAATCTTGTTTTTGAGAGGGGCCTCTTTAAAGCTGGACATCGGGAAAGCTTCTGTTAGGATCATACTGCGCCGTAGTGGGAGTCGGAAATAAGTTTAAGGCACTAACAGTATTGTGTGATTAAATGAACGTAGTTCTGACAAGCAGAGGAGAGTTTTTTAAAACATTTTATTGAGAGGGGTGTCCATCTTTACTGAAATTGGACAAGCTTTTGTGTGATTAAATGAACGCATGCGTACTTTTCAAAAACTGTTATCGAGAGGGCTTTTGCTCTGCATTGGCAGAGGGGAGCTTTTCCAAAAATTTTTTTAAAGGGGCGTCTTTCTAGCTTGACAATGGGCAAGCCTCTGCTAGGACCATTTGGGGCGCCATGTTGGGTGTTGGAATTTAGTTGAAAGCACAAAACAGTTAAGTATAGTGTGATTAAGTCAACGCAACTCTAGCTGGCAGAGGCGAGCTTTTTAAAATTTGTTTTCGAGAGGGGCCTCTTTAAAGCTGGACATCGGCAAACCTTCTGTTAGGATCATTGGGGCGCCGTGGTGGGAGTCGGAAATAAGTTTAAAGCACTAACAGTATTGTGTGATTAAATGAACGCAGTTCTGACAAGCAGAGGCGAGTTTTTTTAAAAACTATTGAGAGGGGTGTCCTTCTTTACCGAAATGGGACAAACCTCTGCTAGAACCATTTGAGCGCCGTGTTTGGTGTTGAAATTAAATTGAAAGCATTAACAGTTAAGTATAGTGTGATTAAGTAAACGCAACTCTAACAGGCAGAGGCGAGCTTTTTAAAATTTGTTTTCGAGAGGGGCCTCTTTAAAGCTGGACATCGGGAAAGCTTCTGTTATGATCATTGGGGCGCCGTGGTGGGAGTCGGAAATAAGTTTAAAGCACTAACAGTATTGTGAGATTAAATGAACGCAGTTCTGACATGCACTGCGAGTCCGTTGTGCATTTGCAGCGGCGAGCTTTTCAAAAACCCGTTATGGAGATGGGCGTCTTTCTAGATGGACATAGGAAAGACAACAACATATTAAAATATCTTGCTTTCTTTGACGTTCTTCCAAGATCATATTATATGGGTCACTATCTGTATATTCTAGCCTGCAAATCAGGCAAGTTTCTGCTATTACCATTGCGGGCGCCGTGGTGGGTGTTGGAATTAAGTTCCAAGCACTTATAGTATAGTGTTATTAAATAAACTTAATTGTGGCATTCATTGCGGCGTCACAATGGATTGGCAGAGGCGTACTTTTTTAAACATGTTTTAAAGATGGGCGTCTTTCGAGCTGGACATCAGGCAAGCTTCTGCTAGGACCATTGTATGCGCCGTGGTGAGAGTTGGAATTAAGTTCCAAGCACTAATAAAATAGTGTTATTAAAAAAACTTAATTGTGGCATTCATTGCGGCGCCACAATGGATTAGCAGAAGCGAGCTTTTTAAAACATTTTATTAGAGGGGTGTCCTTCTTTCCCGAAATGGGGCAAGCCTCTGCTAGGAACATTAGTGGCGCCGTTGTTGGTGTTGGAATTAAGTTCCAAGCACCAATAGTATAGTCTGATTAAACAAACTTAATTGTGGCATTCATTGCGGCGTCACAATGGACTGGCAGAGGCGAGCTTTTCAAAACATTTTATTTGGGTGCCGTGTTGGGTGTTGGAATTGAGTTGAAAGCACTAACAGTTAGGTATAGTGTGATTAAGTAAACGCAATTCTTGCTGACAGATGCGAGCTTTTTAAAATTTGTTTTTGAGAGGGGCCTCTTTAAAGATGGACATCGGGAAAGCTTCTGTTAGGATCATAGGGGCGCCGTAGTGGGAGTCGGAAATAAGTTTAAAGCACTAACAGTATTTTGTGATTAAATGAACGTAGTTCTGACAAGCAGAGGCGAGTTTTTCAAAACATTTTATTGAGAGGGGTGTCCATCTTTACCGAAATTGGACAAGCCTCTGCTAGGACCATTTGGGGCGCCGTGTTGGGTGTTGAAATTGAGTTGAAAGCACTAACAGTTAAGTATAGTGTGATTAAGTAAACGCAATTCTTGCTGGCAGATGCGAGCTTTTAAAATTTGTTTTCGAGAGGGGCCTCTTTAAAGCTGGACATCGGGAAAGCTTCTGTTAGGATCATTGGGGCGCCGTGGTGGGAGTCGGAAATAAGTTTAAAGCACTAACAGTTTTGTGTGATTGATTAAATGAACGCATGCGTACTTTTCAAAAACTGTTATCGAGAGGGCTTTTGCTTTGCATTGGCAGAGGGTAGCTTTTCAAAAACATTTTTTGAGAGGGGCGTCTTTCTAGCTTGACAATGGGCAAGCCTCTGCTAGGACCATTCGAGGCGCCGTCTTGGAAGTCGGAAATAAGTTTAAAGCACTAACAGTATTGTGAGATTAAATGAACGCAGTTCTGACATGCACTGCGAGTACGTAGTGCATTTGCAGAGGCGAGCTTTTCAAAAACCCGTTCTGGAGATGGGCGTCTTTCTAGATGGACATAGGAAAGACAACAACATATTAAAATATCTTGCTTTCTTTTACGTTCTTCCAAGATCATATTCTATGGGTCACTATCTGTATATTCTAGCCTGCAAATCAGGCAAGTTTCTGCTATTACCATTGCGGGCGCCGTGGTGGGTGTTGGAATTAAGTTCCAAGCACTAATAAAATAGTGTTATTAAAAAAACTTAATTGTGGCATTCATTGCGGCGCCACAATGAATTAGCAGAGGCGAGCTTTTCAAAACATTTTATTGATAGGGGTGTGCTTCTTTCCCAAAATGGGGCAAGCCACTGCTAGGAACATTAGTGGCGCCGTTGTAGGTGTTGGAATTAAGTTCCAAGTACTAACAGTACAGTCTGATTAAACAAACTTAATTGTGGCATTCATTGCGGCGTCACAATGGACTGGCAGAGGCGATCTTTTCAAAACATTTTATTTTGGGCGCCGTGTTTGTTGTTATAATTGAGTTGAAAGCACTAACAGTTAAGTATAGTGTGATTAAGTAAACGCAATTCTTGCTGGCAGATGCAAGCTTTTAAAAATATGTTTTCGAAAGGGGCCTCTTTAAAGCTGGACATCGGGAAAGCTTCTGTTAGGATCATTGGGGCGCCGTAGTGGGAGTCGGAAATAAGTTTAAAGCACTAACAGTATTGTGTGATTAAATGAACGCACGCCTACTTTTCAAAAACTGTTAACGAAAAGTCTTTTGCTTTGCATTGGCAGAGGGGAGCTTTTCAAAAACATTTTTCGAGAGGGGCGTCTTTCTAGCTTGACAATGATCAAGCTTCTGCTATGACCATTTGGGGCGCCGTGTTGGGTGTGGGAATTGAGTTGAAAGCACTAACAGTTAGGTATAGTGTGATTAAGTTAACGCAATTCCAGCTGGCAGAGGCCAGCTTTTAAAATTTGTTTTCGAGAGGGGCCTCTTTAAAGCTGGACATCGGGAAAGCTTCTGTTAGGATCATTGGGGCGCCGTGGTGTGAGTCGGAAATAAGTTTAAAGCACTAACAGTATTGTGTGATTAAATGAACGCAGTTCTGACATGCACTGCGAGGCCGTAGTTTAAACTGACCAATGCTAACTTACTTTTGTCATTCACCGGTGCACACTTTTGATGTTTTTGACCAGTGCAAACTTACTTTTGCTGTTGACCGATGCTATCTTTCTTTTGTCATTGACCAGTGCACATTTTTGTTGTTGTTGACCAGTGCAAACTTACTTTTGTTGTTGACCAGTTTAAACCTACTTTTTTTGTTGACCAGTTGAATTTTACTTTTGTTGTTGACGAGTGCAAACTTACTTTTGTTGTTGTTGACCAGTTTTAACTTACTTTTGTTGTTGACCAGTTTAAATTTACTTTTGTTGTTGACCAGTGCAAATTGTTTGTTGTTGTTGTTGACCAGTTTAAACTTACTTCTGTTTTTGATCAGTGTAAACTTACTTTTGTTGTTGACCAGTTTAAAATTACTTTTGTTGTTGACCAGTGCAAACTTACTTTTGTTGTTGACCAGTGCAAACTTACTTTAGTTGTTGACCTGTTTAAACTTACTTTTGTTGTTGACCAGTGCAAACTTACCATGTGCTGTTGACCAATGCTAACTTACTTTTGTCATTGACCAGTGCACACTTTTGTTGTTTTCGACCATTGCAAACTTACTTTTGTTGTTGACCAGTTTAAACTTACTTTTGTTGTTGACCAGTTAAAACTTACTTTTGTTGTTGACCAGTGCAAACTTACTTTTGTTGTTGACCAGTGCAAACTTACTTTAGTATTTGACCTGTTTAAACTTACTTTTGTTGTTGACCAGTTTAAACTTACTTTTGTTGTTGACCAGTGCAAACTTACCATGTGCTGTTGACCAATGCTAACTTACTTTTGTCATTGACCAGTGCACACTTTTGTTGTTTTTGACCAGTGCAAACTTACTTTTGCTGTTGACCGATGCTATCTTTCTTTTGTCATTGACCAGTGCACATTTTTGTTGTTGTTGACCAGTGCAAACTTACTTTTGCTGTTGACCAGTGCATACATACTTTGGTAGTTGAGATCATAACACTGTGTGTGTGCGTGTTGGCGGAGAGTCTTTATTTAATTTGTATTCTACCTATTTAAAAGTTTAATCTAGAGATTAACTCCATATCCATATTTTTTCATTCAGTTGACAGACATATTTATTACAATTTAATGTAAAACCTAAAGGTTTAGAAGCAAATCACTCAGAATGGGAGAGGATATTAATATTAGGGAATTAATTATTATTATATATCAGATAGTCTCCTATTAATTATTTTATATATATTTCACATAGTCTCCCCTGTCAACAAAATTTTATGTTAATTTTGAGACAAATGAACAGAAAGCTATAAATCTAATAATTTAAAATCATATTTTTTACTGAAAACTTTTAGGACAGCAATTTAATTAATCAAATTCTAGAAAAAAAAAACGGTATAGACTAACTGGGTCGCCCGCATGGCACTTAGCCAGCAAAGACACATGTCCGAAGTGAAATTGCAAAAGTATAATATGAGAAAATAAGGTCACATGTCTTTAAATTATCTAATATGATTGGTTGAACACACACACATTCTACTTTATATATATAGATATTATTTATACCAGGTACACAAGAGAAAAAAACTGAAAATATAAAAGAAGGAAAGAAAATTAAATTGTTGCATTACATTTTTAATTTTATATAAACATGAACAAAGTAATATTGTTACAAGTCAAGAAAATTAAATGAAAAAAATTATTTCTATTAGATTTTGTACAATATGTACAAGGAATTAATGTCAGTTTTCACATTCTGTCAGTTAGGGTCGGAGAGGAGCTAGGCCCAGTTTGGCTCGCAAATCATTTGCATTTTTCATTTCCTGCTCTGCCCGGTTTGTAGTCTTCCTGCCTTTGTCTTCTGCCTTACGGCCGCCGTCTTTCCTCTCATCTCGACCTCCATCCTTCTTGTCTTCCCTCGCTCCGCCATCCCTTCTGTCCTTCCGGCCCGCGTCCCTTCTGTCATCCCGGCCCCCGCCCTCCCTTCGTTCCTCCCGCCCCTCCCCTCTCTTGTCGTCCTTGTGGGCCCGGTGGTCCCTGTCCTTTTCCCTGTGCATCCTGTTGTCTTTCTCCACATAGCGCCTGCGGTGTCTGTCGTCTTCTCTGTCGTGGCGACCTTTCTTGATGCCTCGCTTGTGCAGATCATCTCTGTGCTTTAGATCTGTAAAGAAAAAAAAGTCAAACAAATGCAATCTTAACAATCCTTATTTATTACCTATTAGCTCATTAGGGAATGAGGACACAAAAAAAAATTTCAAAGATCTTTTACTACATGGCATTGAAGACTAGCAGAGAAAACAATCTGCTTTATGATCGGTTACAATGGAACAGCGTGGCCAACAGAACCACCAAATGACCTTTCACTGTTCTTGAAAAAAAGTCAGAGACTTCTCAGCTTAAGTCGGCACATTCAAAAGAAAACATCTTTCCCTTGACCCGAGTCAAATTGCCACCTCCTTAACCCCCTTTGAGGAACACTTTCTCCCAGCACAGCATCGTTACATCAATAGACATGAAGGGTCACTGGTCAGAGAGAATCTCAAATAAACCGGAACGGCAGCTCATAGTAACTAGGATCTATGCAAGCCCGCACATTTCACATTTAACGCATTAATGGGACGCCAGTCACCACCACAGGTGTCTAATTACAAAGCATTGGCTTGATATGATGGGTTCATATCCTAGAACCCATGCACAATTATACGGCTCGTATGGGGCTAGCTACAGACAGATGTTAGAGCAAAGATGACTTTCTCATCCCTTGTCTGCATATTATAGTATGTGACTGCTAACACTTATGGTAAACCCGGCTCCAATAGAGCAATCTTAGTCGGGGTGCGGAAATATCACGACTATCAGACTGTGTCTCACATTCCTTGTCCTTGAGTCATTTTAGTCCCAATGGTATAGGTAGTGCACTAATAGTCAACTATGTATTGCTTGTTGTTTGTTATTTTCAAGTTATTTCACACTGTAATGTTTTCTGCTGACTAAGATTAATTTAGATTGGATGATATGATACAAAAATATAGTCTAGATTTATATCCCTATATATTATTCCTTTTATATTTTTAAAGTATAACTTTTTAAATGTGCATTTTTTTTAAATGTATCGGTATCTAATCTGTGTAATGCCCCTAGAACTTGGGAGAGGCAAAGTATACTTAGAAAAAAGCTGAATTCAGCTTTGGAGGGTTTACGAATCATTTCATTCTTAAGCCTAAGTAGCAGGGCTGCGGAGTCGTAGATAAATGTTCCGACTCCTCATTTTTTTTTACTTCCGACTCCGACTCCCCGACTCCTCTGTATTAATATGAGAATGTATTTTGTACATTCCTTGAAGGAAAGAAAGGCAACATACATCTACGTGTCATTACCGCATGACTACGGGCTGGAAAGCTAACAGTCTACTGTATTTAATTTTAAATATTCATGGGCCCCCTAAATTCTTGAGGACCCCGGTACTGCATACCGGCTCCCCCCCCCCTCTCGTTGGGCCTGATAAGTAGAGGTCACGATCGGCGACTTCAAGGGGCAAACGGTTAATCCCTTACCAGTGAGAGGCTAGGTTACATATGGGCGCTGCGTTCCCTGTAAGAGCAGAACTAGGGATGTTAAAACCGGTTATCGGTTCTATAAAACCGGTTTAAAACCAAATTTTGGTTTCCCCCTCCCCCCTCACCCTCCGCGCAATGTCACGAGTCACATGCCGGAACAGCAAAATGTGCGTAGTTTTGTAGGCATATTTGAAAAGTACTTCAAACTTTATTAGTGTTTGCAGGGCATTCAAGGGGTTGATTTGTGTGAATACAATATGATTTTGTACTCTTTACCATAAAATTCTTTAGAACTAAAAAAATCTAAGCTAATTGATTAAAACCGATAATAGCTTTCAATTTTTCAAAAGTGATAATCAACTTACCGATTATCGTTGACCATAATATTAAGAAGCATATGAAGAGGCATATATTTATGGTAACTTGTAAAATAATGTGTTGAAAGAGAATCAAAAGAATGTGTATTTAATAGTGCCGTTAATAATAAAGCACAGATGCGGTGTTTTGAAAATCAAAACCGGTTTTCAGTTTCAAATCCGGAATCCGGTATTCCGGTTTTCGTTTAACATCCCTAAGCAGAACACAACACTATGAAAAGTATAAATATTGCCACCAGAGCCGTATTTAGGATTGTGGGGGCCCTGTTCCCAAATTTATGTGGGGGTCCTGTTCCCAAATGTATGTGGGGCCCCTCGTGGTCTCGCCCTGCCTTCCACATAGGGCCTACCTCAGAAAAGGGCCTTTAATTCATATTACATTCTGTAAAATCATACATTTTATGTTGCACGTAGCTTGGTTGAACAGGAACGCTTTAAATTGAAATGGAATAAATGAATTTTATTTTACATTTTCAACGAAATACGGGGATGCCACTCAAACATTTCTTTTTGGGATGTGTGGGGGCCCCTTTTGTGTGGGGGCCCTTGTTCCAATGGAACATGTGGAACATGCCTAAATACGCCACTGATTGCCGCTCCTAATTGTGCGTTGCGTGCGTAGCGCATTTATAACTCGTAAAGGCTGCATTTTTTTGTAGGCCTATTGAACGCAAATTGCATTATGGAAAGAATTGTAGGCCTAAATGTGTAAAAGCCTCTCTAGGCCTCCAATTAAGGTATGCTTGTACACTAGTAGCTAAATTAAGATGCGTTTTATTTAGGACCTATGGCCTAGGCCTATAGCCTACTAAGGCAGTGTTTAGCATTCCGAGAAAACCGCGCGTCATGTCCTAGCATTTGAAATCATTTAATACAATGTGAATGGTAATTAGTCATTTGGACACTTGTATAGCGTCATCAATAACGACGCCGAGCGGTCTATATGACGTTCAGTCTAATGACGCGTTTCAAATTAGTTCAAGTTGTGTGTCGACCCGCTATAGTATGGGGACTTAGAGGAAGAAACAGATATTTTACTTGCTTATATCACTAATTTCTGTAGGTCTATTGATCGGTTGTTTAAAATAAATGAAGCCATGTCTTTTTCCAATCTAAATTTAGTAGGAGTCGGAGTCGGTGCATTATTTGCCGACTCCAGCTCCACAGCCCTGCTAAGTAGACTTTAACCTTAAATTACAATGATTTACCTGGCGACCGATGCCTCTTATCACCACGCTCACGAGACCTTGACCGTCTCTTTATAGGACTGCGGTGCCTGTGATTGTCTCTGTTTAGACATAAATAACCAACAATAAAAGACATAAATAACCAACAATAAAACACATCGCACACTCAATATAACAATATTCTAAATTTTAAAATAAAAGAAGAAAAATAACTATGGCAGCAG
This sequence comes from Anisus vortex, assembly GCA_949126835.1. NCBI lineage: Eukaryota > Metazoa > Mollusca > Gastropoda > Planorbidae > Anisus > Anisus vortex. The sequence goes on along the minus strand of OX421504.1, from coordinate 8,973,553 downwards.
TTACCGTCTCCGTGGGCTGATTCGTCGCCTGTGTGGTGGCATCTGTCTTGGAGGCTTATTTTCTTTCACAGGCGGAGGAGGAAGTACTTTTTTAATTTCCTGTAATATAGGAAGATGTAAATGTAATATAATCCAACATAAGATTTTAACATCTATTGCATCTATTGTCTGATGGGTTGTTGAGGGCTGGGGTGTTGATTGGATGCAAACACTATTTAAATCATACATTCTTTGCTTCGTAAGCCAGACAATGGCAGGGTGGTATGTTCTGTCCATCAAGACAAAAAGTTTACACACATTCAAGTAAAGTATCTCTTTGGACTAAATTGATCCATGGGGCTGGTGAAGCAGCGTTCACCAGTTTCTGTGGCCACTGCATACTATTTGTGCATTGTGTGGCCAGCCACCTTTACTTTACTAAAGTCGGTTACCTATCAGAGCTGGGTGGACTCAAATCACCCTCCAGACCATGAGAATAAATCCTAGCCTTCACAAGGATTTGAACTCAGGACCTTCTGTATGACAGCCAAAAGCGCTATTGCCACCATGCCCCACAAAACATATAAATAAAAACTTTTTTTTACACTGAGAAATTTGTGTTAGGATCAAATAAATCAATTAAACCACATAAGAGAAACAATTAAATTACCTTTGTAATATCCTCTTCTTCCTCTGACTCCACATCATCGATATCTTCTTCAATGGCACTGACCCTTGTCTCCAGGACGTTTGTCTCTTCTAGAACATTACGTTTCTGATATACAAGGACAACAAAATGTTCAGGTTTTGTTTTAAAAATCCAACATTACACAAGCGGCAGCCAACATCTATCCACAAAAGCCCTTAAGAATGTGGTGCAGTAATTTACAAGTAGGCCTACACGTATAATATATATAGCTTTTTTAAATATTATGTAATGAGATCAAGTGGTGGAAAATGTCTGGAAACTGCAGCAGTAATGATTAGCCAGCAGTAATGATTTGCCAGAGTGGCACTGAGCTTTTCGAGGCCATTTGACACCTAAGAATCGGACGAATGCAAAATGCACTTGTTTCTAAAAATGCATTAGCTAATATATTTTTAAAAAAAACAATTTTATGAAAAAATTTCACTTTTTTTTTGCCAACATAAAAAAGAGAATTTATTTTTGATAAATTATTTTTAAAAGAAGAAACAATTATTGTTATAATTTGAGGGGGAAGTATTCAATTAAAATAGAAAACAATTTGTTATATGATTCAATTAATCCAAGTCTTTATGACAGTGATAACTGTGTGTGTACGTTACCAAAAAAAAAAATTTCAGCTGAACCGAACCATGCTAGTAAAGTAGTATGAAACTCTCTACTATAAATGGAATGGATTAGGCATGGAAGTAACATTCTTGAAGCCAAAATGAATAGGCTTTCATGTGACCTTCACATATCTATCAAATTATATTTAATAAACACTGACCTGTAAATACATTTCAAGTAAATTAGACTTCCTTTTTGTCGCATAGATTTTTGTCTAATTATAGATGGTTTATTCCTATAACTCGCTTATATGGATAAGTCAATAGTGTGAATGGTGTTATCAATACTAGCCTCAATTTGCACATACAAATTTAATATCTTTCTATAGATCAATGAATGAAAGATTCACATACCTGTATTCTGGGTAAAATTATGTCACAGACTCTTTCATCCCTTAAAAGTTTATCAATAAATTCATCCATATAAACTATACTGAAAGCTGCAATGAAAGAAATATATTTAAAAAAACAGCTTTAAATGAAGGTTTTTATCTTATCTTATATGTTACAGACGCTCCTTCTATAATAAATATTATTGCCTCCTAGGCTTATCCATGAGTTGAGTCTACCCCTGTGTTTTTATTAGGATTTTAAATGATAAGATAAAGGTTTTCTTGGTTTGTCCTGGTAACCTATTCCTTGCCAGCATGCTACTCGTGAAGAAAGAGACATTCATGTATGACCATGTAAGAATAAAAGCTTGGCTCAACCCACACAGAATGCATTGACTTTTTTTTTTAAAGTCATGGCAGGCCTGTGTTGTCATTAGTAACTTATTTTACATTCATTTCCTTCATATGTTGTTAGGCACAAAACATGTAAACAATTCCAGATTGGTTTAAAAAAAAAGAAACAAGCTTGATGCAGTTATGGTGACCAATAAAATTATCTGATTACTGGCTTAGCATTAAATTTTATCAGTAGCTTTAAAATTGTAATGGTGTTTATAGTAATTAGAAACAAGGCACATGAATTTTTGTTATATTTAATATATATCTAGCCGAGTTATTTAGAGAGCCATTTCAATACAAAACGTTCATTCTCTCTTTCTACATTTTGTTGTTCAACCTGCATAATTAAAAACATCACTAGTTCATGAAACTGTATTGAATGATAAACATCAATTGCAATGGGAAAGAAATGCATGGGCTCACCTCCATTCCTGTCAATGACTTTCAACTTTCTGTAGTCATAATACAGTGGCTCTAGATATTTATAGCAGTCTATTGATGTACCAGTCAGCCTCATGTACAGTGCACCCAAAGCCCTCACGTATCTGCAAAGGAGAACAACTATTAATTAAAAAACAACTAACTTTAGCCCACTTCGACTGAGGCAGAAACAAAACCAGAAACGACTTTCTTTAGTATCAGCAAGGAAAACAACTCTCAGTTTATTTATAAGAAAAAAAATTTAAGCCCAATGCAAACAAGACAGAAACAGAACCAGGTATTGTGACAAGCACCACATTTGAAACCCACAAAGGAGGCACATTGAGTTGCAGCACAGTTGGAGAAGATAGGTTCAACTGGAAACAGCTGGAAAAAGCACAAAAAAAGCCGACTATGGCCAGGGGCCCAGAAGAGACTAATATTTAAAAGTTATACCCCAGAGCCATTATGCATTACAAAAAGTTGCTCGAGAAAGATTTTCAAAATATAAAAAGCTAGAAAATTGTGACAGTTAAAATGACAGAGCTGACTAAAACTTATTGACACACAGTGAACTGTAGCTTTTTTATTGTAATGTATGGAATGCACTTAGTGACCTGATCGCCCTGTGTTGTTGTCATATTGAACAACTGGACTTTTAAGTGATTTGCATTCATGAATGTATTGCTTCAAATGTATGAATATTGGTTGAGTGACATCAGGGAGTGATGAGGTTAAGTGGTGTATAAAAGGATTTTGAAAGGTGGCAGAAAACCAACAACTACACAGGCAAGAGCTTTACGTAGCCTATACTTTTACAACAACTTGGACTGATCAAGAAAAACAGACTAACTAGATTAACTACACAAGTCAGAGCTTTATGTAGCCAATACTTTTGCAACAATTTGGACTGAACAAGAAAAACAGACTAATGAAAAACCTTTTTACCTGAGAAATAAATATGCCTTACAAATATTTTCAAATAGCTCATAATAATTTATTCATACATTGGAGACAAAGAAAACAGAGTTGATAATTTGTAATTCTTTGAGGCAATAATGATATATTCATACAAAATAACGTTTGCTTTTGGCTGAACTTACTTAAAATCTTCATTCTTAATGAATTCAACCACAATGTCTTTCTCTGGCTGAATCTGGAGCATCTTTAGCAGCAGGCAGAGGAAAGGCACGGGCTTGATGTTGCCGCCAAAAACTCCACCAACATACTTCAGCTCCATGGCTTTGTCCACCATCAGGGCAGCTAAAAGTGGTGAACAAGATGGAGATTAATTGCTCAAAGGCTGCAACAGTGTCATGACAATGCAAAGACTATATGAATGTTTACTTTTTCAAATGTGTAGGACGCATTTCAGAGAGTCAATGATGAAGGCGGACCGCTGGCGCATTAAAACCAGTAGAATGGGGCAGATGGAGTTAAACATTTTTGGTGGGTATCTCATCTAGGAGAGGGAAACTCTGATCTCAAGCCTCTGTTGTCTTGCAGCTTTTAAAATGTTCATAAGAATTCCAAAAGTTCCCTTCTTTTTTTAGATAAAGTTTTTAAGCTTTTTTTTATTACTGTATTAAATTTTATTTTAAAGCCTGGAAACTGTGAAATCCAAATATGAGGGTTAGAAAGTCAGCTGACTTTCCAATATTTTATAATTAAATATAGATAAATTCTGTCTGTCTGAATGTTGTTACAAAATAAATTAATAAATTGACTAAGCTTAAGGGACCATAAAAACCATAGCTTTGACATAAAACAATGATAAAACTCTCTGTGTAGGCGTATTAGTCCATTACTGTCAATGTCCCTACGCAACGGACAAATAACTTTATTTTGTATTCAATATTCATACATAAGAAAAAAATATAAATAAAAATGATCTTTGAGAAGAATACAATGAATGAATTCATGTTTATTATTAATTAATTTATTATGTTGTGTGTGCTTTAAACATATAAACATGACGCTGTAAATTATTTAACGTCATTTAGTACTTTACTTTTTAGTTAGGCTTTAATCACCAATATAATATTTAATATACAACCACAATACTTAATTAATCCCCATTTTATTTTTAAATTATATTGATTTTAAGCTTTAGTTGTGGGTAAGAATTTGCCTATATTTGATGACGACCTCTTGTTATTTGAAGTACATGATATACCTAGGTCTTCCGGAATAATGTAGCCTGTGTTTGTCGCCTGACCGGCATGTGACGTCATCGCTGGAACAATATCTCCCTACCTTTTGTCCAGTCTTCGGACAAGATGGCACTGTCTTTAACTACTAACTTCCCAGGGCAACGACATAAAACCCTCTTTATTTGCCAGATGTAAGGTGAATAACTCTTGCCCGATTAATAACGGACCATACGAAAATTAAAATTTTTTGAATTGAATATGTATCAATTAAACAAATAAAATTCATCTTGTACAGATATGAATTCCCATTCATTTAATATGAAATAGGTAGTCTATGTGTTTGTGGCAGGTTTCACAAAATGGCCACCAAGTGGTCTGGGTTGATGGTTTGGTGTAAAAATAAAAATTGTTTATACAAATTGTTTTATTTTTTACTGTTATGTGTTGATATGTACATAAAGTATCAGCTGCATCAGTATAGTGTGTTTTAATTATTTATTTTAATTCAAATAGGCATGAACGTTACATATTGGCCTGTCGCCATCTCTCAATTTTTTTTATACATTCGAAAATCATTTACTAGGATTAAAATAAAGCAAAATATATCATTATTTCAATGTTTGTCACACAATTACATGTTGTTTTTCCCTAGGCCACCATTAAAAGCGAAAACAAAATCTGGTCTTTTGGAAAAAAAATGATTTTTTAAAAGCACTAAATTGTACAGCACATTGACTTTTTTTTCCTTCACCGAGGCTAAGTCTAAAACTAGATTTAAATAAGAAATAAATTTATTTCTTTTTATAAAAACAATGTTTTAAATATTTAGCAGAAGAATTCATTTTACTAGTAAATAAATGAAAATTGATTGTTACAAAATGTAACACATGCGGTCAAAAACAAGATTTGAGATTACTGTCAATCTAAATGCACACGTGCAAAATTTAGAATGTAAATCCGATAGGATAACTTTAAATTTCCATTTGATGCATTTTTTTAGTTCGTAAAAAGAGGATTTATATTTTTTTCTATTTATTTTACCCATGTCTTGTTTTGTAATGCATGATCGTTATAAAAAAAGTATTTTCTAAAAAAACTATTAACAAATTTAATTTCCAATTCTGACTGTTTGTGTAGCTTACTATCTACGGCAACAAAATACTATTATTTATAGTTTTAAACTACAATTACACAAGCTATAGGGCCTAGTAAAAATTATATTTGTTCGCTTTTAACACACGCGCTATAGTTTACTGCCGAGATGGCGCCTTCTTTGTTACACCTAGACTTTATATGAAGCTTGAGGCAGGTTTCACAAAATGGCCACCAAATGATGGAGATTTATTGTTTATTTAAAAAATAAAAATTGTTGATACAAAATGCTGTTTTTTTTACTTGTATGTGTTTATATGTCCATAAAGTATCAGCTGCATCAGTATTGTATGTTTTAATTATATTTTTGTGTTGTTTATATTAATTTAAACACCCTCAAACGTTACATAATTCACCGATCCCATTTCCCGATTTTTTGTATACATTTGAAAATCACTTACCAGGAACAAATAAAGCCGAAATATAACGTTTTTTTAATGTTTAACATTCATAAACATGTTAATTTTCCCTAGGCCACCATTAGAAGCACAAAAAAATTTTTATCTTTTGAAAAAAACGTGTTTTAAAAAGCCCTAATTTTTACGGCCTATCGGTGAATTTTTTTCGCCGCCGAGACTAAGTCTAAAACTAGATCTAAAATAAGATTTATCTATGTAATTTCGTAAAACTCTTTTAATTTTAACCAGAAATTTAATTCTTTTCATAAAAACAAAATTTGTTTTAAATATTTAGCCGAAGAATTCATTTTATTAGTAAATAAATGAAAATCGTTTGGTACAAAAAAGGCTTCGGGCTAGCAACGATAACGTTCGCTGTCAAAACAAGATTCGAGATTACGGTCAATTTAAATGCACACGTGCGAATTATAGAATGTAAATCCGATCGGATAGCTTAAAAATTACATTTGATGCACTTTTTGAGTTCGCAAAAAGAGGATTTTTTTATTTTTTTATTTTTTAACTCTATCGGTGAAAAACGTTAGCTTTTTGGAACGTTCGATCGATGTCGAAAAAGTATTTTCTAAAACACTATTTACACATTTATTTTCCGATTTCGGACTATTTGTGTACTATCTACGGCAACAAAATACTATTATTTATAGTTTTAAACTAAATTTACGCAAACTATTGTGGTTTAAACGTTAAAAATCCTTTTTCTCGCTTTTAACACACACGCTTTGTTTACGTCCAATAAAGCCACGTTTTTTTCAAAATGGCGGCGACTTCGGTAGTTCTAGACTTTATGATGCCTGAGTGCGAAATCACGTTTTATTGTAAAAATAATAATAAAACACAACACAAACACTGATATATTTACGTTTTGTGAGTTTATTTGTCATAAAAGTATAAATTTCAACAATATTGTGTGTTTTAATGCTAGTTTGATGATGTTTAGTCTAACTCATTTTGTAGCCCCAGGAACTTTTTGATAGAGGGAATTTCCCGATTTTTAAATGATTAATTATAAAATATTGAAATATCAGCTGACTTTATAAGTGTCATATTTGGATTTCTGGGCTTTTAGGCTTTAAAATGACATATAATACTATAATATAGCTTAACATTATTTTTTTCAAAAAAAACATAAAAAATGGGAACTCCTGAAATTCTTATTGTGAAACCTGCCTTGAGTGCAAAATCATGTTTTATTGTATAAATAATAACAAAACAAAACCACTAATATTTTTACGTTTTGTAAGTTTATTTGTCATAAAAGTATCCATTTCAACAATATTGTATGTTTTAATGTTATTTTGCAACATCGGGACAGACAGACTTTCCCGATTTTAAAATTATTCATTATAAAATATTGGAATGTCAGCTGACTTTATAAGTGTCATATTTGGATTTCTGGGCTTACAGACATTAAAATGACATATTCATATAGCCTTTAATACTTTAATATAGCTTAAAATTATTTTTCTAAAAAACTGGGAACTCCTGAAATCCTTGCAAACGCTGACATATGTAGGCTAGATTTTTACTTCCAATAAGTACAATGTTAAATTTATGAAATAAAAGTTTTATAGAACTAATTACAGTTTAACAAGGGCAACTGCAAACAGGAAACTAGTTCAATTTTATACCCATTTTACCCCAGGTGACCCTCTATTTTTTTATTATTAGTTAGCGTATTACTATTAGTATTAACCTACTAGTAATAGTGTGGGTTTTGTTTTGTAACCAAATTATTATTTTGCACGTTTTATTAATTAGGCTAGTCTTTATTATTAAATATTATTTAATTAGTCCTTATTTTTACAGGCTGAGTAGGCCCTATTACTTTTTACATGAGTAATTACTCATAGTTACAGTTACACAGTCTGTCAAAGTAACAGTAACAATAATAACATATAAGTATGATATAAGACATATAACTTCATATAACCAAGTTTAGTAGGAGTAGTCTGCCACTGCCAAGTTATTAGGCTAACTAACTAACTTGGCCTGGCCTAACTCTTTTATTAAAGATTTAAAAAAAAATTTAAAACACATTGAGTTCATTGAGAACTGCATGATCATTTGAGAATAGCACACGCATGTGAATATAATTATAATCATGAAGTTTAGCTGATACTGTTCAGTGTTCTTCTTCTACTTCTTCGTAATACTGTAGGGCTGTAGGGGTAGTATCATTATAATTATAAATTATAATCATATTTTATATGATAGGGCCTATACATATATATGACTATGAAATTCTTTCAAACTTTTAAGTTACGTAGTCACGTATTCAATAGGCTAGATGACTAGATCTAGAATCCTAGATGATTCAATCTGATCTCAATTAGGCCCTATTGAATTTATTGATTAGCCTAGTGGTAAGTCTCAACTCAAGTGGTAAGTAAGACTATCGATATTAGGAACTTTCAAAACAATTGATCGTACACAAATTAACGTTGCGTTAGGTTTACCTGTAAGAGCAAAACATTCTTCCTTCCAATATCTGCATTCATATATCCTAGTTCTGATAATTTTTTCCACCAAATATTGAGGATTTGTGCCTTTGATGGAATGAGCGTCTTTTACAGTGCGGTTCGCCATATTTGACGGCTAGCAGTATAAAATCTACAAGCTACCTGCGGTGATATAAAAAATAGAAATCTTACAATTTACAATATAAGTAGACTACGCCAGGAGTCGGCAACCATTTAATTTGCTAATTGTGTGCCAAATTCTGATTTCTACACCATTCAGCGTGCTAATAGCATGCTCTTCTCAAATACATTTTTTAAATTTATTTCTATATGACAATTTATTAAGAGCCGTAGCAAGACCAAGGTCAAAAGCAAAAGAACTTTAAAGAGAAAATCGTTAAGAGTTTAATTTAAAAAAATTAACATGGTTGTACTGAGCTTTTTATTTAAATATAGATCTATAGCAAATAAATGCATAATTTTATTACTGAACTTTTACATTAATGATTAATGTGTAAAACATTAATTTAGTTGTCAGGATTTAATTCTTCACCTATCCCATAACCCAAGTGAGGGTCGTTGAATAGTTGTGTTTTTTTTTTAAATTACTAATCTATATAGGCCTAAAGGCCATTATTGTCTTATAAACAAGAGAATTACTTTAAAAAAAAACTAATTTCGCCATTTCATTAAACAGGAAAATCGGTGCTTTCTAGTTTCTGAAGCAAGGACTAGAACAGTGCCTATATAGGCTAGGCTACATTAAGTCTTGGTGATGCATGCTAGGTCTACTATCCATTTAAAGCATAGGTTCTCAACCTTTTTCGGCTCACCGCCCCCTTTTACATTTTTTTTCCGCTCACCGCCCCCCAACTGAATTTTAGCGGAAATATTTGTTAATTAAAGGGAGATAATAAACCCTTTTCATTTGAGGTAATATTTCAATTTGTTTTTCTTTTATAAAAAACTGAATGGCTTGCATTTATAACTTTGAAATGATATGATAGAACTGTACAAATTATTTGAAAATTGTATAAATATTATATGACTAAAGAATTTATATGAATATTTTCAAGCATTTTAATTACTACCCAGTTTGTATAATTACTACGTATCTATACCGCTCATCTATTGTGGTTACTTCTTTACAAAGGATTCAAACGCATTAAAAGACATCTCGGTAAAACGAGTACAATTTGTAATATAAGCCGATGTTAAGGCGACAGTCCGGTGAACCATCCATAAGACGAGACGGCCGCATAACATATTTGCCAAGTAGGCCTACTAACCGTAACTAACCCCTACTTCATCGAAAAGTCATTGCGATTCTTTTTTGTTCAATAATATGTATGCCTACTGTTGGGGGATATCAGATATTTACTATTATTTAGTAGCACTTGCATTTACATCATATTTCATCCAAAAACTAATCGATTCAAATAGCTGAGTTGTTGAAATTATAGCAGGTACGTATGTACCGCCCACTTGCCCTTCATCGCCCCCCAATCGCCCCCGGGAATGTTATCGCCCCCCTAAAGCTTCTAATCGCCCCCTGTGGGGCGATATCGCCCCCGTTGAGAACCTATGATGTAAATCATAGGTTCTCAACCTTTTTCGGCTCACCGCCCCCTTTTACATTTTTTTTCCGCTCACCGCCCCGGGCCCCAACTTAATTTTAGCGGAAACGTTTGTTAATTAAAGGGAGATAATTAACCCTTTTCATTTGAGGTAATATTTCAATTTGTTTTTCTTTCATAAAAAACTTAATGGCTTGCATTTATAACTTTGAAATGATATGATAGAACTGTAAAAATTATTTGAAAATTATATAAATATTATATGACTAAAAAATTTATATGAATATTTTCAAACATTTTAATAACTACCCAGTTTGTATAATTACTACGTATCTATACCGCTCAGCTATTGTGGTTACCTCTTTACAAATGATTCATACGCTTTAAAGGACATCTCGGTAATACGAATAAAATTAGTAATAGTAACCGATGTTAAGGCGACAGTCCGGTGAAACAACCATAAGACGAGGCGGCCGCATAACATATTTGCTAAATACTGACCCTCTACTTCATCGAAAAGTGATTGCGATTCTTATTTGTTCAATAATATGTATGCCTACTGTTGGGGGATATCAGATATTTAGAGCACTTGCGTTTACATCATATTTCATCCAAAAACTAATCGATTCAAATAGCTGAGTTGTTGAAATTATAGCAGGTACGTATGTACCGCCTACTTGCCCTTCATCGCCCCCCAATCGCCCCCGGGAATGTTATCGCCCCCCTAAAGCTTCTCATCGCCCCCTGGGGGGCGATATCGCCCCCGTTGAGAACCTATGATTTAAAGCTTTGATGTGTAGCCTACACCAGAGATCGGCATCAACCTTTTGACAATTGTGTGCCAAAGTTACATTTCTAATTCATTCAGCGCGCAAACAGCCTTCAAGTCATCCTGCTTTAGCACTCAACTTTCTTGAAGAAGAGACTTCAAATTATAATGCCTTTCTGGGAGTCTTTTGCGTGCCATAGTACCAAGTCTGACACGATCGAGCTTCGTAGGTTGCCGACGCCTGGCATACACCATGCAGTGCTGCTCGGCTTATAGTTCTGTAGTCCTGCGGCCGCACATATCCTGCAAAGTTTATAGGCCTACATGTATTTCCATTGTGATATACCAAGCTCCAAGCACATGTTGTCTGCAAAATGTTCATTGGTATCGACGGTTCTCTCTCTACTTTTGGTTAAAAAAAAAGGTTTCAGCGGTTTAATTTTTAGTGCCCAATCCCGAATGGGAGAATGTACTTTTTTTCTGAAGGTGTGTATCGTTAATTCCATTTAACTTGGTGCTCGAAACCAAGTTATGTCAGAAAAGTGAATAATTGTTGACAACTAGCCATAGGCCTATGCAACTACCAGCATCAAACCGGGTGGTCAAGTTCTCGCTTTCTGAGCGTTCCAGAATCTTTACAAAGCCTAATATGTTTTCACCATTTTCACGGCTGGCACTACAACATCGCGTTTCGACTAAAAGCCTTAGGCTTTATATATATCATAAATAGGCCTACCAGTTGTCTACGTTAACAAGTCCCAGTGATGAGTTGATATGGAAAAGACATCATATAGGCCTATATATATATAGAGTAGCCGCCTAGCCTATATATCTACTAATAAGCTTATAAACGATCCAGCGTATCAACAAAAATCACGGATTTTTAACTTCAGCTTGAGCAGCAATTTCTGCTAAATTCCAGGATTAGCTTGTAAAGTTAGATTTGAAATCATAAACAAATGAAATAACTTTGATGGTAACATTGTTCATCTACCACATTCATCTGTATCAACAATTTTTTCAGTATAAATCTATATATAGGCCTATATAGACCTAATAGCCTATATATGCAGGTGCTGCTAGGTTTTCTAGATATTCTCATTTTGGATGGGGGGGGGGGGGGGGTGCGAAAACAAAACTTTTATTAAGCTTTATCACGTAAAAAAAATTCAAACTCCCTCTCTCCTCTTGACGCCCATAAGCACATTTATTTATTTATTTATAGATTGTAGTTTAAATAGAGTTGAGTTGAGACTAATAAAGTGTTGGTACTTCTCTCATATTATATAGCTCAGTGGCGTGTCGAGAATGCAATATTTTAGTTCGTAAGTTAAGGGCTTCTCTTATTACTTTTTGGCCAATATATTTTATTTATATAATAATTTTTTTTAAAGTATTTTGACTATCCATTGCTTTAAATTTTAAATATTTTAAAAAGTTTTCACAGTCTGTTTAAAACTCTCAAATGTTCTTTGTTGGAAAGACAAAGATAAAAAAGGAAATCCATCCTGGCACAAAACATTTTTTTCCAGGATTTTTCGTAAACAACCGTTGTATATGGACTCCTAGTTGTCTGAAGCAAACGGTTAGCAAATTAAAATGAAATCGGAGTATTTTGTAATTCTTAATTCTCTAATCTACGCTATTATTGTTATTGGTGCTGCATTTGGCAGTGGAGACATGAAAAAATTAAGAGAGGCCATGGAGAAAAAAGCTCGTGAACAAGGAATAGATCCAAACAATTTAAAAAAGGGTGAATCGTTGATGATCCCCCCAGAATTGACTGACGAAGAAGAAGGTTCACGTCACATGCCTGCAGTTCATAGATGTGATGGGTGTACAGCAGTTGCTTTTCAGGTAAAAAACCGTAATCTTAACTATATGCCTGAGTAGTAAGAACTAAGAGTCACTATGACTAAGAAAGTCTTTAGAATAAGCACATGTCAGGTGTAATGCGAATGACACTGCACTGAATGTGACCAAAAACATTTCATATTACTATGATATGACATTAACTAAGCAACTAAAACTTACTAAATTCTGATAAACTAAACATAAACTTTTTTTTCACTTCTGGGGCACTGCACTGCAGGCGACCTTGATTACTCTGACATCTGTTAAAAAACAGAATGGCACAATTCAGCTTTTCTAGGCCTACCATCTTTTCAATTTCAAGCCAGGATTTATTTGTTTTATATTCTTGAAGTAGGTTAGTTATACAATTTGTATACCTGAAACTACTGTTCCTATGCTTTTTATGTGAAGTACTGCCTATACCTATATGAAACTATTTTACACTTAGTGTCCATACTTATTAACAAACCGCTATCTTGAAAGAAATGACAACAACAAATAAACTTGTCTTAAGAATTTCATTTTGTTTCTTTCTTTTTGGTAGAAGCCACGGGCCAAAATATCCAGAAGGTTGTTTCATATAGAATCTAAAGGATTTTTATGAAAAACTTTAGGGGTTATTTAATTTGTAGCTAATTATAATTTTAAATTGAACGTGCTTGAGGTGATTTTAAAGTAGCAATATTTCAGAACCTTTTATTGGTTACCAAATAAGGAAGAAAAAACAATAATATCTCAAAAAGGTTACAAGAGACTCAACCTTTTTTTTGAAAATGACATTTTTACCAAGCTTGCTGCTGCAATTTACGGCAATGAAAATTATGTGAATTTGCAATGTTACAAAAGTGATTACTCACACACCAAAAACACAGTTATCAATTACCTAAAAATGTTCCAGTATTTGTTTACTTTAAAGGCATGGACCTATTTGCTTTCATTAAACACATAGATTTGATGTTTGCAACAATCATTTTTTTAAATTATTGCTTTGCAGTTTGAGAAAGCCTTTACTAAAGCCTTGAAGCATGTGAAAAAGGGTCAGCCTCTTTCTCTTGCCGATGTCATAGATGTTGCCGATTTAGTCTGTGATAAAAGATTGAAGGAGTAAGTTGTATTTATTCATTTCACAATGATATAGTAAAGTCACTTTTTAATACTTTCTTTTACATAAAATGATTTTAAATTATTTTATATCTGAATATTTGGATCCCATAACTTACTGAAATAGGTCAGTGAAATAGATAATGTTTCAAAATGTAAAAAGTTAAGACATTAAATTAAACCACAATTAACACATCTGTGTATCATATGTCATGTAATATGTAATATATATAAATATATACTCAACTGAAGATTAGTATATTCTGTCTATGTAGAAATATCTAATTACTGACCCTAAACCCTGTGCATCCCCTGCTGCCCTTATGGAGGGCATGGAGTATCCTTGAAATGTTAGTAATATGAGAAATCAAATAAATTTCAAACAAACAATGTGATCTTGCAGGTATGGATTGAAGAATATCAATGGAGAAAAGTATTTGTCTGGTGAAGGCTTGCCCAAGGAGAAAGAACCTGGCATATTAGAAGCTGGAGGGAAGTGGGATGCAAGGTAGCGTACTTGTCCAATTAATACATTCTATGATATGCACCGCAGCATTGTTATATGTACAAACTTACATTTGACCGTTTTACATTGATTTTATCTAAAAAAAGATACTTTTTCTGACTTTAAAAATAAGTGAATGTGCAGTTCCTTCATTTAAGTAATTTTATTCAAGTCACTTTGTTAAGCTAAGTATTGGAGAAGATAAGGCTACAAACACTTGAACCAAGGGACACATAAACCTTACAGTTAATTAACTAATTTAGCAGATACTGAATTTAAACGAACCCTTTTACCAGTTCAACATGCGTATTCATTATTTACCAAGCTAAATTAACTATAAGCATTCTAGTACCACCCACCATTGCTAACAATAATTACAATAATAATACTAATTATAACAGCTCAGAACAGCTGCTATTTTCATATCGACACATTGAGTACCAGTACCAGGCATTATTTTCCTTTAGGGGATGCCATGTGTTTGACACACATTACAGTTGTACACAAAAGCATAGTAATTGGTGTATTTAAATAGCAAACAAAATTTTTGACTCGTCTAGCCAAATAAACATTTTGCCCCGGACTGTGATGAAAGTTTAGATCCTCATGTTTCTATTGATCTTGTAACCTTGTTTAAGTTAAAGGTATGCACCTTGGCCAGGGGTGTAATTATAATTGGAGGAAAATACATAACAGTCACTGCTACTATTCTTAGCGATCTTGTCGTGGCCGATGTGACATAATTATAGACGTACTACTAAAGTGCAATGAATAACTTTAACAAGTCTCTTTTCCGCAAGCAATTTAATGATATTAACAATACAAACAATGTCCATATTTCAGGATATACCATAAGCACATTTCCTTTCACCTTCTCTCAACATCAACCTCTATTTTAACACTCTATACTTCAGATCTCCACAATGATCTTACACACTACCCAAAAACAATCCCTTTCTTGACCGCTCGATACAGCTCTCCTCTCTGGTCACCATGCTGACCTTTCCCATCTTTGGTGTTGCCAACTTCTCTTATTTATTGGTTAGTGACAATAACATTTACTGATTTAAATATATATAAAAGCTTATTACTGGACAAGTTTTTTTGATAATAAAAGAAATATTGAGAATCAATAACTGTTTGTCGTGGCCGATGTGACATAATTATAGACCTTGTACTACTAAAGTGCCGACTTTCATTCTCTTCTAAACACAATGAATAACTTCTCTTATTTATTGGTTAGTGACAATAACATTTACTGATTTAAATATATATAAGCTTATTACTGGACAAGTCATTTTGATAATATAAGAAATATTGAAAATCAATAACCGTTTGAGTCTAATGGCTTAGAAAAAATTCAGAAGCACTTTACAATAGTAAATTTAATGAATGAAATGAGAGTAAACAGTCTATGCTATTTGTTGAATGTTAAGCTACAACTATGCAGTGCAGAGGTGGCCCAATTTGATCTGCCTCTGTTATGCAGGCATGTCGCTGATGGTGTTTATTTTGCATATATGCCATCAGGCTGTCCACTCTATGTAAAGAGTTGATTGAGATGTACGAAGAGGACGGCATCTATGATTTCTATAGAGCCCGGGGACAAGAAAAGCTGGCTGTTTCACTGTGTACCGCCTACTGCAGCCAAGAGGAGTTGAAAGCCATGAAGAACGCCAAGAAAGATGAATTATGAAATTCGCATTGAACAATAGTAACTAAAAAATAAATGACAGAGAAAATGAAACTCAAATGAAAGGGACGCAAGTCTTATTTTAATTTTCATTAATGTTTTTTCATGGGTTTCTTTTTAAGTTATGGGGGACAAAATTGTTTTAAAACATTTTACCTATTTGCACTTGTTATATTGTTGTGAAAATATTATTTCAAAGTAACATTTTGTTATTTTAGAGTTTATATTTAATTAACGGCTGCAAATTAAACCCGAGATAAAGAGTAAAATCAAGCTTGGTTCTTTTATGTATTAAAAGAATGTCGCTGGTATAGGGGAAGTAAATTAGTTTTTCAATGAAAATAATAAAAGTTGTAAAACTTTTCCAAATTATTAACTAAGGTTAAAAAAGGATTAAAAAAAAATATTTAACTCAATGCAATCACAAAGCTATGTGAATTTGATTGTTGTTTTTTTTGTTTCAGTTTTCACAAGGATCTTTTGCTGTATCGTACATTACATTTGCTAACTGTGTTTTTTAATCATTTCTTGACAAACCCTTGGCACTAATGGACATATCACATTTACACATCATCAATGTTTGCATAGATTCTATTCACATGGCCTGTAAGTCATCAGTTGATGAGATAATAACACTTGAACAATTGACAGAAAAAAAACTTTGCATTTACCCGCCTAATCAACTATTTTATTAAACATGATATTAATACATTAATATATTCTAACTGATTGAATGTTCTTTAGTCTATATTTAGATATATTTGTTTTTAAATACTGGTATATATATAGTATATGAACAAATTATGTATCTGCCTAATATTTAATATATTGTAATTATTCTAAAAATAAACACTGCTGATATTATGGTATTGCCCATTCCATCTTGTTCAAACGATAAAGAAGTTTATTATTAATTTCTATGCAATATGTTTATAACAATTTCATATCTAGTTTATTTTTTTTTCTGTATGTTTCCATGTTACCCAAAACTTTTGCCCATTTTAAAATCTCAATGTGACCTACTTAAATAGCTCAATGTGTGTTGATAATTTCCTAGTGATGTTTGAATTATGCATTCTATTCTGATTATTCTCTTTATATTGTGGTTGTTGTTATTTAAAAAAATTTAATATATAGAATACATACCTTTTTATTATTATGCATGTTGGTACTTTCTTAATTGGTTAACAGTAGAAAACACGATTCAGTTTTGCGATTTCCCATTGTTATATTTATTATTCCTAGTTTTGTTCTTTATTAGCACATGTATGTGTACTAAATATAGTTCTAGGCCGTTCGTTTTCTTTTAATTGACATACACAACTATATGTGCTTTTTAATTAAATCTGTTGACTATAGTTGAATACAGCTGTGGAATTTAAGTTTTTAATCTCCCTTTATCATATAATTTGAATTTATTTTTTGAAAAGCTGTAGCTCAAAAGTGTTGTATGGCACTAAGGAATGATGGTTAGACAGTGAAATATTTTTTTTTTTGTATACCTCATAGCTAATGGCATTGTTGGGAGTCAGCAAATGGCAGCTTCACAAAATATAATTAATATACATCTGCAGTTGTGTTCATCTATACACCAATACACTATTGTTTATTATATAATTTTTTTTTATTCAATTATCTTCAACTTAGCTCAGTTAGTTGTCAGAAAAAGGTCATCGTTTCATAATCAATAAGTTCTTTTTGTATGGTAATTATCTGTGTGTTCATATTTATTACCAAATATATTTTCCTATATCTTTGTGCCTATTGCAATAGTATATAGTTGTTGTTTTTTTAAATAAGTGTTCTGCATTTTTGTTTTGCTTATTATTCTATTAAAGTCTTGATGATATCAAACAATAGTCTGTATTTGTTGATGATATAGAACAACAGTCTGTATTTGTTGATGATATCAAACAACAGTCTGTATTTGTTGATGATATCAAACAATAGTCTGTATTTGTTGATGACATAGAACAACAGTCTGTATTTGTTGATGATATCAAACAATAGTCTGTATTTGTTGATGATATAGAACACTAGTCTGTATTTGTTGATGATATCAAACAATAGTCTGTATTTGTTGATGATATAGAACAATAGTCTGCATTTGTTGATGATATCAAACAATAGTCTGTATTTGTTGATGACATAGAACAACAGTCTGTATTTGTTGATGATATCAAACAATAGTCTGTATTTGTTGATGATATAGAACAATAGTCTGTATTTGTTGATGATATCAAACAACAGTCTGTATTTGTTGATGATATCAAACAATAGTCTGTATGTGTTGATGATATCAAACAACAGTCTGTATTTGTTGATGATATAGAACAACAGTCTGTATTTGTTGATGATATAGAACAATAGTCTGTATTTGTTGATGATATCAAACAATAGTCTGTATTTGTTGATGATATCAAACAATAGTCTGTATTTGTTGATGATATCAAACAATAGTCTGTATTTGTTGATGATATAGAACAACAGTCTGTATTTGTTGATGATATAGAACAATAGTCTGTATTTGTTGATGATATCAAACAATAGTCTGTATTTGTTGATGATATCAAACAATAGTCTGTATTTGTTGATGATATCAAACAACAGTCTGTATTTGTTGATGATATAGAACAACAGTCTGTATTTGTTGATGATATCAAACAATAGTCTGTATTTGTTGATGATATCAAACAATAGTCTGTATTTGTTGATGATATAGAACAACAGTCTGTATTTGTTGATGATATAGAACAATAGTCTGTATTTGTTGATGATATCAAACAATAGTCTGTATTTGTTGATGATATAGAACAACAGTCTGTATTTGTTGATGATATCAAACAATAGTCTGTATTTGTTGATGATATCAAACAACAGTCTGTATTTGTTGATGATATAGAACAACAGTCTGTATTTGTTGATGATATCAAACAACAGTCTGTATTTGTTGATGATATAGAACAACAGTCTGTATTTGTTGATGATATCAAACAATAGTCTGTATTTGTTGATGATATCAAACAATAGTCTGTTTTTGTTGATGATATAGAACAACAGTCTGTATTTGTTGATGATATAGAATATAGAACAACAGTCTGTATTTGTTGATGATATAGAACAACAGTCTGTATTTGTTGATGATATCAAACAACAGTCTGTATTTGTTGATGATATCAAACAACAGTCTGTATTTGTTGATGATATAGAACAACAGTCTGTATTTGTTGATGATATAGAACAATAGTCTGTATTTGTTGATGATATCAAACAATAGTCTGTATTTGTTGATGATATCAAACAATAGTCTGTATTTTTTGATGATATCAAACAATAGTCTGTATTTGTTGATGATATCAAACAATAGTCTGTATTTGTTGATGATATCAAACAATAGTCTGTATTTGTTGATGATATCAAACAACAGTCTGTATTTGTTGATGATATAGAACAACAGTCTGTATTTGTTGATGATATCAAACAACAGTCTGTATTTGTTAATGATATAGAACAACAGTCTGTATTTGTTGATGATATAGAACAACAGTCTGTATTTGTTGATGATATCAAACAATAGTCTGTATTTGTTGATGATATCAAACAATAGTCTGTATTTGTTGATGATATCAAACAACAGTCTGTATTTGTTGATGATATAAAACAACAGTCTGTATTTGTTGATGATATAGAACAACAGTCTGTATTTGTTGATGATATCAAACAATAGTCTGTATTTGTTGATGATATCGAACAATAGTCAGTATTTGTTGATGATATCAAACAATAGTCTGTATTTGTTGATGATATCAAACAACAGTCTGTATTTGTTGATGATATAGAACAACAGTCTGTATTTGTTGATGATATCAAACAATAGTCTGTATTTGTTGATGATATCAAACAATAGTCTGTATTTGTTGATGATATAGAACAACAGTCTGTATTTGTTGATGATATAGAACAATAGTCTGTATTTGTTGATGATATCAAACAACAGTCTGTATTTGTTGATGATATAGAACAATAGTCTGTATTTGTTGATGATATCAAACAATAGTCTGTATTTGTTGATGATATCAAACAATAGTCTGTATTTGTTGATGATATCAAACAACAGTCTGTATTTGTTGATGATATAGAACAACAGTCTGTATTTGTTGATGATATCAAACAACAGTCTGTATTTGTTGATGACATAGAACAACAGTCTGTATTTGTTGATGATATCAAACAATAGTCTGTATTTGTTGATGATATAGAACAACAGTCTGTATTTGTTGATGATATCAAACAACAGTCTGTATTTGTTGATGATATCAAACAATAGTCTGTATTTGTTGATGATATCAAACAATAGTCTGTGTTTGTTTATGATATAGAACAACAGTCTGTATTTGTTGATGATATCAAACAATAGTCTGTATTTGTTGATGATATAGAACAACAGTCTGTATTTGTTGATGATATCAAACAATAGTCTGTATTTGTTGATGATATAGAACAACAGTCTGTATTTGTTGATGATATCAAACAATAGTCTGTATTTGTTGATGATATAGAACAACAGTCTGTATTTGTTGATGATATCAAACAATAGTCTGTATTTGTTGATGATATCAAACAATAGTCTGTATTTGTTGATGATATAGAACAACAGTCTGTATTTGTTGATGATATCAAACAATAGTCTGTATTTGTTGATGATATCAAACAATAGTCTGTATTTGTTGATGATAACAAACAATAGTCTGTATTTGTTGATGATATCAAACAATAGTCTGTATTTGTTGATGATATAGAACAACAGTCTGTATTTGTTGATGATATCAAACAATAGTCTGTATTTGTTGATGATATAGAACAACAGTCTGTATTTGTTGATGATATCAAACAATAGTCTGTATTTGTTGATGATATCAAACAATAGTCTGTATTTGTTGATGATATAGAACAACAGTCTGTATTTGTTGATGATATCAAACAATAGTCTGTATTTGTTGATGATATAGAACAACAGTCTGTATTTGTTGATGATATCAAACAATAGTCTGTATTTGTTGATGATATCAAACAATAGTCTGTATTTGTTGATGATATAGAACAACAGTCTGTATTTGTTGATGATATCAAACAATAGTCTGTATTTGTTGATGATATCAAACAATAGTCTGTATTTGTTGATGATATCAAACAATAGTCTGTATTTGTTGATGATATCAAACAATAGTCTGTATTTGTTGATGATATAGAACAACAGTCTGTATTTGTTAATGATATCAAACAATAGTCTGTATTTGTTGATGATATAGAACAACAGTCTGTATTTGTTGATGATATCAAACAATAGTCTGTATTTGTTGATGATATCAAACAATAGTCTGTATTTGTTGATGATATAGAACAATAGTCTGTATTTGTTGATGATATCAAACAATAGTCTGTATTTGTTGATGATATCAAACAATAGTCTGTATTTGTTGATGATATAGAACAACAGTCTGTATTTGTTGATGATATCAAACAACAGTCTGTATTTGTTGATGATATCAAACAATAGTCTGTATTTGTTGATGATATAGAACAACAGTGTGTATTTGTTGATGATATAGAACAACAGTCTGTATTTGTTGACCTGGACACAAGCCCCTCAAAATGGAAATCTAATACTATGTCTATAGAAAATACTGAACAGTATTATCTTTTGTCAAATAATTGAAAAAATTTTTTTTGATAAAAAGCTAGATATAACCAGTTGTTCAAAAATATTTATTTAGCATAATTAAATATATATGCTGCAGGCATGCCTTCTGAACAGAAGATTAGATCTATAGCTTCCTTCACTAAACCTTGGTTTAGGTTAGTCTTTTATTTTGATTAAGGTTCATGACACATTTCAAATAAACTATTTTTCTTCTTCTTTGTAATGTACAAGGAGAAAAAACCCTCACAGGCCCCTGGGGTCACTGGTGACCCACCATGTTTAATGGGGCTCCCCCTTGTTCGAATACTTACAAATATGAATTGAAACGTGTTTTGATTGTTTTTTATACCCATCTGTGGAACACAAGGGAATTAATTGTGATTTCTAGTTTTTTTTAATTTACTTAGTTACTGCCCTTGTTTAGGGCCCCCACCCATAATTTAATTTTAAATTAATTAAGATTTCTAATGAAAAAGGGCAGGCAAAAAAAACAACAACAACCACCAATTTTGATGAACCTATTAATTTTTTTTAAAGACCTGAACAAAATATAAACAACATTTATTCTAAACACCGAAAGCTTATATTATAGATTAAAGCTTTAGCTGGTGTCAAAGAAGTATAAATTTAAATAAATATTATCTGAAACAGCGGAAAGATTGACAGTTGCTGTTGTATATGATGATAACATAGCTGTTTATGGCAAGAAAATATCTTTACATAGTTGGCCTCACCAAAGATGGAAATGTATATAAAACAGCCTATACAAACAATTTTTAAAAAGCAACTTAAAAAGAAGAAAGAAAAATAAAAAAAGCATCCTACACCATTACAGCAAACTAAATTCAAAGTTGTACATCTAAAGTTGTTCTAAACTAAGCAAAAGAAACTGTATAGTGTATAGATATATAATATAGACTTTAGCTTTCTTATTCATTTAAACAGTGAAAAAAAAGTACAATAATATTATATTTCTTGAAAGTCTTGAGTAAACATAGCGTCGTTGCCAGACGAAAACCGGCCAACTCCAAAAACAGAAAAAAAAATTCTCAGGAGAAGCAAAAAACTGCATGGATCGAGTAAACGAATCAACTTAGCCGTTTTTATAAGAAATAAAATTGTAGAAAATCTATTGGACAATACTATGAGATATTTTGTTTTAGACATCATTTGGGATATCCCAAAAAACATTTTGGTAAAAAAAAAATTAGAAAATTTTCGACTTTGGCCGGTTTCGCCTGGCAACGATGATAAGGATTGCATAAACTATAGCCCTACCAATAATAGAGACAATGACATTAACTATTTCTTGAAAATTATTAACAGGTTTATCCTTTTTACAATAAAATTATAATACTAGATCCAGAATTCATAAACTACAAACAGAATTTTCATTATAATTTTAACCAATCAACAGATAAAGTAGCCTACACAGGACTTTAAGCTTCAGAATTTTACATGTCAAAGTTGGCTATATAGACTATAAAATAAGTATGCCTTTTTAAATATACAATAAATACTATATACAATACTTCCTTTAAAGGAAGAAAAATATAAAGAATAAATTATTTGCATTTTTTTTGTGCTCAAAATCTGGCCCTAACTTCACGCTTATTGATTGGTTGAACTGGTCGGTAATTGTCTTCCAAAGGTTCTAGTGAATTGGTCAAGGGATCGAATCTTTGAAGTTCTCTTAGCTTCTCTATCTAAAGGAATAATGAAAACAAAAAATGAGTTAGCAGAATCTATAATAAATGGTTTGGAGAACGCTAATTGCCTGATTTAAAGGGTCATAGATTTATACAGTTGGAAATCCCTATATAATAAAACCATAAATTGTTTTAGTCCGAATAGCGGAGCTATGGATAGGCCACTGCCTCAGATTATCAGCTGTGGCCATGACAAATAGATACCCCAATAGAATCCTGAATCAAACGTTTATATTATAAGGTCGTGGTCACTAAAACAGTAAAAAAAAAACAACCTGTAACTCAACCTGTGGGGAGGGGGGGGGGAGTAGGCCTATAGAGGTGGGGAGTTAGACAGTGGCATCTCCCCCTTTATCATGTAAACATAATCATTTCACAACTAAAAGTACTTTTTCATACAGTGATCCCCTCGTAGCATAAACGTTACCCATTTCGACCGCCCCGTTCGTTCTATGAAGTGTTCGTTACACGAAACACGTTCCCCGATAGATTTCTATGGAGTGTCGTTTTTTTTTAAGCTGGAAAGGGCTGACCTTCAGTGGACTAGATGGTATAGCCTGATAATATTATCCAATGCGATTTTAGATAAACAAGCCGTCCCGATCAAAGACTATAATAAGATGGACCGCTTGCTTTGATATTTCTGCCATTTTATAACTTAAAACACTTAGTTTCGGAATTTTCCATCGCTCTAAGTCCTCTAGACTTCCAGTTTAGTAATTCACTATAATTTTCTCAATGGAAAATTAAGATTAAAATCGAAAGTTGTAGGCCCTATAGCCTACAGCGAAAACGTTTAATTTAATCATAGGAGCTTAGAAGTCATTTAAGACAGCCTAATTGGTTGCGCATGAAAAAACAACATATAATCTCGTATTAGAGCAAGCGGTCCATCTTATTATAGTCTTTGCCCAGATCTACTTCCCATATCAATAGTAAAAGTTAATCAGGTGGAGTTCACTAAGACAAAAAGGAGTACGCTTAGTTCAGATAGAGTCATCGTATTAGAAGCTGGTCATTGAGTCTTTTGGTAACTGCTCCTGTAGAATTGTGTTGTTGTTGATTTAAAGTACTTGTGTGTGAAACATATGGCGACGGTTGTTGAATCAATTTGGCGTCATTAAAGCTAACAAAGAGCCCGACTAACCCTAGAGGACGTATGTAACATTTGCTATAGGTAACGGGTTGTTTGAGAGGAGGGGGGGGGGGTGCACTGTAAGCATACCTGGCTTTCGGAAACTTTAATCGTGTCCATGAAGACGGTCCACGTGACTGTTTCATAACAGGGGGGTGTGGTCAAGCTGCCCTCGTAACGGTAGAATCTGCGAATGTCCACAGGGAGGAATGGGAAGGACTCGGGTTGGAGTCGCACTTTAGACCCTGCGATAAACAACGATTAAAAAAAAAAATTTGAGATCAAAATGTCAATCAACAAAACAAGTCAATCCTTCTGTCAAAACAATTTGGAAAGGATAAAGAATATATGTCTATAATATATCAACAAATAATATAATTTCATTGAGTTCATATTAAAAGCTTGTTGTTTCACTAAGCTTACAGGCCATTTGACTCGTCGAGACAAAAGTTATATATATTTTCTTTAAACATTTTAAACATTATTTCTATCATACCGTGTAAGCTGTAAACGTGAATCAATTAATATAAAATGTGATTGTATTGCTTACAAGTCTACATTCTGCCTTTAGGCCCTATGCTTTATTAAATTTGGAATCGACGGGAAGATTGTTAAGTATCGATACCACACTTACCTGGCTGTTTTATACTTTCAAGAGCGTCGAAAAAAAAGTTCAGTGCTTTGTTTGGAGTGTCGCTTATCTAGAATAACACAAAAATACATTGATAAATAAAGAACATTTATAGTTTTAGTTTCTCTGTTGTTTTTAAATTATAAGAGGTATAAGAGCAATATATATATATATATATTATAGATGTATAATGTATAGAAAGCATTATTTTTTGAGTCCGATTGTTTTTATTGAACAGGTGAAATGTCACACTTCAGTTTCCTCTTCTTCATCACATTTTACTGTGGAGACCCTGTTCGAGGGAAAAGTCCACAATGTAAGGATAAGTCCACAATGTAAGGATAAGTCCACAATGTAAGGATAAGTCCACAATGTAAGGATAAGTACACAATGTAAGGATAAGTCCACAATGTAAGGATAAGTCCACAATGTAAGGATAAGTCCACAATGTAAGGATAAGTCCACAATGTAAGGATAAGTCCACAATGTAAGGATAAGTCCACAATGTAAGGATAAGTTAATCGTGAATGCTCTGGAATCAATAGTGTGCATTACTACCTATAATATTTATAACATATAAAACAAGAGTTTTAAAATTAAGCCGACGACGAAATGTTTCATTTGCTAGTAAAACTCTTCAGAGAGGACTTGAAAGTCGGCACAGAAGGGGCAGTGATGTGGGACTTGGTCTAATGAATTCCACAGTCTAATGGCTGTAGTATTTTCTGATGATTCGTTTTTGTTCGGTGCCTATAAGATGTTATGCATGGGTGATGTAACGATCTCAATACCGTGACCGCCATTTTGCGCTACGCTCAGCTGATTGTTAAGCTCGGGCCCCCACAACCCATCTTTACGCTTAGTAGTGGCTGGTGGATTCCACATGTTTTCGTGGTTTCCGCGTTTTTTTCTCCCGTCGATACGACGTGGTGTGCCCGCTAATTGAGGAAATTGAATAGGTGCTGGTTACAATGTGACCGTTATTTTGTAGATATTATGTTAACAACTCTCAGGGAGATCACATTATACAATAATAATCAATGAACAAACTGCCGGCTTTTAGTAGAAATGAGAACTCAATATTTAATGCAATTTATGTACAAGATGAATTCAAATACATCACAGTTTATATAGCCTAGTCTAAAACACGTCCAGCCACTACCAAATTCTAAGGTCGTCTCTCTTTATCTTCAAATGTACGCTACGTTCAATCTAACTCCCACGTCATTGTTTTTATCGTAAAACGTCACTCGTTTATTCTGTACATTAACACCGGGTTAGAGATTATACAAATTATGTCCCACCAAAATAACTATATATATTTTAAATCATCACATTCCCCCATCGACCCTTTAAATTTGTCATACAAATTTCTATATAAAAAAAATATTCTTATCTCCGTCAAATACTTTGATAAAATATATATCTCTTCAATAACTAGAACTATATGAAAAATGACAATTATCCCAATTTATATTAAAACATGTTATGCAACACAAATAACATATAACAAAACCAACGTATTCATCAATATATGTTAACCAATAACTTTCACTAATAGGTCCATAATACATACAATACATATAGGTCCATAAGGTTCCACAGTATATCCTGTCCTGTATTGATAGAATACACAAACCAATAGTATAAATATCATCAAATCCGAAAACATAACAGTTCATACTGGTCCATGTAATATCATTGCAACCTTCCTCTTCTGAACGTCCAACAATACATTCATTGAATATTTCATAGGTCCTTTGTAGATTATCCATCCTGTAGAGTTTCAACACCTTGATAAAATAGTTCCAATAATGTCACAACAATAATTACAATGCATTTACCATTTAATACTTAACCACGAGCTATCTGTCTGTAATCAATATAGTGTTGAATTGTTCATAAACCCAAAAAAAAAATTTATAATGTTATCAATAATGTGTTGATCTGTTGATTCCTCCATATGTTGATGACATGACCTTCATTCTGCGTTGACAATGTAAATGTACCTTAATCATGCAACGACATGACCTTGATTCTATGTTGATTATGTCAATATACCTTGATATAGCGATGACATGACCTCGATTCCATGTTGATAATGTCAATATACCTTGATATAGCGATGACAAGACCTCGATTCCATGTCAGCACCATAAATGTATTCTTCATATGATGTCTTCATGGTTGCGTTTGATATGGTGTCCATAAAAACCGTTCACGATAATGTGAGGACGTGATAGAACATCTCTCACTTACAAATGGTACGTTGTGTTTGAATCACCGTGCTTCAGTTGTAGAACCATTTCTCGTCCAGAACCTTTGGAAAAAATCAATATTTCATTAACACCGTATCTATACTTTATATTTACATGAAAAATAATTTTTAACCGCGTTTCAAACTGGTGATTACGTATCAAACAACACACCTTAAACACCACATCTAGACAACAACTTAGTCACCTTTTTTTCCAACCACTTTAATAACCATGAGTGTTTTCCATTTACTATTTACATAATATTATACCAAATCTATAGTATTGTATCAAAAATATTCTCAATTCCTGTTCCTCACCACTACAAAACCAGAATATATATATTTTCCCAAGTTATAATTATACCACAAATCCATTCACCATAAACCATTTTTATGCATAGTCAACACCAAGTCAATTCTTTGAAATAATAATTCAAAAATTACCATTTTTTTTTCTTACAAAAACCTTAGGTCTATCAGATTTAAACAAATACTCCTCACCAACTCCTTTAGTATTTTTACTGATACTACAAGATGTAAACCTTACCAGTTCCTGACTCACCTTCATTCTTCTACAACCCTTCTCTGACATAATCTTAATCAAACTCCCACAATTACTTTCCATCACACCACTTACATCTTTTTCTCTTTGTAATAAAACTAATTCACAATATATGTTTTCTTCACCTTTAGCTATTTCCATCACTTTCTCTTTTTCATTTGTTTCCATCACCACAAACTTCACTTCATTTTTCTCAAAACACTCTCTACACAACAACTTAAAATCATCTTTCTCCTTATGACCATCTTCAATCAACATATCAGACCCCTTTATCTTCTCCTCTTCACAATCTCCACATAACATATCCTGATTATCTATAATTGCCATTTCTCCCATCTGACAATCATTTATTCCCATATTGTCCTTCTGACAATCCTTTAGTACACTGTCTTGTACTGACTTACCATTTAATACTCTTGTATCAACCTTATCCAATAAGCACTTATCATTAAATTCATTATGCACATCAATCATTTCTAAGTGTTTCTCTTTCTCAATCATTGCATGAACTATATTCTTATCTATCACTTCCAATGACTCTTTCATTGTAATCACTGACTGTTTACTAATGATCTCTGACTCTTTTATTTGTATCCTAACTTCTCTTATGACCTTTAAGTCTAATGTTTCAAATATGACCTGTTCTTCTTCAACTATCTCCTTTAGCTCTTCAATAACAATCCTTGATTCATCCAATATACTCCTACAAATAGAATCTTCATTTAAGCTATTAGGTTCTTCCAATATGACTTTAAGTTCTCCACTTAAGATTTTTGATTTTTCATTTTCTATATCATCCTTCTTAACTACATCAACAACATAATCACATATGTTATCTTTATTATTTAACTCCATGATTTTCATCCCTATCTTCATTTTATTTAATTGAGAATTGTTTTCTCTTTCCTCTTCTTTTCTCTCAAGATTAATTATGTCCAATTTCCAATCTACCACAGATTTATCATTAGAAAAATAATCCTTCCAAAATTCTTTTTCTGTCTCATTCTTATGTCTATGACATTTTATTTTTGCATCAATTCTCTCAAGCTGACCTCTTGAATTACCTCTATATATTAGTTCAAAGGGTGAAAAACCTGTACATTCATGAGTAGTTTCTCTATATGCAAATAAAATTGATGGAATTGCCAAATCCCAATTCTTTGGATTCTCATTACTAACTTTTGACAACATTTCCTTCAGAGTTTTGTTAAATCTCTCACACATTCCATTACATTGAGGATGATAGGGTGTTGTAAACTTCTGCTTTATTCCAAATGTTTCCATAAATTCCTTAGTCAATTTTGATGTAAATTGAGTTCCTCTATCTGATATTATCTCTTCAGGAAATCCAATTCTAGTAAATATTAAATATAATGCTTGCACTATATCTGTAGATTCAATTTTCTTTAATGGTACTGCCTCTGCATACCTTGAACATATATCAATCAATGTAAGGATATATCTATGTCCTCTGTTAGACATAATAGGCATCAAACCAATGATATCTATGGCTACCTTCTGAAATGGTCTAGTTGCAGTCACTCCTGTTTGTATTGGTGCTTTGGTAAAATTACTTCCAGATCCTTTCATCTGACACACTTTGCATTGTTTAACAAATCTTTTCACATCTTTTGACATTTTAGGCCAAAAGTAATGTTGTATTATTCTGTTTTTGGTTTTGCCAACTCCCATATGACCAGCCAATGGTATAGAATGAGCATTAGTCATTATTTCTGTTCTATATTTATATGGTACAACTATCTGTTCCACTTGTCTGCCATTTATGAGTATCTCTCTGACTAATAGTTGTGTATCATTTTTCACTTTGCATACACTATTTTTATTAGTATTTCCTTTCTCTGTAGATTTGAATAGTCTATTCAATGTAGTATCCTCTCTTTGTTCCTTTTTGAATTTTTCCAAATTAAAGTTTTCATTCAGTAATGATTCACTATCAACTGATGTGTCTTTTTCATTATTCACCATTGTCTGACTTTCTTCAGTATTGCTTGCTTTACATTCATTAATCACATTACATTGTGCTTGATTATTATTAAATTCCCATGCTTCTATTTCCTCTCTAGTACATTCTTTAACTGATTCAACATTTCCAATAATTAAATCAATTGGTGCATCATTTATAACATGAGCCAGTACTCTACCTGTAATATATGGTGTCCTAATATCAATGTAGGCCAACCTCAATTTAATCACTCTTCCATCAAATGATGTACAATCTGCTACCTCACCAGTGTATTGATTTGACTGAACATATTTGCTGTTTATTGCAATGACAGAGGCTCCTGTGTCACGAACTGCAAAAACTGGTATTAATCCCACATATCCTGGAAAAAACTTTATTCCTTTGCTTCTTGATAACACAGCTCCACAATGATTCCTGTTCTGATTAAATCTGGAGTTGTGATCTCTCTGTTGTGTATATCCCTGAGATCTATTATTATTATTATTGTTTCCAGCAGAATTTGACCTTCTGAAGCAATTTCTTGCTATATGTCCTTTCTTTTTACATATAAAACATGTCAATGTGTTATCTCTCTTATCTTTACAATCCTTAGTAACATGGTTATTTCTTCCGCAATTACCACACTTCATCTTGCTCCTTGATAATTGTCTTCCTCTTTGAAAATTATCATTGCCTTTAGCAAAGCATATTATATCCTGGTAATCCTCTCCTTTAGAAGTAGGTGCCATGGGATGAGCTAATTTATAGTTCCTAATCAGGTCAACTATTTCTTCTATAGTCTTGGGAGATCTCTCCTGAATGAATGCTTTGAGATTTTTATCGAGTGAATATATTGCCTTATCTCTAATAATAAAATTCTTCAGTTCCTCAAATGATTTTTCTATTTTAGCACATTTTAGCCATTTGTCCATAGCACTTGTCAATGAGTCAAAATAACTTTTTGGATCTTCTTCCTTTGATAAAGTCATTTCAAAAAATTTCTTTCTATAAGCCTCCTCTGTACTTCCAAAATGTCTTAACAATTGTTCCTTGACAGATGCATAATCTGATTGTTCCATACAAATTTTTGATGGAATATCTCCTGTAAAGGATTTTCCAAGTAGTCCAGACCAATAACATGAAGAAAAATTTTGTCTCTCCATTTCCATTTCAAATTTTTTTAGAAATGTATCAATGGAACCATCCTTTTCATTAAATAATTGGAAAGTAAATCTACACATGTTATTTCTAATAGCCATTTCCTGGTCAACAACAGGTCTAGTGACTCCAATGTTTACATTTGAAGTATTATTCTTAGCCTCCAATTCTAACTTTTTTAACTGAAAAATTCTATCTTTCTCCTTTTCCTCCCTCTCTTTAGCCTTCTCTTCTCTTTCCTTATCTTTATCAATTTGTTTTAATCTCTCTAGCTCAATCTCATCAGCTCTAGCTTTATCTTTAGCCCTTTCTACTCTTTCTAACTGCTCTCTATATTTTCTCTCCGCCCACTCATCCAATTCCTTACCAGCATATCCCAACTCCTTACCACAACTTATATAATTTGCTAATATGTCCACTGAGGACCCCTCCATTTTCAATTAATAAATATATACCTACAACAAACTAATATAATTTAAAATGGAAGCAATATTGCAATATGCATAAAATAAATATCAATATAATAATCAATACATATAAAATAAGAACACCACAGATAGTAGATGAGACCAGAGATTCACAAAAAATTTACTATGACAAATATATAAACAATATAATAACACTGTGCATACAAGACTATACAATCTAACATATATTATGTAATATACACTTATGAAAAGTCTTTTTCAACTAACCTGACTTACAGGGACTTTTCAATAAGTGTATACACAAAATTCCTAAAAGAAACTAATACATGCCAGTGATTTCACAAGAAAAATCTAGGCATATACTATACTACAACATAACGTATACACCAGTTTACTTATCTTAAAAAACGCGTTCCTTTTCCTTCCGTCTCCGAATCCCAGGTTCCAGACTCGAAATGATCCTCCACCACACAGGTTATTTCAGCCCAAAGTCTTCGTGTGTTCGTTAATTCATAAGTTTTACAATCCTTTCACTTTGTTGAAGTTTCTTTTTACTTCCAATTTCACTTGACTTCTGCTACTGTACTGAACTGACTTCTAGTTCTGTGACTATTCTGAAGTATTCTTCTTTTCTCGAACCATTTACTAGTTCTACGGAGATTCTTTTTTAATCTCTTCACTTGACAAACTTAGCTTGTCCTATTAACCACAGCTTCCCTATTGTTTCAATAACTGTTACCGCTTTCGATACTTTTAAAATGTATCCGAGACGCCTTTCATTTTCCAATTTTCTAGTATCCTTTTTAACCGACTTGCTTGGTAACATACATAAACTTCCGTTTCTATCTTCATGTACACCGTTATGTACTGGTAGCGCTTATTTCCAAGACGTGCTAGGCTATACTGTTAAACCGTCAAATTTTCTTTCTCGTCGATATTTCTTCACATTTAATTTTAGTCTTCTTTTATTCGTAAGAAACGTTCATTTGCGTTATTCTTTAAGCTGTGCTTCACAATATATTGTAGGCTTTCTTTCAAATTGATTTTCAATAATATTCACCTTGATTCTCCTTCAACATTCTCCGTTGATTTTCAATATTCCACATTGGGCTTCCGAATTCACCTTGAGCTTCCGAATTTTAGTTGGGCGCCAAATAATGTGACCGTTATTTTGTAGATATTATGTTAACAACTCTCAGGGAGATCACATTATACAATAATAATCAATGAACAAACTGCCGGCTTTTAGTAGAAATGAGAACTCAATATTTAATGCAATTTATGTACAAGATGAATTCAAATACATCACAGTTTATATAGCCTAGTCTAAAACACGTCCAGCCACTACCAAATTCTAAGGTCGTCTCTCTTTATCTTCAAATGTACGCTACGTTCAATCTAACTCCCACGTCATTGTTTTTATCGTAAAACGTCACTCGTTTATTCTGTACATTAACACCGGGTTAGAGATTATACAAATTATGTCCCACCAAAATAACTATATATATTTTAAATCATCACAGTATCCCTTTGCATTTCGTTACCCCCTCCCCCATTAAACAGAGGCGCTCTTGATAAAAAAAACTGAATATATCAGGTATCAGCAACCTACGCCACGCGTGCCAGGCTTGGGACACAGAGCGAAAATTAATGACACGCGAAAGACAACCTAATATGCAATTTAATTATTGTCTGCAGTAAGTTGAGTATTAGAACATGATGTCCCATAATCTGTTGGCACGCCGAGTATATTTGAAATCCTACTTAGGCACACTATCTTCAAGAGGTTGTTGAACCGTGCCATAGCATTCGTCCTGGTCTGTTCTATGATGTAGGTGTACTACGAATTACTGCGATATACTATGACATATTATTATTATGATAAACTAAACTAAGCTTATACTATAATTTATTATTCTTTAAAAAGAATACACCATACATTTCCAAGAACATTTAACTAAACGATAATTTACTTTTCAGTGAGCTATATCTCACAGCTAGTTTAACTCTTTCGTGGCAAATGTGCGCCTTTATTCTACAAATACTATCTTTAGCCCAATTACTATAAACTATATAGTCTAACTTCCTATTTTATTGGTACAGTAAGAGTTAGAATGTATTATCAGATAGCCCGTATTAGCACATATTATAAGAGGATAAAAAATAAATTTTAAAAAAATTACTTAAAAGATAAATGAATAAATTAAAAACATATTTATATTATTGTCTTTCTTTAACCGCCATTCTCATTAAGATCTTACCTCAACCGGGACTGACAGCACCGCCAAACCATTCGCCTCCAAACTGGCAGTTTCCAGATTCGGGTATTTGGTGTTGTAGTGGACGATGTGTATCTGAAACGTGACGCACACACAAGAAAGTTTTTATTTATACGTGTGTGCCCATGAAAATGTCAGAATGATGGTGAAAAGGATGACATTTTTTTATCTTGAAAAGACCCTTTTTATTTTTTTCTCAAAAAAAAAAGGCCCCACATTTCGTAAAAATGGACGTAGGGGGAGCAGCCCCATCCCATGCTCCCCCGCCCCCCCCCCTCCGATACGCTACTGGTTTGTATAATTTTAAATTATTGTATTTTTATGAAACAAATTCAACGAAATGTAATAAGCGTTATAGCCTACCTCCATGGGATAAGCTTTACCATTGATAATATGTTCTGACCCTTTGCTACTTTCAGAGCCCCAATGAAAGTGGACCTGGGAAGCTCTGTAAGTTCCTGGCAGCCCTCCTCTGGACACCGTAAGGTCTCCGCCAATGGCAATAGCCGCTAAACAAAAATACAAAAATCATCTATCTCCCTCCTATATATTTATTGTTATATATTTATGTAGATAAGAATGGTCATTTCATATAGCGCTTCATCCATACTATTAAATTTAGCATGCTCAAGTGCGCTCTTGGTGTGAATTGCAGTGGCAGATGCATTAGCCTAAGAGAAAGGTCTTCAAGTTCTTTTTAAAAGTTTCTTTTGTCTCAGATTCTCTCAGTGTCTGAGGTAAGCTATTCCACAAAGAAGGCGCCACTGATTCAAATGAGCGCACTCGTATGTACTTCTGTTAGTGTCCAGCCAAACTGGGAGTTTTAAGGATAAAAAGCGCAATTCCTTAGCTCATGCCTTGATATAAGCTCTCAAAGATAGGAAGGAGCAATGCCCTTTATGCATCCGTAGGTAATGCAATAATTGTGTACTCTATTCGCTTTGTCACCGGGAGCAAGTGAATAATACTTCATGTTTGGTGTAGAGAGTAGGCTATGCGAGTTTTAATTGAAACATAGCTATTTATAATGACGTAATAAAATGTGCTTTCTCGTAGTTTCTTCAACTTTCTAGTACGTATTTTCTTTTGCATTTGGAAAGCTTCGAGAAAATCCATTTCTTGTACTTTTTTTTTGCACCAAAAGTGTGTTTTAGCGCATTCTGCGTTGCTGTTAATTTTCTGTGTTGTTTGAATTAAGCATGGCCATCAGCGGAGCTGTTTATACTGTACATAAGTTCAAGAATTAAATTTCTTCTTTCAAACATACATCAAGTGGCTTGAGTTATTATAATTATTATTGTGAACAAGAACCCAGACAGACAACAGAAGACACGTGGAATCGTTACGCCTTTCCCTTGTCTACATCCGATGCGTGTTGAGAGGGGAACTGATGCATGGGCAACATCAGCCTCTCCTTAACACAATGCCCAGGCTTTTGCCCTGGAGATAACACTCCAACTTTGCTATTTAGCGTCGACAAAACACGGAAAGCGGCAGTTACCGCTATAAGCTGCAGAAAGCAGACTTCGTCCTATCGAAGAGGCTGGAAGAGCAGCGAAGAAAATTAAAGAACATATACTGCCCCTGACCAGCTCCAACGGTTCGCTTTCATGTGCCAGAGATGAGACAGAACCCAATAAGAGGTCCTCACAGACACAGTTAATGCTGCGGGGCTGGCGATGTCACAGGAGCGCAAATCTAATTGTCTTCCGTGACTAAGGAGCCAAAGAAGAAGAAGATATATATATTATATATATATATGTTTATATTTAATTATTTAATGATGTTTAAGAATTAGGCCTTATAAGTCACGTTGAAAAGAGAGGTGTAGGTTGGTTGTGGTTGGGGAGGGCAAGGGAGAAGTGATACTGATGGTCATTTATATAGCACGACTCCCCATGCGATCACATTTATCCTGTCATCTTATACATTACAGACGCTCCTTCTATGAAGAAGATTATTGCGTCCTACGCTCATCCGCGGTCCGAGTCTAGTCTTGCATTTTTATTAATGTTTTAAATGATGTTAAGTTACTGGTTTTCCTGGTTTGTTCAGGCAACCCATTCCATGCCCAAATGCCACTCGGGAAGAACGAGTACTTATGTGCAAGTGTTTTCGCATAAGGGACAAGGAAAGTGTTTTTGTCTTTATGTTTATCTGAGCTTTGCAACAGGTTGTTATTGAGTTGTATTTCTAAATTAGAGTTTAATGCCTTATGAATTATTAATACTTTACTCTTTGCCCTTCTGTCCTCTAGTGTTTCTAGGTTTAGTGATTTGACAAATGGTGTTACTCTTGTTAACTGGGAATATTCACTAGTTATGAACCTTGCAGCTCTTTTTGGAATTTGTTCTTTTTTTTAAAATGTTTTTTTAGTTGATGGGTCCCATACAGATGCTGCATATTCTAGTATAGGCCTAACTAACGTGAGATTGCATTTTTTTTTTTATTCTTATTACATTTGTAAAAGTTCCAGGGTTCCAAGATAACTTATCATTTATTATTACTCCTAGATACTTAGCATTGTTAGTTTGAGTTAGTTCTTTACCATAAATGAAGTAGTTTGCTATTATTTGTTTCTTTTTCTTGGATACCCTTATTAGTTGGCATTTTTCTGGGTGAAAGACATACTCCAGTTTGATTCCCACTTTTGTAGTTCATCTAGGTCTTTTTAAAGAAGTTCACTATCTTTTCTGTCTTTATTATTCTATAAATTATGCAATCATCGGCAAAAAATCTTACTTTTGTTACTGTGTTGATGCAATTTGGCAGATGTTTAATATAAATTAGAAATAGTAGGGGTTCTAGAACAGTTCCTTGTGGAACTCCTGAGTTTACAGTTATTGGTGATGACTTAGAGCCATTTATTATCACTGTTCTCTGCCTATAAGAAAGTCCTGAATCCACTGATGTAAGGGACCAGAGATGCCAAAATATTTAAGTTTTTTTAGTAGACTAGTATGATGAACGTTATCGAATGCTTTGGAAAAATCTAGTAATATAGCATCTATTTGGTTGTTATTGTCTAATCCCTTCGACAAGTCATCTATTAAGCAAAGGCCTATTAATTGAGTCTCACGTGATCTGTTTTTTCTAAAGCCATGTTGGTGTGGGCACAGTGCATTAAGTTTGTCTAGATGATTTACTATACTACTATATATTATATGCACAAGTATTTTACATGTTATGCTTGTTAGGGAAACAGGTCTGTAATTTCCGGGGTCAGATTTATCTCCTTTTTTGAAAAAGTGTGTGTGTGGGGGGGGGGGGGGGTACATGGGCTAATTTCCAATCTTTGGGCACTTTGCCCTGGTTTAGAGAGGCCTGAAAAAGTATTTTGAAGATTGGAGATATTTCATTAGTTAGTTCTTTAAGCAGTCTTGCTGGTATTTTATCTGGACCAGAAGCTTTGTTTACTTTTAAGTTGGTTAGGAGTTGTTTAATGCCTTTTTCATCTACATTTATATTTCCTATCTCTTATAGTTTGTTTAAATTTATTGATATTTCTTTGTCACCTGGATTAGAAAAAGATGATGCAAAGTGTGTTTAGGATATTAGCTTTAGTTTCATTGTCGTTATAAGTTTCATTGTTTTGGCCTTTTAGTGGAGCTATGCCAGTAGTGTCCATTTTTCTTGATTTAATGTTAGACCATACGTTTTTATTATTATCTTTAGAAATTACAATGTTTACATATTCATTCTGCAGTTGTCTGCTTAGTTTCTGAGTTAAAGGTTTAATTAATTTTTAGGTATTTTTTATGTAGTCTAATTGAATTAGTTGCCTTAAATTTTTTAAATAGATTTTCATTTTGTGTACACAGTTTCTTTAGTTTAGTGTTAAACCAACATTTTTTAATTTTATTTGATGTTTGTTTTGTTGGCAGAAATCGGCCATTATTGCTTTTAAGTTTGTTTTTATGAATTGCCAAATATCTTCAACTGGACTGTTTATGTTGAATTTATTAAGGAAAGGAATTTGAAATTTGATTGCTGCTTGATGTAGATCTGTTGTATTGCATTTATTCCAGAGATAAATTATTCTTTTAGGTTTCTTGCATATTTCGGTTTGGATTCTGTTATTAACTCTGACAATGTCATGATCTTAAGATCGAACCAGGTCTTATTTCATAATCTATTGATAGTCCTGATCTGTTTGTTAAGAATAAATCTAGTATATTATGGTTTCTTGTTTGTTTTTTATTAATTTGTTCTAAGTTTAGATTTTGTATGGTATTGATAAAAAGTTCATTTATTTCTTTTATGTTTTGGTGCTTTTCTCTCGAGTAGCTATTCCAATTAACGTCGGGGAGGTTGAAGTCCCCCATTATCCAAATTACATAATTTTTATGTTTTGTTTCAATGCTTGTGAGCTGATTACACAGATTAGTCATGTATTCTGTTGTTGAGTTTAGTGGTCTATATACACTGCCTACAATTAGTGGTTTTGAATTAGCATGCTCAGTGCGCTTCGGCTCACAACTGTTGGTTAGCTCCGAAAGTTAAATGGAATCCATGCATTTTCTCATAATCATCATCAGACCCTTGACCGTTGTGGTCGTTGGGGGTAGCGAATGGACGCCTCAGCGGTCATCTTTCTCCGTGTTAGCCTAACTAGAGCGGCATTCAATAGCTTAGCAATTTGCAGCTTTTGTCCAATCTTTTATATCGTCGAACCAGCATTTCCGCTGAAGGCCTCTCCGACGTCCACCTTCTACAGTGCATTGGAGGATAGTTTTTGGCAGTTTTTTTTTATGCCGCACCACATGACCGAACCATGCCACAGCTTGCGCCTCTTGATTGTTGCCATGGAAGGTCCATAAGGACCGCAATAGAGGAGATTCTGTCCCAGACATAATCATCAGTACTGTGTTTTAGGTGGGAGATTCGAAGGATTTTTCTCATTTACTTCTAAGTGTGGCTTAACTCAGCGCCATCTTCCTTCGGAAATTATTGTACTTATGCGTGTTTGAAATGAATTAAAAAAAAAAATAGTCTAAAAGTCTTAAGTCTTAAGTCTAACCTGTATGACCAGTGTGCATCAGATCTAACGTGTAGTTTTTGCTACCACCCAGCTTTAAGGAATCGTAAAAAGAGCGCCTGGTCTTATCCGTCCTGATGTCAATGGGAGACTGCCGACTGGACAACGAGCTTTCGGTGCCGCACAAGGGATAGGAGTAGTG
The DNA here is from genome assembly GCA_949126835.1 of Anisus vortex. Lineage (NCBI taxonomy): Eukaryota > Metazoa > Mollusca > Gastropoda > Planorbidae > Anisus > Anisus vortex. The sequence continues at coordinate 8,934,424 of OX421504.1, read as the reverse complement.
CCAATTTTCAGGACCGTAGCTGCCTTCGTAGGACCAGTAGGCTAATGGAGGCGTCACTGTAAATCACAAAAAAAAAACAACTAATATGTTTGCTTGCTATTTAACAAGTCACAAAAGCGAAGCTAAAGGGGGGGGGGCGGTTTGGGAGTACATATGTCCCCGGGCGTCGAGGAAAAGGGGCTCCGAAATGAGAGAAACGCGGGGGAGGGGTGTGTGGGTGGGGAGTATTTTAAATATTTTTTTCCTGGGCGCTAAACAGCATAGCTTCATCTCTGACAAGTCGATAATGGTACCCAATATTATACATTTCCGATTATACTCAAGTGATTTAAATACACAAACCTAAGTTTAATAATGGTGAATGAAAATAAGGTGTAACTATTTTGTTTAATGAGCTATTGTCGAGATTGCTAGTTGATCCATATTTAAATAACTTATTTAGAGGCCTCAAGAATGGAAACTTCTATGAATCTTGTACTGTAGCTATCTTTTGCTTACACGTAGTAGTTATATGTATCGTGTTTTAAATTACATAACATTAAAAAGTAAACGTAGGATGTTAGCGTCGCACTAATTTGATATATTATTGCGTTGTCTACCTTTGTTCTCACATACTAACAGTTACTTTTGGTATAGAAAGTGCTTAATGATTTCTCGCATTTTTCACTCTGATACTGACACGATACCAGTCTAAGGTCTAAGGACTAAGTTGTTTTCTGCAGACTGCATACAGGACATATAAAACTAACACATTCCTTTCTCTTGAAAAGAGAAATGGTCCCAATGTGTGCTTTCTGCAATGTCACCTTAACTGTTTCACACATTTTGTTGGAATGCAGTACATTTTGTGAAATTCGACATAAATACTATTAGCCTACTTTAAAACCCTTCATGAACCTACCAGCTAAATTAAACGAAAATAATATATAATAAAGTATATTAAAGACATTCAACTGAAATACAGAATTTAAAAATATGACAACAACGTTAACAACAAGGCCTTATATAACATTCGATGCAGTGGCGTAGCTAGGGGAGGGGGAGGGGGTCCAAATTCGAAAATTCCTCGCGGGCTCCTACTTGAAAGGGGCCCCCAAAGGCGTGTCCGAATTTTTTTTTTCTTATGTCATAATGTCGAATGTCCAAATGCAGGGGCCGCTAAAGAGGCCTAGATCCCGGGCCCCCAAATCCCTAACAACGGCACTGATTCGATGTTGATAGGCCGGAAACTCTGATAACAAAGCTTATTGATGGGGAAGGGCAGTGGTGTTCACATTAATCCAATCACTTCTAAGAATCAACTACTGCATTACGCATCATTTAAACTTGATCTTATCTTATATATCACGGACGCTCCTTCTATAAAGAAGATTATTGTGTTTTACGCTCAGGCAACCAATTTCGTCCCCGGATGCCACACGGGAAGAAAGAGTACTTAAATGCATTCGTTTTCGCATAAGGGATAAAAAAAAAAGTGTTTTTGTCCTTATGTTTATCTGAGCGTTGCAACAGGTCGTTTTGGTGTTGTATGTCTAAGTGAGAGTGTAATTACCGATTATTACTACTTTGTCCTTCTGTCCTCTGGTGCTTCTAGTATTAGTGATTTAACGATTGATGTTACTCTCGTCGGTTGTGAATATTCGTTTTGAGCCTTGCAGCTCTTTTCTGAATTTGTTCTCATTTTTCTAATTATTATTAATTGAAACGGACCAGACATTTGAATGGATACCAATGCTTAGGCCTACACACATTTTTGAACTCTATTGCAAAGAAATAAACATTAGCTTTTATATGTATTTATATATTTTGTTCCACTAATACGTAATATGAAAAAAAAAGTTTACTTACAGTTGAAATTCCTGCGAACCACTCGACCATACAGATTTTGGACAGGTCTATTATTGTCCACTAATGGTGAATAGTGATTATTATCATCATCATCATCTTTGTCTAAGGACTTCAGAGACCGGAATACGGCAAGCTGAGAAATATAGATCACGAAATGTTGACTTTATAACTGAGTTATGGTGCGCTGTGTTCGAGCTGACTGGTCCGAAAGATAGAACTCTTATTCAAAGCTTTGTGAGCGCCGGTATGTTGAGTACCGGCATCAGTAGATGTGAGCCTACCTCTGTACCTGTACGTAGTTTGCCGTATTCGTAGGCACTTTTGAGACCATCAGTACAATTTTACGTTCAATAAAAACAAAATACGGGCAGCGAAAAAATAATTTAGTTTTTTTTTTAAATATATTTTTTTTGGCGGGAAGAGAATAACATGAATTGGTCGATTGACAAGTCTTAATTAGGCGTGACCTTTTCAAACGAAGAGGTCACGTGCTACCGGTTCTATTTTTAAATTAGTAAACAAAAAAAGCATGCTTTTGCTTGTGTTTGACAATTGATTTCAACCTCGACGGCCCGTTCTAGTATTTTAGAATTATACAAAGGATACAAGATTAGTTATGAGGAATCCGTTTTTAACATCAAAAGTGAGTAGGCGATAATTAATAGTGGCGTTAGTGTTAGTGGCGTAAGGTTAAATATATTTTTGTTTACAAAATAAAATAGTCAAGAGTTGCGTTTCTTGGCTATTAAAAAACACAATGCGTAGATTCATAAAAACAAATAACAAAAAATATTTTCCATTAAGCAATAAGTTTGATATTATAAAAAGGTGAAATTTCATTTCTGACTTTTACAATCCATCCTTTGGCAATATTTTTTGGAAATGAAATAAAATTTCATCTCCTACAGCTTTTAGTACAATCAGTAACACATTTTTTTAATTAAATGATCGAATAAGACCGGAAATGTGTTTGGTGGCGACCTTTTATGCATGCATATTTGTTAAGACTTGTTAATGAGAGTTATGTCCCTTCTGCAGTTTTCGGCCGTAAAATTTGATTTATAAATTCAAATTACAGTGTTAAAACGTTTTATGGTCAAATTCTTTCGTCTTCAAAGGTCAGAGAGAAAAAAAAGTACATTTTCAAGAAGCATGCGTTTTTAGGGTCGAATATTGTAATAACATTGTCAAAGACTTTCCCCCAATTTTTGTTAGGTCTGGTTATCTGTATTTATAAGATTATCGATTAGCCTACCTGTGCAGAGGAAATTTTAATCGTGTCCTTAAAAACTGTCCAGATGACAGATTCTAGACACCTAGGCGTGGTCAAGCTTCCGTCGTATCGGTAAAAATCCTGTTTATTGGTTGGTAGAATGGAATCGAGGCTGAAAGTTGGAATGGTCGCCAAAGAGCCTGAAACAGAGAGGATTTTTTGTCCTTAGCGAGGAAGTATTCAAATGTTATAATCACATTCACTTCTTCTGCTCCCTCTTTTCAAACAATACGTGCTTACTCCATAATTTGCTCTATCTCTTTCTCCTTCCTGCTATGATTTTCTCCCTTCATTATTTTAATCCTTCGTATCCTTCCTATTCCCCCATTCATCTACTCATCTACTCCCTCTTTGCCTATCTCTCCGACCATCTAAAAGTCTTTCAATCTATCTAACTATTTATCTGTCTTTTGATCTATCCGTGTATCTATCAATCTAATTATAGATCTATCTATTTATATATCCATGTACTTATCTAAATATATTATATCTTTCTATGTATCTGTCCATGTATCTAACTATCGATCTATGTATCTGCCTGTCCATCTGTTACCATCTCACAGCATTCCGAATGCCTGTCCATCTATCTCTTCGTCTATCTATCTGTGCGTCTGTCCATCATTTACTACCTTCCAGCATTCTGAGTGTCTGTCCATCAATGGCTACCTTTTTATAAAATACCCGACAACTTCATAAACTACCGGACACATACTCATTCTTACCCTCCCGGGTATCTCGCCACTGTGAAAATTTCGTAAATGTTTATACATATTATCCGGTATTGAAAAACACAATAATTCCAGTCTCTTTTTATACCGGTCCGTTTGCTAAAATACCGGACTGTCCGGTATAAACCGCACACCTGGCCACTCTACTGTTTCCACACTGCTGTCCGTTATATATCTTTTAGTCACAAACGTTCTCAATGCCTACAAGCAGCACAGTGCATACCAGATTCATGATCAATTGTAAGTCAAATTGTATTATATCAAGTTAATTAAACATAATATATGTGCATTCTGCCGAGGAATTTTGTGTACCAGTTCTGTGTCTTCACTTTTGGAAAGGAATGTTAATTTATAATCGGTGTGAAACATGCATTCTTTATAGAAGAATGCAGCAAGTGGCATTGACATAGAACTGGAGGTGCTAAACAATGTCATAGAATTCATTGTAAAGACCATGAAGAGGAAAGCAACGTTAATAGGCTACATATTAAGAAAAGAAAAAATCGAAAACATCATAATGACTGGAAAGCTGGAGGGAAAGAAATGCAGAGGAAGACAGAGAAGGAAGATATTAGATGATATTATAACGAAATGGCATGACATGGCAAAAAACAACAGAAATGCTAGAGTTTGCCAGAAGAAAAGATACGTGGAATGACATGATCGCCTACGCCAACTGACAAGGCACCTTATGATGATGAAACATGGAATAGCTTGCAGGAATAAAAGATCTCCGAGTTACTGCTGTAAGACTTGGATGGAAGTAGGGCTTAATTGACACATTTTGGAACCGCGAAGACGGCGAAAAAACTAAACAAAATCAAATTGAATGAAATCACACAAGTAAATAAAGAGACCAATAATAAAATAAAACGTTATCTGATTTGGCTAAATATATACAATAGCCAAATAGGAGGTAAAAAAAAGAAATATTTTTTTTATTTATCATTAAACATTTTCAACAATAAATGCAACTCTTACCTGGCATTTCAACTTTATTCAGATTTGTAATGATTGGATTTAGTGCCGGGTTGTCATCAGGTGTTACCTAAAATTGTATCGTTATTTATTAAGGATTAGTTGTATCTTGAGCATTAAATGTATTATTATTCTCAATGTTATCATTTGAACAAGACAAGATAATTTTGTTTGTTATGTTTTTACTATTGTCTATTGTGACTGATTATAGAAAAAAAATCACTCAATTCGCTTGATAAAATTAATATTTCAAGAATTTAATAATAGAGCCTATATCCATCCCTGTGGCACTACAGCCCATGTAGGGCTTTGGCCTGCTTCACCACCTCCTTCCATTCGGGCCTATCCCTGGCTTTCCTTCGCCAAGCCCGCACACCAAGCTTTTGCAAATCTGCTTCTACAGCTTCAAGCCATCTTTGTCTTGGTCTGCCCCTAGGCCTCTTTCCTTTTGGTCTCTGGTGATGTACTGTTCTGGCTGCTCTGCCTTCTGTCATTCTTTCCACGTGGCCTGCCCACCTCTTTCTGCCCTTCTTTATTTCAGCTGTATAGAGTTTTCTTTATACGTTTTAAGTATGATGTCTAAATAAATATATTTTACATTAAAGGATATTATGATGGTAGAATGTTGAAAATGCACCGGCATTCGGCCAACTTAGAACATCCGGTAAACAAAATTTAAATAACAACTTTAGACAACAATATATGCAAATGTACTAACCATTGTAAAATATATAAATAGGTTTCGGTGCAGAAAGTACTAGAATAGAAATGACGTCATGATAAATCGAGATACTCCGACGATACAAAATAATCTCCAACCCATACTTAGCAATAAGTAAGCATCCTTAGCACAAGACTTTCAGCATTTATTAAATATAAACAAATATTTCTAACAAGCACATCTAAACAATAATAACATGTTATATACACATTCTGTACTAAACAAACCTAAAGAATATTTTTTGTTAAATATGTTATCAATATTGAATTTCATTTTACACTAAGTAGTGCCTTACCTCAAAGAAAAATCCTAAGACTGCTAGACCTTGAAATTCTGTTGCAGCGCGGGAAAGGTTTCCAAGAGATTTCCTGTAGTGTACGACGTGCACCTGCCAGGGTTTTAGAATACATTTTGTCTTTATTACAATTTTATAAGACATAAAGCTAATGATGCTTAAATATAACTGGGAATGCAATCGTATTAGTCGATAATAGTGTCTTTTTATTGTATCTGGAAGTTATTTGATAATAATATGGTAATATTATTGGTAGATTTGTTTATAATTTGGCATAATATATTTTATATGTTATTTAATAATGTGGCTTGTTGTGTGAAAGTTAATTGATATTGTGTCTTTTGTATTGAAGGTTTTTGATAATATGGCTTTTGTATTGAATTTATTTGATAAGGTTGGTTTTGTATGAACAGTTTTTTTATCATAGGCTTAAGGCTTTTGTATTTTAGATTTTTTGATACTGTGGCTTTTGTATTAAAAGTGATTTGATAATGTGGGTTTTGTATTGAATGTTTTTTGATAATATGTTTTTTTTTGTGTGTGTACAATTGGTCAAATTGATACATGGATAGCAATGCTACATACCTCCATAGGAAAACTCAGGTCATCCATTACGTGTTCAGACCCTACCTCGTCGCGGGACCCCCAATGAAAGTGCAACTGACTTGCCACATATGCGTCCGGTAGACCCCCATCTGACACTGACACTTCGGGCCCCACGATGTCAACCTGAGCTGTTGGCAGTTAGATGACAGTGTAACAGATAAGGCACTTTTTATTTTTGTATCGAAAGAAAAAGAAAGAATTAGCATAAAACCAATACAGTGCACGCGTATTTTCTATTTTATAATTGACAGTGCATCCAGTTAAACGTATTGCTTGCACAATGTAGTTATAAAATTTAATGACCAATCCTGCATTATACAAACTAATGACAATATTCTTTTCAGCGTAATGAAAATGCTAACAATACACATTCATAACAATATAAATTGTTAGCAATACAAAGTCATCCATTTCACGTATAAAGAATGTTAACTATACCAGCTTCAGCGCATACAAGTGTTAACAATTTACCGTTTTATTACTTCTTACCGACCAACCTGGAGGCTCGCAGTCAGGCATGGCACATCCCGCGCAGAAACCGGGCGCAATGAGACTGCCATCCAGAAAAGAGTGAGGCGAAAACACCTGCTGCAGCAGCCGTCCGCCTTCAAATGCCCCAAGTGCGGCAGGGATTGCCACTCCCGAGTTGGTCTACACAGCCATTCTCGGCGGTGCAGCTGGTCACCTCCACCATGAAGCTACACCATCGTCTCTCGTGATGGACTTCACTTACAGAGTTTTATCGATATCCACAAAGATGTATTAACCATTTAACATTGCTAGATTCCACATAACATATCAAATGTTGGCTATATCCTACCAAATACCCCATAGACAAAATGATAACAATACCACTTACCACTTATTATTAATATTAAAGTACCCGTCGGACTAAACTGATCATAGGGTCGGCGAAGCAGCGTTCACCCGTTTCTCTAGCCACGGCATACTAGGGGATTGTGTGGCCATCACAACGCCCAACCGCCTTTACTTTACCCCAACTAAAGTCAGGTTCCCATCATAGCTGGGTAGAGTCAGGGACACCCTCCAGTCCCCGGGAACAAATCCTAGCCTTCATCAGGATTCGAACCCAGGAACTCCGTTTTCATGTAGACACACTGTGACAAAAGATATGCCTACGTTTACTATGACCTCACCGGCGTGTCCAGAGTTCCTCAACGCCAGGCTGACCGGCGATGACCCGTCGTAGTTCTTGAAGGTCAGCTGTTGCAGAGAGTCGTCTGCTTGGGTCAGGTGAGGCTGTATGTTGATTGGCGATTGACTGTCCTTGCCGCAGGCCTCGTAAAAATTACTCCATTCTGACAGAACAACCAGTCTATGCATTTATTCCCCATTAGTTTGTTACAATGAACTATAAATAGGAAGAAATTAAGGTAGACTATAACTGTAAACTGTAAACTACTTTCACTTATAACATTTCTTTTCGAGAATCAATTCTTTCTTGCGGCTAGTTATAAACGAACACATTCTTTAGTAGCATTTCACTTTTGTACCCTATGTTACTCGGGAAGATGTAACTTATCCGATGTGCCTTGGGGTGGCTATCTCCCGGTCAAGACCTCAGTGTGCCCCACCCCACCGTAGTCCAACACTGAACATCGTTACGCCATGGACGTAAGAGCCGAAAGAGCCGAAAGAGCCATAAGAGTCCGTTTTTTTGTGTGTATTTTTTTAGACAATTCTATAATAGGGGTATTTAGGATTAGAAAGCATTTTTTGTAAGCCCTTTATCTTAAGGACAGTGACTTTTTATATGATTTTATCATAAAATAGAAATATTTTCACTGTGAACTTATTAGTGTTAATATCATCCGTAAGAGTCCGTTTTTTTTTTAAAATTCATTCCATCATAGAGGTGCCACAGAACTGTAAGAGCGTGCTGTAAATGTCTTATATTTTATTAAATTGATACATTGATTTGGCGGTACATTTTCATTGAACGCATTACACGTTTTCTCTGATCAGTAAAGTTCAAGCATTCACCTTTAATGTGTTTCTGATCATCACCATCAAGATCTTGACCGTTATGGATGTGTGGAGAGGGAGCGAATGGACACCTCCAGCAGTCATCTTTCTCCATTTTTTGCTTATCTTGAGCGACTGTCAATAGTTCAGTCGTTTGCAGCCCTGTCCAATCTTTTATATTGTTGAACCAGCATTTCTGCTAACGGCCTCTCGGATGTCCACCTTCTACAGTGCCTTAGAGGATTGTTTTTGGCAGGCTATTATGCCGAACCACATGACGATAATGTCAACTTGCGCCACTTGATTGTTGCCATAATGATTTTTTGAGGGTCCGCAATCGAGGATATTTTGTCGCAGACATACTCATTAGACCTGTGTTCTAGGTAGAAGATTCAAAGGATTTTTCTCATGCATTTATTTTCGAATGCCTGCAACTTGATTTTCAGTGACTGCTAGCAGTGTCCAGGTCTCACATCCGCACAGAACAATGGTTTTCACAAGGGCTTTGTAAAGCCTGAGCTTTGTCGGGAGACTAATGCTTTTGCTGGACCATTTTATGTTTTTTTCTAGCCATTGCCGCCATTTCTGACCCAATCCTGGCTCGAATTTCTGCCATACATGTTCCGTCTATGGACATAATTGCTCCTAGATATTTAAAATTATTTACTTCTTTTAGCTTTTGCTGGTTCATTATAATGAAGACTTTTATACACTATAGACTTTGAATTTTTTAAATCTCACGTTAGGTCTCTAACCAAAATCTGTTAGTGGCATTCTGAACAATATCTTCTGTTGACCAAGACTACTGAGTTGGGCGATTTGGATTGCAAGTCTTGTCATCTTCTTATTAAGGGTTTCTAGATCTAATAGTTTAATGGTTTTAAAAAAATATTCATCCGCTTTATCTATGAGAAAATTACCCGTCGGCACAAATTGATCATAGGGTCTGTGAAGCAGCTTTCACCAGTTTCAGTGGCCACGGCATACTAGCGGATGCGTGGCCAGCACAATGCCCAGCCGCCTTTACTTTACCCCAATTAAAGTCAGGTACCCATCAGAGATAGATAGAGGGATAAACTCATTGACACCCTAAGACCTGAGAACAAAACCTAGCCAGGATTCGAATCCAGGACCTTTGGTACGCCACCCGAACGGGCAGCCACTTGGCCACCACGCTCCATGCTTTGTCTAAGAGATCTGATTTATTTATTTTAGCTGTTGGCGTCGTCCATTCCATTTGGAATTTGGCGGTTTTTTGAAATTTTGAAATTTTTTGAAATCCAACCATGAATGTTATAATGTGAATTGTTATTGTTTAGAAAAATCATACCTTCGTTAGATTTATAACTCCAGTGGATATCTGTTTTAAGGAAAATAATACAAAAAGATACATTACTACAAGTTTCATAGTAGGGTAAACAATAAGTTCAGACTGTTTTAAACAAGCATTTGAACCCTATAAAAAGTATGGGAGACAAAATTTAGATAACACATATTATGGAAATGTATTTTCGTTATTTATACAAGGAATTAAAAATAAACTGCCGTTATAAGCTCTGTGAAAAACACAGTGAAAGCCTTGCCGGGCTGTCTTTCGCACACCTCTTTCCTTAAGGTGACTCAATTGTTTAGAGAGGCCGACCGAAACATACAGGATAATTCGAAATTGCCAAACAAAACATTTAAAAAAGACTGCACATTTTTTGTGTAATATTAACTAGTTTATGTGTACTCCATTTAAATGTACCCAAGGACTATAATAAGATGGACCACTCGCTTTAATATTTCTGCTATTTGATGACTCGAATTAATTCTTTTCTGAATTTCCAATTCCCTTTTGTACGGTGCACTTCCGTTTTATTTAATCGCTATGATTTTCTCAACGAAAAAAATTAAAATCGAATGTTGTATACAGCGGAAACATTTCGACAAAAGTAGGAGCGTAGAGGTCATTTGAGACAGCGTTATTGGATTCGCACGGAAGCTCTAAAAATAGAGCAAGCGGTCCATCTTATTATAGTCTTTGGCAAACCTTAGAAAATGCATATACATTTGTATATAGGCTTACATCAGTGGCGTAGCCAGGTTTTGACGCCAGGGGGAGCGAACTTTTAGGTAAAAGGTCCCATTTTTAGAAAATTTTCCACATTAATAGAGGAACTAAGAATTCGTACGTATCAAGTGTTATGAGAAAATCCTGTGCCTCAGGATACACACACTGTATAAAGTGCAGTCTTTTTTTAACCATTCACAATTTTTACTAGCAACTATGGGAATGGTGGAAATTTCTGCAAAATTTATTGCATCTACTGGTCATTTTCGGAATGAGTATCTAGTGTCGAAAAATATTTATAGAATCAATGCGAATGCTTCTATAGGACTGAATTATTCTGTTTTAATTTTGAAATACGAGATAAATCGCCGATATAGACATTTTTACAGAGATTATAAAAAGAGAGTTTCAACATATTTATTTACTGTATCTATGTGTCAATTATATAATATGATACGTTATAGGAACGCTCTATTCTTTTTTAATTTTTTCCTCTCAGCTATTAAAACACCACGCCCAATGGTTATATCCTTAGCAAACGGAATTTCTTTAAAACAAGTTATTTCTCTTCTTTTCTTCTTTCTTTTAAATTCTGGGGGTATCTTTGTTTTTTTTTTGTTTTTGCGAAGTTTATGTAACCATGTTTTCGATCACTACACAAATACGGCCGAGAAGGAGAAAGCCAGCGTGCTTTAAGTCACATTATTACTTTTCGGTGAGTACACCAGACTTGAACCCCACCTTTTTTTATGGAGAATGTGAGCGAGCGTACTCTTTTAGGGCTCGGAGAACTAACTCTGCTGTGTCCACGCATCACCGTAAAAGTTAGGCACAAACGGTTGGCCGTTCCTATACACTCTAAGTTCCCGCTTATGACCTGGTATGGGGCCATCCATAAATTACGTCACACGATTAGGGGGGGGGGAGGGGTCACGCATTTGTGACGATGTGTGACGAGGGGGGGAGGGGAGTCTAAGATATCCGACGTCACATAAAAATGAATAAGCTTATACATATATATGTTTGTGCGCTATAGACTCCTATGCCGTTAGATTACGGTTAGATCGATCGGGACAACCAAAAATGGACATTTACTCGCAACTTTCAGGACTATAAAATTTTAGTTTATCATTTATGCTGCTGACTTTATTGATTTTATATAAATAGAAGCATGACATTTATGCACACATAAAAACTGTAATTAAAAAGCTTCCCTTTCATTTTGCTTTCACTGAGAGTGTTGAACAGCCAACTTTGGGTTTTCCCGACTTTTTTTGTGTGTATTACTGCGCACTCTGTTGTTTTATTTGCATTGTTGGTTTATACTGTACTATTTTGTTCTCTTTTGTTGATCTCGCTATTATTCTTTTAATTTCTATATGTTTTGTATGGACACAATGTGTCCACGGGTCACCTAGTTACTATTAATAAGCATTGTTAATTAAAATTATGATCGCATTGTTTCTTGGCTATTTTCAAATGATGATGACATCGCGAACGCGTCTGAATGCTAAAAATAAATTTAATACTCTGATTGAAAGTAATCCAGAAGAACCATTCGCATCTCTGAACGTCAGAGCCAAGCCTGGTAGGCCAAGACTTGTGGAAGATCACACATCGTTACTGGAAACTATTGTGGATATTGCTATGAATGGATCAGATTCACACCAAATTAGGCAAAATGATGTGTACAGAAGCATAAAAACATTAGATGAACTCACTGAACACTTAAAGATGGACGAATTTACAATCAGTAGAAGTGGACTCTACCTTCGTCTTTTACCAAAGTGGCCATCTCTTAAAGGCCAGCGTCATGTCTCAACAGTCCAAGTAAAGCTCATTAGAGCACAGAATGATCTAAACATGCTAAACATATAGACGGTTTGTTTTGTACGGCAACAATAAGAGTATTGGAAGAATCGGCATCCATGCTAGGGTCAAACGAAGTGTGCTTTGTGAGCCAAGACGATAAAGCTCGAGTGCCAATCGGGTTGACTACTGCTAACAAGCCAAGTCCTTGCTGATGCACATCGAATACAGAGTCGGCTTGGCTGACCATGACTGGGTTTTGGCTGCAGTATATACAAGCTAATTCCGGCGGTGTATGCTGGAATCCAAATTCAGTCCAATGGTTTAGGAAACCGAGAAGCTATTGGTTATTCAGGACCGACTTACATTGCAATCAGCATTCAGTCATGGACTCGATTTCAAGAAATTATCTCAAGAAATTTAATGTCATTACACGGAGTGGTATTGATCGCATGTTGATGTGGCGACAGTTGATGGTGGCTCAGACGAAAACCCAAGATACTGAAAAGTTATTAAGGTTGAAGTCCACCACTTTCTTCAGTACGATTTTGATGCTGTATTCATCGCTACCAATGCTACAGGGAGAAGTTTGTTTAATAGGGTCGAAAGGAAAATGGCGTCACTCAGTGAGGAACTTACTGGCTTGATATTAGGCCTACCACATGGCCACTATAGTAGTAACTTTAACGATAGAGGTGTTGCCATAGATGCTGATTTAGAACAAAATAATTTTCAGTTTGCAGGCAACCCTCTAGCTGAACTTTGGTCACAGTTGGTAGTCGATAATTTTCCAACAGTGGCAGAATTCATTGACCCAACAGTCTCAGAAATCGATGGAGAACACAGTTGTCTAAAGATCAAATATGGTTTGACGTTCATGTACGAACAAGCCAATACTTAACTCAAATTGTAAAATGCACCGACAAAAAGTGCTGTTCTAAACCAAGAAGCTCATATTTCAGTGTAGTAACAGAGATATATTTTCCACCTCCTTTACCAGTTGTTCAATCAGGCGAAGGTCTGAACATTCCAGAACAGACAAAGGATGGAGCGTCGCATAAGTTTCCATCTCTGTTTGCAGCTCAAAGTCTGAAAGTGGATGATATCCTTCCTCGGTCATCAAATCCTTACCGTTCGATTCCATACGATTTTTTACTGTCCGCCAATACAATCTGTGATTAGCGATGGGATTAGCAAAAAATGTCATATGTACTTCGCTTCGTTAGACATGCTGCGCAGCCATTAAATAAACACACAAGCAGGAATCAATTATTCCTCCTAAACCTATCAGGCCACAAAAAGTTGCTGCACGTAGACAACGTGAATTAATGGTTATTATCGCAAATGAAGAAAATGGAGAGAGTGCTGAATGGATCTTCTTATACAACTATACTTTTCAGTAATATTTATATTGAGGGAAATCAATTTCACAACATTTAACTATATTATGTACTTCCTTTTACAAAGGCATCTATTAAGAATAGATCGTTGGGCTTTTTCAGAAGCACACCAAAGCACTCTGTTTCAAGTTTCAAGATTTTCAAATAGATTTTTTCATACCTAATCAAGCATAACTGGCTTAATCTTACTACGACCTTCTTAGATATAGATACTTTTTTTAAATTAAGTATAGGGATATTGGCGATTTGAAAAACGTAGCCAGTTGAATTTCAACTCTTTAATGAAATGGGCATCGAAATGTGCCAAATTGTTTAAGAAATAAACTCCTCAAGGTTAAATAGACAAATAATTAATGCAGGAAATGTTTACTTACAACTATTTAATGTAAATTAAAATTGTATACCTCTAATAATTAAATCTTGTAATGAATACCACAACGCTAGTTTATGTAAAGAAATAATAATTAGTCAGTAATATTTGTTATATTACAAAACATTACTTGTTTGGCATCACTATTGAATCAAATTAGAATCTTTATTTTAATTAAAGGAAGATAATTAGATACTTTTATTTCCGCTAATATTTCTAATATTATGTGTTTTTTTTAAGTTTTATTTTTAAAAAGACTTTATGGTCTACAAATTATAACTTTGTAATGACCAAACTGTGAAAAAGTAGTTGAAAATTTTATAAATATTATATGACTAATATAATATATGCACATTTTTTTAACATTACATTAACTACCCAGTTTGTATGATAACTTTGTATCAATTCCGCTTAACGTTGTTAGAAGAAATGGCGTCGGTCAATAAATTAAAGAAGTAGAACTGAGAACAAAATATTATAATAAATTTAAATAAATATTATCAGTTGATAGATATGTATTTTGACAACTAAATGATAACCTTTACAAAATAGTTACCATAAATGTGAAAGTTTGGTAATATAATTTTGTATTTGGTATAAAAAGTAATAAAAAGGTTTTCTCTAGAGAGTTCCTTTGCTTTTGGCCTTTGTCTAGCTACGGATTTAAATTACTTGTCTGATAAGAAAACAAGTATAATAGAGCTGGTTGACATTTAGGCTGTTAGTACGCTGAATGATTTAGAAATTCTAGCTTGGCACACCATTAGCAAAAGGTTGCCGACCCTGCTAGAGTGTGACATTCACTTCGTATCAAATTAAATTAAACTAAAATTAACTAGACCTAACAAGGTTCATTAATCATATTGCAACAAATTAAATTGTTGAAATGCAATTTAAAAAACTAAATAAATATTAGAAACAGTATAAATTGTGCGACATGACTTGTTAAAATTATAAATAATTTCTTTTCCGAAAAGGCCCTTTTTTTTTCCAAAATGGTCGTAGGGGTAGCGGTCGCTCCCCCAGCTCCCTCCTGGCCACGCTACTGGATTACATGTAGTATATATCATTTTATTCAGAATTGAATACTCT
Organism: Anisus vortex; assembly: GCA_949126835.1. NCBI lineage: Eukaryota > Metazoa > Mollusca > Gastropoda > Planorbidae > Anisus > Anisus vortex. Next base: position 8,919,265 of record OX421504.1, on the reverse strand, counting down.
TTAAGATTCACTAACTTAAAAAACAATATACAATTTATATAATATTTTTAATCTAAATATTATGAATTTTTTTTTATTAGACAAAAGAACACAAAAGATACAAACTGCAATGAAAAAAAAAGTGGTGACCTAGGTGCATAACATAACACAAAGCCACTTTATTAGGCTCCATTTTTCGACATTTTTGTGTGATTATTAAATCCGTTTATTATTAACTTCCAACAGATTAATTCGAAACAGTTGAACTAAATGAAATTATCAATAAGCAGAGTAATAGATGGAACACTAGAGTTGCAGCCTGCATTTTGAACGTTAAAAGATATATTCGACTGATGACCGAAAATCAATATTAGTTTCGGGCGAAACCGAAAGCTTTTTGGCTTCGTCCGAAACTACGCTGAAAGAGACCATTTGCCTACTATCGGTGCCGAAACCGAATTTCGGTCGACCTCTAGACTAAACTGTTCACGGGGTGATGTAACTTATCTGATGTGACTTATTAATTTGTTTGGGGGGGGGGGGGGGCAATCTGGTCTGGAGTCACTACAACCATTTTTGAAGAACTAAGCTTGTCTTGTGCGACTAAACTATGGTGTCCTAAATGGCGTGTTAGCCTGCGGTGACGAATGTGGTCATGGTATGTGACCAAATCGGTCTGAATCGGCATATCTGTTTCTATGATGACAAAAAATGGTTTGTGCTGACTAAACTGGTCTTTGGCGAGCAAACAATCTGCAAAGTAGTATTCTCACAAAAATTTATTGCGTAGTTCTAAAAAATAATAATGATTCTTTTTGTATAGCACTGCCAACAAGCATAACGTAAGCTCAGAGCGTATTTTACATTGAGCAGCAAGCATAATGTAAGCTCAGAGCGTATTTTACATTGAGCAACAAGCATAATGTAAACTCAGAGCGTATTTTACATTGAGCAACAAACAACCAAGAACACGGATATTATAATTCTCTCTGCTGAAAAGACTCTAACGCTAATTAATAAGTTTTAAAAAAAAATTGAAAACATAAAACAAAGCAAATAAATGTAGCATTAACCAACCTAAAATATACAAATAAAAAAGTAGGTGGTCTAATATATGTTTGACGAAGGTAAATATTTAAATAATGTGTTTTCAAGTTCTTTTTTAAAGTGAGGATAGAACTTGTTCGCCTGAGTTGGGTGGGAAGTAGATTCCATACTTTCGAGCCAGAAATTGAGAAGGCTCTCAGGCCAACGGTCGCCAGAAAAGTGAGGAGTTGGCAGAACGGAGTGTTCTTTACGGAACATATGGTTTGATTAGTTCCTTGAGGTAGGACCATAGATATCTCTGGATCGCCAACTGACGCAATTAATCTAAAAATAATACAGGGGGAAACAAAACTTCCGGTAAATTTAGGCCTACGTTTGTAAAGTCAGTCATTGGAGGTAACAATTAAAAACTATCTGTCGTGATAGATATTGGATAGCCCCTACTCATGTCATAATATAGACTATTATTTTTATGGGATTTTTTAAAAAGATAAAAGGGTTAAATCGTAATTTCTAAAGTTGTAAGGGTGTTACATTTTTTAAGGCAAGTGGCCCTCAGACTCAATGGCGAGCGATAACGCGATGATTGCATAAGTTAATGGAAGCGACATATAACTCACTCAAGCTATGCTGAGGCTAAGGCGCTTTGATTTGACTGAGACATTTCCCAGATTCTTGTTTTCTAATAGGCCCTATATATGGTAAGTTAAACTTTTTTTTGCAACTATCTTCATATACAGTTTTATTATAATATTGTAGGCGTAGGCCTACTTAAACTTAAGCCACATAGATCACATAGACTTAAGAACAGGGATCATAGCTATTTAATCATAAGTCATAAGGCTTTCTGTCAGAGCATTGGACTGCACGCTGTATAGGCTACTAGTATTCTAGTATAGACTATTCTATACCCTATAATATGCCGTAGCTATAGATATAATTTTTATTAGTTGACAGACGTTCCTTCTAGATAGAAGATTATTACGTCCACTAGGCCCAAAACTCCTGCAGGGCGACAGGGATCCGCCGGTGGCAGGGATAGAACCTGCGACCTGTCAGTTTGATTGAATAGTCTATAGAGTGCAGGCCTAGAGCATATTAAATTAATATATATATTGAAATACCTATATTTAGGCTATAGTACCGCTATAGCTATAGATCTAGTCCATTGATTTTAGAAGTTAAATTTAATAGGGTTCATTTTGTGTTTTAGGCTATAACAGGGTATATTTTGTTGTTAAAAGAAAAGTTTTGTATTTTGTAAACTACTTTTCAATAATTCAATGAATTACTACAATGTATTATATTTTAATATTTTATAGGCTACCTTAAAGCTTTGAAACCAATTTAAATTACTCTTGACACAGACCATGTCATAGAGGAGCAAGTGATGGCAGATAACCTATGGTAATTATTGTTCTATTATAATATTATTACCACTGCTAATTACCAATACCGGTACCACCATTATTATTATGCTATGTCCATTATGATGTACCATTTTTTACTCTTAATTATAATATTAAAATATAATTATGTATATGTTACTAAATTACTATTCGGTTCAATAGTTACAATTTAAATTTGTATAGATACACACATACATAAAAAGGCAAAGGTTAGCATACTACTGATATAGACATTATAAAATTCATGAAATACATTTTTCATTTAAATCCTTATAACTTATAAAATTATAATACGTCTCACTCAAGTATTCTATAACTATAAGGTATATAAGTCTATTCAATACAACTTTATGCGGAATTGCTATAGGCACAAATACTACATTTGAAGTATGGCCGGCTGGCCTAGCGGTTAGTTCACCGGACTGTCAACCAAAAACCATCTGACAGGTCGCGGGTTCTAGCCCGGCCACCGACGGATCCCTGTCGCCCTGCAGGAGTTTTGGGCCTGTAAACATATTTGCGCCAGCAGGCAGCAGTGTGTTTACAGAGCGCACTGAGCATGCTGAAATAGCATGGATAGAAGCGCTATATAAGTAACCAATTTAATTTTTTTTTTTAAATTTGGCAGACTCTCCTTGTTCTTTATTTACATGTTTTTTTTTAAGTCTGCCAATTTGTATTAATATTCATAATATTGACTTTTATAAAAACAAGTCTAAGAATAAGAAGGTAAGAAGGGTCGTGTGCGAAGGTCTCCAAAAGTAAAGATTTATTAGTTACTGATGAAAATTAAATTAGGAAACGTATCTATCCTTTAACCTCATTTAATATTTGAAAAAAAAAGTGTTTTTTAAATAACATAAAAATTTTTTTTATTAGGTCCAAATGTTAAAAAATAGACAAAAACACAAGCACAATGACGGATACGAATTGAAATGAATACTGAAAAAAATAATTTATTGACAAATATAAATACAGATAATTTAGTAATACATTTTGTTACATTTTTCAGAAAATGCGGGTATGTGGCATACCGACAATTTGCAAGGTGGATCTTTCATCGTCTTGGAAGAAAGAAACGAGTAGTACACTGACTCGTAAAACAACAGAGATTCCCAAGCGAGATGTATACTTGTTTTAAATATCCACAATTATGATGAAACTAAATAAATGTACGGTATGTAGTTCGCAAGCAAACACAATGTTTATTCTAGTTTCAAATTCTGTTGTTTGTTCCTTTGTAGATTTTACAGTGTTCCTCACTGTATATCTATGGTAGGACGGCATCTCGCTGTTACGAATCCACTGATGGCCAAGTATCGCATTTGTATTCAATTCTGGACCCAATGGAGGCGAGTGAGGATAACTGTCACAGAATCGCGTCTTGGCTTACACACGACTAGCCGGGCGGCATGGTTTTGAATAAGCTGTAATAATATTATGACGACTTTATCGTCACGTATCCCATTACAGTAGCCGAGGCGCGAGAGAACAAAGGCAGCGGCAATACTAAATACTTTTAATACTAAAAACAACAAATTGGCAACTCACGTGGATCAAAGTTGGCAGTCACAATTCTATCGCCAAGGTTCTGCACTGGCCTATGGTTCTCTAAAATCTCCTCGTGGTGAGCATCAGTGAGTGTTCTAAATGCCTCCAACTGCGGAAATATTTGATTACACAATTACACTATCAATATGATTGATTATATGGGGCATGGAAACTGGTGAACGCTGCTTCACCGGCCCTATGGATCAATTTGGTCTGATAGGGATACTTTTACTTTACTCAATATGATTGTACAAAATATTACAATCATTACAATCATATTGTACTTAGACTATATCAGCATGTGGGTTACACAGTTTAAATAAAAAAAAAATATGTGTTCTAAATGACATTGTGTTGCATCCTTGATCCTTAATCTCAATCGGAAATCGGAAAGATATTTTTTTTTTAATTAGCTGACCTGTGCTTCCGAAATCTTAATTTTCTCCTTGAACACAGTCCAGATCACAGACTCGTCACAGCCAGGTGTGGTCAAGCTTCCGGGGTAGCGATAGAAATCGGAAAACGTAGAGGGCAGAAAAGAATTGAGGGCAGTATTGGTCAGCTTTACTGGCGATCCTGTTGCCAAGTATAACAATAACAATAGAACTAAGTAAAGTTAAATGGGTACAAGTTGACAAGTCTAGAGCTGATGGGGGCATGGATACACGATTTTTTTATACTAATCTATAAACCAGGGGTCGTCAACCTTTTGCTTATAGTGTGCCAAACTACGATATCTAAATCATTCAGCGTGCCAACAGTGCGAAAGTCAAGCTGCTCAGCTATATTATTTTTATAAGACAATTTATTTAGTGCTGTAGCAAGACCAAGACCAAAAGAAAAGGAACGTCATAGAGTGTTTTTATATTTAATAAAAAAACAACCCTGTTTGTTATTATCATTTTTTTTTAAATATCCATTTATAACTAATACAGAATTTCACTCACCAAATAACACATTAAAGATAAGGTTAATCTACATTTAAATTTAGTTGTCCGAAAATAATTCTAGTAATATATCTATAAATTCAAATTGATGAAGTAATTAAAAATTCGAACCAAACATTAGGAATCATAAAAAGGAACTTTTACAGATGTAATAGGAATATAAAACTAAAATGCTATCTCACATTAGTTAGGCCTATACCCAGGGCCTTCAAAAGCCTATCTGACACCCCAGGGCAAAAGTTACAGTAACGCCCCCTTGCAAACTGTAACTGCTTTGTTTAGTGTTATATTTAGGCATTTAGACTATACTTGCCACTCCCTAGAAGTGTCGCCCGGGCATTTACCCCATTCTCCCCCCCCCCCCCTTTTGTGAAGGCACAGCCTATACCTATAATATGCATTATGTGTATGGGACTCATCATCTTCAGAAAAGAGCTGCAAGGGTCATTACTAGTGAAAATTCACAATTAACAAGCGTAACACCATTAGTCAAATCTCTAAACTCTAAAACTAGAAACACTAGAGGACAGAAACAAAGAATAAAGTAGTAATAATACATAAGACATTAAACGCTAATTTAGAAATACAACTAAGATTTACGCTAATATATCATTACTGGGGCAATTTCAAAAAAGAAAGGCGAACAGTATTGCTAAATGGTCTAGGTAAAAAATAATTATACAAACTGAGTAGTTAATTTAATGTTTATAAATGTACTTTTACATTTATATAATATATATATAATTTTTAACTATCTTTTATAGTTTCATCATTTCAAAGTTACAAATTGTAAGTCACTGTTTTTTAACGGGAAACAAACAAGAAACATTTTAGAAATGTTATTACAGAGAAAACGTGTTAATTATCTCCCTTTAATTGAATTGTCCAAATTTGCTGCTAGTGATACCGAACGAGTTAATTTTTTTAAATATAACTAGTGTTACGTATAAATTATTATTACTTTATACAAATTCAGCATTATGCTCTTTTTTCAACGTATAGTTAGATGTATAAAATTAATTTATGTTGTAAGAAACATTTTCTGCATTAATAAAGTCAAATTAAGCTAAGGAGCTGTTTTTTTTAAATTAATAATAAAAACAATTACATAACATAATGCTAGTAGCCTATATAAACATGTTATATTTATTACAATAATATAAGAAACAAATTTGTTTTATAAATAACTATATTTATGTTTAATTAAGAGAGATGATCATAAAACCTCTTTTGAATTTAATTAGCATGTGTATCAATAATTATTAATGAACGCCTTTTCCTTTAATGCTCTTTGCTAAATGTTCAATGTCAGGTACACATTTAGTCACTTCTGAGTGGTCAAGTTTAAGTGAACTCTTGGAATGCTCAAAACAGCTTTCATGTGCGATAAAATATGTTCACTAGTTAAACGAAAAGCTGAAAGTAGAGCGAATGCCTTGCAGTTGAGAATAGCAGATGATTTTCCTAAGCAGCTATTCTTTTCAGATTTTCCCGCATATCGTCACATTTCGATGCCCATTTTCAGATGAAAAAAGTGCCAATAACCCTCCACTATAAAGAGATCCAGATCTAAGTAGTTTGCAGTAAAATCAAGCCAGTAAGGCATGATGTGGTATGGAAACACGAGATCATGAATTTGAAAGTTTTGCCTTTGTTTACAATCGAGTGCTTCATCATTGTACTTCTGAAAACGCTCATCTTTCTTAACTTGCCTTAAATTAGGGAAGTAGTTAAATGTTTTGAAATTGATTTCACGGCAAGATATGTCCAGTTTCAGCGCAAATCCATCAAGATACATCTTAATTGCTTCCGGACAAGAAACGAATTAATCCAGGACTTCCCCTGTAGGATCAATATCTTCTAGATGAAACTTGATAAACTATACAATTAACAATAGATTCAAACACAGATCGCAAGTCCAATGATGAGATCTTTGCATACAAACATTCCTGAACTAAAACAGTCGACGTCCAGTGTGACTCCCATGTAGTTCACCACGCGGCGCCCATTAATTATGCTGACGTACGTTGTTTTGACTTGGATTTAAACAAAATCTTCTTGGAGATCTCTCGCATTTCGCATGCCACTGAAAATCATTATGCGTGCCAAGTCTGGAACGCGAGCCTTGGATTATCGACCCCTGCTACTATATAGTCCATTAGAAATCAAGGTATGCTAAACAAAAAATGTATACAGTATTTTCAAACAACAAACAAGTAATGCAATAGTAAAATGTAGACAAAAGTAAATAGAAGTAAATTAAAATGAAAGAATTCAACTTTGGCTTGATTAGTAAAAAAAAAACGTTAACGCAATATAGGCCTGTAAAGTAAAGTACCCGTCTACCGTACCGCACGGCTACCGTGCCCCATAATATAGGCATGTGCTATCATAATATTCAAATTCGTATTGAAGCAAATACAATAATGTTATAGTCAATTGTAGATCTATTAATTGTTAAATATAATATTGTTTTAAAATAACTGCTTACCTGGGGTTTCTATAGCGGGTAAACTTAAGACGAGCTCTTGAAAGTTTTCATTATTGGTTTCTGTGGTCTAGTTGAAACAGGAATAAACAAAATATTCATGCCAAGCCTTGATAAAATCTTACGTAAATTCAAGATAGTATTTATATAAGATAAGATAAGATTGCTTTATCGATCCAAATAAATGAAAATTTGACTTGATTACATCAATTCCGTCTTTCAGCATACCCGTACTTAAACAATATTAAAGGACCATTTGTACTCAAGCACAATAGACATTCGCGCACACTATTATATGATTCTTTACTTTAAAAAGAATTAGTCCAACTATTTCACTTGAATCAATCAAATAGTTAATCTTGTCCAGCGTAATATTTGCATTTATGCGAAAATACATGTATGTATGTATTTTGTATCCTATTTATACTATATCAATCTATCACTCTATCAATCTATCAATTTATTAAATCTATTAACATATAACTCTATCACTCTATTAATCTATAACACTATCACTCTATTAATCTATTCAATCTATATATCTAAAGCATCTCTTTATGTAACTTTATATTATATGTATATAGACCAGTGATATTGAGATCACCAGACGATGCAATCACCTCAAACAGGAATCCAAGCACCGCTAAGCCGTCTGGGTAACGTATGGCCTCATTGATGTCCGAATACTTAGTGTTGTAGTGGACGACGTGAGCCTAAATGGCGCATCGTGGTGATACAAAAAAAAGACAAGAACGTTAGCAACAGATAAGCAAGAGGCGTAGCTAAAGCGGACCGCATAGGTTTGTAGATATGCATATTATACGTAGGTTGGTAGGTATATAGGTATGTAAAAAGGTAATCGGATAGGTAGGAAAGTAAGTAGGTAGGTATGTAGTTATGTATGTAATTAGGTAGATAGGTAGGTATGTAGGTAGGTTGATATATAGTTAGATATATACTTAAATAAGTACTTAAGTAATTTGCCAGTAATTGTATAGGTAAGTCGATAGGTAGGTAGGTTAATAGATAGGTAGGGTGGATAGGTAGGCAGGTAGGTATCGACTAACATGTGTATGGATAGGTGGCAGTACCCTCACATGGGGGGGGGGAGGCAGATGGGGGCATATGCCCGGGGACGACACTTCTAGGGGCAGTTACTGTATGCAAGGAGGCGCCGCTAAAACTTTTGCCCTAATGCGCTACTTAGGCTTGAGTGGACTCTAGGTAGGTGGCTGGGATGTTAGGGTAGTTAGGGAAGTAGGTAAGTATGATATGTATTAGGTAGGTAGCTAGACAGACTTACCTCCATGGGTGAAGCACTTCTGTCGATAAGATGTTCTGAACCAGTCTCTGAAGTCTCCCCCCAATGAAAATGGATCTGAAGAGCTCTGTAACTATCCGTTAGACCGCCACCGGATATGGATAGATTGGAATCGGGACCAAATGTAATAAGTGCTGTTTGAAAAATACAAAAAGTAAAAGGATAGGTCAAATATAAAAGTTTTCAGGAACGTTTTCCCGTTAAATTAGGGGTCGGCAACCTAAAACTCAGTAAAAAAAAGAACATCTACAAAGAGCGCGTTACAAATGAGGCTGTCCGTGATCGAATCATCAAACGTCATCGGCCCTCACGAGGATCTACTCAGCGCCATTAAATGCAAAAAAAAAAAACTCAGATGGTACGGACATGTGGCAAGATCCGAAGGCCTGGCGAAAACCAACCTACAGGGCGCAGTGCAGGGTGGAAGAAAGAGAGGCAGGCAGAAGAGACGATGGTAGACGACATCAAGGGAGTGGACCGGCTTGTCTCTTGCAGATTCCGAGAAGGCAGCGCAGGACCAAGACGAATGGCATACAAAAAATGGTGCACCAATGACCCTCACTCGGGTTATGGGATAGATGAAGATGAATAACCCAAGAACGCGTTCCGAACTTAGCTCACAGAATCATTTTCAATGGTACGCTGAAGACCTCCAAAAAGGAGATCTTTTTTCAACCAATGCTATTCAAAACAACGTACGTTAGCATATTTAATGGCTGCCGCGTGTCGTATTTCACGAAGGTCACACACATTGTTCCATTACTAGCATTGCCAACAGTAGGTTCAAAACCAAAATTACTTTACACTTTGAAAGGCAGACTAGTCAGGCGAATCAACTTCTTTACCCTTGGGCATCAAAACTGGCGAAGTGTTGGCTTCGCATTTTTTTGGTGCTTCCCGTTGCGCATTTGAGGATCATTGTATGGTCAAGAGCCCTGCGAAACTAGGTGGGGAGGAAGGAAAAGGCGCAACAATAACCGTTTCGTCAAGCCTGATGTCTAAATGACCAGGCGTGTCGTCTTGTATTAGTACTACCGGGCGAAAGTGCAAGTCTGCCTCGGGGGAATTTCGAAAATGGAAGGGTGAAATGTAGTGATTGTGCTTGCAGGATATCTATCATTCGGTGATCAGTGTGACTTATAGGGCAGGGTCTAGTACACACCCCTTTCTCATTACGCTCTGAAGACTTAAAAGAGACTTTTAAATTCGGTCCTGTGGCAAGTACACGGAACTGACGACATGAACACACAGGTTCTATCCCTGCCGCCCTGGAGATGTTTTGGGCCAATGACTTAATACTCATTCGATCTAGAAGGAACGCCAGTCAACTTATAAGATAAGAGTGTATTACATTTGATAAAAACATTATAATTTAGATCCACCTTCTTCTAGTTAATTACACATGTGATTTGAAAAACCTATAAACAGCAACTACCTGAGTGCCCATTGTTGGTCAACTCCATGTCCACCTTACGGTCATAGTTGCTGTACTTGAAAGGGGTCAGCCCTCGGTCCACGGTCACGTCCCCTTCGAAGATGTCGATGGGCGACTGTCGGCTCTGGGAACATGTCTGGTAATGGTCTGGCCACTGGTCAGCACCTATGTATTAGAAAACAAAAACTTGTCTATCGTTGTAGGATGCAGTCAATATTTCAACTTGATAAACACTAGACATAAGAAATTATCACATAGAGTGATAAGGCTTCATAATGCACACCTAAATTTTTTTTTTGAAAATCGATACAACTAAATAGATTAGAAAAAATAATACATTTTTATGTGTATAATTTAAAGGTATGTAATAATAAAATGGAAGTATCAGAGGTGGAAAATCCCTATTATTCTATAAATTAATTAAATATTACACCTGGCGAACGAACTATTCCTAAATATTTGTCGAACAATTTGTTTAGCTTTAATTGTGTCTTACCTAACTCTCCTTTGTACGTCCACTCTGTGAAAGAGAAAAAAAAGCAACCTTCAGTAATGAATCACTTCAGCCAATGCCTTACAATGGATAATCAGTCAATTATACTCTCAGTGGTGTATTTAGGCATGTTCGAAATGTTCCATTGGAACAGGGGCCTTCACAGAAAAGGGGCCCCCACACATCACAAAAAGCAATATTTTTGTGACATCCCCATTCTTTCGTTGAAAATGTAAAATAAAATTCATTTATCCCCCTACAATTTTAAGCCCTCCAGTCCAACCAAGCTAAGCGCAACATACAATTTATGATTTTACAGAATGTAACGTGAATTAACAGCACTTTTCTGAGGTATGTGGAAGGCAGGGCGAGGCCACGAGGGACCCCCACACCATTTTGGGAACAGGGCCCCCACAATTCTAAATACGGCCCTGTATACTCTCCATTGACATACAGAATTTCCCCTTTTTTTTAAATGTACTCAAAATGAGTTGCCCGTAGGGTCGGCAAATTTATTATAATAGTGTGCCAAAGTAGGATTTATTATTCATTCAGCGTGCCAACAGCTTAAATGTCGCGTGCCAACAGCTTAAATGTCATCCTGTTCTAGCGCTCAATTTCTTGTAAAATAGACTTGAATGGCCCTTTAAGGGGGCGGGGGGGGGGGGGGGGGAGGGCTTCCGTGCCACTGAAAATCGCTTTGCGTGCGAAGACTTGGACGCGTTCCGTAGGTTGCAGACTTCTGGCTCAGTTGCCAATTCGATTAACCTTTGAGGTAAATGGCGTAGGGTGCATGGTAAGGGTGGCGGTTAGTAAGAAGGGGATAACCATAAAATCATAAAGGGGTAGGTTGAGTTTAAGCAAAGACTATTATAAGCTGGACCACTTGCTCTATTTTTAGAGCTTATATGTTCTTTTTCCGTGCGCATCCAATAACGCTGTCTTAAATAACTTCTACGCTCCTACGGTTGCATTAAAAGGTTTCCGCAGTATACAACTTTCGATTTTAATCTCAATTTTCCATTGAGAAAAATCATAGCGAATTACGAAACCTGATGTCTCGACGACGCAGTGCGCTTGGAAATTCCGACACTAAGTGTTTCAAGTTATCAAATATCAGAAATATCAAAGCAAGCTGTCCTCTAGACTGAAACAGTTTCCGGGTGCTCTTTGATGGTGTGCGGAGTGAAGAGTGCGGATTACCCCTCAGTAGAGATGAATGGAAAGTGGTTCCTATGGGACCGTCGATTACTATACACACTCCCTCATCTCGCCCCCCCCCCCCCCCCCCCCCCAGACTTTTACACTTCGGCAGGGTAGCTCCGTTTAAAATATAAATATAAAACTATAAACTACTTATTGGCATCTAGTAGGGGAATATTTTTTTAAAAAAAAGGTTGGTGAGGCGGGGTAAGGCGACAGTTGTGTGTCGCACCTTATACATAGATTGCGCCCCAAACCCAAACCGTTGTCAATTAATTACTGGGTGCATGATGAGAGGGCAGCTGCTCACGTATACCAAGTGAAAGTTAAATTGTATGGGGGGGGGGGGGAATGATATGTTTCGCCCATTAACAAGTGATACGTCAAGTAGCCTCAAAAATGTCATCACCTTGTGTCATACAAAATTTATGGTCTATAACCAGAATGCATGGCAATTGAAATAAATAGTCCAATTTTTGCATTGAATCCTTACATGGGCCAATCAAGTGATACAGCTTCCAAAATGTCACGGATCTGTTCTTATTGTTACAGTTATCTATAATCAGCATAAAAAAACAGTTTTATTTTAGGTTACACAACACTAGACCGTAAGGTTTATTGGTCAAGTTTATAGAGGCTGTTTACAAATGGCAGTTCTAAAATCACAGCTGGGTCAGGGCGTTATCGTACACATCACAGACGCTCCTTCGATAAAAAAGATTATTGCGTCCGTGATTTGAGTCTAGTCCTGCACTTCTATTAGTGTTTTAAATGATGTTAATTAAAATGTACGCAGTGTACTGTTTTGAACTCTCATTCATTCTGATTCGGTAAAATTCTCCTGTACAATCAACATGTGAAAAATGAATTTGCAGTAGCCATGTTATTCACTAGATTCTCTGGGTTAAGTCAGTAGCCATGTTATTCACTAGATTCTCTGGGTTAAGTCAGTAGCCATGTTATTCACTAGATTCTCTGGGTTAAGTCAGTAGCCATGTTATTCACTAGATTCTCTGGGTTAAGTCAGTAGCCATGTTATTCACTAGATTCTCTGGGTTAGGTAAAGGTTCTCTATCGCTAACGGTTATTTGATTTTTTTATGTTTAAAATAACAACAAAGTCTAATTTTACCATTCTTATTCTTAACTATCACTATGGGTGAAGCATTGGGAGGTTGTGATTTCTGTATTAAACCATAATCCAGTAACTGATGTATTTCTTTTTCTACTTCTTTTCTATAATGATTTGGTATTTGATAAGGGTTTTGCTTGAAATAATTATAAATATTCAGCTTAATCTTATGCTGAATATCATCAGTCTGGCCTGGTAGTTCTGAAATTACATCAGTATAGTCCCTTACCAATTGTATAATTTCTGTTTTAACTTCACTAGGAATATCTTTATTCAGTTCTATTTTCTTCAGTATCATCTTCTTTAATAAAACATAAACATAAATAATTATATAAAAACATGTATTAGTATTAATAATTTAATAAATATAAGAGACTTATTTAATAGCACTATATTGTGTAATTTCTGTAATTATTAATGTTTAAAATATCAACTCTTTAAATGGACAAATAATTGTTATATTTGTTATATTACAATTCATAACTTGTTTGGCATCACTATTGAATCAAATGTGGGAAAGTTTGTAATTAAAGGGATATAATGAACCCGTTTTATTTTCGATAATTTTTCTAATATGTTTCTTTTTTCTTTTATAAAAAAATTAATGGCTTCCAAACTATAACTTTAAAATGATTAAGCTGTAAAAAGTGTTTGAAAATTATGTAAATTTTTATGACTAAAGAATTTATATGTATAATTTTAAACACTACATTAACTACCCAGTTTGTATGATTACTACGTATCAATTCCGCTTTACGATAGTGTAGCATCATCCATCGAAAGTATTGAGCACATTAAAGAACTTCTCAGTTAAACTGAGATCAAAATTTAAATAACATTTGCAGGTGTTAGATACTCATCTTGACTATCAAAGGATAATGATTAGGCAATAATAATTACCATAAATGTGAAAATTTAGTCATACAATATAGAGCGATTGCAATAGGCGTGGCTTAGGTTTTTTTGTGACGTAATTATGTAAATAGCGGCCATGTTGATGATAATGGGGAATAACATTGACCTTTACCATGTGCATTTTAAACCCAAAATATAAGGAATTAGTTTTCATAAATCCTTATATTTATCTGTGATTCTAGTCCCTAATAGTCCGTCCACGAAGTAAACAAGATTGTAGGCTTTTTTTTTTTTTTAATAGCTCTTTTGAAACATTGTACATTCTGCTTTATGCTTCACTATTAAATAGTAACTTAGTAAGCTAACTTTCGACAATCAACATCTTCAATTCAATATTCTGCACTTAGCCTACATAACTTTTTCCATTGATTTTAGCTTTGAATGTTAATTTTCTTCGCATGATAGTGTTTTATATATTTTACGTCATATTGTTGAAATGATGAAATTTAAAAATAAAACCTAATTTAAGCCTATAGTAATACGGCTGCCATTTATCACTAATAGACAAAGTAAACAAACAGCACGTGCTTTTTTGTCACGTGATTGCAATCGCTCTATTGATCTTGCTGCGGAGTTAATGTTCTATAAAATAATGTTTTGAAATAGTGTAATGGAGTATAATAGACCAGGTTTACTTTTAGGCTGTTGGCACGCATAATGATTTAGAAATCCTAGTTTGGCACAATGTTAGCAAAAGGTTGCCGACCCATGTTCTACAGTCTACATTACTAACTTTTCCCTCTACTGTGAAAGGTCCTTGCCAAGATTGTCCACCATTACCTCCCTTTAGTAGATCACTGACCTATACCTAACACACATTTATATGCAAAATGTGACAAAGTCGTTCAAGTTTAAGTGAATCTGAGATGTCATAGTATAAAGAATCGGGCCATTTGTTTATTTGCTTATGGAACTTGACATAATGTTATGCAAGAGCGAGATTGCGTAAGGTCATATGTGTTCGAAAATTTGACAAAGTCATATATTTTTATGTTTGTGATTTATGGACACGCTCATAGAAAGCCTAACCACTTTGCATAAATTATTTACATAAACCTCATTGGCCATTGGATTTATGTTGATAGCTATAAATAGCGTATACCGTCTGTCACGATTCTGGATTTAATCGTGACTATTAGCACTTAGATAGATAGCAGTGTCTAACTAGAACCTTAGATTAGCTTAAGTTTAGCTAGAATAGAGAGAAGGTTAGTCTGACGTCACTATCTTCTCCCTCCCTTACGCAATTACATCTCCCCATCACTCTTTCTCACCTGTTTCTCTACCCTTCACTATACTCTTGTACTACGCCCAAATTCAGAGTCTACTGACTAATACGATTCAACTTGGTACTACATCTTGGTTGAATGGGTACGAATGTGTTAGTTAGAATGTATATATATTTTATCCTATGCTATATTAATGTATTCATATCATGTCTTAATGTATTTATATCTTGTGCTATTTTAACGCATGTGTAGACAGTCATTACTCGATCCCTCACTCAACCCCCCTCTTCGCGTCCCCGCCACCCCCACCCCCTTTTTATATCCCCTCAGCTTAGCGGCATGTTATGCAATTGCTTTGAGACGGTCGTTCCCTGAGCGTTGACCAAAGAACCCAGTTCGCACACATATACTAATTCTCGTCCGAAACCCCCCCCCCCCAGCCACTTGAGTTAACTACTTAAATTCTACCAAAGGGAGATAAATTCCCCCACTCAGCATGACGCCTGGATCAATTGTCTTTCATCTAGACCTCTCCCCCCCCCTTTCCGCCCTCGCAACCCCGACCCCCAATTCATTTTTGGCTCCAATAAGCTCTTCTTATGCAAATGTATATTCAATCTAGCCAATGAGAATAGGATGTAATTAAATGTAAGCCAACCAAATTAACTTTGGGTCAGGTGACTAGTGTCCACGAAAAAGCCCGCCCAACTAAACTAAAGCAGATCTCCCCCAGCTCCCGAGCTAGACACATCGTTTTGGTCTAGCCCCCGAATTGTTACTTGGACTTGCAGATACTTAGCCAGTAATCGTAATTTCCTCATTATAGTTACGTAGCCTAAATTTGGATTCCGCAACAACACAGTATATTGAGTGTTAGACGTTCCTGTGCATATATCTCAAGCATTGTATCTCCCCTGCATGTTAGTATGTGTATCTCATCATTGGATATTGAATTTGAATCATAAATAAACACCTGAAACGTAACCAGAGACTTGCTTGCCTAACTTAGAACTGTCTGTTGTGTGTGTTTAATAACATCTAAGCGAGCCAGTAGAGAACAAATAAATATTCCAGGTCAACTACAGCATCGGCACCTCATATCTCTAAGACAACCAGCCATTATTACCCCCCTCTCAATTGCCACATCGTGACACCGTCATCCTGCATATAATCAGCTAACCACTGGTACTAGATTGGTTTGAGCGAATGATCTAGATCTGCGCGATAGCTCTAAGCTTATATGTACTTGAGTTTGATTATATGTCCTTGGTGGTTGTGAGTGGATGTCACTTGAGCCCTTTACATAACCTGGAGTAAGCGTGTCCTATATGTTGCCCGATGAGGCACGGTAGCCCCGCGTTCGACTGGCGTTCCGAAGGTTCTGGGTTCGATTCCTGATGAGGGCTGGGATTTGTTTCCCGGGGCTGGAGGGTGTGTCCCTGAGTCTAACGTTTACCAGACATAAGTTGGGGGTGAAGTAAAGGCGGCTGGGCATTGCGATGGCCACACATCCCCTCGTACGCCGTGGCCACTGAAACTTGTGAACGCTGCTTCACCGGCCCTTTGATGGGGTACTTTACTTTTTACTTTACTTAGATTATTTATTTCCAATACAAACGAGTGGAATAAACAAATTTTCATCTTCTGCTGTCGGAAGTCGGTGTTAATTAAACAATCGGCACTGATCTATACAAGTTGAAAAAAAACAACATAACTTAGAAACACTTTAGCCTTTTTCGGTTAAGATTTCCCAAGTCGTCAACTGGAATATTTCCCAGTGGTAAGGTGTGAAGAATGTAAAAGTACGAATTGGATTCTTTGCCGGTAAAATGTTTTAAAGTTTTCAAATGCACTGGGTGTTGTTGTTTTTTTTAGTTTCTCAGATGACGAGCAGTTTAAAAAAAATCAACAGCCATATAGCTTAACGCTGGTCGCGGCTTAAGTATCTAGATGAGTTACAATTGAGGGTCGACTTGCAACAACACAAAGTGGGACTTTTTCTTCAAATACATAGAGGTCGGTCAGGTGTCAGGAGGACTCTAAATTAGACATACGATTAGACAGTGATGAGTGAATGGGTGGGCGTGTTTGTTTATACCGTTGAACTGAATGTAATAGACGTTTAGCTATTTTGCTGAAGCCTGGACGGAAGTGTTACTGCTAAAATAAAATTTGATCGGAGAGGAACTTTATCTAGACCTATATCTATCTTCCCATCATTTGTTTATCTATCTCACTAAATGTATGCGTATGTATCTTTACAAATAATTATTGTAGTCATTGATCTATCAAGGTCTAACCCTGCCTATTAATACAATAATTTATGTTTTATTCAAGTAGCCACGTTGTAGTACTATGTTTTGGTACTTTCGTTTTTATCTTATGTCTAGCGGTGAAGAAACTAGGTCACAAAAAATAAATAGGGTGCTATTTTTAGCCTAGTGGTGTTCGCAAATGGTCATTTAATCTATTTATCTCTCTATGCAACTCCCTTAATTTTGATCTGCGTTCCAGCAACAATTTTACGTGTTAATATAAACATTAAATAAATTTACCAAAGTTGTTCTCTTTTTATTTTCTCTCTCTTTACTCACCTGCCGCTAGTGCAGATTCAATCAGTAACAGGAAACAAATGGCGACAACTCTCATGGCGACCATTGCAGAAAGCTGCAAAAAAGTAGAAAGCGTTTTTATCTATCTATCTATCTATCTATCTATCTATCTATCTATCTATCTATCTATCTATCTATCTATGTATATATATAAATATAGTGTGTGACAATTTCGATGCCCATTGGTCAATGTAAAAACACGTGACCTCATTGCCTTATATTTAACTTTCGCTTCTTTTTCGTTCCCTGGTTTAGATTCTCCTAATAATAGTATTATATTTTCTGTAGGCTAATTAATACCCCGTGCAATGCCCGGGCGAATCTCGCTAGTATACTCTATTACTACTGAAGGCATGGTCAACTCATTAGTGTAATAAAATTAATTAGCCTTGTTATAGTGTAGGGAGGGAAGAAGGGGTTAATTAGCTTGTGAAGGCAGAGATCATAACGAAGACAAATTGCTTACCACTAGCAGACTTAGAAGAAAGAAATATAACCTTAGTACCTGACTTGTATCTCTTCGGTGATTGACTAAATCTAATTCGTTCTATGTAACAGGTAATCAAGTTTAGGTCTCTAGGATATAACAAAAGAAATAGAAATTTGCTTGGTCATAACTGTGTATTTAAGTTCCTTCGATCTGGTGTCAGTAAAGTACCGTACCCTTCGGACCAAACTGATCAAGGGGCTGTTGAATCAGCGTTCACCATTTTCTGTGACCACGGCATACCAGGGGATTGTGTGGCCAGCACAATGCCCAGCCGCCTTTACCTTACCCCAACTAATGTCAGGTACCCATCCAAACCGGGTAGACTTCAGGGACACCCTCCAGTCCTGAGAAGAAATCCTAGCCTTTACCAGGATTCGAACCCAGGACCATCGGTACGCTAGACGAACGCGCCACCCCCTGCCCCATTTATTATATAATATGTCATGGAAAATTAAAAGTCACCCTTCCCCACCGCAAAAAAATAAATAAAATAACAGCTACCTATAAATCAAAAGTTAGAAACTACACGTTACTAAAAATTACAGCCCAAGTAAGTATATCAACCTTTTCTATGTGTGGAGTAACTGGCTAATCCATTAATTTATTGGCTGCCACTATTCGGACCCGAGTCCCTTTAGCATGAAATGGCTATTCGGACCCGGCTTCAGTCAGAATTCCTTAAAACTCATAAAAAAAACATATAAAAAAGAGGGAAACAAACACAAAATATATTTGTTTTACCATATATATTATAAGAAGTAGCACAGAAAACACCAAATCTATCCCTATCCTTTATAACCTAACCGATACTAACTATTACCAAAAATACTACAAAGCCATCCCTAACCTATATAAACTAACCGATACTAACTATTTATCACTAAGTCTAGCGGGTCCGAATAGCCACTTCGTAATTTATTTGTATGTACATCTTTGTGGTAAAAAGGATTAGCGTCATTTAATATCACATCTCTCCTTCATATAGGCCTACAGCTATTTAGTCATTCGTAAGGTTTTCTGCCAATCCTATCATTCATTAATTCCTTTAAAACATGCATTCATACATTTTACAATTTAACCACCCTTTTATCCACCAATAGATCTATCCATCCATCAATCCATTAATATATATAAGCATCGCCATATTTAACCAATCCATCCATTTAATCATACATTTACCCATCCATTCATTTGACAAGAGACTGTAATAAGATGGACCGCTTGCTCTATTTTTAGACCTCAAGTGTTGTTGTTTTTACGTGCGCAGCCGATAACACTGTCCTTAATGACTCCTAACCGTACCTAAAGTTTTCCGCTGCATACATCTTTCGATTTTAATCTTAATTTTCAAGAGTATTTCAAGTTATCAAATAGCAGAAATACCAAAGTAAGCGGTCCATCTCATAATAGTCTTTGATTTGACCATTAATTCCACAATGTATTCATCCATCTTATAAAATAACCCACTAATCTATCAAACAGTCTCTACATAGGTGTCTATTCATCTACAAACGTAGAAATAACAAAAGGTAACAACAACAACAAAGAAAACTTAACTCACTACAAAGCCAATCTCGGGTCTTGAAAGCTTTAGCTCCGACACACTGTCCTGACCTCGACTTCGTTTAGCCACTGATTAACTCATGGGTTATGAAATATTTATACGTACATAGGCCTACACCCTATTTTGTTTTATGGGCCCGATGCAATAAAAAGTATTATTGACCCCCACCCCCCTCCCATGGGTGGAGGAGAGGAGTGGGGCGGAGGGGTGGGGAGATTAAGAAACAGTGAAAAAAAAAATGCTTCACCAGCCATATGATCAGTTTGGTACGAAGGACACTTTACTTTAATCCAGTTCATTGATCTCTTTAAAAAAAAAATATTATTACGGTTGAAATCTGGATCCCCATTGGTGGAATGGGTGGAGATATAAAACTTCAATATCAGTAATAAAAATATTCATGTAATTTAATTCATGTTTTACCGCTTTTTAAGTGGAAAATACTTTTTTTTAAGCTATCATAAAAAAAACAAGATTTATACGTGCAACTAAATATATATTCATGAAATAGTCACATAACTATATGCAGGGGCAGTTTCAAGGTCTTCGTAGGTCCTAGGCACTCTCCCATTAGTATGCTGTCCGCAACTTAAAACTTTTTCATATGGGGGGGGGATCCATATATTGAGTACTTACGCACTGAAGGGAAGAGGATAATAGTATTTAAGAGATTCTGATTACCGGATCTCGACTGAATGTGTCCGTTTACACAAATCTTCGCCATTTTCTTCTGGCACGTTTTCTTAAAAAGCATCATATTTTAAGAAGAATGTCTCTCGATACTTTATTTATTAATTTTTATTTTTATTTTATTTTTTTATTATTATTTTTTTTGGGGGGAGGGGGGGGCTTTCAATAACGGAAATATTTAAGATTTAAAATAGTTTTAAAGAGAAGAAAGAGGACAAATGAAATTAAAACGGTTACGTGAATGTATTTAAAGTCAATAATTAGACTTTGTAAACTGGAGTTGTTGTTTTTCTCCCCAACAAAACTTAGATGTGAAGTAGATCCAATCTCAAGTCGCAGAACTACGTTTCTGTTTATTTTCTTTTTTTTTTTTTTTTTTTTTTAAAATATTTTCTTTTTTGCATG
The DNA here is from genome assembly GCA_949126835.1 of Anisus vortex. NCBI lineage: Eukaryota > Metazoa > Mollusca > Gastropoda > Planorbidae > Anisus > Anisus vortex. Next base: position 8,898,356 of record OX421504.1, on the reverse strand, counting down.
AAACATTTACAAATTATTAACTAGTTGACTTAATTGTAAGAGTCACGGTAGCTGAGCGGCAGCGCGTTCGACTGGCGATCCCAAGGTCCTGGGTTCGAATCCTGGTTAAGCCAGGATTTTTCCTAGGACTTGAGAGTGTCCCTGAGTCTACTCTCTGATGGGTACCTGACATTAGTTGTGGTAAAGTAAAGGCGGCTGTGCAAAGTGCTGGCCACACAATCACCTAGTATGCCGTGGCCACTGAAACTGGTGAACGCTGCTTCACCGGACCTATGGATCAATTCAATACTTTTTTTTTTAACTTAATTATAGCGGGGGGGGGGGGGGGGGGGATTTTAAAATGTGTATTTTGTCAATTGTGCGAACTTGTGGCATTTTTCAAAAAAGTAAATTCAAGCGAGTGGCTAAATGTTGTTGTTGCATTTGGCCGTTTAAAACATAATTAAATGCTTGAACTTATGTACAATTATAACATTCAACTTCGCTGGTCAATACTAAGTTCCTTTTAGACGTACGAAAACAACAACCTAACTACACCTCGGCCTGCCGTATATAGATTTTGGTACAGAAAGTGCAAAAAAGGATTTTCCCCAAAGTTTTCAGAATGCAAAAGAAGATGCGCACTGGTCAGTTGTAGAAACTACTCAAAACGCATAAAATATATGGTGTTATTACGTCATTTTAAAAAAGAAGCTATCTATACAATTGCACATAAAATATAATCTCGAGGCCATAATGCAATATAAATTTTAAAAAAACACTCTAAATGAATTTTTCGAGACAATTCAAAATGCAATATGAAAACTATGCTATACAATATAACAGTATGTATTGTAGAAGGGGGAACAAAACATGTACGGGATGTTGTCCAGGCCAGGCGTCGGCAGCCATTTGATAATGGTGTGCTAAAGTAGAATGTCTAATTCTTTAAGCGTACCAACAGCTTCAAAGTTATCCGGCTTTAGCACTCAATTTCTTGTAGATTTAGACTTGAATTGCCGTTTTGGAGGGCTTTCCGCGTGCCTTTAAAAATTCACTCTGCTTGCCAAGTCTGGTTGCCGACCCCTGGTTTAGTCCGGTTGCCGACCCCTGGTTTAGGCTTTTATAGTTTCATTAATGTTTGCTTTTGTTAGGGTCATTCATGTAGGCATTGCGTATTTCTTGTATCGATGTTTTTTTAAGCTGTGTAAAATAAAGCTTTCGACATCTTGTAGCTTGTTTGAGCTTAGCCTGCTACTGTATGCAATAAAAATAAGCGATTGTGATTATGATGGTTTTAGAATAGAAGCCTGGGCGTTCTTGTTCTGTGCACTCTTTGTTACATTAGATGTACGATAACAAAGACAAGGATTAGACTCTTTATTTTAAAGATAAATGTTTAACATAGTGTTGTTGTTGTTTTGCATCGGTTCCACGCCGCGGGCGGCTATCACCGCCCTTAGCGATTGCCCCAGATGTGTCCAGGTGAGGTACATACACACCAGTACCTGAGTCATTTGAACCCTATTTCGATACTTACAACAGATACACGTTCTCAATTCAACACACTTGACGGTCTAATCTGACAAGCACTACATTAAAAAAAAATTAAGAAATTGTTTTCAAAGTATGCTCTGTTGTTCTCCTAGGTGCGTCAATTATGAACGGCCCTTTGAAGTTAACATACATATCTTAAAAACTTGCATTATCCTGCGTAATAATCCACTCCTATTCGGATGGCGTTTTTTTTTTATCTTTCTTTGGGCGAATTAAGATTTTTAATAAAACATCAACAGCGCAGTATTACAATTAGATTCAATTAACTGTGGATAGGTTTGTGAAATCGTGGAAGGAGAGAAGAAAATAACTAAGTATGAATGAATCTATTGACCATTCAGCTTGTGTATATTCAGCGCTATGGCAAAAAGCTGAGGCTGGAATTACCATCAGTCGTAGATCGCCAACTCACAAGTAACTGGTTGTTTTTTGTTTTTTTTAGATCGTAGGTGTGCTAATCAATGAGGCTAATAAATTCCACTTCAAAGATCATCAGATGGGCAGAATCCTGAACGTCACAACTCTAGTTTTGAGGCCCAATATAGATAACGCGCCTGCATAAGTTCAGAAAGTTAACACCGCCCTCCCTTCCCCCCCCCCCCCCCTTCCCAATCAGATCGAGCTGCAACTAAGCAGTAATGAGTAATGGATGAAAGCCGCGACTATTCGATTATAATAATAAATTTGGAGGGGGGGGGGGCACAAGGCAGCGCTTGGGCATTAGCTAGGACGTATCGGGGCCCTAAATGCGGGACTTTGCCGACCCCGGTTGATCAGCAAAAGTCTCGTTCGGGCTTAGATCCTGAACCTTGAAAGTCGAGAGTTTTTCAACGAGTTCCTAAGATTTTTCTCGTGGACGTCATATCTTTAAATGTAGCCCCCCCCCCCCCCCTCCACCCTTTCCCTCCTCCCCGCAGATCACCACTCCCTTCCCCGAGTGCCGACTCATCATATTGTTAGCCTTGTGAAATATCGAAAGTGGCTGATCGGCAGCGCTTTCGTCTGGCGCACCGAAGGTCACAGGTTCGAATCCTGGTGAAGGCTAGGATTTGTTCAGGGGTCTGGAGGGTGTCCCTGAGTCCACCCAGCTCCGTTGAGTAACGTGCCTTTGGTAGTGGTAAAGTAAAGGCGACTGGGCGTAGTGCTGGCCACACAATACCCTAGTATGCCGAGGCCACAGAAACGGGTGAACGCTGCTTCATCGGAACTATAGGCTAGTCTGAAGACAACCAGCTCTTCTGAGTCAACAACCTTTAATCAAAACGCAAGACTGATTTCAAACCACGGATAAGAGTACGGTGCAATAAACTTAATGCATAGAACAGGAACTGTACTATATACTATGAGATAAGAAATTTCTAAGGAACCATTCTTGGACATATTGGTGTAATCATGTTTTTGTTATTTACAAAATATCGCATTGTCAATGTGTGTGCGTGTGTGTGTGTGCGTGTGCGTGTGTTTGTGTGTGTGCCTTCCATTGTAAATGTGCTTATATTGTGGTACATTCTAGAGTTTTAAAGTCAAATAAAATATTCAGATCTGAAAAAAAATTGTTTACAAATCTGTCAAGAGTTTTACGATGGTAGCGTCGTGAACGGCTTACTACCAAATTAGCATAGAAGTTCAAAGGTTATCTCATCCGATTTTAAAATGTCTCATACAAAAAATCTCGAACCGTAACCCTTTCCGGATCTTTAGTCAAGGACGTAACGATGTAAAGGGGCGGGTGGGCCAAGGGAGGGGGGGGGGACACACCAAGGTCCTGTCCGAGAAATAGCCATCCCGCGGAAAGCCGATTAGTCCTGAAATGACGTCACCTTCACTCGGAGAAAAAAAAAAGGGGGAGAGGGACGAAAGGAGGAGGGGAAGGGGGAGGGGGGGAGGCAAACATTTGTGACGATTATATTTGGCGAGGGGGAAAGAATGTTTAAACAATCTGATGTCTCCCCCCCCCCCCAAAAAAAAAAATGTGCATCTTTAAATAGAAATGCCCACTTTAATATGTTTAAAATAATTAACTACAAGTAATTATATTGTTTATTGTAAGATATTGTACGGCAAAGACTATTTTGAAAATTTAAAAAAAAAAGTTTTATTTTTTTAGAAGTGTGGAGGGGGTCGCAGACCTTTTCGGCGTCATGTTGCAAGGGAGGTCTGATTTATTGTGATGACTCGTGACGAAGGGGAGAGGGGTGAAAATTGGTCAAAATCGCGCGACGTTATTTATGAATGTACCCATAACTATTATTTAGTGTGATTTTTTTTTTTTTTTGCAAAAATTTCAATGAAAGTTTTTTTTTTCAATCTAGTGAATCCTGACCACGCGACGAACGAACTATGCCAAAAAACAACAACAATAATACAAATATAAAAGATAGGGATAACAGATAACTTCATAAAAATGTCATTTTAAACTACTCCGGGAATGTATTTATTGAAGAAGAAGAAGGGGAAGAAAAGGTGTTATATTTACATTCGAGTCCGAGGCATGATGGGTGAAGTTCGCTGATAGCATCCAATGTTGTTTATTCAGCTGCCAGTTAGCATTGAACATCCTGGCCAGTTGCACAACTGTCCCATATGCCAGATAAACCTCAAACTAATAAGCCATACCGTGTATAAAAAAGTACACCAGGTGGACCGATCTTCGTTCGCTGATAAAGAGCGGGCGCTTGTATTTTCAAAATAATTTGCATTCAAAACAACGGTGCATAAAATTTAAAAATACGTCTTTACCTGACCAATAAATTGTTTTTCATTTCTATTATTTCCCCGTCAAAACAAATTTACATATAAAAAATAATATTTGTTATGGCGTATTCATTTCTATCTTTGTACTTATTAGAACGTATAAATTATAGTATTGTATGCACCACTGCCCGCCCCTTTCCAAACCTCAACATCACTTTCCTCATATCTGATTCAAAATTGTAGGTGTGATTACCACAATCTGTCTGGAAACTGCATCGATCTTTCATTTTAAACACAAGAAACAGACGCCAACAAACTGTAAAGGTTAAGGTTTGGACCGTTATAACAAATGCATGCACCAAAGGGTGACGCTGCGTTATGTGTTAAAGCTCGCGTAAATCACCTCTCCCTTAGGAGGCGTCTAAAAGCAAGCTTTTTTCTGAGTTATTCCATGTGCATGTTGATCTGAGTTATTGAGACCATTGCATGGGCTATTCATCAATTAGTAAAATATCCACTTTAAACATGCTGTTAAGCTTTAAGCCTAGTTTAATCATAGACTATAATAAGATGGACCGCTTGCTCTATTTTTAGAGCTTATGTGTACTCTTTCCCCGTGCGCAACCAATAAGGCTGTCTTATATTATTTCTACGCTCCTCGTTGTTTCTTAAATGTTTCCGCTGTATAGAACTTTCGATTTTAATTTTCCATTGAGAAAATCGAAGCGATTTAATAAAACGGAAGTGCAAAGGAAACAACGAATCGGAAATTCCGAAAAGCAGTCTTTAAAGTCATCATATAGCAGAAATACTAAAGCAAGCGGTCCATTTGTATTATAGTCTATGGTTTAATGTTGACTCTGTCGTTAATTTGTTTTTAATAAAGTATTCTCATCTCCGTGTGCATATGTATACGACATAGCTGAATCATACAGAACATCTATTCAGTGCTATTCATTATAAGCGAGTCCTCGGTCCAGGTTAACTTGCTTCTAGCTTTCGTAGCTGCTACAGACATTACTAACGTCCATTAATTTTCCATAAAATGATTAGAAACCGAAGCTCAATAGCAATACTTTTAATAGATCTAGTGAGTGTTTTAACGAATATGTAGTTATTTAATTATTATATATAGCTAAACGTGTTTATAGTTAGATAGTCTTGCTATTTCAAATGCATCCAATGATTAAAAAGTGTATTTTTAAAACCAAGTGCTGCAAAATGGCTAGTTAAACGAACATTGCAACATTGCCGTAGTCTTATCGGAGCAGAATTATGACGCTCTTTTGCTTAGCTCAGGGGTCTCCAAACTACGGCCTGAGGGCCGGATGTGGCCCTCGATGCCTTCTCATCCGGCCCGTGGAGACGAAAACAAATTACGGAAATTTACATGTATCCTGGCAAGATCAGCCGACGCTTACGTGGCCGTTATGATTAATACCTAATTAAAATAGAGGACAGCTGTTCCACCTCTTAACTGCTTGTGTTCATTAGAGGTGTGCATAATGTGCACACAAGAGCTGGCTTCCCTACAGAGCATGCATGACACTGTTACCGGAGAGGATATATTCAATGAGTTGAAAAAATAAAACATTTCATGATTATAACTTGACATGGTCTAAAATCAGTTGTACGACTGTTGATGTTTGTTATAAAAAAAATTATAATTAGTTAATGCACACTTTTGAACCCAAACCATTAAATTGTGGACTGTTTACTCGGGTCTAACCGGGTCTCCACAGTACAATGAAGGAGAAGAAAGAGGAATGAGTGGCATATTGAAAGGCTTGTTTGGACAAGTGAAGCAATGAACAATGAACAATACTTATTAGCCACTTAGTAATTATATACATAAGTACAATAAAGACATAGACAATTATAACATTAGTAGATATAATATAATTATATTAAAACAATAGTATGATAGTAATAACAATAATAATGCATTAATTATAATATACCATTAAAAAAATACAAGGGCATAATTCAAATCCCTGACGCTTTAAACCAATTTTCTAGTGTCTGTTTCAGGGACACATTAAACTCTCTAAGATCGTGGTTCTTCGGTCTCACTATATGCCACCTTTTCCTGCAAAATTCTTCCGTAAGTCGGCTTGTTTCAATATACGTACTTTCACAAAATCATAATCTTTATTTTCAATTAACTTCTCCTGAATCATAAAATCTCGCAGCTTTACGTTTAGTCTGTTGGACAAGACTAATGGCCAATCTTCTTTGGCTATGCCATCTTTTGAAGCTGTTGCCTCAAACAATCTCAAATAGTAAACCAAGTCCTCTCCTTCGACATAACTCTTGAAATTCTTATCTAATCGATCTACTTTCCTACGTCCATTACTGTCGCTTCCCTGTTGTAATCTTAATTTCTAATTCAAACGCTCTTTCCTTTTCTTTCTCTTCTCTTTCATTTTCTTTCTCTTCCCTCTAAATTCTCTTTCCTTTTCTTTCTCTTCCCTCTCAAATTCTCTCTTCTCCCTTTCTACATCTATTATCTGCTGGTTGTCTACATATTTTTGTATAGCCTTCCCTTCATGTCCTAACCTAGTTGCCTCGGCGCATACATTTTCCACTGTTCTGGGTTTGAACATCTTTTTTTTTTCACATACCACAGAGGTCGTATAATATGAAAATGGAATCTACTTGGATAAGAGTCATAAGACTGTTTACTATTTTGTGAGAAGAAATTAAAGCGAGTTAGGTGTTTCCCCAACTTTCCCAAAAAGTAGCAGCCCCTCGCTGCCCTGACTAGCGCCAAAAAGAAAAACCAAAACTTATCTTTTACAAGGCCTCCGATCTCCGCAAAGGCAGATGCGACCTTTCTCCTGCAGCAATGTCTTAGAGCCGAGGCAGACGCGAATCCTGTCGATTGTCCGAAGAGCCACCCCTACAGAACACCTGTGTAGTTTCGCTCCCGATAGTATGTGGAAAGAAAAACAAACACATGTAAAAATGTTGAAACAAGAACAATCACTTGAAAAATTTTCTACTTATCGAACATGCAATAAAAACTAACCGTACAAATAAGGTGGTTATCAATGTAATATAAAGATTGACGAGCCCCCACAATGTCACGACCTAACTGGCGCCAGGTCGGACCCAGGATGTAATGAACTTATAGTTCCTTACAGCACCTGATCAAATCATGAACAATAACAACAAATAGGTGGTTATTAAAATATCATGTTACTTATTGACATATAATTCATAAATAAAACAAGTATATCTGATGTCAGTAAATACAATGCATCATCAGCGTTACAAAATTACAAAGAAACGCCACATATATTCCTGAAGAGCTCCAGTCTACACACATCAATGTCCGATTACAGATGCGCTACATTCAACACACATCAATGTCCGATGATACAAGATGAGCTTCATTCAACACACATCAATGTCCGATTCTAGATGAGCACCAGCCCACACACATCAATGTCCGATTCAAGATGAACACCAGCCCACACACATCAAGGCTCCCTTCAATCAACCCAAGTCCGAGTCTAATTCATCATCATACATCGACCACCACCTACTCAACATTTCGTTGAGGAATGTGAAAAATAATAATTAACAATTGATTTGAACACGAGACTGCAAAGCATGGAAATATATTTGAAGTCACATATTAAATCTATTCAAGGAGTTCACCTACAATAAGGTCTAGAATTATTATACATAAACGCACCAAATACTAAGTGAAAAATACTATTAATACAGGACAATCAAATACATATAAGTGTATAATATAAGTATATATACATAATATAATATATAATATATTCTATGAGTGGTACATCATCCTTAACTATTAAACCTTACCCCGTATGTACTCCGCTCGTTCTAAAAATGTCTAGGTATTGACCTGTTCCCTTTCAAGTCACACACTGAACTGTAGACCGAAAAGGGAAGTAGCCCCATACCCACAATATTCACAGTGAGCACAATTCACCTGGACTGGAGCATTGCTGGGGGGGGGGGGGTGCGAAATAGGGTAAGACAGGGGGGAGGGCAACAATTGCCACAAGTAAAATAGTGAGCTAAACTCACTATCTGACAAAACTCTTTTTAAATTTCCTAAGCCTAAAACTACAATGCAAGGAAAATCTAGTCTCTGATGTAGACACTCACTTAAGTCCTTGAGATCAAAACTTGTCTTGTTTTTTTGGAACAAGTACAAGCCAACAACTTGAAGCACTTTCAGCAGTGCAAGCAGGTTATCATGGCTGAAGCAACAGCCGAGTTCCCCGCGTCACTTTGTAGCAGGTTGGGGTGATTAAATCACATAATCACCACTTAAACTTTATACGTTGGGATTAGATTTCCACCTCAGCCTCATGTGTGTCGTGCATGGCCGTATTTAGGATTGTGGGGGGCCCTGTTCCCAAATTTATGCGGGTGCCCCTCTTGGCCTCGACACTGCCTTCCACATACCTGTACCTCAGAAAAAAAAGCTGTAAATTCATGTTACATTCTGTAAAATCATAAATGTTATTTTGCGCTTAGCTTGGTTGGACTGGGGCACTTAAAATTGTAGGGGATTTTAATGAATTTTATATTTTCAACGAAAGAATGAAGATGTCACTAAAAAAATTCTTTTTGGGAATGGTTGGGGGGGGGGGGGCTTTTATGTGGGGCCCGTTCCAATGGAACATGCGGAACATGCCTAAATTAAATACGCCACTGGCCTTCTGTATGATTAAGTAATAGTCACTGTATTATGTCACACTGTATTGCAGGCTGGCACGTATGTGTATTATTCCTTCTTATAAGAGTGGTCTACATAAATAGATAAGAGATGAATCATTCTCTTTCTATCATTGTTGACTGCGTTTTGTCTTAAGGGATGAGCCGAAGTACGGTGCTAGAGATTAACGTATTGATGATCAAATTTATATTTATGTGTAAGGACTTCCATGGCTCGTCTGAAGTAATTATGTAGAGGTTTGACTAGACTTAACACTATAGACTTCACAACATTGATAATACAGTCACTTGAGAACACGAGCGAAAATACTAGATTCTAAGTTTATTCACATTGTTATGTGTTTAGATTATATCTTGTTTCCCTCCTATGTAACTAACTGCACCTTTGCCAGGGCCCTAGTCCTGACCTTTAGTTGAACTCTGCTACTGTCGCGTCAAGAATTGTTGTTTACTAGAGTGTACCTAGATCATTCTTTCACCGTCTGGAACATGTTAGAAAGAGATGTTGACAATTTTTGTGAGTTATTCTTAGCCTACTTTTATTCCAGAAATCTCTAACATGTATAGTATAAATATAGGAGATTCGCGTGATAGAAAAAAAAGTTTTTACATCGATGTAGTATTCTTGAGTCTTGGTTTAAGCATATTGTAAGCGCATCAGTGGCAGAGCTGTATTGTATCTTTTATGTACCTGTACGCATTATTACATTGTTGTTTTATTCTGTTGTAAGGATATTCGTGAGTTGATTTTTCTTTTCTATTTTTCTTTTGATATTAATTTGACTTAGTAAATAAATTGTTTTAAAATTGGTATCGTCTGAAGGGTTGTTTTATTAAATAAATTATTTTATTTTTTATTAATTAAGTTAGCTACAAATAATTAATATTGTTTGTTATTTATTACAACCTCTTTAACGAGACCACTTAATTTAAATTTAATACTACAGGAGGTCTGTAATAAAATTGGGGGCTCTTCCTACGGATATAAATATTATATAATATTTATTCATAGAAAAGAAATTGAAAAATTTTCTTTTACTTTTCTTTAGACGATACCAAGTTTTATACATTGTAAGTGCTGACCAAAAATTATTTTTCTCTCTTAGTTGATTGTTTAAATTAAGGTTATACATTAACATGGATTATCAGGCTTTCATTGCTAATCCATCTTTACCAGAACTCGACCAATGCAGCAGAAAGGATCTGTTGGCTATTTCTAAACTTTTAGGACTCAAAATCAAATCTAGTGTTGTAAAACAAGTTATTAGAGATAGTATAGTCCTACATTTTGTCAACGAAGAATTTTTGCCAGAAGAGGCGTTATCCACAATTAGTAGAGAAGGAAACGAAAACACACCCAATGTTGTAGATTTAGAAATACAGCTAAAAATTAAGCAGTTGGAAATTGAAGCACAAAAAGAAGCACACTTAGCACAATTAGCTTTAAAAGAGAAAGAAAATGAAGTACAGTTAGCACAGTTAGCTTTAAAAGAGAAACAAATGAATCTAGATAAAGAGAAAGAAATAGAATTAAAGAAATTAGAGATAAGCTCTAAAACTCCAACAGATCTTCCTACCACCAATCAGAATGTGGACCCAGCTAAATACTTAAAACTTATTCCACGTTTTGTGGGAAATGTGGATAATTATTTTGTTCAATTTGAACTTGTTGCCAAAAATTTTGCTATTCCTGAAACGCTGTGGTCCTCGCTGTTACAAACTGTTCTGACTGGTAGGGCTGCAGAGGTGTTCTGCTCACTCACTGGGGAACAACAAAGGGACTACCAAGTTGCTAAGCAACTAATTTTGAAATCTTTTGAACTTGTCCCTGAGGCTTATCGAAAACAGTTCCGTGAACTGCGTAAACTGGATGGCCAGACCCATGTTGAGTTCTTACGAGAAAAGCAGAGAAGGCTAGATCGCTGGCTGACATCTAAAGAGATTGGTACTGACTATGCAAAGCTCAAGAACTTGATTCTGATGGAGGAGTTTAAGAATTGTGTCCGGCTGGACGTCCGAACACATATGGCAGACCGTGGCGAAGATGATGTGTACAAGGCAGCAGTGTTGGCCGACGACTTCGTCATCTCCCATCAGTTCGCAAAGTCCACAGCCGATGTTAGGCCGAAGCAGCCGAAACTGCCCGAAGAAACAAACAGCACTTCAATAAAAAACACTCATGAAAAGAAGGTGACACAACCAAAAGCCTCATGCACATACTGCAAGAAAGAAGGACATAAAGTGGAAGAATGCTATAAATTGAAAAGGAAAAACGAAAAGGCTTCTCCGAAACCTACTTTATGTGCCGTGTCCTATACAACAGAACAATTTTTACACACTCAAGCTAATGATACTAAGCCTGCCACACCAAGCTCTACTTACTCTACTACATCGTCAACATACTCATCAAAGAGTTATTCTACATCGTCAAGATGTTCCACACTTTCATCAAAGTGTTCTACTACATCGTCAAGATGTCCTCAATACTCGTCAAAGAGTTCTAATACATCGTCAAGATGTCCTCAATACTCGTCAAAGAGTTCCACTACATCGTCAAGATGTCCTCAATACACATCAAAGTGTTCTACTACATCGTCAAGATGTTCTCCACACTCATCCGAGTGTTCCACTACATCGTCAAGATGTCCTCAATACACGTCAAAGTGTATTCATGACTCCGAATCGAGTTTATCAACTACATCACCCAGATGTTCACAAGACTACAACACAAGTTTGTCAACTACATCACCAAGATGTTCTCAAGACTCCATCGAGAGTTCTAACAAAGTCCAGATGCCTACATCAGTCACCCCTGATGTTTTAGAGGAGTTCAAGCCTTTCATTTCGGAAGGATTTATATCACTACCAGGTGATCATACCAGTCTGCGACCTGTAACAATTTTGAGAGACACAGGTGCCTCGCAATCGCTACTGCTTGAAGGCATTCTTCCCTTATCAAACGCAACTGCAACGGGGAAAAGCATACTCTTAAGAGGCGTAGAACTGGGTTGCCTAGATGTACCTCTCCATCTCATTGATCTCAAGTCAGATCTTGTTTCTGGACCTGTGGTTGTAGGTGTCCGACCAACATTACCATTGGAAGGCATCTCGTTGTTGCTAGGCAATGACTTAGCTGGTGGGAAGGTTATCGCCGAACCCATTGTCACTCATGAACCTCAACTATCTGCACCTGAAGAAGAAGATGATCCAGAATTATATCCAGCATGTGCGGTAACTAGAGCCATGCGTTCACAAATCTCCAAAGAAAGGAGTACTTCCAAAAATAAATCAAACATTGAAGTGGACCTTGAGACCACATTCTTCTCCAAACTCGACGAAGATCCGATATCAATCTCAGAAAAGCCGGTATCAACTCGAGAACAGTTGATCGAGGAACAGAAAAGGGATCCTGAGTTAGACAAACTCCGAGAAAACGCTTTGTCACCACAAGAAGCTGAAGAAGTACCTATATGTTACTACGTCAAAGATGATGTACTTCTAAGAAAGTTTCGACCACCAGACGCATCTGCAGATGAAGACTGGAGAGTTGTCCATCAAATTGTTGTGCCTGAGAAATATCGTGCTGACATTCTGAATATGGCACACGATTCTCCACTGTCGGGTCATCTAGGCGTCAACAAGACGTATCAGAAGATAACAAGTCACTTCTTTTGGCCTGGATTAAAGAAGCACGTCATTGAATACTGCAGATCGTGTCACCCTTGTCAAATGGTTGGCAAGCCAAATCAAACGATTCCTGTAGCTCCTCTCAAGCCGATTCCAGCATTCGAAGAACCTTTCAGTCGAGTCATCATTGACTGCGTTGGACCTCTTCCAAAAACTAAAGCAGGTCATCAATACCTACTAACCATTATGTGTGCTTCGACAAGATTTCCGGAGGCAGTTCCTTTGAGAAACATTAAAGCTCCTAACGTTGTCAGGGCACTCACAAAATTCTTCACTCTATTTGGTCTACCTAAGTCCATACAGTCGGATCAAGGATCTAATTTCAAAGCCACTCTTTTCAAACAAGTAATGGACCAATTGGGCATTAAACACTGCATGTCAAGTGCATATCATCCTGAGTCGCAGGGAGCCCTTGAACGCTTCCATCAGACCCTGAAGAACATGATAAGAACCTATTGCCATGAACATGAGAAGGACTGGGATGAAGGAATACACATGCTACTGTTTGCAGCCCGTGAAGCCGTCCAGGAGTCTTTAGGCTTCAGTCCGTTTGAATTGGTGTTTGGCCATACGGTTCGCGGTCCTTTAAAATATCTCAAAGAAATGTGGATGTCTCCGACACCCACTGAGGGACTTTTAGACCATGTCTTAAAAATTAAAAGTAGACTTTATGATGCCTGTAATTTAGCCAAAACAAATTTAAAGGAAAGCCAGTCTAAAATGAAAAACTGGTATGATAAAAAGGCCAGATTTAGATTGTTTGCCCCAGGGGACAAGGTTTTGGTATTTTTACCTTTACCTGGTCAACCATTACAAGCTAGATACTTTGGTCCATATGAGATAGAATCAAAAGTCAATGATTTAAATTATATTATAAAAACTCCAGACAGGAGAAAGAAAAGGCAACTTTGCCATGTAAATATGTTAAAGAAGTATGTCAGTAGAAATTCAGAAACAGATAGCAAGAATGTATCTGACCAGGTACAGTGTAATTTAAATGTAACCCCTGTTGTTCCTCCTGATATTGTAAAGGAGAAATTTGGTCAGTACAAATTGCCAAATTCTTTTATACTTAAAAATTTGGATCAAAAGCTGTCACATCTGCCACTGAAAGAGAAGATTGTAATTGAAAATGTAATTAAGGATTTTTGTAATATATTTCCTGATGTGCCAAATAAGACTAATTTAATTGTACATGATGTTGATGTTGGTGATGCAACTCCGGTCAAGCAACACCCATATAGAGTTAATCCTGAAAAGTTAGAAGTTCTTAGATCTGAAATAAAGTATATGCTTGATAATGACATTATTGAACCAAGCTCAAGCAATTGGAGCTCACCTTGTGTTTTGATCCCTAAACCAGACAAAACATTTAGATTCTGTACAGATTATAGGAAAGTAAATACTTTTACAAAATCTGATTCCTTTCCAATTCCTAGAATTGATGATCTTATTGATCGTATTGGTGATGCCACCTACATTACCAAGATTGATTTATTATCAGGATATTGGCAGGTACCTCTATCAGACCGTGCCAAAGAAATATCAGCATTTGTTACACCAGATGGGTTGTATCAATATAAGGTTATGCCTTTTGGGATGAAAAATGCCCCTGCTACTTTTCAAAGAATGATTAATAACCTCATTGCTGACCAGGAGAATTGCAATGCCTACATTGATGATGTAATTATTTACAGCAAAGATTTTTTACATCATGTTAAGCAGTTAAGATCTCTTTTTGAAAAATTGTCAAAAGCCAATTTAACTGTTAATTTGAATAAGAGTGAATTTTGTCATGCTCATGTAGAATACTTGGGTTATGTTGTGGGACAGGGTCATATAAAACCTGTCACTGCTAAAGTTGAAGCTATTAAAGCACTCCCTACTCCCACTGATAGAAAACAACTCAGAAGATTTTTGGGAATGGCTGGTTATTATAGAAAGTTTTGCCAAAACTTTTCCATAATTGCCAATCCTTTAACAAATCTGTTGAAAAAGAATGTTAAATTTCTATGGACAGATTCTTGTCAAAAAGCCTTTGAACAACTTAAAGTTGTATTATCTCAATCTCCCATTCTATTGGCTCCTAATTTTCAAAAACAATTTAAATTAGCAGTAGATGCCAGTGACATTGGGATAGGTGCTGTTCTTTTTCAGGAAGACAATCTTCATATAGACCATCCAATATGTTTCTTTTCTAAGAAGTTTAATACTCATCAAAGAAATTACTCTACTGTAGAAAAAGAATGTTTAGGACTTATCCTATCCCTTCAACAATTTGAATTCTATGTTAAGGGCTCAAATATACCTGTACTGGTTTTCACAGACCATAATCCTTTAACATTTTTACACAAAATGAGTTGTAAAAATCAACGATTGTTAAGATGGAGTTTATTTTTACAGGAATATAATCTAAATATTCAACATATCAAAGGCATTGATAATGTTATTGCTGACACATTATCCCGCTGTTAAAAAAATAATTTATTATTATGTTTATTATTGTACATCCGGTAACATCCTGTTTAATGTACTACTACAGTATATTTAGTGTATCTTATACATTTTTAATTAAGCTGTAAAAAAATTTACATTTCTTACTAAATGTAAACTTTTTATTTTTAGGAGGGAGGTGTTATGTGTTTAGATTATATCTTGTTTCCCTCCTATGTAACTAACTGCACCTTTGCCAGGGCCCTAGTCCTGACCTTTAGTTGAACTCTGCTACTGTCGCGTCAAGAATTGTTGTTTACTAGAGTGTACCTAGATCATTCTTTCACCGTCTGGAACATGTTAGAAAGAGATGTTGACAATTTTTGTGAGTTATTCTTAGCCTACTTTTATTCCAGAAATCTCTAACATGTATAGTATAAATATAGGAGATTCGCGTGATAGAAAAAAAAGTTTTTACATCGATGTAGTATTCTTGAGTCTTGGTTTAAGCATATTGTAAGCGCATCAGTGGCAGAGCTGTATTGTATCTTTTATGTACCTGTACGCATTATTACATTGTTGTTTTATTCTGTTGTAAGGATATTCGTGAGTTGATTTTTCTTTTCTATTTTTCTTTTGATATTAATTTGACTTAGTAAATAAATTGTTTTAAAATTGGTATCGTCTGAAGGGTTGTTTTATTAAATAAATTATTTTATTTTTTATTAATTAAGTTAGCTACAAATAATTAATATTGTTTGTTATTTATTACAACCTCTTTAACGAGACCACTTAATTTAAATTTAATACTACAGGAGGTCTGTAATAACATGAAGACTTCGTATACGGGACAAATGTCATGCATAATTATAGGTGCTTAGTCTAACAACATAAACAGCGAAAATACTTAATGGACTTAGTGTCGGGGCCCTTATAGGGGTCATAACGGCCCGGAAGGTACGCTCTTTTCCGTAAGACCTACTATGCTAGTTGGTCCGCTGCCGCTTATTCAGTATTCACGGCTAACCCTTATACCTATAGGTCATTCCCCTATCCGGCACCTGGGGACGCGCTTGGTAGGAGATGATAGCTCCCCCAAGTAAGTTTAAAGAATGACTGGTGTTTTTTTTTAACCAGTTTTAGCACAAGGAAGACTTTCCTAATGTCAAAACTTTTGCATTACGGTACTTTTCAATCTTCGGAACAACATTATAGGCCTACGTGTGTGAGCAAAAAATTTTCAAGAATGAAATTATGATATACGTGAAGAAAAATTTGAGAACAATCTTGTCCGTCTGATGATAATCTAATGTCACTGTTGATGTTAGATACATCAAATCAATCTAAAGCCAGAAATGTCTGCTGCTTTGGCATCCATTAAACAATTTCACCATTCCCACTAATACAGGTGTTCATGTGTAGTGTATCAATATGTTATAAATTATATTTGTATAAAATAATATTGAATAAATAATTCAAAACATCATCCTTGTTTTGATTCTTTTTTATTTGAATCTCGAATCTCGAGTGAGTAGTCGGCACCCGAACTGCTAGTTGATAGTTAATGCGGCCCTCAGTCTGAAAAGTTTGGAGATCCCTGGCTTAGCTGAATAAATACATTCGCCATTTTCTCCCTTAGACCTGGTCTAATGTATTTCAGTAATAATTATAATATATAGTAATTGTTGGATTTGCGCCAAAAAATTAAAGCAACTTCAACGTATATTATGTCTGAATGTTTTTAGACTCATTTATAATATTTCATTGCAAAACATTATTGCTGGCTTGCTGGTCCAACCTACGGAACGCTAATAAAACATTGGACCACTTACTTTCCTTTCATCTTATCGCTCTGGAACTTGGCACATAAATTCAATACATTTTTAAAACTTGTTCAACATTTTTCAATTTGACTATAGATCTAGTTCTATATATAATACTTTTAATTCACGAACAAATCGTAACTTTATTATTATTTTTGCTTTCATCATCTTCACCCAGTGAAGCCAAATTAAATGTTCCTTTAACTGTTATTATGGGCATAAGGTTAGTTTTTTTTTTTTTTCATTTTTGTGGACCCAAAACACTCAAAAAGTCTACACTACCGTCATCTAACCTTCCAGCGCTAATCATCTCTCAATAAGCAATAATTTGAAAAAAAGAAAATACAGCAGCACGACAACTTTGAAATAGTGTTAAAAATATTTAGTTGGCTTAACGTTTTTCTTTCTTGTCCATTCTGTAAATTGTATTTATAAATACAATTTTGCTTTTTATTTGTTAAAATTTGAATAGAAAGGATACTGTTGGCGATCCAGTAAAATCTCTGATTAAACTATTAGGTTCTTGACGAACGAGAGAGTGTGTGTCATACAAAAAGCGCTGTCATGCAAATATAAGACTAATTTCAAATTGTATTAAATTTATTATAACAAAGTATAATTGGTGACGTCAAATTATCTTGAGCCCCCCCCCCTCCCCCAAGTAAAAAACTATCTAATTTTTTCAAACCCCTTCCCTCCCCAATTAACGACGTAATAAATGGACGACCCTTTCTATGACACAGTTGCTACACCTCTAAACAAACGATTTTGTTTACTTATGTTCCTTAGTGGTTTAAGTTTAGCCTAGAATTCTGATCTGTTCAGGCAACCCATTCGTTTCCGGATTCTGCTCGGGAAGAAAGATAATTTATAAGTTTGTTATTGCAGTTGGGATAAGAAAAGTGTTTTTATTCCCTACGTCGATGTGAGCATTGTAGCAGATTAAAATAGATCTATAGGATATATAATATATATATATTGTTATGCTTATTTATTTGTTGATTTGTTTTGTTTATTTAATAGGTGTTGTTGTTGATAGCGATTTATGTATATAAGTGTGTCTGTGCGTTTGGAGACAGGGCGATGATTGGGGGGGGGGGGGGGGAGAGGCCATAACGAAATAACGATGGCCAACAAAAATGGATATTTGAGGCTTGACCTCCGTTGCCTATGTCAACAAAGTGTCTAAGACTTAGCCCAACACGGGCTAGCCTCGTCCCGTTACGTTTATCTTTCTCCTAACGTTCACACAGTTGTGTGTGTTTGTGTTTTGAAAGTCAAACTTAAAAAAACAAATGTAGATTTCTAAGCGTAACTTATTACTTGGGGCCACTTGACGGTTTGGAAAGCAAATAAATTTAAGCACGATTATGTAGGCTATGTATGTATATATATATATAAATACAAGCTGCATTGCCCGGCGTTGCCGGGTTAAAAAAAAAACAGAACTTTATAAGGTGCAGATAAAAAATTTATAAGCCACACTTAAAAGAAAGCTATAAATCTTATATTTAAATAATTATTTTTTTTTACTGAAGACTTTTAGGAAAGTAGGCCTATAATTTAAAATTAAATATTGTAAGTATTTTTTTTTAACAAAAATCTAAATTGCCCGTAGATTTACAATGTCTTTTGTTTTTAAAAGTTAAAAAAAAAAATGGCGAAAAAAAAGGTATAGTCTAACTGGAGGATCGAGTCCGGGTCGCTCGCATAGCATTCCGCTACGTTTACCATTGTGCTAGCGAAGACTAATGTCCGATGTGAAAATTATTAGATAGTATATAGGCCTAGGCCTAAATAGGTCAGTAACACAAACTCACTTGATTTCTAATTGATCAATTGGGATCCGAATGCGGACAAACAGTCTTATTTTATATAGAGAGATTATTAGCCCCCCCCCCCCCTCCCCAAACCCGGCATTGTCTGTGTGTTTGATTAAACAGCTCATGAATTCTTTGTAAAGGAGAGATCGGCGGGTCCAGTGTTTATGTGGTTAGTTACTCCGGGCTGTTAACTAGATGACCCGGGTTCTAACCCTGCCAATCCCTTTCGCCACTGCAGGAAGTTTCGGGCTATTGGCGTATTAATGACTCTTTATATAAGGAGCGTCTGTATCGTAAAAAGACAAGACATTCGAGGCCCTTGCATTGCCGTAACCTGCCGATCAGAAAAAGAAAATTTACTTGGTTTAAATAGTTAATTCTCAAAGTTGATTCTTGAAAGAATACAAATTTATCCTCGTGAGATAAGCTATAAACATTTTATATAACAAACTTTGTTGTATTTTAAATTAAAAATAACTCACAAGTGCCTATCTATGGTTGATCTAATCCATCAGGACCATGCGCACCAACTACACGACAGCTACATCAGATCTGGTCGAAGTGGTCGGCTTCTTTCAATCAGGGCTAGAACAGCGAGATTTAGGAATCTCTAATTTTCCACTGTCATTGAGACTTTATAACGGAATCGCCAGTCATTTAGAAATACATTACTGACTCCTAATACTGACTCCTAATACTGACTCCTAATACTGACTCCTAATACTGACTCCTAATACTGACTCCTAATAGTGACTCCTAATAGTGACTCTTAATACTGACTCCTAATACTGACTCCTAATACTGACTCCTAATACTGACTCCTAATACTGACTCCTAATAATGACTCCTAATACTGACTCCTAATACTGACTCCTAATACTGACTCCTAATACTGACTCCTAATACTGACTCCTAATACTGACTCCTAATACTGACTCCTAGTACTGACTCCTAATACTGACTCCTAGTACTGACTCCTAATACTGACTCCTAATACTGACTCCTAATACTGACCCCTAATACTGACTCCTAGTGTTACATTTTCTGTGGAGGCACAGTGGCCTAGCCGCAGCGCGTTCAGCTGCCGTACCGAAGATCCTGGGTTCGAATCCTGGTGAAGGCTAGAATTCGTTCTCTGGTCTGAAGGGTGTCCCCGATCATTCCCAGCTCTGTTGGGTACCTGACTTTAGTTGGGTTAAAGTAAAGGCGGCTGGGAATTGTGCTGGCCACACAATCCCCCTAGTATGCAGTTTCCACAAAAAATGTTACTTAGGGCATGCATAATTCTTTAACAACCGATCATCATTCATGTAACTTTTTTTTGTTATGTCTGATGTTTTGCTTTCTATCAGCCATCAATGATGGGTGAAGAGCTAATTGAGACGTGTGAAGAGAATGACACCTATCATTTCTATAGAGCTGTTTAACTGCAGCCATGACGAGTTGAAAGCCATGAAATATACCTAGAAAGATGAATTATGGAAAATTTCACTTTGAACAATATTAAAATAAAATAAATGAACAGATGAAAGAATAATTCAAATTAAAGGCTTGTCGTGTCGTTGGTATTCCGGACAATCGACATGAGGACTCAGATTCTAATCCTTCTGCCGTCCAATTCCCTGGCGCCTACGAGAGTTTTAGGTCTCAATCATATTCTATTTAGAAAAGAAGAACATTATGTACTTATGGACGCAAAATATATCAATTTTCAGACATGTTTCTTTAATAAGCTTATTATTGCACACACAAAAAAATATATTTTAAAACCTTTTCCTACCATTGTAATATTGCTGCAAACAAAGTATTAATTTTTATTTTAGAGCTAACATTTCATTAACTTCCAATCTTAAATATATTTGTTTAAAAAAGAAAGTTTGAACAATAAAACATTTTAGCTGGTCTAAAGGGAAATAAGTTAGTATTTACTATAAAATAGTTGAGTTATAGAACCTTTCTATACACAATTTATTTTAAAGGTTATCATGTTAGAAATTGATATTATTTAAAACATTTTACGATTTTAATTTTTTTATTCACATTTACGTAAGTAAACTTATTGTTTTCATTTATTTACACTAAAAAAATTGTTCTAGTTAATGTATAATAATTATGTCTGAAAAAGAAATCAAAAGAAAGCTCATTGATAAAATCCTCCAAGATCATGCACACCCGCTCCATGATAGTTACATAATATCTAGTCGAAGTGGTCGGCTTCTTTCTATAAGGGCAAGAACAGAGAGATTTAGGAACTCTTTTGTTCCACTGTCAGTGAAACTCTTTCAAAAGAATCACCTTTTAGCCAGGAAATACAATGGCTCAATAGCTGACTCCTAAATAATAGGCCTACTTTTTTTTCTTGTATGATAAATGGTATGATAGTATGCGTGAATGTCTATTGTGTTTGAGTACAAATGGTTCTTTAATATTGTTTTAGGTATGCTGAAAGACGGAATTTATGTAATCAAGTCAATTTTCCATTCATTTGGATCAATAAAGCAATCTTATCTTATCTTATCTTATTTGAGCACTCAAGGAAAAATTCATTTATAAATTTAAAACCCATTTAATTTATTATAATTTAATTGAGCCATTAACATTCTAAAACGATGAAAGTTTGTGACATTTTGTGTTCATATATTTTTACGATCGTACTTTAAGAAGTCAGGTAAGAAAAACAGGCTATTAGGGCTACATTTGTCTGTAGTTTTTAATGGATTAAATATTCAGTTTCTATTATATAATATATTCTTTTCTTTTTTTTCGTTTTTCTTCTAAAATTTCAAATATTCTCCTACCCGAGTCTAGAAACAGAAAGGATTTTATTTTGAAAGGTTTCAGCATGGAAAACCCGATACGGCGAATTTATCCGGTTCTTTAAGCTCTGGGGGAGGGGGTGGGTGGCCTAACGGTTCGAGTCTTGGGTAGACTCAGCGTCACCCTCCAGACCCGTCACCGAGTCTACCCAACTCTGATTGCAAAGTTGGGGCAAAGTAAATTGGGCTTGCCACACCAACCCTTAGCATGTCGTGGCTACAGAAACTGCTTCACCGACATCAATTTGGTCCGACGGGATACTTGACTACATTTTTATTTTACTTTAAAACTAGTGTAATGATAATGATGGTCATTTGTATAGCCCTAACAGCCCATGCTATGACATTTAACATGCTCTTGTCCACAACTGTAGGCCTGGATCCGAAAAGTTCAAAAGAAAATCTTGCATAATTTTCCAATAAATATCGCTTAACTCGGCGCCATCTAGCTTCCGGGCAATATCTCAGTGTGTCTGCACTATAAATGTACAATAAAAGTTGGCAGGACAATTTTTTTCACAACAAGGTATTCATAATATTTATTTAAATTTCCGTTAGGCGCACCAGCCTTCCAATTTTATTTTTTTTTAACTTAGAATAGTTAGAATGAAACTAATTTAAGACAAACAAAGTTTACATATTATTAATTTAAAACAAAAAAAACAGGTCCAAGTTAAAAATAATATAAGACATGTTAATATACTGAACAATGCTAAAATAATTAATTCTATAGAATCTAATTAAAATTGATATTCTGTAAAGAACAAAAAAACAAGAGGAAATAAAAAAGAAAACAGCAACAAAAATTATTAAGAAACGAAACAAACAAAAGCATGAAGAATAATGTAATTATATAAATAATTGTAGCTTTTAATGTTACCGGATCTCGTTAATTGACCGTCATACTTTTACAAAGCAACCTGACATATATAATGTTTACAAGCTAAATTGCCCGGCGTTGCCCCGGGGATAAAATAAATAGGCCTATGGCTACAGATAAGAATTTTATAAACAACAAATAACAGGAAGCTATATTAATTTTAAAAAAATATAATTATTATTTATTTACTACAAAAAATTAGGAAAGTAATTTAAAATAAATTTACATTTTGTAATATGGTTAATAAAGGCATGTTTTTATTTATTTAACAAAACGTTTGTACCATTCCTGGCTGAGAATCTAAATATAATTATTAGATTTTACTTACTGAAAACATTTTAAGAAAGCTTTAAATCCTAAAATTCTTTATAATCTTCAAAAAAAAAATTAATTTAAATTTAAAAAACGTAAAAAAAGAAAACAAAAGTTATCAGTAGAGACGCCAACCCAGGTCGCCAAACACCAACACCAAACTGTTTGGAAAAGAGACAGACCTGGAAACCACCTTGCAGTTCACCAAAGTTTTAATTCTTGTTGTTTGAAGTTTAAACTCCTCCATTAACAATATTGAGAACGAAGAAGAAGAACCAAACGTCACACCCAGTAATACAAAGGCTTATTCTGTATCAAGACAATCGATAACATTTAAAAAAAATCAACTGCCGACTTGGAGTGGAGTTGGGCGCCCACTGAAAGGGCAATTGGACACGCAACAGACTAATATTACCATTCCGGATTGGTCGAGCGCCCGTGCACTCCACTGGAGGTCACCAGAGTGAGGACGATAAGTATGTTACTGGAACCAGCCCAAACCTAGACAACCCCAGCTATCAAGCTTCGTAAACGAAAGGCAGCTTTATGCACCTGGAACGTCCGAACCCTGCATCAGTGCGAAAAAGTGAATGAATTGACACACGAGATACAGCGGTATGATTGGGACATCATAGAACTTGCTGAAGTCCGCTGGGCAGGATTTGGAGAAACCTCAACGGATGAGGGTCAGAAGATATGGTTCAAAGGGGATCAAACCAAGCATCAATTTGGTGAAGCTTTCATAGTTAGAAAGGAGATGGCTAGATCATTTATTGAGAAAAAGTAATTTAAGAAAAATAGAATTTAATTTATGTTTTCCTAATAAGATAAGAAACTCTAGGCCTATGTATTACTAAAGTTTACAAAACTAAACATTAAATACTACTAGACATTTTATAATTATTTTTCGAATAATTTATAAACCAGAATTTACATTATAAAACTATTTATCATTTGATCCTGAAAATTTTAGAAAAAAAAAAACATTTTCAAAGTTTTGTGTTATCCTACGCTGAAAAACTGAGTAAAACAGTATTCTAGACATTATTTTGAACAGATGTAAATGTTGTTCAAATAGTGTTACAAATATGAGCTAGCTAAGGAAAGGAGGCTTTGCCACTACAAGAGATGTCAGTAATTCAATGTGTTTATCTACAGGTGTGGGGGGGGGGGGGGGGGGGAAGAATCGGGGATTTTTGATAATTATGAAATTACTATTTTTAGAACCATCTCTTGGTAACCATTTACCTTAAAATCCTTCTTGCATTTAGTCCTATGTTTTTAAGTCTATACCACATCCTGTTCAACTCTTTTCCAAGTCCGGGCATTTTATGTTATGTCATAACTGGCTAGCATAGGTAAACCAATAGAAACTCTCTCTCTCTCTCTCCCTCTCTCTCTCCCTCTCCCTCTCTCTCTCCCTCTCTCTCCCTCTCCCTCTCCCTCTCTCCCTCTCCCTCTCTTTCTCCCTCTCGCTCTCTCTATCTCTCTCTCTCCCTCTCCCTCTCCCCCTCTCCCTCTTCCTCGCTCTCTCCCTCTCCCCCTCTCTCTCTCTCTCTCTCTCTCTCTGACTTAGGTCAGGTACCCTATCAGAGCTGGGTGGACTCGGGGACACCCTCAGAACCGGGATAAAATAATAGTCTTCAGCAGGATTCGAACCCATGTCAAGCGAACCCATGACAAACGAACGCGCTGCCGCTCTGTCATATTGCCCCCTACAAGAATTGATTTACTTATATGTTATTACTGTGTTATTACTGTGCATAATCCATTTTTCTATTAATAATGGAATAACAATTCAGGAAGATAAAACTTCTATTTTATTGCTACTGAAAGCTTGTCAAGTCATTATATGCCACATAATTGTTGTGTAAGATCCAAATACAACTAAAACAGAATAAAAGTACACCAAAAAAATATATCCATGTTAAATACCGTAATCTTCAGTTGTTATTAGATGTACCCGAATCTTCTCGAGACGTAACAGTATGCAATAGTTAAGGTGATAGGAATACATTCGAAACCCTGAACAAAAATCCTGTTCATTACAGAAGGTCTTCGTAGTACAAATGTTAAACATTTCACTTGATTGCATAGACAATAACAAAAGAAACATTTTCTTCGCGTACATGAAGAACAAATATCATCATTTTTTATGTAACACTTTTTGTATGGTCTAGTGTTGTTAATTCCTTGTTTCTGTTGGACAACAAGTTGAGACCCATCGGTATGGGATAAAGTCTAAACTCGAAAGTCTAAAGCGTGCGAAAAAAAAAACAACAACAACACATACACACATAAATTTTCATCTCCATGCATTAATGCAATGACGTCATACCTATAAAAGCTCTTGCAGTTAAATTATGTATTCCTACCTCCCCCGCCTCTCCTGCATGTGTATTTATATATATACACTCATGCAGGTGTACGTGTGTTTGTGTTTGTCATAATGTGTGTATGTGTGTGTATGTGTGTGTCTGGTGTTTTACGTGGCAAGACATGTGCCCTACATAGTGGGGGAAACATCCTTCATTTATTTTTATTTTTAAATATTAAAAAGAAACCAACTAAACTAAACAGTGTTTTTTTGAGATTTAAAATACTTGTCAGACACATCTTAAACCAAATAACAATATCTCCCAATATCATATTTTATAATGTATTGTCTTGAAAAAAGTAAGAAACACCGATGAAGCTCGATAATTTTTTGCGTCTTTTAATGTTCGTATCTCCAAAGACTTATAATAAAGATAATAATAATCATAATAATAGTATTTATAAAGCGCTATCAACAAACATAATGTAGGCTCTAAGCGCTTAGAAAAACCGGAGAAATAAACATACATACAAGGGATAGCATATGGACCGCTTGAACTATTTTTAGAGCTAACATGTTCTTTTTTCCGTGCGCTTCCAAAAACGCTGTCTTAAATGACTTCTACGCTCCTACGTTTGCCTAAATGTTTCCGCTGTATACAACTTTTGATTTTAATCTTAATTTTTCTTTGAGAAAATCATAGCGATTAAAATAAAAAAGGAAGCGTGCAGTGCAAAAGGGATTCGGAAATTTTGAAAAGAAGTCATTCGAGTCATCAAATAGCAGAAATATTAAAGCTAGCGGTCCATCTTATTATAGTCTTTGGCATTTTTCACCTGTTTTTTTTTTAGAGAAAGGTAAATACAAGGAAAAGCTGTCACGGAATTTCACATCAAGTATTTGACACGGTGGAGCTGTTTGAATTTCCGGATTTCGAGCCTTGTTTTTTAAGGCATACACACACACAAAAAATGCCATCATCCAGACACAAAATTATATTCTATGCCCACCATTTTGCCTATCCTACAAATTTGATACTTTACTAAAACTGTTCTTTATTTAGTGCAATAATTACAGCTGTTTGAAGAATTATTTTTTAAACTTAGCTTAATTATTCACGGATCCAAACAGTGTTTTTTTTTCGGTCTTTTAAATTTTAGTTGTCTGAGAGATATAGTGCCTGCGTGTAGCAAGTTGTCCGGATTAGTTAACCGGAGTTGTCTTTTATATTCTAATAAACTAAACTTCTTTGCGTCATACAGCTGGTTTGACATTAAAAAAACAAATTGGCTATATTTAGGGGTGGGTAAAAAAATGTTGACAAATAAATCGCTGATTGCCCGGCTTTGCCCCGGGGGGGGGGGGGGGGGGCCTGTATAAGCTACAGATAAAAAATTAATGAACTACAAGGAACAGCAAGCTGTAAATCTAATAATTTGAAACAAATAGTTTGCTTTACTGAAGACTTTTTTAGGCAAGTAATTTAAAATAAAAATTGTAAAAATCGGTAAAAAAATAGACGTCCTTTTATTGAACAAAACTCTAAATTGCCCAGTGTTGCTCGTAGATTAAAAAAACATAAATTAAGTAATATTAATTGAAATAAAAAAATATTGTAGAAAAAAAAAGGTATAGCCTAATCAGAGAATCATACCCGGGTCACCGCACGGCAGTCCGATACGTTAACAACTTAGCTAGTAAAGCCACATGTCCGAAGTGAAATCGCAAAAGTATAATATGAGACAATAAGATCACTTGTCTTTAAATTGACTTATATGATTGGTGGAACATACACACACAATCTACTTTATATGTATAAATTGGAGAAGGGGCGCTTTGTATGCAGCAACTAATTGCAATACGTAATTATGAATTAATTATAGGTTATTAAATGGTATAGATAATCAATTGTTGCTATTTTATTTCACCCATTACACTTATATTTTACAATATGAAAAAAAAAAATTACAAGATTTTACACATTTTAATTGTAATATTTTTTCATTACCTACCAATGGCTTTCATTTAGACACAAACTTACTGATTGTCACAAGTTTTTATTTCTAATGATATGTGTGTAACTCCTTGCAATTTCTGACAATATTCTTCAAATCTGGAGCAAGCTCAATTGTTGAAATTCGTATGACAGCATGCAAGTTGAAGTCCAACAATAAAGAGCTATTCTTAGATTTGTTTGATCTTAAAGTAAGAAAATGCCTTTTCGCAAACATATGTTGATCCAAACAATGATACAAAATTTAGCTGTAAAGTCTTCGGATAAAAGTATACAGAAATCCGGTTAACCGTCTGAAATGCAAATACCATTGAGGGCTGCATAATATCATTAGCTCAAAAGATGTAGGGGATTACATTTTATTTCATTTCCAAAACGATGGATTGTGAATGGATTGTGAATGTCAGACGTGAAGAATCGCCTATTTATAATCCCAACCTAATTGCTTGATGCAAAAGAATTTTCGTTTTTGTTTTTATGAATCTTTGCATTGTTATTTTAATAACCAAGGGCGTAACTCTTGACTAATTTATTTTATAAACAAAGCCAAATTTAACTTAACGCGACTAACACTTTGAGTATTAATTATCGCCTACTCACTTTTGGTGTTGAAAACGGATTCCTCATGAAATAGCCTTTGTATATGTCTTAAAGACCAGAACTGGCCGTCGAGGTTTAAATCTATTGTCAAACACCAGCAAAAGCAGGCTTTTTGTTTACAGAAATGGCGGGAAGTGGCACCGGAAGTTCCTGAAAGGTCACGGCTCATTAAGACTTGCCAATTCCAGGAAAAAAAAATGGATCAATGAAATAAAAGTTCAAAAAATGCTCGGGTTTGAAAAAAAAAACATTAATTTTAAATTAACTTCACTTTCGCTTGTTTATTTGTTGTTGTTCTTGTTTTTTGGCCTTGTCGTCAAGGTTGTTGGCCGACTTTTTTTCATAATGAGCTGAAACTTGGCACATAGACTTATTGCCCTAATACAAGACATTTTATCAAATTTCACCGAAACTATTGTCGTTGTTTATCCTGTGCTAGTTTGTTTTCATTTACACTTTATGGTGCTCAATTAGAAATCCCTTTGTATCAAACTTCGCTTTTTTGTGTTTTTCAAGTGAAAATGAAAAAGAAAAATGTTTTGCTGTAAACTCGAAATATTTGATCGAAAAGCGAAAATGCAAACAAAATGCATTTTGGCCTAAAGGATGCTTTTTTTTTAAATCTACTACTAAGCATTAACTATATATGTTCATGTCAGCTTTACAAAGTCACTTGTTCAACAAGTATGAACTCATTCCCCCCCCCCCCCCCCCCCAACTTTTTTTTTATATTGCGTGATATCGAATGTGTACCACCCTTAGTCCAAATGATCACATATTTTCCTTGACTTTAAATGTACTCGTGAGTACATTTTTGTCGTGTAAGGGAAAAAAATATATTTTAGTTTCACTTGCCAGTGATCTACGCTGATGTCATAATTCATTCTTTGATGTCATCGACTGTTCACATCACACGTGTGTCTGTGTGTGTTTGTCTATAGAGACAAGGGAGGATAACCATCACACGTAATTCGGTAGTTGAAAGGTCTAGGCAAAGTACCTACAACCACGAAAAATTATTTGTTCAAAGATATTTAATAATTCGTTTTAGAATATTTTGTTAAAGCGTAAAACCTTACATTAAAGTACCCTTCGAACCAAGGGCCGGTGAAACAGCGTTCACCAGTCTTCTGTGTCCACGACATACAACTAGGTGATCGAGTGGCCAGCACAATGCCTGCCCAGCCGCCTTTAATTTAACCCCAACTATGGTCAGGTGCCCATCAGAGCTGGGTAGACTCAGGGACACCTTTACCAGGATGCGAAACCCGGAATTTCGGTGCGCCAATCGAACGCGCTGCCGGTTCGGCCACCAAGCCCTCAGTATAACCCTACAAGGGTTTTTCAAATGACAAATTTGAATATTTTTATTAGTTACAAACTAGACTCGATCAATGGTCAAATAGTGTACTTTCAGGATTCCTGCTAGGATTTGACCTCGTGCCTAACCCGTCTTGTTGGCAATGACTATTTCTGAGCCATCCTGTAGGTTGATTTTTTTTAATTAGAAGTAAAACCGTTTCCAGAGTTTGGGGGGAGGGGTCAACCTGTAACGACTATTGGAAGTGCATCTACTTCCGATTCTGCTTTCCATATTTTTAGTCCCCTTTACAGTTTAGACCACCAGTCGCGTCTCTCTGATGAGCAGGACTGTTTTTGTAAGACTTGGTTTCGGGCCCACAAGAGCTTTTCTTGCGTGGTGGCACCATTGGGGGGGGGGGGGGTCAGTCCTGGTTTCGGGGGGGGGGGGGCTTCTCTTTGGAGTGGCCGGAGCACGGTGGCCGAGCAGCAGCCCGTTCGGCTAGGAAGCCGAAGATCCTGAGTTTGAATCCTGGTGAAGGCTAGGATTTTGCTTACGGTCTGGATGGTGTCCCTGGGTCTATCCATCTCGAATGTGTACCTGACTTTAGTTGGGGTATCATAAAGGCAGCTGTGCATTGTGCTGGCGACACAACCACCCAGTATGCTCTGGCCACAGACACTAGTGAACGCTGCTTCACCGGCCGTATGGATCATTTTGGTCGGCCAGGATACTTACTTTTACTTACTGTTGAGTGGTCACTATTGCAGTATGTTCTATTCATTTCGGTGTCCAGGTCCACAATACATTACAATATTTTATTTGCCACATAGTACATAGGTACAATAAAGGCATAGTCAAAAACATAACAAAATTATAGCATTTGTGAATAATAAATTGAACAATAATAGTAATACAAATATTAGTAATACAAATGAAGAGGGCTCTCGAGGGGTGTGGCCTTGTCCGATTCGACGCTGCTGCTCTAGAGCAGTCTGTCGTGTCATGCTCTGAGTCTATACATGGTGGTCGGCACATATCTAGGCAGGTGTTGCCAGTCATCATAAAATTGCTTGTGAATCGTTTATCTGTCTACATGTTTTTATGTATAGCGGTCATGGTGTAAGTCATCTCTTTCTTAGACTGGCTAGCCCCGTATGCCTCATCCTTTCCAGGCAGTCCGCGGTGGGACAGTATCCACTAAACCTCAAGGGTAGTTCTCTGTAGTGAAATAGGCTCCTTGCCTGTCCACTGTCTCCCTATCAGGGTAGATCTGCTATCTGTGAGGATAACAATATGGCTGGCAACTGGTAGGCCTATATACATACTAACGAATTGCTTGGGTTCCCGTAAGGCTATACTTTCTGCTCTGTACTTGATGTTTAGAGTGCCGGCCGAGACAGTGGTGTGCCCATTACGGTATACGTCTACCATTATATCAGGGGCCTCAAACACGCGGCCCGTGGGTCGCATGCGGCCCACCAAGTGGATTTTTGTGACTCGCCAGTAAGCTTACAAAAAATGAAATTCACACAGCTTACACTGATACAGATGAAATTTTATTGTTAATTTTATATGGATAACATAGCTATTATTAGTGGTAAGTAGTAAAATGAGTTAAGATGAATATTATTGTTTACTAGGGTCGGGTTGTTGTTGTTATCTATTAACCCGTTAATGCCCAAGGGTATATCCGAATGACTTTTTCTGTGTTTTTTTGCATGATTCCTAGTTAGAATGCATCAAAAAGTCGGTATATACATGTGTTTTGATTGGTTTTTGTTTTCTTCGAAATTTACAGTGGGGTTCTCTGGGAGAGTGCAGGGACATCACTGTGATACGGGGTTTTCTAATGATAAATGCATTACATGCTTGCATGAACGTATTGAATAAGTTATTTTTGTATCTGAAGAATAAAACATAAAGAGATAAGTCATAATAGAGGCATTTATTTATTTTATGGATGCTACATCCCAATTTCTTTTTATTGAAAAACAACATATAAAAGTAAACACTGTTGTGGTTTGAAAAAATAAATAAAATTAAAATGCTTTTTTTTTTCTTTAAGCTTTTTCTTGAAGCATGAAAAAACATTTAAATACAAAATTAATATGTATCCATCCATATGTTTTCTCTTATTACCTATTCTTTGTGTATGGGCAATTGGCAACTCCCCGTTAAAGGTTGAAATAATGTAGGAGAAGACGAACCTAATATTTGAGGCATATTTTTATAGTATTGCGACGCCATTTTTCAAATCTTTTTGTACAGTGGAGTCAACAGAAAAGTGGCTATTCATATCTAACCAGACCCTGTCGCTGATCCTAAAAAACGGTGGTGTATTTGGTGGATTCCTTGGAATACCCTTCATCATGCTGACACGCAGACATTATTGGATACTTTGCGATGAAAGGACAAAAGCTCAATAACTTCATCAGCATGCCCTTTCCTGTGTAGTAACCAGTCAATCTACAAAGCAATCTCTAAGAAAGACAAAAGGCCAACGCCATTTTTTGGTTCTCACAGAAATGTGCACAGTTTGATGTTTTGGTCAGCCTATCCACGCCCCCAATTGGGGCGTTGCACTCTTTAGGTCAGGTTGATCAAACATGATGTGTTGTCATTCTTGACGAGACCATTTTCTTGAGTGTCCTACTGTTAGGACAGGTTCGCGGCTTATTGCCATAATTGCAAGTTGTGGTTCGTGAATTGAACCTCGATACCTTTAACAAAGCTAGACGCATCTTGTAAGGGACATTTCTGTTTTATAGTCCCCGTGACTACAACGCCCTTGGCAGCAATGCAATGCAAGTGGGTTAAAGGAGTTATCAAATGTCAAGTGGAAAGAATGCTCAGCTATTTAGCAGATCAGGTCCATCACAACAGTACCGCATAGTATAAGGAATCCTAACCGCTCAGCAGTACACACATAAGATTGGACAAAATATCCCAGCGGTCATCTTATTCCTTTCTGTCACCATCATTACAGATCCATCATCAGGCGGTGTTATATAAACAGTAGCATTTATCATCTTCTCATCTATTTCCAATATGGTTAACAAATTATTCATTGTATAACATTTCCGTACACTGCAAAAGATAATTAGTCTACATGATTTATCAAATTTATGTTGTTAATGATTTAAATGCATTTTAACTATGTGATATGTTACGTAAAAGTGTCACAATAGTTTATTTGATAAAAATATGAATATATGCATATTTTGATACTATATTTTACATTTTTGCACTCCCCCTGAGTGCATTTCTTTAAAAAAAAACGCCATACCTTTCTCGTGTCCCTGCACTCTCCAGAAGTGCAGTTATATTTTGATCTGAAGTTCAATGGAACTTTTCTAGTCAAGTAACAATTTTACATTTGTGGGATTCAGAATAGATTAAAATATCCAAAAACACATCTTATTTTGACTTAATTATTATTTTTTTTACACTTTATTGTTTGAAGTAGAAGAAAAAGATTTTATGCTGCTTTTTAAAAACGCGAGCTACAAACAAAATATGCAACGGAAATGAATTTTAAGATGATAAATAACATAAAGAAATATATCTAGAACAGAAAAAGAGTCATTATTGTAATTATATAATAAAAAGGCTTTCTGCAAGCTAACAAAAAATGGAAGCAAGTCATTGCACTCTGGGAGAGTGCAAATGTCATATATGGGTAGTGATAAAATGGCAAATGCTTTCATTCGAGTTTTTAGACCCCTGCATGGGATGAACTTGAAGTGCATATATTTGGGATAGATTAAGCAAGTCTTTATTAAATCTAGTACATTAAATTCGCATTGGTTTCTTTGTGACAGCCAGCCAGCTAAATCTTAGGGAAAGCTAGTTAACCCACTTCTGGTCATCCTATCAAGCAGAAGAGACGGTCGAGCATTTGCTTTTAGACTGCCATGCCTTGCAGGAGGAAAGAGTAGATGGGAATGGTCAACAGTTTGCACCATCCCTTTATGGGAACCTGGCTGTGCTACGTAGTACAAGTGTGTTTGTCCTCCAAATCCTAAGAGATTAGTCTCGATTCGATCACTCCGGTGAGTGAGGTTTAAAGTCTGGTCATCCTATCGAGCTGAAAATTTGGTAGGCGTACATAGACTCGTTGCCGATGACAACTCATTCGATCAAATTTTTAGGACAGGCCCCACCAGGGTCAAGGAAATAATAAAGAAAATATTTTTCGAGCCGACTCAAAGGCGTTGGCCGAAAATTCCTACAAAATGCAAACGTAAAACGTTATTTGAATGGCTTATTTAGGCCCTATTGTTGTGCAATACTCTTTTGTTATTTGTTTTGGGTGTAGGGTTTTAAATGTCATTAAACATTTCTATAATTAAAACTTAAGTGCAGCATTTAATGATGTGATAATATCACGATAATAGACCCACGTGTCCCTGACGGTTAATTTATCACAGAGTAAGACAATGAATGCAGAAAGTTTTAAATATAATTTTCCCACAAATAAAATTTTATTATAAATGTTATAAAAATAATATATGTGTGTATGATGTTGTTAGTAGTTGTTTTTCTATAATAAAAACTAATAATTGCAACGTCAGGAAGTATTTTTGTAAGTGGGGGAGGGCGTAGAACATGTCGCCCCAAAAAATTGTCAAGGAAATTATTTAAATTAAGGCGGAAAGCTAGTTGTAAGTCTATAATTAGGCCTTTACGTCACGGCCTCTAATTTAAAACAAAAAATAGTACTATAACGCTTGTCTTAATTCGCGTTCAAGCAAAAACAAAACAAATAAAAACCAGAAAGCAGGACGTTTTAAAAGAGCAGACGACCAGCAGATAAAAAGGGGCACAAACTCGCGCCGTAGCCTGAGAAAACCGTTTAGAAGCGAAAAGGAGGCTGACTCGCTCTCGTCCCAGTTTGTGTTTTCTCTTCTCTCTCGGTTCGTTTGAATAAGTAGTCGAGAGTTGTCTACACTTAGTACAGAGCAGACGGGGGATTCACTTGCTGGACGTGGCGTGGGAATTTTTCCAGGGGGCAGACAACTGTGGTCAGTGTGAATAGTCCCATTAGCTTCGGATTCGGAAACGCTTAGATCAGGAAAAGCTATAGAAAGGTTTAGATTTTTAGTTGTTTAAAGGAAATTTGGCTGAAATTTTTGCCCAAAAGTGAAAAAGGCGGGAAAGAACAAATCAAACAAAAATCATGAACGCAACGGCTGCTAGTGGCGTAACCAAGTTGACCTTATCGTTCCTGTTATCACTGTTGAGTGACAACAACTATCCAGGTATGTCAAATAGGAAGTTATTGTTATATATTGACTCTTATTATTAATGTGTTGTTATGTTTTATGAATTTTTTTTTCTTCTTTACGCTCCGAGCATGAAGAAAAAAAAGGGAACATTTCCCACGATGATGATATTTAGGCTAACTATATATATATATATATATATATCGTCTCTTCCAACACACTCAAATCTAAACACTTACATTAAACCGCAGAGGCGTAGCTGCAATATTTTGCTCCAAGGGAAAAAAATATTTCCCTTTTTCCGTTTAATTACATTGTTCTGAAAGTCAACGTTGCAAGCCTGATCTTGGTGCCCGTAGTCCTTGGCGCCCGGAGGGCATATGTACACCACTGCTCCCCTCTCAGCTACCCCTCTGATAGACAGGGTTGAGTGCAATGAAGCTAAACAAGCTCCAAGTTCGATAACTTTTATTCCTAAAAAGTGTTAATACCCAATTATAAGCCGTAGAAATGTATAGTGTTATAATATATTATATTTATATATATATATATAAAGAAGGAATTGTGTGTAGATTCCGATTCCAATTGTTTAATTTGAAGACACGTGGCATCACATTATTTTACTTTTGCGACTGCGCTTTCTCCGTGTGTCCTCCCTAGCTGAGTGGTTAGCATCCCAAACTTTTAACTTTAGTTTGTATCCTAATATTTTATAAACTACCCTTTGTCTGTCATCATGTACGGCCCTTAGAGTGTCTCTCTCTCTCTCTCTTTGTCTATTTTTCTTCGTCTATGCGCCACTGTCTGTAATTTTCTTTAACTGCTCTCATCATAAGTCGTCTGTATCAACCATGTATGGCACTCTCTGTATGTCTGTATGCTTTAAAAATCTATTTATCTATCTATATAATTCTCTCTCTCTCTCTCTCTCAACCTCTACTGTATTTTATCTCAGCTTCATCTTTCCATCTCCTACTTTCACTTACACAAATTCTCTTAAAGTTGTTTTTTTCCTCCTGCAAGCAAGCAAACACAATTTTTTAAAAAACAAACGTTCACAAATATTATTGGCCATGAGATGCGATGGGACCGTGTGTCTAACACAATCTCCCAGCCGCCTTAACTTTCCTTTAACGGATGTCAGAAAAACCACCAGAGCTGAATAAAGTCTGGAATTTTCTTTGTCCCCAGGGAAACCCATATCCGGCCATACCGGATTTAAAGCCGAGACCAACAGAAATGTAAACTATCGCTCTTCCGTAGACCACCGCGCCAAACATACATTAAATTTGTAGATAACATTTTCGACACACAAAAATATATATTTAGTTGTCTTTTTGTTAATGTTAATATCCCTCTGGCCACATTTTTAGCTCAAATATACTTCCCGTGTGCAAATGATGTAGGTTAGTTAACGTTTGTAATTACGTATGCTCGTGTGTTTGTTTGTGTGTGTTAGAGAGAGAGAGAGAGAGAGAGTGTGTGTGTTTGTATGTGTGTGTTTGTATGTGTGTGTTTGTGTGTTTGTGTGTGTGTGTTTGTGTGTGTTTGTGTGTGCGTGTGTGTGTGTTTGTGTGTGAGAGAAAGAGAGAGTGTGTGTTTGTATTTTGCATGTGTGTGTTTGTGTGTGTGTGTATGCGTGTGTGTGTTTGTATGTGTGTGTGTGTCTTGAGACATGGCCATTAAAAAAAAAGCAGGAAGCGAAACTTTTCTCGTTTTGGGCAACGACCTTAGTTAATACAATGCGGAAATCTTTTTTCTATTTGTTAGTCGGTTTATTACAGGTATAGTGTAGGCCTTTATACAGAGAGAGACGGAGAGAGACGGAGAGAGACGGAGAGAGACGGAGAGAGACGGAGAGAGACGGAGAGAGACGGAGAGAGACGGAGAGAGACGGAGAGAGACGGAGAGAGACGGAGAGAGACGGAGAGAGACGGAGAGAGACGGAGAGAGACGGAGAGAGACGGAGAGAGACGGAGAGAGACGGAGAGAGACGGAGAGAGACGGAGAGAGACGGAGAGAGACGGAGAGAGACAGAGAGAGACAGAGAGAGACGGAGAGAGAGAGAGTAGTTATATACATTTTAGCTCGACTATAAATTCTCAATTCTGACATGAGGTTTACCTTGTTGAAACTAGATGTTGCGCCATCCTTTGATACAACATTACTATTATCGTTATTGAGATACACCGTGATGTAGAAGAACATAGATCGCCAATGAAAGCCCAATATAGATAGCATCGGATGATTGTTGGAAATAGACGTTTCCTCATTTCCGTGAGGGAAGATCGCTGATCTATATTTATAGATTGGTGGTGGTCTATGTCAGATGTCGGAAACCTACGAAACACGTGCCAGACTCGGCACGCAGAATGATTTTAAATGGCACGCGGGAGACACACAAAAACTAAATTCCAAGACTTTTCTATAAGATGGGTGGCGTATGTTGACTTTTCTGGCTGTTGGCACTCTGAATGAATTAGAAATCCCCCTTAAGCACACTATTGACAAAAGGTTGCTGACCTCTGGTCTATGTTTTTATTTCATTACTAATATAATTGGGATCAGAACACGTACTATAATTTAAAGACAAATAATTGTGTTTTTAATGAGCAATAATTCCTTTAATTGAATGAAAAACAAAAATGCTTCATTGGTGATTATCACTAAACTTAGAGAGGCTGTGTAGTTCTAACCATATTAAAATGACCTATAAATTAGTTTTGTTTTCGAACCCTTCCTGTTTGATCTGACCAATGAAGTTCTGGTTCCTCTTACTAGTGGAAGTCGGAGTCAACTTTTTGGGTAACAGACAATCAATAGTATATTCTACATTACCAGAGATACGCCTTTGAAATGATAAAACATCCCATGCCTAGAGCAAAACGACCCGTACAATGAGAAGTTTGAAATCTTGTTTAAAGAATAAGTCACTTAAAGTTAATAGTTTTTGAAAATCTTTTTTTTTTATAACGTTTTTTCAAATTACATTAACCGTAGACTAATTACCACACATTGTGTGTTTATTTTTAATGGGTTCATAATGTAAACATGTCACAAGACATTGACCTACTTGTTGCTTCCGCTGTCATACATTAACCAATATAATTATTTTTTTTGTAACCCCAACATCGCTTTCCGTATCATTCTTTATAAAGGTTGAAGGTTAATGTGACACAGTTTAAAAAACTACTTCCTTGGCGGGAAATAAAACAGATGCACAAATCATTGAAATGAAAATGAAAAAGAATGCTGCATTGACTGTTTCCTCTTAAGAAACAAGATATCTTTTATATTGTGAATTGTGAGTTTCCTTCAACCTATCTGCCCTTTCGATTTTAGCCAGAGTGCGTCTGATTATAATACAGGAAGGTGTTTGCAATAGTTATTGTCTACTCATCTATACATCTATCTGTATATCCATAAACCCATCCCTCTTTCAATGTATCTATCTTTATATCCAGCTATCTATCTATTTATCTATATATATATATATTTCCACCTATCTATATATCTATCTATACCTGACTAGCTTTCCCTGTAGGCATCTAATCTATTAATCTATAAATCTAAAATATATAAATCTATCCCTCTATCTATCCATATATCTATCTATCTTTCTTTCCACCTGTCTGGCTATCTCTCTATCTATATATCCATCTACCTAGCTATATATATTTCCTTTAGTAAATATATCCATTCATCTATTTATATACCTAACTATCTAGCTAGCTATAGACCTCTATAGACCGTTCCTTCTGTCTATCAATATTAGCATCTATCTATCTAACTAGCTAAATATCTTTTCTTTGGTCTGTCTATCAAGTTATCTATCTATCCATCTATCCATCTATTTATCTATCTTGAAATATATCTGAATAAGTATCTATCAATATGTATTGATCAATATATTTATCCACCGCTGATTCTGTTTAGTTTATCTATCAGAATACATATCTTTTTCTATAACTAATTATCTTCCTATCCATCTAACTTTCAATCTCCGTAACTCTCTATGTAGCTATCAGTATAACAGTATAGCAAATCAATCTATCTATCTTTTTAATTACAAGTCTATATATGTCTCTCTTTCTTTAAACATAAAAAAATATAGTCTAGTGCTCTGAATAGTCTCGAGAAAGTTTGAGACTGTTAAGACATGACTATGTGTGATGTCATCCAACGTATCCCCCCCCCACACTGCCCCTCGCCATGCCCCTCGCCCACTAACTGTTTTACTGAATACAAATAAGACTTGTACGTGCTTAATAACTCAGGCGATTTCATTCATTCTGTCACTCGGAACAGATCACACCAAGGCTCATCCATCAAGGAAAAAAACAAAAATATATACCCACATACATCATCACACAAAACCACATAAAAAACCCAACTACCTTTAACCCAGCTTCTTTTCTTGTTCGCATACATTACTATCAGCTGTTTCCCGATAGTTGTGGGTTACCTTGAGGACATCAGGGACATACATTACCCCCCTCCCCTCCCCCCCCCCCCCCCCCCAACACACACACACGGTTGTGACGATGTCTTTTGAAAACGTAATACTTATATTTAGGACGTTGCTTGTGGTTGTAGTTTTTATTTTATGTCTTAGCACTTTTTTTTTTTTTTTTTTTACAATTTTACAAGTGGCAGGTGCTAAAATTAGACTTACATACCTGTGCCCTTAAGTGTTGTTTTTTATATAGTCATAAAGATATACAAAGATGTACCTTTGTGGCTATAAAAAAAGAATTACATATACCGTTGACATTTGCATAATGTTCTAGTAGCAATCTTGTAGTGGTCAAGTATTTTTATGGGTTTTAGGATAATGCTGAATCATAATTGCTCAGGGTTCGGTGAAAGTGTGACTCGAACCACGGATGAGCGTAGGACGAAATAATCTTCTTTATAGAAGGAGCGTCTGTAATGTATAAGATAAGATAATAAAGTGTTTTTGTTTGGTGGGTGTGGAGTGTCGTTCATATTATACTTCTCTTTGAGGCAGTGCTTTGAATATTAGCATCGTCGCCTGCATCAAACTGTCGTGTTCGTCTCAATCTGCACAGCTGTCTGTAGTTTTGATGTGGAAATGATTCCCGTGTTAGCCAACATTGCCGGTTAGTTTTCAATGGGTTTATGCTTTTGTAGTTGCTTTTTTTTTAAATTTCTAAGTTGTAAGTTTTTTAAAACTAAATTTATGTGTAACACTTATGTACCTAAAGAAAATGCATGATTATGGCAGACAGTTTTGAACAGAAAACCTAGACCTCTTCTGTACCCATGGGCCTCAAAGTTGGCGTAGTGGGTAAACCGCGGATACGATCACATTAAGATTACACCGGAGGGCGAACGCATGAGGGACAGCTCCCGCTGGGGATCCGAGACCCATTGCACTGCCGAGAGGCCTCGGGGTCTCGATGGAGAGAAAGCAGACGCAGCAGCCCCGTCTCACGAACCACCCGCGTGCCTGGATCCATGCACCTATAGTATAGGATTTGTGCTAACGGATGGCATTGCAGGTATACGGGCTAGCCACCACGATAATGATCCCAGGGGAACAGCGGTGAACAATCCTGAGGCTACGTAAACCTTCATCGTAACACGGCACGCCGAGCCTTCGGCCAAAGCTTTGGTGTGCCCCCCATGGCTCACTCCTAATGGCTCACTCCTAATGGCTCACTTCTAATGGCTCACTCCTAATGGCTCACTCCTAATGGCCCACTCCTAATGGCTCACTTCTAATGGCTCACTCCTATTGGCTCACTTCTAATGGCTCACTCCTAATGGCTCACTCCTATTGGCTCACTTCTAATGGCTCACTTCTAATGGCTCACTCCTATTGGCTCACTCCTAATGGCTCACTCCTAATGGCTCACTCCTATTGGCTCACTCCTAATTCCTAATGGCTCACTCCTAATGGCTCACTTCTAATGGCCCACTCCTAATGGCTCACTTCTAATGGCTCACTCCTATTGGCTCACTTCTAATAACTCACTTCTAATGGCTCACTTCTAATGGCTCACTTCTAATGGCTCACTTCTAATGGCTCACTTCTAATGGCTCACTCCTATTGGCTCACTCCTAATGGCTCACTCCTAATGGCCCACTCCTAATGGCTCACTCCTAATGGCTCACTCCTATTGGCTCACTCCTAATGGCTCACTCCTAATAGGTTACACCCTGGACTATAGAGCCCTGGGCTGCCACCCAACCACAAGGAATAGTAGATAAATTCCTTAATTAAACGTCCCAAACTAGCCTATCTCAGGGATCGATTAGTTTACCATAAGCGAACACACTTTATATCAACAAAAGACAAGCTACAACAACAACAACAAAAAAGACTTGTCAATATGTTTGTTTGGCATTAGCTGCAAGAAAAACATCTCGACAGCCTGGTTGGCAGAAGAAGACGAAGAGTGGCAGGCAGTTGGGGCTGTTCCATTTGTGAACCAAGGGGTGCACTCCGTACACATTAGTCGCATACCAACAAGTTCTGAGAAGAAGTTTGCATTTTTAATCATAAACCTATCACCCCTCTGACATATTTATGCTAGATTTGCATAAATTTGTCTTAAAATTAACAAAACATAAATTTATTTTTCTCTAATAAGTTTTTTATTGCTACTAACTTTTGTATGTGTGTTATCCGTATAACTTTATGAAGCAAGCATAATAACACCGCCCCAGTTTTATCACCAAACTGTCCAGGCTTCAAACATCAAATATCAATCATTGTCTGTCCAAGATGACGTTACCTGCTTTGTCCAGGTGTAAAAAAAAGATGTCCCTTGGAGTTGACAGCATCGTTTGTTGCTCCATGTCACGTGAAAATTAAATTATTGCCTCGTCAGCTCACCTGGGAGAGGGGAGAACGTGGTGGGGGAGGGTCCATTTGGGACACCAAAGAATTGAATCGTCTACCTTTTTTTTTTTAAAGCTGGCTAAAGCTAGCACGAGATCATGGGAAACATGCGGCCAGTGTCCATTGCATACTTTTCTTTTCTTTTACTGTTATAAGTAGAATTTCAAATTAGCTTGATGCCTGACATTTTGAGGGAAAGCGAAGACGTCAGAGCATTGTCATGGCTACACAACCCACTTGTATGTCAAGAAAACTGATGAGGATACTTTACCCTTACTTTTGCCCCTAAAAACAAACACACTTTTTGTGTGGCATTATGTGCAATCGTTTGCTATAAACGATATAGGCATACCATAAATACCTAACCTGTTGAAAGACGCTCTAGTCCAAGGATCAGCATCCTACCCCACGCGTGCCAGACTTGGCACGCCGGGACATTTTTAATGGCACGCTCAAGACTCCGAAAAAGACAATTAGACTCTTCTACAAGAAAAGAGTGGGTTTGACTTTTAGGAATGTTGGCGCGCGGGAACGAATTAGAAATCCTACTTTGGCACACCATTATCAAAAGGTTGCCGACTCCTGCTCTAGTCTATCCACAAAATTGTTGTATTGCCTTTAACAAAAGTGGTGATTTGATTCAATGAGTAACAGGGCTTGGTATACAGTGACGCCGGATGCCTTGTGCTCTATGTCCTGGAAAGCCATTTACGCATCACATCCTACTTCAGACATTCGATTTGTTTATGTAAAAAGAAATGTCTTTATTTAATAATATTTGGTCTAATATATAATAATATTTCATAATAAATAATACAATTATTATTAAAATGTTAGCTTTTTTTTTTCTATTATTTACTTATGAAGTGAATTCATAAAAGTATGCAGCGTTTTACCTTGACCTTGGTGTTTAGATAGTTTGTAAACACACCAGACAAACAAAATGACGGAAACATACTAAAGGTCCACAATTAATTGGCCCACGCTAGAATGTTTACTAACAATTTCATTAATTTTAGAAATAAAATAAAAAAGATTCTATTTTTAGATGCACCAGTTTTATAAATAAATTTAACACCAGAAAGAACAATATTTAAAAGAATAACAGCCCAATGATTAATTATTACAAACACAACTTGGCCCAAGTACATGGAGTTATCTCCCCCGTTTAAATGTTCTATTGTGGTGTTGTTATGTCCCTTGACAATTCTGTCCTATTTCCTTTTTAAAAAAATAATAAAGAAAGTTATAATCGAAAAATAGTTCATAAAAATGTGCCTATACTAAGTAATATTCTATTTAATGTTGCAGCTAAATTAGCGCTACCTTTGCAAACTTTAGATTTATTCTTATTTCAAGCTTTCGAGACTATAGGCCTATATTACAAACATTGCTTTGAAAAAAAAATGTTTTTGGCTTTTACGATGCTAAAGCTGGTCACATTTCAGGAAATCGGTTCTCTTGTCTTGTTTGCAGAAAGTTTTTTTTATATTAATCCGTCTGTACTTTTAGAAAAGACGTTTTGAGATTAGGTCTATTGCTTACACGCTTTGCTTACAATTTTTTAATTAAATAAACATAGATCTAATTGTATATATTTATACGTTAATTCATCTTCATATCATTGTTACGCAAGCCTGAGACAGTCTGAGCCGGAAAGATGCAAATAGACTGAGCACTAGAATGTAATATAAATAAGACGTAACAATTAGATCTACATTCTAAATTTAGCAATACAACACAATAATATGAATTTAGAAAACTCGTTTGAGGAACAAAATAATAAAAAAAAACAATTTTGTGTTCCTAAATCGTATTAGTGCTCTTTCTCCCCCGAGTGGCGCTCTGGCACGGAATGGGTAGTCTGTAATACTTAGAAAAATCAATTAAAATACTTATCAAATGCAAGACACACGGCAATGCATAGGGGAGGGGGGGGGGGGGGGGGTAAATCGTGTTTTTTTTCCGGACGGCAAATCAGTTATTAAAAAAAAAAAAAGAAAAAGCTTTCTAAAAATCCGTAAAGTTTAATTCTACTTGTGGTGGCAAAGTGAACTAAGCGTCGTCTATATAGCTTGGGTTTTTTTTTGTGGCAAACACGGTTTGATATTTAGAATAACTTAAACGTTAAAAAAAACTATATTTATTAACTATTGTGTCAGCCATAGATGTAGTAAACCAGTTTCAGTGGCCACGGCATACTAGTGGATATGTGGCCATCACAATGCCCAGTCGCCTTTACTTTACCCCAACTAATGCCAGTTACCCATCAGAGCCGTCTAGCCTTGAGTCTAGCCTACACTAGGATTCGAACCCAGGACCTTCGTTACGCCATTCGAACGCGCTGTCGCTCGGCCACCGTGAGAAATAGTTATAACATAGTCTAATGTTCATTGTGTGTTCACCAACATGGAAGCTGTTGGCATAAGCCACGTGATTTGGAGACCTCCTGAAGTCTATTGCAAAAGCCACATTCCTTTCTTTTACCTTTTTCTTACATTGAAACTCGTATGGCTTTGTCATTTCTGTCTTTTATCTTTTCTGGCTTTTTTTTTCTTTTCTGGCCTTTACTTGTACGGGCTATCTTATTTATGGTAATTTCTTTTACTCCCAAAGCCCGTTCGTTTTTTTTATATATTTATTTCTATGTAATGTTTCCTCCATACATTCGACTGAAATATATTAATTTAGCCCATTAATCTTTAGGAAGCAGAAAGAACATTATAATTTATCAT
Organism: Anisus vortex; assembly: GCA_949126835.1. Taxonomy (NCBI): domain Eukaryota; kingdom Metazoa; phylum Mollusca; class Gastropoda; family Planorbidae; genus Anisus; species Anisus vortex. Next base: position 8,854,565 of record OX421504.1, on the reverse strand, counting down.
CATCTCAGCCAGTCATTTGTCAAGTTCTGTTTCGCATTCAGCAAAGTTGCCATTATATTATGAAGCTTGCACAATTTTCACTTTTATTAGTAGCTGCGAATCTCTTTTATTTCGGCTTTACGTTTGTTTTTACTCCCTTTCTATTAACTTGTATTTTCTGTCTGTCTGCTTGCTTGCTTGCTTGGATGTTTGTTAGCAAAACTTTGCATCAATTTTTCGACCACTTTCCGTCGTCCAATCGAGCTGAAACTTGGGCAGCAGACTTGTCCAGACTAACAATACATCCTATCAAATTTTCAGCATCGTAGCCTTTGGAATAGTCACTAATACCTTCGACCAATTTGCGAATCGAAGAAAAAAAACATGGCTGCCTCTACAGGAAGAGACGAAAGTATATAAAATTTTCGGATATGTTCGTTTTTACGAAATAAATAGAATGAAAACGACACAATATAGCTGAAACAAAGCGAGTTTTCTTTTTATCGTTTTTGCGGGCCAAAGCTAGAACAAAAAAAAAAAGGATGCGCAAAATTTTAGTGTGGAAATTCATAAGGTATGATAAATGATATCACTTATATTTATTTTAATCTATCAAAATATAAATTAAATATAAACTTAGTTAACAAAGAAAGGAAGTATAATAAAAACTTTGTTTTATAGGTTAGTTTATTTAAATTTAAAATAATAATTTGTGCGTGTTTAAACAGATTTCTAATATTATTACGTCTATGAGTTTTATATGGTTTTATGTTTTGCACTTAGCGGGATAATATTAAAGTATTTAAGTAAAATAAAGTATTCCTGTAGGACCAAATTGATCCAAGGTGCCGGCGAACCAGCGTTCACCAGTTTCTGCGGCAAAGGCATACTAGGGGATTGTATGGCAAGGACAATGCCCGGCCGCCTTTATTTTACCACAACTTAAGTCAGGTATCAATCAGAGCTGAGTGGACTCTGAGACACCTTCCAGAACAAATCCTAGCCTTCACCAGGATTCGAACCCAGGACCTTCATTACGCCCCCCTATTTAAGTATTTAGGCTTAAGTTTAAAGACTTAATAGAGTTAATAATATTTTTCTTTTCTTTGAGACGCGAAGGCAGTAGATTTAGAGAACACGTGTTTGATTTTAGACATCAATGAAAGAAGGAGACTTTCTCAACAAATTTTAATTTCCGACGTGAATAGCAGTAAATACTGAACAAGCCTTTCGGCTCTTAAAACTAATCGCCTTTAAGCAATAGACCTACTTTTTAGCGCCCCGCTCTCGCACCAATCACTCATTTCTCCAAGCTAAGATGAAAGGGACGATCTACTTGTCCCAGGCATACCTCAATCATCCCTCCATTTATTGGAACACAAGTCTCCGCCACTAGTGGCGATCGCATTTGAAGGCAAACAGTCACATCCGACAGGAAAACAATCTTTCCGTTGACACTTGTAAAGGAGGAGGAGAGGGTGGGGGAAGGGATTAACCCAGTTCTTGCCTAACCCCATGCTACGTAATTTTTGGAAGATGATTGATCAAAGTCTCTTCGTCGGATCCAATACACTGTCAAACACACACACACATACACACTCGTACACTAGGACACAGAAAGGTAAAAGCTCAATGTTAGAACACGTCTGAGTAATAAAGGTGACAGAGTGTATTACATCCAGTCATTGACATCATACGCCTTGAAGTCTATATTATACATATCAAGTGGTACATACATCCTTCTATACTATATTATTATTTTAAAAAAAACAACTTTGTTTTCTTTTGTTTTATCGTTTTCCAAAGAGTTTTGATGTATATGAATACACTTAATCTGTCTCTACCATGATCTGAAAAAACAACACAGAAAGAGTGCATTATGATGTACCTGTGAGTCATGGTGTTTATAAGTTGTGCCTTTGTAAAGGTTTTTAAAAAATATTTGGTTGAACCTCGTCAAATCGCAATGTCGGTTTTTAAATACGTTTTGAAATTTTTCCCCAATCATTCTTTAATGTAATCATTTTGATATTCTGATATTGTGATATTGTGATATTCTGATATTCAGATATTCTGATATTCTGATTTCTGATATTCTGATATTCTAATATTCTGATATTCTGATGTTCTGACATTCTGATATTCTGATATTCTTTACGCCAAAGTTATCAAAGACCAATAGTTACCTGGTTTAAGTGTTAACTAACACTGTAGTAATAATACATGAAGTCTGTCTTAGAAATACAACACAATAATTTATTAGAATATTTTATAGGCAGTGACAGTTCGTGTAGTTACTAGTTCTTCTTGAATGGTTTCTGGGCACGGAATGGGTTGACTGAACTACTGAGGAATACCAACCATTTAGCATGATTTAAAACCTAAATTTGGGATTTTTTTTTTTTTTTTTTTTTTGGGGGGGGGGGGGGGGGGGGAAACCGACCACGGTTTGGGAAAGTTTGTTTTAAAAAATCTCCATCAAGCCCCCCCCCCCCCCCAGCCCCCACCGCACACTGTTTTGCTCTTGTGTCACCCAGTCGTCTGACACTGACATTAAATCAGTCTCATTTTCCTGTAGATCTGCCAGCGACACTGGTGCCCAATAGAACAGCAAGCATAAGTCCTCCCCAACTGTAAAGTACACGAAACTCTCAAAAGTGCTTCACGTTGAATGTAATGAACAAGTAAAGTTGCTTGTTCTGAACACACCGAACAATAAAAGCTACAACATTGTCAAACCAGAGGTTTTTTAAATGTGCATAAAATATCCTAAATGTGACATTTTACAATGTCCTGTGTTGACATATACTATTTTGTTCTGTGCACTGAACTCCCAGTTGATATAAACAGTAATTATAGTTTATATCGTTGCTTTATTTCTATTTATAACATCTTTTATTTATGTCCATCTATATGTGCTTTTGGTGTTTTAAAAAGGCTATTATATAACTACTTTTGAAATTTGAGAAGAATAAAGGTATTTGGATGATTGACACGGGGAGATTACTTGAGACGAACTAACGCCCGCCATTTCAGTCAGACTCATCAATTTTAACATTTAGGGTCATTTTTCAAGTTATTCTGAGTTCTCTTGGCTTTTTGAACTTTCCTGCAAAATTGATTTCTTTTTTTTTTAACACTTCGTGTATTGGTTTTCAATGTAGGACGACATGGGGTTGTCTCCCTGAATAATGCACGTTGCAACTGCGCGCATGCGCTTTATGCGAATCCGGAAATTCTCGTGTTTTCATATTAAAAGAGAAATGTCTGCCACGTTGTAACTACATTTGCTTTACTTGCCTTTTATCAAAACTCATTTTCAAAAACGAATACGAATTATTAAAAAACATAATTATTATTTAACAAATCATTATAAATAGCTATAACCTATTATTGAAACCAAAATATAAATTTACATTTTGACTGTAATTGTTATGCTTAAACTGTTATCTTTCTGGGTAGCAAACAGTTTTTAACACTAGTTAATTGATCTATTATAGGTCTACATTTTATAGATCATGGATACATTTTAATAAATAGCGTACATACTTTAGTTTTGGGGGGGGGGGGAAGTGTCGTTTTTTTTTACTAATAATATTAATGTGATAAGTAATAAAATTATGTAGGGCTATCTATAGATTTATAGGCAATGACAGAAGGATAGGCGAACAGACGGGCAGATAGATAGATACATAGACAAATAGAGAGACAGGTAGATTATATATATATATAGAGAGAGATATATATATATATAGATAGATAAATAGATAGATAGACAGACAGATAGATGGATAGATAGACAGATAGAGAGACAGATATATTTTATATATATATAGAGAGAGATATAGATTGATAGAAAGATAGATAGAAGGATAGATAAATAGATAGATAGATAGATAGATAGATAAATAGATAAATAGATAGATAGATAGATAGATAGACAGATAGATAGATAGATAGATAGATAGATAGATAGATAGATAGATAGATAGATAGATAGATAGATAAATAGATAGATAGATAGATAAATAGATAGATAGATAGATAAATAGATAGATAGATAGATAGATAGATAGACAAATACATGTTTAAAAAACTGAGGAGAAACGTGCACTACTTACTACAAAGTAAGACTTACTTTCACGATATATTATTTTAAAGTACACAATAAATTGTTGTTGTTTTTTGTTTACTCCTAGGTCCTGAAGCTCCAGTCACCAGTAAACACCACTGGGCATACAAAGGACCAGAAGGTAAACATATAAAACATAAAGACAACAATATGTCGCTATAGCTAGAGAAAACAATTTCCTTGATAAATGAGATCATATATTATGGACTAGACTTTCATGACCAGTAGCTTATTTAAAAAATTGTTGTTAAGTTTTTTTTTTGTCTGGCAGTTATATAGCGAAAATTAAGACTAAGCTCGTTATTTATTTTTATATTTTTTTTGTTGTAGTTTTTGGAGCGAGAGGGTTAATATTATATTATAATGAAGTAAGAGTGCATCCGTTTCGCTTTCCGAAATTATATAAGGCGATTGTGTGACTAGACACCCAAAAAATAAAAACACACTGTTCGTTATAAAATTGTGCTTTTTTTTAAAACCAATCCAATGTACTTAGCCTTTAATTGTACGTGATTTAAAAAAAAGGTGTGGACAGTAAATGGGAAGAAATAGGATATTATTGGCGCATAAAAAATTATTTTAAGTATAGCCAAAGTCTATAATAAGATGAACCGCTTGCTCTTTTTTTAGAGCTCATATGTTCTTTTTTTCCGTGCGTAAAAAACAATAAGGCTGTCTTGAATCACTTCTAAGCTTCTACGTTTGCATTAAAGGTTCGCCCTGTATACAACTTTCGATTTGAATCTTAATTTTCCATTGAGAAAATCTTAGCGAATTACTAAACAGGAAGTCTAGAGAACTTAGTGCGATCGGAAATTCCGAAACTAGGTGTTTCAAGTTATCAAATAGCAGAAATAATCAAAGCAAGCGGTCCCTCTTATTATTATAGTCTTTGGTATTGCTCAATGTTCAAGAAATATAATGTTTACTTATATAAATGTGTCTAAATGTGCACTATAGGTCCAGATTCATGGCACGTCCATTACAAGTACTGTGCCGGCGAGAGGCAGTCTCCTATTGATATTGTGCCGCTGTCCTGCGAGTACGACCCAGGACTTGAGCCGTTCATTCTTGACCACTTCGACGCCACCAGCGCCCGCACCGGCCCCTGCGTCCTCAACGTGACTAACAATGGACATGCTGGTAAGTCGATAGCTCAAGTCCATTGGTGGATGGATGGATGGGTGGATAAATGGATGGATGGATGGATGGATGGATGAGTGGATCGATAGAGGGCTGGCTCGGGGTGGATGGGTGGACGGGTGATAAATAGATAGATAGATAGATAAGTATATATACGATAGATAGATAGTTGATAGATAAATTAGTTCAGCGTTCACCAGTTTCTGAGGCCACGGCATACAAGTGGAAGTGTGGCCAGCACAATGCCCAGCCGCCTTTACTTTTCCCCAACTAATGTCAGGTACCCATCAGAGCTGGGTAGACTCAGGGACGCCCTCAAGCCCTGGGGGAAAATCCCGGCTTCACCAGGATTCGAAGCCAGGACTGTCGGATCGCCAGTCGAACGCGCTGCCGCTCGGCTACCGTGCCCCTTGATAGATAAATAGATGATAGATAAATAGAAAGAGAAAGAGCGAGAGATTGATAGATATATACATATTGAGATAGATAGATAGAAAGTGATTATTAGGGAGGAGAATTAGAAAGATAGACACAAATTGATAAAAATAGATAGATGCACCTATTCTAATTTGAAATATTCATGTTTTACAAAGTAAAGTACTTCCAAGAATAAAGCAATATATAATTCATATGTTCTAACAAAAACTATATTATATATTTTTCCTGCACTTAACAGTTATAGTTTATGCATGCATTTTAATATGCATTTAACATTAGACCTAATTTCTAACTACACCAGATTGGGGGGGGGGGGGGGAGAAATGGCCACCAAAATTACCGCAGTCTAAATTTAGCTCCAGTAGGCGTGATCAGAGCGCAACTTCCGGCGTCACGTCACGTCGAACAAGCGCCACGGTGATGACGTCAATCCGCACGCTTCGCTTGCATACTCTCTAAGCACATTTGCATTTTTTTTTTAATTAATTAACATGAATGACGTAGACAAAGTCAACATTTTGCCTTTTTTAGGCAGACGTGCCAGGTCAACATGTCAATAAAGAGGCACTTGGTGCTATTTTTAAATTCACTGACATTAAGACATGCATTAAAAAACAAAACAAAACAAAAAAAAACAAAGTTAATTTTATCCAAGGAAAAGACATCCGCATTGCTTGAGTTACAGCTAAATTTCATTTTATGAATATAGAAGCAAATTTTTAAGACCATACGGATAGTTTAGAACAGGGGTCGGGAACCTTTTTGTCTAAAACAGCCATGGATACCACATATTTTGAAAAGTAATTCTGTGAGAGCCATACATTATGTTAAAAACTAAAAATTCAAGTAAATGTGTGCATTTTGTGTAATTTCAACACTAAAAGTACAATAATTATGTCTCTGAATTCTTCTGATGCTGAGCTGCAGTAGACTTTAGCTCATTTGTAGAATGAAATATTGATATGCAATTAATATGTAGATCAAAAAGTCTAAAAAAATATTTTTTTTAATAATCGAACATTTTTCTGCGAGCCAGATGCAGCCATTAAAAGAGCCACATCTGGCTCGCGAGCCATGGGTTCCCGACCCCTGGTTTAGAATATAATCTTGTCTTTGTATTGTCCTTTGAAGCAGATTGGGGGAAAATCTAATCTTTTTTTTTAACTTTAAAATCACCCTATTGTTAATTTAATTATTTTCTACAATTTTGGGGAAAAAAATTAAATTGTTAAACTGTTGAATCTCTCAGTAGTGATAACTTTAGGGCTTTTTAGTACTGCAGAACCAAATTGGGAAGGAAGAGAGGGGCTGGGGGCTTTAGGATGCTTAAAAAATGAATAGCATTGTGAAGGAGTGAAGCCTGAATTTTTTCCATGAGGGAGGGGAGGGGGCTGAAATTTTACGTGACATTTTGTTCGCGAATTCGGTGAATTTTTTTTTTCATCTCTAAACAAATTTCACATAATTTTAGGGGGTCGTGCGGCTTAGAATTCTGTGTTTCGTCGCCCCTGGCCCTTGTTTGCGTGTTTCGAGTGAGGTCAAGTCCTTTCTAAACAAAACAGAGCAACTGAAAAATACATTTAAAATTATGATAACTTCTTAGAAAGCCATTTAAAATTACGAGAATTTCTGAGAAATTACGAGAATTTCTGAGAAACACATTTAAAATTACGAGAATTTCTGAGAAATTACGAGAATTTCTGAGAAACACATTTAAAATTACGAGAATTTCTGAGAAATTACGAGAATTTCTGAGAAAATCTGCGACTTATATTTCTATTGACAGTTCACAATCGGACATCAAACCCAGAATCTACTGTTCGCCAGCCTAATGGGCTGCCATCGGCCACTGTGCCTCAAGACCTAGAGAAACCCAGCAAATAAAACTTTATGTTTACAAATGCAAGAAATACCGCCTAAACTTTTTGTCCCGAACGGGTTGCCATGACCGAACCAGGAAAACCTACCACTTAACATCTTTTAAAAACCCGAAATCAAAATGCAGGAGTAGACTTAACCCAGGGATTAGCATAGGGCGGCGCAGTTAATCTTCCGTAAAGCACCTGTAACATATATTATACGATAAGAGAATCGTTTTGAATATTCAAGGAAGGATTAAGTGGAATGTCTCACAAGTCCCAACATAAACTAGTTGTAACTTAACTATAATACATCGGGGGAATTCCCCAAAAGGGCTTCTTTCTGACTTTTCTAGGAACCGTAACCCATCAAGGAAAGAAAAAAAGCAAGTCGCACTTTAGTTTGTAGAGAGCTGTGTCTGTATACGTCTTAGCGGCTCCAACACGCTGTACGGATATCACAACGTTGTGACAATTCTGTTACTCCCCCCTGCCCCTCACACACACACCTAGCCCCCACCCCCACCCCCATCCGGTCCTTCTCCCACCAAGAGTTCTTCCATCGTTTCCTTGTCCGTGTGACAAGACTACAATAAATTACCATTTTGTTATATTTATTAAAGGAATCTCATTATGTTGTTAGATTATGTATGGCTCGACGACACCCCCCTCCCCCACCATTCGCCTACCTCCACCCATGACAGTCTTTCTATTCTTTCAAGGTGTTAGGTAAACAATTTAAATAATGTATGAAATATGTCACATTCTTTATCCATGATGTCACTGGTTACTTGACCTAGTTTGATAAAAAAAAACATCCACCGTATATATTTTTTTCCTTCTTATTGGACATGCGTGAACTTTTAGCCTTGAAATTATTATTTTTAAATACAAATAACATGCTACATGTTTGGTGGGGCTTTTTTATGATTGCTCTGTAGGCTTTGGCTTAGAGCAAATATACACTAAGCCTTTATTTGCATTGGTCTTTAGATATAGACATGGGCCAACACAACGTCCCTTAACAATTATTTGGCTTATTTTACAAGCGACAGACAAATGACAGCCTCATATGAAGTAATAACTGTAAAATTTCTCTACAAATTTTTTCTCCAAATGTATTTCTTTTAATCACGTCCAATCTCTGTGTGTCATTTGCAGCCAGTGTGAGAGTCTCTGGCGACGACCTGACCATTCGGGGCGGCGGCCTCCAGGGCGTTTACAAGACGGCGGAGTTCCATTTCCACTGGGGCAGCACGGATGACCAGGGGAGTGAGCACGCAGTGGATGGACACAAATTTCCACTTGAGGTGAGTTCGATATAATGTTTTATCTGATCCCAATGACACTCCAGATTAATGATATACCCGTGCATTTATTGTTATATAATATGAAAGCTATAGAAAATAACTTCTGAATGTTGATTTACATCAACTATTGCGATCGTGTGGTCAGCACAATGCCACGTATCTAGTAATATTAATATTCTAAAAATATTAGGATATCCATTTCTTCTCTTCCTCCCTCCTTCCCTCTCTCTCTCTCTCTCTCTCTCTCTCTCTCTCTCGCTCTCTCTTCCCCCTTCTCTCTAACACACTTTCAGTATCTCTTTTTACGATATTCAACCTTCATGTGTACTATTCTACAGATGCATGTAGTGAACTATGCAGAGAAGTACGGAACAATCAAACATGCCATGAACAAACCTGACGGTCTGGCTGTTCTGGGTGTCTTCTTCCAGGTAATCCTCATTCAAGAAAAGTTTTTATAAGATTGTTCATGACACAAAGAAAGGTTATCCCTCCTCCCCGACCGCTCCCCCTCACCCTTTCCAAAAAGACAAAAGAAGATGTAAGATTTGTTTGTCTTAACCCTTCCCGTACCGACCTACTTCTATCTATGCTGCCTTTAGTTCCGCTATATACGCGCCCGGGACTGTAAGGGTTAAATTGGTTTTATGTATCCTCAAAACCCTCTTTCTCTCTGTCTCCCAATCTAAACAGCTCCCAAACTCTATATAACTATCTCTAACCTTTATCTCAGAATCTCCAAATGCAACTAGCTCCCAATTTATATCTCTAATCTCTAAGCTATCTTCCGATTTCTAATTTTTCTCTAATCTTTAATTATCTTCGTTTCCTTTTCTGCTTGTTCCAGTTGAGTGAACAGGACAACCCAGACTTTGCTGCCCTGGACGAGGCCCTCAAGCACGTCCACAAAGCAGGTGAGAGACCATAATCCCCGGCCTGATACGTTCGGATTTTACATCCCCTGAAACTACAATCTAGACTTTTTCAAACGTAACTTGTAAATTAGATATATAGACTACACGATAAATATATATATATATAAAGTCCGTTCTATTTTAGAAGTACACTAAAAAAAAGTTAAAGATATTTGAACGTTTTCAAATTCGGCCATACAAAAAAATAATAATACAATCGTGAGCGCGAAGTAAAGATATTTTAAATACTTTCATAGATAATAGACAATTTTATTCGCTTTTTAATTTGTCCTATTGATTTGTTAGTTACAAATTGTTAAAACGATGAACCATGCAAGATTCGAGAGTTTGCCCATTAAGTTGGAATCTGACAGTCATATATTGACTATACAAAGATTAGAATTAATTTAAGATTGCTTGTAACATAGCCTAAGTGCCCGCCATTTTTACTATTTGGGTTTAAATGCATTCATGGTGCGTATCTACGCAATAAGTAAAAGTACTCTTTCTTCCCTACTGGCATCCGGGCATGGAATGGGTTCCCCGAACAAACCAGGAGAAAACTAGTAGGCCTAAATTATCATCATTTAAAACATTAATAAAATGAGTAGACTAAACCACAGTTAAGCGTAGGGCTCAATAACCGTCTGTATAGAACGGGCGTCTGAAATTTGTAAGATAAGATACGTGTTTAATACGAATGCTCAACCTAAAACTGTGTTAACTTATTCTACAGGAGAACATAACCTGGTGGAGCAGTTAGTCCTGCGGACACTCCTTCCGAGTGACCTGTCCAGATATTGGCGCTACAACGGCTCCCTGACCACGCCCTACTGCTTCGAGTCCGTCATCTGGACAATGTTCACGGAGCCCCAGAAGATATCACACTCCCAGGTAAACTATCTGGATATCTTAAAGTCATTTCTGCAGCGGCATTACTTTTGTTTTAAATACTCACGCTGAAATCATTCAACCATCAGAAACTATAATTGTTACTGTACGAAAGACACAAGTGAGCAATGGTAGTACAGTGAGTAATCAACATGCCCTGTTGCTCACGCCTAAGAGCAGTCATTACTAAACAACCTTTCTTCGGTTGTGTACATTGAGTAAACACTCGACTTATGCTGTCTAAAGGCAGAGGGTTAAATTACAAATCCAAAAGTCTCCGTCTCAAGCCCTGTAAGGCCGGATCCCCTTCTTTTTAATTGTATTTCTTGGGTGCACTCTTTAGCTCTGATGCTTACCCAACAACCAGTGGTGTAGAAAGGTCTTTGGGGCTCTTGTACGGAGACTCGATTACCTGTCCTTGACCAGGCTAAGTCTCTAATTAAAAATTGGACTCTGCTCGCTGTCATTTACGACCGCCTCACCTTTATAATTTGCACCAACTTGCACAATCTATCGAGGTATCGAGGATATGAAAATAACAGGGAGCCATGGGTTTTTCTAATTGGGCATACCATCCCCTATAAGCGGTGGCTTAATAGACTGGTGAACTCTGCTTCCTCAGTCCTATAGATCTTCAAAGTCTTAAATAATAATAATAATAATAATGAGCACTTTTATAGCGCAACTATCCATGCTATAATAGCATGCTCAGTGCGCTGTCATGACATAGATACAAGAGCACAAATTAGACAATGATTACTTAAACATATAGGACTTTAGGTTCTTTTTAAAAGACTTTGCTTCAGTTTGCCTTAGTGAAATAGGCAAATTGTTCCATAATACGGGCGCCACCGCCTCAAAGGCGCGCACTCCAAAGGTTTTCTTTCTATGTCCAATAAGACTGGGAGTCCTAAGTAATGACTTTTCACTTGAACGGAGATCTCTTGCTGGAACATATGTTGTAAGAATGTTTTGAATAGGTGCAGTGCCATCCAAGCAGCTGAATGCCAGGGAAAGAAGCTTAAATTCAATTCGCTTTTGCACGGGGAGCCAGTGGAGATCCCTAAGTATAGGGGTGATGTGAGCGGACCTCTCGACCAGAGATACTATGCGTGCAGCATTGTTCTGCACCTTCTGGAGTCTCTCAATCTGCTTTTTTGGAATCCCCCACAAGCAGCTGTTGCAGTAATCAAGTCTTGAGAGAATAAGAGAGACGGCAACAGCATTTGCTGTTTTCTTGTTTAGATGAGGTCGCAATTGACCTAAGGCTCGTAATTGCATAGAGCATGCCCGGACGACAGAGCTGACATGGGTAGTCATTGAAAGTTTACTGTCAATAAACAAGCCAAGATCTTTTACATAGTCAGATAAGGTAATTTCAGCATTGCCAACTTTTATTGCTTCTAGCTTAGAGGTTTTAAGTTTAGCATGAGACCCACACAATATTGCCACTGTTTTATCATCATTTAGCTTTAGCCTATTTTCCACCATCCACGATTTCACTGACAGGCAGCAGTCTTCAAGAGATTTTACAGCCGCAGCACAGGAAGCAGGATCAGGATTGAAACTAATGTATAATTCCGTGTCGTTAGCAAATAGCTTACGATTTACGCCATGGGTACTAATGATTTTGCCGAGTTTACTAGTATAGATAGAGAATAGTATAGGTCCCAATACAGAGCCTTGTGGTACTCCGCACCTCAGTGGTGTGCTCTGCGAAGAAGCTTGTTTTACCACAACATATTGGGTCCTATCCTCCAAATAAGACGTGAACCACCGCAGCGCATTACCCGTGATGCCCATCTCCTTTTTAAGCCTGGCTAGAAGAAGCTCATGGTCAATTACGTCGAAAGCTGCACTTAAGTCAAGCAACACTAATAGTGATAGTTCGCCACGATCAGCACTACAAAGTACATCATTTAGGACTCGCAGAAGTGCTGTTTCGCAACTGTGGCCATGACGATAGGCAGATTGGAACGGGTCAAGTAGATTATTAGCATTAAGATGCTGCACAAGCTGTTGCGACACAACTCTCTCAAGTATTTTAGAAATAAAGGAGAGATTTGAGACCGGGCGATAGTTATTGCAGTCATTCATATCTAAGCCATTTTTCTTCAGGAGGGGCTTAATGATCGCCGTCTTGAATGGGCGTGGAATTTTGGCAGACAGTAGGCAGGTGTTTATAATACGTACCAACACAGGAAGTAGAATGTCCATGCATGTCAGCACAATTTTGGTAGGGATGGGGTCAACAGTGGAATAAGTAGGTTTAGATGATAGAATAGTACGTTTAAGTCCTTCCTCACAAACAGGGATGAGTTCCACTAATGGGATACCTGCGAAGACATCATCCACTAGGGGCAAAGAATCACGCTCTTCAAAGCTTTTCCTAATTTTCTCAACTTTGTCAGTAAAGAATTTGCTAAGTGTTTCCGCTGCTTTCTCACTGCTCATGTCAGGCAGAACGGGGGTTTCAGATCTTTTTCCAAGAAGATCATTGACAATGGAGAACATCTTGCGTGAGTCCGTTCCTGCAGACTTTAGAAGAGATTGAATATGAACCGACTTTTCATGCCTGATCACTTGAGCGAACCTATTTCTTTCTTTCCGAAATATTTTTTTGTCACATTCAAGTCGAGTTCTTCTCCAACGCTTTTCAGCTAAACGACGGATTGACTTCGCTTTCCGAACTAAAGGGGAGTACCAATAGGAGTCCGGCCTGTCACTAACAAGTTTTTCCGTCACTGGGGCGTAGTCATCCAGTAAAGTGGAGAGAGTCTGGTTGTACAGGAGGACCAGGTTTTCAGGATCACTTGATTGTGACTTAACCAATTCTGATTTAGTAAGACTATCTCGAAAAGAATACATATCGATATTCTTAAGATTCCTCGTCTTTATCTTTTTTCTCCCAGCAACTGGTCTTTTCATATTTGTCTTTAACCGCACAAGGAAGTGATCAGACAGAAGGAGGTCCTCAACACTCACAGAGTGGACAAATACCGGTATGTCAGATCTAGAGACCACCCAATCTAGGATGTGTCCAGCTCTGTGCGTTGGTTTGGAAACATGCTGAGTTAAGTCAGCAGAGTCAAATAATTGCTTAAGCTGATGAGTGTGGTTGTTTTCTGGATCATCCCAGTGGAAATTAAAGTCACCTAAGATCAATAAGCTCTTGTTTTTGATAGATGATACAAGGTTCCCAAAATCGTCATGAAAACTGCTTTCCTTTATCTGATTTGCGACAGAAGGCGGAGGTCTATATATAACAATGATTCGAACAGTTTGTTTGCCTTGGGAGATCACGAAGTTCATGCATTCAAATGAGGAGTAGTTCATATCGTTACAAAGCCTCACAGTCAAGGCAGATCGATAGATCACTGCTAAGCCCCCACCACGTTGACCAGTTGAGCGGGGCTTTTGAAAAAAGACATAGCCAGTAGGCGTCATCTCTCTAATTGCTGGTTCATCACCCCCCTCATGCAGCCAAGTCTCCGTGATGATCATAATATCAAGTGATTTTTCAATGATAAGGTCATTGATGAGGATAGCTTTCTTTACTGAGGACTGCGCATTTAGAAGACCTATCGTGACATTACTAACTGTAGATATTGTATGGATGTCATCTTCTATCTGCTTGGGTAGTGTTTGTGAGAGGGAAAGGACATCCTCGGAGCACGACAGCGGTTTGCCATGCCAAATACGATGCAAACGACCAGCTCTCGTTCCTCTTCTTTTCGGTATGTGAACCCCTACACCAAGCCGGCGAGTAGAAGGATAAATACTGTTTGTAGTATGTATTAACACTTGAAACAGAATATTATAAGCAGATAGATGGTGCCTGATAGTTGACAATATAATAAAGGCAGATAAGAAAATAACTAGTGTGGCAGTCGTCATCTCTTTGTTTACAAATAGTGGTGACGGTAGAGTTATCAAGCGTAGCGAGATGGAACACAGTACTCTTTGTTTACAAATAGTGGTGACGGTAGAGTTATCAAGCGTAGCAAGATGGAACACAGTACAGAACTGTGAGAACAGTTCACCTTATAAACCACAAGTTAGAGTGTATGGAAACACCAAAATCAATTGATAATCAGTTGATAATTAACCAGGTCCAAGACCATCAATAGAATATTACACACAATGTCATAGACAAAATCACAAGTGATGCACTAGTACAAAATTTAAGTAAATAAACAAGGATTTAATCACAGAAAAAGTCCAAAAACAGTCCAAAAACAGAGACTGAAACAAAACACTGCTGCCTGCTGGCGCAAAACACAATTTAAATTAATTTTAATTACATTGGTTGCTAGGTAGCTAAAACTAAGACATGGGTAAAACTACGCCTAATGTAGCCATCAACTTTACTCTGGAGCTATTCGCTCGAGAGGTTGGTATGTATAGCAAGCTAAACATTCAGACATTGATTGAAATAATATGAACTTTGAATACCTTTGAACGGAATGTCTTTGTCTTTCTGCAGTTGGAAACTCTCCGCTCACTGTTGCACGAGGAGGGACACGAGATGAACGACCGCGGCTTCCATCACACAAACACCCCGACCCGTTTGATGGACAACTGGCGCCCCCTTCAGCCCCTGCACGGGCGCCGGGTGACCAGGAGCTTCCCTGACGCCAGCAGCTACATGGGCCTGAGGGCGGGGTTCCGCCCGGCGCCTGATCACCCTACGACCGAAGCCACGGCCAGTAACGGCTTTTCCACGACAGCCAAGCCGGCGAGTGCGCCCAGCGGGCAGCAAGCAGGCGTGAATTCGTCGCCGCAGGGCGTGGAGCCCATTGTCCAGAACGTTCCCCACCCGACTCCCGACCACATGTCCGGCAACCAGATTTATGCAAACGCTGCGGCGCCCGGAAACAACAACCTGTTCAACAACCGCGTTGGGCCGCCGTCCAATCACAAGTCGCCAATAGAAACCAGCGACACAAGGCATGCAGCTTTGACGCCTTCTGCGACACATTCGTCCATGGTAACGACACACCGCACGGTCAACAACAACAATGAAAACTCCGTTCACGGCTTCTTCCCTTTCGGCTACTCCCCCAACATCCAAAACGTACTCTACGATACGAAGCAAGACCCGAATAAAATGCTGACCTCTGGCGCCAACCCAGTCAGAACGATAGGAAACGCCCAGCCTCAGACTTCGGACTCTCAGAAAAATCCTCAGGCTCCGGAAGCGGTGAATAAGGGCAACGCGGAGTCAACGGCGAAACTAAATCCGCAAGCCGTGAACAATTCTAGCAGTTTGTCAGACCGCTCTACGTCAGCTCAGTCCGGCCCTGAACTCGGACAAACAGCCAGCGTCCAGACAGTGGTGCCCTTGGCCAGTACAACGTTTTCGCCTGGAGCCTCCCGAGGACCATTTGAAAACATCTTTCGGGGAAATAACCAGGGACGTCCCGACAGCATGCGACCATCTCAGCAACGGAACTATCCACAGCAGTTGGGTTCGATTGTACCTTCAGGCCAGCCGGCATGGCAGCAGAACAGTTACGTTGACCAGGATGCTAGGAGGCCTCAAGCGTCCGCGGGCTACTCCCCCAACTCGTTATATCCCAACGGTCAGCGTGATCCACCACAGTCGGATCAGATGTCTTCCGAGCACCTCAGATCTCTCCTGGACAAGCTGGCAGTCACCAACAGAATCAACACTCGCTACAGCCCTTCCAACTCTGTCCATCAGCAGCCGACGGCGTACAGCGGCGCTAACTCTGTTAGCGGAAACCCAGAGTTCTCGGCCCCCATACGGGACAGGGACGGCAACTTGCTGATGATCAACAAAGCCAACGGCGATGTTTACGTGGTCAGGCGGGCTTACGGTGACGGAAATCAGCCGTCCGGCAACTTTTACTCTCAACAGCAACACTATCCGCATCCGCAGCAGCAGGAACAGTACCACCAGTCGTATAACGTCATATCCGGCTCCAACGCCAAGCAGGACTTCGCAGCTTCCCCCGCGATAAACCGTGGCGCGCCCAGGGAGTCGCCCTACTCCTCATCCATATACCTCCCGCGCCTAGATCGACCTGTCCGCATCAGCAGCCCGTACTACGACCGCGTCAACAGCGCCATGAACCTTCAACGGCTTTCTCAGGCCCCCACTCAACCGTCTTCGTATCAGTTTCCGCCGCAGCACCCTCCCCAGTACCAGCGCCCTGGGTACTACCGCCGAAGCATCGACCCCAGGTACCTTGGCTGAACACGAAACATCAGCTAAGCCTGTCATACACTAATCAAAGCGAAATCATGCTAGAGAAACTTTGAAGACTTCTCAATTCAGTGGCTCCCAACGCTGCTTAGTTTCAACTACTGAAATCTGCATACGACTTCCTGACTGGGCATTAGTTCCAAATTATCATAATAACAATCAATGATATAGGGATAAAACATTTCTGTGTGTATAAGATAGACCTATAGGAATGTAAAATTTTTGTATAAGATAGAGCTATAGAAATTCAAAATTTATTTAAAAAGCAATCTATTTACTTCTTTAAATTTACTGTCTTATTTTAAATTTTTGATTACAGCTATTCTGTTGTTATTGGTTTATACGTATATAGATCTATGATAATGTTATATTATTTAATCTACTTTAAAATGGTTCAATTATAGATTGAATAAATAATTCATAGTAATTTCTGGCCCGGTGATATTGGATGCTTCCTATGTGCAATATGAATACATGAATGCATAACATGTGAGAGTGTGTTTCTTGGAATCGTTCGTTTGCTTATTCTGTCTTCAGCTAATAGCGCAGCAATAGCTACTCTTTCCATACGTAAAGTCAAGCCGAGCCATAATGTTACGGCATACAGTATGGCGAAACGTATAGGAAGAGATAAGACGTTCTAGTCGAAACAAAAGCACAGAATCGCCATTTCAGAGAGAGAGAGAGAGAGAGAATAATAGAGATCGAAAAAAAGAGAGAGAAGAGAGAGAGATTGAAAACGTAAGAGAGAGTAAGAAAGAAGAGGCGTAAGTAATGAGTGTATAAATGTCTTTACTTTCGAGTATATCAACACTTTAACAATATGTACCACATAGCAATTCAATACAATAAATCTACATAATGCAAACGTCTAATGTCTCAGACACACTATATAAATGATTTGTTATGACCATTTCCTTGTTAATATGTTTCATTATTTAGCAATGTTATTTATGTACTTATTAAGTTTTGTCTTCCTGTTATTATAGAAATAATATAGTATTTGTATGTACTAATTTTCCCTTTTTTTTCCCGTTAGTTTAGTTTGCTATTTCTAGTAGCATAGTCAACTTGTTAAAAACAATTTGTTTTATTTTCTTTCTCTAACAATGTTAATTTATTAGAAAAAAATGTACAGTTTATGTGGAACCCATTCTTTTATGTATATTATATAGTTTTACTAGTTGGTGATTTACTTAATGTAAACATGGTCATTTATTAATCAGTAAATGAAACCCATAAACCCATGTTGTAGTTTTTTAATCTAATGCTTAGAATCGTACTAATAATATTAATATATCTGTTGTTGACTTAAAAATGTTCAAAGCCTTTATTCATTTAATAAAACACTAAGTGAAACCTATGTTTGTTTATGAAATTTTTGCTGCCATGGTTACCTTTTCCTTTTCATGGGATTTTTAACTTATTCTTTATGATTAGTATTTTCCCTGCTCTAACATTAGCTATACCTTTTGATGTAATATATAAAACACTAGTTCATTTCTAGATGCTTGGTTATAAGTAAAGCGAACTTTATTAGCGTTTATTTTACAATATATATATATATATGTTCAAGTACAGAACCAAAATGGAGGCGCTGGGATCTATATTTTATAGAGTGGTCAAATAGAAACAAATTGAAACGCAGCATACCCACTGGGAAAATATCCGAAAAAGAAGCAATAGAAGCAGCAGTCAACATACTCTCAAACTAGGCGCCAAACATCAATATAGTCATACTCGTAGATTCTAAAAAAGTTATACAATCTATACAGGGCCCAAAAAAACACACAACAAATTCCGCTCAGAACAGCCCTTCACAAACTGAACCAAAACACAAAGGAAACAGTATTGCAGTGGATACCAGGACATATCAAAATAATCGGAAATAAAATTGCTGACCAATTGGCAAAATCTGACAGCAAATGCAAAGAACCACAAGAAGATGTCTCCCTAAATGCAAAGAACCACAAGAAGATGTCTCCCTAAATGCAAAGAACCACAAGAAGATGTCTCCCTAAATGCAAAGAACCACAAGAAGATGTCTCCCTAAATGCAAAGAACCACAAGAAGATGCCTTCCTAAATGCGGAAGGAAATGAAAAATTTCATCAAATAATAAATACAACAAAAACGGGCAAATAACCACCCAGAACATGACAAAAATGACTCCTGCTATAACATTTCCCGTCAAGCCCAAAATATTATCTTCAGACTCAGGACCGGGCATAACAAACTAAGACAACATATGTTCCGAAGGCTAGGCATTGAAACCAGTGAAGATTGCCCATGTGGGATGTCTCCTGAGAACACAGAACTTGTGCTGCAAGCCTGCTCACCTTACGAAACAGCTCGCAACAGGTTCTGGCAACAGATTACCTCCACCAACACCAAACTGTACGGAAAAGCGACAGACCTGGAAACCACCGTGGAATTCACCATAGCTATAGGCCTTGTTGTTTGAACCCCTCCAATAACAAATTTTGAGAACGAAGAAGAAGAAGAAGAAGAAGCTAGTGTATGAGTTTCCACCCTCAGAAAAGAAACCCGCTCTAACATCCATTGTGCCTCAAGGAATGTACCCATCGTTGAATACAATTATGACAGAATTAAATCGTAAAATCATAAAAAAAAACTTAAAGGAACTGTGATACTCAGGTATATGAAGACATGAAGACAGTACAATTGAAATTTTGAAACTAGAAGAGCCTTAGGTCACTATTACAATTAGCCCCAAACTACTAAAACTTTTTGGATTTACGTATGCTACAGCAAATTTGGCTAGACACATAGTCTAGTGTCACCAGCGACAGCCCGTGCACTTATATCCTACTACATGTACTCTACTATTGACCGAGAAACATGGCCTGCCCATCAGTAGCGTAGGCAGGGGGGGGGGGGGGGGGGAGCGGCCGCTCCCCCTACGACCATTTTTCGAAAAAAAAAGGGCCTTTTCGGGAAAAAATAATGTAATAATTTTAACAAGCCATGTAACACAATTTAGACTGTTTCTAATATTAGTATTTTTTTAATTGCATTTCAACAATTTAATTTGTTACAATATGATTAATTTACCTTGTTAGATCTAGTTAATTTTAGTTTAATTTAATTTGATACGAAGTGAATGTCACACTCTAGCAGGGGTCGGCAACCTTTTGCTAAAAATGTGCCAAGCAAGGATTTCTAAATCATTCAGCGTGCCAACAGTCTAAAAGTCAACCTGCTCTATTATACTTGTTTTCGTATAAGACAAGTAAGTAATTTAAATCCGTAGCTAGACAAAGGCCAAAAGCAAAGGAACTCTCTAGAGAAAATCGTTCAAGTGTTTTAAATTTAATTTAAAAAAAATATATGTTTGTGATTATCATCCTTTTTATTGGAATGTATACCAAATACAAAATTATATTACCAAACTTTCATATTTTTGCTAACTATTTTGTAAAGGTTATCATTTAGTTGTCAAGATACATCGATCTATCTATCTATTGAAAATATTTAATATAATATTTTGTTCTCAGTTTAACAGAGATGTTCTTACATTTACTTTTTGACTATCATTTACGGAATGACGTTTAGCGGAATTGATACAAAGTAATCATACAAACTGGGTAGTTATTGTAATGTTCAGAAAATGTGCATATATTATATAAGTCTTATAATATTTATACAATTTTCAACTACTTTTTGACCGTTTATATTATAATAATATAATTTGTAGGTCATTTAAACTTTCACAAAATAAAAATAAAAAAACATAACAATATTAGAAATATTAGCGGAATTAAAAAAAATAGCTAATTACCTCCCTTTAATTAAAATAAATATTCTAAATTTGATTCAATAGTGATGCCAAACAAGTAATGTTTTGTAATAAAACAAATATTAATGACTTATTATTATTTCTTTAGATAAACTAACGTTGTAGTATTCATTCCAATATTTAATTATTAGAGGTATAAAATTAATTTACGTTAAATAGTTGTAAGTAAACATTTCTTGCATTAATTATTTGTCCATTCAACCTTGAGGAGTTTATCTCTTAAACAATTTGGCAAATTTCGATGACCATTTCATTAAAGGTTTAAAAATTCAACTGGCTATGTTTTCAAATCGCAAATATCCCTACACTTAATAAAAAAAAGTATCTACATCTAACAAGGTCGTAGTAAGATTAAGACATTTATGCTTGATTATGTATGAACAAATCAATTTGAAAGTCTTGAAACTCCGCTTTGAGTGCTTCGATGTGCTTCTGAAAAAGCCCAACAATCAATCTTAATATATGCCTTTGTAAATTGAAGTACATAAAGTTAAATGTTGTGAAATTGATTTCACTCAATATAAATATTACTGAAAAATATAGTTGTTTTTGTTTTCATCAATAATAAAACACCTATTGGAGGTCTCTCGCGTGCCATTAAAAATTGCTCTGCGTGCCAAGTTTGGCACGCGTGGTTTAGGTTGCCGACCCCTTTTCTAGTGGATACCAGGTCATAAGCAGGAACTTAGAGTGGACAGGAATGGCCAACCGTTTGTGCCTAACTTTTACAGTGATCTATCAGTGGTGCGTGGACACAGCAGAGTTAGTTCTCCAAGCCCCAAAAGAGTACGCTCGCTCACATTCTCCAAAAAAAGATGGGGTTTAAGTCTGGTGAACTCACCGAAAAGTAATAATTGACTTAAAGCGCGCTGGCTTTCTCCTCCTCGGCCGTATACGTGTAGTGATCGAAAACATGGTGTCATGAACTTCGCAAAAAATAAGATACCCACAGAATTTAAAAGAAAGAAGAAAAGAAGAGAAATAACTTGTTTTAAAGAAATTCCGTTTGCTAAGGATATAACCATTGGGCGTGATGTTTTAATAGGTGAGAAGAAAAAATTAGAAAAGAATAGAGTGTTTCTATAACGTATCATATTTTGTAATTGCCACATAGATACAGTAAATAAAAATGTTGAAACTCTCTTTTTTTCTTTTTAATCTCTTTACAAATGTCTATATTGGCGATTTATCTCGTCTTTTAAAATTAAAACGAAGAAGAATTCATTCCTATAGGGCGTTTGCAATCACGTGACAAAAAGCACGTGATTTGTGTTTACTTTCTGTAATGGTGTACAAGTAATATAGGCTGCTGTAGCCTATTAATAAAGTTTCATATAGGCTCGAGCTTTTTTTAAATGATGTGTTGTGTTTTAAGTCTTATTAAGATTTAAGCTGTATTATGTATGTTAAATAAAATAGGCTATTTTATTATTATCATAGACATAGATCATAGACGATGTGAGCCTATTAGTGATTGACTAGATAGCCTATTCACCAACACTATCACTTGACATCGTAGCCTAGCCTACGAAACATTAAAAGTGTAGACCTATAAAGTGAAATTGAAAGTGTAAATAGGTCTAGCTGGCCCTAGCCTAATCACATTAATCAATTAATCTACAGAACTACTATTTACCTCCTTATTTTTGAGTAGGATAGCCAATATTCAGATGTGAATTTTGCATGATAAAGAACAACTTCACTTTCACCACGTTACATTTGTACCTCAAGTGGGTTCTTATATTTACACAAATACGTCACTAAAAACCTAAGCCACGCCCACCGAGAACGCTCTATAGAAGCGTACGCATTAATTCTATAAATATTTTTCGACACTAGATACTCATCCCGAAAATGAGCAGTAGATGCAATCAATTTTGCAGAAATTCGCATCACTAAAATCATAAATGGTTTTAAAAAAAATGCACTATTTTACAGTGTGTGTATCCTGAGGCACAGGATTTTCTCATAACACTTGATACGTACAATTTCTTAGTACTTCTATTAATCTGGAAAAATTTCTAAAAGTGGGGCCTTTTTCCTAAAAGTTCGCTCCCCCTAGCGTCAAAACCTGGCTACGCCACTGCTGCCCATCTGAGCTGGGCTTTTGCCAGTTGGGTATACATGCTTGACATGCCGATCCGCGCGAGAACCTCAGCGTCTGGGACCCTGTCCTGCCACCTGACCCGTATCAGCTGTCGCAAGCAGCTCAAATGGCGTGACGGCTATACTCGGTCTACGTTTCACATGCTTAGAGAAGAATTTGGTAGAACGGCAGCTGAATAGACTTTTAGTTTGGTTTGCAGCTTAATGCCTCTCCGATTCCAGACATTAGACCGCAGTCTTCCAAAGGAGGAACTAGCTCTGGCTGAGATTTACTTCATCGTCTATTGTACAGACTGGGAGAGGGTACTACTGAGGTATGTGAACCTGTCAACATTATTTAGCTTTAGTCTATTTACAGTGATGGAAGGATCAGTGTGCTCGCATCCAGGAGCATGCTGGTGCAAAGCCTCGGTTTTCTTGGTTGAGATAGTTAAACCGAAGTTGGTGCATGCCGCTGAGAACAGGTCCATACTGTGCTGCATGTCTGCCTCCGTGGAGGCTATCAGGGCGCAGTCATCTTCAAACAAAAAGTCCCTTATTGTTTTAATGCGGGTCAAAGATTTGGCCTGCAGTCTCCTCAGATTGAACAGCTTACCATCAAAGCGGTACCGGAGTTTAATCTCTACATCACTGTCTGTATTTGAAGGCATCCAGCAGCATGGCTGAGAACATGAGGCTAAGGAGTGTAGGGGACAAGACACAACCCTGCTTTACGTCGTTTGTAACCTGGAAGGGTTCTGAAAAGCTGCTCTGGTCTTGAACTCTGGATAGCATGCCGTCGTGGAGTTGTTTGACCATTTCGATGAAGGTGTCTGGGCATCCAAATTTGGCCATGATTCCCCAATGTCCCTCGCGGCTGACTGTGTCAAATGCCTTAGCAAAAGTAAAATAATGCACGGTTCGGGGAGGAGGCAATTCAATACAGCTTTTTTCTGCACCGGTGCACAATTTCACCCTAAACAATTCAAAAAC
This sequence comes from Anisus vortex, assembly GCA_949126835.1. Classification (NCBI taxonomy): domain Eukaryota; kingdom Metazoa; phylum Mollusca; class Gastropoda; family Planorbidae; genus Anisus; species Anisus vortex. Next base: position 8,830,770 of record OX421504.1, on the reverse strand, counting down.
GTATATTTTTTTTAAGTTATCAAAAGTTGAAACGTTAACAACTGATAATTAAAATAAATTTCGAAAAAAAAATAACGTAGAAAAATAGAATTTGTAATTCTTGTTATTTTTTTTTTTTTAAAGCGGGTTGGGGGCGTGCACATGAATGAAGTTGACGGGGAAAAGGGGAGGGGCACAAATAATAAAACACATAGACCATTTTTCTTATAACTTGGCTTTTCTGTTTGGCTTTTTATTTTATTTTAGGTTATTTCGCAGAAAGTGTCACTAAAACTGTTCACCTCTCTATTACCGGTGGATACCGATAATGGTAGATTATACATCAAAAAGATTTAACGGTAGCATATTGTCGAAACATTTTTTCTATTAATTTGATTCGAACCCATAGGTGATTAAGGAATTGGATTTTTTAGAAAACTCAAAACAGAACTCTTTCTCTAAAAACATAAATATTCGGTTCTCCTTTTCTAAATTGTCGCTCCGGCCAAGGGTATGTCAACAAAAGATTGTTCTTTAACTTTAAAATCTGTTTGCATCTGGTTTTACAAAATCCAATATAAAGTAATATTAGTATAAAAACGTGCAAAATTCCTTTAATAATTAGAATTTTAATTTATACAGTTTAATTTCATCTTGAAAGCATCGCTTTTTCGACCCCCCTTGATTTGAACTTTCCCAATAATGCCAATCCAATATTATTTAGTCTAGTTATGTCGCTGGCAGACCCCCTTGCGGCCTTGCCCCCTTCGCAATATTTTTTATAGCTATGTTTCTATGTAATATAATAATTTAACTAGGGATCTGGGTAATTGTTTACCTGCGTTAGCCCACGAGTTTTGGGGTGTTATAGGAACGATTTTCATATAACCATGGCCATGGCAAATTCATACGAATCAAGTCATTAAATGTCTCGCAAACGATATTTAGGCTTAGAAGCCTATTAAGAAAATATTTTTAAACGCGATTTTTTCGTTTTTTTCTATTAATTTAACATAAACAACGCCATTTTGGCATTTTTGTCTTGTGACTTCACAGAAGAAGAATTACCAACCCTAACCTATAAAACTAACCGATACTAACCATGCGCTATTAAAATGAATGAAATTTTAATAGCGCTTGGTTTGTATCGGTTAGTTTATATAGGTCAGGGATGGAAACCCCTTGACGACAATGGCCAAAATAACGTTGTTTTATGCTAAATTAATAGTAAAAAATCGCGAATAAAAAAAAAAATTTTTAAGTCTAAATATTGTTTGCGAGACATTTAATGACATGATTTGTCCGAATTTGGCATGGATCTTTAAAAATATTTCACAGAGAACCAAAAAACTCGTGGGCTAACGCAGGTAAACAATTACCGGGATCTGCTAGGCTTTATATTGGGTAATATTCAAGGATGGTCCGAAATGTATAAATGGCCTTGTCCTTGGTATTTTATATACTAACTATAGGCCTAAATACTAAGGCAGTGTCTATACGTCCGGCTACCGGACAAATAGCGCGGGAGATATACATCCGGCGACCGGACAAAATATTGCGGGAGATATTTTTCCGGCGAGCACGCCACGTGACCGCCGGACACATTATTCGGATGTATTCCGACTATTTCCGACGGGCTTGTTATTTGACCACACAACTACAAGTACAAACGAGAGACGTAGCGTAGAGCGTGTATTGATATTAACACATTTATAAATTTATATAGAAATGGGCATTAGACCTAATTATTCTTATTATTAGTTTAATACTTTGAATGGATAAATTGAATGAGATTGTTATGTCCACCCATAGGCATAAATATGAATGGCTCATCGTAATTGTAGCGCAAGTCAAGTTGTTTACTAGACTAGACCTAACGACTTTACTTTATATGATGTTTGGTAATGACTTTTAACACGTTTTCTAAAGAAATAGGAATTAGGCCTAACAGTCGTATTTTTTACTTTGAATGAAATTATGCTTATTAAATTATGCCCACCCACATTAAAAATAATAAATTAAAGGTTTTGAACAAAATATCTTGTTTTACAAAAATTGAATAAAAAAAAATTGTTTTTAAAAAAAGGTGGTGACAGCTGGTGTAGAATACACGATATGCCGGTTGTCAGCAGACAGTCCTGACCACTGGACCTTGAAATCTTGATAGTATATAACAACAAATAGATATAAGCAGATCGGGCAAGAATAGACGATTATGCGCATGCGCCAGTAGCTTCTTTTTTAATTTTTTGGTCGGTCACGTGACTTGGGTCACCTGACGTATATCTTGTGCACTATTTGTCCGGTCACCGGACGTGCAGACACTACAAGATACTAAATACATTACTCATTACACCTCATAATTAGTCATAATAATAAATAATAATATTAATAGGCCTATTTTTAGTCTAATCTATCTACTATCTACAGATTTAACAGATAGACATTTTTGTAAAAAGAGGGTCAATTATTAAAAACTTAAGTTAAAAAAAACAACACCTAATTTTTAATTTTACGCACTTGCTTAAATGAACACGTCTAAACAACTTACTATAATTTTGTACACATCTTTTAATATTTTTAATTTCTCATCAGAATAAAAATTATGCTTATTAAATTGAATGCCAAAGAAGAATAACGTTGCTATCAATGAATACCTCTTCAATGTCAAAGAGGGTGTTTGAGTTGACAAAAAAAGATCCCTTTGCAGCTACACACCTTGATATTGAAGTTCCTAATCTTCATGTTATGAAAGCCTTGACTGTAAGTAAACCTTACAAAATATATAATATAACTAGGTCTAACTATATTTAAAATATTTAATAAAGCCTAATTTTACTGAACCATTTCAGAACTAGGCCAGGCTACATTTTTAAAAATTAGGTTGGAAGTTGTAAAAGCCTTTAGGAATGTTTGTTATTTAAAAGAAAATAAACTTCTGTTTTTCTCAGAGTTTAAAGTCAAAAGGTTTTGTACGTGAGCAGTTGGCATGGCGCCACTATTACTGGTATTTAACGAATGAAGGTATTCAATTCCTAAGAGGTTTTTTTCATTTGCCAGCCGAAATTGTGCCAGCAACTCTTAAAAGACAATCACGTACAGAGGCACCAAGGCCAGCCAGACCTAAACTTAAAAAGGTATATTTTAAAAATTAAATTGAAAAAATGTAAATGATGTTAAAGCATTAGGCGTTGTTATTCAGATATAGAGTTATGGAAAGCAACTATAACTTACAATGAGTTGTTTTCTAAATTGTGGACTTTTGAAAAAATTGCTTGTTAAATTTATTTTATGAAATTCATTTTCATAACCTTTAAATGTCTTTTATTGCTGTGGTGTCCATTATACAATTTTTATTATGGTAGTTGGATTACATTCCATTTTTATGGTGCTGTTAATATGTGAATCTAGGGATGTTTCTGTTGTTTTTTGTCCTCCTTACCATAATTGACAGGGAAAGCTAAAGCTCTGCTGACTATAAAACAACTAGTTCTAGTTAGCATTGTAAAGTACACAATTATGTCTGGACTTGATTTGTATGACTCGAACTTTATTCATTAAAAATATTTTCTTCATAAACAAAAATCATGGGTACGGTATGAAACCAATAATCAAATTTATGATTAACTTCTATATCTGCAGGTCTTTGAAAGTTGAAACTTATGTTGGATAAAAACTCTAAAACTATTCAATAATGTGCAAATATTTTATAATTCAGAATATTGTATTAGCCTAGAGGTCTATAAATTTTATGTTTTGACGTAGGCATTATATTTTATTATATATAAGTGTTTGGTGTCCGTTAGCTAAATTTTATCGTGACGGCTGGGTTACATTCCATAATTTGTAAAATATGTACTAATTGACTTGAGGTATTTATAGGTATTCCTTATTCAAAATAAAATAGGTAGGCTATATTGATCTAAAATTAAATACCATGCACGTCAGTCAATGTCATGAGTTCTGTACACTTAACTTCCAATTCAGTTATATATTTTTTATTTTTTTAAACCGCAATCGCTAGCCATAAAATAAAATTGCAACAATTACATGAACCAGCTGTTCACATTCTTTTCAATGATTAAAAACGTGCGTATTACAGTTTTAGATACAGCTTTAAACAAAATCTTTTTTAAAATCAAAAAGTTTTTTTTTTTAGAAACCTTATTCATTGTTTAAGCTTTTTCATTATTTGTTAAAGTAGGTAGTCCAAGCTGAAATTTCTTACAACTACAGATGCATTTTAACCCACTATAGTTATAGAACTTTGATTACAAGCGCTATGACACCTTGCTTATTATTGAATTATGTTAATAAATAAAAAAAACGTATGCAACTTTTAGTTTTGTCAAAAATTGAAAAAATAAATGAAATTTTTTCCCTTTGTCCAAAAGCCCATTTTCAACTACCAATAATTTATAAATTAACTAACCAATCAGCTCAGAAATTGGTGTACAAAGTTACACGTTCACATACATTAAGCTTAATTTTTTTTCATACAGCTACAACAAACCACTTCAAATATACCTAAAAGTCATTTTGTCAACTTTTTATTTTTTCCACTGCGAAAACGCACAAAAAGTGTACGTATTCAATATGCTGTAGAATATTTTCTAATTAACTTATATAAACATATTATATATCAAATAAAAAAGTATTTTAAGCAGAACATTATTATTTCAAAATTAATAACATCAAGCTATATTTCAGTGTATATAAATCAGATTGAAAATACCCATAATCATAAATCAAATTGTAAAAAGATTTTTACAAATATATTTAACTTTGTTTTGTTGACAAATATCTTCTAATCAACGAACATCAACATATTTTACCACAAATGAAAGAGCATTTTAAGCAACATATTAATATTTAAATATCCATGTAACAAAATATATATTTAAATGTATGAATAAAACATTTAGAATGGATACCGGTAATACAAATTTTAAAAAACCACAACAATTGAAAACCTTTTTTAAAATGCACACACATGTACACCTCTCATTAGTTGTAAAATAAACATATTACATATCAAATGAAAGAGCTTTTAAAGCAGAACAATATTATTTCTTAATTTCAATCTATAAAAATGAGAAAAACATCCACACATATCAATATGTACGATACACCGTTATTATATTTTCATAGCCCCTGCATATCTATGAGATCAGCTTGAAATTGTTGGATCGTACCACCTGTTATAGTTGTTCGTCTTTGAAAACGCAGACGAATCGGTTTGTGTAATGTATACGTGTCCTGGTGACTTAACCATTCATTTTCCTTTGTTTTAAATTTCGGATGTTTAAAAACACCACCGCAAGCACCAGAACGAGCCGACTCAAAATATTATCTGCTTAAGTTTACCACTCCTCCCATTGGCCTTGTTTTGTACTTTTAGTTAAGGCGGTGGTGGGGTTATTTTGTCTTTCTCTGCGTTATTCTGTTTCTTACTTTTCTTTGTTGATTCGGGAATCACGATTGGTGTTTCTTCTTTTTTAGCTTCAACGTCTACTTTTTTAGGTTCAACGTCTACTTTTTTAGGTTCAACGTCTACTTTTTTAGGTTCAACGTCTACTTTTTGTTGTTGTTGGTCCAATGATGTCGGTGTATTTGATTGTAGCGGTGCTTGAGGCTGAGGTTTCATATCTAATAATCCTAGTGGTTTTTGTTTGTACTCATCAAGACGAAGTGTATAGCATTGTAGAATTTGTTGGTACTGTTTGTTGCGCTGTGATAAATCTTCCCTCTCTAAGATCTGTTGCATTTGGTTATCCAAGTCTCTTAAACTATCGTTAAGTGTATCTGGCGGTACATATGTTTTTTGATTCATTGATTCCAATAGACGGGGGTCAATCATAATCATTTTCTTGGCCATCTTTTAGAAACCTAGAACACCTTTAAGAACACTTAGAACTGGTCCGAGTGACACACCTTTGAAACCACCGCGTTGAAGTATTTGCTTCCGCTTTTTTACGGTAGGTTTCTTTTTGTAAGTTCTCTTAGACTTGTTTTGTGTCGACGAGTCTTCTGATGTTTTGTTAGTGGAACGTTCCCTTTTAATACATTGTGACAACACTCGCACAGTGTGTGTATGAGTTGTGGTGAGGCATTTTTCAAAATGGCCTTTATAGCAGGTGGCTTAGTTCTCCTTGTGGTTTCGTCTTTTCAGACATTTATTTAGGTACATAAACTACTTGTTTCTCGTAAGGAAATATATTACTCCGTAAGCGCAAGTGATCCGGTGTGTGTTGTCGAAGGTCGAGCAATAAATAACCATGAGGGGTCGCTGTTGCATCTTTAAAACTTTCTTGTACATAAGAAACACGCCCAGGGTACATTTGTTTTGCCAAATTTGTAATCTGTGCTCCGTCGCAAGGGTTTTTAAAGAGCACTATGTAATGAGAATTTAAACTGATGGTTCTTTGTTCTTTGTTTTTTCCAAACAAGTTTTGTACAATGTATAAAACACTGATATCTCGGTGATGACTCCCTTTAGTAAACAATTTAGTAATCCAATCATCGGTTTCGGCCATCAAATCATCGATGACAACCAGACGACGTTTCTTATCTCCGACCCCCCATTGTTCCATATCAGGGAGACCTTCCACAAATTGAACACCTTTCATGGTCTCGTATATCGGTTGCCATTCGCCATAACACCAAATGATCTCTTCTGGTACCGGGTCCACCATGTCTGATAGATGTGCCAGTAATTTATTTACAAATACTGTTTTACCGCTACCCGTTGGGCCGACTATAACTATAAGCGCTGTAAATGGATGTTTCCACCTCGGGTCCATTGTGAGAAATGTTATGTTTCAGTTGTGTGATTCTATTTTTTTATATTTTGCTAATACATTTTTATCTCTCATAGGACCATGGCCAACCATCGTAGTATTGAGCGGATATGGCTCCTCCTGCAGGACGCTCGGAACGGCTGTTCTGGATGTATCGAGGGCCAGGGCAACCAGCTCGGCCACTCGTGTATGATGTACGCAAGACTAGAGGAGCAGCTGCATGACCAGCTGGCAAATGTGATAGACCTTGCCCTCACCTGCAAGGACCTCATATTCTTTGCCTTTGGGGAAATTTATCGACAAATAGACGACTTAATGGCCCGGAGGCGATGCTTGGTTGGGGCCGTCCATTATCCCCCACTCGGGTTGGACATCCTGCCCCCCAGTCCTAATCCCTATGGGATATTGCATATCCCAAGTCCGTCCCTTTTCTCTTCCCTGGCCCAATCGGTCCTGTCGCCATTATGGCAATGGGACCAACGTCCTTCGAGCCCCCAACCATCGCCCACCCCCACTACTCCACCGGCCTCCCCACCCATATATGTCCGACCCTCCCCACCCATTTATAGCTCCCCTCCTAGCCCTCATATCCACTATGTGGATCCCCCAGCCTCCCCAGGCCCTTGCCAATATCCCTGTTTTGAGGGTGGGATAGATCCCCCAGCCTCCCCAGGCCTTTGCCAATATCCCTGTTTTGAGGGTGGGATAGATCCCCCAGGCCCTTGCCAATATCCCTGTTTTTAGGGTGGGATAGATCCCCACCCTCCCCAGACCCAACTCCCCTCGAGCACTTCTTGGGAAGCGATTTTGACGATTGTGAATAAATCTCACTATATACTATATAACTTTAAACCTATTTTTGGTTTTTATCTATATGTCTGTTGTGCTGTTGTACTTGTTGTAGATGTAGATATCTTTAATTAGTGTAATAATAATCATGTGATCAAAATCGTACTGTTGTACTTGTACTTTATGTCGTACTTGTTGTTTATCGTAGTCGTAGATCAGTAGATGTATTAAATATCTTTAATTAAACCACGTGTAACAAAATCTGTAATTAAACCACGTGATCAAATCGTGTGGAATAATAAACCACGTGTAATACTATAAAAATAACACTACAAAAAAAATACCACACATAGACTAGACACGTAATAATATAAATAATCACGTGATCAAATCACGTGCTAACTACACAAGCTCTCGTGTAAGTAAGAACATGAGGAACCGCCATTTTAGTTCAAAGGTCAACTGAGGAGCTGTCATTAGGTCACCGCCGGTCAACATGTCATTTCCGGTCTGGGTCAAAGGTCAACAGGCCCGTGCCGCAAATCATACCCGTAAACTACCTTAACTTATACACTACTGATGGATCAATTTGGTCGTACAGGATTGCTGTTTGCTTTACGATTACTTTCCAAAAACCCTTTTTTCAATCAATATTTCCACATTTTACTCTAGACGCTTTATGTTCCTATGTAATAAAGCCTGTGTAATATTTTTGATTTGTAATGTAACTACCGGTACCGGCTTTTTGTCGCATCCTTGATCTAGAGTTATTAAATATAATAATAATATCTAGAAATCACATTAACAACTTGAACAATAGACAAAAAAAAGTTTAATAACATCGAAATGTCGAAGACCATTATGACAACTGAAGATACAATAACCAAAATAAGTTTTAAAAATATAAAATCTAAAAGAAGTGTTTAGTTGTAAGTCGAAACACGAACAGTAGTGCCAACGCAAAAACAAAGCTGATGACATTTTGATTTTGTGACATTTAGCTGACAGCGTTCTTTGGTTTAAAGCACGAGTCCACATGATTTGCCAGAAGCTGCGAAGCTAAAATACATGTTGCAAGTACTTTATCACAACACTGGATAACAAGACCTTCTATAACCTTAAACTGGCACATAAACAGAGATTTAAATTTAACTAATTCACTTAACTGCAAAAGTTGCCCCCCCCCCCCCCCCCACATGAAACATTTCACAAATGTAATAAGAACATAAAGCTAAAATGCTACGTAACATTAGTTAGGCCTATTCTAGAATATGCATAATCTGTAGGGGGCCTATAAACTAAAGACAAAATTAGAACATATTCAGAAAACAACTGCACGGTATATTAGAATATTACTGTTGAATATTCACAAATGACAAGAGTGACGCCAATAGTTAAATCGCTAAACCTAGAAACACTAGAGCAGGGGTCGGTAACCTTTTCATAAAAGTGTGCCAAAGTATGATTTATAATTCATTCAGCCTGTCATAAGCCAAAAATATATCCTGTTAGTGCGTTTAATTTCTTGTAGAAAAAGACTTGCATTGTCTTCCGCGTGCCAGTGAAAATTGCTGTGTGTGCCAAGTTTGGCACGCGTGGCGCGTTAGCACTAGAGGAAAAAAGGGCAAAGAGTAAAGTATTAATAATACATAAGCCATTAAAGTCTTACTTTGAAATACAACACAAAAACAATGTGTTAAAAATGATCCGATAAACAAAAACAATTATCCATTACACGAGAACAACTGCATATAAATAATCTTTTTTCCCCGAGTGGCATCTCGCATGGAAAGGGTTGCCTGAACAAAGCAGGAAAACCGGTAAATTGACATTATTTAAATCACTAATAAAAATGCAAGACTGGACTCAAACCAAGGATAAGAGCAGGGCGAAATAATCCTCTGTAAAGAAGGAGCGTTTGTAACATATTATACAATACGAAGATTGCTTCCTACTTGAAGGCTCTAAACTCTAAACCTACCGTTGGCAGAACATACGAGGTGAAATAAAAGGCCTCAAAAAAAGGTACGGAGCAAAAGCAGATGGAAATGGGCAAGAGGCAGGGCAAAGGTAAAAGAAAGGGCGTACGGAAAAGGTGGCAGTAAGAATTGGAAAATAGAAAGCTTTTTTCCATAAATAGAATGTGTAATATTAGTATATTCCACCCCCCCCCCCCCAAACAACCTATTCTACAATTAAGTAGTTGCTCCACCTTGCATCACCATTCTCAGTCTGCTAAAATACCGGAACGTCGCTTCAAAACCGCCTACCTAGCAACCCTATTTAAATTTTTAACAAATCGTGGGCATATGAAGAAGAAAAAAACAACAAAGCATAATTTGCGGATCAAAGCATCACCGACGGAAATCACTCCTAGCAAACATTCCCCGGCAACTACAGGCCTTAAGTCTTCACGACATAAACGAGACAGCTGGTAGCGATAAGCCAAACCGCGAACAAGACAAAGAATGCGATGATGTTGATGCACTCGCTTAGCCTCCGGCACCCGAGCAGACCGGGCGCGGCGGGAACCTGGCACGTGACTCTCTGCGGCGTACAGGAGACCGAAGAGACATCGCTCGGCTCCGGGGTGACCGAGAAGTAGCGCTGAGGCGACTCGTTGGTCATCTTGGTGCCCAACTCTGTCTTCAGGTGGATGTTTTCCTCATAGGCGTAAACGAAATCTTGGCGTTTCTTGTCCTTCTGGTGAAACTTCCTGTATGTCTTCCTCTGAAATAGATAAATACGAATTGAATGTTTTCCATTATTGACTACCAAGAGGTGTGCAACAGGCGACTCGTCTAGCCAAGCATTTTAGGGTGCCCCCCCCCCTGAGATTTTAGCAGCATTTAAAAAAAAACTAATTGTATTTATAATGTAAATGTAATTTTCAGGAAATGTGGGTCATCTTGTATCAAATTCCCCATAACATCGATCGGCAACCTACGGCACGCGTGCCAGACCTGACACGCAGAGCGATTTTTTTTCAATGGCACGCGGATAATTCCTTAGTAAGGCAATCAAGTCACTACTACTACTGCAAGAAAATAGCAGGATGACTTTTAAGCTGTTAGCACGTTGAACGAATTAGAAATCCTACTGTGGCACACTATTATCAAAAGGTTTCCGACCCCTGCCCTATACAACCCAATGACACAAATGTTGCCCAGCCCAGGGACTAAACTAACAACTACTACACGATAAAGACCACTCCTAAGTGTAAATAAATGTTTGGTAAATATCTGTGATTCATCTCTAAATCACGTGCTTATTTCTCGTAGTGCTTAATTCAGCCACGCACACACAGACACTCTCACTCTTAAATTCTTTTTATTGTTCGCAATGGTATAACGTTTCTTTTATAAACTGCATAAACCCAGGGAGGCATTTTTCCCCGGTAGAATGTCTAAGCGAGGTTTCCCGTTTTGTATGTCATGGAACCCACTGCAGGAGTAGTGCCTAGTGCCTAGCCTCCGCTAGATTTAGTCTGAAATTTTTTTGAAAAAAAATAAATTATTTCCAGTAAATTCCAGAAGTATTTCAAAACAAGAATGTCTGTTTTCCGAAAAGACCCTTATTTCCAGAAGTATTTCAAAATAAGAATGTCGGTTTTCCGAAAAGACCCTTATTTCCAGAAGTATTTCAAAATAAGAATGTCTGTTTTCTGAAAATACCCTTATTTCCAGAAGTTTTTCAAAACAAAATTGCCGGTTTTGTATGACCACTCTCCTTCTCTCTCTCTCCCTCTCTCTCTCTCCCTCTCTCTTTATCTCTCTCTCTCTCTCTCTCTCTCTCTCTCTCTCTCTCTCTAGCCTGCAAGACCTTACCTCCTCCCAGCGCTGCAGCGCCACGACCAGAATGCAAAGGAAGACGATCACGGCCGAGTTGATGATGAGCAGGAAGAGGTAATAGGTCACCACTGGCATCGGGTTGGTGGACCGTGGCAGCATACTGGACATGGTGGACAGGTACATTGCCTGGGATAGTAGAACCGTGATGCCTGCATTGGGAGCATAATTTATTTATTCATGTATGACCTATACAGCTTTCATATATAGATCTATACAGATTACATACTGGACATGGTAGAAATGTACATTGCCTGTGACTGTAGTTCCGTGATGCCTGCATTGGGAACATTTATTCATTGATTTATAACTTATAAGGCTAACATATAAAGAAAATGATACGTTTCTCTGAATCTATCTATTATTTTTATGTATATAATTTTACCCCTCGCTCTTTTATTCCATTTATCTATTCCGCTGTCTTTTTCTGTTCATCCCTCTCCAATACTCTTTTTCTTTCTCTCCCCCTCTCTTTCTTTCTCTCTCTCTCTCATCCACAAGTCTTAACGTGTATGCATGCATAAAAGGTCACGTGCAAAAACATTTACTTTCTTATTCGATCATTTTATTCGAAACAATGTCTGTGTGCTACTTTACTGGTTGTACTCAAATTTGTTGGGGATTAAAATTTATTTCATTTCCAAAAGATGTTTATAAAACAAAACAATGTATTGTGAAAGTCAGAAGTGAAAAATCACCTTTTTAAAATATCAAACGTATTGCTTAATGCAAAGGAATTTTTGTTATTCGTTTTTATGAATTTACGCATTTTGTTTTTCAATAACCAAGAAAACGCAACTCTTGACTCATTTATTTTGTAAACAAATAAACATTGTACCTCACGCGACTAACACTTGAGTATTAATTATCGCCTATTCACTTTTGATGTTAAAAATGGATTCCTCATAACTAATATTGTATCCTTTGTATAATTCTAAAAGACTAGAACTGGCCGTCGAGGTTGAAATCAATTGTCAAACACCTGCAAAAGCATGCTTTTTTTGTTTATTAGTTTAAAAATAGAACAGGAAGTTCACGAACATTTGGGTTCAAAAGTTCACGCCTCATTAAGACTTGTCAATGCCTAACTCTTTTTTGTCTCCCCCTGATTTTCTCTCCATCTCTCTCCCGCAACCCATTTCTTTCCCTGGACTCCCTGTGTCTGTCTCCCTCTCTGTTTCACACTCTTCCCTTTACTCTCCCTTTTATTCTCTCTTACTCTCTACTCTCTCCCTCTCTCTCTCTCTCTCTCTCTCTCTGTCTGTGTCTCCCATGTGTACTCACCAGCACTGACTTTCTCCCCAGACTCGGCAGGAATGAGGAACACGAAGAGGTTCAGAAAGGAGATGAAGGTGACGGGGATGATGTAACCTAGCAACAGGGAGATGGGACGCCTCTTGAAGTACACATTGATCTGTGGAATACACTTGTCATACTCTTATCTAAACATACACTTGTCATACAGATATGATGTGATACATTTCAACTATCACATACCATCTTATCATAATCTTATTTTAACGTACACGTATCTCTCTTGTTCTGTCCTACAGTAAAAAAATTTTAAATTACCATACTTTTTTTATTTTATCTAAATCTTATTTTATCATATACTTATCTTGTCGTTCATTTATGCTATCCTACATGTACATCATACATTATACTCTCATATTATCATAATCATATTTATCATACACTTATCAGTGACTTATCTTGTCATGCACTTATTCTGTCATACATTTAAATTATCATACTATTACATTATCATAATCTTATCTTAACCTATATTCATATTCTTGTAGAACTATTCATGAACTTTTCAGCAAAATTAAACCAAAATATATAATAAACTATATTAAAGACATACAACTGTACAACATAATTTAAAGATATAAGAACAATAAAATGGATGCAAGAGAAAAATGACAACAACGTTATCAAAAAGGCTCTATATAACCTTCGATGTTGATGAGCCGGGAATTCAACAATTCAATTCAAATCATCTTATCATATAATTCTACACTAAATGTATTCAACACTTTTTTTCTTACGTATCTTACCATACGCCTATCATATCGCACAGCTTTTCTTACACTTATCTAACACGTATTGTATCATACACCAATCGTTTCTAATACTTGAAAGGCGCTCATTCGATAGAGAAGAGAGTTGCCTCAAAATGTTATACGTGTTTTAAGTCTAGTCCAGCTTTTTTCTGAAATAATTGTGATAGCATGGAGAGTCGCGCTATACAAATGGCCAACATCATCACTTTGCACACACACAATAATGACACGGTGGCTGAGCGACAGCGCGTTCGGCTAGCGTACTGAATGTCCTTGGTTCGAATCCTGGTGAAGGTTAGGATGTGTTCTCGGGTCTAACAAACAAAAAACACCTTCCTAGCTAAAAGATGTATATTTTAAAAGACTCAGTCGTTCTTCTTCTTCTTCAATGTACTGAGGAGACCCTGTTAGACCCGAGGAAATAGTCCACAATGTAATGGTTGATTTGATTTCAAATGCTCTGGGATTAAAAGTGCGCATTAACCACTTATAAATATTTTATAACATACTAACATGAGTTATAAAAAGACGACGGATTTTCATTGGACTAAAAAAATAAATGTATCGTCACTAATGGCGATGTCTGTTAACAAAAACAACGCGCAAACGCATGTATTGAGCAAATAGAACAGAATGTCAATTACATTTAAGTGCAACAAAGCTTGACGGAACCATTAAACTGCAATTCATCGTTATCTCCTGCACATAAAAATTGAGTTTAACAGAAGCAATGACACAATCCTTTTTTTAAAAACAAGATATCTTTTTTGTTTTACTGTGTTTATTGAAATACGGGTCATTTAGATTTCAAGCTGATAAATTTAGGTCGTTTTAAGAGAAATAGGGGCGATGACTCGTTCTAAAAGTATAACAAAAAGGATGAGGATAAAATCGGTGATTAGTGCACTGAATGCAATTGGCGTAGAGTGCACTGATGAGCTATAAATAAATCATAGTTTATTACATTAACCCTTCATTGTCCATATAAGAGTCCGAGGAGAGAAAGATGTATGACCTTCGAGATATTATTTTAGAGTTAACTAAATACTTTGTCCATCCCATGGAAGTTGAAGTTTGAATTGTAACACTACAGGAATAAACTTGAGAGTCTTGATTTTTCCCTTACCTCGTAGGGTGCCCGTTTTTAGTTTAGTTAGTTCAGTTGAAAGTATGATTAGAGCAGTTCGAGTTGAAAGCTTGCATTGTAAAGTTGTATGCATATTGTATGGATTTCAGTTTGCGACCAGCTTTTTGTAAATATATTTTCTTGTATATATATTGAGTCTACTATTTAAATAAAATAGTTTCATTCCACAACTGAATTTATTGAATTAATTTCACTGTATTATGAGAGGTGTTGTTGTAAGCCAGAATATTAGACTTATCGTCGTATCATAGAAGGAACTGCGGAAGTTTGCATCACGACTTGTAGTCGTATCATAGAAGGAACTGCAGAAGTTGGCATCACGAGGACCCCTTAGCCCTGACGCCAGCAATGAGAATTAATTCTCTAGAATGCAAGATTTCATTGAAACCTGATCTTAAGAGACATAAGAACTGTTTGCAACTGGTGTTGAGTCCACTGCTTGCACAATATATGATATCAACGTACATTTTGTTATTTGCATAGACACCATAACCTGAATGCAAGCTAATTCAAGATATCCTTCAATAATACTACAATTAACAAAGTAGACTTAGTACTCAAGATAGTAGAATGTATAATATCCAATATCTTCACTGTAGCCAGTAAAAACCAATTGAGAAAGTCAATAACTGCTACAATCTGACAAACAGTAAACCAAGATTTAACAAGCAGCCAATGCAAGCTTAGATACAAAAAATAATAATAATTCTTACCTGCAGATAGTAAAAAGTAATACTTTAAAGAATTTCAAACGTACTTTCATCCAGCAAAAGGCTTTTAAGCTTTAAAGACACAAATATCTTGTTACCTGTGCCTAGAAAAAAAGTAAACGTGAAACGTCGCCAAGATCTTACCTGCTTACCTGCATCCAGACAAACGTGAAAACGTGAAACTGTATCGACACCAAGATTTTACCCATATCCAGTGATACTACAGGGACGCCTAAATCTTACCTACACCAGGTAAACTGTCGAACCTGTAAAGACGTTAAAGCTTCACCTGTAGTCCCGAACAGTTGAAGCCATCCAGCAGGTAGTAGAAGCTGCTCATGTTGATGTCCTTCAGCTCCCACTCCGTGTTCTCGATGTACTGCTCGCTGGTGTTTTGGTTCGTCTCCTCGACCAGCTCCACCGTGTGCACCTCAAAGTTCATGGTGGCTAGCTGAAGTTGGGAATAACACATTACGTGATGGGGAAAAACACAAGACGAGTTTAGAGCTGGGGGGGGGGGGGGGGTCGTCCACGTAAGAGATCTCGTTTGTCGGCTGGGAATGAACGTTTTATACAACGAGCTGAAGCGGGGTTGATTAAGTTAAACTCCGGAAATGTGTTACCGGAACATGTGGGCTTGTTTTGTAAAATGGTGTTTGGGGGCAGCTTTTGGGATCGCTTTCTTTTCATATATGTCCAGAGTTTAAGATACATGACCGTCACTGTTCAAATTCTGCAAAGTTAAAGCTATGAAAAGGCATAGCACAACAAAAAAAAATTGTTTACTTTCCTCTCAATTATTTTTTTCATTTACTGACATGTGTATTTGCCTCCCCTGAATTATATTTACCACATCTGAATTGTATTTACCTCCCCTGAATTATATTTACCCCATCTGAATTGTATTTACCTCCCCTGAATTATATTTACCACATCTGAATTGTGTTTACCTCCCCTGAATTATATTTACCACATCTGAATTGTATTTGCCTCCCTTTAATTATATTTACCACACCTGAATTGTATTTACCTCCCCTGAATTATATTAGCTTCCAATGATTTACGGCTTCCCCTGAATTATATTTACAACCCTTGAATTGTATTTGCCTCCCCTGAATTATATTGGATTCCGCTGAATTATATTTGCCTTCCCTGAAAAATGTTGGCGTCTTCTAAATAATATTAACCACCCATGGATTATATTTGCTTTCCCTGAATTATGTTTATCTCCCCCTGAATAATATATAATTCCCCATAATTTGCTTCTCTTGGAAAAAGCATTCTAGAGTTCGACCCTTACAAAGGTGAAAGTATAAAACTAGTTCCGAAACATTACCCTGATGCAACAGACGTGTTCGTCCACAGGATATTTGCTGAGGTCTAAACTGCAGGACGTGGCTAGTGGTCCACTGGGCATCCACGACACCTGTCCCGTGCTGTCCACTTGAAGAGGTCTGTTGAGCAGGAAGTTTTTGTTCAATATACGCTTTGGGCAATTAGTGCCCTACAATGTATAGAAAGGTATAGATCTAATTATTTTAAACATATAATATTATTATTTATTTTCTGAAAACATTTAGGAATGGAATTTTAAAAAAAAAATGGTAATCGGGTTAAAAAAGGGCAAGTCTTTTTATTTAACAAAAAGTTTGGACTATCCCAGGCTGAGAATCGAACACTCCCGCATGCGTCTAAAATATAATTATAAGATTTTACTTGCTGAAAACTTTTTAGAAAAGCTTTAAGTCATGAAATTCTTTACAATCTTTAAAAAAAACACACGTAATGTTAATGAAAATTTAAAAAACAATATAGAAAAAGAAAAAAAAAGTTATTAGTGGGGAATCGAACCCAGGTCGCCAGCATGGCAGACGGATACGTTTACCACTCAGCTAGGGAGGATAGATGCAGAAAGTGAGATCAAAGAAGTAAAATATGAGACAATAAGATCACGTGTCTTTAAATTAACCAATGGGAATCTGAACACACACGCACACACAGATAACAGATTTGAAGTAGTGTTACAAGAACATTGACAAAGAGAGGCCAATCTCTAAGGCCGTTGCCTAAAATGGCATTAGGCTAATGTCACCTACGAGCTGTCATCCTTGTAGAGCTCCCTTTCGCCAACAGAGTTGATGACCACTAGCCTCGGCCTCCAGATGTCCGTTGGCCGGACCGTGATTACGGAGACACCGCCGTATTGGCTTGAGTTCCAGGGCATCACCTGGTGAGTACAGATTTATTCGGAAAGGTAACCTCGATAATATCAATATCTTATCTTATCTTATAAGTTTACAGACGTTCCTTCTAGGTAGAAGATTATTACGTCCACTAGGCCCAAAACTCCTGCAGGGCGACACGGATCCGTCGGTGGCAGGGATAGAACCCGCGACCTGTCAGTTGTTATTTTGGTTGACAGTCCGGTGAACTAACATATCTGTTAGGACTTACCTTTCTTTTTTACAACGCATAGAGTTAATTCACAGGCGATAAAAAAAATTAGTCTATAATAGAAAATTTGATACAATATGATACAAAATCTTCTGCATTATTAATACAACTAATCTTAAAAAATGCTAATAGAAGCTCTATGGGGACTACACTAAAAGGTTCGGCGGGCTGTACTGTGGCCAGCAGACCGCCTGTTGCGGGCATCTTCGTACCAACGATATTTAGAACCTCTTCAGTTGGCCTTTAATTTACTTTAAATGCTTTTTTAAAAATTATATTTATATTCACTAAAAAGAGTGTTACTGAATACGGTTGTTTAGGTTTATGAAAGCTACTGTAAAAATATTTGAATGTTAAACTGACCTCATCCTTCCACATGAGATGAAAGTAGACATTGTAGGTGACACTCTGGGACAGCTCGGCCACCTCCATGATGTTCAGGATGGAGAAGCCCACGGTGACCGTCACCGCGTCACTCTGGTTCATCTTGGGCCTGACGTCCACGAAATGGCTGATGTGATCCTCCATCCGGCTGTAGATGGACAGCACCTGCGAGAAACTCTGACCCCCCAGGCGGCCAGCGAAACTCAAACTCAAGAACACGAAATAGAACACCTTTGCCATGTCACTTTGAATAAAGGGGAATCAACTTACAAAATCTGAACATTTGACGTAATACTTAAAACACAAAAAGAAGTCTTTTGGGGTGCGCTCGTTTGATTCTGTGGCGCCATCTGTGTGAAACAGTTCGCCTTCACACACTTAGAAAATCAAAGACAAAAGAGTCTTTTGAAAATATCTTAAAGACTTTTCTCTTTAACTATTGGCTGTGTGCCTTGCATACCCATACATCTGCAACTGCAATTTATACCAAGAGCACACTAAGCATGCTAAATGTCATAGCGTGGATACAAGCGCTATATAAATAAACATTATTAATATTGTTATCACCTTAGCGACATTTGAAAACATAAAAACGTACTCGACATAAATTTTGAACGATGCAAGACCATTCTTTCAACAGATTCAATTCTACAAGCGCAGCATGGCACAAACAATACTTCTCTCTGAGCGAATTCTGGCAATTAGATTCCATCTCTAGTAAATGGTTAGGCCTACTTATAGCTTTGCTTTTATAAAACCAGAATAAAAAAAATTAAAGCAGATAATTTAGTCAGGTGTTATTGATCTGAAGAAGAGTGTCATCCACTCTATTCGCATCATGTCTATTATGTTAGGGTTGTATTGTCCACGGCACTTAGTTTAAATGACTTTATCAAGGAAATCGATTAATTAGAATTGAAACGTCCAGTTCTATTGGTGCAGACTAATTGTGTGTCTGTGTGTGTGTGTTTACACTGTGTTTCCAGATTAGGCAAAGCGAAATAAACAAACAAGTATGTTCAGTCTGGTTGTGAGAGTTTGAAAGTTTTAATGTAGTGCCTGTTACAGGTGCAACGTTTTTTTTTAACATGTTATGTGACTGACGCTAGCTACGTCATCATGTTTATTACGTATTAATGCCCTGTTAGGTCATCAGAGAGCCATTGACATAACCTTCATTACAGTCTTGGTGTGGTCGAAGCGAGATATAGATTACCCAGAACTGCTTAATCTCAATAGCTTGAATTTCTTGAATTTCTGGCCCCTTCCAGAATTCGCTGACCTGCTAAAAATAGGACAAGATCTTAGCGTTCCATAGTTATTTTTTTTATAGACTCTAAATTATACTACATCAAATGATATCAAATAATTTTAAAATTTGTCATTTTCCACGCAATAAAACATTTTTTTTACAAGGATACTACAGGATATAATGGTCTTACTTAGCAGGCAGACATCCCGAAGATGGCAATAAATTCAATAATAAGATGTAGATAGTAAAAAAAATGTACCCGTCGGACCGAATTGATCCATGGGTCCGGTGAACCAGTTTCTGTGGCCACGACTTACTAGGTGATTGACTTTACCCCAACTAAGGTCAGGTACCCATCAGAGCTGGGTGGACTCAGGGACACCGTCCAGACCCGGTGAAAAAATCCTATCATGCACCAGGATTCGAACCCGGGACCTTCGGTGCGCCAGCCGAGCGCGCTGCCACCGAAGTAGATAATATGTGTAAAACACAGGGATGTCTCAACTGTTTTCTAATAGTCTATAACAGGAGTCGGTAACCTTTGGCTTATCGTGTGCCAAACGAGGATTTTTTATTCATTCAGCGTGCCAACAGCGTGAGAAACTATATTATTTTTATCAGACAATTTATTTAGTGCCGTAGCAAGACCAAGACCAAAAGAAAAGTAGCGTAATAGAGAAAATCATTAAAGTATTTTATATTTCATAATAAAATTAACCTGTTTGTTAATATCAGCTTTTTTTGTAAAAATCCATTCATAACTAATACACAATTTCATTTATCAACTTACACATTAATAGTTATCAACATTTGAATTTATTTGTCAAGATATTATTCTAGTAATAGATATAAAGTCTTTATTTGTAGATTTAAACTAACATTTTTTTTTTTTTTTCCAAAAATGTTTATTCATGAAAAATTGCATTTACATTACCAAAATTATTATTTTACACAGAGAAAAAAGGGATAGGAGACATTTATTGCATTTTTACAATTCCAAAGAGATAGAAGACAATAGAGAATATTTAAATACTTAGTTTACCTGCACAATCTCATATATTTTACACGAAGAAAAGGAAATAGAAGAACAGTTCATACACATTTAAGGGGATAGAAGACAAAATGTTTTACGAGACAAAGAGTTTTCTAACTAACTTTAAATTTAAATTCATTCATTCTTTTTATTTGACATTCAATCCTAGCATCCATACATATTTAAATTCCAACTTTAAATTTAAATTCATTCATTCTTCTTTTTTTTACATACATGCTTAACATCCATACATATTCAAATTAATTTAAATTTAATTTAAACATGTATTAACCGTAAACATCCATTATTAACTGTAAGATATTTAAAACAACGTAATATGGAGAAAAATAAAACAAAGTGTGTAGAAATTATGTACATTTCATTTCAATTGTTCTATCCCTTGGGATATATATCTTAATTTAAACCACCAAGCGCGATCTTAAATGTATATATAAAGAACAAAGAAAGGGTCACATATGACAAGGAAAAGTGAAACACCTATTGAAGACGGGTGACGAAAGGTGTCATTCACAGGAAATCCCACAATCGGGACTTCCACAAGTGAGAAAAAAAAATATGTACAATTCTCTAATAAGAGTTGAAAAATCCCTAGTTGTCTTAAGGTTTCAAATAGCGTTTAGCCGTTCCCCAGTCGGCATGAACTATTGAACGAAAGATAGGGAAAGAAATACAAATCTGTTTGTAGTGACATAGAATTTGGAAGGCCCGACTTTCCTGACCCTCCCACCCCTCTAAGCCAGCGTCGCCGGATGACTGGTCTGCACCAGTTAACACCCTGGCGAATGTGACAAAAGAGGGGTTTTGGGCCGGTATTTATATATCAGTCCTTCTTCTTTTATTATACATTGATGTCACTCTGGTAAATGTAATTTGAAGACAAAAGATTAATATTAGACGCAAGTTTCCTGTATTAGATAGGTAACCAAGAACAATTTTGAATAGAAAGGTTGGGAATAACTGGAAGAAAACAGTAATAAAAGGGAAGCTAAGTAAGCGAAGACGGACCTAGAAAAGGCCAAGTCTCTCCTCGTTACTTTATGTGTAGTAAGCCAAGAAGTTAAAATACCGTCCTCTAAGCCATTCAACAAAATTAAGAAAATAATCCCGAAAACGTATTTTAAAATACTATGTACATAGTGGTGCGTAAAAAAGAAAATAAAAAACAGCACAAGATTTCACATTCACTGAAAGAGACACCGCACCGGAAATGAAAACAAAAATTACACCGGCAATGAAAGTAAAAATGTGCCCTTGATGAACAATTAATAAAATCAAATGTACAATACTAGTCAAGGGCATCCCCATATTTAAAAGAACGCATTCAATAACATAAGCATGTCCACAGATCTCCCAATTAAACAAATGAACCAATCAATAAAATACATTAGGATCTCATCCATGAAATACATTATAATACATAAAACATTTATAAAAGCAAAACATCAAATAAAATTACAGAGTGGGCGATTGATGTTTATCTAAATGTGTTTCAAGTTTTTGTCTAAATATGTCTTCTATGATGTGTGGGGGGTAGTGTTTTTGGTCAAACCGTGTTTTAAGATACGTTGTCCAAATGTGTTGTTTGTATTCTGCCAATGTGATGAGGTTTAATGTGTGTTTTGTGTTGTTTCTAAGCCTAGGTATTTTAAAAAGTGTAATGGCTAAATCTATATCTATGTTTGACTGTGTTGTTGTATCCATTATTAATTTCAATGTTTGTTTTGTTGGTATGATTGCGGGGCATGTAAGATAGATATGTTCCTCATTTTCTTGTGTATGTGAGGTACACATCTTGCATATAGGTGTGTTGCGTGTATTTTGTTTCTTCCTATCTAATGTTGGTGTCATGTTAAAAATGAGCCTGTATGATATCTCCTTTGATTGTGATGCAATGTGTTTGTTATGTAAACTGATGAATGTGTCATGAAAGTCTGTAATCCCTAGCTGTCTCCCCCATTTTATTTGACTCTATTACTTTCATATAAACATCATACTATAGTTAAGAGGAAGAGATACGTAGTAATCATACGAACTAGGTAGTTATTGTAATGTTTAAAAATTGTATATATACATTCTTTAGTCATAAAATATTTATCTAATTTTCAACTATCTTGTGTAATTTTATCATTTTAGAGTTATAAATTGTAAGCCATTAATTTTTTTAAAGGAAACAAAAAAAAAAAAAATATATTAGAAATATTATTGTAAAGAAAACTGGTTAATTATCTCCCTTCAGTTAAATTCTAAAAATTTTATGCTAGTGAAACCAAACAAGTTAATTGTTTTAATATAACTAGTATACTTCTGAAAATGCTCATCTATCTTAATTTGCCTTAAATTAGGGAAAGAGTAAAATGTTTTGAAATTGATTTCACGGAAAGATATGTCCAGTTTCAATGCAAGTCCATTCCAGTGGCCCAACACTTCAAGTGCTTTTGGACCCAGTCTTGTAAATGGAAGCTTACCTCAATGAAACGTGTCGCCATGTCATTCAGAAACATTGGCTTTAACAGTCAGTTCTTTACATTCAATAACGGATTTTTTCCCCATTAAGATACATTTTAATTGCATCCAGACAAGAAACGAATCTATCCAAGACTTCACTTATACTCCGTATTACTTTCTTATTGGAAGAGACTTGAGAAACTATACAATTGACTTAACAATAGATTCAATCACAGATTGCAAGTCAAATGATGAGAGCTTTGCATACAAACATTCCTGAACTAAAACAGTCTACCCGGTCTACGCCCAGTGGGATTCCCATGTAGTTCGCTACGCAGCACCCACTAATAATGCTGAAATACGATACTTTCACTTCCATTAAACAATATTAGTTAAATTCTAAAAATTTTATGCTAGTGAAACCAAACAAGTTAATTGTTTTAATATAACTAGTATACTTCTGAAAATGCTCATCTATCTTAATTTGCCTTAAATTAGGGAAAGAGTTAAATGTTTTGAAATTGATTTCACGGAAAGATATGTCCAGTTTCAATGCAAGTCCATTCCAGTGGCCCAACACTTCAAGTGCTTTTGGACCCAGTCTTGTAAATGGAAGCTTACCTCAATGAAACGTGTCGCCATGTCATTCAGAAACATTGGCTTTAACAGTCAGTTCTTTACATTCAATAACGGATTTTTTCCCCATTAAGATACATTTTAATTGCATCCAGACAAGAAACGAATCTATCCAAGACTTCACTTATACTCCGTATTACTTTCTTATAGAAGAGACTTGAGAAACTATACAATTGACTTAACAATAGATTCAATCACAGATTGCAAGTCAAATGATGAGAGCTTTGCATACAAACATTCCTGAACTAAAACAGTCTACCCGGTCTACGCCCAGTGGGATTCCCATGTAGTTCGCTACGCAGCACCCACTAATAATGCTGAAATACGATACTTTCACTTCCATTAAACAATATTAGTTAAATTCTAAAAATTTTATGCTAGTGAAACCAAACAAGTTAATTGTTTTAATATAACTAGTATACTTCTGAAAATGCTCATCTATCTTAATTTGCCTTAAATTAGGGAAAGAGTTAAATGTTTTGAAATTGATTTCACGGAAAGATATGTCCAGTTTCAATGCAAGTCCATTCCAGTGGCCCAACACTTCAAGTGCTTTTGGACCCAGTCTTGTAAATGGAAGCTTACCTCAATGAAACGTGTCGCCATGTCATTCAGAAACATTGGCTTTAACAGTCAGTTCTTTACATTCAATAACGGATTTTTTCCCCATTAAGATACATTTTAATTGCATCCAGACAAGAAACGAATCTATCCAAGACTTCACTTATACTCCGTATTACTTTCTTATAGAAGAGACTTGAGAAACTATACAATTGACTTAACAATAGATTCAATCACAGATTGCAAGTCAAATGATGAGAGCTTTGCATACAAACATTCCTGAACTAAAACAGTCTACCCGGTCTACGCCCAGTGGGATTCCCATGTAGTTCGCTACGCAGCACCCACTAATAATGCTGAAATACGATACTTTCACTTCCATTAAACAATATTAGTTAAATTCTAAAAATTTTATGCTAGTGAAACCAAACAAGTTAATTGTTTTAATATAACTAGTATACTTCTGAAAATGCTCATCTATCTTAATTTGCCTTAAATTAGGGAAAGAGTTAAATGTTTTGAAATTGATTTCACGGAAAGATATGTCCAGTTTCAATGCAAGTCCATTCCAGTGGCCCAACACTTCAAGTGCTTTTGGACCCAGTCTTGTAAATGGAAGCTTACCTCAATGAAACGTGTCGCCATGTCATTCAGAAACATTGGCTTTAACAGTCAGTTCTTTACATTCATTAACGGATTTTTTCCCCATTAAGATACATTTTAATTGCATCCAGACAAGAAACGAATCTATCCAAGACTTCACTTATACTCCGTATTACTTTCTTATAGAAGAGACTTGAGAAACTATACAATTGACTTAACAATAGATTCAATCACAGATTGCAAGTCAAATGATGAGAGCTTTGCATACAAACATTCCTGAACTAAAACAGTCTACCCGGTCTACGCCCAGTGGGATTCCCATGTAGTTCGCTACGCAGCACCCACTAATAATGCTGAAATACGATACTTTCACTTCCATTAAACAATATTAGTTAAATTCTAAAAATTTTACGCTAGTGAAACCAAACAAGTTAATTGTTTTAATATAACTAGTATACTTCTGAAAATGCTCATCTATCTTAATTTGCCTTAAATTAGGGAAAGAGTTAAATGTTTTGAAATTGATTTCACGGAAAGATATGTCCAGTTTCAATGCAAGTCCATTCCAGTGGCCCAACACTTCAAGTGCTTTTGGACCCAGTCTTGTAAATGGAAGCTTACCTCAATGAAACGTGTCGCCATGTCATTCAGAAACATTGGCTTTAACAGTCAGTTCTTTACATTCAATAACGGATTTTTTCCCCATTAAGATACATTTTAATTGCATCCAGACAAGAAACGAATCTATCCAAGACTTCACTTATACTCCGTATTACTTTCTTATAGAAGAGACTTGAGAAACTATACAATTGACTTAACAATAGATTCAATCACAGATTGCAAGTCAAATGATGAGAGCTTTGCATACAAACATTCCTGAACTAAAACAGTCTACCCGGTCTACGCCCAGTGGGATTCCCATGTAGTTCGCTACGCAGCACCCACTAATAATGCTGAAATACGATACTTTCACTTCCATTAAACAATATTAGTTAAATTCTAAAAATTTTATGCTAGTGAAACCAAACAAGTTAATTGTTTTAATATAACTAGTATACTTCTGAAAATGCTCATCTATCTTAATTTGCCTTAAATTAGGGAAAGAGTTAAATGTTTTGAAATTGATTTCACGGAAAGATATGTCCAGTTTCAATGCAAGTCCATTCCAGTGGCCCAACACTTCAAGTGCTTTTGGACCCAGTCTTGTAAATGGAAGCTTACCTCAATGAAACGTGTCGCCATGTCATTCAGAAACATTGGCTTTAACAGTTAGTTCTTTACATTCAATAACGGATTTTTTCCCCATTAAGATACATTTTAATTGCATCCAGACAAGAAACGAATCTATCCAAGACTTCACTTATACTCCGTATTACTTTCTTATAGAAGAGACTTGAGAAACTATACAATTGACTTAACAATAGATTCAATCACAGATTGCAAGTCAAATGATGAGAGCTTTGCATACAAACATTCCTGAACTAAAACAGTCTACCCGGTCTACGCCCAGTGGGATTCCCATGTAGTTCGCTACGCAGCACCCACTAATAATGCTGAAATACGATACTTTCACTTCCATTAAACAATATTAGTTAAATTCTAAAAATTTTATGCTAGTGAAACCAAACAAGTTAATTGTTTTAATATAACTAGTATACTTCTGAAAATGCTCATCTATCTTAATTTGCCTTAAATTAGGGAAAGAGTTAAATGTTTTGAAATTGATTTCACGGAAAGATATGTCCAGTTTCAATGCAAGTCCATTCCAGTGGCCCAACACTTCAAGTGCTTTTGGACCCAGTCTTGTAAATGGAAGCTTACCTCAATGAAACGTGTCGCCATGTCATTCAGAAACATTGGCTTTAACAGTCAGTTCTTTACATTCAATAACGGATTTTTTCCCCATTAAGATACATTTTAATTGCATCCAGACAAGAAACGAATCTATCCAAGACTTCACTTATACTCCGTATTACTTTCTTATAGAAGAGACTTGAGAAACTATACAATTGACTTAACAATAGATTCAATCACAGATTGCAAGTCAAATGATGAGAGCTTTGCATACAAACATTCCTGAACTAAAACAGTCTACCCGGTCTACGCCCAGTGGGATTCCCATGTAGTTCGCTACGCAGCACCCACTAATAATGCTGAAATACGATACTTTCACTTCCATTAAACAATATTAGTTAAATTCTAAAAATTTTATGCTAGTGAAACCAAACAAGTTAATTGTTGTAATATAACTAGTATACTTCTGAAAATGCTCATCTATCTTAATTTGCCTTAAATTAGGGAAAGAGTTAAATGTTTTGAAATTGATTTCACGGAAAGATATGTCCAGTTTCAATGCAAGTCCATTCCAGTGGCCCAACACTTCAAGTGCTTTTGGACCCAGTCTTGTAAATGGAAGCTTACCTCAATGAAACGTGTCGCCATGTCATTCAGAAACATTGGCTTTAACAGTCAGTTCTTTACATTCAATAACGGATTTTTTCCCCATTAAGATACATTTTAATTGCATCCAGACAAGAAACGAATCTATCCAAGACTTCACTTATACTCCGTATTACTTTCTTATAGAAGAGACTTGAGAAACTATACAATTGACTTAACAATAGATTCAATCACAGATTGCAAGTCAAATGATGAGAGCTTTGCATACAAACATTCCTGAACTAAAACAGTCTACCCGGTCTACGCCCAGTGGGATTCCCATGTAGTTCGCTACGCAGCACCCACTAATAATGCTGAAATACGATACTTTCACTTCCATTAAACAATATTAGTTAAATTCTAAAAATTTTATGCTAGTGAAACCAAACAAGTTAATTGTTTTAATATAACTAGTATACTTCTGAAAATGCTCATCTATCTTAATTTGCCTTAAATTAGGGAAAGAGTTAAATGTTTTGAAATTGATTTCACGGAAAGATATGTCCAGTTTCAATGCAAGTCCATTCCAGTGGCCCAACACTTCAAGTGCTTTTGGACCCAGTCTTGTAAATGGAAGCTTACCTCAATGAAACGTGTCGCCATGTCATTCAGAAACATTGGCTTTAACAGTCAGTTCTTTACATTCAATAACGGATTTTTTCCCCATTAAGATACATTTTAATTGCATCCAGACAAGAAACGAATCTATCCAAGACTTCACTTATACTCCGTATTACTTTCTTATAGAAGAGACTTGAGAAACTATACAATTGACTTAACAATAGATTCAATCACAGATTGCAAGTCAAATGATGAGAGCTTTGCATACAAACATTCCTGAACTAAAACAGTCTACCCGGTCTACGCCCAGTGGGATTCCCATGTAGTTCGCTACGCAGCACCCACTAATAATGCTGAAATACGATACTTTCACTTCCATTAAACAATATTAGTTAAATTCTAAAAATTTTATGCTAGTGAAACCAAACAAGTTAATTGTTTTAATATAACTAGTATACTTCTGAAAATGCTCATCTATCTTAATTTGCCTTAAATTAGGGAAAGAGTTAAATGTTTTGAAATTGATTTCACGGAAAGATATGTCCAGTTTCAATGCAAGTCCATTCCAGTGGCCCAACACTTCAAGTGCTTTTGGACCCAGTCTTGTAAATGGAAGCTTACCTCAATGAAACGTGTCGCCATGTCATTCAGAAACATTGGCTTTAACAGTCAGTTCTTTACATTCAATAACGGATTTTTTCCCCATTAAGATACATTTTAATTGCATCCAGACAAGAAACGAATCTATCCAAGACTTCACTTATACTCCGTATTACTTTCTTATAGAAGAGACTTGAGAAACTATACAATTGACTTAACAATAGATTCAATCACAGATTGCAAGTCAAATGATGAGAGCTTTGCATACAAACATTCCTGAACTAAAACAGTCTACCCGGTCTACGCCCAGTGGGATTCCCATGTAGTTCGCTACGCAGCACCCACTAATAATGCTGAAATACGATACTTTCACTTCCATTAAACAATATTCTTGGAGGTCTCTCGCGTGCCACTTGTGTGTGTGAAAAACATTAACTAATCTGTGGCTACAATATGGCCTATTAATCTATTTAATAAAGTCAAGCTTCAACGAACTACATACTATAAACATAATAATTTAGAAAAAACAGTTAATTTTTCTGAACATAATATGCACAATGGCGTAGTCGGGATTGCATAAGGGTAAACGCGTAATCAGTGCAAAGATTGAAATGGAGGGTGGGGCGCAGCAAAAAAAAAAAAGGTTTCGATTGGGAAATAGGGTCCATTTAATCTTGTGGTTTATATTTTGTTTGGTGGAGGCGAAAAGGTAGGTAGGGGAGGGGGGGCATGATAAATCTGATCTGTTGCACGGTTCCCCACTAAGCTACTGAAAAGGCAAAGATTTTAACTAATTATTTATCTAGTTGAAACGTAGAAAAAAATGAATGCATAATGTAAGCGTAAGGACTAATTCAATATAAATTATCCAGTTAAGTTGAAATAAGTAGCCTACAATTGACTGTAGTTAGGACTTAAGTACATCTTACGAATCTTACGACCTTCTCAACCCAAAGAAGTAAACAAACCAAAGACTATAATGAGATGGACCGCTTGCTTTAATATTTCTGCCATTTGATGACTCGAATGACTTCTTTTCGAAATTCCCGATTCCATTTTGAACTGGGCACTTCCATTTTATTTAATCGCTATGATTTTCTCAATGAAAAATGAAAATTAAAATCGAAAGTTGTATAGGCCTACAGCGCAAACATTTACGTAAACGTAGGAGCGTCGAAGTCATTTAAGACAGCGCTATTGGATGCGCACGGAAAAAAAGAACCTATACTCTAAAAATAGAGCAAG
Organism: Anisus vortex; assembly: GCA_949126835.1. NCBI lineage: Eukaryota > Metazoa > Mollusca > Gastropoda > Planorbidae > Anisus > Anisus vortex. Next base: position 8,801,197 of record OX421504.1, on the reverse strand, counting down.
CGGCCCGTCCTATTATAGTCTTTGAATAAACTAATAATAAAAAATGTCACATTTGTGTTTACAGCATAACTCCAATATAAAGGCTTTCTCTGGTAAATAGTTATAGTCCCACACTTGCACGCGGTTTATTTTCTAGTCTAGCATTTTAACAAAGGTTTTTTTTTTTGTTTTTTTTTACAGGCGCTCCTTATATGAAGCAGATTATTGCGTCCTACGCTCATCCGTGGTCCGAGTCTAGTCTTGCATTTTTTTAAATTATTAATGACTGTTGTTGTTTTTCCTAACTAATTCAGGCAACCCATTCCATAACAGAATGCCACTCAAATCAAGTAAAATGTCCCAACGTCCAACTGTAATACTTTTAGATTGTTGTGTTGTTTAACTATGTTCAAATTAAATTGTATATGTGTGATACTTATTTGCTTTTTCACCTTCTTTTAATATATATTTAGTAATTTTTTAAAATTATTATTACTTTTGTTATGTTTGAGTATTCATTAGTAATAAATCTTACACCTCTTTTCTGTATTTCATATAACTGTTTTGTTGTTGTTGTTTTCTTTTCTTGATTTAATGTATTCATAACTTACCATTAAATTACACATTAAACACCACTGACAGGTGTTCGCACATTCTAAACATCTAATTAATATAATATATACAACTAAATTCCAAAACAGTACAAAATATCAAAGGCCTAATATTTGGACGACTTCTTTTCAGAACTGTTTATTTTTTAAAGTATGATTTTTAAAGTATTAGACATCTGCTTTTTAAACAGGAAAATAAGAATTACACTAAGTCTGGGTAGTTGGGAACAAACAAATAGTGACCTAATAACGTTGACCTATTTAAAGATAACAGAAGTAGTTTTTCTAACTAAATGGGTTTTCTCAGGAAAATATATCATGTAAACGTTACTTAGTCATTTGATTGTGTGAATTTCCGTTTTTTTTTTCCTCATAAAATGTTTCTATACTGTTTGTAAGTGATAGATCTAATTGTATGTTGTCGTTTTTTTTTTTTTTTTAAGTAATGTGAATCTAGACGTAACATAGAAATATTATTAGTTCATTAAGGACTATATGATAATTTGAAATTCTCATGTAAGTAGATGATGAAATCATAATCTATTATTAATTTATTCATTAATCTGTGAAATCAAGACACCAACAGCCTGACTGATTTTTATTCGTTATGTTCTTTCTTTGTTATTTCACACAGCCAAATGGTTGGACTAAACACTAAACCAGAAACAAAATGTTGAAATAGTTTAAAGTCAATTATTTTTTTAAAACGAATACTAGACTCTAATATCTTTATTACTCGAGTTGTAGTTGCTGTAGTTTCACATTTTAGTAACAGTATGTGTGTGGTGTGTGAGTATAATATAAGATTAGTGTATGCCAGCTTAAGAAGATTTTAATTTGTGTTTCAGAAAGATTTAGAAGGGAGTGGTGGTGGTGAATTTCGGTTATGAATTATTACATTATTATTTGTGAAGCCGGCTGGTCCAGCGGTTAGTTCACCGGACTGTCAACCAAAAACCAACTGACAGGTCGCGGATTCTAGCCCTGCCACCGACGGATCCCTGTCGCCCTGTAAACTTATAAGAATACAGATTAAAGTAAAAGTAAAGTATCTCGTCGGGGCCAAATTGATCCAGTGAAGCAGCGTCCACCAGTTTCTGTGACCACGGCGTACTTAGGGATTGTGTGACCAAGGACATTTCCCAGCCGCCTTTACTTACTTTACTTTAATTAGGCCTAGGCCTACATATTAACAGCAAACTGAATTTCTTTTCAATTTCTTTTTATAGTGTTTTAATTGAAAATTAGAACAATTGTTGTAATTTAACATTCTAACAATGGTTTTTATCGTTCATAATTAATTAATTCGTGAAAAGATTTATTCTGCGATAACACGCAATCGGGAAAAATGTTTGCTTTCATTTAAGCGGAAAAAAAAATTAAAGGGAAACTGCTTTTCGAGTAATTAATAGATTGTCAGTCCAGGGATTTTTTTAAATTCCAATTTATTTAGATAATATATGGGCGTGTACACCGTAGACAACTACTGGTGTAACTATGGAATCTGATATCTGGGACGCCTGGAGCGGAGGTCCAAATAGGCGCCTATTAATGTTGTTTTTTATTTATTAAGTTAATAAACTCACATACGCAAAGGCTGAGAAAGTGTCATTTCGGCGCATATCTAAACTTTGGCTTCTGACTCCTTGCCAGACTTAATTCTCAAGACTTTACACTTTACACCCCGGGTGAGTATCGTAGGCTATCAAGCAACTATCGACACAATTCGGGGAAGGGCGCGAACGCAATTCATTTTTTTAATTAATTTTTTTTTTTAAATTATGATTTAGACCTGGCTACGTTATACAAGAAAAAAAAAGAAAAACATATTTTCATGATGTCTATAATGGCTGGAACATTTTTTCCCTTGACTTTTTTAAAACTTTCTTTTATATTTGTATGAACTGATTTTCAATCACTAGGCCTATAGTATGCCGCGCTTTAGAACAGGGTGAATTATTATTATTATTCTTTGTTGTCTAAGAGATTAAAAAGAACAGTTAAAGCTAACACAGACACAAATGAAATTCTTCTAAGTAAAACATAATATATTTTGGCCCTTGGGAGTACAGAATAGGCCTACAAATTGCATTGATTTAGCACAATTCCGAATCATCCTTCTCTTAGAGACTATCACTTTAAGAACATGAGTACCACCAGTATCCCCAAAAACGCTGACTGACTGTATGGGGAGGAAGCAATGAGCGCAACAGTTCGTCTCAAACCCGCCTTGGTGCCTGGATGCCCAGACCTATATTCTGTGATTTGTGCTACGGGGCGACAGTGCAGGTATTCGAGCGAGCCCTCACGATAATGATCCGAAGGGAATTTTGCGGGTGGGGGAGTGAAGTGTAGTGTGTGTACTGCGAAGACTGTACCCTACGTTACGCAAAACGTCTTAGTGACGTGCCGGAGGGTGGCTAGTCTCGGACATGCTCTTGGTGCGCCCCTCCCGTTACATCGTTACAACTTGGACTCCAGAGCCGAAAGGCTCGTCCGGTATTTTTTTTTTTTAAAGATTTATAAATCGGCGGTAGTGGCAGTTTAGGATTTATAAAAGTAAAAACTAAAATGGCCTAATTAGGTTATTATTGTTATCATATGTGTGTATAAAATTCTTCAGATTTGCACAATAAAGAATGACTCAACCATTATACCGTCAGCGTGGCGGAAGGGAACAAGCCATGGCTAGTCAAGGTTTGATTGGTTGTTGTATTACGTTGTTGATGTTGTTATTGTTGTAGGTTTTGTTGCTTTGTTCGTCGTCTTGTGTTGTAATTTGTTAGTTGTTGTTTTTTTTCCTGTTAAAGTTGTATTTTCACCCTTGTGCCTTACTTTTCTATAGGACTAACCAAAATTTGTAGCCTATCTTACGCTCTCGCTATTTGACTCCTTTCAACTTTCTATCTATAAATAAATGTATTTATAAATAAATATCAATTTATCTAGATCGATCTATCAATTAATTGATCCATCTATCTATAAAAAGAAAGAAAACCATTTCGCAAAAGAAAATAATAGGCCTACCCTATTTTTTTTTGGTGATACAATTTAGTTTTCGATAGACGTAACTGATGACTCTCTGTACCTACATCTTTTGTGTGAATAGTTAAATATTTCTCTTATCATGTGATTGTATTTCTATGGATGTCTTTAGAAAAGAAATCTTTCTTTCAAAGGTCCTTACGAGAATGACGTGTCATTTGAAGGCGCAGCCGGATACAGTCGGTCTTGGATTACATGTGCCAAAAATCCTGGTCATGAAAGTTTCATCCCAATCAGAGACTTCCGGACCAGCCACCTGTTTGGTCAGTTTCAGGACGACCTGGTGACAGAGATGGTCCAGAGTATTGCCGACGTTACGGTGCTGTTGGACATAGGCTACATCAGTGGCCAGAGGCCGGAGAAGGGAAGTGATGGAGAGAACTATCCTTTTAGCGAGTTCAGAGATGAACCGATATCCCGTGTTGCAACAGGGTGAGAAGTATTAAAATTTGTATAGGTATCAAGAAAAATTGTCAGATGTGCCTTTTTTTTAAATATTATTTTCGTAATCTTACAAAATTTCGACCTGATGGAAAAAAAAATGAGTTAGGACCATTGGTGTATAGATATGGCACTAAGCTATCACCAGTAAAGGTATTAAAGCATAAAGCATTGTAGGAACTGAGATATTTAGGTTTTTAAACAACATTGACAGTGAGAAAACGTTGTGCCTATAGTCCATATTTAGGCCAACATTAATATAAAGATGCAAGTCCGAAAATCATTTGACTATTAATAAGGTCACGTGACAGTATAAAATCAATCGGCTTGCTGTAAACAAAGGATTGATTACGATAGTAATGGCAAATTACCAAGTTGTAAGTTATCATGAATGTCATTATTGTAATTATTTAAGATATCATTGTTATTGTTGTCTTTTTTTGTGTTGTTTTTTTTTTTTGGTTGCAGGTGGATTGTTCGAGCGCGCAGAAAATTTGAATCAGGAAAGGCGTGCCCTTGTCCGGACTGCGAACGGCTGCCCAGTCACGAGAGAGTCCGTCCATTTGGTAAGGTCATCGTATGGACGGCGACGCACGCTGTGTACGACCTGGTGGAGGCGCTGCGCACGAAATTTCGCGTGTTTTACCACGCGGACGACGACAGCCAAGCCGGAACTAGTGTTGACTATCTTCGGGCATACGGGATATTTGCCAAGGATGATCTCGGAGACTGGTGCGGCATTAAATGCGTCACCCACGACGTTCAGCTCTGGGACAGGATCCGGGATCGATTTCTCAAGTCCCAGGCGCTGATGAAGACGGTGGACGCCAAGTTCAGAGCCGTGGATGACAACCTGGCTATCATAGTGTCTCACCCGCACGGCCGGAGCGCCAGGGTCAGCGTCGGAAGCTGGACGCACCGGGACGACATGAACCACAACGACGACTTCATCCTGTGCCGGTACGGCTACGACGCGGCCACATGCCACGGGTCCAGCGGGGCCCCCGTGTTCATCCTGGGTAGAATGTCCAGGGGCATGTACCTGGCCCACCCCCACAGCAGGATCGGGGACAACAGCCAGTATGGATTCAGCGCCTACGGCATTAACTACTAGACTATCCGATAAAAAAAAAAGAAAACTTACTAGACCAGGGGTCGGCAACCTAGAAAATGCCTGCCAATCTTGGCACGCACAGCGAATTTCAACGGCAGGCTGAAGACCTCCGAAAAAAGCCACTTCGCAATTAATTGAGTGCTAGAGCGGGATGATTTTTAGGCTGTTGGCACGCTGAATGAATTAGAAATCGTACTTTGGAACACTGTTGCCAAAAGGTTGCCGACCCCTGCACTAGACAAACAAGACCTAATTCATTGGTTGGTTAATTGATTACTTCAACTTTCCACTGGAGTTAATTGTGTACTTTAACGTTTGACACTATTTGATTTATATACAACTTTAAAAAATATTGACAATTAGATAGCGAGATTTTTTTTCACGAATTCCTGTATTGTAGCTTGATTATAGTCAAGCATTTATGAGAATTAGGTCTTTATGCAAATAAATTAATTCTAAAATTCCTGATTAAAAAAAGTACAATTGGTGTTGTGTGGGATGGGGGGGGGGCGTAATCTAAGCTTACATAAACTTAACTTTTTATTCCATCTATTTGTTTGTCTGTCTACCTGCCCGTCCTATCAAATCCAATTATAGATTTTTTTAAACGCGTTTTTTTAGCGTCGCTGTGTAATATCAGAGCGAAACCAACACTTTTTTTACAATCATGGTAAAAGAGATTGATGCTTTGGGGGGGGGGGGGCGTTAATACTTAAATACGTGGTGTATTTAAAAAAAAAAGTAGTCGTTGATTTATCTAAAACTGAAAATGAGTAGGCTATTTAAGCGAATTGCAGCTCTAATAATAATATGTGTGTATGAGAGAATATACGTACAATTTCGAACACGTAAGTTCTCTTATAGTTTATTAGGAAAAGAACAGGCTTAAAATAATATGCATAAGCAAGTGGCATGGTCGAAAGGGGATGTGGCGACGGGGAAACGTTCCACCCCCACCCCCACCCCCAGACTCTTCAAGCAGACCAACATTTCTTTTAATAAGCCAAGGCGCTATTTTCTGTTGCCTATCCAATGGGAGAGGAGAGATTGTTTAATACGGATATAATATATATATATTATATGTAAAGTAGACTGTGTGTGTGAATTTTTCAGATCCCCATTGGTTAATTTAAAGCACTTGACCTTATTATGTTTCATATTTTACTTTTGCGATCTCGCTTCCGGTATGTGTACTCCCTAGCTGAGTGGTTAGCGTATCCCACTGCCATGCGTGCAACCTTGTTTCGATTCCCCGTTGGTAACTTTTTTTTTTCGACTTTTTTTTCCATCAATGTAACTTTTTTTCCCCATTAATATTACTTTTTTTTTTAGATTGTAAAGAATGGCAGGACTTTATGATTTCCAAAAAAAGTTTTTAGTATTTAAAATGTAATAATTATATTTTAGACGAATGCGTGACACGGGTGTACGATACTCAGCCATGGATAGTTCAACCTTTTGTTTAAACAAAAAATACCTTTTTTTTAACTTGATTACAATATTTATTTTAAATGCCTTTCCTAAATGTTTTCCGTAAATAAAAAAAAATATTTTCTTAGAACTTTTGTAGCTTTTTGTTCATTGTACTTTTTGTGTTTTTTTTTCATCTGTAGCTTATAAGGTGCCTAGGGGTATTAAGGCCCGGCTGGTAATAAGGCCCACTTGTAAGCCTTTGTACTTTTTTTTTATCTGGGCAACGCCGGGGAATTTAGCTTGTTTGATACAATATTCGTTTTTTTAATAGTTTAGGGTGAAAGTGCAGATGCTAAGACTTTTGCTTATTTTCCCCGCCCTGGTTTGTAATATTAATTTCACACACATAGCCTACTTTTCGTACAATGCTGATTAGGCCACTGGTGAAAGCTGGAGCGTGTATGTGTGCGATCGCTTAATTCTTGGCGTGTAATATGAGCTTACCATTGTATAATGTGTTAATCTGAATGTCTTTGATGTGGCCATGTATCCGATAAATATTTTATTTATCGTTGAAATGTCTAAATCTAAACTATCAAATAACATCTCAGTGTCCTATAATTGGAAGATGTGGGGCTAAAGCTGTTTATAATTTATTGCCCACAAAAATAATACATACAAAATGAATTGTGTGCGAAGATTATAATATATAACCTGTGAGGCCCTAATTATAAAAAAAACAACACAAGGTTTAAAAACAAAATAGGTGGTTTATTTGCTTATATTTTTCAAAAAAGAGGGGTAAGATTATATTTTGTACAATAATTATTGCTGTTGGCTAGATATTTAGAAGTTAACAAAAATAGTGGGTTGGAGCAGTTTTTGGTTTTGTTTTCGATGCAAATAACATATTACATAAAACAATTTTAGTTAAATTATAATGGTTGTCATTGTGGGGCTAATGGGACAGGGGAATCGTATCTAAAATGACAAGAAAATAAAACTAAAATGCTACCTAACATTAGTTAAACCAGTTAAAATATACTCTATAACAGGATTTTTAGTCCATCAATTAAAGAAAACAATTAAAACAAAACTAGAACCAATTCAGAAAAAAAAACTGAAATAGCTCTTTTTTTTTCTCGTTGGCAAGTATCTGTGTGTCTGTAATACCAATATAACTGCCACTTTAATTTATACCAAGAGTGCACTGAGCATGCTAGATTTAATAGCATTGATCCAAGCGCTATATAAATAGCCATTATTATTAGTTATATTAGGCCTATACTCACAACGGGCAAATTTAACACCAATTGTTCAAGCAGTAAACCCATAGAAACTCTATAGTATAGAGGCGAAGAGTAGGCTAAAGTATTACACCAATAATACACACAGCTTTAAATTCTAATTTAGAAATACAATACAATCTATTATGATACTCAGATAGGCATGGGGATAAAATACACTGTTGGGTGCAAGCTACAATTATATTATATCCATATACACTTTAAACACTTTCCATAGAAGCGAGTACCGGTAATTAGTAATATGAATAAAACAAAAGTAAAGTACCCTTCGCTTCGGACCAAACTGATCATAGGGCTGGTGAAGCAGCGTTCACCGGGTTCTGTGGCCACGGCTTACGAGGGGATGTGTGGCCAGCACAATGCCCAGCCGCCTTTACTTTACCCCAACTAATGTCAGGTACCCATCCAAGCTCAAATTCTCTGGGGCACCCTCAAGTGCCGGGGAAAAAAACTGGCCTGCACCAGGTTTCGAACCCAGAGCCTTCGGATCGCCAGTCGAACGCGCTGCCGCTCGGCCACAGTCGTTGCTGTATAAAATTAGCATTAATAATCTTGATCCTAATAATTATAGCTTGCTCTTTACCACTGAGAAACTCGGAAATTCCAAGTAGGAATAATTGAAATATAGATTATATAGATAAGTGACAAAATAAGTAAAGTACCCGTCGGACCGAGTTGATCCATAGGTCCGATGAAGCAGCGTTCACAAGTTTCTGTGGCCACGGCATACTAGGTGATTGTGTGGCCAGCACTATGCACAGCCGCCTTTACTTTACCCCAACTAAGGTCAGGTACCCATCAGAGCTGGGTAGACTCCGGGACACCCTCCAGACCCGGGAAAAAATCCTAGCCTGCACCAGGATTCGAACCCGGGACCTTCGGCTCGCCAGTCGAACGCGCTGCCGCTCGGCTACCGTGCCCCATAAGTGACAAAATATTATGCAAAAACGCACCACTTCGTAAATGGGAAAACTTCTTATTCGGAATTTCCGAGTTTCCCAGTAGTATTGCATGGCATCCTTCCATCGTCAAGAGACGATGGCGCAGTATCCTTTTCCTCTGCCCCTCGCAAAGGAAGTCGAATGAGAGGCCACCATAGCCTGGGCGATGCTTAAACCGGCTAGCTGTTGCCCTCTCTCTCCACACTGATGGTGATTCCAGGGGAACAGCTAGCTGATACAACGAGGGACCATCTGCGTCGCAGGAGTTGCCAGAGAGATATCGCGTTCGCTATAAAACTGACTTATGGACTCCATCTCCTGATTTTCTGTTAGGGTTTATATATACTCTCTTAGCCTACTCTCCTACAGGTGTAGCCGCGAGGCAGCGGCGGTTTGAGATCGGATTTTCCCTTTCCTTGATGAGCTACCTATCAAGGTTTACGAGCCCCATGTGTTAGTTGAAACATAATAATATGATCCGCCAGAATTGGTTACAAGTCATTCGAGAAGGCCAGGAGTTGGACTTAGGTTAGCAGAGGCTATTTGAGACGCAAGCCACGATGATATTTCGAGAGGATTGGGTGCTTATTTCCCACCCCCGTCCCCGGCAGTACTAACCTTGGACCAGTGGTAATTACGATATAAAGAATATAGTATAAGTGTTACAATTATTGGAGTTCCTGCCCCTTGCTTGTTTTTTTCCAAAACATATACCGGTAGTTCGGTATATTTTTTTCCAGCCGATCTACAAAACCAAAATGTGCACAAAATATAGGAAAATAAATGTAATACCATAGACTATATTATAGTCCAGCGATGGCGAACCTATGGCACGCGTGCCACAGCTGGCACACAGAGCCATTTCGGTGGGCACGCGAGCATTTACCAAAAATGGAACAGCTAAGTTATGTTTTTTGGTTTCAATTGCTGTGTATTGGCACGTTGAAAGAAATAAGTTTGTCTTGTATTGAACTTTGGGCACGCGGCCTCAAAAAGGTTCGCCATCACTGCTATAGTCTATGGTAATAGTTTGTGAAAAAACTAAAAACTAAATCTGGTGCGAATTTATAAAATTATGCACTGAAATACATTTTCAAATTATTCTTTTTCAGCCTTCTCTTATCTTATACATTACAGACGCTCCTTCTATAAAGAAGATTATTGCGTCCTACGCTCATCCGAGTCTAGTCTTGAATTTTATTAATGTTTTAAATGATGTTAAGTTATTGGTTTTCCTGGTTTGTTCAGGTAACCCATTCCATGCCCGAATGCCTCTCGGGAAGAAAGAGTACTTATATGCATTTGTTCTTGCATAAGGGACAAGGAAAGTGTGTTTGTCTTTATGTTTATCTGAGCTTTGCAACAAGTTGTTATTGGGTTGTATTTCTAAATTAGAGTTTAATGCCTTATGTATTATTACTGCTGGTACTTTACTCTTTGCCCTTCCTTTTTATGAATCCTAATGATTTGTTTGATTTTTTAATTACTTCACCAATATGAGGGTTCCAAGATAACTTATCATTTATTTTTACTCCTAGATACTTAGCATTGTTAGTTTGAGTTAGTTCTTTACCATGAATGAAGTAGTTTGCTATTATTTGTTTCTTTTTCTTGGATACCCTTATTAGTTGGCATTTTTCTGGGTGAAAAGACATACTCCAGTTTGATTCCCATTTTTGTAGTTCATCTAGGTCTTTTTGTAGAAGTTCACTATCTTTTCCTGTCTTTATTATTCTATAAATTATGCAATCATCTGCAAATAATCTTACCTTTGTTCCTGTGTTGATGCAATTTGGCAGATCATTAATATAAATTAGAAAAAGTAGGGGTCCTAGAACAGTTACTTGTGGAACTCCTGAGTTTACAGTTATTAGTGATGACTTAGAGCCATTTATTACCACAGTTTGTTCTCTTCCGTTTAAGAAAGTCCTGAATCCACTGATGTAAGGGACCAGAGATGCCAAAATATTTAAGTTTTTTTAGTAGACTAGAATGATGAACTTTATCAAATGCTTTGGAAAAGTCTCGTATTATAAATTATAGCATCAATTTGGTTGTTATCCATGTGCATCACCCCCTTTCCCCCAAAACCAAAATTTAAACAATATTTTAATGTTGTTTTTTTTTTGTTTTTTTTTTTCGAAATTTAAATTGTAATCAGATCAATGATCTGTTTATTACCTTTCAACTTTTGAAACATAAAAAAAAAGTTTTCGAATCGTTTAGGGTCAAATCATGCACAAGTGCAGAAAAAATCTTGACATATGATTGCCCCCCAACCGTGCTCTGTTTTCCCTTTTGCAAAAGTGTGCTTACACCCCACTCTTTTATATGCATACTATTTGTTAGACCTATAACCCTTACTCCCCCCCCCCTTACCTCTACTAATTTACACTATTTGTCTCTCCTCCCAGCTTGCTTGTTGTTGTTTTTTTTTCTTAACTTCTTCCAGTTTATAGACTAACATATATAGTCACAGGGCCGTATTTAGGATTGTGGGGGCCCTGTTCCACAATGTTATGTGGGGGCCCCTCGTGGACTCGACCCTGCCTTCCGACATTGCTGTGTTAGCCTGTGTATGGTGTTGCTGAATGAAAACCAAGCTTCACTAGTAGAGGCCAAGCCCCCCCCCCCCGGGGCCCCCAAATCCCTAGCAACGGCACTGATTAGAGTCTATAGGTCTACGAATTAAGTTGTTGGTTACGGTTGCCATCAGGCTTCCTGGTATAAAACAAAACGTAATATACGGTCCAGCCTAGTAATAGTAGGGGAGCGGAAGATGTCCGGTTATGGTTACCAGATAGGCTACATGGGTACCAAAAGGAGGACACAGAGAGACAAAAAGGAGGACAAATGAGGACACATGGCGACCAAAAGGAGGACACATTGAGAGTTTCTTTAAAAATCACTTTAATGTGTTCAATTGAATGTGGCAATCAGTACAATTTTACTACAATGGTCGCCAATAACAATCTATTAGTAAATTAACCATTGAAAAAGTATTGTAAAAAATGAAATTCAATTTAAATTCAATGGCCTTTTTTTCTTTTCTAAATGCAACAATACCCATTTGAAAATTAAACCGTCAATTCTACAGTTAATACATAATCATCTTTCTTAATTATACAAAATGTTTATCTGAAGAGCCAATTTTTTGCAGAAGATCCTTGTTAGCAAGCACAAATGTATAAAACTGTTCACGTGTGAGATTTTTCAAGTTGTAGCCTACTTTGTAAGAATTATGCCCTTTACATTTACAGAGTCTATTGAGAGTATGTTTCTTTCCTTTGTCCATTGAGCGTCTCAGCGTTTATCAATGAAAACATTCTTTACACATTACCATTGTGTCCAGGAATACAGAAAAAAAAAGTTCAAATTTTTTTGTAACTCTGAAAAGCAACTTGCATTTGGGCAACAATAATCTTCTTTATAGAAGGAGCGTCTGTAATGTATAAGAAGATAACTCCAGTAGGCCTATTTTAATTGGTTTTCCCTACCCATGCAGCCACTTATTGACAGTAAATAAAATCGTCTCTAAAGTGCTGGTCCAAAAACCTAAAGTGACACTCTTTTATCTGTATATAACTGTTGTTTGCTATGTTATGTTTGCAATGTTATTTTATGTGTATTTAAATTGTGGACTTTTTCCTCGGTTCTACGGGGTCTCCACAGTATTACGAAGAAGAAGAATATGAAAAGTGCACTAAGACTAAGCATTAAAAAAATATTTGCCGTATAAAAGCAGGACATTTTAAGGGTTTTTAGCTTTGCCTGCCGGACAGGGGGCACAGGGCTAAAAATGAGGACATGTCCTCCTTTTGCCGGACGTCTAGCAACCCTATGTCCGGTAGGCCTATTTTCTGAAAGGGCAGGCCTATCTTGCAGCCCAGCTATTATAATAATTATTATTATTGGTTTGTAGGACAAAAAAATATAAAATATAATTTAAAAAATTTAGTTATTGAATCATAAGGATGAAAACCATATAGGGCCTACAAATGAATTGATTGGGTCTTTTTGAAGTCTTTTATTTCAAAGGAAATAGAAAATAACATTCATACGACTTAAATTATTAATATACGACGGTTTGTTTTGTTTCTTCTGTATGCAAGTTTTGAAAATTGTTTCGTAAAACAAACGTAAAGCGACGCCATTTTGTATACTAAATTTACGTTTTTGGAAACACGAGTTCTTATTTGAGTAACTTGCAATAGTTAAATCACGGTAATAGCTAAATATTTAGCTTAAACAACAATAAAATGCAAAATGTTTTATAATTATTCTATGTATTTGAAAGGCATTGTATTAGATTTTCATAATTGAAATATGCATAAACTATATTTATTGCGTGTTTATAATATAGCCTACTAAATATTAGTATTCATAGTTTTGCATTGGCGGCGAATTCTCGAGTCTCAAGTTGAAGCAGCAAGCAAAATCAAGAAGGCAATTTAAATAGTTAAACCAGTTATTACATCGTGCCGATTAGTATTAATAGGCGTTTATCATTTTTAATCATAGTCCATAGTCACGTTAGGCTGAGTCAAAACCTTAACTTTTACTGATTTAGTCAAATCATTAAACTTTTAAACCTACGTTACCTAGGCCTAGCTAGAGCCTAGAAACACTAGAAGACAGAACGGCAAAGTCAAAGAGTAAAGTAGTATTAATACATAAGGCATTAAACTCTAATTTAGAAATACAACACAATGACAACCTGTTGCAAAGCTCAGATAAACAAAAAGACAAAATCACTATAAGTACTCTATCTTCCCGAGTGGCATTCGAGCATGGAATGGGTTGCCTGAACAAACCAGGAAAACCAGTAACTTAACATCATTTAAAATATTAATAAAAATGCAAGACTAGACTCGGACCACGGATGAGCGTAGGACGCAATAATCTTCTTTATAGAAGGAGCGTCTGTAATATATAAGATAAGACTTAGTCTATGACTAAAGCCACTTATAGTCACTATAGTTGTAGGCATAGGGCCTATCTCGACCTCGTCTAATATAATTTTAAGCCTATACTTATAGACTATATAGGTATAGGCTTAAAATTATATTAGGCGAGGTCGAGATAGGCCCTATGCCTACAATTTTTATAATAATAACCTAGCCTACATACATTCAATGTAACATTACACCAACTATCAAAATTATCACTGTATTGGCATGGGAGGGGGAGGGGGGTCTAGAAAATTGTTGGAACCAGCTCCTGACCCTCTCAGATCTCTCTTACTTGCATGAGTTGTAGTAATTTATGTGGCTGGAGATATGCAAGGCTGCTATACCATGAAAATAGCGCTTTTTTACTACATCATTCTGTTTACTAACCTACCTTTTTTCGACCTTTTTAAAGGAAATAACCGAAATATAGATAGTGATAGGATAGTAAAGGCCCAGTGAAAGGGAATGCACTTTACTCACAAAACAGTAATTGCACTACTCACATACGTTCACAGTTGATGTTCCTCACAAGAAATATCACTAAAAGCGAGTGTTCTTTACAATTTCATGATTTTAAATCCTCTATAATACTCTATATTAACTTCGCAATACTTTCTGACGACAGACCAACCTGATTTTTGGAAGCCTTTCTGTCATTCATGCTATCAATATGTTAGGCCTATATGAAACTAGCTTTGTCATGGCATGTAGAAATGTAGCCTAGAGAGTAGAGGTGATTTGCCAACGCTTTCTAACAAATTTTCAACCACATGTCCCCAACTCACAAATGATCAGTTTTTCCTGTTTTTAAAGGGTAAAAAGAAGGTGGAGAGATCACACAAAAAAGGATCATTAAAAATTTGCATAATAAAGGGTTGATGGAAAGCTTAAAAAAACATGAAAGCTTTTATATTTTCTTTGTGCTAGGAAAAAAAAGGCAAGAGCACAATATAGGCTAGGCCTAAAGGATTTATAGAAAATTTAAAAAACACATTTCATATAATATAATGGTTATTAATTTGTTCTTAACAAGACACATTTTATAACAACAAGGAGCACAATTGTTACCCCATCAAGTTAAGGAGTCGAATCTGTATGACCATGTCTGCATGAAATTTTTTTGCCGTTTGAGGAGCTGTCATCATTTTCTAAAGCCATTTGTGTGTTTGATTCTGGTTTCCTGCTTTATATTATTATTATTATTATTACTTTCATTTTCTATCTTTACCAATAGAAAAATAATTCAAATTTTTGTTTGTTTGTGATTTCCAGCTAAAAGGTTTTTTTATTATATTTTTACACAAAGTTTTTGAATTACCAAATAATTGTAAAAGTAACTTATTATATAAAACAGGATAGATAGGAGTAAATTTACTATTTAGCCTATTCATTAGTTGAACTGTTACTATTAGTACAATTTAGCTTGTAATTACCATGTCAAAACAAGTCTTTTTTTAAACCATTGTTAGTGCCATATCATATATTCATCACAATTTCTTGATCTCGGTAGAAATTCAGTCCTATATGATGAAAATATGTTAATAAAGGCAACAGAAATGATTTCCTATTTCACTAAATGAATCATTATTATAATGAATTCTGTCTTTATCACTGGTTCTCCTTTGAAAGATTTCATCTTGCTATATATATAATATTGACAATATATTGTACAGAGGCCCTACAATTTAATGTACAAGAAAGCCTTAATTTAATGTAAACTGTCTTAGTAGTCCTTTGGTATACTAAGTGACTATTTGGACCAGATAGACTTAGTAATAACTTGTTAGTATCGGTTAGTTTATATAGGTTAGGGTAATAACTTGTTAGTATCGGTTAGTTTATATAGGTTAGGGATGGCTTTGTAGTATTTATTGTAATAGTTAGTATCGGTTAGGTTATAAAGGATAGGGATAGATTTGGTGTTTTCTGTGCTATTTCTTATGCAATACAGTAAGACAAATATATTTTGTGTTTTTTTCCCCCTCTTTTTTAATGTTAGCTTATGAGTTCTAAGGAATTCTAACTGAAGCTGGATCTGAATAGCTAAAGGGACCCAGATCCGAATAGCAGCAGCCTTTGGTATAATAGGCCTACTATTTATAATAGTTATGTGATTGAGCAGATACCTTTCTCAGTTGTTTTTTTTAATTAGGCTTATTTTTTATAAGCAAAAAGCACATTTTCTTTAGTAATCTTAACCATTTTTACCATCTAATTTAGAGTTTTGTTTTCATTTTCTTCCATAGTGTTGGATCAAAGGTAAAAGCCATACAGAATGGCTTTTCCCTATACGGTCATTGGGCCTAATGGCCAACCGTACATTCTTAGCCAGATCCCAATAATGCAAACCACCATGCAGCCTCAGCTGATACCCTCACACTTAGTTCAGCAACAGGTTCAACAACAGCAGGTACAGCAACAGCAGCAACAACAGCAGCAGCAGCAACAACAACAACAGCAAGGGCAAAAACAGCAACAGAAGGCTCCAGATTACATGTCAGAAGATAAATTGCAAGAGAAAGGTAAAAATGATTTTTAACATGGTAAAGTTAATATTTCTTTAGATGTTTTAAAGAAAAATTGTTATAAAAATTAGTTCTATGTGTTTCTTTAAATTAAAACATAATTATCTTGAATGAATTAATTTGAGGTATTTAGTTAGTTTTTATTTAAGGCTTAGTTTTGGTTAAACAAAGGTTTTTCTATTATTTCTTAAAGTCTGGTTACATCTGACTATATTTAGATTGTTTCTGCATAAACTGTATATCAGTTTCAGTTTGTCAATAAGTTTTTCTGCAAAAAAACAACAACCCAACTGCACATCTCTTTTAATGAAATCTGGACATTAGTAACCAGTTATTGTTAATTATAAATTACATTTTTATATAAATGGCCAAATTTATCTTATTTTGTACAGCACTGCTTAACTACTGTTTTTGTACCACCAAAAATAAAGATTTGTTTGGTTTGTTGTTTACACAGCAAGAAAGTGGCAGCAGTTGCAGTCCAAGAGATATGCAGAAAAAAGGAAATTTGGTTTTGTGGATGCACAGAAGGAAGACATGCCCCCTGAGCATGTCCGAAAAATTATTAGGGATCATGGAGATATGACAAATAGAAAGTTTCGCCATGACAAAAGAGTTTATCTTGGGTAAGTTTAGTAGCTTCTTTCTGTCATATGAAGTGTTTGATGGACAGCCTTTTGTTTTTGATTGATAATAAAATTATAATTTTTTTTTTAAAAACTATTATTTGTTTAGCGCCCTAAAATACATGCCACATGCAGTGCTGAAACTTTTGGAAAATATGCCCATGCCTTGGGAGCAGATTCGAGATGTGAAAGTTCTCTACCACATCACTGGAGCCATCACCTTTGTTAATGAAATTCCTTGGGTCATTGAGCCAGTCTACATTTCACAGTGGGGGTGAGACTATACATTATTTAAAGAATTGTTTTTTATTAAATCTATAAAATATAGTTTATTTTTGTGGAATAGTGTTTTTATTTCCTATTTTGACCCATTAATGTGTAAAGGTCCATGTGGATCCTGCTCCGTCGTGAAAAGAGAGACAGAAGGCACTTCAAAAGGATGAGGTTTCCTCCGTTTGATGACGAGGAGCCACCTCTTGATTATGCAGACAACATCATGGAAGTGGAGCCGTTGGAACCAATACAAATGGAATTGGATTCTGAAGAAGACAAGGCTGTCATGGACTGGTACTATGATCACAAGCCATTAATTGATACCAAGTATGTTTGACTTTTTCATTGGCATAGAAACAAATCTCAGGGTTTATGCAAGAAAGTTCTGACATGTTTTTTTCTAACCTTTGGGAATTTTACTATAATAGACCAAGCAGCATGTTTAAAAAAAATTTTTAAGATGATGAACTACTATGTCATTGAGGAGTTCTTAACTCCTTTTAGCTTTTTTTTTTTTCATAGAAATTATTTAAGAGCTGTTCTATAAGTATTGAATATAATCAATCCCCAAATTGAAAGTTCAATAGGACTACATGTATACATTATTTGTGAACATAAAGACAATTTACATATACAAAAAAGACTATATATTAGTCTGTGAATTTTGTGTGTGCAAAGTTTGGAAATTTTAAAATCATTTTACAATCTGAGATTTTGATTGAGACTTGTGACTATTGATAACATGAATCTTGTTCTGTGTTTCAGACATGTCAATGGCACCACGTATCGCAGGTGGAATCTGACATTGCCTATCTTGTCTGTACTCTACCGTATGGCCAACCAGCTCCTCACCGACTTGGTGGACAACAACTACTTTTACCTTTTTGATCTGAAGTCATTTTTCACAGCCAAGGCTTTGAATCTTGCCATCCCTGGCGGCCCAAAGTTTGAACCTTTGGTCAAGGACAAAGAATTGCAGTACGTTTATTTTCTCTCCACATTTTTAAAGTGGTCTTTGTAGAAAGTGTAGAGAAGTACTTTTGTTATACAGGTGACTATGTGGAATGTTTTTGATTGTCATGGTCAACTAAATATTTTTCAGAGACGAAGACTGGAATGAGTTCAATGATATCAACAAAATTATTATCAGACAGCCAATAAGGACAGAGTACCGTATTGCTTTCCCTTATTTGTACAATAACATCCCATTTCAAGTCCATCTTTCATGGTAAACTTTTTTCTTCCTTTTACTTTTTTTTTTGCTGTATTATTATCATTTTGTTTTTTTGTGTTTTTTTTAAGGTTCTTAGCAATCATCTTTGATAGAGACACATTGACTTGTCTTAGATTCTTAGGTTTTGAATTTATGAAAATAATCTCTAATTGCAGTTATTGGCTAACTAACGTAAAACATTTGTGTTTTAAAAACCCAAAATATGCTTGATTTTCAGTCTTAGCGTTTGTGCTTGTCATTAAAAAAAAATTGTAGTTACAGATAATTGTAAGCTTTAATGTTCATTGTGTATACAAAAGAATTATACTAAAAAATGAAACATATGTTTGTAGGTACCATGAACCAAATGTGGTGTTCATTAAAACAGAAGATCCTGACCTGCCAGCTTTCTATTTTGATCCTCTCATCAATCCTATATCTCACAGACAGGCCACTAAGGTAAGTTTGTATGTGTTCATGTGTGTTCAAATGCATTTTATTCTAAGCTCAACATTTAATCATTGTTTATCAAGTTTCCTGTGAATTTTTTCTTTTTACTTTTTTTTTTTTTAAATCGTAGGCCCCTGAACCTCTTCCAGATGATGATGAAGACTTTGAACTCCCTGAGTTTGTTCAGCCGTTTCTACAGGACACACCACTTTACACAGACAACACAGCCAACGGCATTGCCTTGCTTTGGGCTCCTCGTCCGTTCAACCTGCGGTCTGGGCGCACCAGAAGAGCCATTGATGTCCCCTTGGTGAAATCCTGGTAAAAAATTAAGTGACCTTAGCATCCTGGCAGCTATTTAAGTCACAATTAGTAAAAACATGACAGATAAATTGTGTATAGTTCTGCAGATATGTCATTTTTTTTATTTTTTTTCATTTAAGAAGATTTTACTTTTCTTTTGTGTGTATATATAGGTACAGAGAACATTGCCCAGCAGGCATGCCAGTTAAAGTGAGAGTCTCTTACCAGAAACTTCTCAAGTACTACGTTCTGAATGCACTGAAGCATAGACCACCAAAAGCACAGAAAAAAAGGTAAATTGGTTCTCTTTACTACCACCGCCTGCCATCGCAGTTGTAATGAAAAAAAGCCATTGCGTATCTAACGAATCTTTGTTTTTTTTTACAATGTGTTTCTTGTAGGTATTTGTTTAGATCATTTAAGTCCACCAAGTTTTTCCAGACAACTCAGCTGGATTGGTTGGAAGTTGGTCTTCAGGTCTGTCGTCAGGGTTACAACATGTTGAACTTGCTCATTCATCGCAAGAATCTGAACTACCTTCATTTGGATTACAATTTCAATCTCAAGCCAGTGAAAACACTGACCACAAAGGTTGGTTTCTTTATATATGACATAATTTACATCTGCATAAGTTGCAGTTATTTTAATTTTTTTTGCTTAATAAAGTATATGTTACACAAGTTATGTAAATTCTGTTTTCAAAGTTAAAAGAAAGTTAATTCTTAGTGAAAAGTTTCAAAAATGTAAACTATCTGACATGAAGCAGACATATCTAAGTCAAGGGTGATAATATTTGAAGAATTACAATTCTAGTAGTTATCTTTTTTTTATATTCAGATAATATTTGAATCATTACAATTCTAGTAATCTTTTTTTTATATACATACCTTCTATTTCACTATGCCTTCATCTGTCTTTGGTTGAATATTGCCTTGACATATAAAATATTTTAGTATTTGTTTACATTTGTTTTTCTAGGAACGTAAGAAATCAAGGTTTGGTAATGCTTTCCACTTGTGTCGTGAAATTCTGCGTCTTTCAAAGCTCATCATTGACAGCCATGTTCAGTATCGCCTCGGCAACGTTGATGCCTACCAGGTTAGACTATTTATCCCAGCCTTAGCTAGTTGGGTAAAACCTTTATTTTTTTATGTAATGAATTTTTGTTTAGATCTCTTTGTTAATTACTTTCAGCTTTCAGATGGCTTACAATATGTTTTTGCCCATGTTGGTCAACTGACTGGAATGTACAGATACAAGTACAAGTTGATGAGACAGATCAGGATGTGTAAAGATCTAAAGCATCTTATCTATTACAGATTCAATACAGTAAGTCCTAATTAATACACATGGCTACAAGTTAGTTGTACACACCTTGTCAGCTTTATTCATTGTGATTACCCACACATTGAATGGTTATCCATCCTTATCTTTTAGGGTCCAGTCGGCAAAGGCCCTGGTTGTGGTTTCTGGGCACCAGGCTGGAGAGTCTGGATGTTCTTCATGAGAGGCATCACTCCCTTGCTTGAGCGCTGGCTGGGCAACCTTCTGTCCCGTCAGTTTGAGGGTCGCCACAGTAAAGGTGTCGCTAAGACCGTGACGAAGCAGAGGGTGGAGAGCCACTTTGACCTGGAGTTGAGAGCTGCTGTGAGTTCTTTTTAGTTTCTTCATGTTCAAATTGAATTGTAAATTTGTGTACAAGTAGATGTACAAGTGTACAATAATGTCATACATTAATTGTGACTCCTGTTAGGTTATGCATGATATTCTTGACATGATGCCAGAAGGAATCAAACAGAACAAAGCTAGAACCATTCTTCAGCATTTATCAGAAGCTTGGAGATGCTGGAAGGCCAATATCCCTTGGAAAGTGAGTAAAGTTACTTGGTTAACAATCTTGGGTAGTGGTGAGCCTTTACTTCAGAAAGCTTTCTTTAATGTCTTTGTATAAGCTCTTTGGTTGTTGGGTGATATAATTAACTCGTGTTGAATCAATGAATTATTGTTTACTTACTTTTGACACTGCTGTAAATGTAAGAATGTGTAATGTTGTGTTTGAAGGTGCCAGGGCTACCAACTCCCATTGAGAACATGATTCTGCGTTACGTCAAAGCCAAAGCTGACTGGTGGACCAACACAGCTCATTACAACAGGGAGAGAATCAGGAGAGGAGCCACTGTAGACAAGACAGTTTGCAAGAAAAACTTGGGCAGGCTTACTCGGCTGTACCTTAAGGTAAATTATAGCCAAAATAGTTTTGATACATTTCAATTCTAGTAAGTTATTACATTGAATTGCTTTCATTGGATTTATATTCAGTACAATGTTAGCTGTTGGTTAGATTTTTATTTATGTGATATTTTTTGTTGGAGACTTGGTTTGCATAATTGTCCAAAATTGTAAGCATGTAAAGAAAGTTGTTAATGTATCAATTAGAGTGTATTTAAATAACATATTGTGTGAGTTTGCAAAGATAGTTATTCCAAATCAGTGGGTTATATTGGTAATCTTATGATAAAATAGAATGTATAAATGGTCTATTTAGAAATGTTTTTGTTTCTTTAAATAGGCCGAGCAAGAGAGACAACACAATTACTTGAAAGATGGACCATACATCACTGCTGAAGAGGCTGTAGCTATCTACACCACTATGGTGCATTGGTTGGAGAGTCGAAGGTTTTCACCCATACCTTTTCCTCCTTTGTCCTACAAGCATGACACCAAACTGCTCATCTTGGCTCTTGAGAGGTTGAAAGAGGCATACAGGTTAGTTGAAGGGCTTGGAGGCACTTAGTGCAAACTAGTCCAATTACTGAACTGCATTCATACTGGCTAAATTATTTGATATAACAGGCCCATGAGCTCATTGCTCTAAAGATTAAAGCAAAGTTGACATGATTACACTGTCAGTTATCTAAATTCTAAAAACATGACAGAGAAATCATAGACCATCATAGCAAAACTTAAATTAAATGTTTACTTTTTCAGTATCACAGTAAGACACCTTAGTATCTAAGTAACACGGAAGCTAGGTAGTAGTTCTGTGGGATTAGGGAGCAGTCCGAAAAGTAATTCTTCCATTATATCTCTTTATGGTAACAGTATTCCTTTTAGAAACTTGTTTTCATCTATTTTACAGTGTTAAAAGTCGACTGAATCAGTCCCAAAGGGAAGAACTGGGTCTTATAGAACAGGCTTTTGATAATCCCCATGAGGCTTTGTCTAGAATCAAACGTCACCTTTTGACACAGAGATCTTTCAAAGAGGTATGCTCTAAATACTAAATGATTGTGTTTACTATTTTAAAACTTAGTTTTTGTTGTGCTTCTTTAGAGATAGACTACAATATATACATTTATGATTGTATTTATTGAAGTGAAATTTTCATCTCAAAGGTTGGAATTGAGTTCATGGACTTGTACAGTCACCTCATTCCAGTTTATGATGTGGAGCCACTGGAAAAAATTACAGATGCCTACCTGGACCA
The DNA here is from genome assembly GCA_949126835.1 of Anisus vortex. Taxonomy (NCBI): domain Eukaryota; kingdom Metazoa; phylum Mollusca; class Gastropoda; family Planorbidae; genus Anisus; species Anisus vortex. Next base: position 8,778,517 of record OX421504.1, on the reverse strand, counting down.
GTATCTGTGGTACGAGGCTGACAAACGCAGGCTGTTCCCGCCCTGGATCAAACCCTCAGACTCTGAGCCGCCACCACTGCTGACATACAAGTGGTGTCAAGGTGAGAATAAAGATCTCTCTCCTTAAAAAATCACACAACTCTTCACTGACTCTTAAATGCTGGTAGAACATAAATATTTGAGTGTCATCTCAAGCAGAATTTGTCTTTTTTTAAATTTTATACCTCCGATGTATGTCTCAATCAACAGGCATCAACAACCTGCAGGATGTGTGGGAGACCAGCGAGGGTGAGTGCAATGTCATGATGGAGTCCAGCTTTGAGAAGATGTATGAAAAGATTGACTTGACCTTGCTCAACAGATTGCTGCGTCTCATTGTGGATCACAACATTGCAGATTACATGACTGCCAAGAACAACGTGGTCATCAATTACAAAGTAAGAACAGCTCATTGATAAAGACACTTCTTTTTTATATTGTCTGCTGCTGTTTTAGTCTTGGGTGCAGCAGAGTGCTACACTTGAGACTTAAGTTTCTGGAGACTTAAAGCCAAGCTTTGATTTAATTTCCTATGATCTATTATGTGAACAGACTTCTTTTGTTGTGATAATAATTAGAGTGTGTGTTAACATCTTTCTTGGTATTTGTGTGTTTATCTGTAATGGCGGTGAAAAAATGAAAAGTTCTTAAGTTTGCTTAAAGACCTTATACCTTCACTGCCTACAACAAAAATTGTCAAATCTCGTTGCTGTGGGACATAATTCCCTCTTAGCTTCATAATTGGCAGACATTTCGTTAAAACACATTAAAAAGTGAATAAGTCACGGTGAAAATTAATAATTAATAAAAAGATATGGAGTTAACTAATGATTGTAAAACTTTTATATACTTTAGAAACTATTAATATTGACATGATTGCTTTAAATATTATTTTTTTAACGGCATGCTTACTACAGAGATAAAAGATATACAGGTTTTTAGTGATTGTATTTGCTCTTCTTTCAGGACATGAACCATACCAACTCTTATGGTATCATCAGAGGCTTGCAGTTTGCCTCCTTCATTGTTCAGTACTATGGGTTGGTCTTAGATCTCCTAGTCTTGGGCCTTCACAGAGCCAGTGAGATGGCTGGACCACCACAGCTGCCCAATGATTTCCTTACATTCCAGGTTGGTTGAAGCAAGACATAGTTTACCTTATTGTGCCTCGTTGGGGAGTAAACATTTTCTAAGATTTGCTCCCTGCTTTTTGTATTTTCAGTTCTTTGTAACATTATAATTTGCAGTAAAAAAAAAAGATCAATAGTTTGCTGTATTTAATTGTAAAGAGCTATTTAAAAAGTGTTGATCATACTTCCTTATAGTGTGGTTGAAAGCTTTAAATATATTATGAAATATAAATACATCAAAGTATTGGGAAATCTCTTTTGCGTAAAGTATCAAACATTTGAAAGAATATTTTTAAGTAATTGGAACAATAAACAAATATTTCTTCAGCATTTTGCAATGAAAGTTGTATGCATTAAATATATAGTACATAATTATAAAACAGCCACTGGTGCAAACAAATCCAAGTTTAAATTTAAATGTTAGTTCTCTAGACCAGGGGTTGGCAACCTATGGCAGAAGACTCCTAAAATGGCAATTTGAATAACATCTACGAAAAATCTATTGCTAGACCTTGATATCTTTTAGGTTGTTGGCACGCTGAATGAATTAAAAATCCCTTTGGCACACTATTATCAAAAGGTTGCTGACCCCTGCTTTATACCATATACTAAGACTTCCTACACAATTTTTAAACAAAGTTTCATTAAAGACTTGCTAAAAGTTTTATATCAAATAATTTAGAACTTGCCAACCTTTTTTTTTATACATCATACCTTAAATTGAAATATTTGAAGTTTAAGTATTGCTGCAACTGGGTCATCTTGTTTGAAATAAAAATGTCTTTTACAGAATGTTGTAACAGAGCAGGCTCATCCTATTCGATTGTATTCACGTTACATTGACAGGATTCACATTTTCTTCAGGTACCTTTTAAACTTCCTTTTTGTCAATCTAGTCATATCAAATAGCTTTACTTTATTGGTGTTGTTCAGTTATTGATATTGTTTGTTTCTTCACTCTGAAAGGTTCACCGCAGAGGAGGCCAGAGATCTGATTCAGCGCTACCTGACAGAACACCCAGATCCCAACAATGAGAATATTGTAGGCTACAACAACAAAAAGTGCTGGCCTAGAGACTCACGCATGAGGCTCATGAAACATGATGTTAATTTGTGAGTAAAGAAATGGGCTTTCAAATTGAAGAAATCTTACATTTTAGCCTAGCAACAGTGTTTAAATGGGGAACTGTCATATCCTAGTGTCCCTAATGAGTATAAAGTGTTGTACTGGACACTTAATCTCATTTTATACCCTGCTTTATGAAATATTATCCAGTTTTAGCGTGAAATTCTGCATTAATAATGATAAACAATTTAGTAAAAATGTTCCATTATGGCAGTGAAAAAATGAAAAGATCCTAAGTTTGTTTAAAGATCTAATACCTTCACTGCCTACAACAACATTGTCAAATCTCGTTGCTGTGGGACATAATTCCCTCTTAGCTTCATAATTGGCAGACATGGATTTTGCACGTATGCTTGTAATATGAGATAACTTAAAAAAAGAAAGTTGATTTAAGAACAGATAAAAAATAATGGGCTCTTAAATAATTCACTAATTAGTTTGGCTGATCTAAAACAATTAATAACAATGCCCATTAATAACAAGTTAAATAGTTCACCTTAATGCTAACAAAAGACACAAAATATAAAACTATTATAATAAAGTCATTCTATAATCTGACTTTCACAGCATTACATTAACAATTCATGCCTACCTTTCCGCATTTTCTGGAATGTGGATGGGTCTGGTCAACTATTTGTACCGCCCCTTTATAGTGATGTGTCTATGTTGAGCAATACAGTAGTGTTAGCTTTTTGAGCCCTATGAGTGTAATCTCTGCTTATTTTCTCATTTGATAGAAGTGTGTTTCTAGTCTGAGGTATTGATAATATTTTTTTTCAGTTTGTTCCTTTTTTTTGTTGTTAATTTGTGTGTATGTATATTTTCAAAGTATATTTGTGTAATTGTCTACATGATAGAGTGGTCAGATTTTTATGTCAGTGGTATTATTTCACATGTAATTTAATTGTTCCAAAACTCAATTTTGAACATATGTGCTTTTGATTTGTATATTTTAATTTTAAGTGGCAGTGATTGATATAAAATAGACCTTCATTGAAAAACACATTGGTCTAAAACATCTTTGCCTACATTGAACTGTCAAACTCGTTGCTGAGGGACATAATACATTCTGACTTAGCTCTATATTTGGCAGACATTTTTCATAATTTATTTAAGGCTTAGGACTTAAAGTTTTCTCTTTATCAGAATTTCTTTTTCCTGCTTGTGATTTGTATATTTAGGTTTCATTTTTGTGGCAGTGATTGATATAAAATAGACCTTCATTGAAAAACACATTGGTCTAAAACATCTTTGCCTACATTGAACTGTCAAACTCGTTGCTGAGGGACATAATACATTCTGACATAGCTCTATATTTGGCAGACATTTTTCATAATTTACTTAAGGCTTAGGACTTAAAGTTTTCTCTTTATCAGAATTTCTTTTTACTGCTTGTGATTTGTATATTTAGGTTTAATTTTTGTGGCAGTGATTGATATAAAATAGACCTTCATTGAAAAACACATTGGTCTAAAACATCTTTGCCTACATTGAACTGTCAAACTCGTTGCTGAGGGACATAATACATTCTGACTTAGCTCTATATTTGGCAGACATTTTTCATAATTTACTTAAGGCTTAGGACTTAAAGTTTTCTCTTTATCAGAATTTCTTTTTACTGCTTGTGATTTGTATATTTAGGTTTAATTTTTGTGGCAGTGATTGATATAAAATAGACCTTCATTGAAAAACACATTGGTCTAAAACATCTTTGCCTACATTGAACTGTCAAACTCGTTGCTGAGGGACATAATACATTCTGACTTAGCTCTACATTTGGCAGACATTTTTCAAAATTTATTTAAGGCTTAGGACTTAAAGTTTTCTCTTTATCAGAATTTCTTTTTCCTGCTTGTGATTTGTATATTTAGGTTTAATTTTTGTGGCAGTGATTGATATAAAATAGACCTTCATTGAAAAACACATTGGTCTAAAACATCTTTGCCTACATTGAACTGTCAAACTCGTTGCTGAGGGACATAATACATTCTGACTTAGCTCTACATTTGGCAGACATTTTTCAAAATTTATTTAAGGCTTAGGACTTAAAGTTTTCTCTTTATCAGAATTTCTTTTTCCTGCTTGTGATTTGTATATTTAGGTTTAATTTTTGTGGCAGTGATTGATATAAAATAGACCTTCATTGAAAAACACATTGGTCTAAAACATCTTTGCCTACATTGAACTGTCAAACTCGTTGCTGAGGGACATAATACATTCTGACTTAGCTCTACATTTGGCAGACATTTTTCATAATTTATTTAAGGCTTAGGACTTAAAGTTTTCTCTTTATCAGAATTTCTTTTTCCTGCTTGTGATTTGTATATTTAGGTTTAATTTTTGTGGCAGTGATTGATATAAAATAGACCTTCATTGAAAAACACATTGGTCTAAAACATCTTTGCCTACATTGAACTGTCAAACTCGTTGCTGAGGGACATAATACATTCTGACTTAGCTCTATATTTGGCAGACATTTTTCATAATTTATTTAAGGCTTAGGACTTAAAGTTTTCTCTTTATCAGAATTTCTTTTTCCTGCTTGTGATTTGTATATTTAGGTTTCATTTTTGTGGCAGTGATTGATATAAAATAGACCTTCATTGAAAAACACATTGGTCTAAAACATCTTTGCCTACATTGAACTGTCAAACTCGTTGCTGAGGGACATAATACATTCTGACATAGCTCTATATTTGGCAGACATTTTTCATAATTTACTTAAGGCTTAGGACTTAAAGTTTTCTCTTTATCAGAATTTCTTTTTACTGCTTGTGATTTGTATATTTAGGTTTAATTTTTGTGGCAGTGATTGATATAAAATAGACCTTCATTGAAAAACACATTGGTCTAAAACATCTTTGCCTACATTGAACTGTCAAACTCGTTGCTGAGGGACATAATACATTCTGACTTAGCTCTACATTTGGCAGACATTTTTCAAAATTTATTTAAGGCTTAGGACTTAAAGTTTTCTCTTTATCAGAATTTCTTTTTCCTGCTTGTGATTTGTATATTTAGGTTTAATTTTTGTGGCAGTGATTGATATAAAATAGACCTTCATTGAAAAACACATTGGTCTAAAACATCTTTGCCTACATTGAACTGTCAAACTCGTTGCTGAGGGACATAATACATTCTGACTTAGCTCTACATTTGGCAGACATTTTTCATAATTTATTTAAGGCTTAGGACTTAAAGTTTTCTCTTTATCAGAATTTCTTTTTACTGCTTGTGATTTGTATATTTAGGTTTAATTTTTGTGGCAGTGATTGATATAAAATAGACCTTCATTGAAAAACACATTGGTCTAAAACATCTTTGCCTACATTGAACTGTCAAACTCGTTGCTGAGGGACATAATACATTCTGACTTAGCTCTATATTTGGCAGACATTTTTCATAATTTACTTAAGGCTTAGGACTTAAAGTTTTCTCTTTATCAGAATTTCTTTTTACTGCTTGTGATTTGTATATTTAGGTTTAATTTTTGTGGCAGTGATTGATATAAAATAGACCTTCATTGAAAAACACATTGGTCTAAAACATCTTTGCCTACATTGAACTGTCAAACTCGTTGCTGAGGGACATAATACATTCTGACTTAGCTCTACATTTGGCAGACATTTTTCAAAATTTATTTAAGGCTTAGGACTTAAAGTTTTCTCTTTATCAGAATTTCTTTTTCCTGCTTGTGATTTGTATATTTAGGTTTAATTTTTGTGGCAGTGATTGATATAAAATAGACCTTCATTGAAAAACACATTGGTCTAAAACATCTTTGCCTACATTGAACTGTCAAACTCGTTGCTGAGGGACATAATACATTCTGACTTAGCTCTACATTTGGCAGACATTTTTCAAAATTTATTTAAGGCTTAGGACTTAAAGTTTTCTCTTTATCAGAATTTCTTTTTCCTGCTTGTGATTTGTATATTTAGGTTTAATTTTTGTGGCAGTGATTGATATAAAATAGACCTTCATTGAAAAACACATTGGTCTAAAACATCTTTGCCTACATTGAACTGTCAAACTCGTTGCTGAGGGACATAATACATTCTGACTTAGCTCTACATTTGGCAGACATTTTTCATAATTTATTTAAGGCTTAGGACTTAAAGTTTTCTCTTTATCAGAATTTCTTTTTCCTGCTTGTGATTTGTATATTTAGGTTTAATTTTTGTGGCAGTGATTGATATAAAATAGACCTTCATTGAAAAACACATTGGTCTAAAACATCTTTGCCTACATTGAACTGTCAAACTCGTTGCTGAGGGACATAATACATTCTGACTTAGCTCTATATTTGGCAGACATTTTTCATAATTTATTTAAGGCTTAGGACTTAAAGTTTTCTCTTTATCAGAATTTCTTTTTCCTGCTTGTGATTTGTATATTTAGGTTTCATTTTTGTGGCAGTGATTGATATAAAATAGACCTTCATTGAAAAACACATTGGTCTAAAACATCTTTGCCTACATTGAACTGTCAAACTCGTTGCTGAGGGACATAATACATTCTGACATAGCTCTATATTTGGCAGACATTTTTCATAATTTACTTAAGGCTTAGGACTTAAAGTTTTCTCTTTATCAGAATTTCTTTTTACTGCTTGTGATTTGTATATTTAGGTTTAATTTTTGTGGCAGTGATTGATATAAAATAGACCTTCATTGAAAAACACATTGGTCTAAAACATCTTTGCCTACATTGAACTGTCAAACTCGTTGCTGAGGGACATAATACATTCTGACTTAGCTCTACATTTGGCAGACATTTTTCAAAATTTATTTAAGGCTTAGGACTTAAAGTTTTCTCTTTATCAGAATTTCTTTTTCCTGCTTGTGATTTGTATATTTAGGTTTAATTTTTGTGGCAGTGATTGATATAAAATAGACCTTCATTGAAAAACACATTGGTCTAAAACATCTTTGCCTACATTGAACTGTCAAACTCGTTGCTGAGGGACATAATACATTCTGACTTAGCTCTACATTTGGCAGACATTTTTCATAATTTATTTAAGGCTTAGGACTTAAAGTTTTCTCTTTATCAGAATTTCTTTTTCCTGCTTGTGATTTGTATATTTAGGTTTAATTTTTGTGGCAGTGATTGATATAAAATAGACCTTCATTGAAAAACACATTGGTCTAAAACATCTTTGCCTACATTGAACTGTCAAACTCGTTGCTGAGGGACATAATACATTCTGACTTAGCTCTACATTTGGCAGACATTTTTCATAATTTATTTAAGGCTTAGGACTTAAAGTTTTCTCTTTATCAGAATTTCTTTTTCCTGCTTGTGATTTGTATATTTAGGTTTAATTTTTGTGGCAGTGATTGATATAAAATAGACCTTCATTGAAAAACACATTGGTCTAAAACATCTTTGCCTACATTGAACTGTCAAACTCGTTGCTGAGGGACATAATACATTCTGACTTAGCTCTATATTTGGCAGACATTTTTCATAATTTATTTAAGGCTTAGGACTTAAAGTTTTCTCTTTATCAGAATTTCTTTTTCCTGCTTGTGATTTGTATATTTAGGTTTAATTTTTGTGGCAGTGATTGATATAAAATAGACCTTCATTGAAAAACACATTGGTCTAAAACATCTTTGCCTACATTGAACTGTCAAACTCGTTGCTGAGGGACATAATACATTCTGACTTAGCTCTACATTTGGCAGACATTTTCATAATTTACTTAAGGACTTTTTCTCTTTATTAAAATTTCTTTTCCTGCAATGAGTTTTTTTTTTGGGGGTGAAGGTTAACTTATTGTGTTTTTTTGCTCCAGGGGAAGAGCAGTGTTCTGGGACATCAAGAACCGTCTACCTAGGTCAGTTACCACAATCCAGTGGGACTCAAGCTTCGTGTCAGTGTACAGCAAGGACAACCCCAACCTTCTCTTCAACATGTGCGGCTTTGAGTGCCGCATTTTGCCCAAATGCAGGACGCAGCACGAGGAGTTCACCCACAAGGATGGAGTTTGGAATTTACAGAATGAGGTTTCTTATACTTTTACATGTTTTAAATGATTTAACAAAAAAAAGAAAAGAAAGCTTTATGTTGTTTAAGTAAATATCATTTTCTTATGAAATAGTTCCTGACTTTTGTGTTTTTAAGGATGTACAAATTTGTTTTTTTTTGCTTTAGGTTACCAAAGAGAGGACTGCACAGTGCTTTTTGAGGGTTGATGAAGATTCCATGGGGAAATTTCACAACAGAGTCAGACAAATTCTTATGGCATCAGGTTCCACAACGTTCACTAAGGTAAAGTTTCATCTCAAATTTCATTTGGTCCAATATTGTATTTAACTTTTTAATTAAAATCAATATGACTAATACCATAATGTACTTAACCAGTGCTTTTATTTATAAAGTTTTATGTTTTTGAATGGTAAAGTATTATTTATTTTTTTATAATTTTTAATTGTAATTTTTTTTACATAATTTTAAGTGACAATCTTATGGTATTTGTGTCTTTTGATTATTTGATCTATAATGGCAGTGAAAAAATGAAAAGATCCTAGTTGTTGTTTATAGATCTAATACCTTCACTGCCTATAAAAAATTGTAAAATCTCGTTGCTGTGGGACATAATTCCCTCTTAGCTTCATAATTGGCAGACATTTCTTAAGCATTTCAAATAGCTCTTTGGAACAAAAAAGTCTATATAACTGCATACGATAAGAGTGTAATGTGTTTAGTGCAATTTTATGCCTTTATTGATAGAACAATAACCATTGTATTTGTGATTACTTTACAAATTTGTACAAGTGGCATGTTGGTTAGTCTTGTTTTATTATTACATCTCTATAGGAAAAAGATATAAAAATATTTAGTTTTCAATATATTATTTTGTTGTCCTGTAGATTGTGAATAAATGGAACACAGCCCTGATTGGGTTGATGACCTACTTCAGAGAGGCTGTGGTCAACACCCAGGAACTGCTTGACCTCCTGGTCAAGTGCGAGAACAAGATCCAGACACGTATTAAAATTGGTCTCAACTCCAAGATGCCCAGCAGGTTCCCCCCAGTGGTGTTCTACACCCCCAAAGAGCTGGGCGGCCTGGGCATGTTGTCCATGGGCCACGTCCTCATTCCCCAGTCTGACCTCAGGTGGTCCAAGCAGACAGATGTGGGCATCACCCATTTCTTGTCTGGAATGTCTCATGATGAAGATCAGCTGATTCCTAACCTGTACAGGTTAGTGGCTTTGTGTCATTGAAGTTATTTTTCTATGCTTGATTTATGTGGCTCCCGATATTTTTTTATACTAGGGGGAGGGGGGAAGGAAATATTTTTAGGAAAAATAAATTTAACTTTAAACATAAAAAGGACTTGGACATTTAAGAATCACAAAACTTTGTTGCTCTAAGTGCAAAAGGTGAAGATGCTGAAGAAAATAGATAATCTGGAAGGTGTTTCAGTATTTTGTCTACTATTCCTAGCTAGAATTGTGTACACATTATGTGCACTTTTTATATTCAATGGCAATTGTTACATATGATTTTGGCTTTGCTATTATTATGCTCTCCATATTGTTACTGGTAGTTTAATATCTTTTGTTCTCCTTTAAACAGTAGATTAGTCTCAATGCAGGGGAGCTAATCATTGTGTGTAATTCATAAACTAATTGCTACAGTTTTTAGTCTTTATAATTGCTGTTCCAGGTCTTTTGTAACTCACACACAAGAGGCTAGGAAAAATACAAGTTTAATATAGATACATCACGTTACAGCTCCAGTCCCTAACTAAAACAAAATCAACCCCCAGTTCTCATCTAAAACATAACTAAATACAACTACCAGCAACCAACTGTCCAAAACTAACACAACCGTGTACCCAAAACCCATTTTTTTACATTCCATGCAGTTCACTTGACCATAACGGTCAACACTGTGAAAAGGGGAGGTAACTGTTTCGCACAGTTCATGACCCAGTTGACCCACTAAATATAACTGTAACACACATGCTTGTTTATTTGTCTGGATCCAAAGTACATGTTTTGTTCAAAGCAATTTTTCAGTGAGAAGAGTATAGTCTATACAATTTTCCTAAAAGTTTACTTTTGTACCTACAGTTGCTAACACAATAGTGTATTTCTTGTTAATTAGCTAATTTTCTCACTTCATTTTGTTGCATATACATGATATGATACCCAGTTCTGCATCGACGTAACATTGTGAGACTAGCTTTTAAATGTTTTGTGTTTGACATCCTTCCCACAGATACATCATGCCTTGGGAGAGTGAATTCATCGACTCCCAGAGAGTCTGGGCTGAGTATGCCTTGAAGAGACATGAAGCCAATGCACAGAACCGCAGGTTGACACTGGAGGACCTGGAAGACAGCTGGGATAGGGGCATCCCTCGTATTAACACCCTCTTCCAAAAGGACAAGCAGACCTTGGCCTATGACAAAGGATGGAGAGTCAGAACAGATTTCAAACAGTACCAGGTACATTGTTCTCAAGTGTTAGTTCTAATTTGCATTTCATTAGTTGTGTTTTTCTTTTGTGGATTCTTTTTAAATAGTCATCAAAATGAAGGAAAGGAAACATAGCTAATACCTTTAATGATTAACTTGTAGGTGCTGAAACAAAATCCTTTCTGGTGGACACATCAGCGCCATGATGGTAAGCTGTGGAATCTGAACAACTACAGAACAGACATGATTCAAGCTTTAGGAGGTGTTGAGGGTATACTGGAGCATACATTGTTCAAAGGAACCTATTTCCCTACATGGGAGGGTCTCTTCTGGTTAGTTGGCTCACTTTTATTGCCTTTCTCAAATTCAATTTTTGTCTCTACCCCAGGTACAGTTTAAATATGGGATATATTTGGGGCTGTTTTGCCTCTGAATTACATTTTGTGAATAATTCTTCTCTTGCAAACAGGGAAAGAGCCAGTGGGTTTGAGGAGTCCATGAAATACAAGAAACTCACCAATGCCCAAAGGTCAGGTCTCAATCAGATTCCCAATCGACGTTTCACACTTTGGTGGTCACCCACTATCAACAGAGCTAATGTAAGTTTGTTCTGGGAATTTGGTTTAAGTTGATATATTTATTTTTCCTGTTGTTTTTAAAAGCCAGAAGTTTATTTATTGTTGCTGTCTTATCTTCCCAGGTGTACGTAGGTTTCCAAGTACAGCTGGACTTGACAGGCATCTTTATGCACGGCAAGATTCCCACCCTGAAAATTTCACTGATCCAGATTTTCAGGGCTCACTTGTGGCAGAAAATCCATGAAAGTATAGTTATGGATTTGTGTCAGGTTAGTATTGCAGTGGATTGTTTAATTACAATCGCCTTAAGATTAAAGCTCCTATGCTTTGTTTACAGTAAAAACGACATCAGAATAATATTGTGTTGCTTTTATTCCCGTGAAGGTTTTTGATCAAGAGTTGGATGCCCTGGAAATAGAAACTGTCCAGAAAGAAACCATTCACCCTCGCAAGTCTTACAAAATGAACAGTTCTTGTGCAGACATTCAGCTTTTTGCTGCTTACAAATGGAATGTTGCTAAACCATCACTCTTGGCTGATACAAAGTGAGTTCATTTCAAAGGACTCTGGAGTTTTATGTAATATTTATAGTTTCTCAGCTTTATGTTAATTGACATCCTTCTTTTGTCAACCAAGGGATGTTATGGATGGCACAACCACACAGAAGTATTGGATAGACGTTCAGCTCAGGTGGGGAGACTATGACTCTCATGATGTTGAGAGATACGCCAGGGCCAAGTTCTTGGACTACACCACAGACAACATGAGTATCTATCCATCTCCCACCGGTTTACTCATTGCTGTGGACTTAGCCTACAATCTGCACAGGTGCGTTAGAACAAATTAAACAATTATTTGAATCTTGTCATAGTGCAAAGCTGTACCATTCTTCTGCTAAAGTATGATGATGTAACTAACATTTCAACTGTCACCAAATTAATGTAGCATTTTGTTGTACATAGTGCTTATGGAAATTGGTTCCCTGGTGCCAAGCCTCTGATTCAGCAAGCCATGGCCAAGATTATGAAAGCCAACCCAGCCTTGTATGTGCTCAGGGAGAGGATACGCAAGGGCCTGCAGCTGTATTCATCTGAACCTACCGAGCCTTACCTCAGCTCCCAGAACTATGGAGAGCTTTTCTCCAACCAGATTATCTGGTTTGTGGATGACACTAATGTGTACAGAGTCACCATTCACAAGGTAATGGATTTTCTTTCATTGTGTTTTGTGTTACATTGATTACTTTTTTACACTACTGTTAATGACATCTTTACTATTATGTGAAAATATCTAAAGGCTTAACATTTCTACCCCACAACAGACTTTTGAAGGCAACTTGACCACCAAGCCCATCAATGGAGCCATCTTCATCTTCAACCCACGTACTGGCCAGCTGTTCTTGAAAATCATTCACACCTCTGTGTGGGCTGGACAGAAGCGTTTAGGCCAGCTTGCCAAATGGAAGACTGCTGAAGAGGTGGCAGCCTTGATCAGATCTCTGCCTGTTGAAGAGCAGCCCAAACAGATCATTGTCACAAGAAAGGGCATGTTGGATCCACTTGAAGTGAGTGCAGATCTCAACCAGTTTATGTCTTGTAATATGTCTCTCCCTTTCTTTCCATTGTGTAGATGAAAAGCCATATATGTACAGTCCTAAGCTATGTCTTTCTTACCTTTCAGGTCCACTTGCTTGACTTTCCCAACATTGTGATTAAAGGCAGTGAGCTTCAGCTCCCATTCCAGGCTTGTCTGAAAGTAGAAAAGTTTGGTGATCTCATTCTGAAGGCAACAGAACCTCAGATGGTTCTCTTTAACTTGTATGATGATTGGCTCAAGACAATTTCATCCTACACAGTAAGTGATAGTGATAGATCTACAGTTTTTCTTCACAAGAAGAAAAATTTTATTTTAAAAAATGTTTCATTTTGCTTTTAACACTTTTAAACTAATTTTTTTTACAGGCTTTCTCACGTCTTATTCTGATCCTTCGAGCCCTTCATGTCAACAATGACAAGACCAAAATTTTACTCAAGCCTGATAAAACTACCATCACAGAGCCCCATCACATTTGGCCCACGCTGTCTGATGAAGAGTGGATGAAGATTGAGGTTCAGCTGAAAGATCTCATTCTTGCTGACTATGGCAAGAAGAACAAGTGAGTTGGTTTTGAGTACATGTGTGGTAAATAATACAGTAACCCAGAGGTTGGCAACCTTTTGATAACAGTGTGCCAAAGTATGATTTCCAATTCATTAAGTGCGCCAACAGCCTTAAAGTCATAGTTCTGTATCACTAAAGTTCTTATAGAGGACTAGACTTGAATAGATTTTTTGGACCTCCTACGCGTACCATTCAAAACCCCTTGGTGTTCCAGGTGTCCGTAGGTTGCAGACCCCTGCAGTAACCCACTTGCTTTTATGGAAGACTTATCAAGTCAAATGTGGGGCTAGGTGGTTTAGTAGCAGCCTGTTGTATTGGTTAAAAACAAAACTGTCCGGATTTTTACCCAGATCTGGAGCGTGGCCACCCAGCTCTCATGAGCACTTGTTATCAGTTGTGAAAGTAAAAGCTGCTGTGTATTATGTCACACTATCCCCGTGTATGCCTTGTCATGGACACATGAAAATGGTTTTATAGGGAGTAATTATTGTCAGAATGGAATACTGTATGTTGACATTTTCTTTTCCTACTTAATTAACAGTGTGTTATTTGTTGTTATACAGCGTTAATGTGAGTTCACTGACTCAGTCAGAAACCCGTGATATCATTCTTGGCATGGAAATCTCAGCACCAAGTGCTCAGAGGCAGCAGATTGCCGAGATTGAGAAGCAGACGAAAGAGCAGTCCCAGATGACCGCCACCACCACCAGGACGGTGAACAAGCACGGTGACGAGATCATCACCACCACCACGTCCAACCACGAGACCGCCACCTTCTCCTCCAAGACGGAGTGGCGTGTGCGTGCCATATCAGCCACCAACCTGCACCTGCGCACAAACCATATCTATGTCAGCTCAGATGACATCAAGGAAACTGGGTACACCTACATTTTGCCCAAGAATGTCTTGAAAAAGTTCATTATCATTTCAGACTTGAGAGCACAGGTTAGTCAATTGTCATTTGGTGGTATTGGTTAACAATAGAAGACAGAAAAACACAGTTTATCTTAGCAATGATAGAAATGACATTTTTACCATAGAGTTTATAGTTGAAATTTAAACGTCTTTAATTATTTAATATAGACTGTATGTAATTTTTTGGTGATTCATCTTGACTAAATGTTCATTTTTCTCTCTAGATTGCTGGATATTTATATGGAGTGAGCCCACCTGACAACCCACAGGTGAAAGAAATCAGATGTATTGTCATGCCTCCACAATGGGGTACCCACCAGACTGTCCACCTGCCCAACTTATTGCCAAATCATGAGTACCTAAATGTGAGTAACTTAATCTATTTAGATGTTAAACTTGCATGCTTGTCTTGTTGAAGGCTGCAGCAGGCAGTTTAGTGTAACACTGTATTTTGTAATTTAAGATGTAATACAATTTGTGTTTGTGTGCAGGAAATGGAGCCCCTGGGATGGATTCACACACAACCCAATGAATTGCCACAGTTGGCACCCCAGGATATCACAACTCATGCCAAGGTTATGGCTGACAATCCTTCATGGGATGGTGAAAAAACTGTTGTTATTACATGCAGGTAATTGTTAAAGTTCATATATATACACCTAAAATATTGGTTTTCCATATAAAAGTGAGTTTTCACATTGACATTTGGCATCTTTGTCAAAATTAGATATCACTACTTTGTTCATCATTACTGTGAGTAGCAGTGTTGTATTGTTGGCCGAATCCCTTGATGCGTGTAGTAAAATATTTGCTTTTGATCCACCAGTTTCACACCAGGTTCCTGTTCATTGACTGCCTACAAGTTGACGCCCAGTGGCTTTGAGTGGGGCAGACAGAACAAGGACACAGGCAATAACCCTAAGGGCTACCTCCCATCTCATTACGAGCGTGTCCAGATGTTGCTGTCCGACAGATTTCTTGGGTTCTTCATGGTGCCTTCTCAGAACTCTTGGAACTACAATTTCATGGGTGAGTACTTGATCATGTTCAGGGTTTACTGCATGTATATACTGGCTGGGAAAATTTGGGGAAAACTGACCAAAGTTTGGAGATTTTATTAAAATTGACAGTGTCAAAAATACTTATCCAAAAGATAAATCTATGACTTGAGACTTGATTTATTTTAAATCCTATCAGATTTATTCCTGAAATTATTCAAGAGATTTTATCTATGAGAACGGAAACATAATCCACAAATAAAAAGTTTCATCAATACCTAAATACATTACCAGTTAACATTGAGACAAATAACCAGTTGATTATATATTAGCTTATGAAATATGGTAACGTTCGGGAGTTAGAAAATGATTTTTACTAAATTTTAGGGTAAGGACCCTAAATGTACTATTTGGAGCATGTTTTTTAAATATCTATGCATCCCACATACTGCTTTAAACAAAGTGTTGTCTTTCCCCCAGGTGTGCGTCATGACCCCAACATGAAGTACGAGCTTCAACTGTCCAACCCTAAAGAGTTCTACCACGAGATCCACAGACCCTCCCATTTCTTGTTCTTCAGTCAGATGGAGGAGCATGAGCAGGCTGCTGCTGACAGGGAGGACATGTATGCTTAGCTCCCCACCTGGTAAACCCACCGTTTAATTGTGGGTTCCGTAAACTAGTTGTCACATTACCTTATGTAGCTAATGAACAGATTTAGCCAGCTGTCACCCTGGATAGTTGAATGGTGAACTGACTGCCAGCTGAAGACAAAAAAAAAACAAGACAGTGTGTGTTTTTTTCTTTAAATGTTTTATTCAGCAGAACAATGAATGATACATGAACATTATTATTTGAAATACAAAATAATGCACATTTATTATTAGTTTGGCTAATAGGTTGCAGAACAGCTAATATTTTCTGTTATGATTACAAAGAAATGTTTCTAGTTTGAAAATGTAATTGATCTATAAGAAATGAAGGTGTGTGTTTAAAATATTTATATGCATTTTAGTGTCTTACATTACTGTTAAAATATTATGAATTAAATCAACATTTTCATTATATTGTGTCAACTTTTTCACATTTTTTCTACCATTCTTTCATTTTATTTTGTTTTATTAATGAATGTGACTTTTTTAACAACCAATTTTTTTTTTTATGTATTCATATGAAGTGTAAATAATTCTGCTCTGATTGTGATGTTGAAGATATTTTTTGTTTGTTGTATGTTAAAATGAGGATTGTTGAAAAAAAAAACGTTTCCAGTTGTTCAATGCTTCTCTACTCGCTGTCTGAATTCTGTTATGAAATAAATTTCTTTACAATACTTCATTCTGGTTTGTTGTGATAATGAAAGATGAAATTAGAACAAATATTTCTTCAATTAGAACATCTTTATTTAGCATTATAGTTTTAGATTTTTATGTTAGTCTCACTTTCAGAATGTGTTTCACTTTCAGAACTTCCATAGGGACAAGTGGGGAAAGGCATGAGGCCAATGATGCAGTATTGAAAGCCACATTCTGTTTTTTTATGTATTACTTTTATAAAGAACAATGCCATAGTGACAATATAGTACCAGTAAGCCTTTTACATAATATAGAATTGATTCAAATTGTATTAGCTCGGTTATTATAACATCTACACCATGGGTTGGCAACCTTTTTATAATAATGTGCCAAAGTGAGATTTATAATTCATTCAGCGTGCCAATAGCCTAAGAGTCATACTGCTATAGCACTGAATTCCTCGTAGAAGAGACTTGAATAGCATTGGGGGGGGGGGGGGTCATCAGCGTGCCATTGATAATTGCTCTGCGTGCCAAGGTTGGCACGCGTGCCGTAGGTTGCCGAACCATGATCTACACAACGCGTATCTTATTTTACACTACTATACATCTAACAAAAATATAGCTAACAGCAACAAAATATTAAAAATATCCCGAGCTGTAAAAGCCAGATGGTGACAAACTACAAAGTTTTCTCAGTTGTTTCCTATGCCACAGTGCAGTTTGAAAGTTCTGCGTCATTTTTTAAATATTTTTTTTAAAAATCTTATATTAGTTGGCGTGACGCACATTTCTGTGATGCAGGCCTATATTCTGTGATCCACATATTCTGCTATGTGACCTACTATTCTGTAATGTGACCCACTATACTGTGGAGCGCTCCGATAAAAAGAGTTAGCATAGGCCCTCGAACAAAGTTTTGCATTGAAAATGAGAGTAGACAATATTTAGAATTTAGATAGTATTTGTTCTAAAGCGATTTAGTATGCCCAGGTGATTTGTTGGGGGTGCGGGGGGTATTTACTCTCTTAAAATGTATTAACCCTTACGGTCCCTGGCGCGTATATAGCGGAACTGAAGGCAACATAGATAGAAGTAGGTCCGTACGGGAAGGGTTAATAGCAATATAGCTTATAGATCTACCTAATCAATAGGTAGACATACTGGCTTGCTTAGTTCCTTTGGTTTCTTATGGAACATAGGGCCTCCGCTAAAAGTTCTCCAGCGCAATCGATTCTGGGGCCAGCCTTTTTTAGTTCACCCCATGAAAGGTTGCAACATGTTATTTAGGCATACTCTCCGCAGGAGCGTCTCCAGGTGATCTTCGGACGACCAAGCCGTCTTTTTCCCTGAGGGTTCCATTGCAGAGCCTGTCGGGTGATATCCTGTGGGGGTTTCCGGAGGGTGTGCCCAATCCACCGCCACGTTCGCCTGGCGATCTGCTGTTCGAGGGGATCCAGGTTTGTTTGCCGCCACAAGTCGATGTTCTTTACTTTTTATGTCCACCGAATCTTTAGTATGTTGCGGAGGCAGCCATTGACAAAGGCTTTAAGCTTATTGCTTAGAGTGTTTGTGAATCTCCAGGTCTCTGATCCATAGAGTACGGTTAGTTATTTTAAATTAAAAGTACTTTATTTAAATTTGTCCTTTCATGTTCTTCAAAACTGCAAATGCGCCAATCACCTCATCAAAATCGATCATTCACAGTATCCCTTTTAATCGATAACATAGCCAGATCAGAAAGTCTTGATTGTCCCATGGCGGAACTTAAATAGCTTTTTATAAGCTTTAGTTTTAAAAAACGCTCCTTTCACATTAAGCCACAGACATATACCGTAAGAAATAATTGAAGGCCTCGCGAGAGTGTTGGAAGAGATTCTATGAAGAACCATTAAGCTATGAATTTCAAAATATCTAATACTGACCAGTTCATGGCTTTTTTTAGGTCAATATCAGCTGCTTTTACTCTAAGCCGTGGTATTTCTTTTAAGAGCTGATCTTCGGATAGCTCATAGTAGACAGAGGTTGATATTTCTTCTTCACTTGCTGACAGTAGAATCTTGGGCTGAACAGCCTCAAACATAACTGCAACATCATTAAACACTGTTGATCTGATCTGGAATTCAGAATGAAAGCAATCAATACACTCTAGCATCTCCCTACTGCTTTCTTCTCGCAGCATCTCTTAATTTTCCCCTGCCTGCTCTTCTTGAATCTTAATCTTGTCTCTACCGAAATCCCATATTGGTCTGATTTTATAAGTGCTTGTTCAATAGTATGCTCTACTAATTGACTCCGCTGTTTGTGCAAAAACAATCTTAAGGCGTCTAACTTGGTCACCACTTTATCATAAGTTAAGTCTTTAGTCTGCAGGTACTGCTGTTTAAGATTAACTTATTCAAGTATATCAGCCCAAAGGTTAAGGTAGCAGATTAACGTGAACTCACAGACAGCATGTAAAAGTCCTTGTGCTGTACCTCTTGTGTCGAAATTTCTTTCTTTTCAAAATGGCTGAAACAACTCCATGGATTCAAGACAGATTGACAGCATTGTCGTAACCTTGAGCTCTGCACATCATTTTATCAAGTCCGTCACCTTTTAATTTTATTTTAAGAATATCAGATCTGAGGTCGTCAGCTTTTTCCCCCTTAGAGGAAAAAAGCCAAGAAACACTTATCTCACTTCAACTTTCCCACTGTGGATTTTCACATATCTGATCACTTCAGACATTTGGTCAGTGTGTGATATATAAGGTGTGCGGTCAACATAATTCCAAAATACCTTGCGGCCTTTATGTCAATAACAAGATTTTTCTTTGCATGGTTGGCTAGTAGGCTACATTTATAAATTCATTTTTAAGTTTAGGTGAAAGATAAGATACAGGTGCTTTCCCTGTACATGTACTTATCTTAATTCTCATTAGGCGCTCTTTCAACACTGGGTCATATTTGGAAAGCATCTCAACAATCTCAAGAAAGATTCCTTTATTTGACGAGGATTCATCTTCGTTGTGGCCACGAAATGCCAAATTTTGCTTCGCAGGAAACAATGTAATATCTAGCAACATGTGTAGGATATCTCTCCACTTTTTATTTTCCCTATCCATTTAAGCAATACTTTCGGCATCTTGTTTTATGTAGCTGAAGTCCCGCCAATATTTTCCATTTTTCCAGTCAATATAGGTGCTCTTCAGATGTCTAATGATTATGTAGTTTTGGACTCAGTTTCCGTCACTTATCAAACCCAATAACAAATTTAGATGTTGTTTTGGTATCATCAACAGAAAATAATCTGCAACAAAAAACAGTATAATTTCTCATTGACAATAATGACAATTTAAGTGAGTAAACCATCAATGAAAGCATTATTTTTTTAAATATTGTTTTTCTTCATTCGGGTGTCACCCCCTGAGAGGGTGTCCCCCGGTGCGGTCCGCACCCCCGCACCCCCCTCGGTATGCCACTGCGTCTGAGCCACCTGTTACTGAGACTATATTAGCTCTACTGCCCAGGTAGGCTATGTGAAAGAGGTGACTTCTTTCACCTCAATGTCTCCAACCTTGATTCTCTGGTTTCTTATTAAAGAGGTTCATCGTTTCTGTCTTCACCAAGTTGATCTATATGTAGGCCTATGCATAGCTTATACAAAAATAATTTGTTAAGCCCTGCAGTTAGAGATGTTAATAATCCAGCTGTCGATTAGACTAAAATCACTTTTAACGCGCACACGCGCAGGTCTTTTGTTGAGAAGTGGTTTGACAAAGCTTCTATATTTCATATCATCATATCAATATCACACTATAATAGGGCACTATCACTGGGGCCTATACGAGTAAACAGCACACATTAAAGCATTAAGTTTGGCGTTTGATTTGAAGCGAGGAATAGATTACTTGTGTATCATTCTAAAACTTCGGATGATATGATTGATAGATATATAGTTGGACCTAATTTAATCATGCATTAAATGCTAAAAAAATAAACATAGAGAATATATAATGTGCAGACTAGCCTTTTTATATAGTAAATATCTACTATAGTCATAGCCATAGCCATAGCATCTGTTGTTTTTAAGGACATATCATTATTATATAAAAGCAAATAATCATTTAAGTTTAAGCCAATTTTAAGTGATTATATATATTGGCACGATAATTTGGATTTTGTTTATGCCGTCTATATCTATATTCCTGCAACAAGGAATATAATTAAACAAAAAGAATAGCTTTTGGCTTTTGTTTTTAAATTATTTCATTTAATGGTACACCGAGGAAAATTTAGGATAGGATATTTACTTTGATAAATAAAGTTGATACACAATATTTCAGTAATATCCTTGAACTTTGCCTCATAGTGCTTATTGATTGGTTGATCTAATTGTTCACGCACTGGTAACGTGACATTTTGCAAACAGAATAACATTAACATGGCGGATGGATTGTTTTGGCTTCACTCGAGTCACATTATTATTTTCTTTATTTCTAATTGGGTTTTTAAATTGTGATGGCCGTTGATGATTTTCGACCTAACAATACAACCACGAAAATGCTGGATATTAAGGATGAAAAATCTCCATCGGGAGGCACCATTCATAGTGGCCACTTCATGGTTAGCCGTGTACACGATGTAAACAACGACGACGATGAAGACGAAAAGGAAATTTTATCTCCATTCAATGATGATCCTAAAGGCTTCGATTTTTTATCGGCTAGTAAAGAAATTTCAAAGACATACAACTTTGGTGGACATGCTATCAATCAAACGTCTGTTGCAATTGATGCGTCATTAACTAAGCTTTTTGAGTGCATGTCGTTAGCTTACAGGTAAACTCTTACTCGTATTGTATTATTTAATTATTTACAGGCTTTTCATTATTTTTTTAGTCGCTTACTCTAGTTGTTCAATGTGTGCATTTAGTTTAGCACGGAAGGATTAAATAAATATATGTAAATATGACACTGTTGTACTAAACTTGCTATTAATTTGAATCAACAAAGATGTAGGCCTGTGATCTTTCTGAAACAATAGCAAATGACAAAAGCATTAGCATTTGCATAATTTTGTAAACTGTAAAACTGTAAACATTCATTTGGCATTATTTATTACTAGACCGTTGGAGTAGAGAAGGGAAGGCATAAATAGGTCTGACTCAATCTACTTTTTAGTGTTGTTCAAAAGTATTATAATTTATATAAACAAGTTTAAAGTGTGTCAAATTTCCTGTTGATGATGACTCCAATAATCTTTCAAACTGAATGAGAATGCCCTTGACATGATAAACCACATGTAACATATTGCAGCATGCATGCAAAGATATTTTTATTAAGAGTAATATAAGAGATTAAAGCTTGACAATACAGTTACAAAGTACTAGAAAACTCTGTAAAAATATAATTAAGATCAATTAGCAAAAAAATGTTTGAATAATTTAATCCTCAAACTTAGAGATGTAAGATGTTTAAATATAGGCCTAAATACTTATTTTAAACTTATATTATATAAATATTTAGCCTATATAATAAATAAAAAAAGTCAAAGTAAATATAGATTAGTAATAGGCATATAAATAAAAATAATAATAGAGGAAACTTTTGCATTTAACAAATAGTTTTTATTTATAGCATACTCTTTAATATTAAACTGTTTAGTATGCCTATAGTGTATAATAATATATTATAGTGGAATTTAAAAAAAAGAATGACTATGCTAAATTAAAAAAATAATTTTTTTTTGGTTAATCTATGAAGGAGTTTGTTAAGATTATACAAAAAAAGGAAACAAAACAAGAATATAAACAATTTTTGACAAACTAGGCCTAATTTCTAGGTAGGTCTATAAAGATATATATATATATTATATATATATATATATTATATTAATGCTTCAGTCAAGCTCATCATTTCCAAGGCTATGAATTGATAGATTTAAATGTGGAAAGATAAGAGTTATCCTGCTGGTCCACAAAAATCTAAATTTGTGCACACGTTGGAAAGTCTTTCATAGTTTGTAACATGTTTTATCACAGTGACCCAATTTTTTAATCAGGGGTCGTAGCAAAAGGATCCAGCATTTTACTTTTAGACCAACTGCTGTAATGAGAGGCTCATAAATATATATATATATATATATATATATATACATCTATAAAATTTAGGGCTACAACATATTATTTAAAGTGTCTGTAAATTTCTCATTTGTTTTTGTAGCAGAAGCTTCTAAGATATGAACATATTATCATAATGAAATGAAAATGCCTGTTGCCATGGTGTTGCATCATTTGGTTTCATTTTTCTGTTCTCTCTTTTTTTTTTTTTTTGTGCTGGTTTTGTTTAAGAAAGAACTTGGTCTATTTTAATCATAATGAGCTAATGGATGCATTGATCTTGTCTGTTAAGGGATCAATATCTAGTGTTGGAAATCTTGTATGTACTGAATCCATAAAAAAAATGTGTACAGAAAAATGTATATATAAAATTAAAATTATAAAGTATAAACTGCCCAAGTTATTTTAATTTTAATTGAATGGTAAACGTTTTAATTTTAAGTTTGCTTATTTAACGTTTAATGATAAACAAATACAGTTAAAAGTATCTCCTGAGTCTGTGAAATGTCCCATTGAATCTTTAAAATATTGGCAGCCATGTTACAGCCCTAATTTCATGATGATCAAAATGTGCTTGTACTGTTATTTATTCAAAAAATTATTCCATCAGAATTAAGAACTATATGTTGTTGTTTTTTTTACCAACATTCCCGTCTAACTATCTGTAGCCATGGGATGTGAGCATCATTTTGCTTCTTAGACACAAATATGAGATTAAAATGTCTGTTGTCAAAATTTTTCATTATCAGTTTTCTTTTTTTTGGTCCTTTTACTTTTCAAATAATCATAAAAGGTATGCACTCATTTATTTTAAATCATCAGTATACTAATTTTCTTGAAAGTTTACCAAGTCACAATAAATACTTTTGATAATATTGTATTTGAAAAAATATTTTTTACATGGCCATACAAATTTTTTTTATTTCTGGATATAAAATAAAAGTATTAGCATTTAAAGACTTTGCCATTCAACCGACTAGACTGCCTCGTGGGGGTCTTAGCCGTCCCTTTTTATAGTTCATTTCATTTAAACAAAGCCAGGTACACCTGGGGACAGTCTGAAGGCTTGTTTGTTTATGTGGAATTTAATTTAAATACATATAATTTAAAAGAAGATACAGCAGACCTAAATGCAGTTTTAAGGTTTAAGGGAGCAAATGGCTGCAAAATTAACTGTGTCGAGTTGATATTTTTATAGATGAAAACTTTTTTACATTCTCTGTCCATTTTTTAGATCGCAAAGAAGACTGGGAGGAAAAATATGAACATTGTGATGTTACATCCTGGATGTAGCTGTATTTTATGCTTGCTTATGTCTATCAATATCCTTGTTAATTAACGCACCATTAACTGTGTTTTTAAAAAAAAGCTCATTTCTGACTTGTTCTTTTGAGCAGCGGTAAAATAACATCACCTAGATGGAAACAGTTCAGAGGGCTGCATGTCTCACAGAAACAACGTATTCGTCTCAACAATCTCATTTGGAGGGAATGGCACATGCAATGTGAGCGGTTTTATTATAGTTTTATACCATGAATAGTTTATAGCATTAGAATAGAAGATAACTCTATATCGGCAACATTCTTATCATTTTTTGAAAAATGCACACTAAAGCAACATTATGAGAAAAAAATGTAAACCCTTGTCTGATGACTATATACTTGGCTTTATAAAAGTTTTACCATGTAAATAGCCAGGATCTAGACATAAAGTAATAGTATTCTTTTTTTTTTTGTGACATTGTGATTAAACTAGATATATTTGATTGAGAGATCAATTAAACTGTTATAAAAATTGGATTTTGTTTGGGTAACAAGTGAGGTTGTAAAGCTAAAATTGTCACCGTATACAATTTTTCAGATATTTGTCAGAAATCTCCAAAAGTTTGTCAATTTGCATGTCCGTTATCAGATGATGTTCACTCTAAACCAGAGGTAAGGAAATCGACACATTTTGGCCTCTTTTATCATTGATATTAAGGAGAGGGGGGAGGGGGTTGTCAAAATCTGTTAATTTTTGTTTCATTTCTGCTGTTGCTAAATTTGTAGGCTGTGGTCCTTGAGGGTAAATACTGGAAGAGAAGACTCGACACAGTCACAGCGGAGTACAAAAAATGGCGGCGCTACTTCAAGGAACAGATCAGGAACCAACAGAACATACACATCTGCGACACGAGCAGGCTGAACGAGAACGAGCTCTTGGAGAGGGTCAAGGATGTGACCTTTATCTCCCACAGCTCGGGCAACTGCTACATGTCCAGCACTGACCTCAGCTTACTGCACACGGACATGATGGACATGGACTTTACCAACGAGCTGTTTGCCAGTCTGAATCAACCTTTTGCTTTTCCAAATCCCAGGGAACTGAGTGAGTGATTATGTTTAGCCCATAGTTTTTAAGGGTCTAAATTAAAGGGACTGTTAAAAGTTCTTCTTTAAGGGCCCAGTGGCTGAGCGGCAGTACTTTCACTGGCGTACCGAAGGTTCTGGGTTCCAAGGCTAGGATTTGTTCCCGGGACTCAAGGGTGTCCCTGAGTCTACACAGCTTGGATTAGTACCTGACATTATTTGGGGTTAAGTAAAGGCGGCTGGTCATTGTGCTGAACACCCAATCCCCGTGAATTCCGTGGCCACAAGAAAATGTGTTGAATGCTGCTTTACCAGCCCCATGGATCAATTTGGTCTGACGGGTACTTTTTAAAGTTCTTCTTTGGTCATGTTCATATCCTTGCACTCAGAGCAGGGTGGTGCAGAGCTCACCAGGTTTGGTGGGCCCAGGGTCATGCATTACCTCGATGTAATATCTGAAACTTTTTGAACGCATTTAGCCACATCGATTTTAGTAACTCTTTGTTCTTTATGATGGTAATGCGGGGGTCTTCGTTTGTAATGTAAGGAATCGTTTGTCTCCAACGTTTAACCTTCCTATCAGTCTCTCTTCCTTCATAACCCAAGGCACTGTTTGTAACCTGAAACAAATTTTTGACAAAATTTTTGTTTGTAACCTGTGGCGTTTGTAACTTGTCATACTTCTGTAATACTAATTTAACTTTATAATAGTTGTTTGTAAAATGTTAAGTATTAAAAAAAAAATGGGCTTTTGTTTAAATTAAAGCAGGCAGTATCGAGTATTTGGAGTCTAATATTTACTACAAGGTAAATAGAGGCACAAGGTTGCATGCTATTATAATTTGTGGTACAATTTAAAATACTAATGAACCCGTTCAAACAACTGGGTACACACACTCCTGGTTACTTATAACAAAAAAAGGCTCAGGGTGATATAGTATGATTCAACTACGTCCGTTAAGTCCCGGCCATTGAGAAGGAAATGTCAGTTAGGGAAATCCAGGCAAGGGAGAAAGAAATATGAGCTAAGAATGTTTTTTCAAGTTAAAGAATCGGGACCTTGAGGAATGAGCAGAAAATAAAATGGTTTAGGACAGGGGCCGGCAACCTTTTGATGTGCCAAAGTAGGATTTCTAATTCATTCAGCATGCCAACATCCCTAAAAGTGAACCCACTCTTTTCTTGTAAAAGAGACTCTAATTGTCTTTTTTTTTAGTCTTGCACATGTCATTGAAAATGGCTCGGCGTGCCAAGTATGGCATGTGTTCCGTAGGTTGCTGAACCCCGATTTAGGTCACTCAGGTTTTTTTTTATCAGGCCGAATATCTGCATTATAGTTATAAATATATGTGAATTATAAAGTCCTAATTCTTGTAATGTATCTGTCCTCAGGCCAGCTTCAGTTGGGTTGTGCAGATCTTATTCAGCCTGGACTTATTCAGTTGCAGCCAAATTTGGAAGAATTCATGGATATTGATACCATGCAAGGTAAGACATTCTGATGATCTTATTTTGTATTTTATTTTTATGTTCCTTTGTTAACTTTCACTTGACGCCTGTACTGTCTCATTGCAATATTT
Organism: Anisus vortex; assembly: GCA_949126835.1. NCBI lineage: Eukaryota > Metazoa > Mollusca > Gastropoda > Planorbidae > Anisus > Anisus vortex. The sequence continues at coordinate 8,751,810 of OX421504.1, read as the reverse complement.
GGCAGAACTTATTAGTGCGATCAGTTAGTCTCCAGATTAAGTCAGTTGACTGACAATTACCTTAATGGCATTCTATTGCTAAACTCCCCCTCATCATTACAGCATGACATTGTATCTGTTTTAAAGAACATCATTCTCACCAATGATCATACAGTATTTAAAAAAACACGCATTTCCTTAGACACATCGTTTCTTTTGGTCTAGTATGCCTTCTTGAACGTTTATAGTGTGCAGACCCCTGCTCTAATAAATGCTAGGTGTAAATTGAACGTCAAGAAGTTCTGGCATGTTCACATTTAGTTCCATTAACAGAATATGAACTTTGCAAATTTTGTATAGTAAAGCTCAAAACACTTTTTTTTTTCAAAAAATGAATGTATATTTTGTTCTTTTAGAATTTTTTCAGAATTCAAGGCTGGCCAATAATTTAAACTCAGCTTATGTAAGTGATAACTCATCCACTGTTGAATCTGCTCAGGTAAAGTTTCCTTTTTGTTGTCTAGGAATTCTCTTTTTGCTAGCACGTTACTTTACATTTTCTTTTGTTGATTTTACACAAAATGAATATATACAGGGTTCCCGCGGCCTCCTGAAATTTCAGGATGTCCTGAAATCCTCCTGAAATTGCAAAAAAGTACAAAAACTCCTGAAAACCTCCTGAAATTTGAAATAATCTCCTGAAATGTCCTGAATAATTGAGCTGACCCCTATTTTTTCCTTGTCCAACACGTGTCCCTAGTTCAACAGGCCCACCACCCGCTTGTTCGCTTATGCTTGCTATGTACGCCAAGCCTATCCCTTCTCGCTTTGTGACGGTAAAGATGGTATACATACAGCTCTTCCTCCTCTTCCGTTCTCTCTCCCACTGTTTGGTGTCTGCTAGATTAGATAATGATAAGGACTAAGGTGCCTATTTTCGCGATCAATGTTGAGAATGCCTGATTACGCTACGCGCTGCGCCTACTTGGGGTCAACGTCGACTCAACGTACCGACATATTTTGCCAAATTGATTTATTTTGAAATATATTTATATCAAAATACACAGAAACAGGTCTTTTTATTAGTTAAAAAGAAAATGATGATGTTTAAGACGCTATCTTATATCATATGGTAAAAATTCCAGTAGGCCTATTTAGCTAGCCCTACGAGAGAAGTTATTCGCGATGTAGGCCTACGTCGATTAGCGCCGATATCATTATCAACTTTTTAAAGGTGTAGGCCCTACATGGTGTTACTAATTATTATAGCGTATGCGTAGGCCTACAATGTGTTTTTTCTATCAATGTGGGAAATGTAGGCAGACGATTTTGGGTCTAGGCATAGGCCTAGCCGGTGTGGCCCTAGGTCTATAAGTTTATCAGTCTAATGACTGGGCCTAATCTAGAAGTGTAAGTCATTTTATTCACCAATACATTGATGAAATGCACGCAATGCTGAATATATCTGACTAGAAATCATTACAAACAATGTTAATGGTAATTAGGTTAGGGCACTTGTATAGTGTGTCATCAAAACGCGTCATCGAAACCGGTGCCGTTCTGTCTAGAAAGCATAGGCAGGCCTACTTCAAAAGACTTTTTTTGTGTCGACCCACTATAGTGTTAGCCTACTATAGGGATAGGAACTTGAGTATGGATAGTGACTTAGATGTAGAAACAGATACACTACTTTCCCTTATGACTAATGGCTGTATTGATCGGTTGTTTTCAGTGCCGTTGCAAGGGATTTTGGGGCCTGGGGGGCTTGGCCTCTTTAGGGGCCCCTGCATTTTGACATTCGACATTATCACATGAGATAAAACTCGGACACTCCTTTGGGGGCCCCCTTCAAGTAGGGGCCCGGGGGGACTTTTGAATTCGGACCCCCCCCTTCCTCTTCCCTAGCTACACCACTGGTTGTTTTAAATAAGTGAAGCGACGTGTTTGCCTTATATGCATGATTGAAACCATCTTTTTAAGGAAAGTTTCCAAATTAGGGTGAATATTTAGTAACTTTTATGTTTAAATGGTTTTAATTTTTGAGAAGTTAAAAGGCAGTATAACCCCCGAAAGTCAGGATGCAACTTATCTACAGGTGTTGTGTTTTTTTTTAATACGGTAGTTAAGGGAGATATTATATGCACCAGTTCAAAATCAGCTACTCCCCCACTGTGGACTATTTCCCCCTTGCACTATTTGCCCCTCCTTACATAAATACACATGCCTGCTGTAAGGTTTTATATTTTGTAGCAGGATTTTAATAGGCTTAATGATCCTAATGATTGGAAAGTAATCAAATTGAATTGTCTACATGTCCTTTACAATAGCAGTTTTTTTCTTGTCATAGTGATAGTTTTTTTAACTTGTAAATCTGTAAGCTTTCTATATACTTTTCAATGTAGGCCCATATAAATATTTTCTCTATACCTGTTAATGTAACACTCTATATGATACAGATGCCCCTACACAGGATACTATATTTCCATTCTCTACTTCTCCCCCCCCCCCTCCTTTTATTTTCATAAACCAAATTTCTTTTATTTGTCCTTTTTTTTTTTTAATTATAAGATTTCTAAAGACAGTTAAAGGACTCTATATAATGAACATAGCTTAATGGTACATATTTAGCTTTCACTTTGTAATGCCCTTAAAAATATTTTATCAATTTTTATAGGCAATGTATCTGAGTCATTGTTTAGTGATGTAGTGAATTCGGTTTTGCCGCGCCTCCTGAAATTTTAGATTTTCTCCTGAAAAACTCCTGAAAACCTCCTGAAATTTTGATTTGAGTTTGGTGCAGGAACCCTGTATATATAATTACTGTGAGTTTGTTTATATATATATTTATATATATATATATATATATATATGTTTGTTCTCTATAGGCCCCTAGGCAGCTAGACCGATCAGCATAAAAGTTAAATGTAAACATTGGAAACGTCCTCGAAAAGAAATTTTTATTATATAAATAATATTGCTTAATTCGTTGATTTATTTTAAAAAAATAATCTTAGACTATTACTAAGACTATGTTAAGGTTCTAAACTGAGCAACATTTCAGAACGATCTCCCTTTGAAATTGTTTCAATTAAAAAAGATCAAAAACTAAATACCGAAAGATACTTTCTGGAGTTTTTATTGTAATATTGTTATTTATTTTTTTCTTTCTCTTTTAACAAAATACATTGTAATCATTAATTTCTCTGTCATTTTGATGGGCACTAGTATTTTCATACTAATAAAACTAACATAATTTCTCGATACAGTCATAATAAAGTCTTTTGTTTGCTTCAGGTTCAAGGGAATAGCAATGAAATGACTTTGTTGGACTTTTTGACCCCAACTTCCATCAATAACAGTGCCTCCACAAGTGACTCTTCTTACAGGACTCCTACCTTTCTTGGGGGCACCAACAACTATAATCATATCAACAACAACTTCATCTTGGACTCACAGCAAAACATTACATTTCAGTTGGCCCCGGACAACGGGCAGTTCCAGCTGGACCCGGACACACTCGTGCTCAGTCCCTCTCAAAACGTAAACACCGGAGAGCAGACTTTCACCCTGATCCCTTCCAGCATCTATCAAAACCTTTGCTTTGGGAATGCCACCCTGCAGAAGCCTGCCGCCCCTGCGGCGGCCACCCACGATCTGCTGGCCCAAATGCTGCAACAGCGGCCTCCACAGGAAGTGACGTTTCTTAACAGGCGGCCTCAGCAGCAGGCGCAAGCGCCGCTGCAGCCCTCCCCGAGCCAGCAGCAGCTGCGGAGCCCCATACAGCAGCTCCTGTTTCAACAGCCGTCGCCCTCCGCCATGAGCCCGCTTCTGACCCAGTCGCTGTCCGCCGCCCGGCCGCAGGCCCAGCCCGCATTAAGGCCGGCAGCGGAGAGGAAATCCAGCAAAGCGGCCAAGGCCAACGTGAACCAACTGCCAAGTGACACTGGCAGTGCCAGTGGAGTAATATCAGGCCTGGCAGCCAGAATAGTCAATAACACAAATAGTAACAGTAAAAGGAAAGATGTCCAGTTTGCTGTACCTGTAAGTGTTTTTTTTTTTCAAAATGGAAGACTTTTTCACTGAATAGATATGGTGCTGTAAAGTAAAAAGATATCCAGCAATGAGCACGAATATAATTTGTCACAGTCATTTCACAATCGCCTAAGTCATTTTTGGGGGGTTTTGAGTTAAGACTTGAAATGTATAGTTTTAACACAGTCTTCTATTACCTAGCAAATCGCCTATATCTTGAACCAATCAGAAAAACGTTTTTTTTTTACAAAATGTATCTAGGTTAAACAACAGAGTGAATACAGATGTCATTCAGTTTGTTTAAGTTTTCTCAAAACATGAAAATATGACTAAGGCGATTGTGAAATGACCCTGACGTTATATGTTCAAGTTGATTAGTTTTAGTTGAACCAATGTTGAATTTATTCAGTTGGCATTGAACATTTCTGGGTCTCTGAGAGCCATTGGGAATAGTTTAACTAAATTGTGGTTAGGCAATAGTTCCATTCTTTGAAGAAACAAAGCTTAGAGTGGAACAATTGTTAATTTCATCCAACTGAATGTATTGTATATAAACAAGACAATGAAAGCTAACAAAAATCAAAAGAGGGTCTATAAAAAAATGCCAGTTTGCTTTTTACCATCCATTGAAACCCGCATGGTCTTGGCCTAAAAAAATATGTTTTAATGAAAAGATTTTACTCCAAAAATGTTACAATGTGAGTTGCCATTTCAATACTGAGTAAACTTTTGATAACTGTGTTAGAATAGTTAAGTTTCACAATATAGCATTCTATCACTGCCAGCCAGCTTGGTTAAAACCCTCAATATTTCAGGACTTACAAAGTTTAAGCTTTATTGTGTATACTGGGTATTAGTTATGAGCCCAGTTTATGTACAACTATGAACTCTTTCTTTTTAAAATGTGACTAACATTATTTTCTTACTGTGATAATTTTTTTTTTTTCAATTTTCCCATGGATGATTTTGTTTCCTCAACCCTTTAACTACAGCAGTTTATTAATGAAAATATTTGCTTACTGCATATAATATATAAATATATTATATTTGTACAATTTCTTGAAATGTTATGACGTCAATGTAGCATCTTCTGTGGTTTGTTGAGCAGAACCTAAGGTGTTAATGTGGTATCTGTGGTAATTACGGGGTTAAGTCATATTTGTTTTTAAACCAACAAGGGATACTTATTTTTTCCTATCTTCAAATCTACCGGGAACTGCCATGAACAGGCTAGCAGCTTCTTGGGAAAAGCGTTGTTAGTTTATGAGGTGATTTGAAATCTGCTCTGCTCGCATGTTAAAATCCTGTATTCACCTGGCAGCCGTCGATATTGTTAAAATTGGAGTCAATGTTCCTCAGTGGCGGGGGCTGGGGGGCATAAATTTAATGTTTTAATGAGTATGTAACCATTTTTTTTAACAGACCAAGCCTTCCCTCAACACCCAGCGCAAGAATCGGGTGATAGCTCCAGCCCCACCGGCCCCGCCTGCGGCCCCGCTGAAAGTGAGCGCCTCCCCACCAGTGCAGACCCCGTCAATGCAGGCATCCTACCTCGCTGAACTTTTGAAAAATGGTGTGTAAATCCCCCCTAACTAGCTGTTGCAGTTGTGTCTGGGGTATATTAGTCAGTACCGATGCATGAATGGATTGGTAAATGAATACTAGGATCTGTCAAACAATAGTCAGAAATAGGATAATCAGTATGAAAAACAATAACTGTACCTTTCTTAATGTTTGGTAACTTAGTACTAGGATCTGTTAACTCTTTCTCTCCGGAATTATTTTCCCTATTCTGACGGAATTATCCTTTTTTTTTTCTTTGTCATCACTATTGCTATCTTCAAATCTTAATAACTTTTTTGGTTTTAATCAGACAATATCATATTTGGTTTTGAATTAAAGGAAACTAAAAGCTCCTTAAAGAGAATATAAAATCATTTGTAACTTACATTTAAAAAATAATTTAAAAAATAATAATAAAAATCTCTCACCATAGTCTTAGAGTCTTACATAACACAAATTCCAAGGCTCACACCAAAAATAAATAAATTCCCAAATTAATTATCTACATTGTTTTCCTAAAATATATCCCCTTTTTCACTATTAGAAACACATATTTCTTTTAAAATATAAAAATAAAGCCCGTTTTTACCATTTATGATTACTACCCACCACTTACGGCCCTACACGAGTGAAAATGAAATCCATAAAAATGCATTTTCTTTTAATGAAAACCTGATGTAAACACAAATCTGAATGTTATTCAAAGGGAAATCATTCTAGATGTATGTAAAAGTAGAATAAAAAGAATAGCGCTGAAAATAAACGAAATAAACTTATTTTAACAAATCGATGCTGGCATCGTCAATCTGACAAAATGGCCGTTTTAAAACCGACGCTGATATCGTCGATCCGGAGTGAAAGAGTTAAACGATAGTCAGAAATATGATAATCAGTATGAAAAACTATAACTGTATTTCTTAATGTTTGGTAACTTAGTACTAGGATCTGTTAAAGGATAGTCAGAAATAGGATAATCAGTATGAAAACTTATAACTGTATTTCTTAATGTTTGGTAACTTAGTACTAGGATCTGTTAAAGGATAGTCAGAAATAGGATAATCAGTATGAAAACTTATAACTGTATTTCTTAATGTTTGGTAACTTAGTACTAGGATCTGTTAAAGGATAGTCAGAAATAGGATAATCAGTATGAAAAACTACAACTGTATTTCTTAATGTTTGGTAACTTAGTACTAGGATCTGTTAAAGGATAGTCAGAAATAGGATAATCAGTATGAAAAACTATAACTGTATTTCTTAATGTTTGGTAACTTAGTACTAGGATCTGTTAAAGGATAGTCAGAAATAGGATAATCAGTATGAAAACTTATAACTGTATTTCTTAATGTTTGGTAACTTAGTACTAGGATCTGTTAAAGGATAGTCAGAAATAGGATAATCAGTATGAAAAACTACAACTGTATTTCTTAATGTTTGGTAACTTAGTACTAGGATCTGTTAAAGGATAGTCAGAAATAGGATAATCAGTATGAAAAACTACAACTGTATTTCTTAATGTTTGGTAACTTAGTACTAGGATCTGTTAAAGGCTAGTCAGAAATAGGATAATCAGTATGAAAAACTATAACTGTATTTCTTAGATCGGTTATTGGTTTTGTTGTAGGTAACATTTTACTACAATTTTTATTGTTGTTTTTTTTAGAATTTTTTTATTATTCGTATTGAATTTTTACAAAGAAAAATCATTAAATGCCCTTATCTCATTTTGATATAAAAATCTTATTTTGGTGTTTCCAGCCTGTTTCGCCCTTCCTTCGGATATAAATTTATAAATTGAGGTCAAATAGCTAAATCCAGGTTATATTATAAACAGCTATGAATGACCTCTGAGTTGGAGAGAGAGAGCAAATGTTTATCTTTGTCACTGGATAACAAAAAATAATTTCTATGTTTCTTTCTAGTCCTTTTTTAGATCTAAACACAATGATGATAATCTGTATAAAAAAAAGTTAAACATAATAGCAATATTGTCCACTGGAAAAATGGATTGTGAGGCAAGCACTTTGCTTCGTCATTTTTACTATTAAAATAACTCCTGGAGTTATATAATCAGGATTTGAACCTGTTTTAAGCAGAGTTGCATTTCAAGAGTCCAGTCGTTAGTCCAGTGTGTTCTATTTATGTTGTATTAGTAGATTTTACCTGGCTTTACTTCTATTATATGTTTCTGGTCAGCTGTTTTAATACCTGTGTCCTTTGTCGTAGGTACTTACCCAGGGGCCCTGATCAGTATGAAGAAAGAGACACCGCAGACCCAGCCCGTGCCTTGTTTGGCCCAGAGCCCGATCAAGACCACCACCAACCATTACCAGCCCGTCCGGCTGAACTACAGCACCGGCGGTGTCATCAGCCAGCAGTTGAACGCGCCGAGCACGTCCACTGTGACGATTGGGGGCGGCCAAGTTCAGGCGTCGCTGCCCATGTTGACCACCACCTCCCCCATCAGTGTTTCAGCAGTAAGTTTTAGACTTAATTAGTTTAGCTCAAGGTTGCTATCTATGATGGGTAAAATCCTTCAGGGCATTGGGCACCGCTTGTGTCACAGCTACACCAGATTTATACGAAGTGGTCGGGATTCTTTCCATCATGGCCAGAGCAGAAAGATTTAGGAAATCTTTTGTTCCACTTTAAGGGGAATTTACAAACAGAATAGCCAGTCAATATTAACCTATTGATAATTTTTTTAAAATGAAAATAGTATGATACTGTTCGTGTATGTCTATTTTATACGTGTATTTCTATCATTGTTTACCAGTAGTTCTTTTATATTGTTTTAAAATATTGTACGCTAATGCAGAAAGAGGGAACATCTGTAATCAAGTCAAATTTTTTTTTCTTTGGGTCAATAAAGAAATCTTATTTTATAAAAAAAATGTCCTTTGCTTAAAACATCCAATATTCAAATATAATTGAGCCCAAGTCAAAAGGTGCTCTTTCAAGGGGAAAAATTTCATATTCACAGAGAGGTGTAAAAATGCACTTAAGTATTGTCAGAACCTTCCTAGACATGATTTGAATAGTGGGAAGATAAGTTATACACTGGAAAAGACACAGTGACGAAAAACGCAAAAGAAAATAAATGGCTGCTATAGACATCTTGGTGTCACTTAGGACAAAATAAATGACAACAAAAAATTGACTTCAGAAAAAAACATACTAATTCTTGATGGATTTCTTCAAGAATTTAACACACATATCTTCATAGCCTATATTTATGATATTCAAGAGTATTACAAGCATAGGAGTTGCAAAAAAGGGTGTTTAGGAGCATAAACTCCACTCACTTGAAATGACAACAACTGTCCTAAGCACCACTATTTTTTTTAAACCCATTGTAAAAAAATTATTCCTGCATCAATTTGAGCAAACTTTGTGGCAAATAGTTATTTAAGGGCTTCTTGTATTCACCAAATGAGTTTGAGATACATTTAAAGCTCCTAGGTTATTGAAATAAAGTCTAGAAAAATTGCATGTAATTAGTCACTTAGAGTCACCGGCAAAAAAACGTAACATTCTCATAAAAAAATGCGTTTTGAGGCATATTTTAATCAACCTAGGTCAAAATGCTATCTCATGCTATCTCGTTGTCTATGTTTGGTGTAAACTAAGTCATAGTTTTAACTATTTCATTGCATTTTGACCCTTTAATAGTGATTTTAAAAAGATCAGTTTTGAGGTACGACCTTTTGACTTGGGCTCATTTCAACATGTCCTTCTGAATTCTATGAAGCATTGTACTTCTGATTAGTTTTATATTACTTAATTGAAATGTTTCAAGTTTTTTTGTTGTTTACTTCATGTGCAGATGATGTCCAATCAGAAGCTGAAAGAGGAGCTGATGCCCAACACGATCAGCATTGTGCCGTCTCTTCCCTCTGACTCCACCCAAGACATGAAAGTCATATTCTCACTCAAATCAGACCCAGAAGGTCAGTGTCACCCTGTGGCTCTAGCTACAAATGAATATTAAAAAAAAAAAATTATCTTGTTTTATATATTACAGACGCTTCTTCTATAAAGAAGATTATTGCGTCCTACACTCATCCATGGTCCGAGTCTAGTCTTGTATTGTTAGTCATTCACTCATTGTTTCTCTGATATGGTTTTTCCCCATATTGCCAGTTATCCAGTCACAATAAAAATACAAATATACTTTGGGTTACAATGTTTTTGTCTTTAAAAGAGGACATTATTAAAAAGTTGAAAAGTTTATATTTACATGGAAACATAATATTTTAATATTTACTTGCATTATAGATTTTTTTCAAATTATGTAAATTTAAGGGCTCTAGGCTAGACGCCGCAGGCATAATTTAGGTAGATGTAATATATATATATTTATATAAAAAAACTAAAAGCAATATTAATTCAGCAACAACTTTCCTACAAGATATCAGTTTTTATAGGTACTAGTTTTAGAAGAATATATTAGTTATTTTTTTAATCGATTATTTAGCAGTTAAGAGAGTTATTCCCCTTACATTGGGTAAGATACAGAGGGCATTTTATCATATTTGCGTTAAGTATATGGTTAACACATAAATAGTCATGATTTTAATACTTACTTTAACATTTTCTAGCTAGGATATTAAGCAAAAAAAATGTTTAAACAACTGGGTATGTGATATTGATAGATACACCATCCTCCTCTCTTGTATGAACTGACTCTACTGTCTTATGGCTGTCTTATTTTTAAATCTTTAGATTCTTAAGTTACCTGTATTTTTGCCACTGCTACACATATGCAACAATATTGCTTTTTTTTTTTTTTTAAATAAAAAAAAAACCGGCATACCCAGAACACAGTAGTGTTTGGGGTTAGGAGCATTTAGTCAGAGATTGAAGGGAAGCAATGCTTGTTTTGGTCAACACAATCCCTGGCCAACTCTGTTGAGCTTATCTTGCTACCAAACCACAGTTTTCTGCTTAACTGCTAATTTTTGTTTTACTTGCATAGAAATATATTTAAAGCTGTTTGTATTTTTTATAATCAAAGATTGTCCTTTGTTCTGCAGCCTCTTCCTCCATGCTGTCCCCTGTCAGCTTGTTGCCATCCAGTCCCGACTCAAGTCCGCTTTTGGTGAAGAGGTCGCCGTCACCGAGTTTGCTTATGGACACCGTGGACCCTGTCTCACCGTTCTCTTCAATGCCCGTGTCTCCATCAGCACTGGTGAGTGTAAGCACTTTTAATGTCGTTGTTTAGAAGGAGCTAACTCTGTGCTCCAATAAATGCCTTTGCTTAGCAGGAGCTGATCAGTTATGCTATTGGACAACAATGTATTTAAAGAGTCGAGGGTAAAAACGAAAAGTTAAACTTTTGTAGATATTAGGTATTCATTGTCTTAACTTTGACGGTTCCTCTTTTTACTTTGTACACCGTTTTTTTTTCATCACTTATTTTGTTATGCATGTGTGTCTTTTTTTTCTTTTTCACTTGAACCATAGTTCATACTATGTAGGCTGTTGACTTTATGTATTGCAATGTCCATAACTAAAAAATTTAGACATTTGGACTGGCCCGTTTGCATTGTTTTTCCTGAACTCTTGATTTCATATGGACTGCCAAAAAAAAAAAAAAAAAAAAAAAAAAAAAAATTTGGTTAACCAAGTATATTAAAACCACAAGAACATTCAATAAATTCTGCCAACGTGGGCATAAATTCAAGAAGTTTTATGACTTGAACACTTTCTGCTCTGTGTTGTAGTTGTGTTCCATGTTGTATTGTAGTTCTGCTCTGTGTTGTAGTTCAGCTCTGTGTTGTAGTTGTATTCCATGTGTGTTGTAGTGTGTTCCATGTGTTGTAGTTCTGCTTTGTATTGTTAGTTCTGCTCATGTGTTGTAGTTGTACCATTCATAGAAATCAACCCTTTTTTTTTTTCATGCAGGACTTGGACTCGCCTGGCTCCAGTGACTCATCTTTTCAAAAAGATCCCAGGAGAGCCGCCCATTTGTCAGCGGAACAGAAGCGACGCTGCAACCTAAAGGTACCCTTAGAAAGCTGTCCCCAGATGGGCACATGAAAAAACTATTGTAAAAAAAACAACTGTTTAAAAGAGCATTTAGACATTTGTAGATTAAAATAGTGTTTATGTTCCAAGTGTATTTGTATTGTTTAATACCTGTTGTTATTTTTGTTATAGGAATTGAAGTATGGTCTACATTTTGTTGTTGTTGTTTTTTCTCCAGACTGGCTTTGACATGCTGCAACAGCTTGTACCATCATTAGCTCAAAACCCTAAAGTTAGCAAGGCCACCATGCTGCAAAAAAGTAATAACATTTACTAGCTCCTTCTTCTCTGTTCTAAATATTAATTCATGGGGGGGGGGGTTCAAACAACAAGGACTATAGCCATGGTGAACTGCAAGGTGGTTTCCAGGTCTGTCTCTTTTCCATACAGTTTGGTGTTGGTGGAGGTCATCTGCGTCCAGAACCGTTAGCTAGGGATAGAAGTCATCCAGGAGAGAAAACTAAAAAAAAAAAAAATCTTGTGCTGTCTTGCAGATGGTCTTGGCTGATCAAAGACTATGGAAGAACATCCAGAAAAAACAGCAGGCTGAAACCTGAGGCAGTGGGCCTTAATGGCGCTAAACATACTTCTCAATGAACATGGAGGATAAACATTTCCTAGCCAAAACTTCTATCTTAGAGTTACAACCCCGGCTCAAATGGAATTGTAAAAATTGTAGGGTGACCGTTATAAATCTAATCAAGGTATTTTTTAACATTTTTTTTTTTCTTCTTCTTGTGTGTTTGTTCTGTGCAGCTGCTGAATTCTGCAAAAAGCTAAAAGCCGAGAGGGTCCAGATGCAAAAAGAGGCTGCAATTCTGAAGAAAGAGATTGAGTCGTTGAACTCTGCCATCAGCGTTGTGCAGTCTCAGCTGCCAGAGACGGGCGTGCCTGTGACCAGGCAGAGAAAAGACCAGATGAGGGAGATGCTGGACGAATACGTCAGAGTAAGGACCACTGAAAACTGGAAGTTTTGGATTGTATCCTTTTATGTTTGGAGGTCAAAGGCTATCTGCTGTATTGTTTAACTTAACAGAGATTTTTTCCTTTTTGTTTATCTCAGGAATCTTTAAACCTTTTAAGCAGCTTATATTTGATCCCAAGTCAAAAGGTCGTACCTCAAAACTGATATTTTTAAAATCGCTATTAAAGTGTAAAAATGAAATGAAATAGTTAAAACTTGGACTTAGTTCACACCAAACATGGACAACGAGATAGCATGAGATAGCATTTTGACCTAGGTTGATTAAAATATGCCTCAAAACGCATTTTTGATGAGAATGTTAAGTTTTTTTGCCGGTGACTCTAAGTGACTAATTACATGCAATTTTTCTAGACTTTATTTCAATAACCTTTATATGTATCTCAAACTCATTTGGTGAATACAAGAAGCCCTTAAATAACTATTTGCCACAAAGTTTGCTCAAATTGATGCAGGGATAATTTTTTTACAAGGGTTTAAAGAAAAATTTTGTTGCTTAGGACAGTTGTTGTCATTTCAAGTGAGTGGAGTTTATGCTCCTAAACCCCCTCTTTTGCATACTCTTAAATATCATAAATATAGGCTATGGAGATATGTGTGTTAAATTCTTGAAGAAATCCATCAAGAATTAGTATGTTTTTTTCTGAAGTCAATTTTTTTTTGTCATTTGTCCTAAGTGACAGCAAGATGTCTATAGCAGCCATTTATTTTGTTTCGCGTTTTTCGTCACTGTGTCTTCTCCAGTGTATAACTTATCTTCCCACTATTCAAATCATGTGTAGGAAGGTTCTGACAATACTTAAGTGCATTTTTACAACTCTCTGTGAATATGAAATTTTTCCCCTTGAAAGAGCACCTTTTGACTTGGGCTCATTTACAGTTCTGATCTAAACAAAAACAGTATGGTCTAGTTTTTTTTTCCAATCTAATCTGATGGGTAACTGACATTTGGTTTAGAAAAGTAAAAGCAGAAGAACATTGTGCTGGCTACTAAATCCCCTTGTATTCCCTTAACCACAGAAATTTGTGAACCCTGTTTCACAGGCCCTATAAATGGTCTAACAGGGATATCTTTTTTTTTGTTCAGTCCTTGGGCCCTTAAAAAGTATTTTTTGTCAAAGGGGCTACATTTGTGGTTGTTAAATGCTTATCCATTTAATTTAATTCTTCTCCCTGGTAATGTACCAATCTGGGCTAGGGTAGAGCTTTTTGAATAAGGAAAAATTCCTGCATGTTTTTTTTTTGTTTATCAGCAGGCACTTGAGCCTTAGACAAATGGAATGGTGATAGAATGCTCTGCCACCAAGCTTGCTTTTGTTTTTAATCATCACATGTATTTGCATATGAACCTTAACCTTTGAACCCTTAGTTCTCTGTGATCATGAACACACTTTATGAGTCCTACTGCAACACCGTGTCCACGTCCAGCATGGAGGATTTGTGCCGGACATCTCTCACGTGGCTTGACCAGTCCTGCTCATTGGTCACTCTCAGGCCTAGTAAGTTACCCTTGTGCTACTTAATCCCATTCTGCTATTAGGGGGGGACGGGAACGCAAGTAATGAAGAACAGGAGAAAAGAATTCTGTTACCACTGTGGACCCAAACACCAAGATGATAACTTAGTAAAACCTCTGAAGTGAATTTTACTTCACTTTGCCAGTTTATGTAGTCTTTGCCCTGCCTGGGCACAGGGCAGAAGGTAAGAAGGATATTTCAGAGTGAATAGATGTAGGGAAATAAATTTGTTATGTTGAGTGACTGAAATGTGGTTGATGTACAAATTTAAAAAACTTACTAACCCGTAAAAAGTGTGTTCCTTTATAACAATATAGTAACCCTTTCTATTCTCATTATAAAAGTTGTAAAAAGTACATTTTGTTCTAAGTCACTAGACTTGATTTTTTTTTTAGCTATTAGACATATAAACAAACAATATTGCAATATCAACTGCATTACAACAGGCCATACTATCTACTATGAGAATTCACAAAAATGTATGTAACAAGAAATATATCGTCAGCCAGAATACAATAGCTGACTACTAATGAGCATTTTCTTGCATGATAAATTGTGTGATTGTGTGCATTCATGCCTATTTTTATAAGTATATTTCTGTGCTTGAGTAGAAATGATTTTTTTATATTGTTTAAAATATGATGAAAGACAAAACATCTGTAATGAAGACAAATTTCCATTTGATTGGATCAATAAAGAAATCTTATCGTATATTAACTCTGAGGTTGCACCAAGTGTGGCTTAGTTACCCATATAGATTAATGACAAGCTGATTCCCTGTCTGATCCCTGCCTTAAGCTGGCAAGTAGAGTGCAAGTGTAAAGAATACGCTTCACCCTGTCTACATTCCCCTTCAACAGTGAATCAAAATTCATCCCCTGAGCCTTACAACGTATAACCCAGTATGAGTTTTTTTTTGTTTCCCTTGTACCTCCTCAGATGTGTTGAATGCATTGAGGCGGCTCAGCACAAGCACAAGCATCCTCACTGAACCCCAGAAGGTCAAAGAGCAAGCACTGCAGGCAGTTTCAAAACAATCCAAAGTCCCGGGGAACATGTTGAAAAAATAGCGTGGCTGACGTCGTCTGGTAAAGCTGATGTTATCTCTACGTGAGGTTTGAGACAATTAGGATGAAGGGAGCAAGAGTGTAATATTTCAGGAGCCGTTAGTTGTTTTTTTTTAATTTGAAAATTTGTGAACGTGGCGTGATTGATTTACGAATGTTATTTCTCTGAGGCCTTTGACAGAACTGACTCAGGGGCAACAGCCTTCGATCTGTCTGCTTCCCCAACAAGTCTCTGCGTGTAAATAGATATATATATAAATTTAAGTATTTAAAAAAGAAAAATCTGTTAAACTTTTTTTTTCTTTGTATGTCTTTTTGTATATTGAAGCTTAAGTGAGAGTGAGGTCTTAATCTGATCTGAAATGTTGGACACAGAATGTTGGTGTAATATTTTTGGTTAGGTTTTCAGCCTCAACATTATTTTCATTTGTGGGTGAGTTTATACTTGCTAGTAGAATAAAAGAGTGAGTTGACATGCATTAGGAGTCTACACCACTCAGTAAGTTTAATTAAGTAATTTCCAAATGGTATTTCTTCTTTGAACTTAAGGGGTTCTGTGAAAATCTCTAATGAGCTCCAAAGGGTTCTTAGCACTGACTAAAATTAAGTCTTAAAGCAGCACAAAAGGTTGCTGATAGTTGATCAAGAAATTAGAATTTGTCTGCCGCTCAGTTAAATTGGGGAATACAAAATCTCTGTGGTATAAATCATAGCCGTTAGTTTTTAAATAACATTCTTTGATTTATTCTAGCTATTTTATTCTTTAGGTTTTGATGAAAAATAGTGTAAATCTGGCCTTCAGACTGCATCGATAAAAAAAATTATTTCTTGGGGTAACACTGACGTAGACCATTACAGGATTAACCACTTGGACTTTTCACATCACCATTTGGAGTGTTAACCAATCAGTGAGTTTGGCTTAAGTTTGAATGGCCATGTTGTGCAGGCGTATCATTTAGTTGTCATTAAAGCTGCTGAAAGCATTTTCTGCTTTGAATGGGCTTCTATAATGATATCAGAATTTTTGAACTGATACTAACGCATACAGTTGACCCGTTACACATTAACACACATTCTTGTAAACACACACATATTCACATGTGTTATGGTGTATAGTATATATATCTATCTATCAATATATTGATATTTCAATAGTGGACATCTCAAAGACATTGCAATAGGTTTTTTTTTGCTCATTGTGCTGATAATGAGAATGATAGTTTACAAATAATCTTTTTTTTTTGCTTTCCATTTTTACTATGTGATAACGAGTCCCAAATGTTGTGGCTAACAGAATTTATTTTTAAAGTAAGCTAGTAAGTTTGTCTTTGGAGCTAACCTTAAGGAAGAGGGTTTTTCATTTATGACCTATGAAAGAGGATTGGATGACACAAGCTGACATTATTTGCTGTGGTGTATTCATTTGTTTGTGTTTTATTTGGGGTAGTTGCAATTTTCTGACTCATGTGTTTTCATTGTGTTTTTAATTTTATGGCTTATCCATATTGGTGGATTTAATGGCAGTCACAAATCTTATGTCAAAGTTATAAAAAAATAAATAACAGGCTTTATGCCTGAATGCCGAATGCTCTGAGCTTTGGCCTCTTATCCCAGTTAACTAAACTTTAGAAAATTATAATCAACAAAGACCAAAGCTTGTAATTACAATATAAATATGATCGATTTCATGGTGAAAAAAAATAAATATAATATAGAATCTTTTTCACTGTTCTCATCTTAATGATCAAGAAGAGCATTCTAATTTTTAAAATAGTTACTTGAATAATTTTGATTAATGTTTAAATATAGATTAATAATTTCAGGAGCAATTTACACAATTTTTTTGTAGTGATTGATATTCAAAAGTATGATTTTTCAGTTTTTTATATACTGAGTTCTGGAAATATTTCTTTATTATCACTAGTGTTGACACTTTAAAAAGAGTGTTTATGGGTAATAAATAATTATGCTGATCTGAAGACGAAGTGGACTCGCGGTACAATAGGCGGTACAATAGGCGTGCTTGACCTTAATTATTTTTTTTTACAACTATATTTTTTTCTCTCGTATTCAAGTTCTCTCTCATCGGCAGCTAAAAATTATTTTTACAAAAATAAAATGTGCTAAAATTTTGCGTCAGTGCTAAATTTATGACTTTTTTTTGTGTGCTATCTGATTTTGTCTTTGTGTGTGTTATATTACCGGTAAGTTCATTGAATTTGTTGTAAGCAGGATTTTAAAGAGATTACTCTATTAAATAAAACCATACAATAATCTTGTCTTTGTCTGGAGATAACGAACGGCATTTCTTTGTCAATTTCAAACCTTGCTTTGAAGAACAGATGTCTTTCCATTATTTTTTTCTACATAGTTAAGTCATATGACCTGATTGAATTTCTCTTCCATCTCCTCCCCCTTCCTTCCTACATTACCTTATCTTATACATTACAGACGCTCCTTCTATAAAGAAGATTATTGCGTCCTAGGCTCATCCGTGGTCCTCTGTTGGAGTGTCTATTCCAGGTTTTATCTGTGACCACCGTTACAAATATTTTTCGTAGGAAATAACTGGCTGGGCGGAAACACTTTTATTAGATGGATAGTGGAATGCAGAGATTTTGTTTTTCTATTACAAAAAAAGAAAATACGTTGACATTTTAAGCTAACTGGTGAATACAGGCATGGATACCCAAAAACCTGTTGACCCGCCCCTGCGGTTTTCTGATACTTTTTCATTTCTGCTTCAAAGTATCTTTGTATTGCTGGCTTCATCAGCTTGGATTCACCAAACTTTTTTTTCATTCTTGTTGTTTTGCTGAAACACCGGCTACTAAATAAAAAGGGTTAGATAGTTCTGTCTGTGTATGTTGGGCCCGTCTTACATGTGACATAACAGTTTCTTTTGGCTGTGCGTTTAACGTGATAATTCTATATTTAATACAACAGGTAGACAGAGATGCAAGAAATTTTTCTTGAAAGGGTAAAATTTATTCTAAGAATTCATTGAAATTGGATGTTAGATGATAGATTACAACTGTAATTGTAATGTTGTCTGTTAATCTTAAGTTAGATGATAGATTACAACTGTAATTGTAATGTTGTCTGTTAATCTTAAGTTAGATGATAGATTACAACTGTAATTGTAATGTTGTCTGTTAATCTTAAGTTAGATGATAGATTACAACTGTAATTGTAATGTTGTCTGTTAATCTTGAATCATTGAAGTTTTAACTGTACTCGAGTTACCTATCAATCTCTGTTTGAACATCATATAAGATTTGTTTTTGACTTTGAATCACGACATTGACCTATCCTCAAGGGAGCGATGGCAAATTAGTTCTCTCCCTCTCTCTCTCTCTCTCTGTTCTTCTCATACCGTTACACTCATGTAATTAAGGGAAAAACACTCTTGTTGATTCTAATTATAGCAATACTAAAGGAGCCTTACCTTTTGCGCCAGTTTTATGTTTTCTTTCCAAGAAAAACAATCTGTTGTCGAACTGTCAGTATTAGAATCTTACACTACAGATGTGTTCACACGGGTCTATTATCACCCATCTCCGATGGGGGGATGGGGGTAACTTTCAGTATAGGAAACTCTTTACTCAATTTTCATGGCAGCTAAATGAAGGTCAACACTTCACTTTTGTTGTGACCTTTGCTGCTTTCCCAATAAAATCGGGTCACCATTGATTATATATTTTTTTTGTTGTATTAACGTCACCCAGTCTTGATGGTGGTTTGTCGTGGTGTTGTACATAGAGGCTCAGCATCTGTCAATTGAAACCTATTGATTCAATTGATTACAATGCCAAAAAAAGAATTATACGTTTGTGTCCTTATTGGTATCGGTAGAACCGTGCTGAGTCAATAAAAATGCTCTTACTGTAATTTGTAATGTTCTCATTGTCAGCTAATGTAAATAGTTTCTTCCCCCCTCACCTCCTGAATTGTAAATTGCTTGGTCAATTTCACAGGCAATTGTAAAAAAAAATGTTTTGTTTTGATTTTGAAGCCAAAAAGGCACGTTACGGTCGTGTTTTAAAATTTCAGACATGCCTACCGTTCCGCTTTTGGAGTATTTGTTCCGCTTTTTTATAAAAAAACATGCTTTGTTCCGCAGTTCCGCTTTTTACTAGTTTTGTAACGCCAAATTGGAATGTTTGGGTTTTTCATGTGTTGAACTATATTCCATGTCTAGGTTGATAAAACAAAGGAAAAAAAAAGGTCACAATGCTATTATTATCATGACTTGGGTTTTCTGGGTTTATTAAAATAGATATTATGGGCTTTTCTGACGTTTTTTTTTGCTGTATTACGCGTGTTTGGCAATGGATTTTTTTTTCCTTTACTGTATTGCTAAGATTGTGAATATATCTAAACGTCCTGCCTCAGAAAGTTTAAATATGACTTGTTCAAACTGTAAAAAAAACTAATTCAGTGTTATAGTTATAGGAAGGAATATTCAGAGGAGTTTATTCAGCAAAGAAAAACATGTGAATTTAATGTTCTCTGTAGGCCATAGGCCTACACTAGATCTAGATTATTCTAGATCCATTTCGAATAGTCTGTAAAACGTAGGCCTACCTACATTTTAAATAGCTAATTTTTTTTTTTTATTATAAAAGATTGTTAGATAAAGATTGTTCCGCTTTTTTGTTAAAAATCCTCTTTTTCATCAAGATTGTTCCTCTTTTTAGTCCTTAGGGGTAGGCATGTCTGAAATTTCAAACAACGGAAATGCTCAGGTCTTAAAATGTAAAAGTATGAAATGGGTCTAGTTTACAAATAGTGATAAGGTGCTGGGTTTTCATGACTTGCTCAGGCAATCTTTTCCAGGCCTGACTGCCACTTTTGGAATAAAAAGCACTATTGGTGTAAACATGTGAAAAGGGTAAGGTGTTGAAATGTAAACATATGAAACGGTCTGTTGATAATATGTTGCAATGGTTTGACTGGCAATGTTTAATTCCTATAGTGTTTGATAATGAGATCAGTATTAATTTTTTTTTTTTTTAAATTTCAATTGCCATTAGTTTTGTACTCTAAACTTTAACTGACTTGTATTTTCAAGAACTCTAAGAAATATTGTAATCGCACACATTCAAATGTCTAAGCTATCCTACAGTTATTTGAGCGTTTTAGTATTACTGCATGTGTGCATGAACTTTATCATATCATAGTTATCAGTACAGTACTTCTGGATAAACCAAACACCGATAAAAGGGCCTTTTCTTTGACTTGTACAGTATTTGTATATAGGCTAGTATTTTTATATAAATTTATAGATATATATAGTGTGATGATGATTGAATTGTTAAAATGATTTTGTATCATTTCTGTTTTGCTTTAACAGTAAACAGTAAATTTTTGTTTGTTTGTTATTATTCCAAAGTGGAATATTTAACTATGAGATTGTTCACATTGAAAATATGCTGTGCTGCGTTGACTTTTAGCAAATGTGGGAGTTTAAATTGAAGTGGATTTTTTTCTTTTGTTTTGTTTAAACGACGAAATGCTCTGGCTGCTTTGATTGTCCGTTGTCATTGCTTGAAAGAATCCAATAAATTCTGAGACTCAGTGGCTCATTCAGTCATTGGGACAAAAGTCCCCCCAACTGTTCATTCCCACATGTAATCCATTTCCATTGTACATATGTTGATAACTTGGTGAACGACATGCCATGCTTATTTATATCAATCTATATAGTTTTAATTATTATTATTTTTTGTTGTTTTGGTTGGTAATGAATTATATCTCGATACATTTGTCATCACTGTGTGAGGCATGTCAAATTGTACAATAATAATAATTTTTTCTTTGACTTTGTGCAAAAAGCTGTGGATTTTTTGTCTCCTTTTGATTTGGAATACCAGAATGTGATTGAAATTTTGTTTGTTCAACTATTGCATAGTTGTCTTAATACAAAAGTGAAACAAATATGTAAAAGCCATAAGCCTGATACTTGGTACAGAAAATGTTTCATACACTTTTTTTTGTGTGTGTATACATCTTGCCGTATTGGGAAAGAAGAATTTGTGTGGGCCACATCTTGCCGTATTGGGAAAGAAAGATGTGTGTGGGCCACATCTTGCCGTATTGGGAAAGAAAGATGTGTGTGGGCCACATCTTGCCGTAGTGGGAAAGAAAGATGTGTGTGGGCCACCACAGTGGAAAACGTCTGACCCTTTAATCTTCACTAAGTTTATTTTGTTCATGTTTAGCCTGCCACTGACTTGAGTACAGAAGACCCCTCACCCATTGTCCTTGACTTTTAACCTTTGTGTTGTATATTGTGGATTCAGTGGGTTTTTTTAAAGGAAAGAACTGTGTGTGATTGGTTACGGGTGAAGTCTACAGACACTTAAGACCACCGAGGAAGGCAGGAAGGGTAGTTTTTAGGTCACAAAGGGGTAGGCTCAGGAGGTGGGGGTTGGTTTAGAGCGTGGGAGAGGAAATATATTTTTTAAAAGTTTCAACACATAAACGTGTTGTTTTTGTTGATCACTCTATGGGTGAACGCAGTCATGGCTAACTGTGTAAGAGCTTGGAAGGACATCATGCACGTTTGATGTAAGAAGGGGAAAGGATTTAACAGTATTGATGTAATGTTTCTGCTATGACCATGTTGGATTGAAGAATGCCTTCATGGTCTACGGTTGAAGTAAGACGTATGGTATCATAAGTCTGTGGTGATTGATATTTGTATAGCCTTTATATCAGCTTGGTCTATAGCAGGGATGGGGGAAGTTTTGTAGTTGTGGGCCAGATTCAATAAGTAACAGTAACATGGGAGTCATAAATGGTGAGAGCTGGGCCGAGGTGAAGGGATTTGTTTGATCCAAATCATAGAAATTCAATTATTTTTACATTTTAATATCAAACTTATTGTGGAACTAATTTTAATTTTATTTGTGATTCTCCAAAATAGTAGAAAAAAAGGCAAAGGGTTTATTGTTTAAGTTTTTTTAAAGGGAGGTGTGGGACACAATTGACCCGCAAGGCCATAGTTTGCCCACCGCTGGTGTATGGTGGTAATACAGTGCAAGATGACAGAGGGGTGTTGGGTTGCATGGTGTAAAAAATTGCTAATTATTTCTTATCAGCCAATTGACATTCTGTAGTTTTTGTATCAAAATGAAGAATGGGAGAATTTGATTTTGAATCGTATGTTTCATTTATAATGTTGCTAGAATCTATATTTGGGTTGGGAGAGGGGGGGGGGGGGTTATGGGGGGGGGGGGCAATTTGATTAAATATGTTTTATAATATTTGTTACAGACTTTCTGACTGACATATCTCATAGCTGGGTTACAAATTGTTTTGTGTTTGAAAACACCATTTGAAACAAATGATTACAATTTCTCACATTAAATACCTCATAGTAACGGAAAGAAAGGCACAGTGAAGGACGAGGAAGAAATGTGTATTTTATTTGAGTTTTCATGTAGTTCTTATGATAATGATTTGATGTACGAGTTTGTTGTTATTGGCTCAGTCAGTTGTTTGTTGATTGTGACAACCAATAGGGCAAGGTTTTTAGTGCTGACTTTTTGGTTCTTTTATATATATATATAATTTTTTTTGCTTTAGTATTGACTTTTAATGTAAAAGAATATTCTTTTCATAAATAAATCTATGCCTTTGATATTACTGGTTGTGAATGGCGACCATAGACAGATTCTATACTTTTTTTTGTAAACTTTTTGTTTTTCTTCAAACTCCATAGTGAAATGGACCTCAATTTCTTGTATATTATATTTTTATTATAAAAACAACATCTGACAACTTAGTTTAGGCCTTTGATTATATGAATGGAAATTATACAACCAGTGTAATCCATTCAAACAGAGAATGTTGTCACTAGAACAATCTGGCATATGTGTTGTTGGAGCAGAAGCTTGCCAGATTTCTCTGAACTGTAATGTGAAGTCTTTTTTTTTTGTTGTTGTTGTTTATGTTATTTTTGGTTTGCTAATTTTTAAAAGTCTTTCTTTAGTATTTAAGAGGCTGTAGACTCAAATCATGATGGTGCTTTTTAAATATGTTTAAACTTATCCCATATTATGAATGATGTGGGCAAAGAGTTGATTGTCAAACATAGAATGTACGGTATATTTCAAGAAATAATTATTTTTTTGTGTGTTTATGAAACAAATTTTTCTTTTTGGTTTAAGTTGAAAATGTTGCTATATATTAGAGAAGAAAAAAATTTCACTGCCAACTTTTATTTTTTTTACTTTTCTTTGTGTTTGGTTTTATTGTAATATCAATGATACTTGTAACATTGAAAAGACATTGTTGTTATTATTATTATTATGTCAAGCGATGTAATATTAAAAGCTTATGGTCGGCCACTAGGTTCTGCTTGTAGTGATGAGGTAAGCAGCTAATTGCCTGTTGCGACATCATTGTATAAAAGCAGGAAGAAAAAAAAAAGCAACATAGCATGGCATATATATATATAAAAAAGTATAGTGGGTCAGTTAGCTTAATATATTATAGGTAAGTTAGCTGATAGGGCTTTTTTGGCTCCCAACCCTGATGAGTTTGTATGTATTATTTTTAGCATTTTTTTTTTTTTATTAGAGTTACTAGTGGTTTGAAGTGTGATGTATACTGTTAGATGGACTGGATGTCCGCCTGTATTTTGAGAAGGTACAGTTTTTGAATTGGAGACACTGTTTCGCTGTGGTCAGATGTCCACCTGTTTTTAGTGTAATTGCTATAAGCAATTAATGATAATGAATTGGTCTTTGAGGCCCAGTGGTCAGATGTCCAAGTGTTTTGAGTGTAATTGTTGTTACTGTTAATGGATCGGTCTTTGTGACAAAGTGGGGCCCAGTGGTCAGATGTCCACATTTTTTGTGTGTAATTGTTATTACTGTTAATGGAATCGTGTTTGTGACTATGTGGGGATCCAGTGGTCAGATGTCCGCATGTTTTTGAGTGTGTACAGCTTATGAATTCGGTCTTGGTGACAAAGTGCCCAAAGCTCATGTGTCCGCCTGTTTTGAGTGTACTGGTAATGGAATTTGCCTGTTGTGACAGAATGACCAGTAGTCAGATGTCTGATTTGAGTTTTATATTTTCTTTGTCACAGCTTTGAGATGCATATAAAATGAAAATAAACCAAATAATTACAAGATTTGTTGTTTGTGATATTGTGTTTTGATTAAACTTAGAACTTTCTTTTGTTGTAATAATGTTGTAAAATTTTATTTTTTTAAAATTCAGAATATACCAAGATAAATGACCAGATGATTTCAAACTTTGAGACAATTTTTAAACGAAATTTAGAGAAAGTACCGGTAAATTTTAACTAAGATAATTATTAATATAAAAAAAAGTCAACAAAACAGAAAATGTGAAATAAAATCAATGTCCTAGTAAAGTGTTATTAATTTAAATTATGGAGTTAAAAACTGTATAACATGTACAAATACCGCTAAAAAATTAAATAGGGAATTCAGCATAGTAACAGATGGATGCTGTTATATAAAGTAAAACCAGTAACCAGTAATATAACATCATTTAAAACACTAATCAGATTGTAAGACATAGACTCAAACCATGGGTAAGCGTAGTTAATAGAATGTAAGACTGTGTTAAAAAAAAAAAAGGAAACAATGTTTGTTTAACATCATACTTACCGTATATACTCGCCGATAAGTCGCACTTTTGTTTGACCAAAAATTTCGACAAAAAGTGGTGCGACCTATACGCGGGTATATACGGTATATAACAGGGGTTTCCACGCTGTTTCCACGTCGATACGACGTTGTGTGCCCACTGGGTAAATCCCAAAATGTAGTTAACTGACCAGACCAATGCCACATCGCCCCCCCCCCCTCCCCAGTAAAACAATTTCACACATTCCAGTGAAGTTAAACCAATGCCACATCGCCCCCCCCCTCCCCAGTAAAACAATTTCACACATTCCAGTGAAGTTAAACCAATGCCACATCGCCCCCCCCCCCTCCCCAGTAAAACAATTTCACACATTCCAGTGAAGTTAAATCAATGCCACATCGCCCCCCTCCCCCAGTAAAACAATTTCACACATTCCAGTGAAGTTAAATCAATGCCACATCGCCCCCCTCCCCCAGTAAAACAATTTCACACATTCCAGTGAAGTTAAATCAATGCCACATCGCCCCCTCCCCCAGTAAAACTATTTCACACATTCCAGTGAAGTTAAATCAATGCCACATCGCCCCCCTCCCCCAGTAAAACTATTTCACACATTCCAGTGAAGTTAAATCAATGCCACATCGCCCCCCTCCCCCAGTAAAACTATTTCACACATTCCAGTGAAGTTAAATCAATGCCACATCGCCCCCCTCCCCCAGTAAAACTATTTCACACATTCCAGTGAAGTTAAATCAATGCCACATCGCCCCCCTCCCCCAGTAAAACTATTTCACACATTCCAGTGAAGTTAAATCAATGCCACATCGCCCCCCTCCCCCAGTAAAACTATTTCACACATTCCAGTGAAGTTAAATCAATGCCGCACGCCAAGATTATTTGTAAAAAAAAAAAAATCTCGTTGTTTGTACACATCCGCCCCTTTCACCTTACAACAGAAGGAGAAAAAAAATGTACATTTTTATTATGTTATAGCGTTATAAGATGGATCGCATGCTTATTTCTGTTATTTGATGCTAGAATGATTTCTCTTCGGATGTCCCGATTCCCTTGTGTACTGTGCACTTCCGTTTTATTTATTTGCTATGATTTTCTCAATGAAAATTTAAAATTAAATCGAAAGTTGTATACAGCGAGAACATTTAGGCAAACGTAGGAGCGTAGAAGTAATTTAAGACAGCGTTATTAAAAGCGCACGGAAAAAGAACATATAAGCTCTAAAAATTGAGCAAGCGGTCCATCTTATTATAGTCTTCGGTTAAAGACCTATAAAGTATTTAGATTTCTAACGTATGTACCTCTGATCAGGGGCGAAGCCAAACATTTTTTCCAGGGGGGGGGAGCTGAACTTTCGCGTAATAAACATTTACATAATTTGTAGCGAATTTAGTACTTATTTTTCTTAAAATCTATTGAAAAATTATTATTTTTTAAATTCCAGGGGGGGGGGGGCTTAGCCCCCCTCAGCCCCCCCCCCCTGTGGCTTCGCTCCTGCCTCTGATTAGTTACTGTAGTTTATTTATTTCTTTTCTTGTAAGGCTGCCTGCCCTTTGAGTTTTTGTCCTAGCGTTTAGTAAGAGAAATATGTAAGCCTAAAATTACAATGGAGACTCGAGCTTCTCCATTATTCGTGATAATGTTTGCGCTCTGTAATTTTGTGTTGTATGGATCTACTTAGAACTATTCATCTACTTTATCACAAAAGTCAAGCAAACACAATGAACCCAGACATTATGCAACAGCATATTTCAACTCTACGTGTTCAAGGTCGTCTCAATAACTTTAATACTAATTGAAAAAAAGACTTGGTAAATTAAAAGAAATAAATAATAAATTATCCCCCAATTTTACAGTATCGTTTCTCAGGTTTACGTAAATGTAAATGAAGGTAAAAACCCACTTTTATAGAAGAAGGAGAAGAATTACTTTGACACGGGAAGTTCTAGACCTTAGGTTCTCAACGGGGGCGATATCGCCCCCCCGGGGGCGGTGAGAAGCTTTAGGGGGGCGATGACATTCCCGTGGGCGATTGGGGGGGGGCGGTGAAGGGCAAGTGGGCGGTACAAACGTACGTGATATATTTTAACACCTCAGCTATATGAATCGATTAGTTTTTGGAGGATGAAATGTGATGTAAACGCAAGTTTACGCAAGTGCCGCTAAATATCTGATATCCCTAAACATTATGCCTACATATTATTATATTAATAAGCAATGCCTTTTTTATGAAGTAGGGGTCTGTATTTGGCAAATATAGTGTGCGGCCGGCTGGTCCTGTGGTTGGTTCACCGGACTGTCAACCCTACTGACAGATCACTGTCGCCCTAACATCTGCTAATAATTATGATATTTTGATGTCAGTATTAACCGAGATGTCCTTAATGTATTTTAAACCGTTTTTGTATGACGATTACTGTTGTTAAGCGGTATAGATAAGTAGTAATCATACAAACTGGGTAGTTATTGTAATGTTTGAAAATATACATATAAATTCTTTAGTCATATAATAATTATATAATTTTCAAATACATTTTACAGTTTGATCATTTCAAAGTTATAAATTATAAGCCCTTTTTTTTTTATAAAAGAAAAAAAAAACAGAAATATTAGCTCAAATAAAACGGGCTAATTATCTCCCTTTAACAAAAAAAAATGTTTCCACATTTGATTCAATAATGATGCCGAACATGTTCTGTTTTGTAATATAACAAATATTACTGATTATTAGACCTAAGGCTTTTGCAACCAAAATTGATACAAAAATAGACAAATTCCTAGCAACGCACCAGGCAAACGATTCGCATTAATATTGATTTATTTAAACCTTTTGTTAAGGCAATTTTTTTATCTATTAATTCTTACAATATGTTTCCTTTTCAGTTTTTTTAAAGATAATTAATCACACAAAAAGTCTAGTCCGCCTAAAAAAAATGCTGAAACTTGAAACTATAGTCCAGACGGGCTGAAAGGGGGGGGGGGGCGGTCAGCGAAAATTTTTTTTTTAATGGGGGCGGTGAGCCTAAAAAGGTTGAGAACCTGTGTTCTAGACTCTAGACCAGTTTCCTGCAAAATACTATTTAAAAAAATTAAAATAGACAAGCATCGCCATAATGCTCTAAGCCAGGGGTCGGCAATATATGGTACGCCTTCCTCGGCACGCAGGAAGGATTTTCCATGGCACGCAGACGACCCTCAAAAAGCAATTCAACAATCTTCTACTTGACTTTTATGGGGTTTTGGCACGCTGAATGAATTAGAAGTCCTACTATGCCACACTATTATCTAAAAGTTGCAGACGACTGCTCTAAGCACTGAATCTCAAAATCATATTGCTCTGAGGTTTACTATAGCCTAACTATTCGATATAGGGCCTACCCTGTTTTAAATTTACTTTTAAGCCGGACAATTACTAGAAAGAATTCGAATAAATTAGCAGACAAATATCGTTGACTACAAAAAGTTGTTAATTTTAAGCGAAAACGAATAAAAAAAAAACTGAGTCTATTTTTTTGTTCTGTTAATCCTAGAATGTGATGCGGGCTGCAGTCGGCCAGCGGGCTTAACCCTGATGTAGGCCAAAAAATTAAACTTTACAAAAATTTAAAAAAGGGGAATTCCCTTTAAATTTCCAAGAAGCATAATTAGTTTAACTTGAATGCTATAGACTTACTTAGTGAACTTTGGTCCTATATGACACCATAACTCTATTTTACTCATGACACCAGGACTCAATGACACCATGAATCTATGAAACAAGTCAGTAAAATTATGTTCTTTTGAACAGGAGCCTAGAAAACAACCAATATTTTTACTATACTATAATTCCAAAAGATCACATATACAAGAAGAGTCCTAAAGCCTCAGTGACCTACTATCAACAAAAACAAATGGCGCGTAGCCAAAGACATAACAAGTACAAAGTACAACTATCATAATATGCAATTTTAATAAAAATGTGGAAATATTTTGATCACGTTCTGGTAACATAACAAGACAATCTCTGCCTATCTATATAGTTCCACCCATACAAAAATTGTACACAAAATTATAGTGTTGTTGACACTTTGAGTTATTTATTTATATTTATGTTGACGATATGCATACACACACACACACACAATTGCATCTTTTCCCCTCAAAATGACTGTCTGTGCTCGGAGCGATCGCTTATCTTATCTTATACATTACAGACGCTCCTTCTATAGAGAAGATTATTGCGTCCTACGCTTTGCATATCTAACGACGGGGAACCAAGTATACAGGCTAACTTTACGTACCATTGGACACACCAAGACGCAAATTTAAGGCCCGATGAATCAAGTTTTCGCTAGTTAAAATGGCTAACACAGATTAGTAAGGTATTGAATATTAAACATCACGTTTTTTTCAGTGTTTGAAAAAGTGTTTGAAAAGTCTCTAATATGAGAACAGCCATGTCTATAATTCGGTGTTTTTTTTATGTGCACTGGTACCTTGCTAAAAGTCTCAAAAACCCGGATGAGCCGAAGCTCTAGAGCCGGGGCGTAACGCATTAGAAGTGAGTTTAAAACTCTGTCCAGGATCCAGCCACCCCACGGCACGCCGTACCTGCCATTATATAAAAAAAAAACAACCACCCAGACTTAGCTTAGTCTTTCTTACTTTTTTACGTTCTATATGAAACTCCCGCAAAATGCATTATATTGGAGAAAAAAAATTGCCAAAATCTAGCGCTAATTGTAGGCTAAATCAGTGCAAATACTGCAATAATAAGATGGGTCGCTTGCTTTAATATTTCTGCTAATTGATGACTAGAATGAATTTTTTTTTTCGGAATTCCCGATTCCCTTTTGCACTGTATACTTTCGTTTTATCTTATCGCTATGATTTTTCTCAATGAAAATTAAAAATTTAAATTAAAATCGAAAGTTGTTTACAGCGGAAACATTTAGGCAGTCGCAGGAGTCATTTAAGACAGCGTTATTGGATGCGCACGGAAAAAGAACATATAAGTTCTAACAATAGAGCAAGCGGTTGACAAGTAACTCTTCTTAAAAGTGTTTTTCTTTCTCCAAAAGAAGATATTTTAAAAGCTTAATCATTTTCAAATGCAAGAAACAAAATTTTGTTTTTATAGAGACAATGATATTGATAAACAAATTAATAAAACAAATTTTACGAAGTGTTCCATATGTGAGAATTTACCAAAATATGGGTTAGATTTAATATAAAATAAGTTCTTGCTTACATACACAGGGAATGATGGTAGGGTTGTAGGATAGAAATTTTAATGCCCGAATTTACTATATCTTTGTATAGACTCTATATGGTGCAAGTGATGCAACCGATTTGTTTTGTGGCAACTGGTTCGGTCAAATTCATAACGTAGAACACTTTTTAAATATAAAAAGTGGAAGAATAAAAGAATTAAATGGTAACTATCTTACCATTTACTGTAAGTCTTAACACATACATTGTTCAAATAAAGCTGTATTTTATGGGTTCATTATTGATTTATTTACCTTTATTTGGTTTGTGTGTGTGGGGGGGGGGGGGGGGCAAACATGTTTTAGGGTCAAGGTAATCTATGGATTGTGGTTCGAGCCTACTAGTGATTACAAACAGAATAAGATGATATACCGTACAAGACCAGAAAATTATAACAACTGGGGTATTTGGTGGCAGTGGGCAGTGAAGTTTTTAGGGACTGCTGTACATCATTTAGAAATAACATCATCTTCAGCAAGTTACATTTAAGTGAATATTCACAACTTTCAAAGGTAACACCAATAGTTAAATCACTAAACGTAGAATCACTAGAGGACATAAGGGCAAAGTGCTAAGTACCGTAGTAATTAAATAATACATAAGATACACAAGACATTAAATTCTAACTTAGAAATTCAACATAATAAAAATCTATTACAATGCTTAGATAAACATAAGGACAAGAAAGACTTTTCGCACCCCATTTGTAAGAACAAATGCATATAAGTAGCCTACTCTTGTTTTCTCTGACAGGCATCTAGGCATGGAATGGGTTGCCCTAATAAACCAGGGAAAACCCGTAACTTAACATCATTTAAAACACAAATCTAAATGCAAGACTAAACTCAAAAGAACGGATAAGCGTAGGACGAAATAATCTTCTGTATAGAAAAAGCGTCTGTAACAAATACGATAAGATAAAACGAAATAGCATCGCAAATAAAATTCTCATAGAACATGAGCTTGATTACCACAATGTGGAGACTCAAGACGAAAGAATACACTTTACACTTAACATGCGTCCCTAAAAAAATGTCAAACAAATAAGATCTAAATAATCATCGATATACATAATTACCATGAGTTTGTTTATATATTATTATATGCTTGTAAAATTATTTATATATATGTTTGTTCGCTATATAGGTTCCTATGCCGTTTGACCGATCGGCACAAAAGTTAAATGAATAAATTGGAAACGTCCTCCAAAATATATTTTTATTATATGAACAATATTGCTTATTCGTCAATTTATTATGTTTGATAAACGTAGGCCTTTTACTAATCACCGTATGTTAAGATTCTAAACTGAGCGCCATTTCAGAATAATGTCCCTTTGAAGTGCTTTCACACCGTATATTTTCTATGTTGAACGCGAGATCTTATCGGATTTTCCCAAAACACGCCTGCTTTAAAAAAAAAGTTACACACTCTCTTTTAGCAAAACACATTGTAGAGTCTATACATTCGTTTCTCCGTCATTTTGACGGGCATAACTACTAGTAGTTAAATGAAGTGTAATACAAACTGCTAAAGATAAACTTTGACCCAAAAAATTATATAAAAAAAAGGGTGGGGGACAGTGCAAACAGGGTTATCATACACAGCCATGACTTGTGAATTCTTCTAGTTGGGTCTGTCATTACTGTCAATACTGTCATACAGTCTTCATCTAATCAATAGTTTATAGTAGGTAGTACATGTATTGTGTTACACATTCCTAATATTATTATGTTAATGCTCTCTACATATTCACCACGGCCATGGTCGCAACCATTTTATTTTTTGTATCAAATATAACAATGTATCCGTAATTTAAAGTTGGCATTTGATACATTTCTTAAGTTCTCTATGATGCATTTGTTTAAATTGTTTTTTTAAACAAGTTTTTCTGTACTGAGTGGATTTGCTCGTAAATAAATTAGTAGATTTGCGTTGTAAAAGTTTATACATTTCTTTGATTGCGCTACCTCTAACCACGTCATTTAATATATTCTCAATGATAAAATGCAAATAATGTTTAAAATAGGCCGATTGGCAATGGCACAAGAAATAGTTCTTATCTATAACGGCTTTTTTGACGAACAAAAATAAAAAGTAGATTGTGGTTCACAGACTAAAACTTTAGAAATACCAGATTGCCGAGCCAATTTATTGGGACGGTTAAATGTAATGTTACTATTTTCATATGAAATCATTCCATCAAATCAACATGTTTGGTAAGTACATAAACATCTTTATATTTCTGCTGTATATTGAAATTAATGCCAATCAAGCATAAACATATTTTTTCTGATGTACATTGAAAGCTACTTATTTATGTCTGATCATTTTGTATTCTGTAAGGTTTGCTGTATAGTATTGACAAGTCTTAACAAATATGCATGCATAAAAGGTCGCAACGAAAGACATTTCCGGTCTTATTCGATCATTTAATTGAAAAACATGTTACTGATTGCACAAAATTTACTAAAAGCTGTAGGAGATAAAATTTTATTTTCATTTCCAAAAAATGTTGATAAAAGAAAGCAATGGATTGTGAAAGTCAGAAGTGAAGTTTCACCTTTTTATAATATCAAACTTATTTGCTTAATGGAAAAGAATTTTCGTTATTTTTTTTTAAATCTACGCATTGTGTTTTTTAATAACCAAAAAACGCAACTCTTGACTAATTTTTTTTGTAAACAAATATATATTTAACCTTACGCGACTAACACTTGAGTATTAATTATCGCCTACTCACTTTTGATGTTAAAACGGGATTTCTCATAACTAATCTTGTATCCTTTGTATAATTCTAAAAGACTAGTATGGGCCGTCGAGGTTGAAATCAATTGTCAAACACCAGCAAAAGCATGCTTTTTTTTGTTTACTAATTTAAAAATGGAACCTGAAGCACGTGATCTCTTCCATTTGAAAAGGTCACGCCTAATTAAGACTTGACAATAGGCCAAGCCTAATCAGGCGTACTATAAATACATATATATATTAAAAAAAACTATTGCGATGATCATTCAAGTAACCATAGGCCTACTATAGGCCTATAAAATTAAAACTTAAGTTATCGATCTACTTAAGTGTGTGTGTCTTTAAAAAATCAAATTGGTTTATTTATAGACACGTGATCTTATTATCTCACATCTTAATTTTGTGATCCCCTATTGACATGTGGTTTCCCTGGCGTAGTGGTTACCTTCTTCAACCTGGTCTCGATTCCCACTTATAGCTTTACTTTTTTGTTCTACTTAAAAAAAAAATTCTATTTATATAAAAAATTATTAAGATTGTAAGGATTTTAGGATTTATAACTTTCTTTAAATGTTTTCAGTGAATAAAATGTAATGATTATATTTTGACGCACGCGGAAGACGGATGTTTGATTCTCATCCACAGGGATATAGTCCTAACTTTTTGTTAAATAAAAGTAATTCAGTCCATGCAACTATGGAAGAAAGTATTCATAGGCATTTGTTCCCGCAAATGGGATAAGAAAAGTGTTGTCCTCATGTTTAACTGAGGATTGCAACAGGTTGTTATTGTTAAATACACTCTGCTCTCCCCCCATCAACCTACCATTACCAACACACTATATAGCATTATTGAAATAACATGTATTTTGAAAAAGACATGTAAATACGTTTTTCTGGCATTGACTGCAAGAGAGCAAACAGCTATGCAGACTGGGTAATAGAAGAAAAAGAAGAATAATGAATGTAATAGCTTTTTTTTTTCACTGATCTCTAGTGTAATCTTTAGAAAACGTTTGAAATTATAAGTTTATACAATAATCTACTTTCAGATAATCTATATTGAATCTACTTGATATAGTGTTTAAACGCATGGATAGGCAACGTAAACTCAAATTACCAAGCCTCCTAAAATGTATAGTATTATGGAAAAAAGGTGACTACTCACTAATTAAACCGTTTCCAAAAACTGAAAACAGTAGATATACTTTAAACGAAGGCGAGCTCAATGACCTACTCACCGTTGCCGAGAAAGGAAATAATTTAAGAGTAAAGTGTTTAGTGCTACAGGAAAAAGCAAACATCCACCAGCAGAACAAAGATGGCGAAGATGCCCTCATGTTGGCTGCAAAACATGGGCGCGAGAAAGTTGTGAATTTTCTCCTGTCTGCCGGCGCCGATGTCTTTGCGAAGAATAAAAATGGCCAGACTGCGTATGAACTGGCCATTAATCAAGCGAGAATCGCTAATATCATTGCACTGCATCAGAGAAACAGATTAAGAAGGAGAAACGCTCTGAACAAGAATTGCCTTGGGCCTGATGACGCCAGTTTCGATACAGCAGTAAGGCAAAATCTGGTTATCGCAAAATTTGACATAGGACGAGAAGACGCCACAGAAGTTTACAGGGAGAATACGATCATGCGCGGAGAAAGTGATGATAGACCAGAACTCTCGAGTAGTCAAACAAAACATATTAATTACCAAGATACAAAGCATAAACAAGCAACTTTGTTAGCAAGCAAAATTGTAATAACCAAAACATGTAGACGAAGTCATAAAAAAGTTGTTTTATGTAAAAGCCAGACAGTACGAGCATTGCAAGATCACCATAGGAAAAAATCCACCCAGAGAAGATATGTTTTACACGCTGCTTACAATAAAGACATAGTTCCATTCGAACAAACTGATGACATCGTTTTATTAAAACACATTAATGGCACTGTACCTTTCCAACATAATGATGGTAAAATTCCATTCCATTCTACCGATGACGCAGTTTCATTCCAATACACAGAAAACACTGTTCCGCCCCAACACACAGATAGCACGGTTCGGTCCCAATACATTGATGGCACAGTTCCATTTGAACCCTTTAATAACGGCACAGCTCCGTTCCAACATACTGATGGTATAGTTCCATTCCGACTTAATGATGGTAAAGTTCCATTACAATTGATTGATGGCACATTTCCATTTCCATTTACTGATGGAACAGATCTATTTCAACCGAATGATGGCACAGTTCCGTTACAACATAATGAAGGCACAGTTCCATTACAACATAATGATGGCACAGTCGTAATCCAACTTACTGATAGCACAGTTCTATTACAACGTAATGACAGCACAGTTCCATTACAAACCTTTCATGACGCAGTTGTAGAGACACCAAAATCTGTTCAACAGGAAACAACCCCAACTAGTGCATCGAATGCAGCAATGAATGTCAATCAAGTTTATACACATTTTATACCGAAGAAAATTGCGAACGTTTCTCTACCTGACGGAATAGTGAAAGTGCAGACCCAAAGTAAAGCAAGCCAAACTGAATCAGTGGCAACCAATACTTATGTAACGTATGTCTACAACTAATATAGACCTATATATACATGTATGAACTAGCCTACCTTCCTACCCATCCACCTACCTACCCACATACCTACCTAGATGCATGTATATCTGCCTACCTACCTATCAACCGGCCGATTTACCTATACCTACTTACTTACCTACATGCTTGCCGACCTACTTAATCACACATCAGCTCAGGGCCCTCGAGAGAAAAAAAAGATGCTGGTACGAGATCTTTTCTGGGCCCCCTCCCCCCCCCCCCTTCCCGCCAAACACACTTTTTTTTTCTAACACTAGTCATATCTAGATGATTTATTTGCATTACATACGTTTGAAAAATCAGGAATCTTTTTAAAAGGTCTGTGGATCATTTTGTGAAAACTGCCATAAGTGTTACCATTTACCAATATAGTGTAATCATTTCAATCACAGCATTACATGTATATTAAAAAATACATTAATCAAGTACATAGTTCTTAGTTTAAATTGTTGTAGATGTAATTGTTCCTCCGCTTCAGTATTGATCAGAATTGATCTAATTATTTACAAATATACCCAAATCATTCATCTTTTGAATGCTTACTGTTTGGTGAAAAGAAATAGTCAACATAAAATACATCAAAAGGCCTACATGAATGATAAAAAAGACAGAGAAGAAAAAAACTAGTTTTATTAAAACAGGGCTGCCTTAAATTGCGTGCCTTATTTCTTGGCAAAACTACGAATTACAGTGTCAAAGTTTATTTAATTTTGTCTTGCAATGCCAGACTCAAACTGAGCCTAGCCAAGTTGTTCAGGCGATCCCGACTTATGGTGGACCTAAGGCAACTTTTGATGAGCTTAAGTTTACTGAATCGCCTCTCTGCTAATGCTACTGTGGCTGGTGCTGCAAGGGACATCCTCGAACTGACACTTATGTTATGAAAAATATTTTCTAATTTGGAATTTGGCAAAGCATTTAACAGTTCCAATGTACCCAACTGTTTTTTACCAAAATGTGCATTGTGAACCATTGTTAGGTGAATTATTTCCTGAAGAAAGTCTTCACAACTTATGTCACTATAATACTTTTCTGCTAACTTAGCAGCTTCATACTTCAAGTCTTCTTCTGACATCTTTTGATAGTTCCAAAAAAAGCTGAATGTGTCAGAAATTAAATATCTTTGAGTGAATTGAACCAAACTGTAAGCCCTCCAATAACATTATCCAATACAACATAAAATAATGTGTTTTCGAAAATGGGCTTCCTCAGAGCATTCTTCTGTTTCGTTCATCTCATTCACATTTTCATCAGGTGTATTCTCATCATTGAATCTTGTTCTTTTTCTGGTTGTATTGCTGTTCCTAAACAATTGTACTTCTATCTTCAGGTGGTTTGCAACAAGCTTAGCTTCATTCCACATTGCTTTCCAACTGTTTCACAAAGCCCCTGGTTGTGCATATTATAAGCTTTCTATGTTTGCAACTTCCATATCTAGAGTCGCATCACAAGCTTGAATGACTTTGTTGCCGAAGTCATTAGGGACTAGTATGACATTATGATTCAAGTGAAAGAACCGCCATAAGATATAATATATTTCATGGATTTCGTTTCTGTTTCTCGTAGTAAGATTCAGCTTTGACAGGTCTTCCAAAGCCAACTCAACTCTTGGTAGATGAGCTACAAATGGTTTTACACTTTCAATTCGATCTGACCATGTGGAGCTAGAAATGCCATGAAGCTTTGACATTATTTTCCTACTCTACATTTGTCTAAAATTATGATTACTTCAACCTCACCTCGTGGCTACCGCACAAAAGATCATTAAAGTGTAAAAGGATCGACTAACTAGCGTTTGACTGCCGTATAGTATGCAGCGATATAGAGTATATAGGCCTAGGCTACTAAGCTAACAGGGAGGTCTATATTTGTAAGTGTCTCTGGAGAAAAATAATACAAAAAGAGATTAGAAGATAAGATAAGAATGGGCATTTCTTATAGCGCTTCTATCCATGCTATTAAATTAGTATGCTTAGTGCGCTCTTAGTTTGATTTGCAGTGGCAGATGTATTAGCCAAAGAGAAAGGTCTTTAAGTTTTTTTTTTAATATTCTCTTGTCCCAGATTTTATCAGTGTCTAAGATAAACTGTTCCATAGAGAAGGCGACACTGATTCAAATGAGCGCACTCCCAGGTACT
Source organism: Anisus vortex (assembly GCA_949126835.1). Lineage (NCBI taxonomy): Eukaryota > Metazoa > Mollusca > Gastropoda > Planorbidae > Anisus > Anisus vortex. Next base: position 8,714,243 of record OX421504.1, on the reverse strand, counting down.
TCTTTTTGTGTCCATCCAAAAAGTTTTGAGGAGTGACTGTGATGAAGAGCGCACATCAAAATTAAGGGCCCCCAGCGCCACGTGAGGTTGTAGGGGGTTTTGGGGCATCTCCTCTTAGCTTAATAGCAACAATTTAAAAATACTTGCATAATTGACAATTTCATTATAAATTTTATCATTCAAGGCATTCATGGGCCCCCTAAACTCTCATGGGCCCCGGTACGGCGTACCGGCTGTACCCCCCTCTCGTGGGGCCTGCATCAGCTTACCTAAATATACCTACCTACCTACATACCTGCTTACCAACCTAACAACCCAACAGCTTACCTAAACATACCTTCCTACATACCTAACTACAAACCTACATACCTACCTACCTACCTACCTAACCATCCACCAGCTTACATAAACCTACCTACCGTACATACGCACATACCTATTTAACTACCTACCAACTACCTATCCGCCCACCAACTTACCTTAACATTACCACCTACTCATACAAATGCTCATATCTAATCTCCACTTTCTCTCAAGGATTCGTCTACTTGGCTTTTCTATTTGTGGCTGCACATCATCCATAACTAGTTCTAGTTATTTCCTATCTTATCAAACCATGGGATATTCTGAATTTGTCTGAGGCATCTGTTTGTGAAAGTTTGTATTATGGTTACGCCAGCAGCTCCCACAATTCCCCTCATCTCCTATCGATAGGCGTGGTTTATTAGAAATTTCGTTGGTAAGTTTTCGTCGATATAAAATTGGATCTACAGACTAATTTTAATTCCACGAAAGTATAGAGACTATATAAGGGTATATACGTATTATGGGGGGTAAAAGTATTAAGTAAAACTTTAATGTTTTCTTTTGAATTTACAGTTATATTCAAGTGACATACAATGTTAATGGAAAGAATGTGGCCTTTGATGGGAGTTCCATAATTAACAATCAAGAAGACATCAAAGCTGTCCAATCCAGGCAATCATTGGAATCTATTGAATAGCAGATTTTATGTACCTTTGATTGATTTATCTTTCATTATTTTATGTACCTTTGATTGATTTATCTTTCATTATTTTATGTTCCTTTGATTGATTTATATTTTATTATTTTATGTACCTTTGATTGATTTATCTTTTATTATTTTATGTTCATTTGATTGATTTATCTTTTATTATTTTATGTACCTTTGATTGATTTATCTTTCATTATTTTATGTACCTTTGATTGATTTATCTTTCATTATTTTATGCACCTTTGATTGATTTATCTTTTATTATTTTATGATCCTTTGATTGATTTATCTTTTATTATTTTATATACCTTTGATTGATTTATCTTTCATTATTTTATGTACCTTTGGTTGATTTATCTTTCATTATTTTATGTACCTTTGATTGATTTATCTTTGATTATTTTATTTTTCTTTGATCGATTTATCTTTCATTATTTTATGTACCTTTGATTGATTTATCTTTCATGTTTTTATTTTCCTTTGATTGATTTATCTTTCATATTTTATGTACCTTTGGTTGATTTAACTTTCATTATTTTATGTATCTTTGATTGATTTATCTTTCATGTTTTTATTTTCCTTTGATTGGTTTATCTTTCATTATTTTATGTACCGTTGATTGATTTATCTTTCATTATTTTTTTTCCTTTGATTGATTTATCTTTCATTATTTTATGTACTTTTGATTGATTTATCTTTCATTTTTTTATGTACCTTTGATTGATTTATCTTTCATTATTTTTTTTCCTTTGATTGATTTATCTTTCATTATTTTATGTACTTTTGATTGATTTATCTTTTATTATTTTATGTACCTTTGATTGATTTATCTTTCATTATTTTTTTTCCTTTGATTGATTTATCTTTCATTATTTTATGTACCGTTGATTGATTTATCTTTCATTATTTTTTTTCCTTTGATTGATTTATCTTTCATTATTTTATGTACCTTTGATTGATTTATCTTTCATTATTTTATTTTTCTTTGATCGATTTATCTTCCATTATTTTATGTACCTTTGATTGATTTATCTTTGATTATTTTATTTTTCTTTGATCGATTTATCTTTCATTATTTTATGTACCTTTGATTGATTTATCTTTCATGTTTTTATTTTCCTTTGATTGGTTTATCTTTCATTATTTTATGTACCGTTGATTGATTTATCTTTCATTATTTTTTTTCCTTTGATTGATTTATCTTTTATTATTTTATGTACTTTTGATTGATTTATCTTTCATTATTTTATGTACCTTTGATTGATTTATCTTTCATTATTTTTTTTCCTTTGATTGATTTATCTTTCATTATTTTATGTACCGTTGATTGATTTATCTTTTATTATTTTATGTACCGTTGATTGATTTATCTTTCATTATTTTTTTTCCTTTGATTGTATTTTTCATTTCTTTATTTCCTTCTGTTTTTGTATTTTTCTTTACTTATTTTCTTGTGTCTTTAAATTAATTTATTTATCTTTCATAATTTTTTCTTATGTCTTTGATTTTATTGTTTCTTACTTTCTTTTTGCTAATCCTATTAATCAAAAGAACGCGAAACCATGATTTTTTCCCAGAAAAAAAAATGCAATATATATATTCATTATATATCTATATTTATATATAAACATGTGCATATATATAGGCCTATATAAAAACATATATTTATATAGATATATTATATTAACAGTATTATCTGTATTACTTTTTATGTTACTATGGTGTTTCAATTAATGATGTAGCTAATGAAATCTATTTTCGTTTTGTTTTTACATTTAAGAACTAAGTTAAAGACTTTTGTTTTTCCGGAGGTTCTTTCTCTATACCCTTATCATTTTTTAATAGTGTGGCCTTTGCATACATCACACTTTCTTGCAAGGGCTTTGCAGCCTTTTTGTGTGTGTTTTACATCAACGATAGCTGGTTATTGTCTTTTTTAAATTAAACCATTGTATTATTATCAGTAGGCCTATTCGAAAACAGTGTTTTGTCTGCACATATATCTAGGCTTATATACAGTTGACAATCTCTAACATTTTTTCTTCTGATTGGTTCATTAAATGACATTTATCGGTTAAAATAAAATCGTATCTTCTTATCTTATACATAGGTTCTGGAATGAGACTTGGCACTATATTTGTATTTCAATAGATTGATGATCTTTCTACACTCTTACAGGATGCACACTGTGAACTCAGCTCTGATTGGTTATGTCCGTATGTGTACGCACATTATTGAACTGCTTGTGATCAGGTTAGAGTTTATTAGCTCCCTTTCTTTTGTGATTAGTGGTCACATTCTTTTGGTGACCCTGAATGATCCTTGTCTCGAGGGGGGGGGGCGAGAGGGGGGGGGCAAGGAGGGTGTGTGTTTTCGGAACATGTGGTGTGTAGTAAATTGTAGTAGAGTGAGAGACTGTTAGTCGTCATTATTTCCCATTAAAAGGGCTCAATTGACACATGATTCACCAACCTTAATTCATTTTCTCCTTTTATTTTCAAATCACCTCACGTTTTCTGCCAATTTATTGGTAGAAGGACGAGTGATCTTCCGTGACCATTGCTGTCCAGGTATTTCATCACAATAAATTACTATTATTCGCGCCGCGACTGTTACTCTCGCGCGGCTGATTTCTCGACCTTATATTGGACATTGCTCAGTAGATTATTTGCGGACTAATTCATTCCGTGCAAATTAGTTATTCACTTCATCACAAAATTAAACAAACATACTAAACAAAGACATTTTGCTACAGCACATTTCAACTCTACGCGTTAAGTTCGTCTCAAAAACTTATAGAAAGTCTTAGAAAGGTCGATATTGATTCAATCAAAGTTGGTGTCTCGGATATCCCCTTGTCCAACACTGTTAGAGACCTTGGTTTTTTTTATTGACAATAGGCTTACAATGGTTCCGCACATTGGTACTGTGGTAAGGGCTTGTTTCTTTCATCTACGCGCCCTGGGTCAGCTGCGTCCTCAACTTAATAAGAGAACAGCTAATGCCGTAGCAGTCTCTCTAATTCAATCAAGGCTGGACTACTGTAATAGCTGTCTGTGGGGTCTGCCCAAGAACCAGCTTCAGAGACTCCAGAAAGTACAAAACACTGCGGCACGCATTGTATCAGGGATTAAGAAGTTGGACCACATAACCCCAGGATATTTTGGAATTATGTTTGACAGCCCAACTGACCAAATGTCTGAAGTGATCAGATATGTAAAAATCCACAGTGGGAAAGTTGAAGTGAGATAAGTGTTTCTTGGATTATTTCCTCTAAGGGGTAAAAAAGCTGACGACCTCAGTTCTGGCATTTCTAAAAATCTAAAAAGTGACGGACTTGATAATATAATGATGCGCAGAGCTCAAGGTTACGACAATGCTGCCACAATGTCTGGAATCCATGGAGGTGTTCAAGCCATTTTGAAAAGAAAGAACAAGAAAGCTTTTTTTAATGGATGTGTGGGCCATTCCCTTAACTTGTGTGGTCAACACTCTTTTGCCGAAAATGCTTCAAGTATAACATTTTTTTGGTACTCTTGAGAGAATGTTTTCCTTCTTTGCTGCTTCCACTTGAGTATTAACTATCGGCTACACACTTTTGATGTTAAAAATGGATTCCTCATAACTAATCTTGTATCCTTTGTATATTTCTAAAAGACTAGAACTGACCATCGAAGTTGAAATCAATTGTCACACACCAGCAAAAGCATGCATTTTTTGTTTACTAATTTAAAAAAAGAACCGAAAGTTTGTGATCTCTTCCATTTGAAAATGTCACGCCTCATTAAGACTTGTCAATGACTCACCATTACTCTATGTCACCACGACTCTATGACACCATGACTCTATGACACCATGACACTATGACTCTATGATGCCATGACCTAAGTCAGTACAGTAATGTTCTTTTGAGCAGGAGCCTAGAAAATGAAAACTACAACAATATTTTCACTATGATTCCAAAATATCAGACAAACAAGAAGAGTCCTAAGTTCTCAGTGACATGTTAGCAACAAATACCAGCAACAACGACCCTATGAATCAAGCTTTCTTGTTTAATGGCCGACACAGACTTGTAAGGTATTGAAAAAAAGATATTAACTGCAAGTTTCACAGCGTTTTAAAAGTCTATCAGCCATATCATTCAGTTTTTATTCTTCTGTGCAGAGTTGTCTGCCATTTATAAAACAAAATATTATAATATATAAACGTCTAGGCTTGTCTTTTTTCATTCTACCTTTCTGTCCGAATCTCTGGGAACCAGCGGGAAAACCCAATCATTATTTTTTTTTTAGGCACAATTTCGGCACAAATGAAGATATATATATTTTTAATTCTCGGAAATCTCGCGCTAATTGTAAATCAGTGGAGTAACGTGTTATTTTACTGCCCGGGATGGCCGTATGAGTTGTCGCCTCCTTCCCTTGTTGATTATTGAAAACCCACCAGCCTAGAAAATTCCAGAAATCCCTCATCTATTTATTTTGATGGAAACTAAGAAATTCTAGCTTTAGCCCGACGCTACTAATCCTAGGCTTTCATCTATTACAGTCTCTCGTATTTGAAAATGTATTTACTTAATGCAGGGGTGGGCAAAGTAGGGTTCACAAGTCAATATTGTTGCTCGCACCTCCGTTTTGATTTTTGATTGACTCTCAGATTCTCTTAAAAAAGTTAAACAATTTTTCCTTTAAGTCAACGATAGTCGACTTGCGTTTGATACTTAATTAGTTGAATATATAGAATAGTAATTTCGTATGATATATGTTATTAAGTTTGAAAAAGAAATTCAATGAATCGGGTAAAGTTCCCCGTTCCTCGCTATCACAATGTAGAGCTCTGTCGCCTCTTGACTTTAGCTCGCATCTACACACGTTTGATAACATCATATTTAATCTTTATTTTTTACTTAAACCACAATTATGAACATATAAAATCTATGAAAACGATGGAAAAAAACAACAACGATGTGATACCAAGCAACTCGATACCATTTGTTTTTTGGAAATTAGTTTTATAATGTGGTAGTCACCTATGGCTTAAACACTCAAAATTAAGAGCCTGTCCAGCTAGTTCTTTCACCTATGGAGAGTACTTACGCAAGGCACCAGATCTGTTGATAAATTACAATAAAACTGTTCGCTTTTCTGTCAGCGATGTCATGATTAATAGCATTAATAAAATAGATAATTCCTTCACTGTAAAATTTACAACGTCTGCTCGACTACTCCAACTGGTTTTCACAGCCCGCTTGATATCTCTTGACCGGTAAAACCTGAATCAAGACCCCCCCCAGCTATTAGTAGATGTTGAATGAGGATAACCTGACCAGTTTGCTTACAAAATGTAACAGATTGAATAACCACGAAAGTTGCGTGTAAACAATGCATTGCTCATGGAATAGTTTGTGAGTGACACGAAAAAAACGTTCGAGTCAATTTAGAATTTGTAATTCTACACACCCGATCAGCAGCATTTTGAAATGTCTGAACACGGCAGTCGTTACTCTGAATCCAACCGTTCTCCAGTTACTTCCAACTTAGTCTAAGTTTCGGAAATTTTCTCTGAGCCTTTTACTTTTTATCTCTATGATGCAGAGACACGATTCTTTGAATTCTCCACTTTTTGTCCATTTCCACGTAGCGTTATGTTTTGCTGTTCTGGTCTTTGTGAGATACTCTAGAAGTGCTCTAAAAAATTATACCCAAATGACGCTTTCGATGACTTTTTTTCATAAAAACGGCAACGGTAAAATTGGCAAAACAAGACAAACGGTAAATAGGACAACCTTTAAAAATAGCAAACATTCAGTATATATTGCTTTAATTGAAAGTAGGGTTACACTCTTGCTTTACATGCTTGCATTCTGGTCTTTTCGGTGAGTCTGGAGTTGTTCCATACTCGCTGTTTCAGTTGGGTCATGACTGTGGCTGCCCTGGCGATCCTGCTGTTGAACTCTAAGTCGATGGACTGCGAACTAGAGATAGTGCACCCAAGGTAGGTGAAGTTCTCGACACTCTTGCCTTCTAAGGAGAGCTAATAGCGTGTAACGGGGAAGTTTGAGTGGAATATCTAGGGCCGCAGTGTACATTATTCTTAGAACCCTTGCAATGAGGTCAATTCTATTTATCTTTTTTTTCTGAACATGTTGGCTAATGTTTTGATGGGTCAAAATTAACAAACAAACGACTCCAGTCTATTTCCCGCTTTTAGGCTTTATCCACCGAAGGCACGCCTATCCCTACCTTGCACAAAAATATCACCTATGCCCGATTCCCTTATTCCAATGTCCACTTTTGACCAACGTCCACCTACACCGCCCAGAGTTTACGTACGCCAAATTCTATCGACTTATGTTGATCGGTGGAAGAGAACATGCCGAACGTCTATCTGCATCATTTAGTGCCAGCGTGACATTGTGTAGGCCCAGGGGTCAGTAACATTTTGATTATAATTATAGTGTGCCAAAGTAGGATTTCTAATTCGTTCTGCGTGCCAAGAGCCTAAAATGTATCCTGTTTTAGCTCTCCATTTATTGTAGAAAGACTTGCATTGTTTTTTTTTTGGGGGGGGGGGGCTTTCGCGTGCCATTGAAAATTGCTCTGTGTCCTAAGTCTGGCACGCGTTCCATACGTTGCCGACCCTTGGTGTAGGCCTATTTCTCTCTCTCTGTATGCTAATTCTTGTATGAATAAATGTTTTATTGATGACTCATAATGACACCTGCTAGCTAAATAATAGTATTACGTAATAAACATAGTTAAACATAGAAGCATCACAAGTGTCACACAAACCCAAGTCCTATGAACAAAGCAAATTTAAATTATAAGAAATAATATATCTAGACTTTATACTTGAAGGTTCGAAGCTCTATTGTAATGCCACTCAAGAACTAAAGTCACCTTTATGAAGTAAAGATGTGAAACATAGCAACCATTAAGACTTTATATAATTGTTAAGTTTCGATATTATTGCCTTCAGTCTATTTTAGTACCTGCCTCGCACTTTTAAAATATCGAGCGCTTAGCGAGGCTCTTGTGAATACCCGACAACTGGCAAAGACTCGTTGAAAAGTTGGCAGTTGGCAGGCACGTTCTTAGTAGCTGCAGATTCCATTTATTTCACATTTCTGGTAAGTGACTTTTTATTGCGAAGTAGTTATGCCGGTATTTAACGCAAGGTTCGAGTTGAATTTTAATTAGTAGCAGGTTATATCATTAAAATTAGACTAAAACGTTGATCTAAACTCTAAACCTGTTAAAGTATACCATCATCAACAAGAAAATAGTAATAACACTAATATATCGATACGGAAGGGTTCTTATCCTGAATCGCGTTGATGTTTATGGTTTTGCGAGAATTGTGCAACAATGTTAAATGTAAACCATCTATCTATCTATCTTTGTATCCAAGTCCAACTATCTAAAAATCTATTTTTCAATCTATCTATCTATTTATCTTTCTATATCTACCATCTTTATATCTTGCATCTATCTTACAACTATCTATCTATTTATCTACCTATTTATCTATCAATCTATCAATCTATCTATCTATCTATCTATCTATCTATCTATCTATCTATCTATCTATCTATCTATCTATCCATCTATCCATCTATCTATCTATCTATCTATCTATCTATCTATCTATCATCTTTCATGTGGTTTTAAAATTACTGATACCAAATTAAATACTCAAAATGCACGACATACTAACATACTTATAATGCTATTTTATAACATTTAAAAAAAAATAAGTCTATGTAATTCAAATACATTTGTAACATGGAACCTAAGCAAACGGAAATAATTCTGTATCTAAGAGAACGTACATTCCAATCTAAGGCTATTTAGAACAACATAGGGATTTTAAATTAGAACAAAATCATGTTTTATATTCTTCAGATAGTCTTCTATGCGCTAAAAGACAATCGGTAAGAATGATAGTTTTGTATGAATATGTACTAGCATATTGAAAAAAATACATGTTTAAATATCTCAGCGGGCACACCACGTCGTATCGACGAGAAAAAAAAAACGCGAAAACTACGAAAACACGTGGAAGCCACGTTTTTTTCCCCGGTCGATTCGGTGTGGTGTGCCCGCTAGGATCTTTATATTTCTGGTGACCACCATTCACTTCTGTACCCATGGATATCAAAGCTGGCGAAGTGTAAATCACCGTTACGTTTCCATTAAAGGATGGTCTAAAGTCTAACGCATGGGGGACAGCCCCTGTTGTGCGTCCGAGAATCAATGCACTGCCGAGGGACCCCGAGACTCGGTGTGGAGAAAGAAAGTGTTCGCAAGCAGCCCGTCTCAACAAAGCCGCTGGTGCCTGGTTGACCAGACCTACAGTTTAGAATTTCCGCTACGAGACAACATTGCAGGTTTACGAGCGAGCCACCGTTTCTGTCCGGAGGGGAGAGGGTGATTCCTAAGTGGTGAGAGTCAGAGAGAAGTTCATGTGTCTGCAGAGACTGTACCCCATGTTACACGGCACGCCCTATCGGCTTTCTGTGGGGTGTCTGGCACTTGGATAGGACCTTGTTTAAGTCTTTGTGCTCTCGCCCGGTCCAGCCCGTTAGCATCATTACAACATGTGTTTAAGAGCCGGAAGGTTTATACGTGTTTTCTTAGACAATTATAGTATGGCTGCCTCCATTACCAAGCCACGGATATTAAAATATTTACAGTAGTGTCGTCCAGAAAGATTAACAAGTGGATATAACTTGAATGGCAACGTGACATGAAGGGGACAAAAAGGAATAAGCATACATGTAAACACAATTATAGAGCTTGAACTAAGACCTGAATAATTGCTGACAAAAACGAAATGAGCAACAATAATAATCGATAGGATAAACCATAAAGTTGTGCTGAAATATTGACTACCCCCTAGATGTTAAAATCGATTCCGTAAAATATTTTATTGATATATTTTTGTTATTCGGAAATATCCGATAATATATATATCTATGTTGTAAGGTGAGGATTTCGTTCACTTGTTAAGTCTGAGAGAATCATTTACTTCATCTCATTACTTGGTAAGTGTTGTATGGCTAATTCTCTTAAAATTATTTCATATCTTGTTTAAACCTTATTGGAGCCCCGAATTATTGTTTTGTTTTAAATAGACTAATTTAAACGTCACTTAGCAATAGAAGCCTTTGGTGCAATGGTTGATGCCACTTCTGGTAGGACTAATAATTGCAAGCATTAGAGCCTCAAATATTACCATGTATTACCATTTCACTATACACTGACTATAATTATGAGCTGTGATTACATTGTCAATCAATTTAATGATCTATTTAACTGATAGCCATCCTCCAGTTTCCAAAAATGTTACAACCTTTTTTATAAATTGAAAATAAATATTAAAAAATTTCGATGATAAAACTAACAGTTTATAACAATTTGTCTGGGGAATGCAATTAGCTAGATAAATCGCTTTCTTATCTCAAGCTTCACCTATCTGTATTCGATATTTGGGTGCTGTTGGCTATTAAACTATTAAAAAGTTAGTGGTAAGATAAGATGTTATATCTATTTCCCCCCAAAGCCTCCACTTCTTTCAAGTATCGATATGAGATAGATAACTCCGATTGACCCCCCGAAGGGTCCCCAGACGGGGTGCTTTGAGAACAAAGAGATACGGCGTTCTTCCCACCACCCTCGGAAGGGATGGTCCTGCCGGGTCGGGGTGGGACGAGAAAAGTGGTGGGCGGGAAAATAATTTTGCTCCGACACGCAAATTAAATCTTATTGTTCGTAAAATTCATTAAGCAGCACTAAAACTTTGACGCTAAAATAAATATCACCTTACAACAGACATATCTTTTGATTACTCAGAAGAATTATTAAATGAATGAAAAAATATTTTAGGAATGTTTTGTCATTATAATCATTTGTTAACCTACAGCATTTTTTTTTCAGTTACCATGACTATTACCTGAATGTCTTCCTTTCAAGACTTATGTCGTCATGAATAGATTCAGACGTTTCGCTAAAAGTAGATCCACGTTTCGCGTGAGAAGAAAGGGCTATGTTAAAAAGGACTACAGTAAGGACACTGCAGACGAAGACGGAAATAATGCTCTCCACATCGCTGCTAAAGAGGGAGATAACTCTAAAGTGAAGCAAATGTTAAGTCCAGAGGAGTTTGTGGACATCCACAGGCAGAACTTTGCTGGCAATGATGCTCTTATGATGGCCGCATACAATGGGCACTTGAAGGTTGTCAAGAATCTCTTGGCTTGGCTGTCTTGTTCGTTAAAAACAATCAAGGTGAATCTGCATTGGAACTGGCAAAACGAAAGAACTACACGGAAATCGCTGACTGGATTTTAATGAACAAAACTAATTTGAGAAGAAGAAAGAAGTCTTTGTTAGAGTCTAGTTCTGTCTCCGCAGCTGAATGTCCAGATCCGATGAGTGTTAATTCTACCAAAGTGGTCAATGAAATGTCAGATATCTATAGAAACCTGGTTCTTAATTCTTACAAAGAAAACTGCTTTAAGGCGGACATTGCAGCCTCAGAAGTTTCAAAATTTGTTCAAGAAGAAAGAAGTCCTTTAACTCATGAAGAGTGTCGTGTTTGTCACAGTGCGAAAATGCAGAATGTAGCAATACAAAATCAAGAACCCCAAACATATCCCGTGTTAAATGAATACTATAAAAATCAAGATCGCCTAACGCATTCCAAATCTGCGGCATGCTCAATGAATCGGTACACCGATTCCAAAGCAGTCATGAGAGCCTTACCCATAACAAAACCTCCAACTCGATCGACCAGCTTTTCCTTTGATAATACATTGGACAAAAGTCTCTTCGCCAGCACCAACGCAGGTAACTGTTATTTGTATTCCTGGTATTTTTTCATAAATTATATTATGACCTGGTAGCATATATATTAACTTCCCCATTCTTTTTTCTTTTAGTACAATCCTTTAAGTGGCCATGACATGTACAGGGATAGTGTAGCCTGCACATCGACACGCGTTATTTGTTTTGTATGAAGTGGAGAGCACCTCCATACAATCTGAGAACAAAGATTTACACTGATTACACAGAGTATTGAAAAAAATGTGGATCCACTACAATTCAAAAACTTTTTATAATAATTCTAGAAATAATTCTATTTGTATAGCGCTGCCAATAAACATAATGTAAGCTCAGAGAGCATTTAACATTGAGCAATAAACAAGCAAGAACACGGATATAATTCTCTAGGCTAGAAAAATATAAAGCTAATTAATAATTGTAAAACTTTACAAACATAGGACAAAGCAAATAAATGTAACATTAACCGACCTAAAATACAAGTAAAACAGACGGGGTCTAAAAATGAATAGTCTTAACGAAGGTACCTAAATATTAAAATAACAAAAACAAACTTGACCGATTCTATTTCTAAAACTGTCGATAAAGTGATATCGATGAAACAAAAATTAGAACAGTAATTTATATTCGTGCAAGTTAGCTACATGTATTTTGTTTTATGTAACTGTCATTTATACATAAACCCTTAATACAATCATTCAAGTTCTACCAAGATTCAATCGTTTCAAAATCAGCTATGTTAGAATGGGATTTCCCCCCACAGATCAGTGGATTTTCCCGGAACTGTCGCACAGATTGTGCCACTAACAAATCGACGACTCTCGTCTAGGAAATTTTTTTGGTGGTTGAAATAATGTTAGCACACACGTGGATTGGTGTCACCATGGAGCAGATTAACCAGTAAGCGTAGTAAGCATGTGCTCAGGACATAAATGTAAATGGCATTACTGTTAATTATGCAGCCGAATCGAAAGTACCATTTCATCAGAACGGGACACTAAACGTCAGTGGAAGAAAAAAACAACAACTCAAAATCCGACTAAAAAAAATAGAAAGTATGAGAAAACATTTCAAAAAATTTAAAGAAATTAGAAGTAACAAAAGTTTTGTAAAACTTTGATAGAAATTAATTGTGTGATTGGTTGATCATCTTTTACATTTGAATGACTAAATAAAAGATCACCAGGAATGTGTTGAAGTGCCTGGGGCTCAAGGGGGTCTACATCGGGCCTTGCTTGTAAACGAAACTATATTGAGTGACGAATTAATGTTGATGTGTTTGTTACTTGTTTTAATAGAGTTTCATAAATGACTAGCAGGTAGGCCGAAAGCTAATGGAATCACTATTACATAGAAAGCGAATTATATAATTTGATGTTAATTATATTTTTTCAGAAAATTCAAATTGTCTAGTACACAAGTATAATTCATTGCCTAATATACCGTAAGTGAATTGTTTACCTACCTAACTACCTATCTACCTAACAACCTACCTGCCTACCTACCTAACCTACCTACCCACCTACATACATATATTTATACACATATACACACATACCTAACCTACCAACATACCTACCAACATACCTACCCACCCACCTTCCCATCTGTATACCTACCTACCTACATAAGTAATTAACTAACTAAAGTAACAAATAAATAACTTATTAATTAAAGTACCCACCTATCTAAATTTCTCCCAGTCTACCGTTCCCATCTATGCCTATCTATCTATCTATCTATTTATCTATCTATTTATCTAACTATCTATTTATTTACTTAATATAATAACTACTACTCGTTAAATACATCTGCCTATCTATCTTTTGAAAATAATATCTTGTTATTTATCTAACTGCCTGTCTAACTTTCTGTCTATCAATCTATTTGTCTGTTTATCTATCTATCTATCTATCTATCTATCTATCTATCTATCTATCTATCTATCTGTCACTCAATCAATCAATCAATCTCTATATTTATAAAGCAATTTATCTATTCACCTATCAATCAATAAATCTAAGGATCTAATTTTATAAATCCTTTTTCACACAGGCATTTTGATCTAGGCAACACCTGTTTGTCTCTTCAAAATAAAATCATAAAAAAATTAATGAAATCCGAAATTCGGATAATGTAACTGAGCACATGCAATTCAACAATAACTTTTATTTATATATATAAATAGGCCTATATGAGTTCTTTTCTATTTTAGTTAGTAAATCATGTGTACAAAATTAATTATGTTTTCCATTGACAGTGTATTAGTCCAAAATGTGTACTTCAGTGGGGATAAACACTGGATTGCGATGAATGATAGTAGCCTTAATCTCAATCACTGACAAGACGGACACAGCACAAGATGAAAAAGCATTGGTTCTTATAGATTATTGTTATTATATTTAAAATAATTGATTTTCATGAAAATAGACATACAAATATGATCAGATTAAGAACCAGTCTATGAGTGTTAAAATTTGTTTTTATTAAATTTTATATAATATATATACACAAATTACAAATTTTATGTAGCGTTATTCATAACAGCTTGTCTTCGAATGCATAATACATAAATCGAAAAAGTATGTTGTTAATTTTGTTTAGAAAATAATAATATTATCTGCTTGTTTAATGGGCCGTACTGCTGCTGAGAGTTAACACCCTTGCCCATTTTACAATTCAGTCATATAAGATTGACTTGTATAAGGGGCAAGGGTGTTAACTCTCAGCAGCAATCTTTTCAATTCAGTCATATAAGTTTGACTTGTATAAGGGGCAAGGGTGTTAACTCTCAGCAGCAATACGGCCCATTGCATTTCGAAGTTCGTTTCACCACAGAGGTGCTGCTCAAGACTAAATTTCATATGTATACTTAGAAATCTTTTCTTTCTATGTAGACTATCTAATATTATTTAGTTAGTTGACACATTTAAATTGGGGTAAAAAAATATTTTTGATATTAAGCCAAAGGGGCTGTCACCTTAGCAAGGCTGTTTATAATTGGTTTTATTATTTATAAAAAAAAAACGCTCACTTAAACATTTACTAAAAATATCATTCATGTTTATAAATAATAATAGATTTAATTAACTCAAAATTATTTCGAAAAATCTAATAAGTTAGATCCTAGATCTATTTATGTAATCGACTTACATCTTTTGGACATCACTATAAAGCATAAGGCCTATACAATAAATTGTATAGATGTAAACCAGGATCTATTAGATGAAATAAGTTGTTAAGACGATGCGTAGTTGACATCACCCAACTGGTTTTGCAATGGAACCATCAGGTAAATAGAGAAGGGTTGGTCGAATTAATACCACCTGGAGACGATCGAATGAGGCACGAATATCCTGGGTTCGAATCCTGGTGCAGGCTAGGATTATTTTCCCGGGACTGGAGGGTGTCCCTGAGTCTACTTATCTCTGATGGGTACCTGACATTAGTTGGGGTAAAGTAAAGGCGGCTGTGCATAGTGCTGGTCACACAATCCCCTAGTATGCCGTAGCCACAGAAACTGGTGAACGCTGTTTCACCGGCCCTATGGATCAAATTGGTCCAACAGGGATACAAGAAGGAGACGATTGAGAGAGGATGAAATAAAAAGCTACAACCTTTCATCTGGTGAATAGAAAACGTCTGCCCAAAATCGAGTGCGCTGGTGAACTGTTGAGGAGGCCCTATGTTTCACGTGGGAGCAATGGAATAAAGCAAGACAGTTCAGAAACAGTTTTAGCAATCTTAAACATGCAGACTACTATAGACCTTTTCATTTTATTAATTATTCCAAAAAAGAGGTCAATGTCTACGCATGCGCAGTCGCTAGGGGGCAGAAGTTGTCAATAAAACCTTCTTCGCCTTTGTTATTTTACTGGGGGCCTAGTTGTTTTTAGGCGTAATTATATTAGCTTTTCATTTTACAAAAAAAAAACAATTAATAAAAACTTTATACCCAGAAGCTAGGGAGCGAACTGTACTTTTCTTTTACCTTTTGAACCAGTTTTTAACCCAAAAAACAATTATTATACATTCTAGGCCTAATGCGTCTATGGTTACCATGTCACCATGTTAATACAGATTGTCTGATTGGCGTCGAGCGATCAGTAAATCGTCTTTAAGCATACAAATAAAATTTAACATAGTTATATATTTATAAAGCTTTGTTTGTGTTGAAGTATCAACGCGTAGGCTATATTGTATTAAGTTATTATTTGTAGCAATAGAAATCGTAACTTTTAATTTTTTTTTTTTTTTTTTTATCGTTCGATTTCGATGTCACAAAAGAACCTTGAAAAGCCAAAGTTAAGCTCATCACAGTTTGATTCTGAAAAGGCCTAGGTCTATGTCCCATAGGCCTATGCTATTGTTTGACTTGTTCTGGGGTTTTATCGTTAAAATATTGTATGTAGAAGTAGTTAAGCGGGATTATAACATATTAGTAGGCCTAGAGGGCTAGACCTAGCTATTATAGGCTATATATAATATATTATTATATAATAATTATAGGCCCTAATAGGCTAAGCTAAAGTAGCCTAAAGGCCTATATAAATTATAAATATAGGCTTATGGCTTATAGGATAGGCCTATAATTGGCTATAATAGCTATTATTTAATATAATATAGCATATCGAATCGGCCTATCATATATAGTTTACTATAATAGGCCTAATTAGCCTGCTTATAGGCCCAGGCCTCTTACTATTAGCCTATTATATTAGCCTAAAGGTTATAAGCTTAAATAGTTTAAACTATTAAACAATTGAAACTATTTACTATAGAAAAGTGTTGATTAACCGATTGCGATTGCATGAAATAATTAAGCGAATATGAAGGTATAAGATTATGCTATATGCTATATAGCCTATTTGATATTTGCAAACAGGTGCGTGTTTTCTTCATGAATTTTTAGTTACAGGCCTGTTATTGAATAATATTTCATGCATAGGACTAATGAAATGACAATATGAATAAGCCTATATATCTATAGGCTATAGGCCTATCATATTCAATATGGAAAACATAGGCATTAGGCCTACGCCGACATACGGCATACGGTCATAGGCCCGACTATACGACATAGGCCTATATATATTATTATATTAGCCTCTTCCTACGAACAATATATATATTTTTAAAATTTAACATAATATTTGCTATGGCTATGAATAACCGACAGTAATAAAAGCATTATAGGCCTAATTATTATTTTTTCGATACAAAACTAGTTCTAAACGTAATTTTTTTTTTACATTGAAGAAACTCAACAAAAAGTAATGACACAGTGATCACGATAGAATGGACCATAATATTAAGGTCCAAAGCATAGAGTCCAGGTCTAAAAAAAACTTTTCTTTAAAAAAAAAAGAAGCTCTAAACGTTATTTTTTAACAATTCCCTTCCTAGGTTCTTAGTTTAAGATCTCCATGTGTTTTTATGGCTTAAAGTTCAAAAACAACAATAATAAAATAAAAAAAACCCAACACCTTTAGTAAAATACTATATGGAAAGAAGAAACAAAAATCTTTGTGCCCCCAAAAGAAATATATGTCAGTGAGTCTCAAGAACACGCCTCTTTTCCGGGGTCAAAGTAAAAAGGTCTATAGTCGAAACTGTTAACCAGTAACTTATATCTTGCATACGTTGTTTGTATACAGAAGATTATTGCCTCCTTTTCTTCTCCAGTCCAGTCTTGGATGTTTATAAGTGTTTTATTGATCTTAAATTGAAAATTGTCCTGACTAGTTTAGTCAACCCATTCCATTCATGAGTGCTACTCAATACACAAAAAAGAGGACTTCATACCAATATTTACGTTGCTATATTGAACAAGAAAAGTATTTAAATATCAATATCTGACTCAGTATTTCATTTTTTTTTAAAGATGAATGTGTTGTATTTAATAATAATAATAATATTTGTATAACGCTGCCAACAAACATAATGTAAGCTCAGAGAGCATTTAACAAACAATTAAGAACACGAACATTACTCTAGGCTAGGAGACAAAGCTAACTGATGATATAAAAACATCAAATAAATGTAGCATGAACTGACCCAACCTATATGTAAGACAGTAGGGGTCTAAAGCATATTAGATGTTAACTAAGGTAAATCTTGAAATAATGAAGACTAGGATTTTTTTCCCGGGTCTGGAGGGTGTCACTGAGTCTACCCAGCTCTGATGGGTACCTGATCTTAGTAGGGGTAAAGTAAAGGCGGCTGTGTCTTGTGCTGGCCCCACAATCACCTAGTAAGCCGTGGCCACAGAAACTGGTGAACGCTGCTTCACCGGCCCTATGGTCCATTTGGTCAGAAGGGTAGTTTACTCATTTTTTTTATCCCGACCTAGCTTTTAGATCTTTTTGTGGAGACTTGCCGAAGATGTGCATCAGAATCTGTGTACAATAGCTGTGCACTGTTTGATTTACTTACAAGGAAGTAAAGTTGCGTGTGCGTCATACTAATGTTAAAAATGTACATAAACTGCGCTGTCGATCACAAAGGGGTTTCACGTGAATAGATGTTAAGCAGCATGTCAATTCAATACGACAAGCGATGCGTAAGGCGGTATGCGAAAAATAGACCAGCCATATTAAAACAGGCCCATATTATTTGTATTGTAAAGCCTCAACCAAGACCCACACAAACCTTGGCTTTATATTATTATGTTTGTATATTAGAGCGTAGGCCTATAAATAAAAATGTTAAATGCTGACAGTATAACCTGAAAAGAATACAAGTGGAATAATTATGTAAGGGCGTGTCTAGGATATTTGTCATTGCCTTTTAAGTTAAATGTATTACCATTATTATTGAGTGCCTTTTATTGTACTTATGTATGCTATTTGGTGGCGAAATAAATATTGTTCATTGCAGGACAAATTCAAGCTGTAGTGTTATCTGTTTTATAAAACCTGTCGATAAGACACCCACTGCAACAATGAATATAATTGCATAGACAGTTGGACTTTTTTGCCGTAGGTTTATGTTTCATTTTCAGTGCGTGGGCTAACTAATGTCCTTTGCGTTTTGGGAAAATCCGATTAAAAGAATTGTCGCAATAAGGTGTTAGTGAAGATTTAGTGAAGATTTTCTCTAGATTGTCAACCCAAGTGAATCATGTAATCAATTTCATGAATAGGTTATTGTTTTGTAACTAATTCTATTTAAATTCTATTATATCTTGCTTTATCTACTCAATTGCAAGTACTGGGATTTTTTTAAATTATTATTTATTAAATTCAAAGGACCGGCACTACAATATTTCAAGTAGGTGTCAATACAATAACGAACTATGGATATTATTGTCCTTAGTTTGGAGACACCTTACGATGGAACTAAGGATGTTCTATAAAACCGGTTTAAAACCGGATGTCGGTCCCCACCCCCCTTGCACAATGTCACGAATTACAGGCCAGAAAATCCACATATGCGTAGTTTTGTGTGTATATTTGAAAAATATATCAAACTTAATGAGTGTTTGCTGGGCATTCAAGATGTTGATTTTTGTGAAAACAATATGATTTTGTATACTTTTATAAAACGGAAGTTGTATAGCAAATACTTCATTTAGAATCGGGAATCCCGAAGAAATCAGTCTTACGAGTCATCATATACCGTAAGATGGGGTGAACGTGGCCATCCGGGGTGACTTTGGGCCATTGAAGAAAAAATGTTTTAGAGTGCCATAAATCCAAAAATATTATCATTTCAGGTCTTTCAATTGTATATAATACCTAATAAGATATAGGTAACTATTTAGCAGTTTTTCACGGTGAACAGAGTATTTTCTGAGGTACAGTCATCTTTTCAAGATGGCCGTCTGACATGTGACTTTAAGCATAGCTAAGTCACTTTTTAAAATTCTTACTACCCAGAACTTTTTAAGGTGATTTTATTTATTTAACATTATGTTTTCTATCTTTCTAAAACTTACTTAACGGGGACTATTATTGAAATATCACCGCTATTTTACTTAGAATAAGGGCGGCCATAGTCACCCCTTATAATGGCAACGTTGACGGGGTGACTATGGCCATGGTGAGAAGTTGTTTTGTTCTTGGATTTATTGCACACAGTTAACATTTTCGGTTTATTATTCATTTTTGTGTTCACTTAAACAGATTTGCATTGAGAAAGAACAACGCATCAGATATTTAAAGCAACAAATGAACTTTTTAAAAATTAGAAAACAATGGCTGTGAAAAATTGGCAATGACATTTTTTTCACACAGTAAAACAATTTTATACAAGCATTATAAATACCAAACCATTGAATGTACTAAATTAAACTAATTGTGTTTATTTTAACTCACAGAACAAGTCACCATGCTCAGCACTTACCAATCGACACTACAATTAACCATCCATTGAGACTTGCATTAGCAGATCATAATAAAATAAACATTTTTTCAACTTTTTCAAGTTTTTTTTAATTACTTAAGTTTTTTATTTAAATTTGTAATGACATATTTTCATTATTTGTTTCATCTGCACTTTTTCTGTCTGGATATTACACATATTTTGCCAAGTAACTGTTATATACTGCTGTTTTATGCTCTGTAAAAGGTGAAAAGGTTATCAATAAGTTATAAATACATGCAATGACACATGAATGTCATTAATTCCTGCACCAATAATACCCGTCAAAATCAACACTGTAAGAATTATAAATCGGTTAAATTAGAGAAAAAAAAAGCTGGCCATAGTCACCCCAGCCTGGGGTGACTATGGCCACCATACAAAATATGTCTAAATTAAACTAAAAACAATTCATATAAAATATATTCAGGTTTTTATCTTGAGTACTTGCCAGTCCCCTGGATTTACAACTAATTTTAGGTTTATAAGGTGACATCTGTTTAAGAAATATAGAAACAAAGCTTAAAAGTGGACCATATCACCCCACTCCATATCACCATATCACTATTGACTCCAAATGGTTGGATCTCCGCGATTCGATATACGACTCAGCAATACATGCCTTTGGCAAAAAAAAACGCGAAAACACGGACTGGTTCGACGCCAACTGGGGATGAAATGAAACCTGTCACCGAAGCTAAAAGGAAAGCTCTCCTGGCATACAAGGAGAAGCCTACTCCCGACACACTGCACGCCCTCAAAACAGCTAAGATGCATGCTCAGAGGGTTGCCCGTCAATGTGCCAATACCTACTGGCTTAACCTCTGCTCAAGCATACAATCAGCTGCTGATATGGGAAACGCCAAAGCCATGTACGAAAACATTAAAAAAGCAATCGGCCCTACGACGTCAAAGGTTGCACCCCTAAAATCCAAAACTGGAGAAATCATCAAGGACGAAGCGGAACAGTTCAAACGCTGGATTGAACATTACCTGGAACTGTATGCAACAGTTAACACAGTCTCCAGCACCGCCCTAGATGACATCCCCGACATGCCGCTCATGGAAGAACTAGATGCCATTCCCACACAGGAAGAGCTAAGCAAAGCCATCGACCGCCTAGCCTGTGGAAAAGCCCCTGGGAGCGATGGAATACCTCCAGAAGCTCTGAAGAACGGTAAGACAGTGCTGCTCCAGCCCTTACACGAGCTGCTAGTCCTCTGCTGGGAACAGGGATACATCTGGGAAGAGAAAGACAGGTCGCCCACGCCTCCGCTATAAAGATGTCTGTATGAGAGACATGAGAGCAGCCAGAATAAGTACAAGTGACTGGGAGGAGAAGGCAGAGGATCGGTCCACCTGGCGCACTGCTGTCAGGAAAGGGGTTAAAACGGCAGAGGAAAATAGAATGGAGGAGAGCATAAATAAAAGGGCTAAAAGAAAAGCGGAAAAAATAGGACCCACAGAACACGTGTGCAAAGGCTGTAAAAAAGACTGTCATTCAAGGATAGGCCTGCTCAGCCACACGAGGAAGTGCAACCTCGAATCACGGTGATGCACCATCGTCTCGCGAGACGGAAGGATGCCATTGAAATATCACCCCATCTTACTGTAGCAGAAATACTAAAGCAAGCGGTCCATGTGTATTATAATCTATGGTTGGACCTAGTTGACAACACTTTTATTTTCACCGGTTGATGCTCCTGACTCCATGTAGTCTTAGACCGATATAATTATTTATTTGAATCTAAATTGTATTAAATTTGTGTCTATAATTAAATCAAATAAGTTTGTATCATTTTTATTGAATATTGTCTTAAAAAAAGCCTGGCCTGGATAGATGATCTTTACTAGGCTCCCATTATGTGTACTTGTGACTGTCGTAACAAATCAATAATCACCAGTATAAACAATTAAAAAAAAGCATAAAAGGTCGTCAAATCTGCTTTAAACTTATGTTAAAAAGAGTTATGATATTTTTAAATAGTCAGAGGAAGTTAAAAATAATTTTAGAAAGCTGGTTTGCATTTAATAGCGAAACAAACAATGTTACCCAAATCAACGCCAATGGCGTTCTTACGGACAGAAAGTTAAAGGAATATTAGAGGTAAATTAAAACTTTTAAATAATGTATTTGTAAAATAACGTAAAAGTAAATGTTTTCATATTAAACTTTTTTCGTTTCATTTCTTTTCATGTTAGAATTGTAGAAGAATGCTTTTACAGAAGGATCGTCTGTAGGCCTAATATATAAGATTAGAACTAGAATTTAGATTAAAAGAGAAAGTTGTATACAGCGGAAGTCTTTTGGACATCGTAATAGGCCACGCACAGAAAAAAACGTCTATTACAGTCTCCAAATAGAGTAAGCGGTCCATCTTATTATAGTCTTTGCCATTTTTTTCGTTTGATAGCTTTTCATTTTTGTTTATTTTTTTTTCTCCATTTTTTTCCCTCGGCATTCCAAAACATTCTCGGACGAGCAACATGCGTTTGCCCACTGGTGTACTCTTAATGGGAGCGTATCGGTGGTTTACACGCTTCGAAAGACTTTGACATCCATGATCACAGGCGTGAATATGCTGCAACAGGTTATTGTACATTTTTGTTCTCTGCCACGGGTCCGTTTCTCGTACTTAAAGCGCAACAAAACGTCTACTAACGCCTTATGTCCACCTACACACAGTGTCCCTTTTTATGGCCAACGTTCAATTACTCCAATAACAATACCCACTTACGCCCAATGTCCACTATCGTCCAATGTCCTGTTAAGATCAATGGCTACCTACACTCGGGGTCCATCTACGGCCAACTTTCACCTACTTCAATAATCACCTATGCTCAATACCCACTTACGCCCAATGTCCACTATCGTCCAATGTCCTGTTAAGATCAATGGCTACCTACACTCGGGGTCCATCTACGGCCAACTTTCACCTACTTCAATAATCACCTATGCTCAATACCCACTTACGCCCAATGTCCACTATCGTCCAATGTCCTGTTAAGATCAATGGCTACCTACACTCGGGGTCCATCTACGGCCAACTTTCACCTACTTCAATAATCACATATGCTCAATACCCACTTACGCCCAATGTTCACTATCGTCCAATGTCCTGTTAAGATCAATGGCCACCTACACGCGGGGTCCATCTACGGCCAACTTTCACCTACTTCAATAATCACCTATGCTCAATACCCACTTACGCCCAATGTCCACTATCGTCTAATGTCTTTTTAAGATCAATGGCCACCTACACGCGGGGTCCATCTACGGCCAACTTTCACCTACTTCAATAATCACATATGCTCAATACCCACTTACGCCCAATGTCCACTATCGTCCAATGTCCTTTTAAGATCAATGGCCACCTACACGCGGGGTCCATCTACGGCCAACTTTCACCTACTTTCACCTACTTCAATAATCACCTATGGCCAATACCCACTTACGCCTAATGTTCGCTATCGTCCAATGTCCACTTAAGATCAATGACCACCTATACCCAATATCCGTTTACGCCTAATGTCTCCCATACGCCCAACGTTCTCTTAGGCTAATTGTCTAGATTTGAAGTTCATAGAAGAGAACGCGTTCTCTGTTAAAGGTTCATGTCACGTCTATCTCCATTAAATACCAGCGTGACATTGTGTAGGCTTATTTCTCTATCTGTGAGTACGACTGTATTTGTTGATAACACGTTGATAAATAATATATTATAAAAAAATTGTAGCTAAATAATTTTAACATGTAATAAAAATAGTTTAAAATATAATCATTACAGTAGTGTCAAACAACCCCAAGTCCCATGCAGGCTACAAAGCAAATTGAAATTAGAAAGAAACAAAAAAAAAAAATCTAGACTATGCTTAAAGGGTTTGGTGATCTTGTAATGACCCTCGTGAGCGTAGGTCTACATATAAATATTATGATTATGTACAACAACAAAAAAGTTAACAGATAAAAATACGTCATTCTTCGATCAAGTGACAGAAGTGAAAAAAAGATCCATATCGTAAAGAGAATCGTATTAGCTAGTGCGTTAAAAATTACCTAGAAATAAAGTTTTTTCAAAGAATGGACGGAATTGTCGTGAATACCAGGATAACAAAAATTCACATCCAAAGTCATATTATAAAAAAAAACTAATTTTTGTTTATTGATTCATTGCAGTATTATGCAAACAAAAAATATCCCTCTCCTCCCCCCCCCCCCCCCCCCCCTTCCCATGCACCAACACCACCACAGCCAAAAAACGAAAGAATTGTTTTTGGATCAATAAAGTTATCTTACCATATTTACCTAACTTTTTAACAGAATCTATTTAATTCAAGGTGCCTGTCAATGGTTGATGAAATCATTCAGAACTACACGACAGCTACATCATATCTAGTCAAAGTGGTCCGCTTCTTTAAAATAAGGGCAAGAACAGATAGATTTAGGAACTCTTTTTTACCACAGTCAATGAGACTTTTTTGAACAGTGTCCAGTCAGCCAGAAATACAATAGCCTGATAATGATACTTTATATTGTGTATGAGAAATGGTATGATAGTGTGCGTGCATGTCTAGTTTTATAAGCTATTTATGTGCTTGAGTACAAATAGTTCTCTTACATTGTTTAAAATATGCCGAAAGACGGAACATCTGTAATCAAGACAAATGTTCATTTGTTTGGATCAATAAACCATTCTTATTAAAAATATTTTGAATCGGATCCAGGAAACATGTGTGATGGGTCAAAGTAATTTTATATTAACAACTATTCTGTTAGTTGGCAGCTAGGCAACTTGTAGGAATTGACCTTTTTAGTTTAGTAGATAGCCCCCTGTATCCTTCTGACCACAGTTAATGTAATTTCTTGCTATTTTCCCTATTTATTTTTATGCAAAATTGTTTCCTTTAGTTTATTAGTAAAATAATTAGTAATATATCTTATCCCATTTAGTTTTCGCCATTAGAAACTTCTTGTTTAGGAAGGCATAGGGATCCGGTGGTTCGGTCCTGCGCGCTTCGAGGCCTAGCGCCATAATATAAGGCCATTTCCCGGTTTAAATTGCTCGTTTTTGAAAGCAGTGACCAGTTGTGGCATTGTAGTGACCAAACGTTTGTGGTCAAGATAACTGTTGAGTATAGCTAATGTTTTATAGTGATTGTTTCAGAACGAAGTGGTGGGACCAAGATATCCGACTCTGGTTGGGACTTAGGTTAAGATTGGAATTGTTTCTGTTGTCTTGCATTTATTCTATTATAATTTGAGAACCACTTTCAATTGAGTTTTTTTTCTATTAGGCCTATGCTTTGTGGACTACCTATTTGGTCCAAAAGGCAAATAAAAGTTTCTTTCTTTGGTTAAACTATAGTTTCTTATTTTATCAACCTCTACTCATTATTGTGTATATTCGTGCTTGTGTTGTAGTGTCTAATAGTCGTCGTGCTGTAGTTAGACATATTTTTAGTTTAGGGAGCTAAAGTCTTAGGCCGTGAAGGCCACTTTGGGTTTTCCATTGCCAAAGTTGCCACAGACCCGGATCCCCTTTTTCCCTTCCCCTTCTCCTTACCTTACACATGTAACAATTTTCGAACGAAATGATTTCTAATGGATGCTTGACTTTTAAAAATATCGCGCCATAAAATCTATATCTAAGCATATGATTCACTGTCGCGACGCTAGTACTTATGAACTATAGGATACGCAATAAAAATGTCTTTTATTCTCTTGGCTCTACAGGAAAATCCCGAAGACTGGCAAAAAAAAAAACTCGTAGAAAAGTAGTCAGACAAGTTTCAAGTTGTAGGTTCAATTTATTTCACAATGTCGGTAAGTGTTTATATTAAGTATTAAGAAATAGTTATGCCGGTATTTAAACTTTAGGTTCGAGTAAAAAATTTCTATATTAGTAGGGTATATCATTAAAACTATAAATTAAAAAAATACGTTGGTCTAAACATATATAAGTATAGGCTAACAACAACAAGAAAATAATAATTATAATAATGCATAATCAGGTTATTACAGTTGGGTTATTATCCTAAATCGGGGTGATGTTTATGGTTTTTCCGAGAATTTCGCAACAGTGTAAATTATCTATCTACCAAAAATCTATCAGGTTAGTGTATTAATCTATGATATTTCTAGCTTGTATCTATCTACTATCCTTTATATATCATCCATCTATCTAATTATATAACTGTCCATCTATCTAATAGTTTCATGGCTTGTTCAGGCAACCATGTAACACGCCCTTACACCAAATAAGTAATTGTAGTTTTTTTTAAATTGTTTCTTGCTAATGGTATAAGTAATGTGCTTCTATCGATGCTGCCTATCTAAGTATTTCAATTAGATTATTGAGTTGTATTTTTTAATCAGAATTTAATGCTTTAAGTATTAATCCTTAATCTAGAATCTATTTAGTTTTTTTTTAAATTTCTTTCTTTCTTGAAGCTTGTATGAGATTTAAATAATGGTTTAAACACTAGTTCTTTATGAATATTCCAAAATGCGTTTTAGCTTCTAAATATTATCTTTGGTTGATTGGCCCAATACAAAAGATGCATATTATGGTATATCATAGTATAGGACTATTTAATGTTTACATTAATGTTTTTGTTATTTTTTTTCAAAAACATTTTTTTAAAAAGTATGATGAATTTAATTGTTTAATTGTTTCCTTTATCAACATGCGGATTTCACGAGTATGTACTTAAAAAAAAAAATACCCATATGCATAGAGCTGATTTATAAACATTTAAAATAGAACAGTTTGTTCATTGCCTTTTAGAAAGTCACAAATCTATTACTGTAAAAAAAATAGAAAGGTTAACAAATGTACGTTTCAAAATACATTTGACAAAAAACAAACAAAAAAAAAACAACCTCAAATATAAATTCTATATACACAGTCTTGGATTAACCATTTAGGGAAAAAAGACTCGTGCTGGGAGCATCAATGGAAAATGGAGGGGGTGGGGGGGGGGCATTACATAGGCCTAAGTACTAGAATTTAGCATTATCCGTGGCCCATGTTTCGCAACTCTGCAAATAGTTCAACTGAACTCTGAACCATGATCCGTTTAAAGGTTACATTACATGACTAAAAAATTCATATAAAAGATTTTGCTATATCTTAACCCTTACAGTCCCGGGCGCGTATATAGCGGAACTGAAGGCAGCATAGATAGAAGTAGGTCGGTACAGGAAGGGTTAAGAAACTGGAGCGACCCTTTTTCAAAGGTAGCATGAGAAAGCACAACAATAACAAAACAATTACTTGTTTTTTGTTTTTATTAGATTACTGTAATTTTTGATAAGTTTTGCAGTAAAAAAAAGTTTAGACCATATTTTTGTATGTTTGTATATTGAGTTACTTATTCATAAAAGTGCGGGATGCTTGTGAATACGTGCACAGTTTTGTACTTTATTTAAAAACCGAATATTTCTTTTTTAAACTATCAATGATTGAAACTTACATCAGATCAACAGTTCTAAATTATTTGTGAAGCCGGCTGGTCTAGCGGTTAGTTCACCGGACTGTCAACCAAAAACCAACTGACAGGTCCCGGGTTCTAGCCCTGCCACCGACCGATCCCTGCCGCCCTGCATGAGTTTTGGGCCCAGTGGACGTAATAATCTTCTATCTAGAAGGAACGTCTGTAAACTTATAAGACATTACTTTTTTTTATCAAAATTGTTTTGCTTCTTAAATTAGATCTAGTAATTATCTGCGACACAGCACAGGCACTGTAGACGGCCAGTCAAAACTGTGACGTAGCAGGCTGAAAACTATGTCTTTGTAAAAACCAAAGTCATTTAGAGTTAAACATAACATGTACATTTAAATAATAGAAACATAACAAAAAAAAGAGAGAATTCCGTTTATAATTATTTGAATTATATAATTAAAACAATACACATGTATAATAACTATGTATCAGTGTCTTTGGCATAGGCGTAGCTACCCGCCTCACACAGAACTCCACCATTTCAAGGCCACTTTATCTTCCGAAACCGGGAATCTGAAAAAAAATTTCTTACAAAATAATAGAATTCTTTATTAAAATATATATGTCTACTTAAAAAAAAAATCTTTGTACATGTTCTGTGTATTTGACTTAATAATAATTTATCATTTATGTCATTTTTTAAGGTTTTCTAAAGTGTGATAATTTTGACTTTCCATAGAAATGTATTTGAACATATGTTGACCTTGTTGTGGTCACTAGAGACTAGTTGTATGTTTTAGTGCAGTGGTTCATTACACTTAATTCTTGAGACATTTTGCCTTTGATAAATTATTACAAACAAAAAGACTGTAACATTTAGAATATTTTTAGAGAATTTTATTTTCTACTCTTTAACACTGACAGTTTCATAAAGTATTAACTTTTCAATAGTTTAAAGTGAATTTGGGTGCCAGTTCGGAAATAGGCTATTAATGCGCACCCCCCCCCCCTGTTTTTGTTATGAAAAATCTTTTTAACGTCCACTACCACTGGCCCTCACCACACTTACATAGGCTTCTTACGCCTATTACCCCTCTCAAGGCATAGGCCACCAACAAGGGCTCTCCAGTCATTCCGGGCCTTAAGGAGTCTTTCCAACTGTCTCTAGGAGTGACCTGTTTTCTTGACGTAGGCATGCAGGTCACGGGTGTCAGCTGTTACGAGGTCGACCTCTCTTACCCTTTTCTTGGGGGGTTCCATGATAAGGACTGTCTGTTGATGTTAGAAGTCGGTTTTCCGAGGGTGTGCCCCAACCATATCCATCGGTTTTTGCATGATCTCCAGATCCGGCTGCTTGTTGACCTGTGCGATTCACACAAAAACCCAACACACACACATCTAGCATTATTTGCTCCCCAAACCCCCGCTTTATACTATTTGCCACCTCTCCCTTTTTTTATCCTACCAATATTTGTTAGTGTGTGCCGACCCCAACCTTGCATCGCCAGCCAGGCTACGCCATTGATGTTTAGAGATGAAAAACCAATGAGGAACTACATCCACATGATCCATGTCCACAAAACTAACCCAAAAAATAAAATATAAATAAAAAAATAACCACAAGGATGACAGACTTTTCGGATTTGGAAAAAAAGTGTGAGAAAAGGGAGGGGGGGGGGGGGGTGAGAGGTACCTTTGCTACTAACTATGAAATTTATATTTGTTTTGATCACAATATTTATTGAATTCATTTTTTCCTGTTTCATTTACAGGCACAAACCTAAACAAGTTTTTTGCTTTTCTTACCTATTTCGGTAAACATGGGCAAATTTATATTCCAACGTTTCTCAAAACTTCGAGCCAGTTTGTCTAAAAGACGTAGAGGCAAATACTCTCCCATAACACACAACATTAAAAGGCAGCACAGCGAAGATACTGACGAAGATGGCAACAACTCGCTTCACATTGCTGCCAGAGATGGAAAATACGATAGGGTCAAGTTCTTTCTGGAATATGTTCTGGACATACACGCACAGAACAAAGATGGTGACGATGCCCTCATGCTGGCTACAAAACACGGACACAAGAAAATTGTAAAGAAACTCCTGGCTTCCGGCGCCGATGTCTCCGTAAGGAATAAACGTGGTGAGAATGCCTATGAACTGGCCAAGATAAACCAACGATCCGACATAGCTAGAATAATTGCAGTGTACACCAGTAATCAGAGGTGCAGTGGCAGCTCTATAAATAGATTTGCTCGACATGAAAGGTACGTAGCGATAAGGGAAGAACAACGCGGTAACAACAGAAACCTGACTGGTGATGTTGCTGATCCAGAGATTAAACATGCTCAAGATAGTCTTAATAGTTTTCTTGATGAAAGCAATCGCATAGATGCATTTTTACCCGAAACTTTACAACTCAGTGAGAGTCAAGAATTTCAAGGTGCATCTTCACAGTCATCGAATACCTTACAATTCAGAGAGAGTCTAAAAGCTAAAGATAAATCTTTAATATTTCCCAATGTCTTACAAAACACAGAAGTTTGTAAAGTTATAGATGCGTCACGTCACAAAGAATGTCTATGTAAGCAAGATTCGACAAGTAGTGCAGAGTTTATAGAAACTAGAGTTTGTATCAGCAGAAAACCCAGTCGAAAAAATGATGCTGACGATAAAGAAGTACACGACAAACGCCACAGAAATATTCTAAGATCCCAAGATATACATTCGTTGCCAACTGAAAATAAACTATGGAAAATAATTTCTATTAGGCCAAGTGACACTAAACAACCCTCTCATTTTTATGACATTAACCCTGAATTTACTACTGTACCATCTCCTCACACCAACAGCACAGGTAAATTCTCTCTTACGGGCGATACAACCCGCCAGTCCCAACCTGATCCAGAACCACAACCACAACATGCTCCACACAAAGATGAAGAGAGCTATTCTGGAGCCGGCATTAACTCAACAGAAGCAGTGAAGCGTCTCAGTCAAGCGTGCCAAACGGACCCTACGCTTCCTGGAATGCAAGAATATTCCACACCTGACTTTCAACCAACGAAGAGGCGCATTACTCGATCTAAGAGTCAAACGAGCTCGATAACGTTAAATTTTATCAACTTTGATAAAATTGAACCTAAAAATCCCTCTACAGGTAATTATTATATTAGTTATCGAAAGATCTTTTCTTATTACTATTCTAATTATACCTATTTATGTTCAGGGGTGGTATGTCTTTTTAAGGGTTCAAACTGTCAATCAAAAACCACCATTCCGCATACTTTCAAGTTTAATGGGATATGCGCTCAGCATAGTTCACAGTTTATCAAAGCCTATACGTTTTAATGTACTCGTCTCCGTAAAGACTGACACCTGTCTAATTATGCGTAAAAAAAAAAGTATTTTTAGCGTATTTGAGATTTGTACATATTGATACAGTTGTTACACAATATTTGAGCTTCAAAACCCTGATATAACACATACAAACATGCATGTTTAGTTCATTTCAGAGCACAGTTTTCTTTCTTTTTGCGTTTTTTCTCATGTTTGTATTTTTCTTATTTTTTTCCGGTTATTTTGCTACTCCTCTGTAACTAATCATCGCATAAGGTTAAAACTTGGCAGTTTTCTTTATCACTAAGTTTTCTTAAATCCATGCATGAAAAGTTTTTTTATTTTAAAATTTGTATGTGTCAATATGCAAATTTCTATGCTGTTTTAGTAGAAAATTCATATTTTTTAAACTAATAAAGCTATCATCATAATCATGCATGAAAAGATCGATAATATACATTCAAAGCAATAACAGAAAACATAATTGAATTATCTTCTTTGTAAAAAAGTTATAAGAACTTTTATAAAACTGTTTGTCGGCCATTTTTAAGGTTGCTATGGCAAAAAAAAAAATAAGAATTTTTTTTTTTTCACCCCTAGTATACATAAAACACATAGCTGAATATGATAGGGTAATTTAAAATTGTCAGGTATACGAAATAGAAATAATAATTCTAGACAAGTGTCCAACCTTGTGTTTAATGTAGATTAAAAGCTTATATATTCTGGATGAAAACCCTAATGCTCAAAGACTAAAACTACTTTTTTTTTTCAAGAGATTAATTCCCTATTGATGTGCGTCCACACACCACGTTGGAATGCTTGTAAGCTTGCTTCCATTTTCTGGTCACATCCAGGCCTATAATTGACATTAAAAAAAATAGAACTGTCCTTGTTGTCATACAGTTGTCAGAGAAGAGCAAAGTGATAGTTATTTACTCATTTCATATTAATACTTCCATTTTGTTCAATTGTCACTAAAACTGTTTTGAGCATGTTCTTCGCCATCTTATTGTAAGTCTCTTTTATGGTTCTAAGATCCCAAGATATACATTCGTTGCCAACTGAATGTTGAATGTAACTGAATGTAATTCGACTGACGGTCCGAAGGTTCTGGGTTCGAATCCTAGTGCAGGCTAGGCTTTTTTCCCTGGACTTAGGGGGCCCCTGTCTCTACCCAGCTCTGATGGGTACCTGACAATAGTTAGGGTAAAGTAAAGGCGGCTAGGCATTGTGCTGGTCACACATCTCCTCGTATGCCCTGGCCACAGAAACTGGTGAACGCTGCTTCACCAGCTCTGTGATCAGTTTGGTCCGTAGGGTACTTTACTTTACTTACTTTACTCTTTCATGTGGCGTATAATAATTAAAAGAACGAGCCTATTACGTCTTTAGTTTATAGAAACTCTTGGATATACTATAAATCTAACACTGCATCCAACACATCGGCTAGCTCTCTCTAACTCAGGGTGCGTAACAAAATGAATATAACAATCAAGATCTAGTAGAACAACTTGAAACTTTAATGCATAACTTATTTACAGATATGTCTATACTCTTCTGTACTAGGTGCCACACATTCACTAGACTAATATCAATCTTTACTAATATGCATCATACTTCAACAAGAGACCAGCCTAATCTACAACAGCCCATAAAAATTATGACGTAGGTTGACGTTCCCCCAAAACAACCTACGTCATAATTTTTATGTTCATAATGTGCAGTCTTTTGCGCACCAATATTTATCAGCTGCACATTTACGCTACAGAACCTTTTTTTTACTTCTGTATTACATTTAATTCATACACTTAACGCAGTTTAAAACCATCACATATAATTCAGCACAAATTCCATCACTTCCAATTGCAATACATTTTTCTCGAGAATCTTCTTATTATTTTCGAAACATGATCTTTACTGGATTAGACAGACTACTTACTTTTTTTCTTTCTCTTTTAACAAAACACATGGTAATCATTCGTTTCTCCGTCATTTTGACGGGCATTACCACTAGTTATTTCATAAAATAGGACACTAAAACAGTGTGAGTTAAAAGTCAAATTTATGTACCACGTTAAGGTGGTGTACCAGGCCTTTATACTTGATTATTAAGTGCTCATTGTAAATTATTGTTTTTATACATTGTAATTTTAATAGTTAAACAAATGAAATTGAAAATTCTTATTAATATTTTCGTTTTTGTTTTGTTTTAGTAAAATGAATTATTTTTTGTTAAACACTTTTTGCTAACAAGAGTCAATTTAATTAAAACGAATTTTTAATAAATAGATATACTAAGCTTTATGCATATATATATAAATCAATTTTAAAAGTTTGCTAATATTTATATTATAATACAATTTCAGTCGGCACAGATTTCAATCAAGCGAAAATGTCAATCAAGTCATGCCCTGATCTAACGTATGTATCTCATAACTTTTGTTTATATATATAGTGTTTGTTTGTGTAACATGGTGAATTAATAATTGTTAATAATCCAGGACGCAGAGCCCATATACGTATATAATAATTATATAATAATTCCCACGTTCCTACATATCCCGTAGTATGTAATTTGTAATAAGTGCATTGGAAAGGGGGACGCTATCTGGGTTAGACTGTGTCTTAGATTGTTGGCTAGAGCAAGGGTCAACACCCACGGCACGCGTGCCAAACTTGGCACGCAGAGCGATCTTTAATTGCACGTGGAAAGACCCTCAAAAAGTAAATTCAGGCCTCTTCTATGAGAAATTGATCAATGATCCGAGCTGTATGACTTTTAAGCTGTTTGGCACGCTGGATAAATTAGATATCTTACTTGAGCACGCTATTATCAAAAGGTTGCCGACCCCTGGTGTAGAGGCAATGGCCGCTGATGCGTTTTCAATTTCTAGGTTGATGCGTCAAACAATATTTATTTCTTGAGTTCGTGGCTCCTTAAATAAGACAATAAATTATTCTTCACTGATAACATAATTTAAATTCACACATAACACCACTAGACGCTTACCATTCAATAAATCCTGAAAATGTAGATACTATTTTTGGAGTTTTATTTCACTGAAAATAAATCTGTTACTGCGAGCTTGTGTAGATAGATATATATATTAAGCAATCAAGCTGACTCATTTAAAGTTGGAGCACAAAATAAATATAATCCACAGGAAACATGAATCGAAATCTTTCTCCAACATAATTAATGCGAGTCTTCTGTCCTCATATCGTTTTGCAAACCGACTGTATTAATGATCAAAATGGACTGTCTGATGTTTGAGTTATTTAGACAAGGGGAAAACTATCTATTTAAAAATGTTTATCAGCGATTGGCTTAGGGTTTGTTAGTCAGATTAAAACTAATAGTCTATTGCAGGGGTCGGCAACCTTTTGATAAAAGCGCGCCAAAGTATGATTTCAAATTCACTCAGCGTGCCAAGGGCCTAAAAGTCATCCTGTTATTTTTCTTACAGTAGAGAATTGAATTGCATTTTTGCGGGTTTTCCGCGTGCCATTGAAAATCGCTCTGCGTGCCAAGTTTGGCACGCGTGCCGTAGGTTGCCGACCCCTGGTCTCTTGGATAAGCTATGTGAGGAGTGGTAGGGGGAGGGGTTAGAAAGAGAGACGATGTCTGGCGCCCGATTTCAAACAAAGAGTGTAGTTGACAAGATTGAACGAGAGAGACGAGCAACTCTCGATGAGAATCGAGGGATTCCGATTTTGGGGGTGGGGGGGTGGGGGAGGTAGGAGGTGCCTACGTTTATCAGAGGCAGTTAAGTTCCATTGACCAACACGATAGTAAAGCTGTGGTCTCTAGCATCGCCATAGGGCATTATATAACTCGTGGAAGTGGCTGATGAAGTCAGGTGGTTGGGGAGGGGGAGGGAAGCGCGTGGGGAGTGGACCGTGAGAAGGTTTCCTTTAACGCAGTACAAACATAGACCATCGTTTGACTGTTTGAGAAAAATAACCACACTCACATGGATAAATACATAAGCAAAATATAGAATGGTAATAATATCATTCATAGTAATAATGGCTATTAATGAGAACATTACATACTAATGACATTCACTCCCACTGTCTTTCTCGCCTGTAAGTGCCAGTTAAGTATATGGATTAGTACTCAAGAAATACTCATTAGAGTATGTATAATTACGACTTCAAATATTTTTTTTTCAATTATACACTTCACTATCAACACACAACGAAACAAAAAGAAATTATCTTAAACAAAACACGATAAACACGTTTTATCAAATATTATTTTAGTCGGCAGTGTCATAATGTGTCAAAAGTTCCTACAGTCACAACATAATTAATATTTCAAAAAGTTCTTCGGAAAGGTTCGGTCCAACGTTTCTGCTTTAGTGTAGCCAATTATATTAAAAATACCTGTCCATGTTATGGTTCAACCATTTGTCTGTCCCAGAATCCCATTAAAAACATGCAACACTAAAGAAGTCATAGGCTTGATTAAAAAAAAAAGGTTTAAAAAGATTAAATGTCCGCATTTTATGAATGTCTAAATCACCGCTCTAAAATTGAATTATTCAAATTATACATTTTGTTTTTTTGTGTCCTTTTTAATATTTGACAATTCTATTAATGTGTACATTCAAATCACGAGTAAATTATTATTATTTTTTGTTGTTGTTGTTTACCTTGTCATTCACAGGATTAACTATAAGCCTTCTTTTAAGAATAAACATTACAATGTCGAAGCAACTAATGTAGCGTTAGAAAGAGGCACTCTGAACTATGGTGTCCAGCAAGAGACCGACACTGCAAGTGAGGACATGTCATTGGATTCTACGAATTCTTTTTTCAGCGTTTTGTAACGAATTCAACCAAAAATTAAGCCATGAAATAGTTTTGTTTTTCAAATGTAATTAATGTTGTAAATACATAATTTATTATAGATAATACGGTAGATATTTATGCAGATGTTGATGTAGATATTAATGCAGAAACTTTATTAGCCTACAATGCTGTTTTTGAGAAAGTATTTTCTTATGATAATGTATTACGTCTATGATGATAAAATATTTGTTATAATAAAGTATTATGTCAATGATGAAAAAAAAATTTCTTATGATAATGTATTAAGTATATGATGAAAAAAAAGAAAGATTTCTTATGATAATGTTTAAAATCTATGTAAAATTAAAATAAAATAAATAAATCCCCAGATAATGTATATATTTTAATTTTCAGTTATAAAAATATTTATTCTGTTATATTGTATAGATCTAAAATCTAAAGTATACACTGAATAAAGAAAAGAAATCTTATGATATTTTCATAAACTCACTGGTAGATAGCATGTTGATGCATTACGGTATAAAAAGAGTGGCTATGACAGAGATAATTATACAACTCCAACTAAACAATTGTAGTGGCATGATGGCCGAGCGGCAGCACGTCAGGCTGTCGTACCGAAGGTCCTGGGTTCGAATTCTGGTGAAGACCAGATTTAAGTGGGTACCTGACCTAAGTTGGGATAAAGAAAAGGCGGCTGTGCATAGTGCTGGCCACACAATCATCTAGTATACCACTGCCACGGAAACTGGCGAACGCTGCTTCGCCGGCCTTATGGATCAATTTTGTCCGACGAGTATTTCAGTTTACATTGTCTAAAATTTATTATTTGGTTGTCGAGATATAGATATCTAGATCTAGCATTGATACATTGATTTATATATTATTATGATCTCAGCTTCAAAGAGATACATACTCACTTGCATAGAGAGTCTTAATTATTTTTTTGTTTCCTTTAGGAGGCGCGTCGGAAGTTAACTCGTTGTCCCTCCTTTGGGCCTTCTATGCTTGTTTTGTTTTTAAAGAGCCAGGGCTCTGGGGGTGGGGGGTGATCGATCATAGCCTAAAGACCGAGAAGCGATCGTCAACTTGCTTTATATTTCGAAACGTTAATGTAGTAATTGATACGTAGTAATCATACACACTGGGTAGTTATTGTAGTGTTTAAAAGTATACATATATTTTTTAGTCATATAATATTCATAGAATTTTCAACTATTTTTTTTTACAGTTGGATAATTTTAAAGTTATAATTTGTAAGCCATTTATTATTTTTATAAAGAAAAATATGAAACATATTAGAAATATTAGCGCAAAGAAAACGGTTTAATTATCTCCCTTTTATTAAAATAAAGTTTCCCAATTTGATTCTATCATGATAGTGATGTTTAAAAAAAGTAATGTTTTTCTAATATTACTTTTTAATAATTATTTCTTTAAACAAATTTAGGATTTTGATGCACATTTGTGTGTGTTTAAAATTCAACTTTAAAATTGTCATTATCCCGCCCCTTAAAAAAAGATTCACATCTAAGGTGGTTGTAGTTGGATAAATCCAGTCAGGCTTGGTGTGGTGTGAAAACAGGAGTCAATGAATGTGAAAGTCTAGCCTTTGTTTATAAAACTCCACTTTGATTGCATCACTGTACTTCTGAATAAAGGCCATCTATCTATCTTAATGTATGCCATACATTAGGGAAGTAGGTAAGTGTAGTTAAGTGTTTTGAAATTGAATTCTCGGCAAGATATGTCCAGTTTCAATTGCAAATCCATTCCAGTGGTCTAACAGTTCAAGTGCTGTCTGACAGTCTGAACCCGTCTTTGTAAATGCAAGTTATAT
The DNA here is from genome assembly GCA_949126835.1 of Anisus vortex. NCBI lineage: Eukaryota > Metazoa > Mollusca > Gastropoda > Planorbidae > Anisus > Anisus vortex. The sequence goes on along the minus strand of OX421504.1, from coordinate 8,676,569 downwards.
TCGCTGCCATTCAGAAACATCTGGTCATTCAGGGCACTACTGTACCCATGGGCCTCAAAGCGGCGTAGTGTGTAAACCGCCAGTAATTTTCTTTGAAAACACCGGCGGGCTAACGCATGGGGGGCAGCCCCCGCAGCATGTCCGAGATCCATCGCACTGCCGAGAGGCCACGGGGTCTCGGTGGGGAGGAAGCAATGGATGCTGCAACCCCGTCTCACGACCCACCCGGTGCCTGGATGCCTGTGCCTATAGTACAGGATTTGTGCTACCGGGTGACAATGCAGATATACGGGAGAGCCACCACGATAATGATCCTTAGGGGAAGCGCAGTGAACGGTCGCTGGCCTGCGGAATCCTTCCCTTTTACATGGCACGCCACGCCTTCGACGTGCCGTGGGGTGGCTGGATCCCGGACAGAGTTTTAAATAACTCACTTCTATTGCGTTACGCCCCGGCTCTAGAGCTTCGGCTCGTCCGGGTTTTGAGACTTTTTACAAGGTCATTCAGGCACCAGGGTGGGGTTGTCTCCCATGCGATCGCCCTGTGGTACAAAACGTTCTCTTAAGGAGGTAGGTGACACGTCTATCTGTATCACTTAGTGCTAGCGTGACATTGTGTAGGCCTATCTCTCTCTCTCTCTCTCTCTCTCTCTGTGTTAATTCTTGCATGCATAAATGTTTCACCAATAACTCATATTGACACTTGGTAGCTAAATAATAGTATCATATCATATCAATCATCAATATATATAATTACGGTGAGTTTGTTTATTTATATTATTTATATATTTATATATATGTTTGTCCTCTATAGGCGCATAAGCCGTTTGACTAATACGGCCAAAAGTCAAATGTATAAATTGGAAACGTCCCCCAATATAGAATTTTATTTTATGACTTATAATCATGAATGAGTTAATTTTATAAATTAAAAAAAAGTATATCCAGCTATACAAATAAATATAACCGTACATAGCAAATGGTCGTTTCCGTTCATTTACTATATTGAACGCGAGTTTCACTCTGTTGAACGCGAGGTTCTTTTCGGGTTTTCCCAATTCTGCTGTTGTTTTTTAATGTGGCGAGACCTTTTTTAAAAGTTACGAACCGCAATTTGGCTTGGAGAGTTTCAATGGTTTACTTTAAAAAAAAGACTAGCGTATGACGTACTGTCTATCAAAGTATTTCGTTTTTCATTATAGAGCGTTCTTAGTGGGCGTGGCTTAGGTTTTTAGTGACGTATTTGTGTAAATAAAGAAGCCACTTGAGGTACAAATGTAACGTGGTGAAAGTGGTGAAGTACTTCTTTATCATGCAAAATTCACATCTAAATATTGGCTATCCTACTAAAAAATAAGGAGGTAAATAGTAGTAATGTAGATTAATTGATTAATGTGATTAGGCTAGGGCCGGCTAGAACTATTTACACTTTCAATCTCACTTTATAGGCCTACACTTTTAATGTTTCGTAGGCTAGGCTACGATGTCAAGTGATAGTGTTGGGTGAATAGGCTATCTAGTCAAGTCACTATTAGGCTCACATCGTCTATGATCTATGTCTATCGTCGGCATCCGTCCGTCTCCAAGAGACGATGGTGTAGCTTCACGGCAAAGGTGACCAGCTGCACCACCGAGAATGGCTGTGGAGGCCAACTCGGGAATGGCAATCCCTGCCGCACTTCAGGCATTTGAAGGTGGATGGCTGTTGTAAAGGAACCTTCCGCCTCGCTCTTTTCTGGATGGCAGCTTCCATGCGCCCAGTTTCTACGCGGGATGTGCCAAGCCTGACTGCGAGCCTCCAGGTTGGTCGGTCAGAAGCTTGGCATTCCCATGTGTCAAGGTCAATTGAGCTCTCGTTCAGGTCTCTTTTGCAAAGGTCCTTGAATCGCAGTTTTGGGCGCCCTATCTTCCGGTGGCCATCGACCAGTTCTCCATAGAGGAGGTCTTTAGGAATGCGACCTGCATTCATCCTTTTCACATGGCCGAGCCACCTGAGGCGTTTCTCACTGAGCACAGCGCGAAGGCTGCTCATGTTGGCTCTCTCCAGCACCTCTGTGTTGGAGACCCTATCCTGCCACTTGATCTGCAGTATTCTCCGTAGGCACCTCATATGGAAGCTGTTGAGTTTCTTCTCGTGCCTCGCGTAGGTGGTCCATGACTCACAGCCATACAGGAGAGTGCTGAGTACGCAGGCGTGGTAGACGCGCAGTCTGGTCCTCTCGGTGAGGCTGGAGTTGTCCCACACTCGCTGTTTTAGTTGGGCCATGACTGTGGCTGCCCTGGCGATCCTGCTGTTGATCTCCAAGTCGATGGACTGTGAACTCGAGATAATGGACCCGAGGTATGTGAAGTTCTCGACAACCTCCAAGGTTCTATGTCTATGATAATAATAAAATAGCCTATTTTATTTAACATACATAATACAGCTTAAATCTAAATAAGACTTAAAACACAACACATCATTTAAAAAAAGCTCGAGCCTATATGAAACTTTATTAATACAGCGGCCATATTTACTTGTACACCATTACTCAAAGTAAAGACAAATCACGTGCTTTTTCTCACGGGATTGCAAACGCCCTATTGATGTTTGCATTATCCTTTTAAGTAAAAGTAACCAAATGTTTTAATTATTTAATGGATTTACGTCGCTCTATTCAGAATAGCCCTTAATAGGCGACTTTATACACTCTATAAATTAAATGATACGAATTATAAAAAAAACAAGTTAGGCCTATAAACGATTACTTTCAAATACCGGGTACCATAAGCTTGACAGCAACAATATCAAATAAAAACTAAATACCGAAAGAAACAATACTGTTTTATTGATACAACAAGCAAGAACAAAAATTTAATACCGAAAAAAAATCGTTCTCACTTTAGTTTTTATTGTATTGATATATTATTTTCTACGTAGACTATACGTTTTTTAAAATATTATTTATCTTTTTATTGTTTAGTATTTGTGTTTTATTTTCCTTTTAGATAGTATATTATCCTTAATTTAATAATTTAATATTATTAATAACAATTCAACACAACTGTTCGCTACGTTTTAGTACGAGAAGTTTGACAGCAACACATATGCCAGGGTCAGGGCGACCGAATTAAAAAGTCTCTTAGTAAACCCGGACGTGCTATTTGGCTTTTGTGTCCATGGCGTAACCTTTACGATTGAGTGAACTCTGTACGGGCTCCAGCCGTGTCGTGTAACAGGGAAGGTTTCCGCAGGCCAGCGACCGTTCACTGCGGTTCCCCTAAGGATCAATATTGTGGTGGCTCGCCCGTATACCTGCACTGTCACCCGGTAGCGCAAATCCTATACTATAAATACAGGCTTCCAGGCACCGGGTATGTTCTCAACGTCCATTGCTTCCTCCCCACCGAGACCCCGTGGCCTCTCGGCAGTGCAATGGATTTCGGACCCGCTGCGGGCGCTGTCCCCCACGCGTTCGCCCGCCGGTGTATTCTTAATGTGAATGTATCGGCGGCTTACACACTACGCCAGTCTTTGAGGCCCTTGGGTGCAGTAGTGGTTCAGGGCGATATGAAACAGGTAAAGAGAACAAAAACTAAATACCGAAAAGAAACATTCTCATTCCAGTTTTTATTGTATATATATATATATTATTATATATTTTATTGTATATTTTTTCTTTCTCTCTTATCAAAACACATTGTAGTCATTCGTTTCTCCGTCATGTTGACGGGCATAACCACTAGTATATATATAAATCTCAAAAGGTGTAGGTATGTATGTATGTATGTATGTATGTGGGTGGATATGTACATGTCGCATAATCTTTTTTAATTCTGGACAGATTGACGTACAATTGCTACAAATATTCTTTGCGTTACTGCGGTGGACACTGTCAAGGTTTAAAAAAATTAAATGACCGCAGTGGTCAGTGTGGTCCAAAAACGCGAAAAAAAAACAAATTTTGGTTTCACTTTGAATATGCCGGTTTAACTTTTTATAGTTTTTTGTCACAAAGCTAGAGAAAAAAAATATGCGATGAGATTATTTTTATGACGTCATCAAACTTTGTGCAGCAAAAGTGTGCTGGCTTTTTTTTAAAATGATGTCATCAAACTTTGCGTATAAAGGGAAAAAAAAATCATTTGCGTTAAATTTACTTTGTTTTCACGTTTCAATTCGTTTGTAGCGGGCGTATAAAAGTTATAAATTTTCTAGAGGGCAATGTTTCAAGTTTCAATTTCTTTGTAGCGGGCGTATACGATTTAAAAGCTTTGTAGAGGGCAATGTTTCAAGTTTCAATTCGTTTGTAGTGGGCGTATGGGAATTTCAATTCGTTTGTAGCGGGCAATATTTCACGTTTCAATTCGTTTGTAGCGGGCGTATACGAATTATAAACTTTGTAGAGGGCAATGTTTCACGTTTCAATTCGTTTGTAGCGGGCGTATACAAATTAAAAGCTTTGTAGAGAGCAATGTTTCAAGTTTCAATTCGTTTGTAGTGGTCGTATATGAATTATAATCTTTGTAGAGGACAATGTTTAAAATTTGCGAATGAACTTTGTGAATGAACAGAACAAAATTTCATTCACATTTAAATTTTTGACGCATACATCTGATAACGGGCAAGGTTTAAATGGCCGTATATATTAACTTTTTAACATGCAATCTCATTATAACTCCATTGATATAGTGTATGTAAAAGATCATTATGCGATTACAATGGACACAATTTGACAAACAAAAAAAGTGTTTCTTCTTTGTTTCTTATGGGTTTCATTTGTTATTGTTTTACATGTTGAAAATAAAATTTAATTCTAAGTTTGCTTCCAAAGCAACAATAAATAAATAAATAGCAAATAACAAAAAAACAAAACAACAACAATGGTCTGCGACTTAATGTTTGTCGTAAAAAAATATAGCAAACAATCATTTTTAAATTAAATGTACTGTCGAAATGACATGTGAGTTCTGTTTTACAGAAAGAGTTTAATTACCCAATAAACTCACACCATTAGATCACAGTGGTCATCCTTTGAGAAAAAAAAAATTGATTCTTATTTGTTTTTCAACACAAAGCCCGTTCGAAGAATCGGGCATACACCTGCTAGTACATAAATAAATCTCAAAAAGGTGTATGTATGTACATGTCGCATAATCTTTTTAAATACTGGACAGATTAACATGAAACTTGCTACAAATATTCTTTGTTTTACAGCGGTGGACACTGTCAAGGTTTTAATTTTTTTTTAAGCGACCGCAGTGGTCAGTTTGGTAAAAAAAAAAAACGCGAATAAACAGACAAGTTAGGTTTCAAATTCAAATTTCCGGTGCAACTTTTTTATCATTCTTCGATCGATCGCGCTAAAAATAAATGAGGAAAAAAAAGGTGCTGCGAGGTTGCGCAGAAATAGTTGGCTCCCTTTTTTTTTATAAACATTGTAGGGATGTTAATTTAGTTGTTTTTTTTTAAAACCGATTTTCAGTTGTAGAATTCCTATTTAAAACTGATTTTCCGTTGTAGAATTCCGATTTAAAACCGATTTTCAGTTGTAGAGTTCCGATTTAAAACCGGATTTCGGTTTACCACCCCAACCCCCCCCCCCCCCTCAATGAGACCCTTCCTTATTGTGTTTCTTTTGTTATTATGTATGAATAAAAAAAGTAAATTTCCCGTCGGACCGAATCGCCCATAGGGCAGGGAAGCAGCGTTCACCAGTTTCTGTGGCCACGGCATACTAGGCGATGTGTGGCCAGTACAATGCCCAGCCGCCTTTACTTCACTTCAACTAATGTCAGGTACCCGTCAAAGCTGGCTAGACTCAGGGACACCCTCGAGTCCCGGGGAAAAAAAAAATCCTAGCCTTCACCAGGATTCGAACCCAGGACCTTCGGTACGCCAGCCGAGCGCGCTGCCGCTCAGCCACCGTGTGTATGTATAGGTGAAGAATAAAGAAATTTTTCTTTATCAATGTGACCGACCGAGCGATAAAAAAAAAAACGCATTCGTAAACTAGCGAGTTATGTTAAATGTTAATTGGAATCACACACACAATAACACACACATAAAAGAGCGCTACAGAAAATCGATCACCCTGTTTGTCTGTTCGATACTTTCAGCGTCTGTGGGAAAGCCCAGTTTTAGCTTCTCAATTTAAGGACGTTGATCAAAATGAATTGTGCTGCAGACTCGTGTTAATGGTAACTTAACATCTGCGTTTGTTGTTGTCTGTGTATCGCAAACAATATTCAGGATTTGAAAAACAAAAATAGGCCTAGACTATGAGCTGCATTTAACAAACTAGACATATAGTGTTTCCATTGCATTTTATGTTAAGGAATTATTTTGTGCGAATGAAATATAGATTTAGATCAATACTAGTTGTAAAATATTTCTTCGTGAAAAAAACAACTCCTGGGACGCCATATTTGAATTATCTCCCCCTAAACTTCCAACAAAATCGAAAATTGGTTTTACGTTTGGAAATCGATTATTGGTTTTAAAGCCGAAAACCGGAAATCCATTTGACATCCCTATTAAATATAAAAGAAGTTTTCAGATAACAAATCAGTCTTCGATCTAGTGACAGAAGGGAAACAAATCCATACCGTAGAGCAGGGGTCCTCAAACTTTTGATAATAATGTGCCCAAGTAGGATTTTTAATTCATTCAGCGTGCCAAATGCCTAAAATGTATCTTGTTCTAGCACTCAATTTCTTGTAGAAAATACTTTAATTAACATTTTGGAGGTCTTCCGCGTGCCATATGAAAATCGCTATGCGTGCCAAGTCTGGCACACCTGGCGAACGTTGCCGAACCCTGCCGAAGAGAATCTTATTGGCTTGTGCTTTAAATTTTACCTAGAAAGAAAGCACATATAGAATGAATGGCATGGTCAGGAAAACGGTAACGATTTTCTAATTAAAATGACTTCTAATAGATGCAGAAGATTGGGGGGGGGGGAATCAATTTTATGAGTAAAAATGTGAAACATAGCGACCATAAAACTTTATATCATTGTTATGTTTCAATATTACTGCTTTTTCAATCTATTTCGGTACCTGCCTTTCACTCTTAAAAATATCACTCCCCCCCCCCCCCTTTTCTTTTCCCCACAATAAAAAATTCTATAATTGTCTTTCGTTAACTGTCGCGAAGCTAGTTTTTGAAGACGGCAGGAAAGGCTATATATATATATATATAAAAGTTCTTTTCTTCTCGAGCACTTAGCGTGGCTTTTGTTTTTTTAGGGAATACCCGAAGACTTGCAATGACTCGTAGAAAAGTTGTCAGGCAGGTTCTAAGTTGCTGTAGGTTCCAGTTATTTCACCATGTCGGTAAGTGTTTTCTATTACCAAACAGTTATGCGAGCATTTAACACTTGGTTCGATTTAAATTTTCTATGTTATTAAGCTGTGTCATTAAAACTAAAAGAAAACGTTGAGCTAAACTTATTAAGTAAAACAACAAAAATAATAATAATAAAAATTCATAAACATATTATTACATTTGAGTTCTTATCCTAAAGCGGGGTGATGTTTATGGTTTTACGAGAATCTCGTAATAATGTACACCATCTATCTATCTATCTATCTATCTATCTATCTATCTATCTATCTATCTATCTATCTATCTATCTATCTATCTATCTATCTATCTATCTATCTATCTATCTATCTATCTATCTATCTATCTATCTATCTATCTATCTATCTATCTATCTATCTATCTATTTATCTATCTATCTATCTATCTATCTATCTATCTATCTATCTATCTATCTATCTATCTATCTATCTATCTATCTATCTTTCTATTTATATTTCTATCTATCTATCTATCTATCTATCTATCTATCTATCTATCTATCTATCTATCTATCTATATATCTATCTATCTATCTATCTATCTATATATCTATCTATCTATATATCTATCTATCTATCTATCTATCTATCTATCTATCTATCTATCTATCTATCTATCTATCTATCTATCTATCTATCTATTTATCTATCTATCTATCTATCTATCTATCTATCTATCTATCTATCTATCTATCTATCTATCTATCTATCTATCTTTCTATTTATATTTCTATCTATCTATCTATCTATCTATCTATCTATTTATCTTTCTATTTATCTTTCTATCTATCTATCTATCTATCTATCTATCTATCTATCTATCTATCTATCTATCTATCTATCTATGTATCTATTTATCTATCTATCTATCTATCTATCTATCTATCTATCTATCTATCTATCCATCCATCCATCTATCTATCTATTTATCTATCTTTCTATCTATCTATCTATCTATTATCTATCTATATATCATCTTTCTATCTTCAATCTATATTATAGCTATCTATAATTTATCATCCATCTATCTATTTATCATCTATTTGTCGATCGGTTATTATCTATCAATCAAATTATCATCTGTCTGTCTCTCAATTAATCAATCAATCAATATATCTATCAATCTATAAATACATTTCTCTATCGATTTATCTAATGGTCTCATTGCTTGTTCAGGTGATCAAATTATGCCCGTACGCATTTCGAGTAATTATTTATATTTTAATTTCGTCTTTACTAATGGAATAATTAACGTACTTTTATTGATACTTTCTTTCTGATTATTTTTAGTCTAAATTTGAATTTAATGTTCAAAATATTAATCACTAATCTAGAATTATTATTTGTTAATTTATTTCTTGAAGCGTTGAATAATTTACGATATTTAACAAAAGGGTGTTACACTAGTTCCTTTTAAATATTCTAATTGTGTCCTAGTTTCTGTATAATATTATTTTTAGTTGATGGGCCCAAGGCGGAAGTTGCATAATTCCAGTGGCGGTCTAATAAATGTTAATTAGCGTTATATTTATAAACAGTCTAATGAATGTTTTGTTTCTTTTTTATTTTATTCCTTTAACAACATGTGAATTTCATGATAGGCCTATCATGTCGTTTATTATTAACCCTATGTACATTTATAGGTGCCGATTTATAACAAGTAATAATAATAATAGTGTGTTCAGTGCATATTAGAAAGTCTCGAATCTGTTGGCGTAGAAAAAGATAACTGCTAACTAATTTACGCTTTAAGATGTCTTGGACAAAATGAATCTCAAATGTAAATTCAATTTACGCAAGGTTGGATTAGGCCCTAACCATTTTTGGAGAAAAAAAAACCACATGCTTAATTAATGCACCAAGGAAGGGGGGAGGGGCAACTAATTAATTTAATAGTCTGTATTAGAAATTTACAATAACCAGTGGCACATCTTATTTTATCTTATACATTACAGACGCTCCTTCTACAAAGAAGATTATTGCGTCTTACGCTCATCCGTGGTCCGTGTCTAGTCTTACATTTTTATCAAAGTTTTAAATGATGTTAAGTTACTGGTTTTCCTGGTTTGTTCAGGCAACTCATTCCATGCCCGAATGCCACACGGGAAGAAAGAGTACTTATATGCATTTGTTCTCGCATAAGGAATAAGGGAAGTGTTTTTGTCTTTATGTTTATCTGAGCTTTGCAACAGGTTGTTATTGGGTTGTTTTTCTAAATTAGAGTTTAATGCCTTTTGTATTATTACTATTTTATTCTTTGCCCTTCTGTCCTCTAGTGTTTCTAGGTTTAGTGATTTGACTAATGGTGTTACTCTTGTTAATTGGGAATATTCACTAGTAATGAACCTTGCATCTCTTTTTGAATTTGTTCTAATTTTTTAAGGTTTTCTTTAGTTGATGGGTCCCATACAGAGCCTGCATATTCTAGTATAGGCCTAACTAATGTGAGATAGCATTTTAGTTTTATATTCTTATTACATTTGTAAAAGTTCCTTTTTATGAATCCTAATGTTTTGTTTGATTTTGTAATTACTTCATCAATATGAGGGTTTCAAGATACCTTATAATTTATTATTACTCCTAGATACTTAGCATTGTTAGTTTGAGCTAGTTCTTTACCATGAATATAGTAGTTTGTTATTATGTTTCTTTTTCTTGGATACTCTTTAATAATGGTCTGTTTGTTGACCATTAAACAATTCATTAAAAAGTCTATTCTTGTTTGCTTCAACTTGTTTTGTGTGTAACTCCTAACTTCGTTCTATAAGACAGACTCAACAATATTTCTTGTGTATAATAAAAAGAAGTAACATCAACCTGCAGCACATTAATTTAATCACATATGAATATAAATCCTTTACATTAGAAATACAAATATAATATAATTTCATCTTGTAGAAATATTTTCACAAAGACTAAGTCCATATTATAAGTACACACATTTTCATACATGTCTTGCTAAGACGAGAGCTAGTAGTTAACTAAAATATATTCGACTCTCGTCATATGACCAGGCTATCGAAACTCTTGTAATTCTCGTGACTGAATATAACTGCGCAGTAGAATGATCTACGCATTTAAACTAATGATTGTAGAGTCCAGCAATCATACACTTCATTCAACGGCAAAAACTCGTGATTCTTAATATTCATTTTGATTACATGAGTTATTTTCCTTAGACCATTTTCCTTGCATTCATCATACTATATAGTTATCTTAATCTATAACACCCTTATTAGTTGGCTTTTTTCTGGGTGAAAAGACATACTCCAGTTTGATTCCCATTTTGTAGTTCATCAAGGTCTTTTTGTAAAAGTTCACTATCTTTTCATGTCTTTATTATTCTATAAATTATGCAATCATCGGCAATTAATATTACTTTTGTTCCTGTTTTGATGCAATTTGGTAGATCATTAACATAAATTAGAAATAGTAAGGGCCCTAGAACAGTTCCTTGTGGAACACCTGAGTTTAGAGTTATTGGTGATGACTTAGAGCCATTTATTATAATCACTGTTTGTTCTTTGCCTTTAAGAAAGTCCTGAATCCACTGATGTAAGGGACAGAGATACCAAAGTATCTAGTAATATAGCATCAATTTGGTTGTTATTATCTAATCCCTTAGACAAGTCATCTATTAAATAATTATTAATTGAGTTTCACAACTAAATACTTCTAAGTCCAAAATTACCATTTTTAAAATCAAACTGTTTGGCTTCTTAATTAATTAGATCTGGTAATCATCTGCGACACAGCACTGACAGAGTAAACTGTCAGTCAAAACTGTGACGTAGCACGTTGAAAAAACTATTTCTATGTGTAAGAGATTAGTTGTTCTATGTTAACCCTTCCTGTACCGACCTACTTCTGTCTATGCTGCCTTCAGTTCCGCTATATACGCGCCCGGGACTGTAAGAGTAAATAAATATATTTTTAGTTAGGTGCGCATGATGAAGTGAATGAACGATTTAGAACTATGCAATGAACGAGAGCTAGAGATTGTCCAAGGGGCTTCCTGTCATCCAAGAAACAAACACATAGTTTACAGTTGTGATTCAGACGGCAATCAAGCTAGTCGTGGTATCGTCAGCTACTAACAAGCTGTGGCTCCGACAGCTATTGTACAAGTAGATACAACAGTAGAATTATAGAACCTTGGGAATGAGTGAATGATACCTTATGTTGAGGAATAGATGGACATGATTTATTAAAGCTAGTTCATGATATGATAAGAATGAGCACTTTTTATAGCATAGCGCTTTTATCCATGCTATTAAATTAGCATGCTCAATGCGCTCTTGGTGTGCCTTGCACTGGCAGATGTATTAGCCAAAGAGAAAGGTCTTTAAGTTCTTTTTAAAAGATTCTCTTGTCGCAGACTCTCTCAGTGTCTGAGATAAATTGATACCAATGCCTATCTTCAGTATTGAAGTTCACGTTACCATTTTGAACCATTGTTTGTAGTCCATCGACTTATACCCTTATTCGTCTTGTGACACTATGGAAAAAAAAAAGTCATCGAGAGTTAAACATAACATGGACATTAAAAAAATAGAACCATAAGTAAAGAGAAAATTCCGTTCACAATTATTTTACCTCTGTAATGTCAACAATACACATGTATAATAACTATGTATCAGTGTCTATGGCATAGGCGTAGCTACAGGGGAGGTGTGACTGGTGGGCACGTACCCCCATTCGTCCAGAGCTCCACCATTTCCAGGCCACTTTATCTTCCGAAATCGGGAATTTCAAAAACAATTTTTTCCTAAAAATGGTTTTTGCTTACAAAATAATAATTGTCATTTTGTATTAAGAGATATATTTTTCTAGCATAGGCATGCCTATTTAACTTAAATAACTCTTTACACATGTTCTATGAATTTAACTCAATAATAATGTGTGGCCATTTTAAGCTGTTCTAAATTGTGATCACTTTGACTTTCCATAGAAATGTTTTTGAACATATTTTGTTCTTTCTTGTGGTCCTTGAGTGTAGTTGTCTTTGTTAGTGCAGTGGTTCATTAAACTTTATTCTGGAGACATTTGGCCTTTGATACATTATTACAAACAAAGAGAAAGTAACATTTTGAAAATGTTTATGAATAATATTTTCTACGTTTTGACACTGGCAGTTTCATAGCCAGCCTGGCTACGCCACTGATTTTTCGAGATACAGAAAAGCTATTCGTAATATCCAGAAAATCTATAACAAAAATGAAATAAAAACAACAAAGATAACATACTTTTTGGTTTTCGCAAAAAATGTGGGAAGGGGGTGGTGAGCGGTACCTTTGCTACTAACTCTGAAATTAAATTTGTTTTGATCACAATACTTATTGAATTTTTTTTCTTCTGTTTCATTTACAGGCACAAACCTAAACATTATTTAGCTTTTCTTACCTATTTCGGCAAACATGGAGAAATTTATATTCCAACGTTTATCAAAACTTCGAGCCAGTTTGTCTAATAGACGTAGAGGCTATTACTCTCCCCTAACATACGACATTAAAAGACAGCACAGCCAAGATACTGACGAAGATGGCAACAACTCGCTTCACATAGCTGCCAGAGATGGAAAATACGATAGGGTCAAGTTCTTTCTGGAATATGCACTGGACATACATGCACAGAACAAAGATGGTGACGATGCCCTCATGCTGGCTACAAAACACGGGCACAAGAAAATTGTAAAGAAACTCCTGGCTTCCGGTGCTGATGTCTCAATAAGGAATAAACGTGGTGAGAATGCCTATGAACTGGCCAAGATAAACCAAAGATCGGAAATAGCTAGAATAATTGCAGTGTACACCAGTAATCAGAGGTGTAGTGGCAGCTCTATAAATAGATCTGCTCGACATCAAAGGTACGTAGCGATAAGGGAAGAACAACGCGGTAACAACAGAAACCTGACTGGTGATGTTGCTGATCCAGAGATTAAACATGCTCATGATAGTGCTAACAATAGTTTTCTTGATGAAAGCAATCGCATAGATGCATTTTTACCCGAAACTTTACAATTCAGAGAGAGTCAAAAAATTCTAAGTGCTACTTTACAGTCATCTAAAACCTTACAACTCACTGAGGGTCAAGAATTTCAAGGTGCATCTTCACAGTCATCTAAAACATTAGAACTCAGAGAGAGTCAAGAATTTCAAGGTGCATCTTCACAGTCATCTAAAACATTAGAACTCAGAGAGAGTCAAGAATTTCAAGGTGCATCTTCACAGTCATCTAAAACATTAGAACTCAGAGAGAGTCAAGAATTTCAAGGTGCATCTTCACAGTCATCTAAAACATTAGAACTCAGAGAGAGTCTAAAAGCTAAAGATACATCTTTAATTTTATCCAATGTCTTACAAAACACAAAGGTTCCTATAGTTATAGATGCTTCAGCACTTTTATCCAATGCATCACATCACAGAGTTTGTCTAGGTATGCAAGATTCGACATGTAGCGCAGAGGTTATAGAAACAAGAGTTTATACCAGCAGAATACCCAGTCGAACAAAATATGGTGACGATAAAGAAGTATACGACAAATACCACAGAAATATTCTAAAATCCCAAGATATACATTCGTTGCCAACTGAAAAAAAACTATGGAAAATAAAGTCTATTTGGCCAAATGACACTAAACAACCCTCTCTTTTTTACGACACTATCCCAGTAATACATACTGCAGCAGCTTCTTACACTCAAGACAGAGTTCTAGTCTCTCTACCATCTTCTGACATCCAAGACCCAGTTCCAGTAACTGTACCATCTTCTGACATCCAATACCCAGCTACAGTAACTGTACCATCTTCTGACATCCAAGACCCAGCTACAGTAACTGTACTATCTTCTGACATCCAAGACCCAGTTCCAGTAACGTTACCATCTTCTCACATCCAAGACCCAGTTCCAGTAACTGTACTATCTTCTGACATCCAAGACCCAGTTCCAGTAACGTTACCATCTTCTCACATCCAAGACCCAGTTCCAGTAACTGTACTATCTTCTGACATCCAAGACCCAGTTACAGTAACGTTACCATCTTCTCACATCCAAGACCCAGTTCCAGTAACGGTACCATCTTCTCACATCCAAGACCCAGTTCCAGTAACGGTACCATCTTCTCACATCCAAGACCCAGTTCCAGTAACTGTATTATCTTCTGACATCCAAGACCCAGTTCCAGTAACTGTACCATCTTATCAAATCCAAGACCCAGTTCCAGTAACTGTACCATCTTCTGACATCCAAGACCCAGTTCCAGTAACTGTACCATATTCTGACATCCAAGACCCAGCTACAGTAACTGTACCATCTTCTCAAATCCAAGACCCAGTTCCAGTAACTGTACCATCTTATGACATCCAAGACCCAGTTCCAGTAACTGTACCATCTTCTCAAATCCAAGACCCAGTTCCAGTAACTGTACTATCTTCTGACATCCAAGACCCAGGTACAGTAACTGTACCATCTTCTCACATCAACAGTACAATTACGATTCTTGACATTCTTCAAGTGCAAGAATATTCACCAACTGACTTTCAACCAACGACAAGGCGCATTACTCGATCTGAGAGTCAAACAAGTTTAATAACTTTGAAGTTTATCAACTTTGATCAAAATGAACCTAAAAATTCCTCTACAGGTAATTATTATATTAGTTATCGAAATATCTTGTCTTTTTACTGTCTCATTATATCTATTTATGTACAAGGGTGGTATTTCTTTTTAAGGGTTCAAACTTTCAATCAAAGCGCCATTCCGCATACTTTCAGTTTTAATGCGATATGCGCTCAGCACAATTCATAGTTGATCAAAGCCTATACTTGCCTCCGGAATTAATCCTTGTGTTTAATCCAGATTCAAAGCCTATATCTTCTGGATGAAAACCCCAAATGCAAAAAAAAAACTAGAACTACTAAATTTTCTCAAGAACTTAATACCCTTTTGACACCACGTTGGAATGCTTGTAAGCTTGATTCCATTTTCAGGTCACATCTATAATCGACATTTTAAAAATACAATGATACTGTCGTTGTTGCCAGATAGTTGTCAGAGAAAAGCAAAGTGACAGTTATTTATTCATTTCTTATTAAAACTTCCATTTTGTTAATTCAATTATTACTAAACTTGTTGGCGCATGTGCTACGCCATCTTATTGTAACATTTATAGGGTTGCCATCTATCCCGATATATCGGGACCGTCACTATTATGGACCTTCTTGTCCCGACAACCCGACAAGACCCAATTTCGTCCCGATTTTGCGAAATACTGTTACAGCTTGGATCAGTTACTGAAGTAACCTGTTAGCGCAACATGTAAATCCAGCCTCAGTTATTTGAAAGAAATCTACTACTGCCAGTTACCATGGACTGTGGAATCAATCTTGCAGTGCCAGCTTAACCACACGCTGATTTGCATTGAGTGTTAGAAATAGGCCTACCGGTACGTAAAAGAGAAAAACGACTTGCTGAAAAAGGTGAAATCTTGAGACAAATATGGTGTACCAACTACTTCTATCACAACAAGTTCCATGTAATTGTGTTCTAAATAAAAATTTATATTATATTAAATAATTTTTTTACTTCATTTCTACACCCCTTCTCAGAGTGTCCCGACGAGGTCCCAGCTAGATATAGCAACCCTAAACATATACCATATAGTCTCTTTCATGGGGCGTACAATAATTAAATAAACGAAACCTTTTTTTTTTTTACTTACTGTATTACGTTGAATTCATACACTGAACGCAGTTTAAAATCATCACATATAATTCAGCAGACATTCCATCCCCTCCAATTGTAATACATTTTTCTTGAAAATATTCTTATTCTTCTCTAAACAAGCTTTCTAATATACAGCTCTCTTTACTGGACTCGACATATTACTTACTCACATTATTACCATAGAGAAAAATAAAGCGTAACAGTACATTTCAAAACTAAGAGAAATGAACTCAATTAATTCTGCCTTTTCCAGGTTTCCAACAGTTATCTATCTTATTTCTAGTACAATTATTATTTCATAAAATATTATTTCACTAAAACAGTGTGAGTTAAAAGTCAAAGTTATGTACGACCGATTGGTACGACGTGATCTCTTGTGATTCACGTTAAGAGTGTGTACAAGGCCTTTTATATTTGATTACTATGTGTGCATTGTAAATTATTGTTTTTATACATTGTCATTTTAATAGTTTAATAAATGATATGGAAAAGTGGAATTGTATCGAGAATTGTTTTTAGCACTAGATCTAGTTGTTTGGTTTGAGTAGGCCTAAAACTATTATTTTTTTAAAACACTTTTTGTAACAAGAGTCAATTTAATTAAAACGAAGTTTCAACAATATGGATATAGTAAGCTTTTTTCCTTTATAATTGTATAGCCTATATATATATATATAAATTTTAAAAAGTTTGCTAATATTTACATTATAATTATAATACAATTTCATTCGACACAGATTTCAATCATGTGAAAATGCAGTCATGGCCTGATCTAACGTATGTATCTCATAACTTTTTTAAAAATATATATAGTGTTACGAATATCGGTCATAAATGAATGACGTAGTAAGGCATTGACCTCTTAACAAGTGCGTATCAGAGTCCAAGGCGACCAAGGTTTGACCTTTATGCCCTGAGGGCAGTTTAAATAAAATAATTCGTCCAACCCCGTGGAAATTGGAGGATAATTCTGGATCGTAGTAATTATAGAGAAAGAGGTTAAAATGCGTATTAAGACCCTGTAGAATCTTCTATGATAGTTTTCTTTGTAAAGTCCCGACCTCCTTAAAGTTAGTTCAGTTTAAACGTTTGTAGAGTGAAGTCACTATATTAATACTTGTACATATAAATGTCATTTTGTTGAAATACTTATGTTACCATCAGTTGATGAAATTTATTGATCGTTTATATTGAGTCAACAATTTAAATAAAATTGTTTATTCAACAACTGGAGTTGTTTGATCTATCATTGTTGAGAAAGGTGTTGAAGATAATTATCACGAATATAACTACATTGCTGCATAGACCTGTCAGTCAAGGAACCCCTAGCTTGGGCTACAGATTAGCAGAATCTAGAGACTTCTAATAAAGATACAACTATATTCATTGAATCCGATTTAACGAGTCGTAATAATAGTCATCATCGTAAAGGGCCATAACAATTTGCGGGCTACGTCCGATATAGTTGTATAGTGAAGCATATATTCAAGTTGTGTTGTGTTGTGTGTTGGAGCAGTGACCTACTGAGCAAGCCTAAGAACGCTGAAATTATTCTTCCGATTGGAAAAACGTAAGTTGGAAAAATTTACCACTTTATAAATCTCTTAACTAAAGAATGGAATTTATTGAAAATCCAGAAGAAGAAGTTTTGAAAACTTTATCAATAAAGAAGTTAAAAGAGATCGCTGAGATCTTGAAGATAGAAGTTACTGAAACTACACCATCGAGGACTGTGTTGACACAGCAGATAAAAGATGTGTTGATTGCGAGTGGAAAGTTGAAAGTAGAATCAAGCGCGGAGGGATATCAAGTTGAAGGTCAGACGTCGAAATCTATGTCAGAACAGTTTAGATTTCAACTAGAAATGAAACGGATGGAGATGGAAGAAAAACGTCTTGATCGTGAAATGGCAGATAAGAAAAGTCAAAGAGAAACAGAAAGTCAGGAAAGAATAGAACTGGCGAAGATAGGAGCTACTAAAAAAGAATCTCATAATGATGTAGAGATGGCCAGATGGAAAAAGCTAGTCCCTACCTATATTGATAAAGAAAGTGAAATAGCTAATTTCTTCCAGACCTTTGAAATTTCTTGCAGAGATTTTAAGTTCCCAGAAGATAAATGGGGAATATTAGTGAGAACAGCTTTTACTCAGGGAAGGGCAAGAGATTGTGTTCTATTGTTAAAAGAGGAGCATTTAAATGATTATGAAATCATCAAAGATTCTGTACTGAAAGCGTACAACCAAATACCTGAAAGTTATCGGAAAAGGTTCCGTCAGTACACAATGTCCCCTTACCAAACACACTTAGACTTCCTTCGAGCAGAAGAAAAGTTAATGGATCAGTGGATAAAATCCAGAAATATCTCCACATTAAAAGAAATGAAAGATATCATTCTGTTAGAGGATTTTATTAACAAAGTGAGGCCGGATATAAGAATGTATTTATCCGAGCGTGACATCACTGACCCACATAAGGCTGATGATTTAGCGGAACAGTATACACTGTGTCATAGGACAGCTGGTGAAAAGAATTTTAATAGGGCACAACGGCAAGCAGAAAACACACCACAAAAACATCGTGAAAAAGAGCATTTTGTGAAACAAAATGATGTGAATAAGAAACCTGTCAACAATAACGTCCAATGTACTTTTTGTAAAAGAACAGGACATAGCATCGAAGACTGTTGGAGCATAAGGAAAGATAAAAGACCTAATAAAGTGGTAATGTGCGCTAGCCATAAACCAAAACAGAATGTACAAGGAAGCGAAAATACAAACGAACTGAATTCGAAGAAAGATTCTTCTAAACCAGAAACACTGAGGGTGGATTTGCCTGAGAGCAAAAGTCAGAAGGTAGAGAAATCTACAACTGAAGATAATGAAGATAAATATCCTGATTATAAATACAGAATGGCTACTATTGGATTAATTGTCCAAGTCCACAGAGACGAAAAAGTAGACCAAAGTATTATTGACTCGGAAAAGAGTCTGAAGTCATCGAAAGATGAAAAAACACCCGAAAGTCATGGTCAAGGGAATAATAAAATTGACACAGAGACCCTGTGCAGTTTTCAACCGTTCATTAGTGAAGGTTGTGTGGCTTTACAAAAGGAAGGACCACTGAAGTCCGTAAACATATTACGAGACACAGGAGCATCATTAACACTGCTGCTTAAAGATGTATTACCATTGAATGATAATACATTGACAGGACAGACTGTCCTATTGAGAGGTTTTGAATGGAAAGAAGAAATACCTCTACATAGGATATACCTCGCATCTGACTTGGTGACAGGATATGTGACAGTTGGAGTAATATCAAAACTTCCTGTTGAGGGCATATCTGTTATCCTAGCAAATGATTTGGCGAAAGGGAGGGTGAGACCTGAACTGATTGTAAAGGAAAATCCAGACCCTAGTCCTATTGTGGAGACAGGAAAAGAAAAAGAACTTTATCCTGTAGGTGATGTCATAAATGGTATGACACCACAGAAAAAGAAAGAAGAAATTCTCTCACAAGAAAAGAAAAAGAAAGAAGAAATTCTCCCACGAGAGAAGAAAGAGGAAGAAGAAGTGGAACTTGATACTACTATTTTCTCCAAGATTGATGATTGTCCGAAAGGAAATGAACAATCAAAGAAGTCATCACAAAATGAATTGATTGCTGAGCAGAAAGTAGACCCAGAGTTGCTACAGCTACATGAGAAAGCTGTCGACGAGGAAGAAAATCCTACTACTGATGTCTATGAACATATAGACCACAGCATGAACAAACAACAATGCAAACCTGCAGTTGCCGGTACAGATGAAGATTTGAGGAGCATCACTGAAGAAACGAGTGCGGAGAGCTGGACCGAAACTATCAAAAGCTATGGGTTACCACAATCCATACCGACAGATCGAAGGACCAACTTCGCCTCGGAACTCTTCAATCCAGTCCTAAAGAACTTATGCCTGGAGCAGGAGATGTCAACTGAATCCTATCCGGAAAGTCGAGGAGCCTATGGACCAATTTTTGGACCCACTGTCCGAGGACCACTCAACCTACTTCAAGAGGAATGGCAGACCGAATTGGATCTCCTTGGGCTGATCAAGTACCTAGATAAGTACATAAAATTTTTGTCTGACATAACTGTGTTTGTTAGAAAAAAAAAACCTGTACACTGCTCACATGCAGATGCCATTGTTGTGTGATGAAAGAAAGGCAAAAATATTACATCATTTGAAAATGATAAAGCCTTACCTTCTGAAAACAATTGGAATAAGCTTGATGTTGTTAACATTGTTACTCTTATTTGTAAAATTCATGCCTGGAGTACAGGATGAATTGAATGACAAATTCACTGATAGTCAGTTACCAAACTTACTATTGTAAAACTAAATCCCTTACTTGTGATGAAAAAGGACTGAGTAAAAGTATTGTTAGAGTAAATATCATTATAATGTGATATTTCTAAACAAACTTGTTAGGTTGAGCATTTAAAATAATTGCTATAAGAGAAAAAGATCAGTTTTATCCGCAGAATTGGTTTCTAAATCAGAGGACATTATAAATGTGGACTGATTATAAGATATGTTTGAGAATATCTGGAAAGGATAATTGAAACATTTGGCAGAGAGGATGATTTGATTGAAAAAGATGTAAATGGTTTTGAGAAAAGAGAATTTTTCTATCACTAAAGTATTGAAAAATGTTTATGATTGTACTATGGAAATTTATTTTATCATGTACTGTTGTTGAAATAATTGCACTGAGTCAGTATGCAAATTTCTTCTATGTGAATTTATTCATTTGTAATATTATCATTGAATGCATGATAATGTAGGGTGAAAATAGTTGCTGCAAGGCAGAACTATGACTAACAAGAATTCCAAGAAATGTATTATATATGATTTTTCACTTTTAGGATACTGTTACATGAAAAGCAGACCAGAAGTGAAACTAATGTAAAATAAAACTTATCCTTGTTTTGTATAAATTTAGGATATGTGCCACTGACTTGACACTGTAAACCAGAATGGTTGAAAATTCATGGTTGAGAATTTATAATGTTGACACACCAATGTTCCACTAATGTATTATTAATTAAGGATTTCATGTCAAGATTGTAAAACTAATCTATTTTTTTTGTATTAGTTAAAATAGATTGAATGAAGTGTATTGACAAGCAAAAGACTGGGTAGACCTGAACACTGAGAAAGTAACAGGAGAACCTAGAACCTATGAATAAAACCTTTTGTGGAAAATGGAAAAGAGCAATGTACACCACTGAAAAGATTGGAAATGGAATGTTTTACCACACCAGTCAAACCAGCAGTTGTTTTGTACATAAATTGTTACATTGATTTCTCTCTGAAAAAAATTAATAGTAGCCTATGCTTAACTCTTTTCTACTTCAATAATATTGTATTTGAAATGTCTTTAATGTAATCTAAAGAAAATAAGTACTTACTTTTTAGTAATAAGATTGTATGAAGATGAGAACTTGCTTTAATTGATAGTTAATTAAGTAAATTAACAAAATTTGTTTCAAGTAAATCCATGATTGTCTGAATGTTTCAATTTAAAACTGCTGTGAACTCTTTTAAAAAAGAAAATAATGACGTCGAAAGGTCATGGTAAAATGAAAGATTGAAATATTTTTAATGATTTTTGCTATAAACTATCTAAATTCTGTAACATACTATGTTTAATGTTCTTAAAATAACATAAATGAATTTAATTTTGAGATAATAGTTGTGAAATAATGATAATTAAAAAGATAACTATTTAATCGCGTAGAGATTTATTGACCTAGGCTGTGATGAGGTAAAAATTTGCATAGCCATATCAACATTGTTAGAATCAATTGGGAATGAGAGAGAAAAAAAAAAGGGAGAGAGAGAGAAGTGCGGAACTGACCTAGAAATCTTTTGTCCCGACACAGACAGTTTGGTCTAATGTGTTAGTCAGCCTACAGGCTTAAAAAAAATAAATACTGTCTACACGAGCAATAATTTTTGTAACGTGTAATTAGGTCAGGTCTAGTATGTGTTCTATCAGAGCGTTTGGTTTTTTTTTATCCTTATGAAAAAATAAGTCGTGTCTGAATAGACATTAAGTGATTTTTTCTTTTGTTGTATAATTACAAAATTGTAAAAGATATTAGTTTATAATTAAATGGACGAGAGAGTTTTTATTACAGTGGAATGTTCATGTAATAGAAATTATTAAATTGTATTATATTATATCTATTAAGAATGATTAAGTATTTTTCTTGTGAACGAGATTTGGATAGACATAATTTGATTGTCCATTGTTTTGAATTAAAAATTGGATGATTGAATGACTGTAGTTAAGCCATTTGAAGATGAACTTATATTGCATATATTATATGTTATTGTTATCAGTTTGATTGAATTATTGGGATAGCCAATTGAACTGTATTTGTTTTCCCCGGAATATTTTCTTTTATAATTATTCCTTAAAATTAACATTTTTGGTATTGTTAAAATGTAAAAGAAATAATTATAAAACTTTTTAAGGGTGGTCGTGTTACGAATATCGGTCATAAATGAATGACGTAGTAAGGCATTGACCTCTTAACAAGTGCGTATCAGAGTCCAAGGCGACCAAGGTTTGACCTTTATGCCCTGAGGGCAGTTTAAATAAAATAATTCGTCCAACCCCGTGGAAATTAGAGGATAATTCTGGATCGTAGTAATTATAGAGAAAGAGGTTAAAATACGTATTAAGACCCTGTAGAATCTTCTATGATAGTTTTCTTTGTAAAGTCCCGACCTCCTTAAAGTTAGTTCAGTTTAAACGTTTGTAGAGTGAAGTCGCTATATTAATACTTGTACATATAAATGTCATTTTGTTGAAATACTTATGTTACCATCAGTTGATGAAATTTATTGATCGTTTATATTGAGTCTACAATTTAAATAAAATTGTTTATTCAACAACTGGAGTTGTTTGATCTATCATTGTTGAGAAAGGTGTTGAAGATAATTATCACGAATATAACTACATTGCTGCATAGACCTGTCAGTCAAGGAACCCCTAGCTTGGGCTACAGATTAGCAGAATCTAGAGACTTCTAATAAAGATACAACTATATTCATTGAATCCGATTTAACGAGTCGTAATAATAGTCATCATCGTAAAGGGCCATAACAATAGTGTTTCTTTGTGTAACATGGTGAATGATAATTGTTAATAATCTAGGACGCAGAGCCCATATACATCGCAAGTATTCAGTAATTCCGTAGTGAGCCCACGTTATTTGTAATAAGTGGATTGGAAAGGGAGACGCTATCTGTGTTAGACTGTCTTAGAGTGTTGTCTAGAGTCAATGGCCGCTGATGCGCTTTCAATTTCTAGATTGATGTGTCAAACAATATTTATTTCTTGAGTTCGTGGCTCCTTAAATTAGACAATAAATTATTATTCACTGATAACTTAATATAACTTCATACTTAACACCACTAGACACTTACTTTTCATGTAGCCATTGTCATGTAGCTAGTTACTCAGTAAATAAATGTGTCATTTACTCATGACTCATGACAGTATGTATAATTACGACTTCAAGCATTTTTACAATTCAATATTAATACACAACGAAACAAAAGAAATTTTTACTGAAACAAAACACGATAAACAATTATTTTATCTTAAATGTCTCCCTCCCTCCATTCCTATCTCCCTCCCTCCCTACCTACCAACACACCTCTCTCCCTCAATACCTACTTACCTACCTACCTACCTACATACCTCCTTCCTTCTTTCTCTCATTCCCTCCGTCCCTACCAACCAACATACCTATATACCTATCTAACAACCAACCTACATACCTTCCTGCCAACATACCAGCCAACCTACCAACCTACATACCTTCCTACATACCATCATACGTACCTACCAACCCAACTACCAACCTACCTACCCACCTACCAACCCACCTACCAACCCACCTACCAACCCACCTACCAACCCATAACTATATTTGTTGTAAACTTAAAGTTCCGTTTTATCAAATATTTTAGTCGGCAGTGCCATAATGTGTCAAAAATTCCTACAGCCACAAAAGAATGAATATTTAAAAATGTTCTTGGGAAAGGTTCAGTCCAACGTTTTTTGATTTTGGGTAGTCAGTTAAAAATGCCTGTCCATGATATTTTATTGTTGTTTACGTTGTCAATCACAGGATAAACTATAGCCCTTGTTATAAGAGTGAACATTACAATGTGAAGGGAACTAATGTAGCGTGTGGTGGAAGCATTCTGAACAATGGTGTCCGACAAGAGACTGACACTGCAAGTGAGGACAAGTCCTTGGATCCAATGAATGAGCCGAGTTTTTATTGAACAGTTCTGTAATGAATTCAACAATTGTTAAGCCATTAAATGTTGTTTTTTTTTAAATGTTATTAATGTTGTAAATAAAGAATTTATTACAGATAATACAGTAGATATTTATGTAGATGTATGTTGATGTAGATGCAGGGTGGGCCAATAAAATGTTACCACTTTTTAATCATACACAAGTTTTCAAAACTCAAAGGGCGAATGACATAATGATGAGGTTTGTTTTGGGCCCAGAATCTTATATTCTGCCTATTAACATGTCTATT
This sequence comes from Anisus vortex, assembly GCA_949126835.1. Lineage (NCBI taxonomy): Eukaryota > Metazoa > Mollusca > Gastropoda > Planorbidae > Anisus > Anisus vortex. Next base: position 8,651,881 of record OX421504.1, on the reverse strand, counting down.
GAGGGGGAAATGTGCTTCATAGCTGAAAAAAATCAGGTCCAACAAAACGGGCTGATCTTCAATGCGTTGACTGATGTTTCTACAAAAGGTTAGTCTCTCGTCACTATTTGCTGCTGTCTGAGCTTGCAAAATCTGAATTCTGTAGTGAAAAGATGAAGGTCTGTGTTCAGTATGTGTCTAACGGTGGTCACACGTCCTGTTTCCCTGAACTCCTGCAGAAGACGTCTGATTTCTTCCCGGAAAGTCAATAACATGTGAATCGTCGCTGAGTGTCGGTTACCGATTTTAATTTCATTTATGCTTCCACGATCTTCACTCTCTCCTCCACAGTATATTGCTTTCGATCCATTGGGGGTGAGAATTCAGTGTTTCGTTGTTAATATTCTTGAAAATGAAACAACAATCTTTGTAATTTTGAAAATTGTAAGAATATATAAAGAGTAACATTTTATTGGCCCACCCTGTATTTATGCAGAAACATTGTTAGCTTTCAATGTTGTTTTTTTCTCTATAGTCTATAATGATAAAATATTTCTTATGATAAAGTATTAACTCTTTGCATACGTTAAGCCACACTGTTTGCCATCGCTTATTTGTTTCATCTAACTCAGTCTTTCTAGTTTTACATGTAACTGTTTATAATTGTCGAATTAAACTTTTGTCTACGATGAAAAAATATTATTTTCTTATGATAATGTATAAAGTCTATGATGAAAAAAATATTTCTTATGATAATGTATAAAGTCTAAAATGAACAAATATTTCTTATGATAATGTATAAAGTCTAAAATGAACAAATATTTCTTATGATAATGTATAAAGTCTAAAATAAACAAATATTTCTTATGATAATGTATAAAATCTAAAATGAACAAATATTTTTTATGATAATGTAGAAAGTATAAAATGAACAAATATTTTTTATGATAATGTAGAAAGTCTAAAATGAACAAATATTTCTTATGATAATGTATAAAGTCTAAAATGAACAAATATTTCTTATGATAATGTATAAAGTCTAACACGAACAAATATTTCTTATGATAATGTATAAAGTCTAAAATGAACAAATATTTCTTATGATAATGTATAAAGTCTAAAATGAACTAATATTTCTTATGATAATGTATAAAGTCTAAAATGAACTAATATTTCTTATGATAATGTATAAAGTCTATGATGAAACGTGGTGGAGGACAATGGACGAGGAAGCAAAGGCCACCAATAAAACATGTCATGAGATCAGATGGCTCGCTCAGGATAGGGAGGCCTGGCGGAACATTGTTGCTGCCTTATGCTCCACGGAAAGCGATAAAGAATAATATATATATATATATATATATATATATATATATATATATATATGTAAGGGGTGGGAGTGGGAGAAGGGTAAGGAAGGGGAGTAAAAGGGGGGGATCGTGGTCTGTGCAACCTTGGCCTAAGCGAACCCAAGGTGACTGTCAAGTCTAAGGCTTTAGCTAAACTAAACTATCCTAAATAAAATAACAGCTACTACTGGCTAACTAAAACAGCACGACACACCACAAGAGCACGACACTTAAAAGAAACAGAGATAGATAAACAAAAGCTAAAGTGACACTATAAAACTATAACTTTATTCGCATAATAATACTCTAAATCTAACTTCAAGAAAACCATTACAAAAAAGACACAATACTGAATCAGTCCAACTGAAGCCCTAACTTAAATTAAACTAAAAATAGACTTTTACTAAAACTAGAACAGACAATCAAATTTCTGCTGTCTAAGAAAACATATTTACATCCCACTAAAAAACATATTTTATCAATCAACAAAAAACCCAACCAGATTATACATCGCCTGGCTGAAATACATAATAAACACATAAATAAATCATCAATTTAAATTCATAACAATATATACATATAAATAAAAGGTAAACATAAAATAGTAAAGAATGCCATGCCAGACAAGGCATCTCAAGTAGTTATGCCAAATATGGAATGCATTATAATAATATATACAAAAGGACTACAAAATCACCACCACCAGTGACTATGAAAAAGCCACTGAAGGCTATATTAGAAAACAGTTGATTAAATGTGATTCTGGCGCCCAAGCCAACCACATTTAAAATCAAACATACTCGACCTCATATTACAAAGTGTGTAACAATGAAGTAAACCACTTTTAAATAGGAAATATAAACAATACAGCGTGGCTGGCAAATAAATGCGCCACCTGTTACAACCTGTAAACAAAGCAGCAATGGCCACTCCCAATAAAACACAAATTGTGGTGCTAGTTACCACGTGGTAAACAATTAAGGGCACCACGTATAACAACACGAAAACATTATAAAAATAAACCATTTAATAATCAAAATAAAATGACAAATTACACACAAGACTCATACCAGTCCCGTGTGTAAACACTAAATACAAGGCATAGTGGTTCTTAATGGAAAACATAGTTTACAAAAATTATTATTACCTTAGTCACACCATGCCCAGTACAACCACTAGACACTGTCCACAAAGGTAGGCACACAGCCAAATAGAGGGGCACACAGCCACCTAGCCTCGCATCAAGCGAAAGACTTTCTTCCCCTAAAACCAAAGGGACCCGCCAATGGGCCTATTTATAGCCCAAAATGGTGGGCGAAAATCAACAAAAATAAAAACACGGAATCAATTCAAACGAAACAGCTGCCAACTTAAAACAGTTACAGACCCTTACATATATATATATATATATATATATATATATATATATATATATATATATATATATATATATATATATATATATATATATATATATTATATATTGAGTGCTAAAGCAATAAAATTGTGGGAGAAATTGCGGACTTTTAAATATAGATAAGTGCACTGTATGGCATTGAGCTATATATACATGTCTAAGAAATAAATATTCATTAAAATTACTAACTCAGTTAATATAATATATATATATATATATGGTATTCAAAGCATTTGTCGATAAAGATCATCAACCACTTCATCTTTTGACTTCGCCATTAAATTAATGAATCGGGTACTCATTAAAATTAACACAATTTATTCGTATAAGAGAGTATATATAAATTCATATAAAGTATGTTCAGTATAAAAGAGTTCATTTTTATCAAATTTCAATGACCCAATTACGAAAGGTTTTTACATATTTGTGCACTGATCGATATTTAAAAGTCCGCATAGCTCAGTGGTTTTTATTCCATCGCGCCAAAACGCCCAGCGCCAAAACGTCCAGCGCCAAAACGTCCAGTGCCAAAACGTCCAGCGCCAAAACATCCAGCGCCTAAACGTCCAGCGCCCATTGGCAAACCCTAACTTCCTGCTTAGTCGTATATGTTGCACACGTAACACGCTCCTTCTATAATGAAGATTATTGCGTCCTAAGCTTATCCGTGGTCTAAGTCTAGTCTTGCATTTTGAGAAGTGTTCTAATTGATGTTAAATTACTGGTTTGTTCAGGCAACCATTTTAGTAAGTACTAAATGTAGCCTCCCAAACAATGATACTGGGATCACATCATTTCAATCTCACTTGTTTTCTGGGTTAGAGTATACTAACCTGAAAGCTGAACACGTTGGTTAGTACTAGTAACCAGTAAGAGGAGTTGGGTCAAATCATTAAATTTACGCCAACACAACACTGTTACGTTTGTTTCATGAAATAAGAAAACAACTACATATCAAAGAGTGATAGTCTTAAATTAACCCTTACAGTCCCAGGCGCATATATAGCGGAACTGAAGGCAGCATAGATAGAAGTAGGTCGGTACGGGAAGGGTTAAACGTGTTGTCAGTTGAAAGGAAACAAATGGATAAGTAGAATAATGCAAAAACAGATTTTCTTATATGATAGCTTAACCATTTTAAAAGGATTTTCATTCTTATACATTTACTAATATTCGTGCTTGGGTAATAGTTTTCGATTGACTGAGTTTATCTTCACATGCCAATTGTAAATAAAGATAAAAATATTGCCTACTTTGCCATCATTTATTGAATCCTAGATAATAACTGTAATTTCTGAGTTGTCTTGCGTGCAAAGAATATACAGGAGTTTAACAGGAGTGCCTTAATTATTGAGCTGACGAATGCAATTAACAATAAAATAAAATATTGTTTATCATCAAATAGAAATAAGCACAAAGCACAGAGGCCAACCCTCTACCAGACAACTCGCCATAGCCTATTGAAATGATGGTGCCTGCCTCTCACAATAACCCCCCCCCACCCCTTATGTCACTTGAAAATTATTCAGAAAGCCTGCGACTGTAACCTGCAGCCTACATTGTGCCGGGCTAGAAATCAACCCTGTGTCACATAATTGGGCTCTCCGCCTGAAATCCCTAGAACCACCTGACAATGATCAAGCGACTTAACTTGATAACTGATTACGAAATAGAAAATCCAAGAGGCCCTGACACAAAGAGGCCCTGACACAAAGAGGCCCTGACACAAAGAGGCCCTGACACAAACAGGCCCTGACACAAAGAGGCCCTGACACAAAGAGGCCCTGACACAAACAGGCCCTGACACAAAGAGGCCCTGACACAAAGAGGCCCTGACACAAAGAGGCCGTTTGAATTTGAATTAATTTGGCCCGACAGGATATTTTACTTAATTATTAGTTTTTTTTACATAAATTATAGTATCAACGTCATTGTTATCGCACAATCACGGCCATCAGCATATCAACAATCTCCTTCGTGTAATGTAAATATGTAAATGTACATTTATAGGTCCATAGGTAATATAGTTTATCACTTAGATTATAGATATCTTTTTATCGACACTTTAAACAATGATAATATTTAGTACACGTAATGATGTAGCATTAATGTAGCCTAAAAAATTGTAAAGTGTTTACAATCATTTGTAGCAGTGTATTCAATATACACACCGCTCATATTGTTTTAGCCTTAACCTGTACTCTATACGGAGGTTAAATGATAATTTTATTATGTTGATCGTCAAATTCCCAGGACACTGATTTTTTTTTCGGAAATCTCCGATGTTATCTAAAAATAGACAGTGGCTACTTGGTTAGGTCGTTACAGTAACCTTTAAGCTCCTGCATTTGTTACCTTTCGTGCAGTATTTAAATGGCTAATATCAAATTTAAAAAAAATCAAAATGCACATATTTAAAGCCGAAGGATTCAAAGTTATTTAAAAAAAATATTTAAAATAAAAACAATGACTGTGTAATTCAAATACACTTTTTTACGTGAAACAACAGCAAGGGAAATAATTATTTCTCTAATTAAACTCTAAATTTAGAATGTTTCGTCGAAGGAACCGTAAAATATTATATAATCTGATGCTATTAAGGACAATATGCGTCTTTTAATTAAAAAAAAGTTTATCACATAATGATAATAATAATGATGAATAGTTATATAGCGCTTAAGTCCTTGCTTTTCTCCTTAGCATGCTCAGTGCGCACTTGGTATAAATTGTAGCAACAGATGTATAGGGTACACAGCCTCTAGTTAATTGAGAAAGGTCTTTAACCTCTTTTTAAAAGACTCTTTTTGTCTCAGATTCTCGCAGTGTCCGAAGCAAGCTGATCCATATAGAAGGCGGCACAGATTCAAACGAGCGCACTCCAGAAGACTTCTTTTTTTGTGTGTCATCCACGCTTGGAATTTTCAGGAGTTTGATGCTAATAGTAGTACCTTTGATGTACATCAAACAACACATTCCATGCCACAATTAGCAATCGTCAAGAAATAGATTAATATTAATATGCCCTCGTCTATTGCATACACTATTTTTCTTTGCCCTATCTCTATCTGGTGACAACCATTATTACAGCTATTCTATTTTATTAGAATATTGTGCTGTTTGCTATTAGTTAGAATAATATATTTATAATCTTCTTTGCTCATTCCTGCTTAGCAAGCGAATTCCGATCAATATGAAATAAATGTCCACTCAGCCAGGCCGAATCCAACAGGTGTCCCGCTCTACCCGAGGCCATCAGCTCAAGATGCATGTCCCACATGCACGCACCGACGTCTACAAATATTCTTTTTTTCCGTCAGCCATTAGGCTGTTGGAACACCCTGGACCAGGCCTCCATCACTGCCCCTACAGTTCAGGCTTTTAAATCGTCACTGAAGGGCTGGTCTAAAAACCTAAAGTGACACTCTGTCATCTGTTTATAATTGTTGTTTGTGATGCTTTTTATTTTATGTGTATTTAAATTGTGGACTCTTTCCTCGGTTCTAACGGGGTCTCCACAGTATTATGAAGAAGAAGAAGAAGAAGAAATTTTGTTTTAACCACTGTTCTTTGTCGCTATATAAATATTTATAAATAAATCTGTATATTGTTCTGATGTTCAGAATGTTTGCAAGTGGAAAGATCATGTTTATAAAAGATATAAAAAAATAAATATGCCAAAAATAAAACTAACAACAAAGAAATACATGTATGCTACACAAAGTTTAAAAGGTTGAACTAAGACCCATATGATAGCTGACAAATTCGAACGATAAAATCTCCATAATAAATGTAGATAAAATAGTGTATTTATAATTAGACTTCGCCCTTTTTGTATTTGAACGTTTGGAAATATTCGATATGTTGTAATGTGAAGGTTGTGTTCACTTGTTAATTTAAGCCTGAATTTCACTACTTGATAAGTGTTTTATGGCTAAGTCTCTTAAATTTATTTTATATATTGTTTAGAACTTATTGAAGTCCCGAATTATATTTTAGTAATTTTATTTTAATAGCCATGGAAATATGTAAACGTTTATAAGCTATAGAAGTCTTTGATGTTTTAGTTAATGTAATTTCTAATAGGACTAGTACATGCAAGGTTACAATTTCACCTCTTGCAAAGAATTTATCTTAGGTAATAGTAAATCAATTGTTTTTCACCATTTCAAATTTGTTACTATACAAATTGGGGTATTCTGTCTAAGACCTTGTTCACTCTGAAATATTACACTCAAGCCACTCGATGAATGTTTAAAGACGAATTTCACGCTTGAACTTATGTACAATAATAACATTCAACTTCACTGGTCAATAGTAAGTAGTTACTTTATCGCTAAGCAAAAAATAACAATACAAATTAAAAGATAAGGGTTTTAAATATGTATTTGCCACTTTTAAAAACTTTAAAGATATTCGATTCGTAGAAAGAGCAAATAAATATTTTTAAAACTTCTGCAAAAACAAAATAAACTACAACATTTTACGAAGATATTCTTTTTAAAAAAAATCTAATTTTTGTTTCTGATGCACGAGGGTGGCTCAACTCTTCCATCTATCCAACTCAACCTACTCTCTCTTAAAACGCCTTGTTGTTCTTTTATGAATTTAAGCCTTCCCGTACCGACCTACTTCTATCTATGCTGCCTTCAGTTCCGCTATATACGCGCCCGGGACTGTAAGGGTTAATATAGTTTACTGGATAAACTACAATCTATGAAGAAGAGAAATGTATACGATTGAAAATCTTTTATGATTGTTTTTGTCACTTTTACCATCTGTTTATCTGCGGCATTTACTTTCAGTTGGCACGACTATGACCTGACTATTCTTTTCCTGACTTATGTCGTCATGGATAAATTCAGACGTTTCGGTAGAAGTAGATTCACGTTTCGCGTGAGAAGAAAGGGCCATATAAAAAAGGACTACAGTAAGGACACTTCAGACGAAGATGGAAATAATGCTCTTCACATCGCTGCAAAAGAGGGAGATAACACTAAAGTGAAGCAGCTGTTGGTCCCAGAGGAGTTTATAGACATCCACAGGCAGAACTTTGCTGGCAATGATGCTCTGATGATGGCCGCCTATAATGGGCACCTGAAGGTTGTCAAGAACCTTTTGGCTGCCGGTGCTGATGTGTTCGCTAAAAACAATCAAGGTGAATCTGCATTGGAACTGGCAAAACGAAAGAACTACACAGAAATCACTGACTGGATTTTAATGAACAAAACTAATTTCAGGAGTAGAAAGGTGCCTCTACTAGAGTCTAGTTCAGTCTCTGCAGCTGAATGTCCAGATCCGATGAGTGTTAATTCTACCAAGGTGGTCAATGAAATGTCAGATATCTATAGAAACCTGGATAATAACTCTTACGAAAAGAGCCGCTTTAAGGCAGGCATTGCAGTGTCAGAAGTTTCAAAGTATGCTCAAGAAGAAACAATACCTTTGATTTACGACGATATGAGTCGGGTTTGTCACAATGCGAAAATGCAGAGTGTAGCAATACAAAATCAAGACGCCATGCCTATTAAAATGTTTCATAGTCCAGAGGACCTATCGGCAAACGTTACAACCATGTACACAGATTCCCCAACAGTTACGAGAACCTTACCCAGACCAACTCGATCTATGAGCTTTTCTTTTGATATTCCAATGGACCAAACTCAGCTCGACAGCACTGAAGAAGGTAAATATTTTTATTTCAAACTGTTGATCGAATTAAAACTCTCTACTAAATGAAGTTCATGGCTTAAAACAAGGTTGTCTCCGTCGAAGATTGTTGTTAGTATGGGATAAACACGTAACAATAGCACTTGTACTAGCCATTATGTTCTGCTTTCAGTTCAATACTCTAACAACAACAAAAAAACAACTAATGAGCTTGAAATGATTTGATTACGGACTGTTGGTTGAGAGGCGACATTTTGTACATACTAAAGTTTCAATCAGGCACAAAAAATTATACAGCCAATCACTTTTTTCCCTCTGATTTCGGGAGTAAGCATACCTGTACTTGTCAGCCATACTATTTCGTTCGACTTGGTTACTATCTCTACATATTATAATGTCTTGTTCATCAAATTGATATAAAGCTGGTTGATTAATAAGAATGAAAATGATACTACTAGGCATATATTATATTTTGTAAGCATTCTGCGTGAGACATAAAAGATAAAAAATGAAATTTTAAATGATTGCCAAATGAAACTAAATGGTAGTAGCATAAAACAAATGGATTTAACACTCTTTACTCTTTACATTGGTTGACACAAGTCAGTTATTTCATTCCAAACACAAGTACTTTATATGAGTGATTAAATCACATGGCCACAAAAACTTGTTCTTATCACATTCCAAACAAAGTTATCTCATCGTCGTGAATTGGTACCATTTGCCTCGTATTTAAACACTATTATTATAAACTAGTGGTTATGCCCGTCTAAATGACGGAGAAACGAATGACTACAATGTGTTTTGATAAGAGAAAAAGAAAAAATATACAATAAAATATACAATAATATATATGTATATATACAATAAAAACTGGAATGAGAACGTTTCTTTTCGGTAATTAGTTTTTGTTCTCTTTACTTGTTTCTGATCGCCCTGTCCCACTACTGTACCCAAGAGCCTCAAAGACTGGCGTAGTGTGTAAACCACCGATACATTCCCATTAAGAATACACCGGCGGGTGAACGAGAGGCCACGGGGTCTCGGTGGGGAGGAAGCAATGGACGTTGCATTCCCGTCTCGAGAACCACCCGATGCATGGAAGCCTGTATTTATAGTATAGGATTTGCGCTACCGGGTGACAGTGCAGGTATACGGGTGAGCCACCACGATATTGATCCTTAGGGGAACCGCAGTGAATGGTCACTGCCTGCGGAAACCTTCCATGTTACACGGCACGCCACGCCTTGGGCGTGTCGTGGGCTGGCTGGAGCCCGGACAGAGTTCACTCAATCCTAAAGGTTACGCCCTGGACACAAGAGCCAAAAGGCTCGTCCGGGTTTACTAGGAGACTTTCTAATTCGGTCGCTCTGACCCTGGCATATGTGTTACTGTCAAGCTTCTCGTACTAAAACTTAGCGAACAGTTGTGTTGAATTGTTATTAATAATATTAAATTATTACATTTAGGATAATATACTATCTAAAAGGAAAGAAAAACACAATTACTAAACAATAAAAATGTAAATAATAAAAAAAAACGTACAGTCTACTTAGAAAATAATATTTCAATACAATAAAAACTAAAGTGAGAACAATTTTTTTTTCAGTATTAAATTTTTGTTTTTGCTTATTGTATCAATAAAACAGTATTGAGAATGTTTCTTTCGGTATTTAGTTTTTTGTTCTTTTATATTGTGTCCGGTTGCCCTGACCCTAGCTTCTGGTATTTAAAAGAACTCATTTAGAGTCTATAATTCGTATCATTTATTAATGTATATAATGTATAAAGTCGCATATTAAAGGATGTAGTCAATAGCGACGTGAATCAATTAGCCTCAATAATTAAAACATTTGGTTACTTTTACTTAAAAGGATAATGCAAACATCTATAATGAAAAAAGAAATGATTTCATAGACATTACGTCATACGCTATTATTTTTTAAAATTACACCATTCAACTCTCCAAGCCAAATTGCGGTGCGTAACGTTAAAAAAAAAGCCTCACCACATCAAACAAATAACAGCAGAATTGGGAAAACCCGATAAGACCCTCGTGTTCAACATAGTAAATCTCGCGTTCAACATAGTAATGAACAGAAACGGCCATTTGCTATGCACGGTTATATTTATTTGCATGGTTGGATCTATCATTTTGAATTTTTTAAATCAACACATTCATGATTATAAGTCATAAAATACAATTCTCTATTGGAGGATGTTTCCAATTTGTACAATTAACTTTTGGCCCTGTTAGTCAAACGGCTTAGGCGCCTATAGAGGACAAACATATATATATATAAATATATAAATATAAACAAACTCACCGTAATTATATATATACTAGTGGCTATGCCCGTCAAAATGACGGGGAAACGAATGACTACAATGTGTTTTGTTAAGAGGTAAAGAAAAGAGACTATATTACAATAAAGACAATGAAAGTTTCTTTTCGGTATTTAGTATTTGTTCTTTTTAATTGTTTCTTGTCGCACTGACCCTGGCATATGCATAATAATTGTTACTGTCAAGCTTCTGGTATTAAAACGTAGCAAACAGTTGTTTTGACTTGACTTGTTATTAATAATAGCCTATTAAATTAACAATAATATACTATCTAAAAGAAAAAAAAAACACAATACCAAACAATAAAAAGGTAAATAATAAAAAAAAGCGTAGAAAATAATATTTCAATACCATAAAAACAAAAGTGAGAACGATTTTTTTCGGTATTTAATTTTTGTTCTTGCTTATTGTATTAATAAAACAGTGTTGAGAATGTTTCTTTCGGTATTTAGTTTTTGTTATTTTTAATTGTTTCTGGTCGACCTGACCCTGGCATATGCATAAGAATTGTGGCCTCAAGGACTGGCATAGTGTGTAAACTGCCGATACATTCCCATTAAGAATACACTGGCGGGCGAACGCATGGGGCACAACCCCCGCAGCGGGCCAGAGGTCCATTACACTGCCGAGAGACCACTGGTCTCGGTGGGGAGAAAGCAATTGACGCTGCAATCCCGTCTCAAGAACCACCCGGTGCCTGGATGCATGTACCAATAGTAGGCCTTTAGGATTTATGCTACCGGGTGACAGTGCAGCTATACTGGCGAACCACCTCGATAATGATCCTTTGGAGAACCGCAGTGAACGATCGCTGGGCTGTGGAAACCTTACCCGTTACACGGCACACCACGCCTTCGGCGTCTCGTTGGGTGGCTGGAGCCTGAACAGAGATTGCTCAATCCTAAGCGTTACGCTCTGGACACAAGAGCCGAAAGAGACTTAAGAGACTTTTAAATTCGATATTAAAATGTAGCGAACAGTTGTGTTGACTTGACTTGTTATTAATAATATTAAATTAACAATAATATACTATCTAAAAGAAAAAAAACATAAATACAAAACAATAAAAAAGGTAAATAATATAAACAAAATTAGAAAATAATATTTCAATGCAATAAAAACTAAATGAGAAAGATTTTTTCTGTATTTAATTTTTGTTTCTGCTTATTGTATCAATAAAACAGTACTGAGAATGTTTCTTTCGGTATTTAGTTTTTATTTTATATTGTTGCTGTCAAGCTTATGGTACCCGGTATTAAAAAGTTATCATTTATAAAGGCCTAACTTGTTTTTTTTATAATTCGTATAATTTAATTTATAGAGTGTATACAGTCGCCTACTAAACGATATTCTCAATAGCGACGTAAATCCATTAAATAATTAAAACATTTGGTTACTTTTACTTAAAATGATAATGCAAACATAAATAATGAAAAAAAAAAAAATTGATAGATATTACGTTGTTATGGCCCTCTTTATGATGATTATTATTACGACTCGTTAAATCGGATTCAATGAATATAGTTGTATCTTTATTAGAAGTCTCTAGATTCTGCTAATCTGTAGCCCAAGCTAGGGGTTCCTTGACTGACAGGTCTATGCAGTAATGTAGTTATATTCGTGATAATTATCTTCAACACATTTCTCAACAATGATAGATCAAACAACTCCAGTTGTTGAATAAACAATTTTATTTAAATTGTAGACTCAATATAAACGATCAATAAACTTTATCAACTGATGGCAACATAAGTATCAATAAAATGGCATTATATGTACAAGTATAAATATAGCGACTTCACTCTACAAACGTTTAAACTGAACTAACTCTAAGGAGGTCGGGACTTTCCAAAGAAAACTATCATCGAAGATTCTACAGGGTCTTAATACGCATTTTAACCTCTTTCTCTATAATTACTACGATCCAGAATTATCCTCCAATTTCCACGGGATTTGAACGAATTATTTTATTTAAACTGCCCTCAGGGCATAAAGGTCAAACCTTGGTCGCCTTGGACTCTGATACGCACTTGTTAAGAGGTCAATGCCTTACTACGTCATTCATTTATGACCAAGATTCGTAACATCCCCCTCCTTCTAAAGTTTTATAATTATTTCTTTTACATTTTAACAATACCAAAAATGTTAATTTTAAGGAATAATTATAAAAGAAAATATTCCGGGGAAAACAATACCATTCAATTGGCTATCCCAATAATTCAATCGAACTGATAACAATAACATGTAATATATGCAATATAAGTTCATCTTATCAAATGGCTTAACTACAGTCATTCAATCATTCAATTTTTAATTCAAAACAATGGACAATTAAATTGTTTATCTAAATCTTGTATACAAGAAAAAATACATAATCATTCTTAATAGATATAATATAATACAAGTTAATAACTTCTATTACATGAACATTCCACGCTAATAAAAACCTCTCTCGTCCATTTAATTATAAACTAATATCTTTTACATTTGTAATCAAACAACAAAAGAAAAAATCACTTAATGTCTATGCAGACACGACTTATTTTTTTTCATAAGGAGAAAAAACTCGCTCTTGATGAAAAAATACTACTAGGCTTGATCTAATTACACAACAACACGATCATTGTCTCGACAGTATTTTTTTTTTCATGTTTGTAGGCTGGCTAACACATTAAACTTTAAACAATACTGTCTGTGTCAAAACCCAAAATGTAGGTCAATTCCGCATTTCTCTCTCTCTCTCTCTCTTTTTCCTCTCTCATTCCCAATTGATTCTAACAATATTGACATCGCTATGCAAATTTTTACCTCATCACAGCCTAGGTAAATAAATATTGCTACGCGATTAAATAGTTATCGTAACTAAATGAGCATTATTTAACAACCATTATCTCAATATGACATTCATTTATGTTATTTTGAGAACATTAAACATAGTCTGTTCACGAATTAAAATAGTTTATAGACAATTTCATTAAAAATATTTCAATCTTTCATTTTACCATGACCTTTCGACGTCATTATTTTCTTTTTAAAAGAGTTCACATTGAAACATTCTATCTTTCATGCAGACATGGATTTACTTGAAACAAATTTGGTTAATTTACTTAATTAACTATCAATCAAAGCAGATTATATTATCTTCATACAATCTTAGTACTAAATAGTAAGTACTTATTTTCTTTTAATTACATTAAAGACATTTCAAATACAATATTATTGAAGTAGAAAAGAGTTAAGCATAGGCTACTATTAATTTTTTTCAGAGCGAAATCAATGTAACAATTTATGTACAAAACAAACTGCTAGTTTGACGGGTGTGGTAAAACATTCCATTTCCAATCTTTTCAGTGGTGTACATTGCTCTTTTCCATTTTCCATAAAGGTTTTTTTCATAGGTTCTAGGTTCTCCTGTTACTTTCACAGTGTTCAGGTCTACCCAATCTTTTGATTGTCAGTACAATTCATTCAATCTATTTTAACTCATACAGAAAAAAAAATAGATTAGTTTTACAATCTTGACATGAAATCCTTAATTAATAATACATTAGTTGAACATTGGTGTGTCAACATTATAAATTCTCAACCATGACATTCTCAACCATTCTGGTTTACAGTGTCAAGTCAGTGGCACATATCCTAAATTTATACAAAACAAGGATAAGTTTTATTTTACATTAGTTTCACTTCTGGTCTGCTTTTCATGTAACAGTATCCTAAAAGTGAAAAATCATATATAATACATTTCTTGGAATTCTTGTTAGTCATAGTTCTGTCTTGCTGCAACTATTTTTACCCTACATTATCATACATTCAATGATAATATAACAAATGAATAAATTCACATAGAAGAAATTTGCATCTTGACTCAGTGCAATTATTTCAACAACAGTACATGATAAAATAAATTTCCATAGTACAATAATAAAACATTTCTCAATACTTTAGTGATAGAAAAATTCTCTTTTTTTTAAAACCATTTACATCTTTTTCAATCAAATTATCCTCTCTGCCAAATGTTTCAATTATCATTTCCAGAGATTCTCAAACATATCTTATAATCAGTCCACATTTATAATGTCCTCTGATTTAGAAACCAATTCTGCGGATAAAACTGATCTTTTTCTTTTCTTGTAGCAATTATTTTAAATGCTCAACCTAACAAGTTTGTTTAGAAATATCACTATATAATGATATCTACTCTAACAATACTTTTACTCATTCCTTTTTCTTCACAAGTAAGGGATTTAGTTTTAAAATAGTAAGTTTGGTAACTAACTATCAGTGAATTTGTCATTCAATTCATCCTGTACTCCAGGCATAAATTTTACAAATAAGAGTAACAATGTTAACAACATCAAGCTTATTCCAATTGTTTTCAGAAGGTAAGGCTTTATCATTTTCAAATGATATAATATTTTTGCCTTTCTTTCATCACACAACAATGGCATCTGCATGTGAGCAGTGTACAATTTTTTTCTAACAAATACAGTTATGTCAGACAAAAAATTTATGTACTTATCTAGGTACTTGCTCAGCCCAAGGAGATCCAATTCGGTCTGCCATTCCTCTGGAAGTAGTTTGAGTGGTCCTCGGACAGTGGGTCCAAAGATTGGTCCATAGGCTCCTCGACTTTCCGGATGGGATTCAGTTGACATCTCCTGCTCCAGGCATAAGTTCTTTAGGACTGGATTGAAGAGTTCCGGGGCGAAGTTGGTCCTTCGATCTGTCGGTATGGATTGTGGTAACCCATAGCTTTTGATAGTTTCGGTCCAGCTCTCCGCACTCGTTTCTTCAGTGATGCTCCTCCAATCTTCATCTGTACCGGCAACTGCAGGTTTGCATTGTTGTTTGTTCATGCTGTGGTCTATCTGTTCATAGACATCAGTAGTAGGATTTTCTTTCTCGTCGACAGCTTTCTCATGTAGCTGTAGCAACTCTGGGTCTACTTTCTGTTCAGCAATCAATTCATTTTGTGATGACTTCTTTGATTGTTCATTTCCTTTCGGACAATCTTCAATCATGGAGAAAATAGTAGTATCAAGTTCCACTTCTTCTTCCTCTTTCTTCTCTCGTGGGAGAATTTCTTCTTTCTTTTCCTTTTCTTGTGAGAGAATTTCTTCTTTCTTTTTCTGTGGTGTCATACCATTTATGACATCACCTACAGGATAAAGTTCTTTTTCTTTTCCTGTCTCCACCATAGGACTAGGGTCTGGATTTTCCTTCACAATCAGTTCAGGTCTCACCCTCCCTTTCGCCAAATCATTTGCTAGGATAACGGATATGCCCTCAACAGGAAGTTTTGATATTACTCCAACTGTCACATATCCTGTCACCAAGTCAGATGCGAGGTATATCCTATGTAGAGGTATTACTTCTTTCCATTCAAAACCTCTCAATAGGACAGTCTGTCCTGTCAATGTATTCACATTCAATGGTAATACATCTTTAAGCAGCAGTGTTAATGATGCTCCTGTGTCTCGTAATATGTTTACGGACTTCAGTGGTTCTTCCTTTTGTAAGGCCACACAACCTTCACTAATGAACGGTTGAAAACTGCACAGGGTCTCTGTGTCAATTTTATTCTTCCCTTGACCATGACTTTCGGGTGTTTTTTCATCTTTCGATGACTTCAGACTCTTTTCCGAGTCAAAAATACTTTGGTCTACTTTTTCGTCTCTGTGGACTTGGACAATTAATCCAATAGTAGCCATTCTGTATTTATAATCAGGATATTTATCCTCATTATCTTCAGTTGTAGATTTCTCTACCTTCTGACTTTTGCTCTCAGGCAAATCCACCCTCAGTGTTTCTGGTTTAGAAGAATCTTTCTTCAAATTCAGTTCGTTTTTATTTTCGCTTCCTTGTACATTCTGTATTGGTGCATGTCTGACGCACATTACCACTTTATTAGGTCCTTTTTCTTTCCTTATACTCCAACAGTCTTCTATGTTATGTCCTGTTCTTTTACAAAAAGTACATTGGACGTTTTTGTTGACAGGTTTCTTTTTAACATCATTTTGTTTTACAAAATGCTCTTTTTCACGATGTTGTTGTTGTGTGTTTTCTGCTGGCCGTTGTGCCCTATTAACATTCTTTTCACCAGCTGTCCGATGACACAGTGCATACTGTTCAGCTAAATCAGCAGCCTTATGTGGGTCAGTGATGTCACGCTCGGATAAATACATTCTTATATCCGGCCTCACTTTGTTAATAAAATCCTCTAACAGAATGATATCTTTCATTTCTTTTAATGTGGAGATATTTCTGGATTTTATCCACTGATCCATTAACTTTTCTTCTGCTCTAAGGAAGTCTAAGTGTGTTTGGTAAGGGGACATTGTGTACTGACGGAACCTTTTCCGATAACTTTCAGGTATTTGGTTGTACGCTTTCAGTACAGAATCTTTGATGATTTCATAATCATTTAAATGCTCCTCTTTTAACAATAGAACACAATCTCTTGCCCTTCCCTGAGTAAAGGCTGTTCTTACTAATATTCCCCATTTATCTTCTGGGAACTTAAAATCTCTGCAAGAGATTTCAAAGGTCTGGAAGAAATTAGCTATTTCACTTTCTTTATCAATATAGGTAGGGACTAGCTTTTTCCATCTGGCCATCTCTACATCATTATGAGATTCTTTTTTAGTAGCTCCTATCTTCGCTAGTTCTATTCTTTCCTGACTTTCTAGACGTTTCTGTTCCATCTCATTATCAAGACGTTTTTGTTCCATCTCACGATCAAGACGTTTTTGTTCCATCTCCATTTCCATCCGTTTCATTTCTAACTGAAATCTAAACTGTTCGGACATATATTTCGACGTCTGACCTTCAACTTGATATCCCTCCGCGCTTGATTCTACTTTCAACTTTCCACTCGCAATCAACACATCTTTTATCTGCTGTGTCAACACAGTCCTCGATGGTGTAGTTTCAGTAACTTCTATCTTTAAGATCTCAGCGATCTCTTTTAACTTCTTTATTGATAAAGTTTTCAGAACTTCTTCTTCTGGATTTTCAATAAATTCCATTCTTTAGTTAAGAGATTTATAATATGTAAATTTCCAACTTACGTTTTTCCAATCGGAAGAATAATTTCAGCGTTCTTAGGCTTGCTCAGTAGGTCACTGCTCCAACACACAACACAACACAACTTGAATATATGCTTCACTATACAACTATATCGGACGCAGCCCGCAAACTATTATGGCCCTCTTTATGATGATTATTATTACGACTCGTTAAATCGGATTCAATGAATATAGTTGTATCTTTATTAGAAGTCTCTAGATTCTGCTAATCTGTAGCCCAAGCTAGGGGTTCCTTGACTGACAGGTCTATGCAGTAATGTAGTTATATTCGTGATAATTATCTTCAACACATTTCTCAACAATGATAGATCAAACAACTCCAGTTGTTGAATAAACAATTTTATTTAAATTGTAGACTCAATATAAACGATCAATAAACTTTATCAACTGATGGCAACATAAGTATCAATAAAATGGCATTATATGTACAAGTATAAATATAGCGACTTCACTCTACAAACGTTTAAACTGAACTAACTCTAAGGAGGTCGGGACTTTCCAAAGAAAACTATCATCGAAGATTCTACAGGGTCTTAATACGCATTTTAACCTCTTTCTCTATAATTACTACGATCCAGAATTATCCTCCAATTTCCACGGGATTTGAACGAATTATTTTATTTAAACTGCCCTCAGGGCATAAAGGTCAAACCTTGGTCGCCTTGGACTCTGATACGCACTTGTTAAGAGGTCAATGCCTTACTACGTCATTCATTTATGACCGAGATTCGTAACAACGTCATACGCTAGTATTTTTTAAAGTAAACAATTGAAACTCTTCAAGCCAATTTGCGGTGCGTAACTTATAAAAAAAGGTCTTGCCACATTAAAAAAACAACAGCACAATTGGGAAAACCCGAAAAGACCCTCGCGTTCAACATAGTAATTGAACGGAAATAGCCATTTGTTATGTACGGTTATATTTATTTGCATAGTTGGCTCTAACATTTTGGATTTTTTAAATCAACACATTCATGATTATAAGTCGTAAAATAAAATTCTTTATTGGAGTACATTTCCAATTTATACATTTAACTTTTGACCCTATTAGTCAAACGGCTTAGGCGCCTATAGAGGACAAACATATATATATATATATATATATATATATATATAAAAATATATAAACAAACAAACTCACCGTAATTATATATATTGATGATGATGATTGATGATTGATAATTACATAGACTTATACAACAATTCAAAAATGTACTGGCATACAAAGTTGGCTATAGTTTACATAGAATGTAGCTAGATAGCCGGTCACTTAAGGTCCAATTACACGAGCTAGTTTACTAGCTGCTAGTCGGCTAGTTAAGTCACCGGCGAGTTAGCGAGTGCGTTAGTTGACGATTACACAAAAAGCTTCCCACACGTTCAATTACACGGCGAGTTTACTATCTGCTAGTGGACACACTGCTAATTTCTCGCTCAAAAGCAGGCAAGTGGCGAGTAAAGTTCAACGGCTTTCAACTTTCACCCCAGCTTTTTTTTTTTTTACTAGCAATGCCAGTAGCTGACTAGCTGCTAGTGTTTAGATTACACGGAGCTAGTTTACTAGCAAGATAGTGAACTAGCCGACTAGCAGATAGTAAACTCGCCCTAGTACTTGAGCCTTAACACCTTAATCGACAGCACCTCGGTAAAGAAACGGGGGTGGAGGAGTCCGACTGAGCTTTTTTTTAACATAACGACCATCATACTGGTGTTTAAAGAATGAGAGGGGGGTGTAGTTCATTTAGTCTTTTACGTAATATTACCGCCTTGCTATGTTTTCCTTATTTTCTTAAGCTCTAAACGAAGCTCCATGCTAACTAGATCTTTCAATATAAAGTAAGCTACTTCTTTTCATACCATTAACTTTATTTAGTAGACTAGAGCAGGGGTCGACAACCTTTTGATAAGAGTGTGCAAAAGTAGGATTGCTAATTCATTCAGCGTGCCAACAGCCTGAAATTTAACCTACTTTACCACTCTATTTCTTGTAGAAGAGATTTGAATTGCCTTTTTAGGGGTCTTCCGCGTGCCATTGTGAATCGTTCTGCGTGCCAAGTCTGGCACGCGTGCCATAGGTTGCCGACGCCTGGACTAGAGTGTATTGCTATCAATACTTTTAATAAAAACAGTATATATTTTATGTTGGTCATTTTTACCGTTGCCACATTCACCCTTGCCATATTTACTGTGATGCGATTTTCTAGATCAAAAATATTATATCCAACTCTGCAAATACATAAAACGTACACAACAAATGATAATCTACAGCTATCCTCTCAAAAAGCAAAAAGAAATCTTGAACATCTTCTTCTCTGAATATAGGCAAGTGTTGCTTCATTGCGCTAATATCCATACCATTGCTGTCCCTACGATGGTCAGGTCTGTTCATGCGTGCCATCTCTATCCTTTCTCTGCTTTCAATCCTAATTCTTTCAAATTCTCTCCTTTCCATACTTTCTAATTCCATTCTCTTCATAGCTAATTGGAATTTTAGGTTTTCACTCAACCCTTCATCTTCATCATTGTTTGATGATCTAGATGACATATTTCTTACCTCGTCTCCCTGGGCAATTACCTCGCCCCCACTGGGAGCTACATAACCTTCATTGATATCGTTCTGTCCCACTTCAACTACATTACCAGTGTTCATGGCATTCTGCCCGTTCAAACATGTCATAATTTCTTTGATCAAACGATTACGATTAGGTCTTGCCTGTCCTGCCTCAATCCCAAAAGACTCAGCTAATTCTTTTAGTTCAGCAAATGACATGGCATTAAGTTCCCCACTTGATATATTCGAAGCCATAGTATAGCGTTCGAAATATTTGTGATAGTAGAGTAGTATATATTGTATAATAAAATATAAAGTTCCAACTTACGATTTGTCCAGAAATTTGCACAATATAATATTACACACTTCGTGGAATCTTCACACTTCCCAAGGAATAAATACGCAAACCAGTTCTCTCCTCTTTTTAAAAAGAATAGTTTCACAGTCCTAGAAAACGAAACACAAATATGCCGCTCTCAGTACTACTAATGTCACAAAATATTTATAGGTCAGGAAAAATATAACTCAAATTTTCCAGACGAGATCAACAAATTTTTTCCAATCCTAGATCAAGAAAAGTAGGACTCAAATCTACCAAACGAGACCACCAAATTTTGTCAATCCTAGGTCAGGAAAAGTAGAACTCAAATATACCGGGCGAGACCACCAAATTTTGTTACGTCCACAATCCCCTTGTGGCCAGAGCTGTGTAGATCTTGCTGATAATTCTCGTTAGTCCTAGGGGAGACTTTAATTATTAGTATTTATGTTTCAGTATTACACGAACTCTTCTTATAGTCCTGGGCACAAATTCAGTATTTGTATTCCAACATTTCCTTTCTTGTACATTAGGGTAGTAGATAAATCTTATAGTAATGTATACAACACAATAGAATAGTAACTTGACAAGGAAGCTTCAGTGTAACTGTTGTTGATAGTTTATTTCAGGTGGTATGTTCAATATATACAATATATCTATTATGTACAGTTAGAATAAAATAGTGCAAACACAAACGTTCTCAAAGGAACATATTTTGAAACTCCCTGTCTTTCAGACAAAACAAATCATTAAATACTATCCGAGTGGTGCAAGGGACAGACCCACTACCAGTAGGGGTGAAAATCATGGTAACATTACAAAACTCATAACAAAACGATAGGAACTTCCCCTATTAAATAATGAGTCGTTCCCAGACCCTGAGAATTTGAGATCAACACAGAATCCCAGCATTACCTAGAACCTTTTGTTTTCCTACTAAACGTCCTAATATTGTGTGTAGTAAGAAAAGAGAGAGAGAGAGAGGAATAAACATTGCGTGTTCCAATTCTTGGAAAAACAATATACATGACAACACCTTAATTGTAAAAAAAACAACAACTTTTATCACCAATATATAGCGTTTCCGTTTGACTGTGGGTGTATAATCGAATGTATAATAACAATAATAAGAGTTGTGTAACGTCTAATGTCTGTTTCTTAGCTATTTGGAAGAAGTTATTATTACTTATGTTGTTGTTCGTGGCCCATTCGTTCAGGCTTTCTACATATTTCAGCCTTTGTCTTCCTTTGTCTCTCTAACCAGATATTTTCCCACACAAAACCAGTCTTTCTGGTTGGGATATATAACAATCAATAAAATAAAGATATAACAACAAACACAAAACTTAAAGAAAATGTAGTCATTCGTTTATCCGTCATTTTGACGGAAATAAATACTAGTAATCATTCAATTACCAATTTTTAGTTAAAACTAGGCAGGTCTGTCAATTAGTTATTCTTTTAATGGTTCGAAAACGGCTACCTTCTAAATTCTAATCTAAAATAAATTACAATTAAAAGTGAAAGTCATAATTTGATTTTAATTACTTTATTTCAGATATGTCCACTTATAACCAGCAAAAAAGGAGTTCATTGCCAGCGTAAGTACCGTATATGCCTTTGCATTTGCGTATTTGTTTTATAATTCTACCTAACTATAGGTCTACAATTTTAAATCTATCTATTGATATTTCTATGTAGAATATTTTTGCGTCCTCCATGGTTCGAGTTTAGTTTAGTCCTGCATTTGATTGGAGTTTTCAATAAAATTATTAAGTTTTCGATATATTTATGCAACCCATTCAATATCTGTACAGCCTACCGCTCGAGAGGAACAAGAATTTGTATATTTGTTCTTGCGAATTAAATAAGATATTTAGCTGTTTTAGTTTGGATTAGGCCTTTTCTTATGAATGAAAATTGTAAAAATCATTATTAGTTTAATTTTCTTTGATATTCTTAACAGTTATCACTTTTTTTGGGGGCGAAAAAACATACGAATCTGCAAAGAATCTTACTTTTATTCCTGTGTTGGTGCAATTGGGTAATTCATTAATATAAATTAGAAAAAGTACGGGTTTCTTTTTATGGGTCTGCAAATATTTTCTACTGGGTTATTCATAGTGTATTTAGTAAGAAAAGTGATTTGGAAGTTTATCGCTGCTTAATGTAGATCTGTTGTGTTGCATTTATTCCAGAGACATTTTTAAAAATAGTTTTTTGCATATTAGGATAATTTTCTGTTATTTACTCTGACAATATCATAATCTGAAAGTCTAGAGATTAATCCATAATCCATTTTTTTTGCTCTGTATATGTGAACATAAATGATGTTCTCCATCTCCAGAATCTATGTGCAGAATGTGTACTTCAATGGGGATGACCAGTACATTGCCATGAACGAAAGTAGCCTTAATCTCCACGCCAAGAACACGGCGTGCACCGAACAAGCTGAGGAAGTCGTGAATGAAACCTTCGAACACACATGTATTTTTTTTGTGTGAATTAAATGTGAAAGACAGAATCACGCTTTGATGGATTGCACACAAATATTTTTACTAAAATTATGTTTTACAAAATATATTTTACAAAAATATATTTTTATTTACCAAAAAATGCATTGTTAAAAAAATAGTTGCTATAAGTAGTTTATAGATTACAAAATATATGCTTTATAATAAATCATAGTTTTTTTAAAAAAAGGTATGGTTTACACACAAATTATAGCTGTTTAAATTAATGTAAGGTTTACAACAAATGTATTGTTTAACGATTGGAATGTGTTACCGACCATTACGTTTTTAGTACTGCTATGAAACAATTGTATGAATTAGTTCATCTTGTTGGATAAAGAGAAAGAGATTATGAAAACATGTAGAGTGGGATATAGGACAGACAGGGAGTAGAGGAATATATCTTAAAGAGGGTTGCCTGTTTAGTTCGAAATTACGTCTTCAATTTTAATCTTGCATCGTATTGTACTGGTGTCTCGTGGAATTAAAACACGTTTCTCTCAATTCGATCGTCTTTCAATGACCGTTGTTCGTTGCGCACTGCTTGGTATGAGAGAATCTATGTCATCAAAAGAGTCAAAAGCCCCCAAAACACAACGAAACCGTCTCAATACACATACATACACTCACACACAAAGCCACACACAACTAAACAAGAACAACAAACGTATTATTCTACTATACACAATATACACAATTAGAAATATATACACAATATAAACAATTAAAAATATATAGGCTACACAATATACACAATTAAAAATATATAGGCTACACAATATACACAATTAAAAATATATAGGCTACACAATATACACAATTAAAAATATATAGGCTACACAATATACACAATTAAAAATATATAGGCTACACAATATACACAATTAAAAATATATAGGCTACACAATATACACAATTAAAAATATAGATAATCCAAATTGAAAAAAAAATACATTATCCAAATAAAAACAAAATTATAGATTATCCAAATGTAAAAAAAAAAAAAGATTATCCAACTGAAAAAAAAAGCCATTATCCAAATAAAAAAGAATAGATTACCGAAATAAAAAAAAATACATTAGCCAAATAAAATCAAAAATATAGATTAGCCAAATAGAAAAAAAATTTGATTATCCAAATTGAAAATAAAAATTATCCAAATGAAAACAAAATTATAAATTATCAAAATAGAAAAAAAAAAGATTATCCTAATTGAAAAAAAAATATAGATTAGATCTATCCAAATTGAAAAAAAAAAGATTATCCAAATTGAAAAAAAAAGATTATCCAAATATTCATACTGTGTAGAAAGTTCTCTAAAGTTGTTTTGAAAAACAACAACATTGTACATGTCTTACAGCGTATTGAGCCTTATGTATTTTACTGGTAACCGCTATGAGCTCAGTGTAGATCTGTGTCTCAAGGGATATAACTCAATTTTGAAATCATTGTAACTATCCTAGTTAGTCTCCCGTTGGGCATTGGGCTTTCCAAAGTCTTATATGTATTCAATTTTCAATGTCTTCATATTAAAAAAAAAAATTAATTAAAATTGATTAACACTGTCTGGAATTGTATGCATCTATTCCTTAAGAAGAACATGAAACCAAACAGTTATGACACGAATTTTATCTACAGCTTTAAGTGAACATTTTGAATCATTGCGCTGTTCATGCTTACAAGTTCTGGAAGATCAGAAAAGTCAGTTTCGCTATTCGCAATGACGGCTCCGTTCACGAATGGCATACGCAGATTCTCATATTGGTCATTTTCATTTTGCTGTATATGCTGGATTGCGCTTACTTCAGCAGCATTGAGAACACGCTCTCGTGCATTATCACAATGATGTCTTTTATTCCCAGATTCGACTTCGCTATAACATGGTGATGTTTTCACCACATTGTTGTTACATTTCTCTTCAATAATATTGGCTTGACCACTGTTATTGCAAGCTGTGTCACTTGTCTGAGCAATGGGATTTCTACATAGCAAAGACAGTTTGAAGGATGGGTGTCTCCTTCCTGAGGCCGCTGATTGTTTCTTCATCACAATCTCTTCCTTCAGACTAGAGCGAGTTTTCATATTGACATTACACACACACCGAGTCGGGTATGTTGAGTTCTTTGTCTCTTCAACACTATTTGCACTGCCCACACATTTGAGTAAAGTGCACGAGTTTTGATAATCGACTGTTTCGTCTGTCTGATTGCTGAATGTTATGTGTGGAAATGTATCATTTTTTATCCTAAGTCCGTGGCAAGCGCGATGATTCCAATCCGAATTCCCAGAGGGGAGTTCCAAGCGAGGCACTCGGGAAGTGTGACAAGCAGATGAAGGCTGATAAGCAGCTGTATGTTCTATTGGGGACTCGTTCAGACAATGTGCCCAAGCAGCAGTGTGGTAAACTGACCTAATTACCTGACAGTATTGACACGCATAAGTTAGATAGTTCATTAGTTTGTTGTAATCTAGACTTTCATAGCTCGTCCTCTCTATGTAGTTCAAAAAGTCCCGCCTCCTTTCGAGTTGAAGGTAGACTGGAATACTGGAATTCGAGGAATACTTGTGGGATATCAGGTGAAGCAGACTGCTGAGGCGTTTCCTGTGGAAGGAGAACGCTTCCAGCGAGTTCCGCCAGTGGACAACAATGTTGTGTTCGTGGTACGACATGATGCAGTGCTGCTCTTCGTTCGTGTCACCTCTGGCGCGGTCGTTGCTATGCTGGGCGAGCGTCTCCAGATAGTCTAACGGAGACTTATCGCCCCGGCAGCCACCTTGACCGAGGGTAAGGCGGATGTGGGCTAGAGCTAGCTGGATTGCAAGGGTCAGATAATGAGTGGAGCATTTCTTTTGCAGGATAGCTAACGCCTCCAGGGCATGCTCGTAGGCGTCATTTGCTCTGTGTCTAAAAATAGACAAAATAACGATAACGAATAACAATAAAATGCAACTTTTTATTGCCGCCTTATCACTACAAATGTTATAGTCAAAACAATCAGAAATAAGCTGTATATAAAACATTAATAAATGACGATATTAATGTTATAGTTATGGTATAAAAAACATTATTTATAAATATAATAGGAATATACTATTAAAAATACGTTTTAATACAGACAAGGAGACTGAAAAATGTAGTTAAAAATGGAGGCCGGCTGGTCCTGCGGTTAGTTCACCGGACTGTTAACCGACATGTCGCGGGTTCAATCCTTGCCGCTGACCGATCCCTGCCGCCCTGCATAAGTTTCAGGCTTAGTGGACGTAATAATCTTCTATCTAGAACAGTGGTTCCCAAACTTTTTTAGGCCGCGACCCCTTTTTACAGTTTATCATGCTTTGGCGCCCCCCCCCCCCCCCTAATAATTTATAATTTTGTTTCTAGTTTATTAGGCCTACTACATTTTGCGACTGTTATGAATTGTAATGTAAATATCTAATATGCAGGATGTATTTTTATTGTTACAAATTGAACCTAATTAAAGCATAGCGATTAATCATTTAAAAAAAAGAAGACATAAAAACACATGTGATTAAATATTGCTAGATACCTCATAAGTCTAAGCTTAGGCCTATATTTCTAATTACAACACGAACGTCAGCTATTGTGATGGTTGACATTGCGTATTTCCCATCGGTTCAGAAATTCTTGGGACAGTCTTTGCAAGAGCACAACTAAGCAGTTCATCTAAATAAGTCTACTGTGTTTAGACTTGATAACCAACAAGGTGGAAAAGCATGTTTACTAAGATATTTTGTTGGAAATGGAAGAAAATGGCGCAACACAATCTCAAAATAGTTTATGACTGCAAACATTTGATTCAGAATTTTGTGCCTGGCATTATAGAGCTATCAGTTCTCTATGCATCGTTGCTAATACGCTCAATGAACTTTGTGCTTTCTCAGGAATATCTTAAACTTTGAATGTGATTGGGCTTCTGGCAAGTACATAGATATGTAGTGTTAGGTAGATTTGGAAAGTATCATGAAATTTCGACTGCAAGCATGTGAAAGTTTTATTTCACAGAATATATCATCGTAATCATTTTGTCATGTTTTTCAAAGAAAGCAGATAAAGTAGACCAGGAACGCATGAGAAAAAAAGTGCCGGTTCGATCCCACTTTTCAACACTAGTCAAATCCAGATGATTTATTTGCATTACATACGTTTATAGTAGAAATCAGGAATCTTTTAAAAGGTATGTGGACCATTTTATGAAACTGCCATAAGAATTTCCATTAGAATGTAATCATATTATTCAAAACCTTACAAGGCTATTCACAAACTTTAATTAAGTACAATTTTTTATTTAAATTAATGTAACTTTTCCTAAACTTCAGCATTGATACAAAGATAAACTCTTATGGGCCCCGGCGCAGCGCAATAACTACACACACACACACACTTACTCATAAACACACGCCCTCTTAGTGGGGCCTGAAGTAGACAGCATATACATTTGATTTTCATCCAATTTTTTATGCAAAAGCTAAATTTCATTTGGAATGATCGTTTTTTTTTAGATAAATTAGGGCATGTTATATTTTCCTCCTTGCAGTGATAAATTTAACTCATTCAAGACGACAAAATGTCAACCAAGTAAGTTGTCTGCAGTTCACTTTAATCGCCGAAAAGTGCTTCAAAGAGCAGTCTTGCTTTATGATATAAAATAATTTAAAAAAAACAACTAGTTCACCATGAAGCTAAAAAACTAGTTTTAATTTCTCTCGACAATCATCTCACAAGTGTGAAATAGCTAGCATTGTTCGGAGCCTCGTACTCGTTGCACAATTGCGAAAACAGTCGACTGTTTAAAAATCTTGTTTTTACAAAAGGGCACAATTTATTAGCTTTATATTACTTCTTTTGACTGCTGTGGCAATGTCTCTGTTGCTAATATTTGCCCATATATCATAAAGTAAGCTCCGATTACTTTTGGTCACTAATTATTTTGAAATCCAGGCCGAACAGAATTACACTAAATTCCAAAATTTTCATGAAGTGTCGGTCGTTTTATCGCCAATACTACTGCTTTTAACACAATGGCTGCTTTTAACAGAGAATAGGCTTTTTAACACAACTCTCTACACAGGTGTTACTGGTCCGCATACGTGCATTATGGTGCCGACCTTGTCACATACACCTGTATTGATGTCATTACGCCAAGTAACCTACACGTATGTGGATGTATCTTCATGTAGGTGGACTCGCTTGAAGATGGAAAGATGAACTGTGTTTCGGCTCCTAAGACCACCAAACACATACGTTTTCCAAAGTTCTCTGGCGACCCCTGCGAAATGGTCATTCGACCCCCAAGGGGGTCGCACCCCCCAGATTGGGAACCGCTGATCTAGAAGGAACGTCTGTAAACTTATAATGTATAATCATATCATCATATCATATCATATATCATATCATAAATATATATAAATCTCAAAAGGTGTACGTATGTATGTGGGTGGGTATGTACGTACCCCATAATCTTTTTAAATACTGGACATAAAAACGTGAAATTTGCTACAAATATTCTTTGCGTTACGGCGGTGAACACTGTCAAGGTTTAAAAAAAAAAATGACCGCAGTGGTCAGCGAATAAAACGACACATTTTGGTTTCATTTTTAAAATTGCCGTTCCAACTTTTTATAGTTTTTCGATCGATCGCGCTAAAACAAATAAGAAACAAGGACGCGCGGAGATTATTTCTCTATTGCGTCATCAAATTTCGCACAGAGATAGCTAGCGGTCTTTTTATTAATGACGTAATCAAATTTTGCGTATTCATTTTAAATTAACTTTGGTTCAATGTTTGCTAATGTACTTTATCAACTTTATGAATGAATAGAAGAAAATATATTCACGTTTTAATTTAATTCACGTAATTTATAGCGGGCAATTTTTAAATTGTTATAATGGGTAATTGGTAATGATTTTAATGGGTAATTTGTGTTGTAGCGGGCAAATACAAAATTCCATCACGTTTAAATTCGAGTCGTATACGAAACATAAAATGTGTACTTCTTGCGGCCAATCTCATTGTAACTGCTTGAGTAGTTAGAGTGCATGTAAACATAACTTTAACCGATTCGGAGGACCGGCACATACCGGCTAGTATATATGTTACGGCCAAAGCCCGAAGTGCGGCCAGATCGCGCTTTGGCCGACGCGCTTGGCCAATGTCCGATGTGCTTGAAATTGCTAGTGTTTACGCTACTTTGGCCGGCCACTTCGCGATGTGGCTGGCAATCCCTGGCCAATGTCCGATGTGCTGATACAAGAATGTTCGGTAGGCGGCACAGGTGTGATGGCGGCTTGCATAGGGTAGCAAGGACAGTGATACATACACTGTTCATCTTCTGCTTTTCAGAGAAAGTCCTGCCGAAGTGATCACTAATTATCAAGGAAATTAAATATCACACGATTTAGTAAACTATCTCCTGGATAAAATCACCATTTGCGTCATAAAATGACTGTTGGTGTCTGTGATTAGATGATTGACTTTTGATAATCCACAAAGGTGGTCAGGTCAGGCAGGAGCGACCGTATTTTTATCTAGCCATTGTCCGCGTGGTCTAGTTTCATGTGTTGTATAAACATGGGTGGGGCCGCCAGTCGCAATGACAAAGAGCTTGTTTAATTTTATGATAATAGATAGAGAGGGAGTGTCAATACTGTACAGGACAGGGCCACCATTGATCTCGTTACCCACATCGACGACCGCGAAAACTCCCTCCCAGCCCCACCCCATTGACGGACCATCGAAGCCACAAGTGACCGGAATGTTTGGACAAAGGGATCGGAGACAGACATGTGACTTTAAAGTCCACCCACTCTTTTCTCATTGGTCCATGTTATATTATGTGGGTAGATCTTCCTTGTTTTAAAAACGCCCCAAACACGACTGTACGCACTTATTTCCTTTTGGATTTTAGTATTGTAAGACAACTGAAGATAGAGATTGAAAATTTACTATAATAAACTAATTTGACTGTTTTTTTTTATTTATTTTAATTAAAGATTGATAATTTACTATATAATAAACTATTTTGACTGATTATGTAATTTAGTATAATTGATAATCAATATAGGCCTAATGTGATAATTACGGTATATAAACACTCGAAATCTCCTCAAGACCTTCTTAATCGGGCTTTGGCCGATCGCCCCTGGCCATTTCGCGATCTGGCCGGCCAAGGTCCGAAATCAAGAACAGATCGGGCTTTGGCCGGTCAAATGTGAGGTGATATTGGCCACTTCGCGATCTGGCCGACTTCGGGCTTTGGCCGTAACATATACATAAATCTCAAAAGTAATATGTATGTATTTATGTATGTGGGTGGCTATGTATGTACATACCGCAAAATCTTTTTAAATACTGGACATAAAAACGTGAAATTTGCTACAAATATTCCTTGCGTTACGGCGGTGAACACTGTCAAGCTTTTAAGAAAATTTAAATTACCGCAGTGGTCAGTTTGGTCAAAAAACGCGAATAAAACACAACTTTTGATTCACATTGACTTTGCCAGTACAACTTTTTATCATTTTTCGATCGATCGCGCAAAAAATAAATAAGAAAAGGGATGCACGGAGATTATTTCCCTATTGCGTCATCAAATTTCGCGCAGAGATAGCTAGCCAGCTTTTCTTTATGACGTCATCAACTTTTGTGTATTCATTTAAAATTAACTTTGCTTCAGTGTTTGCTAATGTATTTTATAAATGCATAGAACAAAATATATTCACGTTTTAATTCGTGTCGTATACGAAATATAAACTTTGTAGTTGTTGCGTGCAATCTCATTATAACTGCTTGAGTAGTTAGAGTGTATGTAAACATAACTTTTAGCTTTCTCAATTCGTTTGTAGCGGGCGTATACGCATTAAAAGCTTTCTAGAGGGCAATATTTCACGTTTCAATTCGTTTCTAGCGGGAAATATTTCACGTTTTAGTTCAATTCGTTTGTAGCGGGCGTACAAAATGTCATTCACATTTAAATTTGTGACATATACATCGATAAACTTTGTATCGGGCAAGGTTTTTTTAAGTGCCTTATATATTAACTGTGGAGCGGGCAATCTCATTATAACTCCACGGATATGTAAAGTGTATGTAAAAGATCATTATGCGATGACATTGAACACAATTTAACAAAAAAATTATTTCTTCTTTGTTTCTTATGGGTTTCATTTGTTATTGTTTTACATGTTGAATAGAAAATTTAATTCTAAGTTTGCTTCCAAAGCAACAATAAATAAATAAATAGCAAATAACAAAAACAACACAACATAGGTCTGCGACTTAATGTTTGTCGTAAAAAAAATATATCAAACAATCATTTTTTTTAAAATAAAAGTACTGTCGAATAATCTTTATCAATGAAAAGAACAAAATATATTCACGTTTTAATTTGCGTCGTAATTTATAGTGGGCAATTTTTTAATTGTTATAATGGGTAATGGGTAATGATTTTAACGAGTAATTTATGTTGTAGCGGGCAAATAAAAAATTACCTCACGTTTCAATTCGTGTCGTAGTTCATGCGGGCAATCTCATTATAACTGCTTGATTAGTTAGAGTGTATGTAAACATAACTTTTAGCCGGTTCGGAGGACCGGGCACATACCGGCTAGTATATTTATAAGTTTAAGAAGAGTGAAACATACGTTGCCCATTTGACGCGTCCTAGATGAAACAAGGTCAAGGCCGTATTGAAGTGCTGCCGCTCAGTCTTCCGCTTGACAGCAATCACCTTCTGGAGATACTGCTCACATTTGTCTGTATTTAAATGTACAACAAACTGTTTAGTAAGTTAATAGTAACAGTTATGCTAATAGTTTGCGTTAATCTTTATTCAAATACGGAATTAATATATTTTCTAAGAATTCTACCCTACATTTAATTGCTTTTGATTTGTTTTATGTGGTCGGCAACATTTTGATAATAGTGTGCCAAAGTAGGATTTCTAATTTATTCAGCACTTGGAAACAGGTGTTGAACAGTAATGACTATATATTTTTTTTGCGAATGCTGGAAAGCACTAAGGATGCTAAAAATATTTCAAATGAAATACCCTTTTCTTCAATCAACTAAAATGTTCGGAATTTACAAAGTATATTTTTCAGTGCTGTGCATTTAAGATATTTGTTTTTATCCCTTAACCTTAACGATCGTTAGGGGGCAGCTATTGGACACTGAGTGTCCATTAGTCCTTTCAGTGGGCTTGGTAGACTTGGCTGCGCCCATCTCCTTTCCAAGTCGGCGGTGGGATTTTTTTTATCCGTTCCGATTATCGGCAACGTGGGCCGAACCCATGACGTCGACCTTGTGAGTCAAGCTCACAGTCGACTTTGTTATCCAGCTGCCTTAGAATATTCAGGAAATTTTAAATCAAAAACATTTCTTTTTCGATTGCTAAAGCGATATCCCAAAACTAAAGTATATTTCAACTGTTACGAAACGTAAAACTCATACATTGCATTGTTATTAAACAAATACTAATCATTTAACCGAATTGCCGTAAAAGCGATATAAAACATTTCATAGACCAAGGTCTTAGGTTTTCCCAATTTAATTAGAACGATTGTCTTCTTCAACCTCAATAACAAACACGATCTGATCACGCACTCAGCAGCTGAAGGTCGATGGATTTACCCAAGTATATAGGGCATTGTTTTTTTTCCCAAAAGTCTCGTTCTCGGAAAAGATGGCCGACATTGTTGAGTAGTTGTAATCGGATAATTCAATAAACATTAATATTTTATTATATAGTATAATGAACTCTCGTGTATTTGTAGGTAGTATCGAAATGACCCATAAGATAGACCCACGCGTCGCGGTGGACGGTTTAGTTAGTTCTTTGCCAGCCTCCGACGAGTAAACATGCTAGGTCTGTGCTCTGAGATGAAACTCCTATTGATTTGTAATATGAAGGATTCAATATTATTTTACAATTAGCCTCAATGCTATACAAAGTTTATTGAAGATATTTCTTATTCATTGGATTATGTGTTATTCTTTATTATGTGTGTATAATATTATTCGGATTTCTACTTGATAATTTTGTAATTAAACCAATCATTCTTTGCTTTTACACAACTTGGTTTACGTCGATCTATCAACGTTATCTACATGTATGTGTGTGTTACTTATACAACGATAGTAATTACCAACACCACAACTCAACACCACAATACTTGCTGTATAATATGAGCCAAAAGTAATTATACATGAAGGAAAATCAAATGAAACTCTACTCTACGTTATGTAGATTGCCAGGGGATATTTGGAACCAGGAATACCTTAGACTACAATAAATTAATATCAGAATGAAATAATAAAACCATCACCAAGTGAAAGTATAATCACACTAATTATAACAATATAATAACTATTATTTCATGAACTGAATGGGGGCTCTAGCCGAAATAACACTCTAACTACAATTTGACCAGGTGTGATGTAATACATGGTGGCTCGTTCCAGTAATTAAATACTGCCACGTAATAAAATGATGTCTCGTGAATAGATTATATTATAGTGGATATTCCGTCACGTAATACAACACTTACGTTTATCTCTGTAGTAGGCAGACTGGTTAGCAAAGTCGACACCGAGCTCGACTCCCAAGCGCCGCATCAGGGGTTCGACCCTCGGTGCAGACAGCTATAAATCCACCGCCGACTTGGAGAGGAGATGGGCGCCGCCAAGTCTACCAAGCCCAAGAGAGGACTAATGGACACCCAGTGTCCATTAGCTCCCCCCAACGACCGTCAAGGTTAAGGGACTAAGAAAGAAAGAAAGAAGGCAGACTTTACAGAGGAGAGAAGGCGGAGACGAGAGTAGACGTGTGTAGGAGATGGGAGTTAAGGCATGTAGAGAGAAAAGGGGAGACAAGAGAGTGTGTGACCAAAGACTATAATAAGATGGACCGCTTGCTTAAATTTTTCTGCTATTTGATGACTCGATTCCCGATTCCATTTTGTACTGTACACTTCCGTTTTATTTAATCGCTATAACTTTCTCAATGGAAAATTAAAAATGAAATCGAAAGTTGTATAAGTCGAAAACTATTAGGATGCCGTCGGAGTCATTTAAGAGAACGTTATTGGCTGCGCATGGGAAAAAGAACACATAAGCTCTAAAAATAGAGCAAGCGGTCCATCTTATTATTAATTAATTAATTAATTAGGTGTGACGAGATTCGGTAGTGAGAAGTCGGAAGTTTAGGTTGTGAAGGCTGGAGATAGGGGACTTAGGACTGTTTTTATATGAGCTGTTTTTTTTTTATCTTCTATCATTTCTTTTGGTGTTAATAAAGCAATAACATATAGCTTACGAGGAGTGTTATTGTTTCATTCAGTTGGAGAAGAGTGAGTTCTTCATATGTTGTGGTGAATGGTGATAATTCTTATAACACATAGGACCAGAAAAAACGATTTCATTAAACCATAGACTATAATACACATGATTTTCTCAATGAAAAATTAAAGTCGAAAGCTGTATACAGCGGAAACATTTATAGATCAGTGTTGTAAACGGAACTTGCATAGCAGCTACTTTATTTAGAATCGGAAATTACAAAACAAGAAGATAAGAGCAGAAAAAACTAAAGCAAGCGGTCCATGTGTAGTATAGTCTATGCTAAAACCAGCTACAAAAATCTCAATATAAATCAAAGACATATCACTTTTGCGAGAACAAATGCATATAAATATTTTTTTCTTCTCGAGTGGCATTCGGGCATGGAATGGATTGCCTGAACAAACCAGGAAAACCAGAAGCTTAATATCATTTTAAAAATTAATAAAAATGCAAGACTAGACTCGGACCACAAAAGAAGGTATAATCTTCTTTATGGAAGGAGCGTCTGTAATGTATAAGGTAAGATAATGAAATGTAGAAATGATTTCATGATACCGTATTGTCCCAGCTGGAAGAATACCATCCCAATGTTATTCATTGGAATCGTAAGAATTCCCGGGGAAATTTTCTCCAAGAACTTTCTCTCACTGTAAGATTTCTTGTACCAGTTGAGCGCCTCGCCCAAGTCTTTATCACCTGTAGAAGAATTTGATGAAACTTGTATTCATAATATACTAACAAAGGTGCCAAGTTCTCCGAACTGGTTAAAATTAATTTTTAAATACACTGTAACTATCCATGCAGTAGTCTTAAGCGGTGATAAAGTATTTTCCGGTAATTTAAACAATTTAAACATTACCCGCTACAAAGGATTTAAACGCGAAACAATGCACACAAAAAAACAACAACAGGTATTGACTAACTCGATAATCGAACCCGAGTAGACCGCATGGCGTCCGATACGTTATCCACTCGGTTACCTAGGACACATGTACTAATTCAAATTGCAAAGCTAAATTACGAGGCAACAAGGTCACGTGTCTTTAAATAAACCAATTGGATTTGTCAAACACACACACATAGCTTTTATTATCTCTATATATAAAAAGACCGTGTTAAGCCCCCCGCGGATCACCATTGGTCAATTTGAAATCACGTGATATCACTGACCTATCTAGGCCTAATAATTTTTCACATCGGACATGTGTCTTCGATAGCTCAGTGGTAGACGCAGTGGACTGCTATACGAGCGACCAGGGTTCGATTCTCCAGTTAGACTATACTTTTTTTTTAAATTTTTCAAACTTTGTAAAACAAAAGACATTGTAAATCTACAGGCAATTTAGATTTTGTTAAATAAAAATATTTGCCTTTTTTTTTACCCGATTACATTATTAATTTTAAGTTACTTTCCTAAAAGTCTTCAGTAAAAAAATTATAATTTAAATATAAGATTTATAGCTTTCGTTTAAGTGTAGTTTATAAATTTGTTATCTGCACCTCAAACAGTCCTGTTTTTTTTTCACCCGGGCAACGCCGGGCAATGTAGCTTGTATATATATATATATATATATATGAAGAGCTAAAGCAAATGAATAATTCGAAAAAACTCCAATGTCCTTCTGTTCGAAGTAATGGGAGAGACCACCAAGATAAGACTCACCTCTCTCATAGGTCAGACCAATGCTGTTGAGTAGAATGCCATAATCAGGATACTGTCGAATGTCTTGTACGGAGGAACGTAAGGTCAACAACTTATTCCTGGCTTTAAGGTTATCTCCTGCAAAAACAAATATCACTGATAACTTGATTTTGGAATCACTGAGACCAGGACTATTCAGAAAAATAGGTCACGGTTGTGGAAAGAAGGTCCTGGGTTCGATTCCTGCTAATATATGTTTCCCATTATAGAGGATGTCCTTGATGTTTATACTGGGGTCTCTTATAAACGTAGGATTGATAGAAATAAAACGTTAGAACAGGCAGTAAAATGTTCAGCAGGACACTAACGACTGACATGGTTAACTGGTTCAGTGGTTCACTGGTTCAGTGATATAGTAGCCCAGTGGTGCAAAGACTCAGCGGTTAGGTGGCTCAGTCAGCCAGTAGTCCGTAGCTTAGTGATTCGGTGGTTCTGTGGTCCACTGGTTCAATGCTCTTGTGGTCAGTGGCTCAATGGTTACTTGGCTCAGTTGTTCTAAAAATCATTAATCAAGTTATGTCATCTGATTTGATTGAATTAAAATACATGTACAAATAGTACAGTTATAAATGGAACATTTAGAATCTCGATAAATGAATGATCGTTATAAACTAGTGATTGCAATAGAATTAAATGATGTCACCGAATATGCTAATGACTCTAGAATCAAAGACTATAACGTCTACCCAGCTCTAATGGGTACCTGGCATTAGTTGGGGTAAAAAAAAAGGCGAATGGGTTATGTGCTGGCAACACAAACCCTTAGTATGCCGTGTTCACAGAATCTGGTGAACGCTGGCTTCACCGGCCCCCATGGATCAGTTTTATCTGACGGGATACTACCTAATTCAGAAAAAAACACAAGCAGTTCAATTACATTTTTGTGCACTGGGAAACCCTCGCCAGTCGTCGCCATTAGCGAATCACGTGTAATATTAAGTAGAAGGTATAAATAAGCAGTTATTTGCTAAACTCATTTTCAAACCTATCTTTCTCTCTAAATAAAATAAGAAGCTGTAAAAAAAATCTGACCAGTGAAAATGAGTGGTATGGACTCGTGAATCTCGGCCGATATCATATCCTCCTGCTCCTGCCATTCCGGAACTGTGAGAAGGTCATCGGGAGGTGGTGAGCTCAGTGCCAAACGTGTGGAGATCATTTTGGCCTCTTTAAAAGTTCTGCATTGATTGAAATTGATTGTTAAAATGATAAATCAACACACACACAAAATGTAAACAAAATTGTAAGATGAACTAAATGTTAAAAATTTGTCCAATCAGAAATTCAATGTGCAAACTGTTAAACAGATCAATTGCATCAGCAATGAAGTCATTCAAAACTTTAAAACACAAAAGTCTTATTATAATTTGTCGATGATACGCATTAATGTACGCAAAATTACTTTTAAAATGCTCACAAAGATAAGTCATTGTGTTTATTGAAAAATTGACTTCCTTCGCAAACTTTTGGAGCAGGTGAAACACGGTTCACAATTGTATTCATATTGACCCCATGAAAGGAGAAGATGTTGCCAAAACAACGCCCATCCGCCATAACTCTCATATCGACAAATTTCCATTGACAGTAGCTCAAATTTACGGGTCCGGAATAACAGGGTTTTTAAAAGGGTTAAACAGGGTTTTTAACAGGGTTTTTATAACAGGGATTTGCTTTTTAAACCTGATTTTAATTCAGACGTTTACGGAATAAAATTCCACCAATTTAAATATAGACCATAACATTTCATATTATTTCTAATAAACACAACATTAAATTTAACCATAATTTATTACATTTAAAACGAAAATGAATTATTTTATATATAAAGTAAATTACACTTGAAGCATTGCCATATTGTTCTTTTATACGCATAACATACATACGCATACGCATTGTGGGTGGACAAGGTGACTTACTCAAGAGAGCGCAGTTGGAAGCCCCGTCTGTGTAAGGTGATGCCCCGTTTTCTCAAAGTCCAACTGTAGAAAAATGCCGGTCCCTGCGTTCTAAGAGTCTGTATGGCCGATTCAAAATATTCATCAGCAGACTTCCAATCTACGTCTGTATAGAAAAAAGAAAAATGTTTTTTAACTGATATGTTGTTTTTTATGTTTTTATATTTTTTATTGTCCCAAAATGAAATTATTACTTTCAATTCTAGCTTGCTATCCTAGCCTTGCTAAGCTAACTTTTCATCCTAGCATACGATCCTAAATTAATACAGACGCTTGATATCGTAACTTGGTATCATAACGTTTCATTCTAAACTCTTCACTAGCTTGATGAACTAACTTTCTGCCGAACTTGCTAGCTTAGCTTTTTTAAGTTAGCTTGCTTTCATAGGCTATCGAATAGAGCAGAAAATCGAGAGAGAGAGAGAGAGAGAGAGAGGTCTGCACGCTTTATACTGGGCGACATCTGATGTTGTTCTTCGCAAAGTCCTTCAGACAAGATATACATTCTCACTATTCTTTGAGGTCATCGAATTCTTGACTTAAGATTACTTTAGAAGATTGCTTCACTTTTTATTTGCCGCGTCGGACATCCCAGATAATTTTTTATCAGTGGAATTAATAGCTCAACGTTTCAAAGGCTTTTAAAAGCTTTCCCATGTCACTACTTTTCTTTTAATAATTAGGGCCTCCCTGACAGTTCTCCAGCGCACTCAATTCTGGGCAGCCTTCATCAGTTCACTCCCACGAAACGTCTGGAGATACGTCGGCAGGTTAGCTTCCATAAGTATAAGGCTTTCACCAACCTACGCGTCTGTCCCTCTCTGTGGAGGCAACTCACTGAGTCGAGAGTTTACTATATTTTTCTGTTGCTTTAGTTTCCCTTTTCAGTGGCGTAGCCAGGTTTTGACGCTAGGGGGAGCGAGCTTCTAGGAAAAAGGCCCCACTTTTAGCAATTTTTCCAGATTAATAGAAGAACTAAGAATTCGTACGTATCAAGTGTTTTAAGAATATCCTGTGCCTCAGGATACACACACTGTATACCACCATTTTTACTAGCAACTATTAGTGATGGGAATTTCTGCATAATTGATTGCATTTACTGCCCATTTTCGGGATGAACATCTAGTGTCGAAAAGTATTTATATAATCAATGCGAATGCTTCTATAAGACTGAATTCTTCTTCGTTTTAATTTTTAAAGACGAGATAAATCGCCAATATACAAATTTTAAAAGATATTTTTACAACAATATAGCTTCAAGATTTGTATTTACTGTATCTATGTGTCAATTACAAAACGCTCTCTATGATACTTTATAGGAACGCTCTATTCTTTTCTAATTTTTTCCTCTCAGCTATTAAAGCACCACGCCCGACGGTTATATCCTTAACAAACGGAATTTCTTTAAAAAAAAATATTTCTCTTCTTTCTTTTAAATTATGTGGGTATCTTTTTTTTTTTTGCGAAGTTCATGTAACCATGTTTTCGATCACTACACGAATACGGACAAGAAGGTGAAAGCCAGCGCGCTTTAAGTCACATTATTACTTTTCGGTGAGTTCACCAGACTTGAATCCCACCTTTTTTTTAGAATGCGAGCGAGCATACTCTATTGGGGCTTGGAGAGCTAATTCTGCCGTGTCCGCGCACCACTGATACATCACCGTAAAAGTTAGGCACGAACAGTTGGCCGTTCATGTCCACTGCTTATGACCTGGTATCCACTAGAGCAGGGGTCGGCAATTTAAGGCACGCGTGCCAAATTTGGCACGCAGAGCTATATTCAATGGCACGCGAGAGACCTCCAAGAGGTGTTTTATTATTGATGAAAACAAAAACAACTATATTTTTCAGTAATATTTATATTGAGCGAAATCAATTTCACAACATTTAACTATATGAACTTCCCTTTACAAAGACATATTAAGATAGATTGTTGGGCTTTTTCAGAAGCACATCGAAGCATTCAAAGCGGAGTTTCAAGACTTTCAAATTGATTTTTCATACCTAATCAAGCTAAACTTGCTTAATCTTACCACGACCTTCTTTGATGTAGTTACTTTTTTAATTATGTGTAGGGATATTGGCGATTTTAAAACGCAGCCAGTTGAATTTTAAACATTTAATGAAATGGGCATCTAAATGTGCCAAATTGTTTAAGAGCTAAACTCCTTAACTAAACTCCTTAAGGTTGAATGGACAAACAATTAATGCAGGAAATGTTTATTTACAACTGTTTAACGTACATTAATTTTATAACTCTAAAAATTAAATCTTGTAATGAATACCAAAACGCTAGTTCATGTAAAGAAATAATAATTAGTCAGTAATATTTGTTATATTACAAAACATAACTTGCTTGGCATCACTATTGAATCAAATTTAGAATCTTATTTTAATTAAAGGGAGATAATTAGCTACTTTTATTTCCGCTAATATTTCTAATATTATGTTTTAATTTTTATTTTATAAAAGACTAAATTTAAATGGTCTACAACTTATAACTTTATAATGACCAATCTGTCAAAATATAGTTTTAAATTTTATAAATATTATATGAGTAATATAATATATGCACATTTTTTGAACATTACATTAACAACCCAGTTTGCATGATTACTGTGTATCAATTCAAATATACGACAAATACTTTACAGTCAGTTATCCGGGGGCGATTGGGGGATGGTGAAGGGGAAGTGGGCGGTACAAACGTACCTGATATAATTTGAACACCTTAGCTCAGTGGTTCTTAACCGGTGCTCCGCGGAGCACTGGTGCTCCGCGAGGTAGTTGCAAGTGCTCCGCAAAATTATGAAACTCAAAATTTAATGCTCACTCACTTACTCTATCTGATTGATCTGAACAAATGCTTATAATAGGTAGTCCAAACGGGGAAAAATCG
Source organism: Anisus vortex (assembly GCA_949126835.1). Classification (NCBI taxonomy): domain Eukaryota; kingdom Metazoa; phylum Mollusca; class Gastropoda; family Planorbidae; genus Anisus; species Anisus vortex. The sequence goes on along the minus strand of OX421504.1, from coordinate 8,610,729 downwards.
GCCTTTTTGCCTATTTTTACTATTTTCGTAACGAAGTTTTGACTCACTTGTACTAATGCTGCATAAATAAAATGTATATGTGATTAAAGCTGAAGCCTTTATCTAACAAAATTTTTAACTTTTAAACTCATTAATTGTATTGAAAAAAGTGGCGATGAAGCAACAAAGGAAATTATGAAAATTTCTCGTTCAAATGATACAATAAAAAATAGAATTAACAATATGTCGGATAATATCGAGAAAACAGTTGCCGATAAGCTTTCCAAACGGCATTTTGCTCTGCAAATTGACGAGTCCACTGACATAAGTGGAAAAGCTCATATACAAGGGTTTCATCGTTTCATTCATGAAAACGAAATAGTGAATCAATTTCTATGCTGTCTTGAGCTTTCCGAACGTTGTAAGGACAAGATGTCTTTGATTCTATTTCTTCCTATTTCGTACAATTCAAAAAATCATGGGAGTTGTGTGTGGGAATTTGTACGGACGATGCTCCATCAATGGTAGACTCATTAAAAATGTTTGTGACTCTCGCCAAGAAAAGAAACGCCAATATTATATCTACTCACTGTTTTTTGCACAGAGAATCTCTGGTGTCCAAAACATTACCAGTAGCATTAAAACTTGTACTAGACAAAGTTGTAAATATGGTAAACTTCATAAAATCGAAACCTTTGAAAATACGCGTCTTTAAAAATCTTTGCATCTCTATGGAAGCCAAGTACGAATCTTTGCTTTTGCATTCTGAAGTGAGAATTGGCATATTTAGCTGATATTTTTGATTATTTAAATTGTGTTAATACCAGCCTTCAAGGAAGAAAAGAATTTTTTTTAACATCGACCGACAAATTGACAGCCTTTCGGAAAAAAGTTATTTTTGTGAAAAATCGTTTGTTGGAGAAAAAGAAAGTAGATATCTTTCCTTCTCTTAATGATAACACTACCGACGAAATTATTTCAGCAGTAACAGAGCATTTAACTTTATTAGAAGAAAAGATTGAATTTTATTTTCCATCAATAAACGTAGAAACATATGACTGGATACGTAATCCCTTTGCCACGGTTGATACATCAAATAGTAAGTTGTTATACCAAGAAGAAGAAGAATTAATCAACCTATCATCGGATCGTACACTTAAAATAAAATTTTCCGAAATGGTTCTGGAGGAATTTTGGATCTTTGTGCAAGAAGAATACTCAGCTTTCTCCATGAAGGCACTTAAAATCTTGTTGCAATTTTCAACATCATATTTGTGTGAAATCGGTTTCTCGATAGTCACCAACATAAAAACTAAAAAACGAGCAACACTTACTAATTTGGATGAAGAATTGAGGGTAGCTATTTCTAAAATTAGGCCTAATATCACTGAAATTTGTAAAAACCGCCAAGCTCAGGTTTCACATTAAATCTTTTTATTTTTCTGAATTAAATTTTGCTCAATGTTTTTTTTTTTTACTTATTAAATTTATGTTTATTAAAAATTTGTTTGTCATGTTATAATTTTAAACTCTTATGTTATAATCTTTTATTTTCAATAAAAGTCGTACGTATGTGTATTTGTTTGTTTTTTTACTCTTGATTTTGGTGCTCCCCAAATTTTTGTCATGATCAAAAGTGCTCCCCGACTTCAAAAGGTTAAGAACCACTGCTTTTAGCTATTTGAATCTGATCGTTTTTGGATGAAATGTGATGTAAACGCAAGTGCTGCTAAATATCCGAGATCCCCCAACAATACATATTATAAAACTAACAAGAAATAGGAATCGCAATGACTTTTCGATGAAGTAGGGGGTCAGTATTTGGCAAATATGGTGTGCGGCCGGCTGGTCCTATTGTTGGTTCACAGGACTGTCGCCCTAACATATGTTAATATTAATGATATTTTGATCTCAGTTTTAGCGAGATGTCCTTAAATCCGTTATTAGAGTCCTAGTGATATTGCTTCTCGATTACCATTAAGCGGTATAGATACGTAGTAATCATAATAACTGGGTAGTTATTGTAATGCTTGAAAATATACATAAAAATTATTTAGTCATATAATATTTGTTTAATTTACAAATACTTTTTACAGTTTGATCATTTCAAAGTTATAAATATAAGCCATTTTTTTTTCATAGAAGAAAAAAAAACCCAGAAATATTAGCTCAAATGAAACGGGTTAGTTATCTCCCTTTAATTAACAAATGTTTCCACATTTGATTCATAGTAATGCCAAACAAGTTCTTTTTTGTAATATAACAAATTTTACTGATTATTATTATTTCTTTATATACATTCAACATTCAACATTATGGTATTCATAACAAGATTTAATTATGAGATGATTAAATAATTTACGTTAAACAGTTGTAAATAAACATTTCCTGCATTAATTGTTTTGTCCATTTAAGGAGTTAATATGTTAAACATTAATAATTACAGAAATTACATGATAAGGTGCTATTAAATAAGTCTCTTATATTTTAAAATAACTATACCAATAAATTTGTTTTAGAATTAATTATATTTATGTTTGATTAAAATTATGTGATATACAAATACCAGCCCAAAAATCCCAGCCCGGTCACGAGCGGCCGGATGTCAGTAGGAGAAGTCCAGCTGACTCAGGGCGACACTGACCGGCAAAGGGACGAGGCGAGGAAAGTCATCCCTTTCAAACTACTTTACGCCACGTTAACCAATATCCAGTATCCTTCTTTCTCCCATTCTCTCCCTCCTTCTCTCTATCTTCCCCTCTTTCTATTTTTCTTTTCCCACTACGACAATGTCTAGCAGTCACTGCCGAAGGGGAACGGCAAACTCCTATTTTAAATGATGATGATGATGATGATGATGATTTATATAGCGCGCCTATCCATGCTATGTTAGCATGCTCAGTGCGCTCTGGTTCCACGTTTCAGTTGTGGATGTGCTAAAAACAAAACAAAAAACTATAAGCCTAGTTGAAGAGGAAGGTCTTTAAACTTCTCTTGAATGACTTTTTTTTTCTGGAATCCCTCAATGTCTGAGGCAATTTATTCCATAAATAAGGCGCTGCTGACTCGAAAGAGCGTACACCAAATGACTTCTTTTTATGACCGTCCACACTGGGTACTTTGAGTAGTGACTGTGATGAAGAGCGCAGCCCCTTAGTGGACACATGCTTGGGAACAAGTTCTTGAAGATAGTGAGGGGCAGTGCCTTCCATACAGCTATAGGCAAGTGACAGAATTTTATGGTCAATGCGCTTGGTCACAGGGAGCCAGTGGAGATCTTTAAGAACTGGGGTTATGTGGTCCGACTTCTTAATCCCTGATACAATGCGTGCCGCAGTGTTCTGCACTTTCTGGAGTCTTTGGAGCTGGTTCTGGGGCAGACCCCACAGACAGCTATTACAATAATCCAGCCGTGATTGAATTAGAGAGACTGCTACGGCATTAGCTGTTCTCTTATTAAGTTGAGGACGCAGCTGACCCAGGGCGCGTAGATGAAAGAAACAAGCCTTTACCACAGTACCAATGTGCGGAACCATTGTAAGCTTATTGTCAATAAAAAAACCAAGGTCTCTAACAGTGTTGGACAAGGGGATATCCGAGACACCAACTTTGATTGATTCAATATCGACCTTTCTGAGACTGGTGTTAGAACCACACAGAATTGCCTCTGTCTTTTCATCATTTAACTTGAGTCTGTTTGCTGCCATCCATGATTTTACTGTAAGACAGCAGTCTTCCACAGCCCGAATAGCATCACCGCAAGCAGAAGGATCAGGCTTGAAGCTCTTGTACAGTTCTGTGTCGTCGGCAAATGTTTTCCGGGAAATTCCATGATTTTCAACAATTCTGCCCAGCTGACTAGTGTACAAAGAGAACAGGATAGGCCCTAAAACCGAGCCCTGCGGTACTCCACAGGTAAGAGGCGTGTCCCGTGAAGAGGCCTGATTAACAACAACACGCTGAGTCCTGTCCTCCAGATAGGAATTAAACCAACGAAGTGCAGTTCCAGAGATGCCCGCCTCATTTTGAAGCCTCGACAGAAGAAGCTCATGGTCGATTACATCGAAGGCAGCACTGAGATCCAGCAGGACTGTTGCAGATTGAAGGCTACTATTCACAAATGAATTGAAAATTTCTATTGCCAGCCTATTTTAAAGAAAGTCCCCGGTCAAGTACCCCCAATACAAAAGGTCCCTGCTATAAGGGGAAAGCAAGCGACCTTTTTTCACCTCTCCTCTGTAAATAAAACAACTACGCTCCCCCCCACCTCCACCACACGCTCCCTCTCTTCATAACCCCCCTCCTGCTTCTTTCTTGCTACTGTCCTTCTGTCTGTACCCGAAAGGGGCAGAACCATGGTAATACTCAGCCTTTATTCCCTGTTCTCTCCCTTTTCAAATTGTATAAATTAAAAATTTTTGTTAAAAAAAAAAGGGACTAAATTATGTAACTATGGCTTTGTTACAAGATTACCATTTGTTTTTCCCCTTTGTATTGAATCTCCTAATGTTTATACGCCCCTACAAATTGTGTCAACAAGGCAAATAAACTACTAATTCGATAAATACTGTTTGTAAGAGAATGAATAGGAAATACTAGCACAATAATGTAAGAAAGTATAAATGGAACAACTATGTAAAATAAAACGAATGAATGAAATGAGCGAACAGAATGAGTGGGATGAATGGCTATAATTTTATTATTTGCCCATGAAATGTCTTCTATTCTTTAGTTTTGTAAATTGAAATAAATGTCTTCTATCCTTTCTGTCTATGCGAAACAAACATTTGGAAATTGTTTATGTACATATGGTGAAATAAACTTTGTTGAAAAAAAAAAAAATTATGTTTGGGGGGAGGGGGGGGGTGCGGCGAGCGGAAAAAATTGTAAAAGGGGGCGGCGAGCCAAAAAAAGGTTGAGAATCTATGAGTTAAACTGACAACAAAATATTAAAATTAATATTAACCCTTACAGACCCGGGCGCGTATATAGCGGAACTGAAGGCAGCATAGATAGAAGTAGGTTGGTACGGGAAGGGTTAACCGATAATAGATATGTATCTTGACAACTAAATGATAAGCTTTACAAAAAAGTTGCCATAAATGTGAAAGTTTGGTAATATAATTCATACTGTAACAAATTGAATTGTTGAAATGCAATATAAATTTAAAAAAATAGAAACAGTATAAATTGTGCTTCATGGTTTGTTAAAATTATTAAATAATTTTCCCCGAAAAGGCCCTTTTTTTTACGCTACGCTACTGTTCCTTTTAAGCCCGGGCTTGGGACAGGCCAAGGTGGAGTTCTTTTAACAGTTTACTATATTTTAAAACTAAAAAAAGTTATGCAGTGAAACAAAAATGAGAGATTTGATCTTAAAAAAATATATGAATATAAATTATAATATTATTCTGTTGTCAAAGATACCATTAGCCAGTGTAGTGGTCATTGCTAGACAGGCCTCCATGACGGCCACTTGGCTGGACGTCCCGCAGCATTTGGCACTCCTAACCAATACAGAGTAGAACTGTTTCGCCTCGTTAGGCATGCTGGACATCAGGAGCTGCCGGGCTACTACAGCCACCTGAGGAATACAGAAGTAGGCAAAACAAATACGTGTTTCATAAAAGCGGGTTTGTCCTGTGTCGTTCTGTCGTCTCCTCGCTTCTGGAACTGCCCCGTTTCTCTCTAACGACCGTTAGTCTTAGAGCCTTCTCAATATCCGGTCCGAATGTGTTGAATCTACGTCCCAATAAACTCAGTCGAACAAGTTATATTTGTACTTAAAAAAAAAAGAACTTCAAAATTTCAATATTTACCTTAGATAACATGTTTTAGATCACTACTGTCTTGCCTATATGTTAAATCTGTTAATGATTCATTTATTTCATTTGTCCCACATTCGTCAAGTTTTTAATCATCAATTAGCTTTAGCCTTGTTCTAAGTTGTATGTTAAAATGTGTTCTGAGCTTACTTTATGTTTGTTGGCAGCGATATAGAAATCTTATCTTTATCTTATACATTACATACGCTCCTTCTAAAGAGAAGATTATTGCGTCCTACGCTCATCCGTGGTCCGAGTCTAGTCTTGCATTTTTATTAATGTTTTAAATGATGTTAAGCTACTGGTTTTCCTGGTTTGTTCAGGCAACCCATTCCATGCCCGAATGTTACTCGGGAAGAAAGAGTACTTATATGCATTTGTTCTCGCATAGGGGATAAGGAAAGTGTTTTTGTCTTTATGTTTATCTGAGCTTTGCAATAGGTTGTTATTGGGTTGTATTTCTAAATTAGAGTTTAATGCCTTATGTATTATTAATACTTTACTCTTTGCCCTTCTGTCCTCTAGTGTTTCTAGGTTTAGTGATTTGACTAATGGTGTTACTCTTGTCAATTGGGAATATTCGCTAGTTATAAACCTTGCAGCTCTTTTTTGAATTTGTTCTAATTTTTTAATGTTTTCTTTAGTTGATGGGTATACAGATCCTGCATATTCTATAACGATTTTCGGACATTATAGGCCTAACTAATGTGAGATAGCATTTTAGTTTTAAATTCTTATTACATTTGTAAAAGTTCCTTTTTATGAATCCTAATGTTTTGCTTGATTTTTTAATTACTTCACCAATATGAGGGTTCCAAGATAACTTATCATTTATTATTACTCCTAGATACTTAGCATTGTTAGTTTGAGTTAGTTCTTTACCATGAATATAGTAAGTAAAGTACCCATCGGACCGAATTGATCCATAGGTCCGATGAAGCAGCGTTCACCAGTTTCTGTGGCCACGGCATACTAGGTGATTGTGTGGCCAGCACTATGCACAGCCGCCTTTACTTTACCCCAACTAATGTCAGGTACCCATCAGAGCTGGGTAGACTCAGGGACACCCTCCAGACCCGGGAAAAAATCCTAGCCTGCACCAAGAATCGATCCCGGGACCTTTGGCTCGCCAGTCGAACGCGCTGCCGCTCGTATAGTAGTTTGTTATTATTTGACACCTTTATTAGTTGGCATTTTTCTGGGTGAAAAGACATACTCCAGTTTGATTCCCATTTTTGTAGTTCATCTAGGTCTTTTTGTAAAAGTTCACTATCATTTCCTGTCTTTATTATTCTAAAAATTATGCAATCGTCTGCAAATAATCTTTCTTTCGTTCCTGTGTTGATGCAATTTGGTAGATCATTAATACAAATTAGAAATAGTAGGGGCCCTAGAACAGTTCCTTTTGGAACTCCTGAGTTAACAGTAATTGGTGATGACTTAGAGCCATTTATTGTCACTGTTTGTTCTCTGCTTATAAGAAAGTCCTGAATCCACTGATGTAAGGGACCAGAGATGCCAAAGTATATATTGGCCCAACACAAAACTTTACTTTATTTGCCGTCATCACAATTTCTGGGCTCAGAAAAAAATACACTAATCTCTGATTCGCGTATTTCTATTGATATATGTGTATGTATAAGTATGTTTAAATAGTTTTCATATTGTATATCAATAATTGTATCTATAATTCTTCTGTAGTTATTTATTTATATGTTGTTAAGACTTAGAAAGTATAATTTGTGTAGTCAAATGTGTGTTCTCATAGTCTCTACATATTTCTAGTACACAATTTCCCTTCGCATTTTGATAACTAGGAAAAATCCATTATAGCCACTTTCTGCACCTAAACCTATTAAAACCACGCAGAGGTATCTAATTCGGTTGCTGTTTTGCAGAGTGTTATACACGTTTCTTATTTTCAACTAGTGCACATTAATTTTACTGTTGTAAATAAGTTAAAGTATTAAATTCTTCAAACGCTCATTCATCGAGTGGCAAGTGTATTTTTCCATAGTGAAACAGACTCTAGAAGGAAGACAAAAGACCCGGGACATAACTCTAGTCTATAGTATTAAACTATTTTCCAACTGTATCCTTTCCAAATAATTGTATTTTGAAGATGAGGGGGCGGGGATACGATTTTGTTTGTGTTAATTTGTGGTTTTAAAAGGGTGTACACGCTAAAGTGGTTGAAAATATATTCATATAAACAGCAGTTTTATACTAGCAAATCTATCCACTGACATATATTCCTACCGGCGTATGTTTTTATGATTTCTATTCATTACATTGCCACAGTTATAGTTATCGTTAAACTAATATGAAAGGCCGAGCACTTGTCTTTGGCGTAGGCCCTACGTAAGGCTGTCATTGTTTTAAAGCTGTTGCCTTTTACAATGGATTCGGCACTTTAAAAACGATCCCATTGGTTAAACCTCAGACGCCCAGAGTCAACGGTGAATCTACCAAAATAAAAACCTCAATTAATTAATTGCTTGACATTGAATTACGTTCCAAGGTGAACAAACCATCCAGATAAAAGGATGTCATTTGCCGAACCACTTGACTATACATTTTGATACATGAGGGATACATAAATTTGTTTTGTTGAATGAAAATGGTAACAATTAAATTAAGTGTTGACCTTTTTACACAAGCAACAATTTATCACTACGTTGCTGATCGTTTCATAAGATTGATATGAAAGGAGACTAACGCTTCCTTCATGAAACCACCATATCAATACGCCAATGACCCCTAGTAAAAGTGCCACAGGAGTTACCTTAAGAAACGCCCCGTATCCCCCAGCTGCGCTGTGAACAGCAACTTCCAGGAGAGTCTTGGTGTGCGGCCAATCCTGAGCCCTGTAGCCGAACATGTGACCGTTGCTGCCAATGGTTTTCATCGCCTGGTCCGTCTTTATGAGAACTCGACACAAAAACTGTGTGTAGCTGTAGTTACAAAATATGTAAAGTATGTTTAGAATATATGCATGGGCTTTTGGAGGGGGGGGGGCAAGCTGGGGCAATAGCACCCACACACACACACACGCACACCAAATTTCGCTACAGTTAGTCAAAATATTGTATGAGGGCAAAGGCCAACGCTTTCGGCCGGCGTACCGAAGGTCGTGGGTTCGAATCCTGTGAAGGCTAGGCTTTTCCGGGTCTGATGGGTGTCCCTGGGCGTACATAACACCGGGGAAAAATTCTAGCCTTCACTAGCATGTGTCAGTTTGTGTATTACAATAATAAGTATTGGTGCATTTTCCAACTTACCCCTTAGACGAGTGATCGTCGAAAACAGGCGTCGGAGCGAGTACCCCATGACCGTTGAAGTAGTACAAGGCCAGGGGATGGACAGACAACGAGTCCAAGGTATCTGACTGTAGTAGCAGGTACTTTTTCACCAGTCGCTTAAAGCATTGGGAGCCGCCAATTTGGTATTGCTCTGCGTTTGTTCGCCTGTACGCCTCTTGAATTGTAGCTGGTAGGGAAAAAAAATTTCCTCATTTGAACAAAATACGATGGGAGTCATATTAGGCTTTTGGCAGACGGTGCCTTATTAATGGACACATTGAAGCGGAAGTAAACCTGAGCTAAGATATTCCTCCGCTAGCCGTCTTACAGCTTCTGACAGGGACATGATTCGCTGGCAGAAGAGAACGTAGCCGCGGAGTCATGTCATTTACGCCTTTTTTAAAAGTATGGTTTAAACTGTGTTTGTTTTAATGCACAAGCGCTTGGACTTTCCACTATCTGGAGCAAGGTACCGTTTACAGCTCGGTAAGTAAATCACCCTTTGGACCAAACTGATCCATAGGGCCGGTGCAGCAACGTTCAATAGTTTCTGTGGCCACGGCATACTAGTGGATGTGTGGCCAGCACAATACCAAGACGCCTTTACTTTACCCCAACTTATAGTGTCAGGTACGCCATCAGAGCTAGGTGGACTCAGGGGCACTCTCAAGTCCTGGGAAAAAATCCTAGCCTGCACCAGGATTCGAACCCAGAACTTTCGGATAGCCAGCCGAACGCGCTGCCGTTCGGCCACCGTGTCCCATGTTAGAGCTGGGTAGATGCTGTTTTCCCGTGTGGCGTGGTTGTCCTCCCATCGGGCGCCTCCCCAGAAGCAGGCAAGCAAGATGCTGTTTTTGTTTTATAATATTTACCGTTATTTCTTATTCTAATACAATCATCCAGTCCTTACTGTGGCATGCCTATAGATATGTCTGAAAATGTTGAGTCTAGGATTTGAATTATAATAACAATTTTTGTTTACCCTCGTTTAGATATGAACTCGGCGAACATCTCACAATGTGCGACATCACATTAAAATCCGACTTGTTTCCGACCCAACTTTTTACTTCCTTCACTCTTTTGTGAAATATCAGAGACATCAGTTCCTCATCTCGGCAGATGATGCCTTGCAGCTGGGCACACTTCAACGGCTGCGAGCCCGGGCCGAGATACTCCTCCGCCAGCCGTCTCACAGCTTCCGGCAGTGGCAAGATCCGCTGGCAAAAGAGGACGCAATCTCGCCCGTTACACCCAGGCGCGTAATGCTCTAGGATAGTCAAAATGTCAAGTGGGTCTGTCAGCATGCCGACCTGAACCGCCTTGAAGTTCTCGCCAGTGACAGGAAACGGTTTGTAGGTTGTGAACACAGCACTAACCCTAACGCGACCTCTTTCGCCGTTCGAAGCGACAAGATCCGAGAGAAAGGTCAGAAAAGCGTAATCTTCCCCAGCTGCTCGAAAAGCTTCAGTCTTGTGGAAGACGAATATGTGGTGCTGGGTGCAGCAGTAGGACCGTAAAGCAGACTTTATCTTCGCGGCCATTGCCCGCGTGTCGTCGTGCTCAACCCCGTCCGAGCGTCCGAGAATCGCCTTGTGGACCTGGGCGAACACTTGCTGGGCACTGGTAAGAAATTTACAATTGAAGGCAAACACTTGTATTTGGGTGCTCATTTGTCTCATTTCCGCAATGACCTGTGTCGATAGAAAGTAATTTTTTTTAAAGTCAACTATTTAATATTTTGCAGAAAAAAAAGAAAGATTTTAAAACAGCTGGATATGGATCTGGAGCGGTTGAAAATGCAGAAAGCACATTTTCTATTTAAATTTAAAGACCAAGTGAAGAGGTTTTTCTCAAAGGAACGAGATTTGGAATAGCCTCATACGGCAGTGACGTATCACAAGGGAAATAAATAAATAAAAATAGACGCTATAAATCTATATTTGACCATTTTGTTAAAAATAAGAACCGGGAAAAGATTCAAAACATGTGGCAATAGATTCAAAACACGTGACAATATTCATTTTTCCTAGTCGGAATCCTTTATGTTACGTCACTTTCCTATATTGCCGGAAATAAAAACATCTCAAATGGCTACGAGATTTGGAGTAATCTTCCGAAAAACACACACATTTAAGTGCAAATATTGAACTAATTACTTAAAATGTATCTTTGACATTTTGTATAAATGTTTTTTTTAACATTCAGATACTGAATACACTATTTACTATCAAAATCAAATGTTAACTCAATTTTGATAAAAAGCTCTTCACTTGGTCTTTAATTCGCTAACTGTTGTTTCTACATTTAAAGCAAACTTTCTGCCTTAAATATTGAAAATGAATGTTATTCTTATTAATACTAATATTTTGGAGCAAAAATTTTATCTCATTAATGGAATTTAAAGAAATTTAAAACTTTTTTATGCAAATAAATTTGGAAGCTTCGAAGAAATTTTACATAAAATAAATTTCCGAACGATTGAAGACGATGCTCCATATAATTTTTTTTTCGAATTCTTGACCTTGGTTAAAAGAACATGCAAGAAAGAACATGATTTAAAGTTATTTCTCTTATATGATGTTGTTAACAGTAGTATGTTAATGTTTGGTTCCGATATTTATGAACTACGCATGAGAGCTTTCTACTTTTTGAATATGCGTTTTCATAGTGGCTAGTCTACTACACCAGAGGTCTGCAACCTACGGCACGCATGCCAAAACATGGCTCGCAGAGGTATTTTCAATGGCACGCAGAAGATCCCCAATAAGGCAATTCAAGTTTCTTGTACAATAAAGGAGAAGGAAGATTTTTATACTGTTGGCACGCTGAACGAATTAGAAATCCTACTTTGGCATACTATAATCAAAAGGTTGCCGACCCCTGTACTACACTATAAATGCGCTAATGGATTTAATTTTATTTCATTAGCTGAAATTCACAAAACTAGCTTCCTGTCAACTACGATTTTGGTTGAAATAAATACAAATCATTAGGTAATCGACTAATAATAGAGTTTCCACAAAATACAGGGTCGCGACTCTTCAAAAAATTAGGCATTTTGTAAAAAGTTGAAAATCTAGGACATGTTTAATATTAGCGTTTCTAAATTAAAATATAATGTTTCAATCGTGTGAAAACCCATTACTGTTGTAATCACTTATAGGTTTTTTAGGCTAGTATAGGCAATAGAGCATTTGCAAAAGGCGTGGCTTAGGTTTCTTGGTGACGTTATTATGTAAATAGCGGCCATGACGGTGGTAATAATGAATAACATTGTTCTATAACATGTGTATTTTACACCCAAAAGATATGGAATTGGTTTGCATAAATATGGATATTTAACTGTGATACTAGTCCTTAGTAGTCCGTCCACGAAGTAAACAAGATTTTAGGCTTTTATAGTTTTTCATTAGCTCTTATGAAACATTGCACAGCCTGCTTTTTTGCTTTACCTTTAGATAGTAAGTTAAGGTAACTTTCGACAATCGACATCTTCAATTAAGTTTTGTGCACTTTAATTGATTTTTAATGGTTTAAATTTTAGCTTTGAATGTTAATTTTCATCGCATGACAGTTTTTTAAATATATTTTTACGTCATATTGTTGAAATAACGATATTTAAAAATAAAACTTTCTTAAGCGTAGGCCTATAGTAATAAGCTGCCATTTGTCACCACTACCTAAAGTATACAAACAACACGTGCATTTTGTCACGTGATTGCAAATGCTCTATAAACAAAAGTATAGTGGGTCACAAAGTCAATCTAGTCAAATCTAGTGTCTCGAAGATAAAAAACGGGTGACGAAAAACAAAAGGTTTGAGATCAGCTGGACTTTTATATATTCGCTTTTAGATACAAACATGTGTTCACTGTTCAAGCTAATGATACTTGATATAACATAAACGTTATATACGTTTGCTTACTTAACTATCCGTTAACATATACTCGAACTTTGAACCTCTCCACTTTACTAAGCACGTTAATAATATATCTCTTCATTTGAATTGCCCAATATGTTAAATCACTTCATGCCATCATGGGGATAAAAATTGGGGGAAAGTTGTTTTTTTGTTTGTTTGTTTCTTTCATTTAGTAAATGGAAAACAGGCTAAACATATTTTGAAAATATATAAAAAAAACTTATTAAATTCACTATTTTTATATTAGTTTTTTAATAAACTATTTAGGACCTTACATTATCGTTATATCACCAAGGAAGCTTGTGTTAAACTTGTCATCTCTCTCCTCTGCTCCCGCTTGGATTATTGTAATTCGTTCATAGCTGGTCTCTTGGCCTCCTCCTTTCAGGACCTCCAACGTATCCAGAACTGCGCTGTCCGACTAGTCCTCAAGAAGAAGTCAAATAATATCACTCCTCTGCTCCGATCTCTACACTGGCTTCCCATCAACAACCGGATCTCGTATAAGCTTGCTTCTCTATGCTATAAATGTCTGAATAACTCAGCCCCGGATTACCTTTGCTCCTGTCTTGAGCTCTACACCCAATCCCGCCCACTTCGTTCGGCTTCTGATGCGGATCCCTCGTGTAGTGTCCGCTGGCGAACGTGCTTTCTTCTACGTGGGACCGTCCGCTTGGAATCACCTCCCACTACAGCTCCGCCAGAGCCCTAGCTTCGACACCTTCAGAAGCCGACTGAAGACTCACCTACTTCGTTAGCAATATTTTGCGTATACATATTTTCATTTTCGTCTGTTGTTCGTTGGCTTTAGTATGTAACTGTCGTTTCAGCGCATAGAACTGTTATCAACGGGATATGCGCCATATAAGCATCATCATCATTATTATTATTATAAAGATAATTATTAGTGGTTTAATCTACTGTATCTTATCTTATATCTTACAGACGCTCCTTCGATAGCCTATAGAAGATTATTGTGTCTTATGCTTATTCGGGGGTTTGAGTTTAGTTTTCCTGGTTTGTTTGGGTAACCCATTACATGAAAAAGTACACGATAATTTGTCATTATCAGGGGCGAAGCCACAGGGGGGGGGGCTGAGGGGGTCTAAGGCTCCCCCCCCCTGGAATTTTAAAAAATATGCTTTCAACAGTTTTTTGTTTAAATATGTAATAAATTCGCTAAAAATTTAGAAAATGTTTATCACGTGAAAGTTTGCCCCCCCCCCCCCCATAGGAATTTGGTAAATGTTTGCCAAGCGAAAGTTCAGCCCTCCCCACCTGGAAAAAAATTTTGGCTTCGCCCCTGGTCATTATTATTACTCTCTAAGTACTATTTAAATGGGTTTCTTTTTATATTTGGATGAGATGTCAAATACTACGGCTATAGATTTTTTTTTTATCAATATAGCACTTACCATTCTACCTTTCCTTAAGGTAAAAGACATGTGATACACATTTTGAATTATCATGAGAAGCGCTGTACAGCCTTTGTCAACATACTAAAAACTAATAGATGGTTAATATGGGATAAACATCTTTGTATCAGTATCCTTCGGTCTAAAAATTATTTTAATAGTGTGAAGTTATACTGACCTGGTCAACTAAAACCGATTTTCCAACCATCGGTGGGCCGTACACATGTAAAACTTGCCCCGGCAAAAGCAGAGCCTTGATTTGATCTTTCTCGCTTAGCCGTACTCTGTCCACGTAGACACTCTTCGGCTGACCAGGACAGAGATGACCGATGGTCTCTGTATCTCTGGGACTGCCCGCATCATGCTTGGGTCTCGGGTAATCCTTGGTCGGACGTCTGTGGAACAGCTCGACATCACTAGCCGTGCTCGTGGTTGACGTTGCATCGGAGAGACGGCGCGCAGATTTCTCGCTCGACTGACCCGTCCTGCTCATCGAATCAAGTTGCGATACGGTGAACTGGTTGTCGTAGATGCGCTCGACCGTGCGGTGGCGTCCGTCATACCGATGAGGTTGGATGAAATCAAGAACGCTTACAGGCGGGAACAGTGTGGGGTCGATGCTGGGTACCTGTTGATACCATTTTGAGAAACGCTGATTGTGTGTTTCAGCATTATCTCGTTTTCCACTGTGCACAAAAGAATTAGTCCTGGAATAGAACTGGCCCTGCACTATTTCATCCATTGTGACGTGAAATATACGTGACGTGAAATGAATTTATAACGGCATAAAGATGTACTCGTGAGGTCACTGAAGTTTCACTTTATATTCTCACACTGGCCTTTTATTTTAATGAACTTTTTGAGGCATACTAAACTGTGTAGTAATAAGATCGAGACTAGCCTTTATCTATGACCAACATCTTTAAAAAAAATCTGCTCCGATAAGTCACGTATTATTCTCATCAAAATGGTACATTTATAAATATATATATGGTTAAACCGGAATTGGAATGAGGGAAAACAAAGCTTTTATATATTTTATTAGCTTTTTAATAGTGACAATGTATGGGAATCCCATGTCATCGTAAGCACTTGAAGCTCTAGGCCTCTAGGCCAACCAGGACGATATACAACCCACAACAACCCACTTGAAGACTCACCATTAGTAAATGGTAACATTTCAAATAGGTGGTTTTTATTTTTTCTAAAAGTGTGTCTCATTTTAAAACTAGTACATTTGAGAGATTACAATTTACAAGGAATATGAATATTGCTATTTAAAATTTAGCATTTTACATGCCAATCACATGATATTCACTTATCATTTATATGTCAATCACACGGCATTCACTCGACATTCATATGTCATTCGCATGCCATTCACATGTCATTTACATCTTACATGCCGCCGACTCCAACAAGTTGAATTCTAACAGAATCGAAGGCGAAATTATATATAATGATATTGTTGAATCCGTTCCTGTTAAAAATTATTATATACTCCTGTACTGGGTGGTGCAACTGGCAAATAAGAACCGTTACATTAATAAACCATGTCCTTCGTGATGAGGGAATAGCGTGGCCCGTAGGGTGCGTCTGTAATATATAAGATAAGATAAGGTCTAGTTAGAAATATTGTATTCTCTCGTATCCACATAAAGGATTACTTATACCTTGGATGTCTTGTTGGGCCTGGCAAGAGAAATAGATTTACCCCTAGTCTAATAACACAGAAGAACACACTGGAATGAAATCACAAAAACTATCTCTTTCAGCTAGAATTATAATCAAGTTTATTGCCCTATGAATCACGTAATACACATGTAGAGGTCCTATTAGTATCAATAACTTTGATGTTTACAATCTCTTTACGCGTCAGGCATCCTTATAAATGTAAAGAATCTTTATTTTTTATAAATAGAATGTACATTAACTTGAATTAGGCCTACATGAATGACAATGCTCACATCAGACGTAATAAACATCACTTAACACAGAGGTTCCCAACCAGGTTCCCCTTAGGAGGTCAAACGACCATTTCACGGGGAACGCCACGTGACCATCGGAAAACACTTATTTTTGATGGTCTTATCGTGGCTTACCACAATAACATGTACATCACAGTACTCTTCGATGGCGCCACCTCCGAACCATCTTCTGTGTAGCGGGGTTAAACAGGGTTGTGTCCTGGCACAAACACTCTTTAGTCTACCCAGTGCCCACTACGTTCGGCTTCTGACGCGCTTACTCTGCGGATTCCTCGTGTGAGGCTAGTGTCCGCTGGCGAACGTGGTTTCTCCTACGCAGGACCGTCCGCTTGGAATCACCTCCCACTACAGCTTCACCAGAGCCCTAGCTATGACACCTTCAGGAGCCGGCTGAAGACTCACCTATTTCGTCAGCAGAATTAGCGTATTACTACATATTTCGTTGTCTGTCTGTATTCTGTAACTGTCGTCTGCGCATAGAACTGTCACCTACGGGATATGCGCTATATAAGCACCGTTATTATTATTATTAGACCAGGGAATGGCAAACTTTTGGTAATAGTGTGCCAAAGTGGAATTTCTAATTCTTTCAGAGTGCCAACAGACTAAAAGTCACCATACTTTAGCATTCTATTTTAGAGTATTTTTTAGGAGTCTTCTGCGTGCCATTGACGTCCTTCTCCGTACCAAGTCTTGCACGCTTGCCTTAGGTTTCGATCCCTGGTCTAGACCAGGGGTCTCCAAACTTTTCAGCCTGAGTTCCGCATTAACTATCAAACAGCAGCTCGGGGGCCAACTACACACTCGAGGTCTAATAAAAAAGAATCAAAACATGGAGGTTGTTTATAATTATTTATTTAATATTATTGTATTCAGTTATTATTTAATAACACACTGGTGCACTACACTTGAATACCTGTATTAGTAAGAATGGTGAAATTGTTTCCTGGATGCCAAAATAGCAGACATTTCTGGCTTTAGATTTGATGTCCCTAATATCAACATTGACCTGAGATTATCATCGGATAAGTTTGTTCTTAAATTGTTCTTTAAGTATTTAATTTTTGAAAATGTTTGTTCACACAGGTATCTTGTTCCAAAGATTGAAAGGTACCTTGATGCAAACGTTTTGATATCAGGAAAGTCTTTCTAGGGCAAAAACTGTTAAAAATCCACCAGTCCTTGTTTGAACTTATCCATAAGGAGGTCCTTTGCTTGCAACTCAATGACCTCCAACTGCAGTTAATCTGGGCAACTGGCCACGTCTGCTTCATATGGGTTTTGAAACAGTCTCAATTTTTCTGCCTTTGAATCCAAATCAGAAAACCGTTCCTGAAACTGCAGCTGGAGCTCTTTGATGATCTCGCATGCAAATAACGTGAGGAACTCAGCTGTTGCTTCAGCCATGAATACCTTGCACTGTTGAAAGTGCGTCAAGTTGTTGGCCTGTACTTGTTCCAAAAACAAGACAAGTTTGGATCTGAAGGCCTTTACGTTGGTGTATAGATCAGAAAGTAGATTTTACTCTCCTTGTAGTTTTAGGTTCATAAAATTTAAATGACTAGTCTGTGGTTATGTCTGTGGCAAAGGCCAATTTCCACACCCTCTCTTCATCAGACAGTAATGGCTGTGGCTTGCCTTTACTTAACTTAAATACTCTGCTCAGAACTTTCTCATAACTTAGCCATCATACTGCTGTGTAATATGGTAAATTTTTCGATTCTGTGTCTGTATCTTTCAACATGTCTCTGAAGATGTCTATGACTGAGCCCATGTGACCTTATTAAATTGACCATCTTCACCACAGGATTCAGTACACTGCTAATATCCATATATTTAGCACACAAAGCTTGCTGGTGAATAATACAATGTAGGAACATTGGTTGTGGACTTTTTTTTTCATTACACATCTGTTTCATTTGTCCAACCACGCCTTTCTTTGTGCCATTCATGTTCTTTGCTCCATCAACAGTAACGCAACTGAGGTTAGTCCAGTCCAAGTTATAATCAGTAAATGTCTTTTTTCAATTCATTGAAGATATCCTCTTCGTAACAGTGTCATACATGCTATGTATGTAAGCCAGCTCTTGCGCTATGTTCGAGTCTCCGTCCACATCTCTAATGAACACAAGCATTTGAGAGGTGGAACAGCTGTCCAGCGATTCATCCATTTGAAGTGAAACATGGCGAAACCTGCTTGCATTTTTCGCTATTTGATTCACAATGTTTTATCTCATATCTGCAACACGGCGGGCAATGGTATTTGCACCCAAAGCTACATTTTAAAATTGTTTTGACTTTTCTGGGCAAAGTTCCTAAGCCACCTCCCAACAAACATTCCTTCACTACTTCACAATCTGTAAACGGTTTGCCACTTTTAGCCAGAACGTAAGCAACTTTATAACTGGCCTTAGTTAAAGATTCGTTTTCATTTGAGGATTAACTGAACAATGTCCTCTGAGATGTGATTGTCATTTTGTAATTTAGCAAATTTTTCTGCACGGACTTCACTCTCCAAATTATGTGCATATTTCTCCTTATGTCTGCTTTGATGCAAGTCTTCTTGGTGGGAAGAAAAGGCGTGCATGCGTGGCCTTGTACTAGAAACATTGTTCGCGTTTAAAAGGTGTGCCCAATTTGAGAGTAGGGGAAACAACTTTTCATCCCCCCACCTTTCCCCCTTTATAGGCCTACTATTTGCTTACATTTTGTCTCCCTTCCGCCCTTCCTAAAAATTAAAAAGTAAAGTATCCTGTCGGACCAAATTGATCCACAGGGCCGGTGAAGAAGCATTCACCAGTTTCTGTGGCCACGGCATACTAGGTGATTGTGTGGCCAGCACTATGCACAGCCGCCTTTACTTTACCTCAACTAAGATCAGGTAGACTCCAGGACACCCTCAAATCGTGGGAAAAAATCCTATCCTGCATTAGGATTCGAAGCCAGGACCCTTCGATCGTCAGTCAAACACGCTGCTGCTCGGCTACCGTGCCACATTCAGAACTTCCTAATGTACACTAAGCTTATTTGTCTTTCCTCCAAACTCGCATTGTTTTTGTCTCAATCCTTTCCATTTGAAAAGTAGAAATATTAAGCAGCGAATAAGGTTTTGCATTGTATAAGTGATCGGTTGGAAAACATAACGCACTACTGCGCGCCTCAATTTTAATTCGGTAAAAACATAATGTCCACGTAAACGGTGGTTGAACTTGGCAGAATACAAGTAAAATTTCATTTTTTTTTCCGTAGATAAAAAGGACTCCGCGGGCCGCATGAGAGGGCCTCATGCGGCCCGCGGGCCGTAGTTTGGGGACCCCTGGTCTACACTATTCCTCTTTACTTTACAGTCTTTAAACCTGATAAAATAAGGTTTTTCAAAAGTTATTCTGCTTATTTCTTGAATACATAAATCTAAATTGAAGTAAATGCGTACAAATAAAAACAAGCTAGTAGCTAAAAAGATGTTTTAAAAATTACATTTATAATGTAAAAACATTAATTAATTGATTGTTCATTTTACATATTTGTATCAATTTGAGTAACATTACTGGTATACGCATATAGAATATTTTAATTTTAAACGCAAATATTGTGCAGTAAAAAATAAATTGTTTACTAAAATTATTGCCCCAGAGACTTAAAATTAGGACTATTATCTCCCTTGAATAGATTTTAGATTTAGTAAGCATTTGTTTGATTATTTTTTTTATATCGGGTTTGCTCAGGTTTGAATTTTTTTAAGAAATTCAAAGAATAAGGTTTTAAAGATATATCAATATTATATGTTAAATCTTAATATGATAGGGGTCGAAGAACCAGTTCATGTGGGTCGCCTAAGACCACCGGAAAATACATATTTTATAAATCTACAGGCGGGCCCACCCACATGCAGATTCATCCGCATGCGAGTACCCGGCGTGGTGGCATCAGCCCACCAACCCCATCACATACATACTTTAAACAGTTGTTAAAACACTCGGATGCGCCGTACTATTTCACTCTGAAGTCAGATGATTGTCGAGAGGAAAAAAATTTAAAACTTGTTTTACGCTTCGTGGTAAACTCAGAACTCTTTAACTTTAAAATCAGAAAGCAAGACTGCAGTTCAAAACACTTTTTGGCAATAAAAGTGAACTGCAGAAATTAACTGACTTTGTGACATCTTTGAAATTCTTAATGAGTAAAATTTATCACTGCAAGAACCAGTTAATTTTTGTAACAAACCTTAATTTGTATGAAAAGATCGGATCATTCCAAATAAAACTTTGGCTTTGGCATAAAAAAACTTGGATGTAAATAAAATGTATATGTAGCTTAACGTACCGTATCTGCTTTCTTTGAGGAACATGACATTGAACCAGACAAAAGGATTACGATGCTAAAATATGTGAAACAACACGTGCACATGCTTGCAGACGAAATTTCATCGTACTTTTCAAATTTATCTGACACCCCATTTGCACTTGACAGAAGGTCATGCATAGTCAATTTGAAGATGCTATTTGACAACACAAGAGAAGTTAATTTAATTTATTAACAACTAATTTCTCTACAACGCCAATTACAAAATTCAGGATAAGGTGTTTGCAGTCATATACTAAGCTTATTCTTTCTGAAATTATGGTGCGCCTTCTTCTTCTATTTCCAACAACTTATCTTTGTGAAAGAGCTTTCCATTTTTTTGTTAATTAACTCTAAATGCAGAAGTAGACTTGTTGTGAAAGATGATCTTCGTTGTGTCAGCCGATGAGAAAGACGCAATCTCAATCTTAGCACTGACGTTGTGTTGTAATTAGAAATAAATATTTCACAATATATAATTTTAAAAATGGATTTTTGTGATTAATCACTACGCTTTAATTATGTTCAGTTTGTAACACTGAAAATACATCCAGCATATGAGATATTTACATTACATTTTATAACAGTAGCACATTACAGTTATATGATATATTTACATTACATTTTATAACAGTAACACATTACAGTTATATGATATATTTACATTACATTTTATAACAGTAGCACATTACAGTTATGTGATATATTTACATTACATTTTATAACAGTAGCACATTACAGTTATATGAGATATTTACATTACATTTTATAACTGTAGCACATTACAGTTATGTGATATATTTACATTACATTTTATAACAGTAGCACATTACAGTTATATGAGATATTTACATTACATTTTATAACAGTAGCACATTACAGTTATATGAGATAGTTACATTACATTTTATAACAGTAGCACATTACAGTTATATGAAATATTTACATTACATTTTATAACAGTAGCACATTACAGTTAGAAGGTAGGAACGAAAAAAAGTTTATGGTCGAAGTCACCATAACGTGAAAAGCTGCATAAATGGGTCGCTGCATTAAAAAAGGTTGGAAACCACTGCATTAACACGAAATACGTGAAAACGGGAGAAATTCACAAGTCCTAACTTGAGAAAAGTGTCGTTCTTATTCAAACTACAAAATCAAAAGGGCCATTATCTATAAATGACAATGTTGAATCCGTTCTTATTAAAAAATTATTATATAGGCTGGCCTAGGCCTACTCTTGCACTTGGTGGTGCAACTTGCACATAAGAACCGTTACATTAATAAACCATGTCCTTTGTAATGAGGAGATAGTGTGGTCCGTAAGGAGCGTCTGTAATATATAAGATAAGACATAGTCTAGTTAGAAATATTGTATTCTCTCGTATTTTACTCCACAAATCCAATGACTATTAATACGAAAGACGGCTTGCTCTATTTTTAGAGCTTATATGTTATTTTTTCCGTGCGCATCCGATAACGCTGTCTTAATTGACTCCTACGACTGCCGAAAGGTTTCCGCTGTATACAACTTTCGATTTTAATTTTTATTTTTTCATTGATAAAATAGCGATTAAATAAAACGGAAGTGTACAGTGCAAAGTGGAATCGGGAATTCCGAAAAACAGTCATTCGAGTCATCAAATAGCAGACATATACATGCAGAGTACGATGTAGCTGTTCACTCCACGACAATATTTACTATAGGCTTACACAGATAGGTTACTGATTAAATGTGTGACCGCCCACCCGACCCTTCGTGGATGGACAGCCAGCCGGAGAAAAGCGAAAGGTGATGTCCCCATTGGGGCAGGAGCGTAGATGTATATATTCAATTTCTCTCAAATTTGGCAGCTGGGGTCTGTAGAGCCGCCTTTATAGGCATGGTCCCATTCCATCAATGTTACCCAAAGAATGCTCGGACGATTCCAGCTACTCCGCCCCACTATGTTACGTTCATCCCCTTTCACCCCTCAATTTGCTACCCACTTGGTTTCAGCGCAGTTAGATCCCTCTGTTCTACCATATAGTGACCTTGTTCACATTTGTCTCATGACTAGCTATCCTGAAGTAACTCACTTAGCAATATTCTTGACAGGCTAGGACAAGTGTGCGCGACATTTTTCCTGATTGGGCCCCATAAGGAGTTCGATACAACAAGATGAGCCAGACATATTCAAACTTGCTTTGCATTATTAACTCAATGATTGTCAAGGATGGCCGTAAGGAGCTCTGTAGGGCGATGTTATTATTGTTCTTGTACTCGGTTTGTGTGCGACCATGCAAGTTCCATTTTAAGCAAATCATGCAAGTTCCATATAAGCAAATCATGCAAGTTTTGGGATCCGTTTTCTCCAATCCATTGTTTTAAACATTCATTAAGGAATCTATTGAAATAATAATTTATTGCCAATATTGTTTGGGTAGTGGTGGCCGAACGGCAGCGCGTTAAGCTGACGTACCAAAAAGGTCATGGGTTCCAATCCTGGAGAAGGATAGGACTTGTTCTCGGGTCTGGAGGGTGTCCCTGAGTCTACCCAGCTCTGATGAGTACCCGATTCTAGTTAGGGTAAATTAAAGGCGGCAGGGCATTGTGCTGGTCACACAATCCCCTAGTATGCCGTGGCCACAGAGACAGATGAACGCTGCTTCGCCGGCCCTAGGGATCAATTTGGTCAGACAGGACTACTTTACTTTTGTATTGTTCGGGTCACGTGTTCATCTCACTGTTTGTGTGGGTACCCGTATGTCATGACTTCACTAATTTATTTATTAACAACTGAACTAATTAAACACTATAAGGACGACACCTTAGAAAGCCTTATCACTAATTTCGACGTTGTTCTCTATCTGTGCACGAATATGTGTGTGTTTGTGTGTGTGTTTTGTTGTTTTTGTAGCCATTCTCTCTTTCCGCCAAGCACACCATAAATTACTGGCACTCCTAGCGGGACCATCAACGCACAACGGCCACGCGTCACCGATCTCTGAAGGCGCTAGAGCAGGGGTCGGCATCTTACGGCACGCGTGCTAGACTTGACACGCAGAGCTATTTTCAATGGCACGCGGAAGACCTTTAAAAATACTTTACAAGTCTCTTCTACAAGTAAAGAGCAGAATTACTTTTAGGCTGTTGGCACGCTGAATAAATTAGAAATCCTACTTTGGCACACTAATATCAAAAGGTTGCCGACCCTTGTCGCTATTTTTAAAAAGCAAACAAGTACAAAACACAGACGACCATCCGATCTCAATGACCACTTAAGAGAAAAACTAAAAACTAACACAGGTGACACACACACACTAGGTCAAATCACTGACCCAACCAATGAGAGCAAGGGTCAGCTATCAAAATTAAATGGGAAATAGGACATAGTACGTAACATTCGCATTTAAACGAACGGGTCTTTCAGTATCAGGGGTCGTTCATAAATGGAAAAACCTTTGGTTGGGAAATATGTTGTTTTTTTTAACCTGCACATCTATTATTATTTTACTTTTTCAACCTATACTCTATACACAGACAGCCGTATTTCAATCACTAGAGCACACACACATACTATATGATGTTATCTGCTTCTTTTTTTTTATTCAACATATAATTCAATATAAAGACACTTTTTTTATTGTAAATAATCTAAATCAACTTTGTTTTCTTTATATTTGATTATCGCTACCAAATTTTTCTATTGTATACATCAGTCATCACCATTACCACTCCCCCCTTTTAAAATACTTAATCACAAATTATCACAATTCTGTAACCACCCCTCCTCTAAAATAAAATTTGAAAAAGCATTCCACGTCAATTATGAACAGTCCCTTAGTGTTCGTGTAAAAAAAAAGTGTTTTACAACTTAAAAAAAAACAACAATCGTCAAGTTTATGAGTGTCTGAATTCCTAGAAAAGGAAAGCGGGGAAACCCATTGTGATTGATGTGAGACTGTGTTTACCCAAGGCGTTGCTGAACATAATAATGTCCTGCTCAGGTTTAGCAGGACGGTTGGTTGGTGGGGGAGGGGGAGAGAGGGTGTGGGGACGAGATAGCTACATATCGATATCATATTAAAGGACGCCAAGGGGAAAAAAGTCATACTTCTAAGATGTTCACGAGGTCTGGCCCCAATAACGTCAGGAGTATTTCTAGAAAAAATACAGATAAAGGTGCTGGTATTTAAACTACTTACACTTGTACTAGTCTAGCTTAATTTAATTCATATGAGAAGACCTTATCGGAAAAGACGACAAACCAGTCAAAAGCATTTTTTTTTTTTTTTTTTAAGTTTCTAATACTTTTGTTTAATCCATTATCTTATCTTGGAACACTAGCAACCGGAATCACAGACAATCAACAATAGTAGGCCTAAAGATCAAGGAAGTTGAAGATTGTATTCAAACGCAAATATTCTGTGTCAGTTGTTTTTTTTTAAACTAAACATAGTAAACTCCAGAAAAAGGAATAAACGCGGACCAGTTGAAGAAATGAGTACCGAAATCACGTTCAGAAGTAGAGAAAGGAATTCCATTCGCAAGGCAATACTTGGAGATGTGGGCAACTTAGTTGAGGTGTTCGGCCCGCCTATGGTTGGAAAGTCTGTTCTAATTGAGCAGGTTAGATTCGTTTTTATATACTTTTTTTGTGTGTTTTTTTTAATGCTATTTCAATCACATATTTTATTTTTTGCATTCTAGGATCTCAAATTCGAAGGCCTGTTGCCTGAATCCTGTTAAGCTCCAGGCCCGTAACATTTTTTTCCAGGTTTTAATACGTTGCCTATCTAAAATCAAACATTTATTTATTATGAACGATAGATCGTTGTTTTTGCCACACTACTCACCTATGTAATATATATTATCTAGATATCTGCACACAAAATCAAATCTGTTAGCCACTATTAAATCTAAACAAAAAAAAATCGAAATGAATTATACAATTCTCGATACACAATAAAAAACACTATTTAAACATAATATATACATAGAATACATCTTACTTTAGCATTTAAATACAATAAATAAACAGGTACCAATACAATTGGTATGGACATTCAATAAAAACATGGTCGTCCCCAACGTAGATGCACCTAGCATTTCCGTACCTACATAATGTACCATCTTCCCTTCTTCATTGTACCCTCTTAATGTACCACATCTCCTTTTCCATTAATATAATAATTATGAGTTGTGATAAAAATACGCGTCTTTTCTATTATTCTTAAAATCATTCTTATTGAAACTTCCAGTTAAAAATGACCAACTATTTGCTCATTGAATTTTGCAGGTCATCCATGACATACAAAGTTTGGATCTATCACCGGACGAGCACACCATTTATCACAAAATTGTGTGTAAAGACATCTACGTCCTTCAAGATTTGTTTAATGAAATCGTCCAAAAATTTTCTCCTAACCAGCTTCCTGCAGCCACCAATAAAGACTTCGAAACTTTCTATGAAATGAGTTTTATCTTGAATCTCATCAAGAAGATCGTTACAAGGTCTGATCGCTGCAGGCATATTTTTGTCTTTCATAAATGTGAAAATTTTCATATTAATGGCACGAGTTTTGCGTTTTTATCTTTCCTGGGAGAAATGGTCAACATGTTTCAATCTATTGAATGTAAAGTTCATATTGTATTCAGTACATACAAACGATTTTCTTTGAGTGGACACAAAACAAAACCTATCAATGTTGGTATGTTAACAAATCGGTGTGATATCATTTGTCTGTTATCTCACTATGCTCCAGGTGTTGATATCAATCGTTATGTCTACTTATGTCAAAGATATCTTTGCCTTCCAAAACCGACTTGCCAACTAGCCATCAGTTACATTTCCAATAATACATACACTCCAGAAGAACTTGAACGATTCCTGTGTGGAGACTTGAGCTTTTATTCTGAGATTTTCGACCAGCGGTACTTGGAAGTTTACAATTGGCTGACGAAATATGAGCTGGAGATGACTGACATGATCTGTGTAACAGGATTTAATCCGTTCAATAAAGGTAAAGTTATTGATTTAGATGACATAATAAGTGTTGTTAAATCGATATTATTAATCAATAGAACACACTTATTGTCTTTCCTTCTTTCTCGCTCTTCCTCTCCATAAAAAACAACTGCATATATACATACACATACCATTACGTGTATACACGAGACTTACAGACAGAAAGATTAATAGACATTGATATATTATAGTTGTAGCGTGGCAGGCACTCTACGTGGTTATTTGGCTTGTGTAGAGGCTGATTATTGCGAGGTCACAGTGACGTTGGGCCTTAGAATTATTTATATTTTAGTGCGTATTCCACGTGTCTGACGCGGTGCTGTATTGGTTAGACTCCGGTTAGAGTAATCCTACTACTACAAGACACGAATACTAATACATAAGCAGATACAAGAACAATGATTGATTCAATGCCGGGATGAATTTCAAATACTGTTTATTTTGGCATAAATCGATGAATGGCAGAGGTAATCCACAATACAAATTACAGTATTTCAGTATAATTGGACCAGCCGAAAGACAGGACTGACGTGTTCCGTGTCTACGACCCCAATGCCGTTTTTCATGCTATCTTTGCTAAAGTGCCCTCTGTATGGGAGGAGGGGGGGAGAGGAGGGGGGGGGCGATTGTCCGCGTGTCTTTAACGATGAGTCACTGGTAGGGAGAATTGGGGGTGTAAAGGGGAGGGGGGAGTCTTTGATATCCCCCTGGCCGGCGTACGGAGGAGGAATACCTAATATGTGTCAATTGACCAGTTTAGCCACCTGCGCCGGCCGTGGTCTAACAGGTAAATGTTATCTACAAGACCTGGCCGGTGGAGGTGAGGGATCAAAGGGAGGGGTTACTCTTGACGTGGGGAGGGGCCGGGAAGTACTGGCATGGGGGAGGGGTAAATGGAAGCATTTTGAATTATACAAGACAGATAATTAAGTTTTGTGTAATTATTTATATATCTACATATGTAAAACAGTGATAATAGTGTAGATAGAGTAAATACATTCAAATATTCATTAATGAAAAGATACAAATACAGTCATACATCCTTCATTCATTTGTGAGCACCGCAATGAGCCAGGATTAATTGTAGTTTATAGGTTGGAGCCATTGTGAGTAATTGCCATGGCACCAAACTGAGCAGTTGCGCCTTTAGTGAGTTTTCCACAATAGTTAATACATACATATCTAGGTAATGGTGCTCGGTAAATTTGGCAATGGTAAATTCGGAACCGGTATTTAAGGCAAGGTCATTTTGGCAAAGGTAATTTCGGAATAGGTAAATTCGGCAAAACACGCAAAGCGGTAAAATTGGCAACGGTAAAATTGGCAATCATATAATATCCACTGTTTTTATTAAAGTATTGGTTAAACTACACTCTAGTCCATGGATAGGCAACATATGCAATGCGTGCCATACTTGACACACAAGAGTGTTTTTAAATGGCACATGAAAGACCACCAAAATGGTGAAAAGAGCATGATAACATTAAGGAGCAATTTGGCACGTTATTTAATTGAACGTCATCTAATGATCAAAGACAAACATTTTAAATAGGCGCCAAATGTACCCCTTCCCAAGCCCTGGCGTTTCTCCCCCCCCCCCCCTCAAGTTACGCCTCGGCAAATGTAAAGGTACGCCTATGTGTGTAGGTAACCAAATTGACTTTAGGCATCAAAGCATACGTTTGTCTCCCCCACGATATTACGTAACTCTGACTACCTGACCGCCACCCTTTCATAGTATGATACTGGTTGTGTAAACAAGAGCAAACGTAGAGTGCCCCCTCCCCTCCCGCCCCCGACCAGACTCTCCTTTCAGGCACGACCATACTAAGTTCTTTACGAATGAGCCCAGGTTTGTTTAGATCGTACGGGAAACATTGCAAACACATAACAACCCTCCTACTTTATATATCTATCAAAAACTAACACAGTCCTTATTCCCCTCTCCCGAGATACACGAATTTTCATGACCGGTTACGTCAGGGAGAGTTAAGGAATTACTTTGCTGACCTATAGGCCTATTCTCTCAGCACGGGTTGTTGAGTGTGTATGTGGGGGGGGGGGGGGGAGACACACGGCCACCATAAAACATTTTATCACATTCCATTGCAGTCGGCTATTTGCCGTCAATCAGTAGGCTAACTTTTGTCTTTGTAGTTTTAAACCTTGTACCTTCTATGTTATAACGATACAAGTATACATTACTTAGACATATAGGCCTACAACAATACATAATAGTTGGCTATATTTGACATAGAAACCTCGATAACTTACAAGATATTTGTAGCTAAATGTGCCTTATAGCCTAAGTAAATTGGTTTAAACATTGAAAGTACTTTTATACAATTTGAATGTTTTATTTACAACTCTCGTTTGTAATATAATTTAAATATATAAGAAAAGTAAATAATTTTTTTTTTCTTCAAAATTGTAATAATAAAATGAAATCCAATATCAATATCAATGTTTTGATAGAAATACTGATTTGTTTTACTAATAACAACAATGTTCTGGGATTAAAAAGGAATTTAAACGAATACCCCCCCCCCCCAAACTCTTTTAGTTTTCACTGCTTAGCCTGGTGCTACCAAGCTGGTCACTAACACTTTAATCGGTGGGGAGACGGGGTTGGGGAGACGAGGGTGGGGAGACGGGGTGGTGAGACCGGGGAGGGCGGGGCTAGAGTTTGCTTTTGTTAACACGGCGAGTCTCATTCTGGTGTTTAAAAAAGAAGAGGGGGTGGCAACTAATCTACATTATGTAACATTGCTTTGCCTTGTTTCCTTGTGCTATTGACAAGGGGGGGGGGGGGAAGGGGTTACATTGGGAGTCTATTTAAATGTTCCTTTTTATGCATTAGTTAAATAACGTAAATGGTTTAAAAAAATTACGGTGTATTTATTCAATGTTTTTCTTAAATTTAATTTTTAGTCAAACGAACTAATTAACTATTTTTTGTTACCTAATTTGTATGCTTTATATATCGGGGGCGGGAGGGAAGGGGGGCATTCTACGTCTGCTCTTGCAAACAGTACCAGTATCATGGTGTAGGTCAAGTAGTCAGAGTTACGTAATCTCGCCAATGTGCTATAAACGGAGGAAGTTTATAGGGACGTATTGGAGATAAGGGTATGCATTGATGCGTAAAGATCTAAACAGAACTCCAAGTGATCGTCAGTTGGGCTATCTTACACACATACCGCCTTTGGCCACCTTTGGGGGTGGGGTGTGGTGGGCTGGGGGGGGGGGGGAGAAACGCCTGGGGCGGGGGAGGGGGTACATTTGGTTCCTATTTAAAATGTTCGTTTTTGATCATTAGAGGACGTTAAATTAAATTACGTGCCAAAGTGTGCCTTAATGTTTCCCTGCTCTTTTCACCATTATGGTGGTCTTTCATGTGCCATTTAAAACCGTTTTGCGTGCCAAGGATGGCACGCATTCCATAGGTTGCCGATACATGGAATAGATTGTAGTCCTACCAATACTTTTAATAAAAACAGTGGATATTATATGATTGCCAATTTTACCGTTGCCAATTTTACCGCTTTGCTAGTTTTGCCGAATTTACCTATTCCAAATTTACCTTTGCCAAAAATACCTTGCCGAAAATACCGTTGACGAAAATACCGTTGCCAAATTTACAGTGATTCCTAGGTAATACATACATATCTAGGTATTACATACTTCTATAGGTAATGCATACATCTATAGGTAATACATACATATATAAATATGTTTGTCTGGCATTTGACTACAAGAGAGCAAACCGCTCTGCAGACTGATCAACACAGGAAGAACTATATCTAAAGTGGATAAGTGAAGAACTAGAATTTTAATCTCTAAGAGACTTAAAAATATCAAAACGGGCTATTTCTTATACGTTAAGGGTAGAATGAGGCAATGCACTGTTTGATTGGTCCGACCTAAATAGGAAGATCAAGAGGAAAGATAAAAGATGGAAGAAAAATGTTAAAACTTGGTGAGAAAGGTGTATTATTAAATATATTTTATGGAACAGATGGAAAGAGGAAATATAGATTTGATAGAACGATCGCAAGCATGATTGTTTGATCATTTCACCGGTATGTGGATCAGATATTAAAAAGCGGTATAAAGAAAGATATGTTCACGAGGTGTATATATAAATAGATATATTTATACATAGACATATAGATAGATATATAGATAGATTAATATAAAACATACTATAATATTTATTACTTTACAATTACTGATATTTATAGATGATGTAGAAAGTCTAACTGTCTTCTACGAGAGAGGAGATATAACCTATCAAGGTCTCAGAGACAGTTTGGTGATTGAAGACATCGACCACTCAAACCGACTGATCGTCCACCCACTTGTATAGTATAAATGTGCATTGGATCACCCTGTTAATGGTCAGGATAACTTGTATAAAACTAGCAGGTGAAATAAATAATATTTAATGACATCGCTACCACTAATAATTCATAAAAAATGGATTTATTATTTTGTTCAATTTGAATCTATTTAATTTTGTATATTAGACATAAGCCATTGTTTTCAAACTAGCTTTCTTGATTAATTTATATTGAAGCTTATTGCATTTTACATTGTATATATAAAATAAAGCATACTGCGTTTGAATTCAGTAGGGTAAATGTGATTTGAAGACTAATTGTTATGAATAGAGCTATACAAATGATGTAATTTCTAATTGTAATTTTAGAAATGTGAACCCTAAAATATTTAGATGTTTACAATTGTTTAAATTTGTTTGACATATTAAAGAAATCCCAGGTCAAATTCAATTCAAAAATATATATATATAAAAACAATAACATTTGGGCATGGAATGGGTTGCTTGAATTAGTATGGAAAGAGTCAATAAGAAGTTACATAGAGTTCTCCTGACCGTCTAAGTTTGGGATGCATAATTTCGTGCATTTCAGTTACATAAGGTTCATAGGTCATGTCATGATGAAAGCAGAAACAAATGCAGAGAAACATGGACTAAGAGGTCAGACCTACGGATGTCATCGTTTAGAATGGCCTGGCATTAGGCAACTGTTTCAAAGAGCGATATGTGGAGACTTTAAGGACATTCTCAGGGTAAGTTCATACACCGCAACGAATTTAATAGTGTTGCTGTAATTGAAACATTACAACAATAACATTAGTTCATTGATTGCGCTTTATTTAAGGTGGCCGTTGTTGCTAGGAGACTCATTATGATCCTTTACCCAAACGAGGCCAAACAGTTCTACTCCGGACTGTTCGAGACTACACAAGCTTACGGAAGTCCTAGGGAGGCGGCGGTCATGGAGGCGTGTCTAGGACACATCACGGCATCCGGTGCAGGTAATTAGAAACTTAAATATTACATCCTACTTCGTGATAACTGTATAGATTTAATTAAGATCCATATATAAAATTATCAGGTCTGGAGGGTATCCCTGAGTCTACGCAGCTCTGATGAGTACCTAACCTAAGTTGGGGTAATGTAAAGGCGGCTGTGCATAGTGCTGGCCACACAATCACCTCGTATGCCATGGCCACAGAAACTGGTAAGCGGTGCTTCACCGGACCTATTGATCAATTCGGTCCGACGGGTACTTTTCTTTACTTTATCATGCAGTGCCCAGTTCTAAATTGTGCAATGTCTGTTCTTTTCTGTGGAGCTTCCATCATTGGTCAGCTTTATCCTATTGGAGCTGCAGCCACAGAGCCCAACCATAATTGCCTGAGCTATTAGTCCACTGATTCGCCTCCAAGGCAAGAATGTTTTCGAGAGCTAAACGGTTTCCCTAAAGTAAGTAACCTCTTTGCCAAGGAGTCTGCGCCGTCGTCACCTTCAGTTCCTCGAACCATGAAATAGGGATTGTTAAGATCTAATATAGCGGTGAGTCGAACAGGCAATATCCTCGAACCAAAATAAATATATCCACTCCACATATAAATAATTGAAATGTTAAACCTCAATCTAACCCCGCATTAAAAACAGCATCTAAGTAATTACTTTTCTGTTATCAAATGTCACTGGCCTATTATTAATGTTAGGATCTAATTCGAGTCATGAAGAAGCAAATTACAATATCCATTTATTGTTGTTGCAGGCATAAACTTTCGATCAGCTTTACGCCACCTGGACTCGGCTATAGAAACCTTGAAATACCTCGGCCCAACATTCTTCTATAAATGGGCCCTAAGAAGAAAAGCTATCCTACTCTATAGAGTGTCAAGATATCCAGAATCTACAAAGTAAAGTACAGTGTGGAAAGTAAACATTTTTTTGCCTACTTTTTGTACCATTCAATGTTTTTAAGAAAAAAATTTATATCGTTTCATTACACTGCGCAATCCTTATTTCAGATATTTCCAAAAAGCCAAGGCTATCATAGGTTGCGTTCCACTGTCCCCATCAGACCATGAAGTGCTCTCAGTCTCCTCGTTGCAAATAGAAGACGATGACATCATAGGAGATATCTTTGAAGCCATTCCAATGATTTTTATTGGTAATTAAAATGATTTTTTATCTTCAAACAATTAAAAAAAAAATACTAAATACAAATTAAATTTGTCTTTATTATTTTATATTTACAAGATCAAAACAATGTAATGTATGTGTCGAAAATGTATGTCTTTCCAGATAAAATTATAATGGGTTTTATAAGGAAGAAAAATTCAAAAGAAATCGAAATTTAAAATTCTTTTTAAAAGTTTCTATGTTTCTATGACGTATGAGAAATCTTTAATATTGTTATATTAATCCACTATAGGTCTACCAATATACGTATTCTTCTATATTTGGTTGATGTCTAGAATGACCTCGAGTTGACCTTTAGCTAAGTGTCACGGCTGACTGCGCGAAGGTCTAAATTTAACATTTATATGTGTTGCTAGGAGATAACGAAAACGCTCTAAAGAAACTTTTGCTGGTCAACGGAACAATTCATGACAGATATGAAAATCATCCTGACCTAGACGTTTTAACAAACAACATTGGTCTGGCTTTACAGAGAGGTACGTAGGTCTAATCAAATACTATAATAAGATGGACTGCTTGCTATATTTTTAGAGCTGAATAAGTTTGCACATGCGCGGCCTTTAGTATGTCCTCAAGTTTTCCGGTGTAAATAAATAGGCCCTATAAAGTCTATAACTATATTGAGATGGACGCTTGCTCTATTTTTAGAGCTTAAATATAATGCTTGTTTTTTTCCGTGCGCAGCCAATAACACTCTCATTAATGACGCCATAACGTCCCTAAGAAGCTGAATACACCTTTCGATTTGAATCTTAGTTTTCCAGTGAGAAAATCATAGCGAATTACTAAACCGGAAGTCTAGAGGACTTCGTGCGATCTGAAATTCCGAAACTAAGTGTTTAAAGTTATCCAATAGCAGAAACATTAAAGTTAGCGGTCCATCTTATTATAGTCTATTGTCTAATATATCGTTTTATTTATAAAATAGAAAATGTCATAACAATAATATATGCACACATAGACACGCCTAATTCATAACTACGCCACTATTGGTCTATCTATTGTTGTTATATAATTAATACAGGCTTTGCAGATTTACAAGGCTCGCTACTATGGTACACCAAGTCCTTGAAACACAGGTCACTGTTGATCAGAATCAACCCACAGCCAATGTTGGTCACCCTGAACAATGTTGCTATGATCAAACTTAAGATGGGAGATCTTGGTGAGATTTATGACCTTTTTTGCTAGCACTACCAGGATAACAGGGCTTAAAAGGAGTTGAAAGAAAACTATAACTTCAAAAAGATTTCATTTTTCATCTTTAGCTGCGCTTGTGTAAAACAAGAAATATTATCTCTATTATTAGGGTAAAAATTAGTTTTTTGGCGCCACAGAAAAATCAATGCAAATGTTTTAATTTAACGTAGGGCACTTAGTTAATCAAAATTTTCTTGTCGATAATTCCAGTACAGCTTAATTCAGAACAGCAACATTACATAAAAACTAAAACATAGAACAGCAAGATTTCCGGTACCGCAAAGTATGTTAACAATACTTAAGAGTTACATTTTTCCTACACAAGAAACTTCAAGTCTAATCTTTGCTGTACATTAATTAATATAGAGCCCAGCTCTCTCTCTCTCTCTCTCTCTCTCTCTCTCTCTGTGTATATATATTTATATATATATATATATATATATATATATATATATATATATATATATATATATATTGATAATAAAGTACGATGTCTGTTTCTAATCCGAGTTTCATTGGTTAATTTAAATACACGTGAGCTTATTGTCTCATATTTTTCTTTTGCTATCTCAATATCTGCATGTGTCCTCCATAGCTGAGTGGTTAGCGTACCGTACTGCCGGGCGGGTGACCTGCGTTCGATTCCCCGCTGATAACTTTTCTTCTCTTTTGTCTATAATATGGGGTACTTTTTAATAAAAGATTAAGTAATATTACTTGTTTTTGTAAAAAAATTGTAAAGAATTTCAGGACTTAATAAAACTTTCCTAAAATCATATCAGTACCAGGTAAGTAAACTCTAAAAATGTATTTTAGACATGCGGGAGATCGGTGTTCGATTCACAGCAAGGCCTAGGGATAGTCCATCGTTTTGGTTAAATAAAAATTAAATACAAATCTATATTCATTGGTAATTTTTTTACCCGGGGAACGCCGAGCAATTTAGCGTATGGATTATGAGGATTACGATGATGATGAATGTGAGAGGAGAAAGATAGTTGCAGTTATTTCTATATGAAATGTACGTCTTCTTTCGATGCTCCCATGTTTAGCAGGCTCATGTGTTTTTGTTAAGAAATTAAGATGTAGGGATTGGGAAGGTAAAAAAAGATAAGACACTCTAGAATCACTATTCAAACTAGAATCATCTTGGACACTCCTTCTGGTTTTGCATTTTATGAGTGTTTTAAACAAAATGTTAATTTGTTGAATTCCTTTCTATTTCAGGCAACTCATTTCATGTCTATTGTGCCTATTTGTTTATTCAAAATGAATAGAAAATATATAAGTTGCTTTTCTTTAAAAATTTGAGTTAATATATTTTTTCTACAGTTGGCGCTGAGCAAGATTTACAGACAGCTATAACTATAATACGTGAGGGCGTCTGGTTTCATTCTATCACTGCACTCACCTTGACCAGTTTAGCGGAGATTAAAGTAAAACTGTAAGATGATCATTACATATGTCCAAAAATAAGCCTTTAGTTGGTGAAGCTCAAATGTTTCTCTATTGCAATTGTTAAAGTTATTGTTCCGAAATTAGCATACAATGAACACATTAAAATTTGAGGCGTGCACGAGGGCACCCATTGTGTTATCCATAAACCATGACCTGATTATGTAGCCGATGGGTCCCTACATTTACTCAGTCTTTTGCGTTGACCTTTTTTTAATAGTATTATGAGTTATCAAAAGTCAGAGTTGATATTTTGCCAATGACACATTTAGATTTGAACGTAGAGCCTTTGATTCCCATTAGACACGTGGAGATATTAAATTAGACACATTTAGAATATTTTAGCTTAGACCAATTTGGATTTCAAATTATATCTATTTAGACTTCAAATTGGATCCATTTAGAGTAATTTAGACTTTTTACTTTGATCCATTTAGACCTTTTACTAAGAGCCGTTTAGACATTAGCTTAATCACATTGAGAAATTTGAACTTGATTCCCTTGGACATTAACTAGGGTAAATTGACATTATATGAAATTGAAGTCCGACTACAGTCAAAACGATTCCCAGTAGCTTTTATGTTTTGTAACAAATAACATAAAGTATGAGAAAAATTTCCCCAGTTAACATTGCTTAAAACAATTATCATTCCGCTTTGAATTTCGGTAATTAGGGCTAATAAGTGATAATATTGGGTTGAACGCTAACATCTCAAATCCCATGCTTGCTACATGCTGGTAGTGTTTGTTTAAACATACATTTGTATCCTATAATTTAAAGGAACCTTTAAAGATAATTTCATTGCATTATACTCTTGGTGTGTCTTTTAAGTCTTGAAAATAATTGCTTTTAACGATTGCACAATTGTTGCAAACTAAAAGTATAACACAACAACAAAAATTCGTATTGGTAAAGTTTTAATTTAGTTTGTACTCAATTTCTCTATTCTAGGGGCAAATTCCAAGAGGCACATGACTCTCTTTTAAATGCGGATGAAATCCTACAGACGGTTTACAAGAACAATGATTACAGACTGAAACTCAACTTGGAAATGTTTCATTATAAATTACTTTTGAATCCCAAAGATGGTACGGGCCTAGGGACAGATTCAATGGACCGTGATATTAAAAAAATTGGTCGACTTGGCTTTCAGCATAAATGAACACATGAGCGATGACGGCCACAACCAAATGATGTCCGTTTATGTGCACGGCATGGTGGTCAACTGGGGAGTCTCCGAGGACAGGGTGAGGGCGCATTAGGAAAGGCTGCTGAGACACGTGCAAGATAACGCCGTGGTCAAAGACATTTTTGAGAAAACAGACCACTCGCCTGGAAGACAATCTCTCTTGGTTGAATATCGACATTTTTTTGACTACATCAAAAACACAAAAGTTGATCATTTGGAACTTGAGAAACTCCTTGACCATTTAAAACGGTTGTGTCCTACGTGTAAAATCCTAAATAAAGTACTCGGAAAAGAAATGTGGCTAAAAGATCAGTTAACTTCTTTTAAATCATTGCATGATATCAATACTGTTAAACAAGGTATGCTGGAAAATGTGTCCAATCCCTCTAACATTTCATCTGAAAATTCACCTTTCGCGAAAGTACACAATTCTGACATGGTTCTGCTTTACAGTGTAAAACGAAGTTTTGAATCTGCTAGAAATAAACGCGCAGGTCATTTTAGCCAGATCTCATGGATTTCTAATATCATCAATCCATCTTATTCTGAAAGCGCTGATATTACGTACATCAATTCGACCTTTCCAAGACCTTAC
The DNA here is from genome assembly GCA_949126835.1 of Anisus vortex. Classification (NCBI taxonomy): domain Eukaryota; kingdom Metazoa; phylum Mollusca; class Gastropoda; family Planorbidae; genus Anisus; species Anisus vortex. The sequence goes on along the minus strand of OX421504.1, from coordinate 8,572,977 downwards.
CTCGAAACCTTCAAAGGGTTCTGTATCATAAATATTTCGGATTCATTAAATGAACCAAAAAGAGACGTTAATAGGTCTAGATCTTCAGATTTACTCTTCACTGTAAACAACCCGTCTCTAGCTAGTGAACGAGGCCTATTCTCAAGGCCGGTGTTCGCTCATTCGCTATTTCCACATGGTATCCACGGTTTCATCAGCCACAGAATCGCTAACCCATCTAATTCTACTGAGATAAATTATTTTCAAACCTTAATTGTAAATAATCCATCTATATCATTTGAGCCCAATTGCCCGTCAGTGGTTAACCCATCTGGTTGCCCATATGTGGCTAATCCAGCTTTTTTTTATGAAACGTTTTCTCCACGTGTAGCCAATCCATCCATTTCTTTTGGACTTACTTCATCGCAAATCCCAGACATATTTCATATACCAATATCTTTTGATTTAAACTCCACACAAAATCCGTACTATTTTGTTGAGCTAGGTTCTTTTGTAAATCAAGAAGCTGGTAATGCTTTTAATTCATTGGTTCCTTATGTCTATCAATTCAATACTGTCTACAACTCCCATGACTGCATGAACCCATCCAGCTATTACACTGGAAGCCTTAGTCTACCTCTAGGCAATTTCCCTACGTCGGGAGCAGCACTGGAAGACATACACATTCCTGGCTGCCTTGTTTGCCAGAAACATCATTGCGAGAGCTTCCCTAGCAACCCGGTCTACTGCCTTGGTTCGGGCCTGTACCGGATGGACGTGAATGCACAAAGGGGTGAGGACGAGACTTGTCTAATGACACTTGCCTCTCCTCCTCAGTTGGACAATGCTGTAGGAGGTCCAGTTGTTTCTGTTGAACACTTGGAAGAGTCTGGAGAAACCGACAGTAGCTGAAACATGGACTACACTAACTATGCCAAGCAATGGCGTATTTAGGAATGTTCCACATGTTCCTATGGAACAGGCCCCCCCACACACACACACACAAAAGGGGCCCCCAAACATTCCAAAACAAAATTTCTAGTCTTTTCTTTAAGGCAATTAGAATAGTACTGTTGTAGAAGCGCACAATAAACAAATGCCGTGAATGAGAAATCATATTTGATTGTTAACTGACACTGGCAGTGTCGCGTCCACAAGGGGGCCCAAACATAAATTTGGCCCCCACAATTCTAAATACCACCCTGATGCCAGGTCAACCAACGCTACAATAATAGAAAGTTGTTTATAACTGTTTAATCATATCACTTTTTTAAAGTATCATTAAAGATAAATCTAAATCTTTGTTATCATTTATTAAACATTGCAGACAATTCATTTGATCTCGTTTTTTGTTTACGCTAAGTCCAGAAAAAGATCAATATTGTAAACAAACGTTTGAAACGTAACTAAAAGTAAATATAGACTCTAATTCATATCAGACTAGTCTATATAAATGTATTTTAATGATTTTTTATACGCTACAATACGTCTTAAGGTGTTTAACCTTTTGTTCTTTGCTTTGATTTATATATAGATGGTGACTAATAATTATATAACGTATGTGTTTTTTAAATGAATTATGCTCTGACTTTCGGGGCCCGTCAATATATTTGCTGAATAAGGTCATTTAATCTCAAGGCAAATTTTCTTAATAAAAAAGTTGATTTGATTGGAATATTTTTTTTTCTTGTGACATTTCAATTTTTTTATTTAAATTGGTTTAAATACTGACATTTCTCTTTAGAATTGTTTCATGTATTTTGTACCACATATTATGCTAATACATGTACATATCATAGCTGGGTAGACTCACGGACAACCTCCAGATACGAAAAAAAGATATTTGCCTTCACCAGGATTCGAACCCGGGACCTTGGTACGAAAAAACACTGCATTTCCGCTAGGCCGTTATGCCACTTAATCCTATAATTATACCTTTCGACAAAAAAAAAATGTTCTTTTCAGGTTTCTGTTAACTATTTATTATACTATTAATCACATTGAAATTTGATGATCTTCTAAACTTTGGCTATAGATTGAATTGTTTTTAAACTTTTTACTTTTTAAAGTGTGTCATTGATGTATTTTTTTTTTCAATTTTATTCTTGAGAATAAATTAGTAATATTTTGTTGCGTAATTGTTCTTCAGATAATTATAATTTAAAACTTACACATATTATTTTATAATCTAATTTTATTTTGAATTTGTGTCCAGGCAGACGTAAGAATCATTCTCTAAGAGTTTCGTTTATGATGAAATTGTGCACGTCTTTAAAAATTTGCTGCTAATTTGCCCTCCGCCTCCTGCAACCCTTACTTCGTACTGTTTGCATTACTTGAGCTTACTGTATTCCCCACCCCACCTCGACTTTTGAAATATTAGCCCCCCCACCACCCTCCCTCCCCTGTCGTCTACTACTTGCCTCACCCTCTTGCACCATTTTCCTCATTAACTTGTACCATTGCCCCCCTCCTCACCCGCGGTCCCACTCCTATAGTTTTAGTGGTTTACGCCTTTGATCATAAGGAAATATTAGTTTAAAAACACAATATTTACACCCCATTCGTCATGAACTCGGGGTCAAGGCACGGCAACCTAAGGCACGCGTGCCAAACTTTGGCACGCAGATACATTTTTCAATGGCACACGAGAGACCTCCGAGATGTGTTGTTTTTTTTGCATTTGTAATGGAGACCATAATTTTGGTTTTATATAAAATAATAATTATTATTCAGTAATATTTGCTATATTACAAAATATAACTTATTTGGCATCATCATTGAATAAAATGTGGAAACCTTTTTTTTTTTTTATTAAAGGGAGATAATTTTTATTTGCTCGAATATTTCTAAAATGTTTATTTTACAAAAGAATAAATGGCTTACAATTTATAACTTAGAAATGATCAAACTGTAAAAAGAATTGGTAAATTATATACAACTATGACTAAAGATAGTATATGTATATTTATAAACATTTTATTAACTACCCAGTTTGTATGATTACTACGTATCTATTCCGGTTAATTGTCAATTTCAGGATACCAAGTAGTTTTTGAAAAACACATTAATTAAGAACATTGAGTTTATTAAACAAAATATCATGATTGGAATGACGAAAGACCCTTTTGTATCTCTAAAGTTTAAGACACTATAGTTTAAGACACTTGATGGTCGACGGAGACTTTTTTCCACATTAACCAAAGAAGGATACAAGAGAAAAAATGACAACAACGTTATCAAAAAGGCCCTATATAACCTTCGATGTTGATGGGCCGGAAATTCAACAATTCAATTCAATTCAAACGGAAATACCTGCAAAATATGCTTGATAACTAAACTAATTGTTGTACAAGAATGTATCCAGAACTGCGCAGTCCGATTAGTTCTCAAGAACAAGAAATCTAATAATATCAATCCTCTGCTCCGATCTCTGCACTGGCTACCCATCAACAACCGGATCTCATATAAGCTGGCTTCCCTCTGTTATAGGTGCCTGAATAACTGCGCCCCGGATTATCTTCGCTCTTGTATGGAGCTCTACACCCAGTCCCGCCCACTTCGTTCGGCTTCTGACGCGCTTACTCTGCGGATCCCTCGTGTGAGGCTAGTGTCCGCTGGCGAACGTTCATTTTCCTACGCAGGACCGTCCGCTTGGAATCACCTCCCACTACAGTTTCGCCAGAGCCCTAGCTATGACACCTTCAGGAGCCGTCTGAAGACTCACCTATTTCGTCAGCAGAATTAGCGTATTACTACATATTTCGTTGTCTGTCTGTATTCTGTAACTGTCGTCTGCGCATAGAACTGTCACCAACGGGATATGCGATATATAAGCACCGTTATTATTATTATTATTATTATTAAATAAACAACACATGTTCACAGAGTTGTAATTGTATCAATATTTAAAACCGAAAATATGATTTTTTCGTAGAAAAAAAACTATGGACATTGAGATCACAATATAATTAATATTAAGTTAGATCCTAATCTTGGCCCAAATGATAATGCTTAGACAATAGTTTCCATAAATGTGAGAGTTTAGTAATAAAATAATGTATTTGATATAAATAAAAATGATGTAAATCACAAACACGTAAATTTTGTAATAAATATAAAACGAGTTTCTCTAAAAATGTCCTTTGCTTTTGGTCTTGGTCTTACTATGGAGTAAAATTGACTTTTAGGCTGCTGGCACGCTGAATAATTTTGGCACACTATTATCAAAAGGTTGCCGACCCCTGAACTCGGATTTCCATAGTACGACCAAAGCGAGAGAGTCTAGTGAGTTTGTTGTTCCAGTATTAAAAAGAAGGGAGAGAAAAACCAACTCGAATAGTGGTCCTTCTTTCTGGCAAGTATTAGTTTATGAGAGGCTTATTTAGGCATGTTACAAACATTTCGTGGAACATCATAAAAATGGTCTACATAGTTGTTCATGTATGAGCGTTCAAACGAGTAACTGAAGTTAAAGGCTAATTTTCTAGCCGAATTGGCAGTCAGAGTCAGACAGAGTGCGCTACTGGTTGTCATACAGCATCAGCAACACTGTATACAGGCTAGCATAGCAATGTTGGAAGGCAGTGGCGATGCCATAAGGGGCTCCCACATAAATTTGGCCATTGGGAACAGGGCTACCACTCCTAAATAAGAGACATGTACTAATTAGAGCTATGTGTCTTACTCTTTATATTAACTTATATATTATTATAAAATTTACCACATAGAATTATTTACATATTTCAAATGACATGTACGCTCCATTCGTATTTATTCTTTTACTTAATTTTATAGAAGATTTATATATTATCTTTTTTTTTTAACTGTAAGTGTGACAGATACATAAAATACAACGGACTATGGTAAAACGGAAAGATAAAAATTAACGAATTAAACAATATAGTTGATATAATAAAAAATTTCTATTGAGGCCGTTTCAAACCTATGTATTTAACTTTTGTCCCGATAAGTTACACGGCCTAGGAGTCTATAGAGAACATATTATATATATATATAATAAATAAAAAATGCAAGGTAATTATATATATTGATGATTATGGCTTAGTGACAAATATGTCATCCCGCAGTCTGTAAATATTTCTAATAAGCATATTTGTGTACCTTCTGACGTACAAGGGAAATGATACATAATATAGAAGATTTCTTAAAATAAAAAGGGAGGTAAATCGTTCCACGCATGATGAATTTGTTTCAGAACTAATTAGCTTCCCTTTGTAACTATCTTTGCCACACCATTATCATTATGTTCTATATAATAAGTGTGTGTGTGTGTGCTTTGTAAGGATCTTTTTTTTCTTCACACACAACACACACACTGTTAGAGGGAGATGTGTGACGTCATCCAACAGTAAAGCTACAATGGCAACGATCTCTGATCTATATAACGTATCAATTCCTTCTGCTCAACAGCAACATAATAAGTATGAACGTTACGATACGAATGTACTAGTAGTGAATTCGGCAACCGACAGCACGCGTGCCATGCTTGGCACGCAGAGCGAATTTCAATGGCACGCGGATGACTTCCAAAACGGCTATTCAAGACTTTTTTTTTTTTACAAGAAAGTGAGTGCTATAGCAGGAGTTTTTTTTTATTCTGTTGGCACGCAGAAGGAATGAGAAAATCCCACTTCGGTACACTATTATGAAAAGGATGCCGACACTCTGTACTAGTATTCAAACAAATAGATCGTTTAGTTTCAGGGGTTGTCCATAAATGGAATCACGCTTTTTTTCCGTTAAATATGTTAAATACCAAAAGGGGAATTGTTTTATAATAGTGGTGTCATTCAGGGTTTGAGAATCTGTATTCTAAACATGCATCATGCGCAGGAAGTGTTCCTGACGTGTACCTTTGACATCAACCCATCGAATAATGAAAGCCATCCACATTTTGTATTTGCTGCACAGCGAGCTTTACATTACCAACTATAATAGAGTATGAAGTTTTAACCCTGCTTTGCTGAAAAATCTTTAGTTGAACCAAGGTGGCTATAATTTTTTTAAATATTGATTTGCAAAATAAATTTTTAAATGCCACTTGAACTCGGGTTTTATATAAATACGTATATGCGAGGATCGAACCAATCGTAGTTTGTTGGTTTTTCTTTCGCTGAAATTTAAACATTCCATCCGTAAAATAATATGTTTCCAAAATGTCAGGGCGGGATAAACCCCCTCAGCACTCCCCTGTGACTTCGCCCCTGTATATATATGTATAATGTAAGTATGTATATATATATATATATATATATATATATATATATATATATATATATATATATATATATGTGTGTGTTTGTAAATATATACAATGTAAATGAAAATATACTTTTGCATTGTTACTATTACATGGAGCTATGTAGTTCTATTATTAGTATTTCTGGTATTTCTGTAAAGGCTGCATGGTCATATAACACACACATCAACCACCTCCACCCAAACCCCTAGTTCCTAATTGCAATTTATTTGTCCCGAAAATATTGTCACGATTCTGGATTAAACCGTGACTCGTAGCACTCATAGATAGACTATAGCATAGATAGCAGTGTATAACTAGAACCTTAGATTAGCTTAAGTTTAGCTAGAATAGAGAGAAGGTTAGTCTGACGTCACTATCTTCTCCCTCCCTTACGCAATTACATCTCCCCATCACTCCTTCTCACCTGTTTCTCTATCCGTCACTATACTCTTGTACTACGCCCAAATTCAGAGTCTACTGACTAATACGATTCAACTTGGTACTACATCTTGGTTGAATGGGTACGAATGTGTTAGTTAGAATGTATATATTTTATCCTATGCTATAATGATGTATTCATATCATGTCTTAATGTATTTATATCTTGTACTATTTTAACGCATGTGTAGACAGTCATTACTCGACCCCTCACCCACTCCCTCCTCTTCGCGCCCCCGCCACCCCCCTCTATATCCCCTCAGCTTAGCGGCATGTTATGCAATTGCTTTGAGACGGTCGTTCCCTGAACGCTGACCAGAGAACCCAGTTCGCACACATATACCAAATTCTCGTCCGAACCCCCCCCCCCCAGCCACTTGAGTTAACTACTTAAAATTCTACCAAAGGGAGATAAATTTCCCCACTCAGCATGACGTCTGTTCAATTGTCTTTCATCTAGACCTCTCTCCCCCCCCCTTTCCGCCCTCGCAACCCCGACCCCCAATCCATTTTTGGCTCCAATAAGCTTTTCTTATGCAAATGTATATTCAATCTAGCCAATGAGAATAGGATGTAATTAAATGTAAGCCAACCAAATTAACTTTGGGTCAGGTGACTAGTGTCCACGAAAAAGCCGCCCAACTAAACTAAAGCAGATCTCCCCCAGCTCCCGAGCTAGATACATCGTCTTGGTCTAGCTCCCAAATTGTTACTCGGACTTGCAGATACTTAGCCAGTAATCGTAATTCCCTCATTATAGTTACGTAGCCTAACCTTGGATTCCGTAACAACACAGTATATTGAGTGTTAGACGTTCCTGTGCATATATCTCAAGCATTGTATCTCCCCTGCATGTTAGTATGTGTATCTCATCATTGGATATTGAATTTGAATCATAAATAAACACCTGAAACGTAACCAGAGACTTGCTTGCCTAACTTAGAACTGTCTGTCTGTGTGTGTTCAATAACATCTAAGCGAGCCAGTAGAGAACAAATAAATATTCCAGGTCAACCACAGCATCGGCACCTCATACCTCTAAGACAACCAGCCATTATTACCCCCCTCTCAATTGCCACATCGTGACAAAGTGGGACCTCGTATCCGGGATTATCTGAACTTCAAGCCGTTCAGCGCACTGTCAACAGCAACAACCCGAGGACTACGCCGATTCTGAAACCGATCCTGGATGGGGGCTCATCTCTCTACAACACAAAGACTCTAAGCCAGCAACCAGACCCGTCATCCCAACGCCAGCAACCAGATCCATCAACCCACCAAACCAGGCTCGCCACTTTACGCAGCCTACGCCACCCCAGCCTACGCTCACGCCACCCCAGCCTACGCCTACGACACCCCAGCCTACGCTTGCGCCACCCCAGCCTACGCCTACGACACCCCAGCCTACGCTTGCGCCACCCCAGCCTACGCCTACGACACCCCAGCCTACGCTTACGCCACCCCAGCCTACGCCTACGACACCCCAGCCTACGCACCCCAGATACGCCAACCTAAGCCACCCCAGATTCGCCACTCCGAGCAATCTACGCCACCCCAGCCAACTCACCCCATTAAGCCAGGCTGGCCACACTACGCCAGCCTACGTCGCCCCAGACACACCAGCAACCAAATTTGCCACCCCATTACGCCAGATTTGCCGCCCCAACCGCCAGGTCGCCACCCTCTGGCCCCGCATCAACGTAACGGCACCCGAGACGTCAGCAGAGAGACCCACCGCCGCCGCATCAGCCTGCCCGACAACTAGAGACCGCCGAGAACCCGACAACTGCCCTGTCAACCTCCCCGTAGGAACCCGCCGTAGTTCCCGGTATCCAAACCCGGGAAAATAGACACTAACATTAAACGCTAATCCAGTCCCGGCACGGGGAAAGAGAATTCCAAACCAGCCCGAAGTTATCTGCACCAACAGCGCCGAGCGCCATATAAACGATAACTTTATGATTGGATATACGTGTGTTAGTGTATGTGTGTAAAATTCTGGAATTGCTGTCTGGTGAGTACCATTTTGAGTTGTATTACGTTAGCTAAACTCTGAACCCCAACACCCCTCCTATAATTTCCTTTCCTATCTCGCTATATCTCTGTCCGCCTCTAGTATCTTAATCTCGCCTCACTCTGTTACTATGGCGGAAGGTGTACTATTGCGTAAGCAGTTGAGAGAAGAGGCTATAGCTATAGGCTACATTGACTCAGACATCACTAAATACGTAGTAGAGCAGGTAGCGGCCCATGAGGCCAAGACAGAGAGAGCAGAACAGGTAGCTAGAGAGGAGAGAGCAGAACAGGTAGCTAGAGAGGAGAGAGCAAAGCAATTAGAAAGAGAAGATAGGCTTAGAGCAGAACAGTTAGCTAGGGAAGAGAGGGTTAGAGAAGAAAATAGGCTAGATGAGGAGGCACGCAGGACACATGAATTCAGACTAGCTGAATTAGCCGCAAGCACTAGGCCCCCGGACAACAGCGACAACCCAAACTCCCCCTCATCATTTAGCTCAGCCACCCCCAGCAACCATCCCCTCCCCCGACATGCTTCTCTATGGACTGAAGTTCACGACCCCCGACTGGAACAGTTCGACATTTACCTCCGACGGTTTAGCGACTGTATGGAGTTAAATGAGGTCCCCCCAGAATTACATTGTAGGATCCTCGTCTCCACTCTAAGGGGAGAGGATTATGACGCCTATTGTAAACTGGCCCCAGAAGACAGGGAGTCGTGCGTGGCACTGAAAAACGCGCTGCTAAATCGCCACCAGTTACACTCATCCCACTACCAGAAGAAGTTTCGGTCGTCCACGCTACGACCGGGGGAAAATTATACCCAATTCGCGGAGCGAATACAATCTTACCTACTCAAGTGGGTTGAGTTAGGCAATATTGAACAGTCATTCGACGGTATGGTCACCCTCGTAATGACTGAGCAAATAGAGTCACAGATGACACCTAAGCTGAGGGCCTTCCTTATTCAACAAGGAATCACCGGTCTAAACCCCTCCCTGCAGGGCGCAGATAGGTTTCTGCAATCAAACCTAGTAGAGTCATCCCCCTCCTCCCGCCCGGGACACCCGCAGCCGCACCGACCTTATGGGGACAACCACCGCGCCAACCCTCCCCCTCAATCAACCGCTCCCCAGCCGCACACGCACCACCACGGGCGACCTCGTCCTCACAACGCACATAGAGACCACCGCCACACTAGGCCCACCCCTCAGTTAGCTCACGACAGAAACAGACGCGACCCCACCCCCTATCTTGCCGCCGGTGCATTTTACACCACGACAGACCCCGTAGACCCAGCGCAAGATCCCACTAACGGACTTGCAACGCACGAGTTAGAAATGCCCAGCTACCCGAGCTACCTAGCTCCCGAACAGGAAACCGCCGATCAGGGGCGTGACCAGTACTCAAGCAGTGACTATGATCGAGTCCACCACGTGTTCTCTATTTCCTCGGCAGACAAACATAACCAATTCCCTCGCAGCTACGTCGACGAGATAGTCAGAATCAACGGCCGACTCGCCTCTTGCACGTATGATTCCGGTCTTAGCTTTGAGGCCCTAGTGACGCAATCAAAAATCGACCCCCGCGACTACACAGGACGCTATGTGCGACTCCAAGGTCCATCTCATAACTCTCCTATTCAGCAGCTACCGACCGCACTCGTAAACCTCAGCTCAGCACTTTTTGCAGGCCCCATTGAGGCCGCCGTAATAGAAGGCCTACAAGTAGACATCCTACTCGGAAGACCGATTGTAGGTAAACAAACGCATTGCCTGCCTACACCCGCAACCTACAGATCGCCCCGCCCCACCCCCAACCAGACACCTCTCCCCCACCCCATGTCCATTAAAGATAAGCTCCGTCATGCAAGGCTGCCCACGACGAGACTCGAACTAAGACAAACACTGTGCGAATTTAGCAACTATCAGAATACCCTTATACCAAACTTCCGTAAAATTACCCGTCCGTTATTTAGATTGCTAAACGCACCCACATCGTTCCCACTATCTTGGGACAAACTCGCTACTAATGCTTTCGACACATTGCAACAGTGCCTAGGCCAAAACCCCTTTCGACACACGCGGCATAGCGGACACTAACTAGTGCCCCTACACACTTCGTGGTTCAGCATACTCAGTAATACGGCCCCACGCGCGCACACTGTTAATGAGTGTGTAGTTACTCCCCTTCCCCCATGTCCCAGAGACAGTAATTTAGGTATGAATCCACTTTCTGAGTAGATTCCCAAGCTACCCGGGTGAGTTGTCACGATTCTGGATTAAACCGTGACTCGTAGCACTCATAGATAGACTATAGCATAGATAGCAGTGTATAACTAGAACCTTAGATTAGCTTAAGTTTAGCTAGAATAGAGAGAAGGTTAGTCTGACGTCACTATCTTCTCCCTCCCTTACGCAATTACATCTCCCCATCACTCCTTCTCACCTGTTTCTCTATCCGTCACTATACTCTTGTACTACGCCCAAATTCAGAGTCTACTGACTAATACGATTCAACTTGGTACTACATCTTGGTTGAATGGGTACGAATGTGTTAGTTAGAATGTATATATTTTATCCTATGCTATAATGATGTATTCATATCATGTCTTAATGTATTTATATCTTGTACTATTTTAACGCATGTGTAGACAGTCATTACTCGACCCCTCACCCACTCCCTCCTCTTCGCGCCCCCGCCACCCCCCTCTATATCCCCTCAGCTTAGCGGCATGTTATGCAATTGCTTTGAGACGGTCGTTCCCTGAACGCTGACCAGAGAACCCAGTTCGCACACATATACCAAATTCTCGTCCGAACCCCCCCCCCCAGCCACTTGAGTTAACTACTTAAAATTCTACCAAAGGGAGATAAATTTCCCCACTCAGCATGACGTCTGTTCAATTGTCTTTCATCTAGACCTCTCTCCCCCCCCTTTCCGCCCTCGCAACCCCGACCCCCAATCCATTTTTGGCTCCAATAAGCTTTTCTTATGCAAATGTATATTCAATCTAGCCAATGAGAATAGGATGTAATTAAATGTAAGCCAACCAAATTAACTTTGGGTCAGGTGACTAGTGTCCACGAAAAAGCCGCCCAACTAAACTAAAGCAGATCTCCCCCAGCTCCCGAGCTAGATACATCGTCTTGGTCTAGCTCCCAAATTGTTACTCGGACTTGCAGATACTTAGCCAGTAATCGTAATTCCCTCATTATAGTTACGTAGCCTAACCTTGGATTCCGTAACAACACAGTATATTGAGTGTTAGACGTTCCTGTGCATATATCTCAAGCATTGTATCTCCCCTGCATGTTAGTATGTGTATCTCATCATTGGATATTGAATTTGAATCATAAATAAACACCTGAAACGTAACCAGAGACTTGCTTGCCTAACTTAGAACTGTCTGTCTGTGTGTGTTCAATAACATCTAAGCGAGCCAGTAGAGAACAAATAAATATTCCAGGTCAACCACAGCATCGGCACCTCATACCTCTAAGACAACCAGCCATTATTACCCCCCTCTCAATTGCCACATCGTGACAACTATAACCATCTCTCCCCCTTCAAAATAAAAACAAAAAAGCACCTGACGTTAATTATGAACTACCCTTTGGTAACGTGTACACAAATAGAATACATGTTTCAATGTTCAAGGTTTATGTAAGTTCGACACGCTCATATGATTCTGCTTTTAAATATCTTCCTTTTTTTGTTGTTACAATCCATGGGAAGCACCTGCTATTCACTGTTCACTGTATTGCTAACTAACTGGATTTCTTTTTGTATGTCAAGCTGGGAGCTGAAGGAATAGCTTTATATTTATTTCATTCGTCATAAACAGGATATATTAGTGTGTTTTTTTAAAACATGAAGCCATGCGTAAACGCCATGCTTCTATGAACCAATTACAAAATCGGTTCCCCCATAAAGACACTGACGTTAGCTGTATTTCTAGAAATACTGCATTTAAATGTGCAACTATATATTATTTTGCTTACACTTTTGGTGGTTCAGTTTAATTAATTCGTAGAGACTTCGAATAGAAAACAAACAAGTCAAACTATTTGTATAATTTTTTAAACCAACTTCAAATTTCGAAATAAATTAATATCGAAATATAAAACATGCAACAATCAGAAAGACAGACTTCCAACAATTTATTGTGATAATCAACCAAGAGCGATAGGCCTATATTTCTATTTTTGGATTGAAATGCTAATTACCATCGTCGTACGTTTTCGTATATAACTAAAAACAATATAAAACGTCCTCTAAATCTAGAAGCATCGTCTATACGTGCCTAAAAATGGGTACCGAGAGTTCTTTCAGAAGTAGAGAAAGGCTCTCCATTCGTAAGGCTATAATTGGAGAATTTGGCAACTTAGTTGAGGTGTTCGGCCCGCCTATAGTTGGAAAGTCTGTTCTAATTGAGCAGGTTAGATTTATTTTATACACTATGATCTTGTGTGTCTTTTATTTTTAAATATAATTACCCAATTATTTATTTTAAACATTTTTGATCATTACGATGATGAGCATCAGAACCTTGTATCTCTGTTCCGCAGGTAACCGCCTGGCCCTAACATTATACTGGCTCTGATACATACTTGAAATCAAATATTGCTAAAGAAAAAGCCTTTGTCGTTGTTTTGGTCACAGTAAACCTTTACCTCCGAAAACTTTACTTCTCTATGACTAAAGGCCAATAAATTGAGAAGTGTCTGCCCTTAACATTATATTTTCCCCATTCTAATATAAAAACATCGTTCATAGCTCCCCTGAGTTTATAATATATTTGTTAGTTTGTTCACTATACAAACACCTTTCCCTTTGTTTAAAAAGATACGGCAAAGATCTTAAAAACATTGCAAACTTTATTAGCGAAGTGGCTCATTCTCTCTGGTGAACAGCGACATGAAAATTGTTTTATTTATTTTGTATGCAAAACACTAAATGTAAAATAGTTGTTCCGATAAACTAATGATCTTTTCTGTAGAATTTGTGTCTTGCTTCCCCTTAATTACCCTTCACATATTGTTAAAGACCAGGGGTGTGCACAATTTTTCATCATTGGTCCATATTAGTAATGTGATATATCTAAATAGTCCAAATATTCTTGACAATTTATACATTAATAACATAAGGACAAAAACACTTTCCTTATCCCTTATGCTTGAACAAGTATACATATAAGTACTTTATTTCCCGAGTGGCATTGAGGCATGGAATGGGTTGTCTGAACATACCCAGAAACTTAACATAATTTAAAACATTAATAAAGATGCAAGACTAGACTCGGACAAGGCGTGAGCGTAGGACGCAATACTCTTCTTTATAGAAGTAATATATAAGATAAGATAAGATACAATGAAAACAAATTGCTGTCAAAATGGCTCTGTGGAGACGGCAGTAAAAGTTGTGGCTCGATGGCCGCCAGTTGTAAGACCATGATTTGAACGGTCTAAGGGTCTTTCAGACTTGAGTGTTTTAGATAATATGTTGGTGTGTTTTCGCAGTCTTTCGCGTTTTATTTAGATCCCTATGGAGACATATCTCTTATACCGACACAGTTTGTCCAATTTAGTAAATGTGCATGTTTAATCACGCTTTACAATATATATAAAAAAGGAAAACCATTTAAAATTGTATGGACATTCAATACTAGCAATAAGCCATCCTTTCCCTAGATGCGGCTTGCGGCTATCAAGTTCGTCTTCGTATCATCATTTTGTTCTTTTTTAACATATTTCAATTAAAAGCCATGATAAAAAAAAAACTGCCTCCTTTTTATAATCTTAAATCATTTATCTTTTCAACTTTCCGTTTGCAATAAGACTTTATATTCTGTTAAAATCTGGCAGGTCATACATGACATACAAAATTTGGATCAATCTCCAGACGAGCACACCATTTATCACAAGTTTTACTGTAAAGACATCTACGTGCTGCAAGATTTATTCAGTGAAATTGTTCAAGTACTTGCTCCGAACCGACATCCTGAGACATTCTATGAAATGAGTTTATCTTGAATCTCATCAAGAAGATCGTTACAAGGTCTGATCGCTGCAGACATATTTTTGTCTTTCATAAATGTGAAAATTTTCATATTAATGGAACCAGTTTTGCGCTGTTATCTTTCCTGGGAGAAATGGTCAACATGTTTCAATCTATTAAATGTAAAGTTCATATTGTATTCAGTACATACAAACGATTTTCTTTGAGTGGACACAAAACTACACAAGTCAATGTTGGTATGTTGACTAATCCGTGTGATATCATCTGTCTGTTATCTCACTACGCGCCAGGTGTTGATATCAATCGTTATGTCTACTTATGCCAAAGATACTTGTGCCTTCCAAAACCTATTGTCCAACTGGCCATCAGATACATTTCCAATAATACATACACTCCAGAAGAACTTGAACAATTTTTGTGTGGGGACTTGAGCTTTTATTCTGAGATTTTCGACCAGCGATACTTGGAAGTTTACAACTGGCTGACGAAATATGAGCTGGAGTTGACTGACATGATCTGTGGAACAGGATTTAATCCATTCAATAAAGGTAAAGTTATTGATTTAGAGGGCAGGTATTTTTTGAAATCGATAACCTTGATTTCTAGAACAGCTTAAGTTTATTTTTCTCTCTACCACACATAAACATAAAAACAGTACATATACTACACTTTAAACGTAGACTATATAGACTGTATTAATAGACATAAAAATATGAATAGGCATTGATATATATGTAACAAATACGTACATAAATATATTGATTGCGCTAGGAAAAATGATATATATATATATAAACAGGGGCGGCCTAAAGGGGTTGTCAGTTGGGCCGCAGTATAGAACAAACTAGAGTAGTTTCTACGTTATAGCAGGCAGCTTCCTTGAGAACGAAATATTAGAAAAAACTAACATACAACTGAGCTTAGAAATGTATTATAAATTATAATGATACTAGATAAATAGATAGATGGCTAGATAGATAGATAGATGGCTAGATAAATAGATAGATGGCTAGATAGATAGATAGATGGCTAGATAGATAGATAGATGGCTAGATAGATAGATAGATGGCTAGATAGATAGATGGCTAGATAGATAGATAGATGGCTAGATAGATAGATAGATGGCTAGATAGATAGATGGCTAGATAGATAGATAGATGGCTAGATAGATAGATAGATGGCTAGATAAATAGATAGATGGCTAGATAGATAGATAGATGGCTAGATAGATAGATAGATGGCTAGATAGATAGATGGCTAGATAGATAGATAGATGGCTAGATAGATAGATAGATGGCTAGATAAATAGATAGATGGCTAGATAGATAGATAGATGGCTAGATAAATAGATAGATGGCTAGATAGATAGATAGATGGCTAGATAGATAGATAGATGGCTAGATAGATAGATGGCTAGATAGATAGATAGATGGCTAGATAGATAGATAGATGGCTAGATAGATAGATAGATGGCTAGATAGATAGATGGCTAGATAGATAGATAGATGGCTAGATAGATAGATAGATGGCTAGATAGATAGATAGATGGCTAGATAGATAGATAGATGGCTAGATAGATAGATAGATGGCTAGATAGATAGATAGATGGCTAGATAGATGGCTAGATAGATAGATAGATGGCTAGATAAATAGATAGATGGCTAGATAGATAGATAGATGGCTAGATAGATAGATAGATGGCTAGATAGATAGATAGATGGCTAGATAGATAGATAGATGGCTAGATAGATAGATAGATGGCTAGATAAATAGATAGATGGCTAGATAGATAGATAGATGGCTAGATAAATAGATAGATGGCTAGATAGATAGATAGATGGCTAGATAAATAGATAGATGGCTAGATAAATAGATAGATGGCTAGATAGATAGATAGATGGCTAGATAAATAGATAGATGGCTAGATAGATAGATAGAGATTGATACATATATATATACTGTTTTAATTAATTGTCAACATACTAACTATCTACAGATGATGTAGAAAGTCTAACTGTCTTCTACGAGAGAGGAGATATAACCTATCAAGGTCTTAGAGACAGTTTGGTGATTGAAGACATCGACCACTCAAACCAACTGATCGTTCATCCACTTGTATGTTATAAATGTGCATTGGATCGCCCTGTCAATGATCACGACACCTTACATAAAACTAACAGGTAAAAAATTGTCGGATTCCTAAAAGGTTATATTTTTTCTTGAGCTGAATTCCGACATAAAGTTGGCTTTATAGATTCATCAATAAAAACACGTACCGAAATGCAGGATTATGACATTGACCCTTACAGTCCCGGGCGCGTATATAGCGGAACTGAAGGCAGCATAGATAGAAGTAGGTCGGTACTGAAAGGGTTAAACTACGTTAAAGAAGAAGGGAGTCGGTATGTTTTGTATTACAGTATCCCCGTGGGACCACTAATAAATAGGGCTTGTGAAGTAGTGTTCACAGCCTTCGTTGCTCAGGCATTTTAGGAGATCGTGTAGTCAGCACAATGCCCAGCCGCCTTTTCGTTTCGATAATTAATGTCAGATACCCGTCACATCTGGGTAGACTCAGTGACAAGCTTACAGCATGATTGGAAATATTACAAGATAAAAAAGGGAACAATATGAAAAGGATCGAATCATATATAACGTGGCCAATAAGTTGATTACATCATGCCACCAGCAAGGTTTCGATGCCATAGTTTTGTTTGTATTTCAGTTTTAAAAAGTTCATAGGTCATGTCATGATGAAAGCCGAAACAAACACAGAGAAACATGGAAC
Source organism: Anisus vortex (assembly GCA_949126835.1). Classification (NCBI taxonomy): domain Eukaryota; kingdom Metazoa; phylum Mollusca; class Gastropoda; family Planorbidae; genus Anisus; species Anisus vortex. The sequence continues at coordinate 8,555,473 of OX421504.1, read as the reverse complement.
GAGAGGTCAGACTTACGGATGCCATCGTTTAGAATGGCCTTACATCAGGCAACTGTTTCAAAGAGCGATATGTGGAGACTTTAAGGACATTCTCAGGGTAAGCCCTTCCATAGCAGCATATTCCATAATAGTGTTGTCGCAGTAGAGACATTAGAACGTTGACGTTAGTTCATACATTTGTTCAAGGTGGCCGTTGTTGCTAGGAGACTCATTATGGTCCTATATCCAAACGAAGCCAAACAGTTCTACTCCGGAATGTTCAAAATTACAAAAGATTACGCAGGGCCCAGTGAGGCGGCGGTCATGGAGGCGTGTCTTGGACACATCACGGCATCCGGCGCAGGTAATTAGAAACGTATATATCAGTAAAACTTTTGTAAAGACGGCTGGGCATTGTGCTGGCCACACAATCCTTAGTATGCCGTGGCCACAGAAACGGGTGAACTCTGCTTCACCGGCCCTAGGGATCAATTTGGTCCGACGGGATACTTAATTCTCACTTTTATATGTGTCAAACGGAATTATATTATATTAGGTTCATGGACCAAACCAAATAAATATTTCTGTTTTGCATGTAATTAATTAAAACGTCAAACTTGAATATTGCCCGTATGCAGGAGCTAAATTATCTCCTTTAATTTTTTTGCTTGGCGGCCGAGCAGCAGCGCGTTCGGCTGGCGTACCGAAGGTCCTGGGTTCGAATCCCGGTGAGCAATAGGATTTTTTTCTGGGTATGGAGAGTGTCCTGAGTCTACCCAGCTCGGATGGGTACCCGACCTTAGTTGGGGTAAAGTAAAGGCGGCTGTGCATAGTGCTGCCCACACAATCACCTAGTATGTCGTGGCCATCGAAACTGGTGAACGCTGCTTCACCGGCCCCTAGGATCAATTTTGTCCGGCGTGTACTTTACTTAACTTCTTTTATCAAATGTCTAATGGCCTATATTTAAACTAGGAACTAATTTGGTTAAATGACCTAGAAAGTTACAATGTCCACTTCTTTTGCAGGTGTTAACTTTCAATCAGCTCTAGAACACCTGAACTCTGCTCTGGACACCTTGAAATACCATGGCCCAACATTCTTCTATAAATGGGCCCTAAGAAGGACAGCTATTATACTCTACAGAATGTCAAGATATCCAAAATCCACAAAGTATGATACAAGATAGATACTACACATGTCTACCAATTGTTTCATTAAATGTTTTAGGATACCAACAATTTACTCGGTTCATCACACTGTACAATCAACGTTTCAGATATTTCCAAAAAGCCAAGGCTATCACAGGTTGCATCCCTTTGCCCCCACCAGACCATGAAATGCTTTCTGTCTCCTTGTTGCAGATCAAAGAAGATGACATTATCGGAGACATCTATGAAGCCATTCCAATGATTTTTACTGGTAATTCATAATGTTTTCTTCTCTTCAAACATTTTGATTCTCGATGACTACAAAACATTTCAAAACGACTTTCTATCACATATCTAGGAAATCTGTATATTGTTATCCAAATACACTGTAGGTTAATTTATATTGTTGTTGATGTAACAATATTTGTTTTAAGTTACTGCTTTGTTCATTGTTATAACTTTTAATAGATTTTGTTTCTTTGGTCAAAAGAAGTTTCTTATTTTTAACATTTATTTGTGTTGCTAGGAGACAACGAAAATGCTTTAAAGAAACTTCTGCTGGTCAACGAAACAATTCATGAGAGATATGAAAATCATCCGGACCTGGACGTTTTATTGAACAACATTGGTCTGGCTTTTCAGAGAGGTACGTAGGTGTATTGATGCAAGATTGACAATTCACCTTCCAACCTTTAAGAACTGATATCAAAAGCACGCGCCATCAAAAGTTACTGCGCTCCCCATTGCAGAACTCTTTAGAATTCCCAGTGTGGTTGGGCATTAAAAGGATTTCTTTGGAGTGCTCTCGTTTGAATCTGTGGCGCCTTCTAAATAGAACAGCTTGCCCCAGACACTGGCCGAGACAAACAAGTAAAAAAAAAAGAGTTTAAACACCTTTCTCCTTAACTAATGGCAGTGTGCCCACGGCAATTTATACCAAGAGTAAACTAAACATGCTTAAATGTAGTAGCATGGAGCGAAGCGTTATATAAATAATCGTTCTTACTATTATTAATTTATCGCTTGACTATTTATAAAATAGAAAGTTGTATAACAATCTCGACAGAAAAATAGTTTAATGCATAAATCGACAAAACGATACATATGTCTAGTTTGAACTTTATAATTTTATATTCACTTATATCATGTCAATTATTGGTCTTATAATGTGTTGTTGTGGTAAGATTCAGATTTGAGTTTTCAATCCCGTTTCCAGGCTTCGCAGATTTACCTAGGGCGCTACTGTGGTACACCAAGTCCTTGAAACACAGATCTCTGTTGATTAAAATCAACCCACAGCTAATGTTGGTCACCCTGAACAATGTTGCTATGATCAAACTTCAGACTGGAGACCTTGGTGAGATTTCTGACCGTTAGAGCTAACAATATTTGAGTTGAAATCAAACAATATTTTCTAAATGATTTTAATTCTTCAAATTGTTCTGCATTTATTAGGGTATAAGGTTAGGGGACAGAGCAAAACCTTTAAAAACTCTTTCCTGAATTATTGTGATCTACATTCATTTATATTATGGCTATTGGTAGTCAATAGTATTCTTGAATAGAAATACTCAAATAGCAAAATAACACTAGACACCAGCGAAATTGCAGAGCAGCTAATTCCAATGAAGCAAAATTGGAGTGCAGTAAATTTATAATACAGTAACATTCGAGTACAGCAACATTCCAGTACAACTAAAAGTGAAACTTTGAGTCTAAAGTTGATGGCACGTAATTAAGAGCTGGACTGTGCCAGGATAAGTCATGTCTTTAAACTTTAACCACCACGCTCTTCTGGCTTCTATAGCCCTGATTATATCATTCACTTGGTATAATATTGAAGGAGAGAAATCTCAAAACGGTTGAGGAGGCATCTAGAATAGTACAGTCAGCAGTCTAATTAAGTTGAGAAGAAAATTGGAACCCCGTGCAAGGGTCGCCAACTTGTAGCACGTTTACCTCTGAAGGACTGCATGGGGGGGGGGGGGGGGGACTACGCATCATACATGTTGAGCGTAGGCAACCAAAGAAAAACACCAACATAACGTAAAGGTTTTAACCCTTACTGTTCCGGGCGCGTATATAGCGGAACTGAAGGCAGCATAGATAGAAGTAGGTCGGTACGGGAAGGGTTAATAAATGATGTTTAGTTGTTGATTTGCCTGACTAGATCGACAATATCGCCATTAGAGAAAAAAAATTATGTTGTGTAGTTTCATAAAAAATGACAACGTTTTTTTATTTGTTTTTCTTTTGCAGTTGGTGCTGAGCGTGACCTGCAGACAGCCATTACCATAATACGTGAAGGCATCTGGTACCATTACAACACTGCATTGACATTGACAAGTTTAGCGGAGATTAAAGTCAAATTGTAAGATGATTGTATCAATCGAATGTTGCCCCACAAAGACTCTAAGTTTGATAAACGAATTTATTTCCATTCTCCTTGTATTGTTTTTATTTTTACCTTTTTCATTAAAATTACTATGAAAGGTAAACAATTTAATTATTTATTGAGACATGCATGACTGCCATGATTGTCTTTATCAGTGTATTAATGAGAAGCACCCAACATTTTTTGTATTAAACGTACACTGTTCTTGCGGTTGACAATGTTGTTATTAAAAAATATTGTATTACGGGATAAACAACATTATGGGATTAACAATTATTAGACTTTTGGAATACGGTGAGCTAGTAAGGGATACCGGTATATAGCCACTCCAAATGTCCAGGGCTCGATCACAGGTTTTTACCTTAGTCTGCAGGATGGTCCTGAGAGTAGGCCGGTGCCGCGGACAACTGCATATGCAGCTTCTATTGTCCCATGGACTGATGTCTTTGGAAGGGATACGTTGCTATTATTTTATATCAGTGTGTCATTAAAAATTATTATCTTGCAATGCAATCTATTTCTTTATTTCAGGAGGAAATTCCAAGAGGCATACGACTCTCTCTTGAAGGCGGATGAAATCCTGCAGAAAATTTTCAAGAACAATGATTACAGACTGAAAGTCAACTTGGGACTTTTCCATTACAAATTGCTTTTGGATCAAAAAGATGGCAAAGGCTTATGGACAGATTCAATGGACCGTGACATTGAAAGAATGGTCGACTTGGGTTTCAGCATCAACAAACACATGAGCGTTGACAGTCACCATCATCTGATGTCCGTCTACGAGCATGGCATGGTGGTCAACTGGGGAGTCTCCGAGGACAAGGTGAGGACCCACAAAGAAATGTTACTGAGACACGTGCAGAAAAACGCAGTGGTTAAAGACGTGCTTGAGAAAACAGACCTCTCGCCTGAACGACAATCTGTTTTGGAAGCACACCGACATTTTCTTGATTACATCAAGAACACAGAGCTAAAAGATTTAGAACTTGAAAAACTTCTTGACCACTTGAAGCTGTCATGCATAACGTGTAAGCTCATAAGTAAAGTCCTTGGAAAAGAAATGTGGCTAAATGATTATTTGCAAGCAAAGTCTAAACCAGCAAATACAACTGGCGAGATTTTGCTATACAATGTTAACAGAAATTTTGAAGCCACCAGAAAGAAACGAATTGCAAGTCATTTGAGCCAGAATCCTTTGAGTTTTAACATTATAAATCCGTCTCACTCTGAAAGAGCCACATTTAGAATGTACGTCGGTACGACAGAGTCGAGATATTGTCTTGAAAACTTTAACGGAGGCTGTGTGGTAAATCCTTCGGGTTCATTTATTGACCACAATAGAACAAATGTTTCTGATATGTCTAGATATCCCTTCGGTCAAACTGATTTACTATTCACTGTGAACAACCCATCGTTTGCTAGTGAACGAGGCTTATTCTCAAGCCCGGTTTACACTCATTCGCTATTTCCACATGGCATCCACGGTCTCATCAGCCACACGATCGCTAACCCGTCTAATTCTACTGAGATAAATTCTTTTGAAACTTTAGCTGTAGCTAATCCATCTCTATTACTTGAACCCAATAGTCCGCCAGTGGTTACGACAATTCTATCAGGTGAATCTGGTTGCCCATATGTTGCTAATCCATCTATCTTATATGAAACTTATTTTCCACGTGTGGCCAATCCATCCATTTCGTTTGGCCTTACTTCTTCGCAAATCCCAGACATATGTCATAGACCAATATCGTTTGAGTTGAACTCCACACAAAATCCGTACTATTTTGTTGAGCTTGGTTCTTTTCAGATTCTGGAAGCTGCTGGTAATGCTTTTAACTTGTTTGTTCCTTATGTCCATCAATTCAATACTGTCTACAACTCCCATGAGCATCACTACATGAATCCATCCAGCCATTACACTGGAAGCCTTAGTCTACCTCTAGGAAATTTCCCTACGTCGGGAGCAGCACTGGAAGACATACACATCCCTGGCTGCCTTGTTTGCCAGGAACATCACAACGAGAGCTTCCCTAGCAACCCTGTCTACTGCCTTGGTTCGGGCCTGTACCGTATTGACGTGAATACACAAAGTGGTGAGGACGAGACTAGTCTAATGACACTTGCCTCTCCTCCTCAGTTGGACAATGCTGTAGGATGTCCAGTTGTTTCTGTTGAACACTTGGATGAGTCTGAAGAAACAGACAGTAGCTGAAACATGGACTACACTAACTATGGCAAGTCAACAAATGCTACAAGAATATAAAGTTGTTTATACCTTAATATCCTATCTTTTTTTTTGTTCTGAGTATTATTAAAGACATATCTCTGAATTCTGGTTTTATTTTTTAAACTATGGAGACAATATATTTGATCTTAACTTTTATGCACGTTAAGTCCAGAAGAAGATCAATGTTGTAAGCTAACGTATGCAACGTAAATAAATACAAATAAATATAATACATTTCAGAATATATGAACTGCACATTTACTTTGGGAATTTTCATTTTTTATATACATCTATGGTGGAGACAAATAGTTATAAAACCCATGTTTGTTATGATCTTAAAATAATTTTTGCTGATTATTGTCACCTCAGATCAGAGACAAATTTTCGGAATAAAAATGGTGATTTGATTGGATACACTTTATTTTTCTTGTGACATTTCAAATTTGTAATCTGCACTGATTTAAAAAGTGAATTTTCTCTTTATAACTTGTATCGCCGCATTTGAAAGAATTCTGATTCATCTATTTGTTACCACACATGATGCCAATATTTAAATGAGTTTTTAACTCAATCATCCCAGAAAGTAAATTAACCATTGAAATTTGTCTTAGTATTTTAAGACCGAATGTTAAGTACTTTGAATATGTATCAAAACATGATGTAATGATGTCAATGTGTATCCACAGATTTTATAATAATCTGTGTTCTATTATGATCTTCTGTCTATATTTTTTTCGCAAGAAACTGTAAACATACCTTCCACTTTGTATTGTTAGAAATATTGCCCAATCTCGTATCTCACTCGAAAATATTTTTAGCAATGGCTATAATTTATTGAATAGCTCATAATGTTTATAGTTGTTGTTTTTTTTCCAGATAACAGTTGTAATTTATCAATTCATAGACAACTGTGGTTATGTTTAATTGTGTTATTGTTTAATAATTTCAGTGTTGTTCTAATTTTTTTAATTGGGGCAGCCTAATAAATCAGGGATTTTTTTTAATGGGCGGTAAATCTTCTTAAGTAATTTCATTTCTATAAAATGTTATAACTTCCCTTTGTACTTAATGTGCAAAGTTTCTTATGACTGTGTTGTGTTATGTTGTTCTTTATTCTGGAGTCTTTAATTAAATGAAATATTTAAATGTCCAATTTGTATTTTTATTGAAACATGTTGTATTATAGACAAAGCCTTATTGATCTAATCGTAAATTTTAACTTTGGAGGACCATTAAACATTGTTTTAAAAAACAAAGAGTTATGTTTTACTGAGCATGAAATTCAGTAGACCAAGCCTACAATAGTTTAATTTTGACAAAACAACTAAATGCCAGACCAAATAATGTCCCCTTTTCTATAATTTGAGTTCTGGTGGACATTAAACCCTCAACGCTGGATCTGATGCTCACGTAGATCAAGGGTAGGCAACATAAGGCACACGTGCCAGAATAGGCACACAGAGCACTGTCCAATGGCACGCGTGAGACCTCCAAAAGTGCAATTCTTGTATTTTCTACAAGAAATTCAGAATTATTTTTTAGATGTTGGAACGCTGAATGAATTAGAAATCCTACTTGGGCACAGTATTATCAAAATGTTGCCGACCCCTGACGTAGATGACAATACCATTCACCATACACAGATAGGCTACCGATTAAATGAGTGATCTCCCATATAACCATAAGTTCTGTTCTGTAGTTGGTGGTTAGACAGCCAGTTTATGGGGGACGGTTTAAATGTATCAACAAAAAAAAACAACAGACGCGCTTTCCGGCTCTCTAGTCCCGGGCGTAACGTGGAAGGAGTTGGTCTAGGAGGAGGGGAGTGAAGTACAAGACCCTGATCGAGGCATGCCGCCGTGTCGATTAGCCCCCCCTCCCCCCACCCTCCCTCATACAGATGGTCCCCACAGACTCATGCACAAAACTTATTCCCATCTGCGGGATTCCCAATGGATCATTGACGAGGCGGTATTGCTCGTGTACCGACACCGTCGCCCAGTAGCACAATTACCACACTGTACGGCTCTGTACGCAAACACACTGCGCTGGCGTAAAATTTGTGACACCATCCAACCATAAACACACTTAACAGCCGTGATCACTGATCTGTGAAGGCGATGGAATATCAATTCATACCTAGACCACCAAACAACAGTTCAACAACTAGGCAGCGTACGACACGAACATATTGCTAGCATTCAAACAAAGAAAATCGCTTAGTTTCAGGGGTTGTCCATAAATGGAGTCAAGCTTTTCTGGGGCTATATCTTTTACCCACTTTCCACTTATTATTATAAGATTGACATAATATGTTAAACACACACACATATTTACACATGCAAACAAACACACATATTATATGATGTCTTATAAGATGATTCTAATTTGTAATAAAAAATATTTAATATATATCGATTTTGTCTAATTGTTTTTTTGTTTGTAATAAATTCATTAAGCGCTGTACTCTTTGTAATTTTTTGTTTAGCAAAGCTGCATAAGTTTACATGACACGACAGACATATCAAGTACCACCGCCTCTATTTCCTCGTTATAAATTGTTCTTAAAACAATAACCACCTATATCTAAAAATAAAATAAAAAAAATTCAAGTGGGGTCATTTATGTACAGCTCTTTAAAGTCTTGTTCCAATGTCTTACAACGTTAAAACAAAATTTTGTATGCTTATTTTTTTTTCTTCTATTGTAATTCCCTGAGGAGTGGAAGGATTCTGGGCATTCCCAGAAATTCTGATTTGAGAACCTTGTTCTCTGTTAACTACAGTTCACCTAGTCCGTTTCTAACTAACTAGACTGTTATATGGCGAAGGCGCTTATAAGCTGAATAGCTGCATTCACAATAATAAGGATATTATGCTGTTTCTTTCAATGAACACTGAGAACCAACCACTACTTCTGTCCTCCATAAAAACAAACTCTGACGTTAGTTGTAGTTTTAGGTAACTTTTAGTAACGCTGCATTTAAAGTTGCTGCTATTTTTTTATTACTTAAAACGAAATACCTTATACTTTTGAAGGTACAAGTAAATTGAAGAGACCGTATATGAAAAGACAAGAAACCTGTCGAAAACCTTTTTGTTAACGTTTGTATTTTAATTGTTTCTTTGTTGAAACCAAGTTTAAATTGTAGACTAAATTAATATTGAATGATAAAGTATACAACAATGAGAGAAATTAAAGTTCAAAACGAAAACGGATATTTAGATTTTCGTATTCAAACGCAACTTATCGTCGTTGTTGTCTTGCGTATAAAACTAAACACGCTATAAAACGCCATCTAAATCTAAAAAAGAGCAATAATTGTGACCGTTTACGTTAAAAAAATGTCTACCAAGAGCCTGTTCCGATTTAGAGAAAGGCGTTCCATTCGTAAGGCTATAACTGGACAACAGGGCAACTTAGTAGAAGTGTTTGGCCCGCCTATGGTTGGGAAGTCTGCTCTCATTGAACAGGTAAGAGTCTCTTCATTTACTTTAAACTATTTTTAGGTTTTTCCACTTATGTGAGTAATAAAGGTGCTAAGTTAACAAAATGTACTTTTTACGTTACAATTTACCGTCCTTTGAATGGGCTGCTTATTTTCTCTATAATCATAAACCATCATCAATATAATAATATATAGGCCTATAATTACCGTGAGTGTTTTATTTGTTTATATATTTGTCCTCTATAGACGCCTAGGCCGTTTGACCGATCAGAACAAAAGTTAATTGTATAAATTGGAAACGTCTTTCAAAAGAAATTTTTACTTCATCACGTATATCATGAATGCGTTGATTTTATAAATCCAAAGTTATATTCAACTATGCAAATGCATAAAACCGTCCTCAACAAATGTCCATTTCCGTTCATTTACCATGTTAAAGCGATATTTACTATGTTAAACGCGAGGGTCTTATCAAGGTTTTCCAGTTCTGTTTATTAACGCGGCGAAACCTGCTATTTTTTAAAGTTACGCTCCGAAACTTTGCTTGGAGACTTTGAATGGGGTACTTTAATTTTTTTTTACATGCGGCTGAGCATTGTGCTGGCTACACATCCCCTTGTATGCCGTGGCCACAGAAACTGTCGAACGCTGCTTCACCAATCCTATGATCAGTTTGGTCCGAAGGGTACTTTACTTTACTTTTAATTAATTTTTTTTCTTTTATTTTTAACCAAACACACTGTAATCATTTGTTTATCCATCATTTTGACGGGCGTAAAAACTAGTATTTTATCTTATCTTATACATTACATTCTATAAAGAATATTATTGCGTCCTACGCTCATCCGTGGTCCGAGTCTAGTCTTGCATTTTTATTTATGTTTTAAATTATTTTAATTTACTGGTTTTCCTGGTTTGTTCAGGCAACCCATCCCATGCCCGAATGCCGACTCAGGAAGAAAGAGTACTTATATGCATTTGTTCTTGCATAAGGGATAAGGAAGGTGTTTTTGTATTTTTTATCTGAGCATAGCAACAGGTTGTTATTGTGTTCTTTTTCTAAATTAAAGTTTAAGGCCTTATGTATCATTACTACTTTACTCTTTGCCCTTTTGTCCTATAGTGTTTCTAGTGATTTGACTATTGGTGTTACTCTTGTCAGTTGGGAATATTCACTATTTAGATTCATATTGAGCGCTATTTAGATTCATATAGAGACATATACCTCCTATCGACACAGTTGTCAATATTAGTAACCGTTCAGGCTTAAGTACGCTTTACTAAGAGAAACAGAAATCATTTCGAATAGTATAGGAATTCAATACAAGAAAGTAGCCACCCTCAACCTCGACACGGCTATCAATTTCGTCTTCTGATCATCCTCTTTTTTGTTTGAACAGATTTGAATTATCCCCTTTTTTTGTTTTTTATTATCCTATTATTATCCTTAAATTATATATCTTTTCAAATAATACTTTATATTCTGTTAAAATCGTGCAGGTCATCCATGACATACAAATTTTGGATCAATCTCCGGACGCGCACACCAATTATCACAAGGTTTGGTGTAAAAACATCTACGTACTGCAAGATTTATTCATTGAAATTGTTCAAGTACTTGCTCCGAACCGACATGCTGAAACTTTCTATGAAATGAGTTTTATCTTGAATCTCATCAAGAAGATCGTTACAAGGTCTGATCGCTGCAGACATATTTTTGTCTTTCATAAATGTGAAAATTTTCATATTAATGGAACCAGTTTTGCGCTGTTATCTTTCCTGGGAGAAATGGTCAACATGTTTCAATCTATTAAATGTAAAGTTCATATTGTATTCAGTACATACAAACGATTTTCTTTGAGTGGACACAAAACTACACAAGTCAATGTTGGTATGTTGACTAATCCGTGTGATATCATCTGATGTATCCAGAGTTTGTTGATAAGATAAATTTGTTCGATGTTATAGGTCTTTCGGAAACAAAACTTAATAATGACAAGGTGGAAGATATCGATACTATAAGTATAGAACACTTTACCCTTTTCCACAAATTTAGACACCATAATAACAATAGTAGATCGGGGGGACTGAGTGTGGCCATAAAAAATGACCTAGTTGATAAAACTAAAATATTAAGATGTGACAATAATGAAATGATTTGGCTACAAATAGGAGCAGAAAACAATCCCTTATTAATTCTAATTATTTATACCCCACCCGAGAATTCCCCATATGCCCAATCTGATTTTTTCAATATTCTAGAAATGGAAATAATCGATAAAAGAAATATCACTAACAATATAATCATAATGGGTGATTTTAACGCTCATACCAAAGAAAGAGAAGATTACATTATAGACTCCATAACAAGTCCCCACGAACTCTATGTAGAAATAAGCACCCAGACAGAAGAAACGCTTAAAAGAAAAGACATTCCACTCAAACGTATAAACGTAGATACGACAATACCGAATAACTGGGGCCGCAAACTAATCGAAACATGTAAAAACACAAACATGTTAATAATGAATGGAAGGAAGGGGTTACTGTCACATAAACCTACGACTACATTTAGCACAGTAATCGATTACGTACTAGCAGACAATGACCTTTTTCACAAAATTAGGAATCTAATAATCCACGACTTTGATCACCTATTCTCAGATATCCATTGTTTAATATCATGTGAATATGAGATTGAGATTGGTGGAGCAAATAAACCTGGAAATGCGCGTAGACGACTAAATAATAGACCAGTGGTAGAGATCATTAAACCGTGGGTGCAAACTAAATCTAAGAACTATTTTGAAATGGTAGAAAAGCAAAACAAAAACAGCATAAATCTGAAACTAGACGAATTACTAGAAAGAAGTGACCTTTGTAACTCCCCTGAAAACAAAAAACAAGAAATAAATAACATAGTAGAGGAAATAAATAAAATATTAATAAATTCTGCAAATGAAATATTTGGCACAAATCGATACCCTAATGATAAAAATAACCTAAGAAAAAATAAACCCTGGTTTACACTTATATGTAGACAAAAACGAAGATTATACCTTAAAGCAAAAAGAATGAATAGTACCCTTAAAACCAAAGGCTCACTTGAAAGTTTAAAAACACACAGTAAAAACTACAAGCGTGAAATGAACACCGCTATAAATAAATATGAAAACAAAATGAGAAATAAAATAAAAAATCTGAAAGGAAAGAATCCAAAAGAGTACTGGCGTATCCTAAAGGACAAAAACAGAAAAGAAGATTATAATGACATTAGTATTGACGAATTGTTCCATTTTTTCAAATCCCAAAACGAAACGACAGACAACTGTTGCATGAACCCAATAAAAACCAATTTAACCGCACCTAACTTAGATACGACAAGACTTAATGGTGAAATAACATATAATGAAGTGTTATCAGCCATCAATAAAACAAGTAATAATAAAAGCTGCGGACACGATAAAATTTATAATGAATATATAAAATGCACAAAGGTTATAATGATACCCACATACGTAAAATTATTCAATGTTATCCTAAAAGATGGAATTTTCCCCGAAAGCTGGTCACTAGGGATGATATGTCCAATATATAAAAATAAAGGCAGCAAGGCAAAGCCCGAAAACTTTAGACCAATTACCTTATTATCATGCTTAGGTAAACTATTCTCATCCATTCTTAATGTACGAATGGAGATGTTCCTTGAAGAGCACAACTTATTAAACGAGAATCAAATGGGTTTTAGAGAAGGTTATTCCACAACGGAAGCATCATTTATACTATATGCGCTGAGCTTTTTAATAAAAAATAAAGGTGACAAACTGTTCTGTGCATTCATTGATCTAAAAAGAGCTTTCCCGTCTATTAAAAGAAAATTACTCTGGGCGAAAATGTTAGATATAGGCATAGATGGAATTTTCCTTAAATGTATACAGGGGTTATATAGAGATATTAAATCGACAGTAAAATTAAATACAAACCTGTCACCGTTATTTAACTGCGAAGCAGGACTAAGAGAGGGAGAACATCTGAGCCCTCTATTATTTTCTATGTTTATTAATGACTTAGATTCTTATTTAGAACTAAAAGGTGCAAGTAGCTTAACTATCAGCAACGATAACAACGCAGATCTACTAAAAATATTCACATTATTATATGCTGACGACACAACAATCCTAGCTAAAACCGCAAAAGAATTACAGAAAAACTTAAACATTTACAGTAACTATTGCAAGGAGAACCACTTAAACATAAATGAAGATAAGACAAAAATAATGATATTCGGTAGAAAGGGGAGGGTAGGAAATCAGAAATTTGTACTAAATAATAATATAATAGAAATAGTTTCTAAATTTAAATACCTGGGAATAATCTTCTCAGCTAACGGTTCTTTCTCAGAACACAGGAAATATTGTAAGATGAAAGGTACTAATGCTATGTTCAATCTTCTCAGAAAATGCCATACACTAAGCTTGCCCATAGATAGTCAAATTGATCTATTTGATCAAACAGTACTACCTATACTAACCTACGGTTGCGAACTATGGGGTATGGAAAATTGTGACATTTTAGAAAATGTTAGACTAAGATATTTTAAGATGATTTTAAAATTGAACACAAAAACACCAAATTATGTAGTCCTAGGCGAAACAGGCAAACTCTATATAAGATCATTTATTAAAAAAAGAATGTTACACTTCTGGATCAAAATAGCGACCGGCAAAGAAAGCAGGATTTCTAAAATAATTTATAACATTTTACTTAAAGAGCACCTGGTTGAAAAATGCAAATGGTCCGCCAATATAAAGTTACAATTGGAACAACTAGGATTAGGATATATTTGGTTAGAACAAGATATAATAGACACTAAACTTTCAAAATCAATAATTAACTTACGTATAAATGATCAAAGTAAACAAGAACTTTATGAGAGTATGCAAATAAGCAATAAAGGTAAATTATATAGCGCTCTAAAATATAAATCTGACTGGGAAAATAGTCCACCCTTTTTAAATAAATTACATCTGAAAGAAGCTATCTATATACTAAAAATACGAACAAGTAACAATAATTTCCCTGTTGAACTGGGTCGCCACTCCAGAATAGATTATAATTTAAGATTATGTCCCTTTTGCTTAAAAGATATAGGAGATGGATATCACTATTTACTCCAATGTGTGCACTTCAATGCCCAACGAAAAATGTATCTAAAAAAATATTACTATAACAGACCTAATGTAGAAAAAATGTCGGAACTGCTTAATTCTAGCTCTCTAAAAGAACTTAAAAAACTAAGCATATTTTCAAAAATATTAGTATCTGCTTTTAAAAAATGAGAAAAAGGTTAGAAATGTTTAAGTATTTTAACTTGTTGGTTTGTCAATATGATATTGAGAGATAGTCGTAGAAGAAATGTAATATACTAAGCCGCAAGAAAAATTGTGAATGATTTCTTAAATGTTTGTTCTCACTATGTTAATGCCGTGCAGGTCTAATGAAAGTGATTTACCTGTATGTCTATGTTAGTAAATTAAGTTGTAGTTTTTTTGTTTTTTTTCTTTGTTAGTTTTTTCCCCCCAAAATTTGTGTTATAAACTAAATTATCCCCCCTGAATTTTCCTTTAGGATACCTTTAATTAATAAATTTTTTATTACTTTCATTTTATTACTAATATTGGTTTTACTATTATTGTTCAATTTATTATTCACAAATGCTATAATTTTCTTATGTTTTTGACTATGCCTTTATTGTACCTATGTACTATGTGGCAAATAAAATATTGTTCATTGTTCATTATTGTTCATTGTCTGTTATCTCACTACGCTCCAGGTGTTGATATCAATCGTTATGTCTACTTATGCCAAAGATACTTGTGCCTTCCAAAACCTATTGTCCAACTGGCTATCAGATACATTTCCAATAATACATACACTCCAGAAGAACTTGAACAATTTTTGTGTGGGGACTTCAGCTTTTATTCTGAGATTTTCGACCAGCGATACTTGGAAGTTTACAACTGGCTGACGAAATATGAGCTGGAGTTGACTGACATGATCTGTGGAACAGGATTTAATCCATTCAATAAAGGTAAAGTTTTTGATTAAGACGGCATGTATTCAGATTAATGGATAGCTTTAATTTTATAGAAAAGCTTAAGTCTAAGTCTCTTTTTTCTCTCTACTTCACACATGCAAAGAATACATAAATATACTACACTTATTAGTAAGTTATATAATAAGTATAGAAATAAATATGAATATACTTTTATATATAAGGAAATAAAATAAATTTATTGTTCATGGTAATATATATATATATATATCATTGTGTGGGTTCGTCAGTTGGGCCACAGTATAAAAAGAAGTAGGGTAGTTGTACGTCAGTTGGGCCACAGTATAGAACGAAATAGGGTAGTTGTACGTCAGTTGGGCCACAGTATAGAACGAAATAGGGTAGTTGTACGTCAGTTGGGCCACAGTATAGAACGAAATAGGGTAGTTGTACGTCAGTTGGGCCACAGTATAGAACGAAATAGGGTAGTTGTACGTCAGTTGGGCCACAGTATAGAACGAAATAGGGTAGTTGTACGTCAGTTGGGCCACAGTATAGAACGAAATAGGGTAGTTGTACGTCAGTTGGGCCACAGTATAGAACGAAATAGGGTAGTTGTACGTCAGTTGGGCCACAGTATAGAACGAAATAGGGTAGTTGTACGTCAGTTGGGCCACAGTATAGAACGAAATAGGGTAGTTGTACGTCAGTTGGGCCACAGTATAGAACAAAATAGGGTAGTTGTACGTCAGTTGGGCCACAGTATAGAACGAAATAGGGTAGTTGTACGTCAGTTGGGCCACAGTATAGAACGAAATAGGGTAGTTGTACGTCAGTTGGGCCACAGTATAGAACGAAATAGGGTAGTTGTACGTCGGTTGGGCCACAGTATAGAACGAAATAGGGTAGTTGTACGTCAGTTGGGCCACAGTATAGAACGAAATAGGGTAGTTGTACGTCAGTTGGGCCACAGTATAGAACGAAATAGGGTAGTTGTACGTTTAACCCTTCCCGTACCGACCTACTTCTATCTATGCTGCCTTCAATTCCGCTATATACGCGCCCGGGACTGTAAGGGTTAAGCTGGCAGATTCCTTGAGATAGAAACATTAGAAAAACTAACACAAAGCATAGAAATGTATTATTAATTATAACGATACTTGATAGATATACATGTGACTAGGAGGATAGATAGGTAGATATATGAATAGATAAATAAAAAGATGAATGGATAGATAGATGGCTCGATAGATAGAGATTGATACATAGATATACTATTTTAATTAATTGTCAACAAACTAACTATGTACAGATGATGTAGAAAGTCTAACTGTCTACTACGAGAGAGGAGATATAACCTATCAAGATCTCAGAGACAGTTTGGTGATTGAAGGCATTGACCACTCAAACCAACTGATCGTCCACCCACTTGTATGGTATAAATGTGCATTGGATCGCCCTGTCAATGAACATGATACCTTATATAAAACTAACAGGTAAAATAATGTCGAATTAAAATAAGTATTATTTCTTCTTTAAATGAATTCCAAAATGAAGTGGGCTTTCTGGCGCCTGAAATTGTTTGAAAAGCCAGCATCTAATCATCAGATAATACCACTGATCTATAAAAATAATGGATTAGGCATGGAAGTAACATCCTTGAAGAAATGTCTGCTATTTTGTTTCTACTGTCACTGATCAATATATACTTTTTTTATTATTAACTTTTTTGGTGTTTGGTATTTGTTTTCTTTTTTTTTCCTTTTGATAGTATTATTGTTAGTTTTATATTATTAATAAGAAGTCAGAAGCTTGGCAGCAACAATTCATATGCATATTGTGTAAAATGGCAGCAACATAGATTCCGTTTTGATCTATTTATAGATCAATGTCACAATATGTTTTAGCCACATTTTGTTTACATTGATAAGTGCGTTGGAAATTTTTAGATTTCCCTGTCTTAAATTTGCTCAAACATATTTATTAAGAAGGCGCAATCCATTCTTTTTATAGATCAGTGGATAAAACACACACCGAAATGAAAGAGTAGATATGAAACGACTTCAAATAGGACTTGTTCGGCATGTTGTAATAGTAAAGTATCTATGTCGGGCCAATTTAAACCATACGGTATGCTAGGCAGCGTTCATAGCCTTGTGTGGCCAGGCATACTAGGAGATTGTATAGCCAGCACAGTGTACAGTCGCCTTTGTCTTTTCGCTAACCAATTTTTAATGTCAGATACCCAGCTGGGTTGACTCATGTAAAAACCATGAGCATGATTGGACCCTGTATATTATAGGATAAAAAAAACTAGTTGTGGCGAGGGGAAAGTGTGGCCAGCAGGGTGCACAAATATTTGGAGCAAGCGTGCTCCGGAACGTGAAACTCTCCCTATGCCTACCAAACACTGGCTTGTCTATTTATAGAATATGATGGCAGAACTTTTAACTTGGTAATTGTCGGACTTGAGGCATAAAATTTAAATTTAGTGGATGCAGTCCGCCTCCTTCACTCATCCAGTATGCACACACATAGAAAATAAAGCACAAAATACACCTTATAGATTGACGACTTTATTTATATGCAGAGCCGGCTCAAGGGTTTTTGACGCCCTAGGCGAAAAAAAATTCTGCGCTCTTAAGTGCCTTCGACGGGGAGAAAGTGAGTAGTGTCACGATTCTGGACTAAACCGTGACTCCTAGCACTCATAGATAGATTATAGCGTAGATAGTAGTATAGAACCATAGGTTAGCGTAGAGTTAGATTAGATAGAACGAGTAGTCTGAAACTATTACCTTCTTCTCTCTCACGCAATAGGAACACCCCAACCACCACCCTTCTTCACCTGTCCTTTAACCTTCACTACACTCTTTTAGTTTTAGTCCCAATTCAGAGTTTGCTAATTAATACGCCAAACTGGTACTAAAACCGTGAATGAATGAAGTGTGAATCTTAATGTATATATTCCATTATAATTTTAACTAATTATTCATGCCATATTTTAATGTGCTTATATTTTAACTATTCATTCATGTTGTTAATTCAAACTATTTTTCATTCATGTTGTTAATTCAACATGCTGTATGTAGACATTACTCCCTGGTACACACACCCTCCCCACCTCCCCCGCTAAGACCCCTTAACCCCCTCCCCATACCACTCAAGGGCGGCGACTCGCTAGCTACCCTTTGAGACGGTCAATGTTTTCGCAACTACTTAATACCCCTCGGCCGAAAATCCACGCCAGCCACTTGAGTGACCAGGTCAAAGTCTATCAAAGGGAGATAATTCCCTTCACTCAGCATGACGTATATATCAATCGTCTTTTATCTAGATTAACCCCTCCCACTTCGACCCCCCCCCGTCTCCCTTGTTCATCCCGCTGAGTGCGGCCGGCAATAATTATTTCATTTACCCCCACCCCGCAGTTTTGGCGGTATAATTGCTTACCCACCCCAACTCCATTTTCGGCTCCAATAACCTTTTTGCTTTATGCAAATATAAGTTCGAAAGGACCAATGGGAATTATATGTAAGTCCAACCTAATGTAATCACCCAACCAAATTGATAAGCGGTCACGTGACTAGTCTCACGAGACGGCCGCCCAACTGTTGTGAGCAAGTCTGAGATTGGCGCTCGACCTATACACTGTACTTTTAGTAGTTCTGGCTCAGCCAACCTGTACACTCGGACTATAGATAATTAGCCAGTAATAGTAATTCGTTAATACAGTTGTGCAACCTAAAAGTGGCTTTCACAACACTACCGTGTACTAATGTTAGACATTCTGACCAATTTCATCTCTGTCCAGTAGTATATCGCCTCACATGTTATATATATATATCGGTCTAGCCAGTATTCGCATTTTCCACCAGTATAAGTTGTGAAACCTAACTTTGGATTCCATAACACTCGCCTATACTCGTGTCATTATTGCTGTATAACTTCATATGTATGTCTCACCATTGGATATTCGAACGTAATAAACACCTGAACAGTAACCAGAGACTTGATTGTTTATCTTAGAACTGTTTGTGTGTATACTCTTAACATCTTCACGAGCCAAGGAGAGAAATAATCATTTTTCCAGGACGATCGCAGTAGCATCGGTATTTCGTACCCCCACGACAACCAGCCACCAGTAATCATTAACCCCACGACAACCAGCCGCCATTAACCCCACTCAACCCCCCCCCCCCCCCCGCACCCATCTCAGTGTCAACATTGTGACGAATTGCTCTCCCAACAGCAACATCGTGACAAGTAGTGTTAGGGTATACTTTCCTATTTTCTAAGACAACTTAAACTAAAATATAAAATACTCTTCGCTTTTCATTTCCTAGTAATTCGATGGCTATGCTATAAGCGCAGAAGTACTAAACTTTAATTTAGTTTATATTTTTAAATCCCCAAATAAAATAAAAAAATCCATAATTATGGCCTCCCCTCTTCTTAATTTTGCGCCCTAGGAGGCCGCCTAGTTAGCCTATATGGACGAGCCGGCCCTGTTTATATGCATAAAACATGTCCTATCGGTGATACCGTTAAACTTTATTTCACTCCAGGATCTTATATTATTTCTTTCACTAACACTGACACATATATTTTTTTCTTGGTGGCTCCTATCATAAATAAGTGTTAAGCTCTAAAAATAGAGCAAGCGGTCCATTTCATTAGAGTCTTTAGTAAAACAGAAGTATCCAAAATGTGAAATGGAAACAGAGGTCAAGGTTGACGTGAAGCGGTAGTGAGTGTGTGTAAAAGTTCTTGCGTGTGTATATATAGATATAGTGTGAAATCTGGACACATCTGTCCATTAGTTGTATATACCAATCACGGTCTTTTCTTTAATTAGGTGGGGTTCATAATCCGTCTGAAATTAAGTCACCCCAGAGTGTCGTCCAGATAGTAGCCTAATCAAAACAGTCGCCTAAAAAAAGAGCGAGATATATTTCCAAGAAGGCGGGCGTCCCGCTAAGGTTAGATTAAATGAGTTTTGTCCCTTTTCCACTCTCCCTACATCTGAATAACTCCATAAAAAAGCTCGGCGGCTATCGTTTTTATAAACACAAAGACGAGTGTGGTCAGTGAATACCTCTACCGCCTCTACCCAGAAGGTAGAGGGAATAAACACCACGTGAGTTATCACGGCATCAGCCTTACGAAAACTAGAGCGGCAGACGCAAACTTATTCGCCTGACCGCTCTCACTGTGGGCGTAAATTAAGATCAATATGACAATATGAAAATACCAAGTAACGAATAGCGAGGACTTATAAATCTTAACTTAATTAGATGATCAATTCATGTTACTAGCAAGGTTTCGATGCTATTTATAACACTTAACATAAAATTCAAAGTTCTGACTATGCTCTATAAAAGCCTTCATGGTCAATCTCACAAGTACATCAGATCCGTGGTCGAGCTACACACATCAGAGAAAAGAGGACTGCGTTCAAACAATATCCATCTACAGCTCAAGGTACCAATCGTAAAAAGAAAAACATTTGCAGCTCGCTCCTACAGCGTCGTAGCACCTCTGTGGTGAAATGAACTTCTGAACACAATTTAAAAAATACTACAATATTGACATTTTTAAAACAAAATTAAAAACACACTTTTTCTATTTATTTAAATAACATATTATGGTAAATGCAATGCGCATTAATAGACTTTGTTATAAATAGCATTAAATAAATATGTTATTTGTAATTTTGATTTCTTTCAGTTTTAAAAAGTTCATAGGTCATGTCATGATGAAAGCCGAAACCAACACAGAGAAACATGGAACAAGAGGTCAGACCTACGGATGTCATCGTTTAGAATTCCCTTACATCATGCAACTGTTTCAAAGAGCGATATGCGGAGACTTTAAGGACATTCTCAGGGTAAGCTCTTGCATAGGATAGCAGAGAATTCAATTGTGTTGCAAGGGATTGATTTAAACATTGACATTAGTTTGTCACTTTCAATTTATTGTAGGTGTCTGTTGTTGCTAGAAGACTCATTATGGCTCTTTACCCAAACGAGGCCAAACAGTTTTACTCTGGACTGTTCGAAATTACACAAACATACGGAAGTCCCAGTGAGTCGGCGGTCATGGAGGCGTGTCTTGGACACATCATGGCAACCGGGGCAGGTAATTTAAAAACATAAATATATTTTAGTCAAACGCAAGCATATTATATTATGGTCATGACCAATTTAGTATATCCAACTATCATGTAATCAATGAAAACTTCAACATTGAATATATCCCATATTCACGTGTTAAATTATCACCATTTTGTAAAATCCAATGGCCAATATTTAAGGTAGGAATTGTGATGTCAGAGGATTGTATAACCAGCAGAGTGCATGAATTACAGCACGTCAGCTTGGAGCGAGATTAATTTTGGTAGTAGCTTTTGGCAAGGTGGGTTGATTTCAAAGAACCCAACTCGAGTGTATCTGGAATGACGACATCTTGACCGAGCTATCTAAAGAATTCCCCCCCCCCCTTTCAAAAGTCTGTCTTTGTCTACTTACTTTAAACATCTGAAAGCAAGTAATAACCCTTAACGTCAATAATGACATAGCCGGCTGACTTTCTCTGGTTGCGATGGGCAATGAGTTGACCCGTCCCGAAAGCCGATGCTCTCAAATAAAAACATGCAATTGTACCCTACAAGCCCAAAACTGACCACGCTCTTTAAACAAACAATCAAATGCCAAACCCAGTGATACCCTCAGGATATTACACTACGGGAAATGCACCCCATTGTATACACATGACCGATTTCCGTGTCGCCCTAAAATCGGTAGTTTTATGTTAAAATGGGGGACTTATTAAACGGACTAATCTCTAAATCGCGGACTAATTAATCAACCTGACAATTAGTAGGCCGTCTCGTCACAGGAACTAATTAGGTCATGATAATTGCAGGTGTAAACTTTCAATCAGCTCTAGAACACCTGGACTCTGCTCTGCACACCTTGAAACACCACGGCCCAACATTCTTCTATAAATGGGCCCTAAGAAGGAAAGCTATCATACTCTACAGAATGTCAAGAAATCCAAAATCCAAAAAGTATGTCATACAGTGTAGAATTCGCACCGTTAACCTTTACTTTTTATTAAATGTTTTAGGATACCATTATACATATCTCACTCGTGTCATTAAATTGTGCAATATATGTTTCAGATATTTCCAAAAAGCTAAGGCTATCACAGGTTGCGTTCCACTGTCACCATCAGACAATGAAGTGCTTTCTGTCTCCTTGTTGCAAATAGAAGAAGATGACATTATAGGAGACATCTATGAAGCCATTCCGATGATTTTTACTGGTAATTCGTAATGATTTCTTCTCTTCAAACCATTTGATTTCTGCCGAAAAAATGCAAAGCAAAGCCTGCTTTTGTCATGACTTTTTCACATAATAAAAAACAAACCATTAATACAAATTTGTACGACGAACTATTTCTGTGCCGAATTATATTATTGCAATAGGATGGATTAAGGAAAAATAAAAAAAACAACAGATCGATTTGGAACATGATATGTTTAATAGTTTTTTTGACATATTTATTGTTGTCCGAATTCCACCGAAGGTAGGCCCCTATAAAGGCATCACTAATTTATATTACTATTGATTTAACAACGATAACACTATTTTTAAGTTATTGTTGTTCTTTTTTAAATTGAGATTACGTTTAATAGATTTGTTTCTTTTGTCAAACGAAGTTCTAATTTTAATAATTATTTGTGTTGCTAGGCGATAACGAAAATGCTCTAAAGAAACTTCTGCTGGTCAACGAAACAATTCATGACAGATATGAAAATCATCCGGACCTGGACGTTTTATTGAACAACATTGGCATGGCTTTACATGGAAGTACGTAGGTCTGTTGAAATATGTATGACACTGCACCTTCCTAACTTCGAGAACTCATACCAAAGCAAGCGCCATCAAAGTTAATGCGCTCCTCATCACAGTCTCGCCTTAGAATTCCCAGTGTGGATTGACACAAAAAGAAGTCCTTTGGGATGCGCTCATTTGAATCTGTGGCGCCTACTATATAGAACAGCTTGGTCCAGACAATGAGACAATGATACGAAATAGTCTTTTTACAAAGAGCTTAAAGACCCCTCTTTTTAAAAAGTGGCCGTGTGCCGTATGCATCCATACATCTGCCACTGCAATTTATACCGTGCACATAGCTTGCTAAATGTAATGGCATGGAGCGAAGCGATATACAAATAATCATTAATATTATTAATCTATCGTTTGACTATTAATACAATGGAATGTCTTATAACAATTTCGACAGAAAATACCTTAAAGTATGCATCGACAAAACGATACCCATGTATAGTTTACATTTATAATAATTAGTAAATAATTATATTTACTTATATCAAGTCAAGTATTGGTCTTATAAGGTGTTGTGATAAAATTGAAGAGTTTTTATTTCCACTTCCAGGCTATGGAGATTTACATGGGGCGCTACTGTGGTACAACAAGTCCTTGAAACACAGATCTCTGTTGATTAAAATTAATCCACAGGTAATGTTGGTCACCTTGAACAATATTGCTATGATCAAACTTCAGATTGGAGATCTTGGTGAGATTTCTGATCATTCTCGTATTGGAGTGTTAGATGACTTTTACTAAAAATTTTTTACGGTATTTATTAAGGTAGAAAATATAAGGTTAGGGGACAGAGCAAAACCTTTCAAATGTTCTCAATTTATTATGATCTACATTCAATTATATTACGGCTATTGGTAGTTAAAAGTATTTCTGTCGACAATCGCTAATACCGCAACGTTCCACTACGTTCCAGCTAAATTGCAGAACAGCAGCAGGAAATTTACAGTACAGTAAAATGTACAGTCCAGTACAATTGGAGTACAGCAACATTGTAGTACACCGAAATCATACTCAATCCAAATAGTTTAGTTTGATTTTGGAAAATGAAACTTTTGAGTTTAAAGTTGATGTTCCGTAATAAAGAACTGAACTGACGCAGGATAAGACATGTGTTTAAACTATAATCACCATACAGTTTTGTCTTCAGGGGCTCTCAATATACCATTCACTTGATATACTGAAGGAGAAAAAACAACCTTTAAATCGTTACGATTGAACAGTCAGCAGCCTACATTAGCTTAGAAGAAAATTGGACTTCAGTGCACGAGTACACAACTTTTAGCACGACTACTTCTGAAGGAAGTCTTGTGGAAAAGAGTGTTGGGTGGGGGGGGGGGTGTCTACGCCTCATGTATGTTGAGCGTAGACAACCACAGAAAAAAAATGTTTTTATTGATCTTTAATTGCTGATTTGTCTAACTAGTTCGGAAACTTCGACGTTCGGGAAAAAAATAGATTCTGCTCTGCAGTTTCCCGAAAGAATTTTTTTTTTCCACAGTTGGTGCTGAGAGTGACTTGCAGACAGCCATTACCATAATACGTGAAGGCATCTGGTACCATTACAACACTGCACTGACACTGACTAGTTTAGCGGAGGTTAAAGTCAAATTGTAAGATGATCGATCATTTTATGCGTTTGACCCACAAAGCCTTTCATTTGTAAAGCATTTTTTTTTCTGTTTCCCACTTTATTTATTAAGGCGTTCAAGTGTGCTTACTTTTATTTCTTCATGAACCAAGTGCAGAGCACGTAGCCTGTTGAGCCATATACTTGAACAGTGCTAGAGGAATTGGGAGTTGACTTGTTTATTTTATATATATATAATTTTGTTGTATTAAGGTGGTGTCAACTGCACGCGTATATATTTTGCGTAGACACGTTAAAATCAAGGGCTCATTGCATGGTTTGAAATGTCTAAAAATAAAAAAATATAGGTTATAAAAAGCTTCAATATGTTTCAATAACCAAGAATCAAAATTTTATTTTAGTTAACTAAAATAAACATGTAAAATTCAATTTTGTTATGTAAGGGGCGAGGCTATCATTTATTAAGCAAATACTCCCGTTACTTACTGTGTTTGCTCTAGACATTGTATAGATATAGTCTATACATCGTACTTTGTTCAACATCGCTCCTAAAAATAAGATTATTGCTCCTTCTGCCGATGCTTGATCTACGTTTGTAAAACATTTAATTAGTTATTGCTAAATTTCTTGTAACGTAGTCCAACAAATTAGAACTATACAAGTACAATTTACAATGTCAGTAAAGTTTAACTTCTTTCGATGTTTCTATTTCAGGGGAAAATTCCAAGAGGCATACGACTCTCTCTTAAAGGCGGATGAGATCCTACTGAAAATTTACAAGAACAATGATTACAGACTTAAAATTAATTTGGGACTTTTCCATTACAAATGGCTTGTGGATCACAAAGATGGCAAAGATTTAGGGACAGATTCAATGGACCGTGACATTGAAAGAATGGTCGACTTGGGTTTCAGCATCAACAAACACATAAATTTTGACAGTCACCACCATCTGTTGTCCGTCTACGAGCACGGCATGGTGGTCAACTGGGGAGTCTCCGAGGACAAGGTGAGGGCGCACAAGGACATGCTGCTGAGGCACGTGGAAGACAACGCAGTGGTCAAAGACTTGCTTGAGAAAACAGACCTCTCGCCTGAACGACAATCTGTTTTAAAAGAACACCGACATTTTCTTGATTACATCAAGAACACAGAGCTGAAAGATTTAGAACTTGAAAAACTTCTTGACCACTTGAAGCTGTCATGCATAACATGCACACTCATAAATAAAGTACTGGAAAAAGAAATGTGGCTGAAAGATTATTTGCAAGCAAAGTCTAAACCAGCAAATAAAACTGGCGAGATTTTGCTATACAATGTTAACAGAAGTTTTGAAGCCACCAGAATGAAACGAATTGCAAGTCATTTGAGCCAGAATCCTTTGAGTCTTAACATTATAAATCCGTCTCACTCTGAGAGAGCCACATTTAGAATGTACGTCGGTACGACTGAGTCGAGATATTGTCTTGAAAACTTTAACGGAGGCTGTGTGGTAAATCCTTCGGGTTCATTTATTGACCACAATAGAACAAATGTTTCTGATATGTCTGGCTCTTCCTTTGGTCAAACTGATTTACTATTCACTGTGAACAATCCATCGCTAGCCAGTGAACGAGGCTTACTCTCCAGTCCGGTGTTCGCTCATTCGCTATTTCCACATGGCATCCACGGTCTCATCAGCCACATGATCGCTAACCCGTCTAATTCTACTGAGATAAATTCTTTTGAAACTTTAGCTGTAGCTAATCCATCTCTATTATTTGAACCCAACTGTCGATTTCTCTCACATGAATCTGGTTGCCTAAATGTTGCTAATCCATCTATCTTATATGAAACTTATTATTCACCTGTGACCAATCCATCCAGTTCGTTTGGACTTACTGTTTCGCAAACCTCAGACATATTTCATAGACCAATATCATTTGAGTTGAACTCCACACAAAATCCTTACTATTTTGTTGAGCTTGGTTCTTTTCAGAATCTGGAAGCTGGTAATGCTTTTAACGTATTGGTTCCTTCTGGCCATCAATTCAATACTGTCTACAGCTCATTTGAGCATCACTACATGAATCCATCCAGTCGTTACACTGGAAACCTTAGTCTACCTCTAGGAAATTCCGCTGCGTCGCGAGCAGCACTGGAAGACATACACATTACTGGCTGCCATGTTTGCCAGGAACATCATGGTGAGAGCTTCCCTAGCAACCCGGTCTACTGCCTTGGTTCAGGCCTGTACACGGTGGACGTGAATGCACAAAGGGGAGAGGACGAGACTAGTCTATTGACACTTGCCTCTCCTCCCCAGTTGGACAATGCTGTAGGAGGTCCAGTTGTTCCCATCGAACATTTGGAAGAGTCAGGAGAAACAGACAGTAGCTGAAACATTGACTACACTAAATATGCCAAGTAGAGCAATGCTACAAGAATAGAACTTTGTTTATACCTTAAAATCCTATCGCTATTTTTTGTGTTGTATATTATTAAAGACGGATTTCTTAACTTTGGTATTATTATTTATTAATCTATGAAGACAATACATTTAATCTCAATTTGTGTACGTTATGTACAGAAAAAGATCACTGTTGTAATCTAACGTATGCAATGTCAATGCAAACAAATACAAATAAATATAATTCATTTTAGACTATATGAACTACACATGCATTTACATCTACAATACGTGTTAAGGATGTTTAACCTGTTGTTCGCTATGGTGGAGACTAATAATTATAAAAACACATGTTATGATTTTTTAAATTTTTGTTGCTGATTATGGTCGCCTCAGGTCAGAGACAAATTTTCTGAATAAAAATGGTGATATGATTGGATAAGGTCTTTTCATTCTTGGGGCATTTCAAATTGGTAATCAGCACTGGTTTAAATACTGAAATTCCTCTTTATAATTTCATTGTCTCATTTGAACGAATTCTGTTTCATTTATTTGCCAATACAGGCGCCTTAAATTTAAATGGGTTTTTAACTACATCATCCCAGAAAATAAATTAACTCTTGAAATTTGTTATATTCTTTTAAGACCGAATGTTAAATACTTTGAACATGTCTCACAACATAATGCAACGATGTCAATGAGTGTCCACAGATTTTTCGTGCACTGTATGTTACTATCCCTTTAAGATCAATTTGATCCACAGGGCAAGTGAAGCAGCCTTTACAAGCTTCCGTGGCAGCCAAATAGAAGGCAATATGTGGTCAGTATAATGTCCAGCCAGTCTTGCATGTTCCCAAATTACTGTCAAATAACTTTCATAGCTGTGTAGACTCACGGACATACTCCAGATATGAAAAGAAGATAAGCTTATTTGCCTTCACCAGGTTTCGAACCCTGGACCTTAGAATAAGAAACCAATGCGCTTCCGCTAGGCCGTTATGTCACTTAATCCTCTAAATATACCTGTCGACAAAATACTATTCTTTTAAGGTTTCTATTCACTATTCTTTTTACTGTTAATAAAATTTTGATGATCTTTTAAACTTTGGCTATAGATTAAAATGCTTTTGAACGTGTTACTTTTCTAGTGTGTCATTGCTGTATTATTTTTTATGCTTTATTCTTTAGAAAAAAATAGTTAATTTGTTGCGTAAATGTTTTTTTCAGATATTTATCATTTAAAACTTATACATATTTCTATAATATAATTTTAGTTTAAATCTTTTCTTGACATAAGAATCATTAGTTTAGGATCAAATTGTTTCAAATTTGAATAATCACCCCAACTTCGTACTATTGGCTCCTCCATCTGGACTATTTGCGGCATTAGCCCCCCCCTCCCCTGTCGTCTACTACTTGCACACCCTCCTACCTTGCACCATTTTCCTCATTAACCTTTACCATTGCATCACCCAATTCCCCCCCCCCCCCATCCCACTCCTCTAGCTTTAGTGGTCTACGCCTTTGATCGTACGGCATAATTATTTACTCACCATTTGTCATGAAGTAGGATTTCGTGAGTACGGCCAAAGCGGGGAAAGTCCAGTGAGCCGTGTTGTTCCAGTATGCAAAAGAAGAAATAAAAAAGGTCATCTGGGTTATTGGTACTTCATTTTGCCTCGTTTTATTTTTTATGATACACATACTAATTGCTACAAAACTCAAAGCCCTGTCTCTTACTCTTATATACCAACTCAAATATTGTAGGCCTACAATTTACCACAAAGAATTATTAAAATATTTGAAAGAACAGCTGACATGTATACTCCATTCTTATTTATTATTCATTTACTTAATTTAATAGAAGATTAATATATTATCTTTCTTTATTAACTGTAAGTGTAACATTTACATAAAATAAAATCGAATATGGTAAAATGGAATATAATTCAACATAGGACTAACTAAATACAATACCACGGAATATATGTAGAATATAATAGAGTATAATTGAATACAATGCATTAAAATGTGATACAATATGTTACAATATGCATTTGAAATTTCGAGGGGCGAAAACAGGGATAGTTCTCATAACACAATTAATTAGTATCGACCTTAATGAAGACTTAATGAAGACTTAATGAAGACTTAATGAAGACTTAATGAAGACTTAATGAAGACTTAATGAAGACTTAATGAAAACTTAATGAAGACTTAATGAAGACTTAATGAAGACTTAATGAAGAGGACACGGTGGCCTAGCGGCGGCATATTCAGCTGGAGTACCAATGGTCCTGGATTCGAAACCTTGAATTTCTTCCCTGGTCTGGAGAGTGTTCCCTGAGTCTACCCAGCGCAGATGGGTACCTGACTCTAGTTGGGGGTAAAGTGTAGGTAGCTTGGCACTGTGCTGGCCACACAATCTCCTAGCATGCCGTGGCCACAGACACTGGTTAGCCCTGCTACTTTTCCTTACATAATGAAGACTATTAGGCATGGTGGCCAGCTGAGCCTAAGGTCCCGAGTTTAAATCCTGGTCAAGGCTAGGACTCGTTCACTGATCCGGAGGGTGTAGTACACACATTTTTGGCGAAGTAAAGGCTCTTGGCATTGTCCAGACCACATAATTCCTTAGTATGCCGTGGTCAATGAATATCGTGAAAGCTGCACCACAGGCCCAATAGATCAACTTGGACGGTTTATTTTAAATAAGACTGTTAAGTCGAAAATCACATGGGCATTACCTTGGCTTGCTGAGGGCTGTTTCGATTAATATAATAACATAAGTATTGTACTAATGTGATTGATAGACCACATTGGCAAGTCTTATGAGGCCTGATCTTTTGGTTAAATGCATACATGAACTTCCGGTCTATTTCCGGCATCAAACTTTAAATAATGCTTTCGGCTTTTTTTAGAAATATACCAAGGCTTCAAGATTAGTTATGAGGAATCCGTTTTTAACATTAAAAATGAGTATGCGATGAATAATAGTCGACGTATTAGTCGCGATAAGTTTAACTAAAATGTGTTAGTTTACAAATACACTGCACTAAACTATATAAGTCAGGTGTCAATTCATACACGTACATCCGGTTTACATCCGGCAACATATTTAAATGAAGTTTTAAAATATCATACATTCAAAATAAGTGATTCTTCACTTATGATGCTCAAAATCAATCGTTTTCTTTCGGCAACATCTTTTTAAATTGATTTTATCGCCTATATTTTTTCTTACTTGCATAACAATCAGGAACTCGCAGCACGTTGGCATGTTTTGTCAGTAAATCAACGCATAGGACCGGAAATGTTGGAATGCGTAGAACTTTTGGGCTCATTATGCATGCATAATCGGTAAGACTTGTCAATTGCGACAAAAACGTGCAATTAGTACTTTTGCTTTGATGACAACTTTCTCAACCTTTCACTGACGTATCTGCGCAGTATTAACGGATGCAAGATCCCAACTCTCAATATTAGAGAACCAGTATCAGAGAAAGGCTTGAGCACCTGCAAATGTCAAACGAAAGTTATGCTAAACGTATCCAACCTATATGAACCACCAGCTAGTCCATACCTTTTTCACGGGAAAAACTATCCCTTAATATGCCTTTTCGCTCTGGAATAAATGGGCAGTGAGTCTATTCATGTTGGAGTAATCGCCGCTTGATTGGAATAGTAATTATCTCGGCATAGATTAATGGCGAAGTGGTTCTCAATTGGTTTCGTCACAAGGACGCGTCTCAAAAGCATCCAAAAGATTAAAACATGTAGCTATTTATCAGTGTAATTTCAGGTATCAAATATTCTCGAAAAGTAACGTATATCGAGCCATTGCGTTACATTTAGTTAAACTCCACAACACCACAGGAGAAAAAAAAGACTGAGACGCCTTGCTTTGCCTGTATAAAGGACTTGGGTTAAATGTGAATGTTCATAGGTCGTTTGGCCAAACATTTTCAGGACATTGCACTGTGCAAGAGAAAAATTGTTTCTGTGTTGGTAAGGAATGGAATGGTTTTTGTATTAACATTGATTCAGTTTACTATATACACATATACACTCTATAGACTATAGTATGCAGCCTATATTATTTATATATTGGTTATATATATATATATGTATACAGAGAGAGAGAGAGAGAGAGAGAGAAAGAGAGAGAGAGAGAGAGAGAGAGAGAGAGAGTATAAATTCACTAAAAAAAATATATAATTTCCGTAACTTCGTTTATATGTTTGTTTATATATCTATATATCTGTTTGTCCGCTATAGGCCCTGTAAGTAGTGCATGAGTTGGTTTGAAGTTGTAATAAATAGTTTGTGCGATAGGTGCAATACTAGTAACTAGGAAGTGTGTGTTTTTCGTCATGTTTTGTTTACTTGGTAATGTTGGAATGAAATGAGTTAGTCTTGGTCTCTCATCGTTAGAGAGAGGTTGTCCTGTGCTGGACTGAGTTGAGAGTTGAATAATAGTGTATAATAGGTTCTATGATTGACTGTTAGATGTTGGTCGCATATCTTCACATGTCACGTGCAATTAAAGTTGTTTTTGCCCAAGCTACTGACTTGTCAAGTGATTGACGTTCGTGTTGTCAACTTAATGCTCAAGATTCCTTCTAAAGCCATTTGACTAATCGGGCCAAAAGATAAATGTATAAATTGGAAACGTCCTTCAAAAGAAATTTATATTATATAAACAATATTGCTTAATTTGTAAATTATTATTTTTTATAAACTTACACTTATTGATAATCACCGTATGTTAAAATTCTAAACTGAGCGCCATTGCAGAAGGATCTCCCTTTGAAATTATTTCGATAAAAAAAAAGATCAAAAACAAATACCGAAAAATACGTTTTCACTGCAGTTTTTATTATAATAGTGTTAGTTATTTTTTTTCTTTCTATTTTAACAAAACACATTGTAATCTTCCGTGTCTCTGTCATTTTGACGGGCATAACCGCTAGTAAATATATATATAAATCACAAATCACTTATGATTAGAACAAATCCATACAATAAAAAGGAAGTCTGTCACTTGAAATGTATTTACAGGTCAGTGTTTAGTATAGTATAAATATAATTTCACAGATTAATGAAAGTCACGTGAAAACCTATTATTTTTGCTTCAAGAATGACATATAAAGTAGAATGTGTGTGTTGATTCTGATTCCCATTCGTTAATTTTAAGTCACATGACCTTATTGTGCCATAGGCCCTATTTAACTTTGTCTATTTCGCTTCCTGAACTTGTCATCACTAGCAAATCGGTTAGCGTTTCCTAGGTTAGTTTCCACCTTTCAAGAACTTTTTAAAATGTATTTTTTATAACAGGCTGTATTTCAACTTTTTAGAAATTATTTTATAATTGACTATATTGCAACTTTTTGTTTTAACTAACTAACTAGAACTCCTATTGGAAGCGAGAGCTGGGAGTATTATTCCCTTGTAGCTCTGAATAAGAACTCAGCCGTGCGTTTGAGCACGGCTCTATCTCCGTAGAGATCAGTGGATATTTTGTTTTAACAGACTAAATTGCAACTTTTAAAAGTATTTTTTATATACCAGACTTTACTGCAACCTAAAAAAAAAGGTATTTTATAACAGAAAATATTGCAACTTTATTTTGTATGTTTTATAACAGACTATATTGGAACTTTTAAAAGTATTTTTTTTTCATATCAGACTTTACTGCAACTTAAAAAAAAAAGTAATTTATAACAGAAAATATTGCAATTTTTTAGTATTTTTTTTAAACAGACACTATTGCTACTTTTTGTGTGGCATAGCGCTTTCAAAACGTTCAGTGCGTAAACCCAATGATTGACATTGTTAAAAACAAAGACGAGTTGAATGCCACTGTTAAAAACAAAGAATTGATGAATGACATTGTTAAGATCAAAGAATTGATAAATGACATTGTTTAGAAAAAAGAAATGATGAATGACATTATTAATGACTTAGAATTACTTACTTTTATCATTAAAAAATACAGAAAGTATTCAACTATTAAATTATTGTAAATTTAAAACAAAGTGTATTTCCATTCTGAATGTGCGTTTTTAAATAGCATAAATTATGTATATGTAAACGCTATTTGTTTGCTAAATTAAAAATAAATTGCATCAAATTTGTTCAAGATTTTCCCCTAATAAATCATTAGCATTTATTTTGAATCGTTTTAAATCTGAGACCTGTTAAATCAATTCGAAACAAGTCACTGACACATATTGATAAAAACGTATGATAAAACACTGAACTATATATACATGGAGCGCTCAATCACTCAGACTTGTCGGCTAAATTACCGTAGTAAGATGGCCGATTTGACACTGACACACATAAAATTTAATTAAAAGACCTCTACATTAGTCAGTGACTGATACCTACTATAAGCTTATTATTATTACGCTTTTATCGCATTTATTACGTGCTTGAGTATAACCCGAGTCATTAACTATGTGTATGCATATAATACAGTTCTTACTTAATTAATATTTATATTTTTGGCGTTCAACGCATTCAATCGAGAAAGATCATCAACCATTTTGTTGAATTCATTTCCATGGACTCTATAGCTGTTACTTGATGCTACTAATTAGTTAGCATAGAGTGTGTTAGGGATCAACATTTTAGTGGGCGAAGAAGGAGAAATATACAAACAACTTATATACAAAAAAAGAAAAAGAAGACTGGTAGACGCTGTAATAGTATATTCAATTTATTAAATGTTTTTTTTTATAAACCTATAACTTATAAATGGATATGCGTTTAGTTTAGTTCCACATTGTCGTTTAAGCCCAACATTATATTATTGTGTGCATTGATTTTTGTTTGGACAGGTGTAAAATAATACACCAGAAAGATTCCGCTATGTGGTCAGTGTTAAACGCCCTCCTGGCACTGATGGCCGTGTCAATCAGTCTGGCCGGAGCCTGGATTGAGACCCCCGCCTGCGCAGTCGCCTCCAACGGTTTCAATACCTGCATCGAATCAGACGACAGCCTGGACGCCTGCATCACCCTCTACGACGATCTGCTTGCTAAATGCAACTCAGCAGACGTGCAGAACTGTGGAGTGGCCTCTCTGGAATTCCTTGGCTTGGGATGTGGCGGAGCAGACGGCGAGAATGACCCGTCTTGTGATGAAGTGCAATCCAACATTGAGTTGTACTGTACCCAAGAAGAATTAGACCTTCTGGCATCCATTTCCAAATAATTACGCGAAACGATTCAGTTTTCTTTCACCTTTTTAAAGTTCTCTCTTCTTTTTTTCTGTTTATAATATTGATATCGGTCTTTTTAAAAATTGATTTACAATAAATTATCATTTTTAAAAAAAACATTTATACTAATTATTTTTTCAAGTTTTTGTGGCCCTTATTATTTTATTTTAATGTCAAATAATTATTAAAACATTGCATACAACCGTTGTACATAGAAGCATTTTAACCCACATCTTGCTGGCGTCCCTTTTTAAGGACACTTCGTAAAATGCGATTTAAGACATAAAATTAAGTTAATAGTTTGCAATTTGTTCATTGAATGTAAAGAATATACACTGATCTATCTAATTATTATCTTCATTTGTCTGCTTTTAGTTGTTGTTTTTTTTGCGCTCAAAACAAATGTTTGTCGTGAGTTTCATAAAATTGCAGAAAAAATCTCAAGTCTGAAAAAGTGAAACTTTGTTTTTATGAAAATTATAAAAATGGACTTAAGCTTCAACAAAACTTTGTTAATTAAAATTCGTAGAAGGCTTAAACATAGATATTTCGTTTAAAACTATAATAATAATTACACAAAGGTGTTAAATCCATCTGTCTTTTTTAAAGGACGCTAGCAGCAAATAATACCATGACCTCAAATTACGTTTTTTATCGTTTTCTTTGCTAAAACATAGAAAAACGTTCTTTTTAAATATTTTGTTGAATATATTATGGAGTCTTTAACATTTGAATCAAGTTGAGTAGGAATATTTTTGTGTATGTCCATATTAACTAGTTTTAAAACCACATTTAAACATTATTAGACTACTTCTAGTATATATTTCAACTTTATTCTTAACATCTGTCACAAACTTTAATCAATTCAACATGCTATAACTTAAATAGGGGTGCACGGTAGCCGAGCTGCAGCGCGTTCGACTGGCGAGCCGAATTTTCTTACTAAATACAATATAGATAGTCCAGTTGAAGATATTTGGCAATTTATAAAAACCAACTTAAAACCAATAATGGCTGACTCTGTGCCAACAAAACAAACATCAAATAAAATTAACAAATGTTGGTTTAACACTAAACTAAAGAAACTGTGTAAAGAAAAAGAAAATCTATTCAAAAAGTTTAAGGCAACTAATTCAATTAGACTACATAAAAAATACCTAAAAATTAAACATTTAACTCAGAAACTAAGCAGACAGCTGCAGAATGAATATGTAAACAATGTAATTTCTAAAGATAATAATAAAAACTTATGGTCCTACATTAAATCAAGAAAAATGGACACTACAGGCATAGCTCCACTAAAAAGCCAAAACAATGAAACTTATAATGATAATGAAACTAAAGCTAATATCCTAAACACACACTTTGCATCATCTTTTTCAAATCCAGGTGACAAAGAAATATTCATAAATTTAAACAAACTAGAAGAGATAGGAAATATAAATGTAGATGAAAAAGGCATTAAACAACTCCTAACCAACTTAAAAGTAAACAAAGCTTCTGGTCCAGATGAAATACCAGCAAGACTGCTTAAAGAACTAACTAATGAAATATCTCCAATCTTTAAAATACTTTTTCAGGCCTCTCTAAACCAGGGCAAAGTGCCCAAAGATTGGAAATTAGCCAATGTAACCCCCCTTTTCAAAAAAGGAGATAAATCTGACCCCGGAAATTATAGACCTGTTTCTCTAACAAGCATAACATGTAAATTACTTGAACATATAATATATAGTAGTATAGTAAATCATCTAGACAAACTAAATGCACTGTGCCCACACCAACATGGCTTCAGGAAAAATAGATCATGTGAGACTCAATTGATAGGCTTAATAGATGACTTGTCTAAGGGATTAGATAATAACAACCAAATTGATGCTATATTACTAGATTTTTCAAAAGCATTTGATAAAGTTCACCATTCTAGTCTTCTTAAAAAACTTTAATACTTTGGCATCTCTGGTCCCTTACATCAGTGGATTCAGGACTTTCTTATAGGCAGAGAACAAACAGTGATAATAAATGGCTCTAAGTCATCACCAATAACAGTAAACTCAGGAGTTCCACAAGGAACTGTTCTAGGGCCCCTACTATTTCTAATTTACATTAATGATCTGCCAAATTACATCAACACAGGCACAAAAGTAAGATTATTTGCCGATGATTGCATAATTTATAGAATAATAAAGACAGGAAAAGATAGTGAACTTTTACAAAAAGACCTAGATGAACTACAAAAATGGGAATCAAACTGGAGTATGTCTTTTCACCCAGAAAAATGCCAACTAATAAGGGTATCCAAGAAAAAGAAACAAAAAATAACAAACTACTTCATTCATGGTAAAGAACTAACTCAAACTAGCAATGCTAAGTATCTAGGAGTAATAATAAATGATAAGTTATCTTGGAACCCTCACATTGATGAAGTAATTAAAAAATCAAACAAAACATTAGGATTCATAAAAAGGAATTTTTACAAATGTAATAAGAATATAAAACTAAAATGCTATCTCACATTAGTTAGGCCTATACTAGAATATGCAGGATCTGTATGGGACCCATCAACTAAAGAAAACATTAAAAAATTAGAACAAATTCAAAAAAGAGCTGCAAGGTTTATAACTAGTGAATATTCCCCATTGACAAGAGTAACACCATTAGTCAAATCACTAAACTTAGAAACACTAGAGGACAGAAGGGCAAAGAGTAAAGTAGTAATAATACATAAGGCATTAAACTCTAATTTAGAAATACAACCCAATAACAATCTGTTGCAAAGCTCAGATAAACATAGAGACAAAAACACCTTCCTTGTCCCTTATGCGAGAACAAATGCATATAAGTACTCTTTCTTCCCGAGTGGCATTCGGGCATGGAATGGGTTGCATGAACAAACCAGGAAAACCAATAACCTAACATCATTTAAAACATTAATAAAAATGCAAGACTAGACTCGGACCACGGATGAGCGTAGGACGCAATAATCTTCTTTATAGAAGGAGCGTCTGTAATGTATAAGATAAGATAAGAAGGTCCCGGGTTCGAATCCTGGTGCCGGCTGGTGTCCCTGAATCTACCCAGCTCTGATGGGTACCTGACATTAGTTGGGGTAAAGTTAAGGCGGCTGTACATAGTGCTGGCCACACAATCACAAGTGTGTTAGGGCCACAGAAACTGGTAAACGCTGCTTCATCGGGCCTATGGATCAAATTCGGTCCGACGGGTACTTTTTTTTGTTTGTTAATTAAGTAGAAGACGAAGATTATATAATGCACTTAATATATTTATTCAGCCGCCACGTATGTAATAAATAGGATGTAACTAAAGACATTCTAGTGATTTTCTAGATTCTAGGTCTCCTAATTATCTAAAAACAAATAATTTCATCTGAGATGAGACTATTCAGCTTTGCAGACTGTTTTAAACAAATTAATTTTGACCAAATCCTAGAATACATCATACAGCCGACAAAGACGGGTACTCCTTTTCTAAAGCTGGATAATCTTTTTTAATCAATAGGATCGACACAAACCTTTCTTGTTTTTTTTTTGTCTTTTGATGGCTCCGATACATTGCCCAAAAGACAAACATGATGCTTATGAGACTATCCGCTAACTATAGCGATTTACCTCTCCAAGCTCCTGGAGCGCATCATCCTTGAGCAATTGAACGTCCACCTGTCCCTGAACTCGCTTATGCCCGTGTTCCAGTCGGCATATCGCCCCAATCACAGCACTGAGACAGCGCTACTGCGGATCACCACCGACCTCCTGAACGCCGCAGACAGAGGTCTCGTCTCCGCCCTTGTGTTATTGGACTTGTCCGCGGCCTTTGACACGATCGACCACCACCTACTCATCGATGTCCTCAGCTTCACGTTCGGCATTCATGATATAGCCCTCTCCTGGTTCAAGAGCTACCTCGACGGTCGCTCCCAGACCGTCACTACTGAATCTTTGTCCTCCCAGCCCGTCGCCGTCCGCTATGGTGTACCACAGGGGTCCGTCCTCGGCCCAGTCCTCTTCACTTTGTACACCCAGCCCCTTTCCTTCGTCATCGAGCGACACAACCTTAATTATCACTTTTTCGCTGATGACACCCAGCTCCTAAACAGCGTCAAGCCTGAGGACATCGACGAGCTCCTTGCTACTATCTCCTGTTGTTTCCTGGACATCAAGAACTGGATGACAGAAAACAAGTTGAAGCTCAACAGCGATAAGACCGAAGCCCTACTCGTAGGAACGAGACAGAAGCTTGCTTCCCTCAGCGTGACTGACCTCCAGTTGGGTGACGCTACTGTGCCCTCCTCCTCAACGGTAAAGAGCCTCGGCATGTTTCTGGACTCCACTCTGTCCATGCAACCCCACATCTCCTTCCTGATCAAAACCTGCTTTTTTCACCTGCGACGTATTGCCACTATCCGTCGCTACCTCACTCCGGAAGCTTGTACCAAGCTCGTCATCACTCTCCTCTTCTCTTTTTTGGACTACTGTAACTCTCTTCTGGCCGGCCTTCCTGACGCTTCCATTCAAGGACTCCAACGCGTCCAAAACTGCGCTGCCAGACTAGTCCTAAAGAAGAAGAAGTCCGACCACATTTCACCTCTGCTCTACTCTCTGCACTGGCTCCCTATTCAAAATAGGATTTTATATAAACTCGCATCTCTATGCTATAAATGCCCCAATGACTCTGCCCCGGATTATCTAATTTCCTGTCTGGAAATATATACAAAACCACGCCCACTTCGATCGGCTGCTCACAAACTCAATTTGACGATCCCGCGGACAAAACTCGTGACAGCTGGTCAGCGGGCCTTCACCTACTCCGGCCCCTCCGCATGGAACACCCTGCCACTCCAGCTGCGACAAAGCTCGAACTTTAACATTTTCAAGACCGGACTCAAGACTCACCTGTTTATTATTGACTCCTAGCCCACTTACATTTTTAAACATTTGTCTGTTATTGTTATCATCGTTAATTGTAATTGTAATTGTAAATGTAAGTGTTAAGCGCATAGAACTGATTGCGGGATATGCGCTATATAAGCTTCATTAT
Organism: Anisus vortex; assembly: GCA_949126835.1. Lineage (NCBI taxonomy): Eukaryota > Metazoa > Mollusca > Gastropoda > Planorbidae > Anisus > Anisus vortex. The sequence continues at coordinate 8,516,039 of OX421504.1, read as the reverse complement.
TATTATTATTATTATTAACTATAAGACCAATATATTGTCCAAAAGAGCTATTTGTTGCCCAAATAATCTGTCCAGTGCCCTGAACACAAAATCATCTGCCAAGAAGACACATTAGCGCCCAAAATACAAATGTGATGCCCTAAAGACAAATACGCTGTCCGTTAAACCTATCAGCTACACATAAGACCAATCCAGTGCCCATAAGACCTGATGTCCATAAGATCAATATGTTGCCCACAAGACACATATGCTGCCCAGAAGACGAATCAGCTCCCCATCAGCTTTGAACCATATAGTTTGAACCATATAGTTTGAACCATATAGTTTGAACCATATTGTTTGAAACATATAGTTTGAACCATATAGTTTGAACCATATTGTTTGAAACATATAGTTTGAACCATATAGTTTGAACCATATAGTTTGAACCATATAGTTTGAACCATATAGTTTGAACCATATAGTTTGAACCATATTGTTTGAAACATATAGTTTGAACCATATAGTTTGAACCATATTGTTTGAAACATGTAGTTTACATAACCGGTTTTCGGTTCTATAAATCTGTTTTTTTATCTGAATTATCCCCCCCCCCCGCCTCCGCAATGTCACAGGTCGGTAAAACCTGTTTTGGTAACAAAACCGAAATCTGGCACTCCGTTTCTGTTTATCATCCCTTGATAAATGGGCAGTGACTCTATTAATGTTCGGGTAATCACAGCTTGATTGAAGAGTAATTATTTCGGCATAGATTTAATAATGGCGAAGTGGTTCTCAATTGGTTTCGTCGCGAAGACATCGTCTCAAAAACATCAAAGATATTAAAACATTCAGCTATTTATCAGTGTGTGTCTTCTGTATACATGTGGCTATGCATATTATGATGATTGGGTGAATTAAGTATTCACGATTAACGTATATCGGGATATTACCTAACATTTTTATCCACAATACCACCAGAGAAATAAAAGACTGAGACGCCTTGCTTTGCGTGTATAAAGGACTTGGGTTAAATGTGAATGTGCATAGGTCGTTTGTCAAAACATTTTTTAGACATTGCACTGTGCAAGAGAGAAATTGTTTCTGTGTTGGTAAGGAATGGAATGTTTTTTTTTTGTAATATCATTGATTCAGGATACGATATTCACTCTATAGACTATTGAACGTAACCAATAGGCATATTATTTATATAATCGTTAATTTAATGTAGCTTGTTAGCATTAGCGCGTTCGACTGGCGATCCGAGGGTCCTGGGTTAAAATCCTGGTGAAGCCGGGATTTTTTCCCAGGACTTGAGGGTGTCCCTGAGTCTACCCAGCTCTGATGGGTACCTGACATTAGTTGGGGTAAAGTAAAGGCGGCTGGGCATTGTGCTGGCCCCACATCCCCTAGTATGCCGTGGCCACAGAAACTGGTGAACGCTGCCTCACCGGCCCTATGATCACTTTGGTCCGAAGGGTACTTTACTTTACTGTTAGCATATATATACATACATATATATATATATATATATATATATATATATATATATATATATATATATATATATATATATATATATATATATATATATAGTAGAATGTGTGTGTTGAGTCTAATTCCCATTCGTTAATTTTAAGTCACATGACCTTATTGTGCTATAGGCCCTTTTTTACAATTTGGTTAGAGTCTTCGAATTAAGCGCGGCTTACCTAGGTTGGTTTCCACCTCTAGGAAACTTTTTAAAAAGTATTTTTCTAACAGAATATATTGCAACTTTTTAAATGTATTTTTAAAACAGGATATATTGCAACCTTGTAAATGTATTTTTAAAACATAATATATTGCAACTTTGTAAATGTATTTTTATAACAGAATATATTGCAACTTTGTAAATGTATTTTTAAAACAGAATATATTGCAACTTTTTAAATGTATTTTTAAAACAGGATATATTGCAACCTTGTAAATGTATTTTTAAAACATAATATATTGCAACTTTGTAAATGTATTTTTATAACAGAATATATTGCAACTTTTTTAATGTATTTTTATAACAGAATATATTGCAACTTTTTAAAGGTATTTCAAAACAGAATATATTGCAACTTTTTTAATGTATTTTTTTAAACAGAATATATTGCAACTTTGTAAATGTATTTTTATAACAGAATATATTGCAACTTTTTAAATGTATTTTTATAACAGAATATATTGCAACTTTTTAAAGGTATTTCATAACAGAATATATTGCAACTTTTTTAATGTATTTTTATAACAGAATATATTGCAACTTTTTAAAGGTATTTTTATAACAGAATATATTGCAACTTTTTAAAGATATTTTATAACATAATATATTGCAACTTTTAAAAGGTATTTTTATAACAGAATATATTGCAACTTTAAAAAGATATTTTTATAACAGAATATATTGCAACTTTTTTGTGTGGCCTAGCGCTAATAATACGTTCAGTGCGCGAGGTCACTAAATGACATCGTAAACAACATAGAAGAGCTGAATGACATTATTAATGACTTTGAATTATTTACTTTTATCATCACAAAATAAAGACAGTATTCAACTATTAAACTTGTGTAAATTGAAAACAAAGTGTATTTCCGTTCTGAATGTGTTTTTTTTTTCAAATAGTACACATTTTAATATGTACATACTATTTGTTTGCTATTATTGAAATAAATTTCCAATCAATTTTTTTTTCAGGATTTTCCTATATTAAATCTTTATTATTTATTTTAAATCGTTTTAAATCTCAGACCTGTTAAAACGATTCAAAACAAGCCACTGACACATATTGAAAAAAACTCCACAGTTCTTACAAATGTTGGATAAAACACTAAGCACATGGAGTGCTCGATTACTTAAATTTTGTCGGGAAAATGCAGAATCTTTTTTATACATAAGTTTTACCGTAGTAAGATGGTCAATTTGACACTGACGTACGTACAATTAAATTAGAACAGTAAAACATCTTTACATTAATGAGTGACTGAAACCTACAATAAGCTTATTATTATTACTCTTTTATGGCATTCATTGCGTGTTTGAGTATAACCCGAGTGACGAACTATATGTGAATGTATATTATACAATACTTACGCAATTAATATTTATATTTTTGGCGTTCAACGAATTCAATCGAGAAAGATCAGCAACCATTTTGTTGAGTTCATTTCCATGGGCTCTATAGCTGTTTATTGTTAATAATTGGCTAGCATAGATAGTTAGTTAGTTATCAACGTTTTATTGAGCAAAAAAAAAAGAAATACACAAACAACTTATACACGAAAAGGAATAAAGATTGGTAAACGCTGTAATAGTGTATTCAATTTATGTTATTTATTTATAAACCTATAACTTATAAATGGATATGCGTTTAGTTTAATTCCTCTTTATCATTTTGCTTAAACCCAAAAGTTTATTATTGTGAACATTGATTTTTGTTTGGACAGGTTTAAAAGATATACCTGCAGGATTCCGCTATGTGGTCAGTGTTAAACGCCCTACTCGCACTGATGGCCGTGTCAGTCAGTCTGGCCGGAGCCTCGAATCAGACCCCCGCCTGCACAGAAGCCTCCAACAGTTTTATGACCTGCATCGAATCAGACGACAGCCCGGACGCCTGCATGGACATCTACTACGATCTGCTTGGTAAATGCTACTCAGGAGACGTGCAGAACTGCGCAGTGGCCACTCTGGAATTCCTTGGCTTGGGGTGTGGCGAAACAGACGGCGAGACTGACCCGTCATGTGACGAAGTGCAGTCCAAAATTGAGTCGTCCTGTACCCAAGAAGCATTAGACCTTCTTGCATCCAGCTCAAAATAATTGCTCGAAACGATAAATTTTTCTTTCACCCATTGATATTTCTCTCTTTTTTATTTTCTGTCTATAATATTGTCAGTGATCTTTTTAAAAAATGATTTATAATTGTCATAGCAAAAATTATTTATACAAACTATTTTGTTACTTTTTTTGGGCCTTAATGATTTTATTTTAATGTTAAGCAATCATTAAACATTGCATGCTATTGCTGTACATAAAAGCATATTAAGTCTGATCGCAGAAGACCTCTGTAGGCCAAAGTAGGAAAGTCAATTATGTGCATTATCTGTTTGTCATTTATTATTTCATCCCCACTGCATGCAATCAACTTATCTTATCTTTCACATGTATGTCTACAAACGTTATAATGTACTTTAGACATTCTGTGCTAATAAGAATTATTCTTTAATTGTTTTTAACGGCTTGGATGACTTTGTAAAAAAGAATAATAATTTTAATGAACATTTTACGCGAGTGGGGTGAGGGTGGGCGGGGTCTGAAATTGGCACCCTTCAATAGTGTCAGGTTTCATTCAACAGTACGTCAATGAGGTTATCAGGACGGTAGATTGGGTGATAAGTGCGCTGAGTGGCGTCTTCGAGATTAGGACAACTAAATTCATTGGATGCGCTATAGGCCTACATTGTTTAATCTTAACCCTTCCCGTACCGACCTACTTCTATCTATGCTGCCTTCAGTTCCGCTATATACGCGCCCAGGACTGTAAGGGTTAACTACTTGCACTCCTAGCCACCGAGGTTTTGATGGCAGCTAAAATGGCACTTATAATTTTAAGATCAAATAAAATACAAAATAGCTAAGGTAGCTAACCCGAGGCCGGCTGGACCTGTGCTTTGTTCACCGGTCTTTCAACCGACACGTCGCGGGTTCTAGCCCTGCCGCCGATCATTCCCTGCCGCCCTGCAGGAGTTTTGAGCCTAATGGACTGTAAAACTTATAAGATAATTTAGTGAATATGTTATCGACTAAAAATTTCAATGAAAGAAAATGGAAAATTTTTTAACACATCACCTTGTCCATACCGTCTATGCTAGCTTACTGATAAATGCAAACTAAACTTCTAGATAGAAGCTAAGCTTAGCTCATGTCCAGGGCGCAAAGTTACTTAGATAGGGGACGTCTATTAATTACGTCAACAAAATAGGGGGGAGGGGGGTCTGAAAAAGTTTGACAATTGTTGACATGGGAGAGGGGGGAGTTCAAGAAAAGTTGACGTCAACAATGTTACTTTTTATGAAGTAAATAATGTAACAAATTTAGTACTAAATTCTACATTTGTCCTGTTAAATTTATATAGATACCATTAACAACATAGTTTTACGTTAATACAAATATATCAATTATGGAAACTACATTTGATATGTCCTTTTTGTGTCCATCTTGCTAGTTTGTAGATCTATGTATGGGTGGAAACTAATGCAATTGTTAGCAAGGCAAAGTGACCGACTAATTGTAGAAAACTTCACCTTTGCTGTCTAGCGTAGGGTTCCAAGACACATGGGTGTCAAAAGGAGGACACCGAGAGACAAAAAGGTGTACATTGTGTTTCAATTGCATAGTTTCGCATTTAGTATGATTTTATTACAAGAGCTGCCGCTAAGTTTAAATGTGTATTGGTAAACTGAGAAGGAAACAGTTTTGTTAAAACTAACATATAAATTCAATGTAGGCTGAAAAGCAGCTTGCATTTGGTTGGGCAACTTTATAGCTCATGCACAAGTCTTCTAAAAAAACGGAATAATTATTTTATTGTACAAATGATCATCTGTATATTAATTATATTCCTAACATGTTAATACTAATTTTAAAATTTATTTGTCCTTATGCCTACAAAAGGGGAGGCAGGGGAGGCAACTACCGTGTGTATATAATGCGTGTGTGTGGACAATATTGTAAGAAGGAATAGTGAACTAATGGTTAAAATTAGGTTTGCTAAAACTGGTTTTTCTTCAAAACGGTTTTCGGTTCTATAAAACCGGATTTCGGTTTCTCTACCCCTCCCCATCCCCCCTTCCCGCGCAATGTCACAAGTTACTGGCCGGAAAAGCCAAATGTGCGTAGTTTTGTAGGTAGGCCTATATTTGAAAAATAATTCAAATTTAATTAGTGTATGCAGGGCATTCAAGAGGTTCATTTTTTTATACAATATGATTTTGTACGCTTTACCATAAAATTCTTTAGAACTAAAAATAATCTGGGCTAATTGATTAAAACCGATAATAGCTTTCAATAGTGATAATTAAATTTCCGATTATCGTTGACCATGATATTAAAAAGAATATGAAAAGGATTACGATGTTAATCCAGGATGCTTTGTACGGAGATGCGTACGCAATCCAGGGTACTGCCACCGCTCCTGCGTATCTGTTGGGAACATAGTTTACAACGAGCCATCGTTAAAGACGTTTTTTCCAAATTTTCTGACTCAAAGGATTGTAACTGAACATTTGGTTTGATGTTGTTTTTATCGCAATCCATAGTTAGTATCTAGTTTTGTGTGAATCCAACATTAAGCCATTTTATTAAAAATAGAAAAACCAAAAAAAGGCTTTGCTACTTGAAATAAGGATTAAGTTTAGATGTCTACCCCCCAACCAAGAAACCGATATCCAAGAAAATCAAAACCGGTTTTCGGTTTCAACATTAACATCCCTAGTTAAAATAGAAGGCTAATTTACAACTGGTGCACAATTTCCCCCTAAACTATTTGACAATTAACATTGTACCAAAAGCTATTTTAATAAAACGTAGAATTAGACATTGTTGATGTCCTAAATTACTGTTGGACCATCAATTAGAATAATTAGTCTCTCCAGAGTGTATTTGCTACAGTTGCTGAATTATTGTCTATCAATACATTGAAAACAGACGACTTCACAATTGTATATATTTGTTTGAACTTGTAAATTAATAAAGGAACTCCTTGTTGCAGCATATGTAATTTATTAATATGATTAACTGGTCACTTCACAATATATGAAAAACAATTACAGATTATAATAGCTACATAATACACATTTTTATTAATAGTCTCTGAGTCTATATTTATGCGTGCGTTCCTTACAAGTTATGAGAAAAAGACTGCCGAGTAAGCGTGGGCAGTCACATGACTCTACACTTCCGATATAGGTTTTCTTAATATCCAAAAATGGGTTTTATTTCGACTTTTTAATTCTTACTTTAGTCACTACCTATATATTATTTACTTGCTCCATAGCAGACATGATTAAATATGTATATGAAAAGAAAAATAGTAAACAAATGAGAATTAGAGTATATTAGAAATCTTTTAAACAAGTTTTAAATGGATTACAATTAATTAGCCTATAGTATAGACCTTTCCGTTTGAAATCTATTTTAAACATAAAAGCAAGCGTATAAAATTGTGTTACTTGTTTTGAGGGGGGGGGGGGTAACCAATTGTTGACGTAATTATATAGGGGGGGGGGGGTCTCTGAAAGTTTGACAGTTGTTGACAAGGGGGAGGGGGGGGAGGTAAAAATCGCCTAAAAATTGTTGACGTAATTAATGGACGTCCCCATACGCCACTGCGAAAATGCTAAAGGAAACATAACGCAGTTGATATGACATGTATGATATGACATCTATGATATGACATGTATGATATGACATGTATGATATGACATGTATGATATGACATGTATTTTTTTTTTACCACAACAGTTTTACCTTTTTTTATTAGGTCGGTTAGTGCTACATTTATCTACATTTATTTGCTTTGTCCCATCTTTGTGAAGTTACTAATTAGCTTTATATCCGTGTCCTTAGTTGTTTGTTGCTAATTGTTAAATGCGCTCTGAGTTCACATTATGTTTGTTAGCAGTGGTATACAAATCTTATAATAATAATTAGTATTATTATATATATATATATTGTAACCGTAAGAACCAGCTGGTGTGTGTGTGGCAAAAAAACGTTTATTATCATTCTATTATCCTCGTAAAGCTCCTTTTTTTATATTGAGCAGTACCAACCTATGAAATATACCAACTTACAACCTTAGAGAACCATAAACGAAGAAAGGATTGAGAACTTGCAAATGTCAAACGAAAAAGTTATGTTAAACGAATACAACCTATATGAACCATTATCTAGTCCATATATATCTAGTCCATATAACTATCCATTAAGTTGCCATTTCATAAATGTAGGGATGTTAATACCGTTTTTTTTTTTAAAACCGATTTTCGTTTCGGATTTTGCCCCCCCCCCCCCCCCCCCCCCCCCCCCCCTTACCGGCGGCGTGTCACAGGCCGGAAAAGCAAAGTGCGCGAAATTTTATGTCTATTCGAAAAAGAAGTTAAATCTTAATTGTTTGCAGGGCATTCAAATGGGCTGAATTGTGGAAATACTATATGACTTTTTACACTTTACCATAAAATTCTTTCACTTACTTAATCCTGTAGGCCAATATAAAAACAATTATCAAAATATGGTTTATAATTAATAAATCGTGGGCTATTTGAATACCTAGTAATTATTTCGGCATAGATTAAATGCCGAAGCGGTTCTCAATTGGTTTCGTCATGAAGACGCATCTCAAAACCAAGAGATTAAAAAATTCAGCTATTTATCAGTGTGTATCTTCTGTATACATGTGTCTATGCATATTATGATGATTTGAGTTATTAAATATATATGATTAACGTATATCGGGACCTTGCCTAACATTTTTCACAACTATACAAACACCACTTGGAGAATAAAAGACTGAGACGCCTTGCTTTGCATATATAAAGGACTTGGGGTAAATGGGAATGTTCATAGGCCGTTTGTCAAATCATATTTACGAATTTTTACTGTGCAAGAGAGATATTATTGTTGGTAAGGAATGGAATGTTTTTTTTGTGTTAACATTGAATCAGTATACTATATTTACTCTATAGTATGTAGCCTATATTTTTTATATAATTATTTATTTAATGTAGCATTTTAGCATATATTATATATATATTGATTCTGAATCACATTCGATAATTTTAAGTCACATGACCTTACTGTGCTATAGGCACTATTTTACTTTCGCTTTTTCGCTTGTCACTCTAACTAATTGCTTACCTATGTTGGTCTCCACCTCTAAGAACTCTTTTGTAAAGTTTTTTTTTATAACAAACTAAATTCCAACTTTTTTAAAGTAGTATTTTTATAATAGACTATTTTGCATTATTAAAAAGTAATTTATAACCTTATATATTGCAACTTTATTTTATAAAAGACTATATTCCAACTTTGTGTTATAGTATTTTTATAACAAGACTAGTTTATATTGCATTTTTTTAAAAGTATTTTTATAACCATATATATTGCAACGTTTTTTTTTGTATTTTTATAACAGACTATATTACTTTTTATTTTGAACATGTTAAATCTCAGACCTGTTACATCGATTCAAATCAAGTCACTGACACATGTTGAAAAAACGTTTTTACAAACGTATGATAAAACACTGAACTATATATATACGTGGAGTGCCCAATCACTTATTACGTATCAATTAAATTTTTAGAGTGTCTCGTTAAACGTAATAAAGAGAAGAGTATTATAACAGAAACCCCCAAAAGAATATAAACTAAATTTAGACTCTTTAATTAAAATAAGAAAATAAAACGCAAAACCAAACAAAAATACTCTAAAGTCAAGAGTTAAGATTAAAAAAATACTTTTGTTATTTGTACAGAAATAAGACAATTACCATTTATAATTACAAAGTACAAAAGACAATACAAATTTAAACTATAAAATATAATACACAAGAAAATTCTAATACAAATTGACAAACTATAATACCAAAGAGAATCTAATACAAATTAATAATAATAATAATAATGATGACATTTGTATAGCGCTGCCAACAAACATACTGTAAGCTCAGAGCGCATTTAACATAACAATTAAAGAACACAGGTACAATCTATAGGCCAAGAGATAAGAAAAACAACTAAATGATGATTCAAAAACATTACAAACATAGAACAAATCAAACAACTAAAACAAAATAACCGACCTAACATATAAGTAAGACAGTGGGGCTCTAAAGCATGTTAACTGAGATAAATATTGAAATAATGAGTTTTTAAGTTCTTCTTGAAGGATACACTACGTAGAAAGATGGTTCAAAGCGCACACAGAAAACAAGCATACCGAAGACCGGTCGACCCAAGATTCGTCCAGACTGACCAGAAACACAACACACTGTGTAAAGTAAAAAAAAAAAAATAACCTCGTGCTCAAGCGAGGGAAACCGGGTTATCGGTTCATACGATACAGAAAGAAAAATAATAATAATTAAAAAAAAAAAACATTCTAAGGCGTGCGGTCAAGCGTGACCAACACAGTTGAAAGAAAGGGAGACAAAACAATTCTGGGTGCAGGGGAGATAAAAAGAAATCAGCGCACTCCAGTAAACACAGGGGAAAACTCAAATGAAAAAAAATTAGGGAACGTAACTCACTTAATAAATTTGTCGGGAAAATGCAGACTCTTATTTATAGATAATTTTTTCCGTAGTAAGATGGCCGATTTGACACTGACATATACATACAATTAAATTAAAAGACATCTACATTAGCGAGCGACTGAAACCACTAGACTCAATAAGCTTATTATTATTAGGCTTTTATGGCATTCATTACGTGCATGAGTGTAACCCGAGTGCTGAACTATGTGTATGTATATAATACAATACTTACTAAATTAATATTTATAGTTTTGGCATTCAACGCATTCAATCGAGAAAGATCAGCAACCATTTTGTTGAGTTCATTTGCATGGACGCAATTCCGGAATGTGTTTAAATCACAAAAGAACATATTTAATTTTATGTATGTCCGTGTCAAACCGCCATTTTACTACGGTTAATCTTATCTATATATAAAAGTCTGCATTTTCCAGACATTGTTATGCTTTATATTAAGTGATTGAGTATATATTATATATATATATATATAGCTCATTGTGGTAAAATTTAAAATTTGTGAAACTTCTAATGACAAACACATTGCCACTGCGAGTTTATTATATGTGTACAGAGTTGTTCATTGTATAACATTCTCATCAGTACTTAGTTTCACTGTCTTATTATCATAATATCTGGAAACATAAACACATTCGACCTTTGCCCGGAGTAATTTTCCCGCAGGTTTTTTTTACCCTTACAGTCAGGAAACATTTGAAACATAAAAATCTAGTAGACAATACTTACCCACCCAAAAATATTTTTTTTTTAAGCATAGACCACAAGCTTCGTTTATTCTTTGGTTCCTCGTGGAACTGCTCACATTATTTTGTGTGCATTTTGAAAGCATCAGACATCTGTATTCTTGGTCTTGACTACTGGTTTCATCCATTCGATGCCAGAAATCTTCATTACGTCCACATTATTATTTAGCTTAAACCCAACAGTATATTATTATGTACATTGATGATTTTCTTTTTTGACATAAAAGACCAGCAGGTTTCCGTTATGTGGTCAGTGTTTAACGCCCTACTGGCACTGATGGCCGTGTCAGTCAGTCTGGCCGGAGCCTCGCTAGAGACGCCCTTCTGCATAGACCCCTCCAACCGTTTCGAGACGTGCTTCGAATCAGACGACAGCCTGGACGCCTGCATGGACATCTACTACGATCTGCTTGGTAAATGCTACTCGGCAGACGTGCAGAATTGCGCAGTGGCCACTCAGGAATTATTTAACTTGAGCTGTGGCGAAGACGACAACGAGAGTGACCTGTCATGTGACGAAGTGAAATTCCAAATTGAGTCGTCCTGTACGCAAGAAGCATTAGACCTTCTTGCATTCGTTTGAAAATAATTAGAGTCTACGCGAAACGATTCAGTTTTCTTTCACGTTTTTATAATTCTCTCTGCTTCTTTTCTGTCTTTTATATTGTCAATGGTGGTTTTGAAAAATGATTTATAATTGTCATAACAATTTTTGTTTATACAAATTATTTTTATAGTTTTTGTGGCCTTAATTATTTTATTTAATGTTAAACAATCATTAAAACATTGCATACTACAGTTGAACATAGAAGCATATTAGGTCTCAACGCCATAGACTTCTGAAGGCCATAGAAGGAAAGTCAGTTATGTACATAATGTTTGTCACTTTTTATTTCAACCCAACTGTTTGCATTCAATTTGTATGTATACGAATGTTATATTGTACTTAAGACACTATGTACTAATAAAAATTATCCTTTAATTATTCTAACGGCTTGGGTGACTTTGTAAATACAATTTTCAATTAATATTTTCCGCGGGGGGGGGGGGGGGGGGGGGGGGGGGGGGGGCTGAAATTGGCAACCTTCTATCGTGTCAGGTTTCAATAGTAGGCTAATGAGGGTAATGAGGACGGTAGATGGGATGATACGTGCCCTGGGTGGATTCTTCAACATTAGGACATCTAAATTCATTAAATGCGATATAGATTGTTTAACTCATAATTCCCATAAACACTTGCACCTCTAGCTACCGAGGCATGGATAGCAGCTAAAGTGGCTTATAATTTAAAGAAAAAATAATATACAAAATAGCTAAGGAAGCTAACAATTTAGTGAATATGTTATCGCGAAAAAATGTCAATGAAAAAAAATGGAACATTTTTAATACACTACCTTGTCCGTACCCTCTATGCTAGCTTACTGATAAATGCTAACTTAACTTCTATATAGAAGCCAAGCTTCGGGCGCCAAGTTACTTAGTTACGCCACTGAGAAAATGCTAATGCTAAACTAAAGAAAATATAACGCAGTTTATATTACAGGTATATTTTTTTAACACTACTATTTAACCTTTTTTGTGAGGTCGGTTAATGCAAAAATGTATTTGCTTTGTCCTATGTTTGTTAATTTACTAATTAGCTCTATATCTTTAACCCCAGAGATTATATCCGTATACTTAAATTGATTGTTGCTAATTGTAAAATGCGCTCTGAGCTTACATTATATTTGGCAGCGCTATACAAGTAATATAATAATAATAATAATTAATAATAATAAGAAGAACCAGCTGATGTGTGTGCGGCAAAAAACGTTTATTATCATTCTATTATTCTTTTAAAGCTCCTTCTTTTTATATTGAGCAGTACCAACGGATGCAATATCCCAACTCTTAACAATACAGAACCATGAACCAGAAATTATCAAACGAAAAATTTATGCTAAACAAATATGAACCACCAGCTAGTCCATATCTTTTTTTACGGGAAAAACTATAACATAATTTGCCTTTTCGCTCTGGAATAGATTTTCAGTGAGTCTATTAATGTTCTGGTAATCGACGCTTGATTGGAATAGTAATTATTTCGACATAGGCTAATGGCAAAGTGGTTCTAAATTGGTAAGGGTTAGGCTCTCAAAACTTCCAAGAGATTAAAACATTCAGCTATTTATCACTGTGTTGTGTTTTTATGTATACATTTGCATATGCTTATGGTGATTTGGGGGTATTAAATATATAGGATTAACGTATATCTGGCCTTTGCCTAACATTTTTCTTAACTCCTCAACACCACTGGAGAAATGAAAGTCTGAGAAGCCTTGCTTTGTGTGGGACTTGGAGTTAATGTGAATGTACATAGGTTGTTTGCCAAATCATATTCAGGAATTCGTACTGTGCAAGAGATAGTTGCTTTGTGTGGGACTTGGAGTTAATGTGAATGTACATAGGTTGTTTGCCAAATCATATTCAGGAATTTCCACTGTGCAAGAGATAGTTTTTCTTTTTCTGTGTTGGTAAAAAATGGAACAGTTTTTGTATTACCATTGATTTAGTATACTATATACACTCTCTAGACTATTGTATGTAGTCTATATTATTTTTATAAATATTAATAAAATGTAGCTTGTTAGCATATATATCTATATATATATCTCGGACCTAAACATTTGGTTTTAAAAGTGCGGCTCATACTCGAGATTATACGGTAGACAAAACTTAACCACAAAACAAGAAAACCATAAAAACGAAGTTTTCATTATACTCCCTTTATTTACAAACTAAGTTTACCATCATGTAATTAAATAATTGATTGACTACTGCAAATGAAACGTACAGAAAAAAATATCTGTGTCGCAAATCTCAAAAATATCTCCTTACTCTGTATGAATTGTTCTAAAAATAATCTTAGCGCATATTTTTTTTTCTAGCTTTGCGCCGAAAAAGTATAAAAAGTTTCACAGGCATTTTTAACGCGAAATCAAAATATTTCTTATACTTTCCTTTTAAGAAATGAATATTGTCATAAGTGTAGTATTATTAAGTTGTTTTAACTGAAAATTTGATAGGATGTATTGTTAGGCGCCAAAAATTTGCTGTCCAAATTTCAGCTCGATCGGACCACAGGAAGTGGTCGAAAAATCGAAGCCAATTTTTGCACCATTGACGATTGCAGACATTGCAACTTAAAATAAAGGGAGTAATAACAAGAAAACCATAAAAACGAAGTTTTCATTATACTCCCTTTATTTGCAAACTAAGTTTACCATCATGTAATTAAACAATTGATTGACTACTGGAAATGAAACCCCAAAGAAAAATATCTGTGTTGCAAATCTCAAAAATATTTCGTTACTCCGTATAAATTGTTCTAAAAATAATCGTAGCGCATAATTACGTTTTTTTATAGCTTTGCGCCGAAAAACTATAAAAAGTTACACAGGCATTTTTAACGCGAAATCAAAATATTTCTTATACTTTCCTTTTAAGAAATGAATATTGTCATAAGTGTAGTATTATTAAGTTGTTTTAACTGAAAATTTGATAGGATGTATTGTGAGGCGCCAAAAATTTGCTGTCCAAATTTCAGCTCGATCGGACCACAGGAAGTGGTCGAAAAATCGAAGCCAATTTTTGCACCACGATTGACGATTGCAGACATTGCAACTTAAAATAAAGGGAGTAATAACAAGAAAACCATAAAAACGAAGTTTTCATTATACTCCCTTTATTTGCAAACTAAGTTTACCATCATGTAATTAAACAATTGATTGACTACTGGAAATGAAACCCCAAAGAAAAATATCTGTGTTGCAAATCTCAAAAATATTTCGTTACTCCGTATAAATTGTTCTAAAAATAATCGTAGCGCATAATTACGTTTTTTTCTAGCTTTGCGCCGAAAAACTATAAAAAGTTACACAGGCATTTTTAACGCGAAATCAAAATATTTCTTATACTTTCCTTTTAAGAAATGAATATTGTCATAAGTGTAGTATTATTAAGTCGTTTTAACTGAAAATTTGATAGGATGTATTGTTAGGCGCCCCAAATCTGCTGTCCAAATTTCAGCTCGATTGGACCACGGGAAGTGGTCGAAAAATCGAAGCCAATTTTTGCACCACGATTGACGATTGCAGACATTGCAACTTAAAATAAAGGGAGTAACAAGAAAACCATAAAAACGAAGTTTTCATTATACTCCCTTTATTTGCAAACTAAGTTTACCATCATGTAATTAAACAATTGATTGACTACTGGAAATGAAACCCCAAAGAAAAATATCTGTGTTGCAAATCTCAAAAATATTTCTTTACTCCGTATAAATTGTTCTAAAAATAATCGTAGCGCATAATTACGTTTTTTTCTAGCTTTGCGCCGAAAAACTATAAAAAGTTACACAGGCATTTTTAACGCGAAATCAAAATATTTCTTATACTTTCCTTTTAAGAAATGAATATTGTCATAAGTGTAGAATTATTAAGTCGTTTTAACTGAAAATTTGATAGGATGTATTGTTAGGCGCCCCAAATCTGCTGTCCAAATTTCAGCTCGATCGGACCACGGGAAGTGGTCGATAAAATCGAAGCCAATTTTTGCACCACGATTGACGATTGCAGACATTGCAACTTAAAATAAAGGGAGTAACAAGAAAACCGTAAAAACGAAGTTTTTATTATACTCCCTTTATTTGCAAACTAAGTTTACCATCATGTAATTAAATAATTGATTGACTACTGCAAATGAAACGTACAGAAAAAATATCTGTGTCGCAAATCTCAAAAATATCTCCCTACTCCGTATGAATTGTTCTAAGAATAATCGTAGCGCATAATTTGTTTTTTCTAGCTTTGCGCCGAAAAACTATAAAAAGTTGCACCGGCATTTTTAACGCGAAATTAAAATATTTCTTATACTTTCCTTTTAAGAAATGAATATTGTCATAAGTGTAGTATTATTAAGTTGTTTTAACTGAAAATTTGATAGGATGTATTGTTAGGCGCCACAAATTTGTTGTCCAAATTTCAGCTCGATCGGACCACGGGAAGTGGTCGAAAAATCGAAGCCAATTTTTGCACCACGATTGACGGACGATTGCAGACATTGCAACTTAAAATAAAGGGAGTAAAAATGATTCAGCTTAGATCACGAGTCTCATTTATTCTTCTGTTCCGCGTGGGACTGCTTACACTATTTTGTGTACATTTTGAAAGTATCAGGCAGCTGTATTCTTGGTCTTGGCCTGCTGGTTTCTTCCATTCGTTTCCAGAAATCTTCAAAACTTCCGTAAAGCGTACACTAGTTCCACGTTTGATAAGCTGCAAATATGGGCTTAGTGGAAAGATATTAAAGACCTATGATTAAATTTTAAAACTTTACTAGATTTGTTATTTTATATAAAGTGTTAAGTAAAATGTATATAAAGTTTCGTTTAGAATCTGGAACAACCTCCAGATTCGGGAAGAAAAATCCTAACCAAGATTCGAGCCCAGGACATTCTGTTCGCCACCCGATAGCGCTGCTGCTCGGCCACGTGTCCAATATATCTTATTATAACATATGAAATTTGTGTGTGTGACTCTATAGCTGTTTTTTTTTTACTAGTTGGCTAGCATATAGTGTGTTAGTGATCAACATTTTAGTGGGCAAAGAAGCAGAAATATACAAACCACTAATTCACAAAACAAACAAACGACTGGTAAACGCTGTAATAGTAGCCTATATTTAATTTATGTTATTTCTTTATAAACCTATCAATTATAAATGGATATGCGATTAGTTTAGTTCCACATTATCGTTATGCTTAAACCCAACATTATATTATTGTGTACATTGATTTTTTGTTTTAGACAGGTGTAAAATAATAGACCAGCAGGATTCCGCTATGTGGTCAGTGTTAAAAGCCATCTTGGCACTGATGGCCGCGTCTTTCAGTCTGGCCGGTGCCTCGAATGATACCCCGGCCTGCACAGACGTCTCCACCAACTTCCAGACTTGCTTCGAATCAGACGAGAACCCCGACGTCTGCATGGACATCTTCTACGATCTGCTTGGTAAATGCTTCTCAAAGGATGTGCAGGACTGCGCCATGTCCACTCTGGACTTCCATGGCTTGGAGTGTAGCATCGTGAACGAACCGCCATGTGACGAAGTGCAAGCCACAATTGATTCGTCCTGTACCCAAGACACATTAGACCTTCTTGGATTCAGTTCAAAATAGTTAGGCAAAAAGATTCCTATTTAAAAAAAAAACTAACTTATTTATATTTTACTCAGGACCGGCTCTAGGGTTTTTGACGAACTAGGCGAAAACAAATTCTGCGCCCTCATTAAAGTGCCTTCAGCTGGGAGAAACTGAGTAGTGTTAGGGCATACTTTCCTATTTTCTAAGACAAATAAAATACCCTTCGCTTTTCATTACCTAGTAATTCGTCTGTCTATGCAAGTAGCGCGCAGAAGTACTAAACTTTAATTTAGTTGATATTTTTAAATCCCCAAATTAAAAAAAAATTATGCGCCTCCCCCCCCCCCCGATATTGGGCGCTCTAGGTTGCCTATACGGATGAGCCGGCCCTGAATTTTTACTCTTCTTCTTTTCTGCCTATACTATTGCCATTGGTCTTTAAAAAAAATGATTTCGAATTGTCATAACAAAAAATTCATATGCAAAATGGATACAATCTAATCAAAAGCATTATATTATCTACCTTTTAATGACATAAAATTATTTTATTTTAATGTTAAGCAATAATAAAAATATAGCATACTATAGCTGTACACAAAAACATAGTCAGTTTTGTACATAATCTATGTGTCGCTTATTTCTTCATCTCCACTGCATGCATTCCACTTGTATGTCTACAAAATTAAATGTCATATTGTAATTAGGACATTCTGTGTTAATAAAAATTATGCTTTTATTCTTCTAACGACTTGGATGACTTTGTACCATTAACCTAACACTAGTGACGTAACTATATATATATATATATATATAAACCTATGTGTGTGTGTTTAACCAATCAAATTGTTTTTTTTAAGACACGTGACCTTATTGCCTCATATTTTACCTTTGCAATTTGACTTAGTTTATACATTTTGTTATATGTAGCTTAAACAGGCCATTTGTATCTCCCCCGGGCAATGCCGGGCAATTTAGCTTGTATATATATATTTGGAAAAACAATTTCTAGGCCTACACGGTGTTGATACAAAAAGTGAATACAATCCGAGTAAATACGTAGGTTAAAAATCTTAATGTCCAGAATTAATGTCCAAAACTGCTTTAAGAAAAAATAATGGCTCATTTTTAAGAGAGCGGATTATTATTTATTTGTTCAAGTTAAAGGGCTAGCAACCAAAAAAAAAAGAACGATTTTCAATGGTTACCAATTATTGTTAAGAAAGGCGCTTATTTCCTTTGGGACCTCGTGGAACATAGGGCCTCCCAACAGTTCTCCAGCGCACTCGATTCTGTGCAGCATGTTTTTTTAGTTCAGCCCATGAAAGGTTGAACCTTTGGACTTCTTACTCGCAGGATCGTCTCTTGTTGGGCTTGGGGCCGTCTCTTCCCCTGGGGGTTCCGTTACAAACCCTGTCGGGCGACGAGAGGTTTAATTAATCTAAGAAGTATGCGCATCTTAGAGTTGTTTCATTACTTTAGAAATATCCCGAGTTTAGAGCTGAAGGGTTTAATTATTTTAAAAGTAAACGGAGTTCAGACGGAAGGGGTTTTATAAATTCAAAAATATGCGGTTAACAATAAAAGGGTAAAAAAATGTAAATAACAATTATACCAATGGGGAAGGTTGTGGGCAGTATTTGGCGCCATTGGGCATATATAGAAGTAATTCAGTATGATAGAATATTTCCTTTTTTCTACTCTATACCTGACCAACAAAACTGTCCGCTCACTCCCCCCCCCTGTCCAGATACCTGTGTCAGCAATTATGTAATTATATTTATTACTATGAGCTTGTCATAGTAAAGAAAAAATCCCTTCCCTGACATCAAAGTGACACATTCTATTAGTAACAAATTCTATTTTATTAGTGGTACATTGCATTTAGTCAACTCAACGTTAAGCTCGCGCGGTTCGCTAACACACGAGTTTTGGTAGTGAAAAAATGTGTGCAAGTTTACAGCGTGGGGTAAAGGTTAAGGGTTGAGATTACTTACTATTAAGACCGTTAGAAAAGGTTAACAATTTTCCATGTGAATGATCAAAGGTGTAGTCCATATGTGACGTCCTACAGTTAGATCGTGATGTTGTACACCGTGATAATGGAGTGTTCAGAAATGAGTTTAAATTATATGACAGAGCAGATAAATTTCCTGTAATTTAACTCCTCGGCCCTATAGCAAAAAAAAAAAATATACTGATAAAATAATCTCAACACGTAACCCTTTAAAGACCGGTTATTGTTTAAGAGAATTAAAATACAAATTTTAAAGTACCAGTGAGCTAAAAAGGGTTAAATACTTACTGCAACCAAATTTTTTAAGGCTCACAAACAGATTGCAATGCGAATGTTGTGTCAATATTAAAAAGACAACAACTGCATCGCTAGTACTTCGTTATATTAGAGTATTTATTAGGTGTGCTTAACTCGATCAATAGACTCAAATGTGTCATAGCATTGCATACAAAAAAAAAGCACAATGAAAATAAGAACGCAGCATAATCATCAATCTTATAATCATTATAATCATCAATCATATTTATTCCATTAAATTATTCATGAGATGAAAATACGATTCGCTGCAGTAAGTACTAATGTGTGATAAAACAGTTAGCGAGAGAAGACCTATTCAGCAGTGAATTGATTATGTTAATTCTGCGGCTTGGGACGACATTTAAAGTACAACCATCGACTCAACAAGTGGCCCGTATCATGCCGCACTCGCCAACCATGTTGGTTTTATATCAAAAACTGCAACACGCTATTATCTTTTTTATTTGTTGATGTTGTATTTTAGACACACTGAAACTAAAACATGTCCATTATCTTTTAATCTGTCATGGACGGGTGCAGTAATTTTCGTTATTTCCTCGTTGTTCTTGTCGGATTGGCACTGTGTTTGACGATGTGTTACCGAGTGGCCTTCGTGCTCGTTGTCACCCACACGACCAGGGCCAACGCATCCGACCTCAGCGAGGTCAGCCTGTTCCCGCGCTGCACCACGCACAACACGGACCTGGACTACGTCAGCGGCTTCTCCAAGGAGACCACCATCCAGTTCCACACGGTCTACTTCGTCGGGATCCTCACCGGGACCACCGGAAGCGGGCACCTGACCAGCCGGTTCCCTGCCCACGACATCATAGGGATAGGAATGCTTGCGTCGAGTGTTTTGTTTCTCATCACCCCTTGCGTCTTCCAGCACAGCTCTGTGGGCATTTTCATCATTCGTTTCTTGCAAGGCTTTGCGGAAGGAATGATCCAGCCCGCCGCCATTTTGATGGTCGTCACGTGGTCACTCAAGCATGAAAAATCTGCCTTGTTTGCCGTGGCCTTTCTAGGCATCCTGCTGGGCCCTGGCGTCAGTAATATATTCGTAGGCGCCTGCATTTGCTATGTAAGTTGGCATTCTGGAATTTACATCTTAGGTGCTTTGGGAACAGTTTTAGCCTTAGTGTGGGGCTTAGTATCAGCTTCTACGCCAAAGGAAAACCGTTTTGTTGGAGCTGACGAACTGGAAAGATTTGCCAAAGACGGCGAGGACATGATTAAAGGATCTAAAGCCATGGTTAAAATAATACCTTGGGCGTCAATACTGACCTCAGTACACGTTTGGGCTATTTGGGTTTCGAACTTTAGCAAAATCGTGCTTGGGGCGGCGTTTATCACGCTCCTGCCCCAATATTTCAAGGACGTGTTCAAAATCAAGGTCGCGGACATCGGGCTCTTGCTGTCCGTTCCTTACTTCATCGGGACGGTGTGCCTGTTCGTTTTCAGCATCGTTGCAGACCGGCTGATCAAGTCCGAGCGCCTGAGCATCACGAACGTCAGAAAACTGATGCAGAGCGCTGGTGTGGCCGTCGAGACGGTCTGCATCGTCGGCGTGGCCTACGCCACCTCCTGGAAGATGGCCTACGCCTTCATGGTTGTGGCCTACTCTCTGGGCTGGCTGACCTTTGCGGGGAGCTACTGCAACATAGTGGACCTATCGCCACAGTGCTCCGGAGCCGTCGGAGCCGTGGTCAGCACCAGTCTCGCTGGCGGCGCCGTCATAACGTTCATTTCATCTTTCCTCGTCGGCGCCGGGGAAAACTGGACAATCATTTTCTGGATTTTGGTGGCTATCAATGTCTGCTCGGGCGCGTTTTACTTTGTCTTCGCGTCAGCTGAAAGGCAACCATGGGCGACGGACTATAAAAACCTTGACGAGGACTAGCCCACGACATCGACCATATACGACTCAATAGATTGATGGTTAGTTTAACATTTCTATTTCTAAAAGAAATATTGTAGAGAGCCACGAGAAATTGACATCAAAACGCCCATTTCACGTTTAGTTTTTTATTTCTTCATCAGCTAGTGCTAGTTATCATTCTTGTACTGTTTTGTATAAGGTGTGGAATCTACTTCCCATTCAACTCAAGGTGAACAAGCTCTATTGTTACTTTCAAAAAGAACTTAAAAACTCATTATTTCAATATTTACCTTAGATAACATTTAACATGCTTTAGACCCCTACTGTTTTACTTATGGGTCGGGCGGTTAATGCTACATTTATTTGATTTGTCTTTTTTAAATCATCAATCAGCTTTGTCACCTAGCCTAGAGTAATATCCGTGTTCTTAGTTGTATGTTAAATGCGCTCTGAGCTTACATTATGTTTGTTGGCAGCGCTATACAAATATTATTATTATTATAAGGTATACATAAATTAAAACTATTTCTGCCAATTATTCTTTTTTAAGGATATATATAATTAATTATTTCTGTACAATTATGACCATGCTCTCAGCATTTTTGCGTTTTGTTGATGTTTTGACTCCCTTTCTATTAACTTGCATTGTCTGTCTGCTTGCTTGTCCTGTTGGTTGCTTGGTTGTTAGCAAAACTTTGCATCGATTTTTCGACCACTTCTCGTCGTCCAATCGAGCTGAAACTTGGGCAGCAGACTTGTTCCGACTAACAAAACATTCTATCAAATTTGTAGAATCATTGCCATTGAAATAGTCACGAATTCCTTCGACCAATTTGCGAATCGAAGAAATTATTTTACGTAAATTATGACGGAAGTAAATAAACTTTTCGGATATGTTTGTTTTTACGAAATAAATAGAATGAAAACGACACAATGTATCTTTTTATGGTTTTTGCGGACCAAAGCTAGAAAAAAAAAGGATGCGCAAAATTTTAGAGTGGAAATTCATAAGGTATGATATCACTTATATTTATTTTAATCTATCAAAATATAAATTAAATATAAACTTAGTTTACAAAGTAAGGGAGTGTAATAAAAACTTTGTTTTTATGGGTTAGTTTTTTTTAAAATTTAATTAAAAGAAACCAAATTAAAATTTCTTCGCAGTCTTACCGAGTATGGTATTATACTTTAAGTTGTGTCGATTACTATTTCATAAATGGTGTTTAAATACCATTGTTCTGTTAATCCAATGGGTTTTTACCTTATAGTTGTTTTTATTCTATGGTTTTATTCATCCCACTTTTGTTTATCTAGTAGCGGCGTTGTTTTTTTCAATTATTTGTACATGTGTATTTACCTATGTATTTATCCTATAGTTAGTTTGTATCCCATAGTTGTTTTTATCCCATACATACGTTTATCCAATACTTGTGTATATGAGATTTTTTCTTTGTTATAAATTGTGTTCACCATTGTGAATATTTCCAAAAAAATAATGAACAGGATGGGGGGGGGGAATGGTATATTGTTTCGTGACGAAATAGTTCACGTGTAAGTGGCACCTCAACCCTCATAAGTTCTACTCAAAAGTGTAATAAATGGGTTTTTTACTACTTAGATAGTTTTATTAAGCTCATAGCCCGTATAGCGGTTATTCTTACATCCCCTGTTCATGTATTTAGCCATATTGTACATATACAGTTCTGTGTTATTCAATTTTATTTATTGTTCATCCACCTGGCATGTATTTAGTTGCGTATTTACTTTACGTTGCATTTCATCATTGTGATCATAAACTAGTGTTTGCAATGTTGCAAGGCGTTTAATGTTAAGGAATTATTTTGTGCGAATCAAACATAATTTTAAAGTGTTTCTTTGAGAAAAAATATCACTGGACAACATGTTTGAATGGTTTTCCCCTTGAACTTCCAAATTAATCAAAAATCGGTATTAGGTTTGAAAACCGGTTTTCGGTTTTAAAACCGTAATCCGGAATTCCGGTTTTTGTTTAACATCCCTAGATCATTTGTGATATCGCGGTGTCATTCAACTCTATTAATCATTCAAGCCGCTTTTTTTAGTTGGTTAATTCATTAAATCAACCCTAGACTATGAACGAGATAAACCGCTGTGTATTCATAATTAAGTATGCTGTTGCGCGGGTGAATGTGTGGTTGTAGTGTTGTGTTTTTTCTTTTCTAAATGCAAAGTGTCACACGCAAACAAGCCAGCTGTTGGGTTTTGATACCATTAGCACTATATTTGTTACGCACGACAATAACTGAATCAGCCAAGTTTACTGTAATCGTACCCTCTATCTTTCATCTAGGGCCTGGTTCAAATGAAAATAATCCACTCAAGCCACTCGATGAAAGTTTAAATAATTCAATCTAAATTTGTATGCGCAAGATTAAAATAAAACGACAATGCCGGTTTATTTACAAAGAATGAAGCGATGATTAAAGTATGTTCACAATACACTGGTAGATTATATAAAAAAAACTTCTATTGCACTCTTTAAAAAAATGAAAACTACCTCACTGCGTGTCTTATATAAGTTTTACGTGCAGAAGTTGGTTGAATGGATATTCCCGAACATTGTAGAAGGCGGAAGGAAAATGCGTACCGTATAAATTTAGATACTACGAAAAAATATATTTGTCTACAGAAATAATCTCCAAGCCATACTAAAATATAAATAAAAAAAATTCTCAATGAATTATAAACACAATTATAAAACCACAATATACAGAGTAATACAGACCAAATCTGACCATAGGTGATTCGCACCAAGATGGCGGTGATGTTATGACTTCATAGTTACGTCCTTGAGAGTTTTATTGAAAAATACTTCCTTATTTAAAGTTTGAAACATATTAGGAAGTATCTTTGTGATTTTAATTTATATATTTTCATTGTACATATAACTAATCACTAAACAAACTAAAACTAGCTACTAAAATTTAAAAAGCGGCTAGAGCCGCGGGTATATTCAAACCCAAATACTTGAAAAAATGGAGAGCAGAGAGACAAAACAAAAATGAGGTGAAGATTCGAACACCTATGAAAATCCGGAAATATGGCTAAGATTTATTCCAATTTTATCTAAAGAAACAGAAAAACCACTAACTAAATTATCACCCTTTGTGATAGAAAAAGCCATAACTGGGATGGCCGGACCACCTAAATCTGTAAAAAAAAAGTACGATCTGGACAGATTCTAGTAGAATGCGAAAAAAAAATCGCACTCAAGCAATTAAGAACAACCAGTATGGCAGGAATAGCCATAGAAACAAAAGCCCATACCATCCTAAACAGCTCAAAGGGAATTATGAAATCAAAAGAATTGGAATGCTGTACGGAAGATGAAACAACACAAGAACTAAAAAGTCAAGGAGTTATCTCAGCTTATAGAATAAAAATAAAAAAGAGATAAAAAAGAAATTGCAACTAACACAATAATTTTAACTTTTAATAAACCAACTCCTCCAAAGGAAATTAAAGCAGGTTTTCTAAACATTAAAATTGAAGACTACATACCAAACCCTATGAGGTGCTATAATTGTCAAAAATTCGGTCACTTGAAAAAACACTGCAAAAGAAATGCGGTCTGCCCACGTTGCGGTAATGAAGGACACGGCATGGAATCATGCAGTGCAGAAATGAAATGTATAAACTGCGAAGGACAACATCTGTCATTCCAAGATGGATCGAAGAAAAAGAAATACAAAAATTAAAAACTAAAAAAAAATAAACCTTATCAAGAACCAAAGAAATATATTCTAGCACAAAAATCTTTAATAAGTGAAAAGAATTATGCTGGAACTCTTAAAATAGACATGAAGAAATTGAAACACGCTGAAACACAGACACTCACTTTACCAGAATTGTACTATAAAGATCAAGATGGAGTGTTCAAAAAATGGGAAATAAATGCAATAATATGTACTAAAGAAAAATCAACACAATCAAATATAGAAGAAATGCTTCCAGGAAAAGTTAACCCAGAGAACATACCAAATAAGAATTATATGAAAAACAACATGAAAGAAATAAATCAGGGTAAGGACTTGACATCTAATGAAATTAAAACTATGGACATTTTGGAACAAGCATGCGAAAATAGTGATTCAATAACTGACTTACAAATACAAAAAGAAACAATGTCTCAACCTTTGAATTAAAAAACTAGGACACACAAGAAACGGATAGTAGTACACGAGAGAACGACATGGAAATTATAGAAGAAAATGAATTAGAATATGTCATAACTTCAAAAAACAGAAATCGAAAAACAAACAAGTCACCACATCAATCACAATCTAATATTATTATAAAAACCCTCCATAAACCAAATCAAAAATAACAAAATTAAGAAAAAAAATATATAAAGAAATTAATATTACAAATATACATTCTTGAGTATGAATTCAGAATATAAGAATATTCTACAATGGAACTGCAGAGGACTGAAACATAATATTCCAGAACTACAACTTATTATAACGGAGACAAATCCTATAGTAATTTTCTACAAGAAATAAAATGAAATAAAGAATCATTTGAATTGCCTGGTTATAGCGCTTATCACCATATTAATTCTAAAAAAATTGCATGTGGAGATACTTCTATTTTTATAGCAACTAATATTCTACATAGAAAAATTAATATAAATACCTGCATGCAAGCCGTGGCTATAAGATTTACATTAGGAAGACCTTTAACTATATGTTCAATTTATATCCCACCAGATCAAACAGTAACATATTCACAATTAGATGATCTTATTAAACAGCTGCCACCTCCAATAATACTTATGGGAGACTTTAATGCCCACAACCCTAATTGGGGTTTCATAATACAAACCTAAGAGGAAAAGAAATTGAAAGATTTCTCGAGGAATGAAATATATGCATTTTTAATGATGGTACTCCGACTTCTCATAGTGCTCCAAATTTATCACCGTCTTATCTCGATTTAACAATGGCAGATTCTCGAGACGGAAGGATGCCGATGACAACGATAGCATGAATATGTTTCAAGAAGTGATACAAAAATACCCGAATTATGTACAAATATACACAGATGGATCGAAAAATGATACAGCGACATCTTCGGTTGCTCTTACCTCAAATAAAAGTAAAAAAAAAGAAAATATAATTCAAATATCTCAATTAATACTGCAGAGGCTTTAGCAATAAGTCTAGCATTAGACATTGCAGAAGAATCAGAAAACCAAGATTTTGTTATTATATCCCATTCGTTATCTTGTCTTACTGCTTTGGGAAACAGTAATACCAGGAATATATCTGCATTGGACATTCTGACAAAATATCAATCGATATATGAAAGGGGCAAACGTGTCGTTTTCTTTTGGGTTCCTGGTCATGCAGGGATAGAGGGAAATGAAAAAGCTGACTGAGAGGCAAAAGACACCTTGTTGTTATCAGAGAGTATTATCCCAATACCATATCGAGACTTGAAACCTGTAATAATTAGACACATAAGACTAAAATGGACTAACTTCTTGAGAATCGAATGCAATAAACTGAAATATTTGGAAAACTCAAAAACCTGGCATGATACGGGCCAACTTGTTCCAAAGGACGCAGTTATTCTCTGCAGACTACATACAGGACATACAAAACTAGCACATTCGTTTCTCTTAAAAAGAGAAACGGCCCCAATGTGTGCTTTCTGCAATGTCAACTTAACAGTGTCTCACATTTTAATTGAGTGTAATACATTTGATGAAATTCGACGTAAATTCTATTAGGGCCGTCCATAAAGTACGTCACGCTCCAGGGGGAGGGAGGGGGTGGTAGAAAGTGTGACAGTTTGTGACAGGGGGGAGGGGGGAGTCGGGCCATGTGTGAAGTCACACATTTATATATATATATATATATTATTTTTAATTTAATTTATTTATTTATTTATTTTAGTAGAATTTAATAGCTTTAAAATAATTTTCAAATTTTTTTTGATACATTTGAATTGCTTGATCGAATTTGCAAAGTATGTCACTTATACTTTGTCTCACGAACAATGTTGAAGAAACATGCAGGACAACACAGATCTAGATGAGGATGAAGTTGATCTGTCTGCAATTATCTTTCCAGTAAACGATGATGGTGAAAGATTGATGCCAGTCGTAATTATGGATGAACACTTCACTTCACCATGGTTGGATGATGTCCAGTGATTTTTTTATTTTTTTTTATTAAACATAAATCACAGACCCATAATAAACAGACTCAATACAGCACAAGAGTTTGTCACATAATTTGTCAATCCAGTCTTTTTTTAGTCAAAATTTTTTTGTTTCCTTTTTTATATTTAATCACTGGGTGAGGTCAAGTTTCGCTAATCTATTTCTTATTCTGTGTAAAAAAAAAGATTACATAATCGAAAGATTATCTAAAATTTGACCTCACCTATTGTAAATGAAAAAGCAGTAGATAAATGATGTGTATTATATAACTGTCTAGTCTATTTTTTTGCAATTTTATTTTCAAATTCAATATAGATTAAGTTACTACCTATAGAATGGGATCTGTGCTACCGGGCTACGTTTCGTGTATACGGGCGATCCGAGGGACATTCCTCAGTTTTATATTAAGCTGGACTGCAGAAACCGTTATCTACGTTAAGCAATGGGTCCTGTGGAGTTAGCAACAAGTCCAACAGTTATCAGCCGACAATAAAGACTGAATAAAGACTTTTGTTATTCTTGCTTTTTTGTTTTTCAGTCAATATTGTCACTATTGTCACTATTCTGCAAGACCATTAGCAGTGGTAAAAATTTTTAATCGCAAGTCATTTAGGTGTTGGCCATAAGAGACGTCGAACATTAACGTTAAGCGATTGTAACATTTGTAAAAGAATGTTTAGAAAGCTTAATTAGAAAATCATTAACTATTGTCCGTTGAATTCAATATTTAATGTCGATTCCGTTTTCATGTTGTTGTGTTTAATATATTGGTATCGATTGACTAAGGCCCACGATTTACCGCTTGCGAACTTTCACGCCACGACGCTGAATGTTGGGTTTTACCGCAGCTTTCCACGTCATTAACCTAACTGCCTGTGAAAATATCAATTCAAATCTTGGTTTTTGGCAAACAAATCTTAATCATGTTACGAAACGTAAATTCCCTACATTGTAATGTTAATAAACCAACTAAATCATTTAAGCGAATTGCGTTTAAACGATATAAATATTTCTCAGCTCAAAGTTTCCCCCGGGTTTTTCCTAACCTAATTTGAGCATTATTGTTTTTTATTAACCTCGATAAAAACATGAACTGTTCACGCGAGTACAGCATGTCAAGGTCGATCGGTCTCTCCTTATTTTGTTAGAGCAATATTGCTTGTTCTTAATAAAAAGTATCTGATCACGTAGTCAACATGCGGGCTTGATTAAAATTCTCGTGTCACTAGGCTGTCTGGTTTTTCCAACGATTGACCCGTAATATATTTCTACGCAATTCGACACTTTTAGTCAGTTCTTGGCTTGCATTCGATCTAGTAACATCAAATATACTCCGCTCTGAGTATCATTTCTATTTGATTTGTATTATGGAAAATTTATTATTCTACTATTAACTACAATGCTATATGTTCATTGAGGATATTCATTACTAATTGGAATATGTGTATTTCTTGATTGTGTATATAATATTATTTGGATTCCTACTGGATTGATGTTGTAAATTAAACCAAATTTATCGTTGCTTTCTACACAACTTGGTTAACGTCGATATTTCAAAGTTATATACATGTGTGTATGTGTAATATTTATTCAACTATATTAATAATCTACACTACCACTCGACATCGAGGTTCTTGCTGTATAATATGAGCCACATAAATAATTATACATGAAGCAAATCAACTGAAAACTCTAAAACTACGCTATGTGAATTGCCAGGGGATACTAAGAACCACGGAATACTCTAGACAACTACAAATAAACTTCAGAATGATATAATAAGATCTTCACTAATACAAGGATACTCACACTAATAATAACAATACTATAACTATTATTTTCATAAATTGAATGGGGGCTCTAGCCGTAATAACATTATAAATCATAATTATACTTGTGTGATATAAATAGAAGGTCTCATCCATAATTTATTATGGTGAATAAATTGCCTTGTAATAAAATGGGTTTTGCTCGTCAGTGATTTACTAACAAACGTTTAGAGGATTTACTTCAACTTCAAGAATCGTTATACTATTTACACAAACTATTTACAACTGCCGTAATACATACTCGTAACTTGGATGGATTGTGTTGGAAAATATGAACAATATACAATATACTAAAGATTGTGATTGAATTGAACATTGCTATTGAGAATCGGAAAACTTAACTATTCAGCCTGGAAAATTATCTTGTGTATTACCTTATCAAACAAAGTAACTCTAAGAAAGTATTATTTTTATGACCTTGTTGTGACAAATCTGAACTGTGTGGTGTAGTGAATTATTCAAAGGACAGAAAGTAAGTTGGACACTTTTATTGTATTATTAACAAGATTTACAGTAACTTTTAATAATATAAAATGGAAGCCACAAATAATCTTACATTGGATCCAGAGATATTTGATCTAACCTCAGAACAGCTTAATAAAATGTCGATGATACAACTAAAAGAATTGGCTAAATCATTGGGCATTTCTATCACAGAAACTAGGCCATCAAAAACTAAATTACTTCAAGAGGTAACTGAGTGTTTAAGAAAACAAGGTACACTAATTATTGAAGAAACTACTGCTAATGATAACGTTAATGATGA
Source organism: Anisus vortex (assembly GCA_949126835.1). Classification (NCBI taxonomy): domain Eukaryota; kingdom Metazoa; phylum Mollusca; class Gastropoda; family Planorbidae; genus Anisus; species Anisus vortex. The sequence goes on along the minus strand of OX421504.1, from coordinate 8,485,771 downwards.
ATCAGATGATGAATTACCTTTTCCTATAAAACAAAGAGTAAAGCATACAACTGGGGACTTAAGTGAAGAATTGAAATTTAAACTTGAGTTAAGAAAGATGGAATTAGAGATGGAAAGAGAAAGAGAAAACAAGAGAATTGAGATGGAAAGAGAAATAGCAAGAGAGAAAATAGCAAGCCAAGAAAGAATTGAGATAGCAAGGTCTCGTACGTCAAATCATTCGAATGCAAGCTCTGAAGCAGATGCAGAACTGTATAAGTTTAAGAAACATATTCCAGTTTTTGAAGATAATTCGGTGGAAGAGTTCTTCATGATTTTCGAGAGAAACGCTAGAGACTATCAATTTCCCGAGGGCAAGAAAGCTATACTTCTACGCTCAGCTCTGAACAAAGGAAAGGCACTTGATGTTGTATTAAGTCTTACTGAAGAGGAATTGTATGATTATGAACTGATCAAGAATAGAGTACTGCTAAGTTATGCATTAACACCTGAAAAATATAGAAAAGTGTTTCGTGAGTCTAAGAAAGAACAGGAACAATCCCATGTTGATTTTCTAAGACAGAAAAAGAAATATTTTGAAAGATGGATTCGATCCAAAGGTGTAAACAAAGACTTTGATAAATTAGCTAATCTTATGCTAATGGAAGACTTTAACAATAACATCAGAGGTGATGTAAGAATACATTTAGCAGACAAAGGTGTAGAACAAGTAGAAACAGCAGCAGTGATGGCAGACGAATATGTTATTATCCATTCCAGCAATAAATTTACAACAGTAGATAAATCTAAATTCCAGAATCGAGATATGAAGGTAGAAAAGAAAACCATGAATCCAAATGAATCCTATCAATCAAAGAGACATCAGCAGAGCAATGAAGGTCCAACAAATTCCAAGCCAACCTGTAGCCATTGTAAACGAATTGGACATACTAAGGAAAAGTGCTGGATATTGAATGGGAACCCGAATAAAAAGAATGTTGTCTTATCGTATGTAGCAATGCCAAAACAAAGAACTCATGAAAATGTAAAGAAGGATATTAGAACTCAAACAGAGATACCTAGTGCTAATGCAGATAACCTGACAAAACACACGTATCTAGGAAACTTGAAACCAGAAATAGTTCCTGAAATAGAGACAATGGTTTTCAATAATTCTAATTCTAATCTGAGCTCCAAGGAGTCTATATCAGATAGAACCACCATGAGTACTAAACATACCTCTTACAAAAATAACTTGGATACAGATCTCATCGATACTGAGATACCAAGCAATTGTTTACCATTCATTGAAGAAGGTACCGTGTCATCCATAATAAATGGTGTCACTAGTGAAAAGAACATCAGAATACTCCGTGATACAGGGGCTGAGGTTTCACTACTTTTAGAGAATACTGTTCCTACGTCACAATCGACATATACAGGACAGGATCTCACTATTCAAGGTGTATCAAGGAAAAATGTACAAGTTCCTTTGCATCAAATACAGCTGAAGAGTGCGTACTTCACTGGAAATGTAGTTGTGGGTGTATACAAATCACTTCCGTTTAAAGGTGTTTCTTTAATACTGGGAAATGATATTGCTGGAGATGTGGTGCATTCCATATCCAAGAAAAAACAATACCTTAATAAAAGTGAGAGCTTTATCAAACCTATATGCATCGTCACTAGAGGTATGGCCCAACAACAAAAGTCTGTCGAAACCATGTCAAAGTCAAAAATAGAACCAGAAATTGACCTACAGGCAACTTTCCTGGCTGACATTTTGAGTGGTCCCTCAGTCAAGACTACTGAAAGTAATTTGTCACCTCGACAATTACTCCTATTAGAACAGAATAGAGATTCAGGAATTAAACACCTGAAGAAAAAGGTGATAACTGAACAGGAGGCAGAAATTAAAGGAAATGGATTTTTTCTGAAGGAGGGAATATTAATGCAAAAATGGAGAGATGTGAAATGTGATAATGACAATTGCAGAGAAGGAAGTCAGATTGTGGTACCAGCCATATATCGTAATGACATCTTACACATGGCTCATGATACGCCATATGCTGGTCATCTAGGAGTGAACAAGACTTACCGTCGAATTCTTCCGTACTTCTATTGGCCTGGACTACATCGTGACGTCACAAAATACTGCAAGTCATGCAATACATGCCAGATAGTTGGTAAACCTAACCAGACTATACCGGTAGCACCTCTAAAGCCAATACCCGCCTTTGCAGAACCATTTAGCCACTTGCTAATAGACTGTGTAGGTCCTTTGCCTAAAACAAAGACAGGACACCAGTACTTATTCACTATAATGTGCACTGCCACGAGATATCCTGAAGCTATTCCGCTACGCACCATTAACGCAGATAAGATATCTGACGCATTGATTGCATTTTGTTCAAGATACGGTCTTCCAAAGACTATACAGTCAGACCAAGGATCTAACTTTACATCAAAGCTGTTTAACCAGGTCTTAAAGAAACTAGGCATCCAACATGCAACTTCAACTGCGTACCATCCGCAAAGCCAAGGTGCCCTAGAAAGATATCATCAGACTCTGAAAACCATGCTCCGCACATACTGTTTTGAGAACACTGAAGACTGGGATCGCGGTATTCCATTCGCTCTTTTCGCGACTAGAGAAACTGTGCAGGAATCTCTTGGATTCAGTCCGTTCGAGTTAGTGTTTGGACATTCAGTTCGAGGACCTCTAAAACTGTTGCAGGAAACCTTGTTAAATTCTGATGAAGAGACTGGACTCGTAGCTTATGTGGAACAATTTAGCAATAGAATCTATCATGCTTTTAATCATGTTAAAGATAATCTTTTGCAGGCTCAGAAAAGAATGAAAGGGTACTATGATGTCAAGGCCAGATCCCGATGTTTCCATCCTGGTGATAAAGTCCTCATGTTGACCCAATTGTCTGGACAACCCCTGAGTGCAAAATATACAGGACCATATCAGGTTTTAGATAAAATCAGTGATGTAACATACCTTGTAAAAACCCCTGATAGAAGGAAAACACAGAGACTGTGCCATATAAACATGCTAAAACCTTATGTTGTTAGGGAAGAACAAACTGACATTAGGCCAGTGAGTGCTATCAAAACTGTTGAAACACCCCCGCCTAAATTTAAAAAGACAATCATAGAAAGTAAACTTCAAAACACTGAAGCACTTAAAAACCTCAATGATAAACTGGCACATCTAGACTTAGGTGAACAGACTTCTATCAAGGGTTTAATCTATGATCATGTAAATTTGTTTAGTGATGTTCCTAACAAAACAACTTCGGTTACCCATGATGTAGTTTTTAAAGATGATAATGTTAAACCTGTCAAACAACATCCGTATAGGGTTAATCCCATACAACTTAAGAATAACTCACGTATTGGTAAAAGATCACATCGTCGCGGACACCCTATCGCGCATGTAACAAATGTATAAGGGGATAGATAACTTCATGTATATATTCTGATAATCCTAACTAAGAGAATTGGATCATTTAAAAATAAATGCATGAATATATGAATATGTTGTGATTATTTTATGCAATATCTTATGCCTTATTTTATGCCATGAATATTTCCATTTGCTAAAACAAATATTATTATTGTTGTAGAGAAAAAAAAAAAGAACCTAATAAGTTACTTATAAATATTATGGATTTATGAACATAAATTTTCTTTATTAGTAAGATAATGAATGAACAGAAATGTACATCCTTATTTTGAAACAATCAAACTATAGTTTTGATTATGTAAAAACCAAAATAGAGTAATGTGCATACACTTCACATGCTTACACACTTAAGATTAAATTCTTACTCTTAAGTTTATTTAAATATTAATTTCATTTAAGTTGAATTAATTAATGATTGAATTGTTTAATATGATAACATTAGTTATGTTGATTTTTACCTTATAAATAAGATGATGATGTTTATAAGGAATGATATCTCAGAGAGTATAATTTTTTTTAATGACGCGAACATGTGTTATGGTCTAAGGATAACTTGAGATCCTATATGATGAGGGTTTAATAGAATAAATTATTTCCCTTACTTGTCTTATTTAACGGACTACCCAGGTGGAGTCAGTTTTTTTTTTGTATATTGTTTAGAACTAAAGTTAAGTGCAGGCGGTTCTAAAAGAAATTGCACACTTCTATTGTTTAGTATGCAATGTTCTTTTCCTTTTGGTATGGGCGACTGTTACGAAACGTAAATTCCCTACATTGTAATGTTAATAAACCAACTAAATCATTTAAGCGAATTGCGTTTAAACGATATAAATATTTCTCAGCTCAAAGTTTCCCCCGGGTTTTTCCTAACCTAATTTGAGCATTATTGTTTTTTATTAACCTCGATAAAAACATGAACTGTTCACGCGAGTACAGCATGTCAAGGTCGATCGGTCTCTCCTTATTTTGTTAGAGCAATATTGCTTGTTCTTAATAAAAAGTATCTGATCACGTAGTCAACATGCGGGCTTGATTAAAATTCTCGTGTCACTAGGCTGTCTGGTTTTTCCAACGATTGACCCGTAATATATTTCTACGCAATTCGACACTTTTAGTCAGTTCTTGGCTTGCATTCGATCTAGTAACATCAAATATACTCCGCTCTGAGTATCATTTCTATTTGATTTGTATTATGGAAAATTTATTATTCTACTATTAACTACAATGCTATATGTTCATTGAGGATATTCATTACTAATTGGAATATGTGTATTTCTTGATTGTGTGTATAATATTATTTGGATTCCTACTGGATTGATGTTGTAAATTAAACCAAATTTATCGTTGCTTTCTACACAACTTGGTTAACGTCGATATTTCAAAGTTATATACATGTGTGTATGTGTAATATTTATTCAACTATATTAATAATCTACACTACCACTCGACATCGAGGTTCTTGCTGTATAATATGAGCCACATAAATAATTATACATGAAGCAAATCAACTGAAAACTCTAAAACTACGCTATGTGAATTGCCAGGGGATACTAAGAACCACGGAATACTCTAGACAACTACAAATAAACTTCAGAATGATATAATAAGATCTTCACTAATACAAGGATACTCACACTAATAATAACAATACTATAACTATTATTTTCATAAATTGAATGGGGGCTCTAGCCGTAATAACATTATAAATCATAATTATACTTGTGTGATATAAATAGAAGGTCTCATCCATAATTTATTATGGTGAATAAATTGCCTTGTAATAATCACTAGTTTTTAATTACAATGGCCTAGTAGTTGAAAAATAAAGTAGAAATAGTCTATTAGTCAATTGCATTAGTGCAAGGGTCGGCAACCGTTTGTTAATAATGTGCCCAAGTAGTATTTCTAATTCATTCAGCGTGCCGCCAAAAGACTAAAAATGTATAGAACTCAATTTCTTGTAGAAAAGACTTTAATATCCATTTTGGAGGTATTCCGCGTGCCATTGAAACTCGCTCCGCGTGACAAGTTTGCCACGCGTGCCGTAGGCTGCCGACACCTGCAATAGTGGTTGACAACAAGAGTTCAACACAAGGAGAGAAAAACAAACAAATAGATTATAATACTTAACAATTACGCTAGATATTAACATGAACAAAAGTCTTTAGATTATTTATTGAACGTATGAGAGCTCAGTTTGAAATATATATCAGCAATCAGCTGGAAAAGTTAACTGACCAATGAACGAAATCGTTTCTATTTACAATTGTTAACATCATGTAAGACGCTAAATGATTGGTCGTTACAAAGTATAGAATCAATGAGGGATAACTCTAGTGAAGAATATTTCGCGCCAAATTTCGCTGAAGAAAGATTCCCTCGCAGCAATGAAGAATAAAAGATGTTTTCTGTGTTACCTTAGCGCTTTGATATGTGCCGTCTGCTCAGGTGAGTACAAACTAAAATAGATGATTCTTAAAGAAATATTTAGATGAATGCGTGAACATGTTTGCATTCAATCGTGGATATTATAATACACAAACTAACTAGAAATCTAATAGCATTTGAACAGTTTTTGTGCATAAATAAACGTGGTACGGAAGATCTAATAATAAAGTAAGCAAAGAAGACATTTGCATACATGGACAGATAGATAAATAGTTAAATAGATAGATTGTTACATTGACAGATACATTGATAGAGGAACAGATAGATGAACATATAAATAGAGAGAAAGAAAGATACAAAGATAGAAAAACAGATATATGGATATTTATAATTATATATAGATGGCTAGGTTGATGGAATATTTGATAGAGGAACAAAAAGATAGATAGATAGATAGATAGATAGATAGATAGATAGATAGATAGATAGATAGAAAGACAGGCAGGTAGATAGATAAAGATGTTACAAATTTACAAATAAATTGGACACCATACATATTGTTGCCTTCATGTACTGAGCTGGAACACGTGGGCTAGAAGTAACAAAACACTTGGTTACAATGGACGTAATCGATTATATCTAGTAAAGACAATCAATTTTTTAAAGGCTCTAGAGTTCAGACTATAGACAACGCAATTTAAATAAAGTTGGCCATTTTCTTGTTGGAGAGGAGGGGGGATGATAAAACAGACTATGAAAGTTTATGATTGTCATCTAATATAGACTTATTTAGAATATTATGACCATGGATCGACGTGGTCTAGCTGTATAGCGTCGGAGTTGTCATTCAAAACCATTATGTTTAAAATTGGCCCGGGGGGGGGGGGGGGGGACAACTGTTATTTGCATACAGAACCAGAGCAGGATTTCAAATTAAAAAGTTGATGTCACATCGAGATAGCGAAGTTAGTCATACAGAATCAGTGTAGGATTTCAAATTAAACAATTGATGTCAAATTGAACTAGTGAAAGTTGATCATTTTTATTTCAATTGAACATTGTTTTACTCTGTTTGCCGAACAACGCTTTATTTATTGTCTGTAGATTGCACTTTGTTAGCGTCTTCAGCTAATAGGATGGAATCAGGCTTCAGGCATATTTCTCGCTAGACTCAATGTATCTCATAAGTGGCGCTAGAGGTCGCTTAAGTTCTGCCAGGAACCTATGAGGTAGACAGATTTTCTAGGGCGGCTTTGGTGGTTTTGCTCTTACCCCACTCCCAAAGAACCCTGGAAGTGTGACTTCATTTATGGACGACATCTTTGAAGCAGAACGCGCGTTCCGTTCGGTCAAGATAAAAATCGGGATCTTCACTACCAATATTCGAATACATTTTGAAACAACAAAACTATTGGGTAGGTTCTGGAATTTTTCAAGATTCAACATTTCGGACACTTTCTGGAATCTAAAAACTTAACCCCGAGGTTTATTGATCCGTCATACAAGGTAGCGATGATTTGAATATCTAACCTTTAAGCAAGTTATTCTCTCCGATTTCATCTTATGAAGATTTTTGTGTCATTGTGTGTCATTTTTTAAATTTAATTATTTCACCCGAAGAATTGAGTTTTACGCCATGACAACGAAACGTGTTAAAATTTAACTCTTTAATTTAGCCCTGCAAACTCAAGGTTTTTATTTTTTAAATCCTTTGACTTTAACGGTCGTTGGGGGAGGTAATGGCATGTCCTTTAGTCCTTTCAGTGGGCTCAAGGTTATAAGAGTCTAGCAAAAATAACTATATATATATTTTAGGATGTCCATCATTATTTTATCTTATCTCATATGTATATATGCTCATTGTTTACTAAACAATATTGCAGCATACGCTTATTTTTTATCTTAAGTATTAAGAAGGGTTTTAAATCATGTAAAAAAAATATCATATAATAATCATTGTTTAGTCTTTTTGAAACAACGGACATCTTTTACGTTTATACACATGCAAGAAAGTTACATAATAACCAAGTAAATAAATCTATATAATAGTACATTGGTTGGTTCCTCTGAGCTAGAAAATATATTCACAAACAAAGCAGTGTGCGTTAGATAATTGTACTAAACGTCTTTTGTGGATGTCCCTTAATTTAACAGTGTCACATGACGAATATTATAGATACCACTTCAACGTTAACATCGCAATATATTCAACAGAGGCTTTGTAACAATTCACTTGTTTAATGCATATTCATCAATGAGATATGAGGTCAAACATTTACTCTTCAATCATACTGGCCACTTCTTGAGCAGTAGACAACTACCAACTTGCTTGGTCGTAGGCCTACTCCAAACTTCAACTGATAAGTCTTTGGTTGTCTCGTTGCTATCCTATCCTTGAATTGAATTGTTGAATTTCCGGCCCATCAACATCGAAGGTTATATAGGGCCTTTTTGATAACGTTGTTGTCATGTTTCTCTTGTATCCATTTAATTGTTCTTATATCTTCAAATTCTGTTGTACAGTTGTATGTCTTTAATATAGTTCATTATATGCTTTGGTTTAATTTTGCTGTAAAATTCATGAAGAGTTCTACAATAATAGAATTATCATCAAATGTATTACACTCCAACAAAATTGTGAGACACTGTTAAGTTGACATTGCAGAAAGCACACATTGGGGCCGTTTCATGTTTTAATAGAAACGAATGTGTTAGTTTTGTATGTCCTGTATGTCGTCTGCAGAGAATAACTGCGTCTTTCGAACAAGATGGCCCGTATCATATTTTGAGTTTTCCAAATATTGCAGTTTATTACATTCGATTTTCAACAAGTTAGTCCATTTTTGTCTTATGTGTCTAATTATCAAAGGTTTCAAGTCTCGATATGGTATTGGGATAATACTCTCTGATAACAACAGGGCGTTTTTTGCCTCTCTGTCAGCTTCTTTATTTCCCTTTATCTCTGCATGACCAGGAACCCAAAAGAAAACGACACGTTTGCCCCTATCAGTATACCACTTTTATTCCATAGTGCAACATCGTTCATCCAACATATCATGCGCACCTTAAAATCACCTATAATTTCACATAATAACTAATCTAATATAATGCACAGTTTCATACAAATACTATAATGCTGATCAATCTCCTTTCTTTTTAATACAAAAAGTAGAGACAGTAATGACAGTAATAATACCACAAACAATAGTACCACCACACAAGGATAGAAACACAAAAGAATAGAGCATAAAACAATAACATTAGAACTGAAGAAAACGTCTTTCGATAAATATTTGAACATGTCAGTATTTTACTTTGAAATTCCCTCCTTAAGTCCGCAATCGGCTGGAAATATTCGTTGACCAATGAACGAAATCGTTTTGTATTCATAATTGATAACAACATGAAAGGCAATAAATGATTGGTCGTGACAAAACATAGAATCTATGAGGGATAGTTGTGTTGAGCGTCATTTCGCTCCGAATTTCTTTGAAGAGAGATTCCTCGCTGCAATGAAGAATAGAGGCAGTCTACTGTGTTACATTAGCGCACTGATATGTGCGGACTTCACAGGTGAGTAAAAAGTAAATGTATGATTCTTAAAGAAGACTTAGCTTACAGTTAGAAGATTGAGGGAACATGTTTGCATTCAATCGTGGAACGTATAATACAAAATCTTACAAGATATTTCGTACAATTTGAACAGTATTGTGATGGTACATAAATAAACGCGGTACGGAAGATCTAGTTATAAAGTAAGCAAAGAAGACCAATGCATACATGGACAGATAGAGAAATAGTTAAATAGATAGATGTTTACATTGATAGATAAATTTATAGAGAAACAGATAAATAAGCGTATAGATAGAGAGATACAAAGATACAAAGGTAAAATAACAGATATATGGATATTTAGATATAGTTTTATAAAGATGGCTATGTGGTTATAATAATTGATAGAGGAACAAATAGATAGATAAATAATTAAATAGATAAATAAGCTTAGACAAAAAAGGTTGCAAATATAATGGACACAATACATATTATTGCCGCTAAGAAACTCGAATATTAGAATAGATTAATTCAGTGCCCTCACATGGGGGAGGGCATAGGGGCATATGCCCGGGGGCGGCACTTTTAGGGGGGCGGCACATTTAGCCTAAGTTCATACCAGAAATTTTAGGAGAGTTGAAGGGGAAATAAAATTTGAAACACAAATTGTAAACAAAAGGAAGAATGAATAAATATAGACTAGTAGAAGTTGACTTCTTATTTAATTATACTCAAACTCTTTTGTACAAATGTTTCACTTTTTAATAGGCTCACAAAATTTCATAAAGGATTGGCTCATCTAGAATATTCTTATTAAAAAAATGCATTTAAAATGTCTTTAATAATAATAATTAACTAAGCGCAGGCACTAAAGATCCACAAAGTGGCGTAGCTAGGGATTTGGGGGGCCCGGGAAGCTTGGCCTCTTTAGGGCCCCCCCTGCAAAAAAATGTTCGGACACTCCTTTGAGGGCCCTTTATCATTTTCGAATTCGGACCCACCCTCCCCTAGCTACGCCACTGGTTCCACGGATTCTCAACTGGGGCGTTATCGCCCCCCTCTAGGGGGCGGTGAGAAGCTCTGAGGGGGGGGGGGGCGCTGATGTTTCCGGCACCAGTAGGGAGCGGTGAAGGGCCAGTGGGCGGTACGAAAGTAGCCTACTTGAAATAGATTCAACACCACTGATTTTTTAATTACCAAAATTTAGATCTGCTTCACTTATAAAAAGGGTAATCTTGAGCTTTGACAAAGGCTATATCGACTTATGTCTACTGTGTAATTGTGACGTAAAAGTCATATAAAGCCCATATCTGTACTTAACCTTGATCTATTGCTATATTTAGACTGCATCTGAGAAATGCAGATGGGGGCGGTGATTAGACTTTTAGAAGAGGACGTAGGGGCTAGGGTGTGAGTATAAATTAAATATCTGGCTCAACTCATTAGAAAACGATGTTCGGTGATTTTGTTCATTATCACAGTTTCATTCAGATTGTTTTGGTTTTAATTTGAATAAATTAGATTTATATAGCCTTTGATTTATAAAAACCAGTTTTGATATCGACTTATTAAAGAAATTTAAGTTGAGCAAAAGTACTATGCAGAGACGAATTCATGAAATGGCACGTGATGAAGTGAGAGTATATTGTGTGAGTACCGGTACCTAAAAGCTTTCCACATTTTTACAACTTGATGGGAGTCCACGCTACCTGACAATAATTAAACGTTATGGGTTTATTATAGAAGGGAACATTTTTCTAGTTCTGCGAAAGAAAAATAATTAAGGACACTAAAGGCAAATTATATTATTTTAACTTGAATATTTTTTAGTGAAAAAAGAAAAACTTCCATCGACGATGTTATGGATTCTATCATAGCTTGATGTCGTAATTAAAGAAATCTCTGCCAGATGTATTAGTTGTGTTTGATTCATCGACAACATTAATTTGCTAAGAATCTCAATTATCGCCTGCATCACTTACTACAATGAGTAATTACTGCAGATAACAAAACAGAAGCAAGACATTCAATGATAGATTGCTCAGAGAGTTTTGCAGATTTCTTTTTTAATAATGAGGATTGCAATTAGTTTGTTACAATCACTTAGGTACGCTAGTCATCTTAAATATATCGTATGTATATTTGTTTCGGTGCTAACGTTTTTGGAAACCAAAGACAATTATTTTAGAGAAAATCTCATACAATTGAAAACTGATATCCCTTATTTAATTGAATTATATAAGTTTGAAAAAAATTATTTCAGAAAATTTACCTTAATTAAAAGAAGACAAATAGATTTATTTGTTGTTTTTTATATATTTTTTTTTGCATTTATGTCAAAACTTCTATTGTACAAGCACAACTTTGACGCAGAAATCTTGAATTTACAAAGAACAACTGCTGACGAAGAAATGCTTACTTCAATACATTGAAACAATTAATGATTAATTACTTCAACAGACGATTTAAAGATAATATTATAAACATGAAAATTACTGAACTGATTGGTTATTAGACCTTTGTTTCTAATGGTGAAGTACTAAAATCAGCCCTACCTTTACAAGCTGCAAGAAGAATTGATTGAATAAATAACAAATAAAGAATAAAAATTGAATGCAGAAATAGACAATAATCACGACTTTTGGTTGCAAAAGGACATCCATCAATTTCTTTAGGTCTCTTGGTCTTGGCAAAAAAAAATATTTTTATTGCATTTCCACACACTATTTATTGGAACGTAGACGAAGTACTAGCAACATACCAGGAACAAGCTTCACTTTAAAATTGTTTTATGGTCAAAACCTCTTTTGCAGTATACTTTTTTTTATTATTATTTTTTAAAAACAATTAAACAAATGTATTCATTTAAGGTCTCTTTGTGATATTTCAGGCTCTTTTTAGGATGATAAAACTGCATACAAATCTAGTCGACTTATACAAATTATATGCTGCAAATTTGACTCATTAGATCAACTTCGGATTGGGGGGGGGGGGGGGGGAGGGGGCGGGAAGCAGTGAGAGATACAAATTTGAAAAAAGGGGGTGGTGAGTTGAAAAAGGTTGAGAACCTCTGCACTAAACAAAGCAGTTACAGTATGCAAGGGGGCGGCGCTGAAAATTTTGCCCTGGGGCGCCACATATGCTTGTGAGGGCCCTTGAATAGATACAGACATACAGATAGGTAAATAGATAGGTAGACAGACATAAAGATAAATAGATAGACAGATATATAGGGATATATATATATATCGTAAAAAGAAAAAAAATATATATATAAGAAAAAAATTTGTTATTTTATAAGTAAGATATATTTTTACTAGGTGGATTTGTTTTAATTTTACAGCCAACGCTCATTTGAATACAGCGTTTTTCCAGAAAGTCAAAATGCCACAATATGTGATACAAAATTCACCAGTTTCTGTAAATGCAAGGAATCTCATAGTCTGTTCACAGAAGTGTCTCTCCCAAAAGCAGTCCTGCTTTTCATTTGACAAAGAGAATCACCTTTGTAACATTGGTAAGCTTCTATGTAACAGTTTCTGTAACAGAAATTGATGTTTAAATCTAGACATATAAGTCGAAAGTTTTATTGCTAGTAAATATGCACAACTGACTAGAGTAACACCAAAAGGTAAATTAATAAACTTGGAAAAACTAGCGGAGAAAAAGGCAATGAGTTAAGTTGTAATAATAAAACATAATGTATGTAATTTTAACTTAGAAATAAAACGCAGAAATAATCGAATACAATGCTCAGTTAAACTTAATGACAAAATCACTTTACTTTTCTCACGTGCACGAATAAATTCATATAAATACTCTTTCTTCCCGAGTGGCATCAGGGCATCTAAAAGGTTGCCTGAACAAACGAGAAAAGAAAAGCAATAACCTAACATCACTTTAAACTGTAATCAGAATACAAGACAAGTCTTCAACAACGGACGCAATAATATTCTGTATAGAAGAAAGGGCTCTTGAGACAGAACACAAAAAAGTGCTTGTGCGAGACCTTTTCTGTCCTCCTTTAAAACACTAGTCATATCTAGATGATTTATTTGCATTACATACGTTTTGAGCCTGCGAGGCTACCATATTTGTATGGGCATCTGGAATACAAAATAAATGATCCAAGATGCTATACTAAGAAATAATTATGTTACAACTAGATGTTACTTTGCACATTTAGCATTTAAAGAAAACCAAATTTAAGGGCCCCCGGTGCCACATGAGATTGTAGGAAGTTTAGGGACATTTCCACCCAAATTGAAAGCAACAATAAAAAATACATGCGTAATTGTCCATTTCGACTTTGAACTTAATATTACTTGTCTCCTCCCCCCGTAAACTCTTATGGGGCTAGGTGCGGCGCACCGGCTGCGCACCCCTCTTGTGGGGCTAGGTGCGGCGCACCGGCTGCGCACCCCTCTTGTGGGGCATGATAGATGTAGCGTCTGTAACATATAAGATGCGCATAAGATTACTAGACATGCATACAGAAATGTTCCATGTGTATTTATCAATAGATAGACTATAAATAAAGATATATAATATTTCAATATACAACATTCCAGGTAACTGTTATAAAGACAACTCGGGTTCGGGTTCAGGAAAAGACTTTTACTTTTCGTGCGACTCAAATGACGGTTTCCAACTCTTAACCAATGGTTCTGTCACAGCATGCTTGTGGAGGTCTGACAACCAATTGAACTACACTGATGCCAGAGATGTCTGCTTGGGTTGGTGGAAACACTATTTTTTCTAATTAGTCAGGTTTTCATGGAGCATCTCTTGTCTCCTTTTCCTATTCTTCGGTTTTGCAACTGAATGCCTTTTAAAGGTATCTGTTTTGTCAGCATCCGAAGTACACCAACCATCCTTCTCAATCTTCTACTTTTACTCAGGTCACCAATTATTGGTAAGTCAAACCGTTCTCTTCTTAGAGCGTGATCAATCCATTTCCACATCCGTTCACGGAGGATGTAGCTTTTCTTTCGACGTCTTCATTCACTTAAAGTTATGTGAAAACTAGCTCGGGTTGTCCAATAGGACATATTTAACTTTGTATAAATCCTAGCAGAAAAAAATATCAACTGTCATTTGTATAAATCGTAGCAGCAGAAGATATCAACTATTATTTGTATAAATCGTAGCATCAGAAAATAACTACTTTTATTTAACTTTGTAGCAGCAGAAGAAAATTTCAACTTTTATTTCCTATCTACACCCTACATATCCCGTAGTCTGTTAGACCGTTGGGGCGCCACAGATGACATGTAAACCAGCCTCCTCCACTCCTCCCGTCTCTCAGCCGTTCTCATTGCCTCGCACAGTTTTGTACCTGTCCATTCCCTGATATTATCTTCCCAACGTTTCTTTTGTCTTCCTCTCTTTCTGCCTCCTCTGGTGGTACCCTGCAGGATGGTCTTTGCAAGCCCGTTGGTTCTGGTGACGTGGCCATACCATTCCAGTTTTCTTTTCTCTTAACTTTTATTTAACATTCAATAAATCCTTGCAGAAGCTAATTTCAATTTTTATTTAACATTTTATAAATCCTAGCAGAAGAAAATTTCAACATTTATTTAACATTGAATAAATCCTAGCAGAAGTTATTTTAAACTTTTATTTAACATTGTATAAATCCTAGCAGAAGCAAATTTCACATTTTTTTTTACCTTGTATAAATCCTAGCAGAAGTTATTTTAAACTTTTATTTAACTTTGTATAAATCCTAGCAGCAGAAGCAAATTTCAACTTTTATTTAACATTGAATAAATCCTAGCAGAAGTTATTTTTAAATTTTATTTAACTTTGTATAAATCCTAGAAGAAGAAAATTGCAGAGACTTCGAGTGCTGCACACTTGACCATATTAAACAATACATTTGGTTTAATATTAAAATGCTACTTTACATCTGTGTTAATGTATCCATTTACCTTTCTCTTTGGCTAATACATCTGCCACTGCAAATCACACCAAGAACGCACTGAGCAAGCTTATTTAATAGCATGGATAGAAGCGCTATAGAAATGCCCATTCTTATCTTATCTTATCTTATACAAATGCATTACATATTAACCATTATGTTTGATTTCTGTATAATACCAATTAATTGCTATTCTATCGTACAGAACATGGCTATCATTTTAAGATCCGCAAAATCAAAAGCGAATATTGCATTAAAAACGTCGGCCTAATTAGTTCCAGATCTTTTTTTTCCTCCTGCTTTCAGCAGGATTCGAACCCGGGATCTTCGGCACACTTGCCACGGAACGCCTCTGAATGCGACCCAAACTGTCTACAGGGCTACCATAGAGTGTAATGAAAAAGCCACAAATTTGGGTGTGTGTGTAAGCGAGGCAGGGATGAAGCTGAACATTTGAAGGATAATTTTGTAATAAGCAACGAGTGTACATGTACAATTTTAAAAACGATTGGATGACAGAAAATAGGACAATAAGCCATCCACATACTTAGCCAGCAAGCCAGTACGAGTCAACATCAAAGTTAACGTAAAGGATTTAGAAATTTAAAACCTATAGGTCTAGAATAGACTAGATCTATATTTAAAAAGTAAGGTTTGCAATTTTGCAGTAAATTTGGTTCACGTTTGCCTATTCAGTCAAAATAAATTACAAATTACCAATTAGGTTTAATTTTCTGTGAATTCAACGTTAAATATTGTAATTAAATATTATGTTTTTCACTTTGACTTTTATCATCATATCACCGACTTTTATAGCTAAAGGAGCCTACCTCTATACTGTGAAGTCTTTGGAGAAATTGTGGATACTTCAAGCTAACTACAATAACACCTATGCATGGTTAGGCATAAACGATATGGAATCGGAGGGCGTCTTTAAATGGATTGACGATTCTGCTGTCTGTGACTCGACCTACCAACTACAGATTTTTTATAATGGTAAATATTAGACTATTTTAATTTATTAGTATATTATACAGGTGGACGAATGCGGATACCAGAGCTGCATGACGCTTTTCGTTGAGTAAGGCTCTTGTTTCAATGTTTGAGTTATGGATTTTGTATTTACTTTCACATTGATTCTACTTTTATATCAGTTGCATAACTTTACATAATATTACTTATTAGTTACTTAAAACTTGCGTTAAATACAGTGGCGTACAATAAAGAAAAATGCCACACTTTAAGCATTTTTCACAGCTTAACAGAAGATTTAAGAATTCATAGGTATCAGGTGTTACAAGAATACACCACCGTGCCTCAGACATCTGCGTAAGAGTACAATTTTTTTTTTCTACCATTTACGATACCGTGAAGAGCAGCTTCAGATATATAAACCTATAGTCTAAAATGTGTGCTGCGGGCGACATAGCATCCACTACTTTAATGTTCCCAACGGGAATTCCACAAGGCTGGGAGAGAAGTGTAGTGAATTTGTCGCAAAAAAAAAAAAGAATTTTATGTTACGCGGCACGCCGTAATAAAGATCCTGCCGGTGACACAGGCCATTGATTAAGACTAAAATATTCCAAAAGAAAAACAAAACGACATAGATACCAAAGTTTATCAACTATATAGTATAACATAGTCTTTGCGCCAATGCTATAACATTGTAGTTACTTTCAAATAGATATTTTAAAAAAAAAACTGCTTTGAATATTTCAACAAAAAATTGCCAACTTTACGTCAACAGGTGAACCTAACGGTGGGGACAATGAAGATTGCGGTTTATATACTCCTGTTGATAATATGCTGGCTGACTACATGTGCGAGAATGTTGCCTATTATATCTGCGAGAAAACGTTCTTTCCTTGATAAATACAAAAAAATATTTGTTTGTAAATTAAAAATAAAAACAAATTTTCTAAAAAAAAATATGTTTGCGTTTGATGACAATTTATTACTTTTTTGCTAAAAAAAAGCTCCGGCAAAACATGTTTCTGTACCTGCCAACTACAAATTGAACGAGAAAAGCTACATTTTGCATTATACAGCATGTGCGATTTCATTTTCAAATTTTCTTAATTAAATATAAAACCAAGAGAATTAGGCGTAAACTATTACAGAGTGAGTGTAATAATGCATAAGACATATATCTATCTTATCATTATCCTCATTGCCAGTCACATCAGCTGTGGTATGGGACGCCAACCACAAATCTCCAAAGTCCTCTGTCCTGAGCCATTCTCTCCAATTGGGTCCAGCTGTACCACATGTTTTAGTTGTCTGTCTCAAGGTTGCGTCGCCAGGTATTTCTTGGGCGGCTTCTTTTCCGCCTTGTCTTTTGCCTTGTGGGTTCCACTTCAGTGCTTGTCTGGTGACGTTGGTTGGCGGTTGGTGTGCTCTATCCAACTCATAAATATATCTATATGCAAAATATTAATGTTATTATGAAGTTATGATGATGCAAAATGAGTGTGTAGGCTACTCAATCAGTCTATCAACAATACATATATTATTATTGACATATACAAAATACATAATATAAACATATATAGAATACATAACCTAGACATATTTAGAATACATAATCTAGAGATATATCGAATACATAATATAGAAATATATAGAATATGTAATCTAGACATATAGAATACATAATGTAGACATATATATAATACATAATCTAGACACCTGGGTGGCGGGATAAGGTAAACCCTATCAATAGGAGATGTAAGGCGCCTCCTTCCCTTCGTTAGCCTGCGTGACACCTCAGGGTGGAGTACCCGGTTAGACCCCCCCCCCCCCGGGATCAGGGTCACGTGACATCATGGAATACAGACGATGGATAGGACTGTTGAGCAGCTGAGACGTATCTTAGGAACTGGTCACCATTCATCTATGCTAGGCAGAGGATGCAGCTAGAGGCACAATGGCTAGAACATCCCACCCAAAATGGGAGCTGCCTAACAGCCTGCCCAATACACACCATGAAATGACAACTATCACTCACTCCATACAGGATCGGTCGTCGCCCGGGTCAACAAGGACCGAGCCTTACGTTGACTACCAGGACGGAGGTGAAAAGTGGAATACTGGTGGACATCTTGCACACATCAGAAGCGCCCATTATCTCGTGATAATGCACTACCAGCTTCATTTGAAGAAAATAGCCAATGGTACGGGCATGTGGCAATATCCGAAGGCATTTGGAAAACCACCCTACAGGGCACAGAGCAGGGTGGAAAAAAGATAGGCAGGCAGAAGAGAAGATGGGAGGGTGGCATCAAGGAGTGGACCGGCTTGTCTATAGCGGATTCCCAGAGGGCGGCGCAGGACCGAAAAGAATGGCATACAAATGTCCAACAGTAAAAAAATGGTGCTCCATCGACCATCACTTAGATTATGGGATAGATGAAGATGAAGCATCTAGATTATAATACACAACCAAATAACAACCTGTTGCACTGCTAAGATAAATATAACAACAAAAACACTTTTCTTGTTCTTATGCGAGAAGAAATGCATATAAATAGCTTACTCTTTCTTCTCGAGTGGCATTCGTGCATGGAATGGGTTGAATTATTTGCATTATTTGTAGCGTGGTAGCGCATATAAGCACTTAACATTTTATATCATTATTATTATTTAATTGATCTCCAATTGTTCGTGTCAGCACACTGGACATACTTGAAATCACGAAGCAACACACTTATGTTTACTTACTTCAATATTTTATTTTCAAAACAAAAACACATGGAAGAGTAATGAATATTTGCACATACAATTTGTGTTCTTAGTTATATGCTTTAAGGAATTCTTCATTAAATGTTTTAGAATGATACAATACTCAATGTTAAAAGTCTTCTGCTCACTGCAGAGGAAATCATTCCCAAACGATATCTAATGCGTGACGGGACTGAACTCAAAGTATTCTGTCACCGACCTATCTATATTTTTTTTAACTAGCAAAAACCCACTAGGAATATTAAACAATACAATGCAATTCAATGCAAACATTCCAATACAAGTACCAAACCAATTTAATCCAACAATTATTTGGGGAAAGGCAATATCCACAAAATGCATATAAGTAGCCTAATCTTTCTTCCCGAGTGACATTCGGGCATGGAATGGGTTGCCTGAACAAACCAGGAAAACCAGTAACTTAACATCATTTAAAACATTAATAACAATGCAAGACTAGACTCGGACCACGGATGCGCGTAGGGCGCAATAATCTTCTTTATAGCAGGAGCGTCTGTAATATGAAAGAAAAAGACACGTATAATATATAATACATAGTAGACTTTATATAAAATAGTAATGATCATCAACTCAGGTGTAATTATATTATCTCAAACAGAATATAAAAAAATATAGCTGAAAATTAAATAATAATACAAATTAATCCTTTGCAATGAGAAATCTACTTGATAATGTAGATAATCTCAAGTTTTATGCCATTCTTTGATATTATTATCTGTCTCTCTATTTGTTTCTCTATTTGTGTGCTATCTCTCTTATATAAATTCCAGTCTATAGTCCCTTTATTAATTTATATAAGTTTCCTATAGGACTCTAGTTAAGCGCCTCCCTAGAACACAAGTGTGTTGTTCAGATCCAACTTCAGGCTAACAAAGAAATGAAGGCTTAACCCTTTGTGTCCGAGTCAAGCCACCAATGTTTCATTAACATCCAGATTGATATAGGTATAATAAAAAGCATTTCTAATTACCCATACCGGGGACTAATGTAGCCTATATACTTGGCTGTATAGCATGGAATGGGTTGCCTAAAGTTGTCATAAAAACAAACCCGTTTAAACACAAATTAATAACCCTAATTGCTATGGTGCAAGTAAATTACAAGTTAAATGCAAGTAATAGTACAAGGGAAATGACTCATGTAAATCAATTGTAATATTAAGTAAGAATTATAAAACTTAGAATAATACCCAGATTTGAATATTAAATAAAATATAAAACCTAGGGTCTTGCTTGATAGATCGGAAGTGGTTAGTCACATGATCGACCACGCTCATTTTTTAGTCTCACTCAAGATCTTGTAATGGAAGGATGTAGAAATATATAGACTCAGAGACAATTACTAAAAAGTATTATATCATTACTATAATTATAAATGTTATTTCATGGATGTAAAATGTGAATTGTGAGTAATAAGAATTAAATATTATGTGCTGCAACAATGAGTTCTTTCATTTGCTTATAAATTGAATCGTCTGTTCAATGTCTGATACTGATAGCTGGAGACTACTAATTCATCAACCATAATATAAACACTCCGAGGAGATTGTATCAATTGATGAACCATTAACAATATGATCATCACACTAATTAAAATGTAAAACTACATTAAATGTCATGAATATTCGTTAATTGCATACGAATATAATTATGGTCTTTGCGCATTATTAAATAAGATAAAAATTAAAAAAATCATACATAATTGTCCATTTATTCATTTTGTTTGAACAAAATTCTTACTTAAATTGCTTATTGTCTGAACAGTTACCGTAGTTTGCATGTTTCTCATAAAATAAAGGCGAGATGGATGAAAAAAAATAAACAGAAAAATACATGTTCTAACACTTGTATTTAATCTCTCACGTCAATGGTTTGAGGACATGGATCATTAACGGTTGTTACAGTTTGTCTGCAAGTTAAATTATTCAAACAAGGTTGCTCGGCTAATTAGAAGTCGTCCGTGTACTGAGCTGGAACACGAGGGCTAGAAGTAACAAAACACTTGGTTACAATAGACTTGATCAATTAGATTTAATAAAGACAATGGACGTTTTAATGGCTCTAGAGTCTAGACGAATGCATTTAAAATAAGTTGACTTTTTTTTTTTGGATGAGGGAAGGGGGAGGATAAAAGAGAGTATCAAAGCTTATGATAGTCACCTGATATATACCTCTTTAGAATACTAACATTATGGTTCCTCGTGGTCTCGCTATAGTGCCTCGGAGTTGTCATTCAAAAAGCATTCTGATTAAAATATTGGGGGAGAAGCAACTGTTTGTGCATACAGAATCAGTGTAAAATTTAAAAAAAAACAGTCGAAGGATGTCAAATTGAACTGTTTTAACTAGTTCAATTTTATAATTATAAAAAATTATGAGTTTTCTATAATTATAAAATTCTTTTGTTTGGGACATGAACATGACTAAAACAATCTAAACATATAATAAATATAATAAATCCCCAAGTAGTAGGTAAAAACTGCTAGCGACTCCCGTACTAGCTAACAGTTCCCGAATACGCTAACAAATGTCTCAAAAACTACTATGGATTTGTGCTAGAGCTAACTTCACTAATATAATGAAACATGACCAGATGCTTTACGATACCCAAGTACACCATTAAATACAAGCCGATTATCATCATTATGCGCACCCAGCGCACTTAATTGTACTTTTTACTAATGAACCATTTACAGTTCAAAAACTATAATTACACTACCGTCAAACTTTGGACCATCGGGGTAACTTTGGACCAGGAAGAGCAAAGTTTTTATTTGTATTTTTTTAATAGTTTGTAATTCTTTTAACTAGACCAAACTTTCTAATTTGAAACTTAAATGGAAAAGTAAAATTTAATGATCATTTGTTGCTACACTGCTCCATTATTTGCTAAATGCGAATAGTTTCAAAATGACCACAATTTGCATGTCATATTTGTATACGTCAAAATAAGGAGCATACACCTTTATCCAATATAGTAAGTATATCAATATTTCCATTTTTAAATTAAGAAATAGAATGGTTAAGACATTATGTGAAGTTTTGAAGTTTTTATTTAACCTAATTAGGAAAATAGGGGTCGGCCAAAGTGGTAACTTTGACCCATTAAGTATGAACCCAAAAAAATGAAAATTTGAAATCTGATAATGTGAATTTACATTTTTTAAATTTTAATTATTAAATGTCAGTATAAGTAAAAATAAATTATTTAAAATATGCTATAAGATTTTATCCATTTAATAACAAAAGGCTATCTGTACATTTTAATTTTGACCCTTTTTTTCAAAATAAAAATCCCCCCCCCCCCCCCCCACTTAGAAACCAAAACCAGGGGCAAGAAAGTTTGGCATACTAATGATGACTCAGACATTATAAAAGTGGTCAAAACATACTTTGACAAACAAGGGGATCTATTTATATGTTTAAAAACAACTGGCCTGGTTATGGCTGGTTGGACTTCTTTTTTTATCGCTACAAGAACGAAATCAGAAAGAGAATATTGCCGAACACTTAAAAAAAAGCTCCTGCATCTCAACAAGTTATTAGTGACTATTTCTCAAATGTATTTTACACCATTCAAAACATGACCGGTGAAAACATCGTCACTTACGGGTCTGCTAACAAATGGATACCGCAAATCCACCTACAAAGTCACACAGTCTAAAAATAACTTAGAAAAATGTTCATTTTAAATTGTAATATTTCATTTTCAGTTTGCCATGTAGTTTGTTATTTAATGTTGAATGGCTTGTAATATAATTTGTAATATTTTTGGTCAAATTTTTCTTTTATTGAATTAATATTTTTGGTCCAAAGTAACCCCATGACGGCGTGACTTTGACCAACCCCAAAAATATTAAAATAAAACTTAAATCTCCATAATAATTTGTCTTTTACTTATTTATTCCTTTTTATGTTATTGTTCCCCCTAGTTATAGTTATTAA
Organism: Anisus vortex; assembly: GCA_949126835.1. NCBI lineage: Eukaryota > Metazoa > Mollusca > Gastropoda > Planorbidae > Anisus > Anisus vortex. The sequence goes on along the minus strand of OX421504.1, from coordinate 8,462,745 downwards.
CATCATCAAAATAATTAAAGACTGTGTAAAAATATTATTAAGTTTGAAAAAAGTGGTACAAAGTTACCCCGTTTAAACGGTATTAATAATGTAGTGTTTTAACCACAATACAATTACATTACGACAGGGTGTACAAAATATTTCCTTAGATAGTACATACAATTAAATCTACACTTAATTCAGCTTTTCATAAACTTGAATGTCCTTCAACTTTTCCTTGACTCGAATGTCCTTCCATTTCCAAAATGGGCGTCCGTTGCGCTGACCTTGACCTTCTACCGTTGTCCTGACTGTGCACTATCCGATGCCCAATTCACGATCATATACCTAGTACCAGGGCGCAGACGAATTGCCTATGTTATAACGCCAGAAAGCTCACGCGAGCAATTGCGACCTGACTTATAGGTAAAAAAAAAAAAAAAGGGTGAATTTACTTGGTCAAGGCAAATCGGATAGTGGCAATGAACGCTTATTTATGAACCTAAGTATTAATAAGGGTTTTAAATAATGCAAAAAAAAAAATAGCATGTGATAATTATAGTCCTTTTTAAACAATGGACATTTTTTTACGTTTATACACTAGACGAAAGTTACATATTAACAAAGTAAATGTATCTAATAACACATTGGTTTGAGCCGCTAAGCTAGAAAATATATTCACAAATATAGCAGTGTGCGTTAGATAATTATAGAAAACGTCTTTTGTGGATGACCCTTATTTTAATACACAATGGACGAGTAGTTTTTTATTTTCACAAAGAGTAGAAATAGTCTATTGCATTGATGACAACAATGGTACCACACAAGGAGAGCAAAATAAACAAATATAGCTTAAAACTAGACAATGAACAAAAAGTATTTAGATAAATTATTCAACATGTTTGAACTTAGTTTGAAATTTCCGCCTTAAATCCGCAATCGACTGGAAACGTTAATTGACCAATGAACGAAATTGTTATTTATTCATAATTAATAACAACATGTAAGACGATAAATGATTGGTCGTGACAAAGTGTAGAATCAACGATGGGTTTGTGTGGTGAGCGTCATTTCGCTCCGAATTTCGCTGAAGAGAGATTCCTCGCTGCAATGAAGAATAGAGGCAGACTCCTATGTTACCTTAGCGTTTTGATATGTGCGGCCTTCTCAGGTGAGTGGAAATTAAATGATGATTCTTAAAGAAATATTTAGCTTACAGTTAGATGATTGAGTGAACCATAGTGAACAATAGTGAACATGTTTGCATTCAATCATGGATAGTTTAATACAAAATCTTACTAGAGATTCATACAATTTGAACAGTTTTGTGATGGTACATGAATAAAGTAAGCAAAGTAGAGCGATACATAAATAGACATATTTAAATGGGTGATAAATTATTAAACGAGTAAGAAGTATGAAATGTACGTCAGCAATCACCCGGAAATGTTAGCTGACCAATGAACGAAATCGTTTCTATTCATAATTGATAACAACATGCAAGAGCGCTAAATGATTGGTCGTGACAAAGTATAGATCCCCGTGGTCTAGCTATATAGCATCGGAGTTGTCTTTCAAAACCATTCTGTTTAAAATTGGGGAGAGGTGGAGCAACTGTTATTTGCTCACAGAACCAGAGTAGGATTTCAAATGAAAAAGTTCATGTCAAACTGAACAAGAGAAGTTGATCATACAGAACCAGTGTAGAATATCTAATTAAAAAATTGATGTCAAATTGAACTAGTGAAGTTGATCATACAGAACCAGTGGATTATATCAAATGAAAAAGTTGATGTCAAATTGAACTAGTGAAGTTGATCATACAGAACCAGAGTAGGATTTCAAATTAAAAAGTTGATGTCTAATTAAACTATTAAAGTTGATTTTACAGAACCAGAGTAGGATTTCAGATTAAAAAGTTGATGTCAAATCGAACTAGTAAAAGTTTGTAATTTTTATTTCAATTAGACATTGTTTTACTCTGTTTGGCAAGCAATGCTTTGTTTATTGTCTGTAGATTGCACTTTAGTAGCGTCTTCCGCTAATAGGATGGAATCATGCAATCAGGCTTCAGGGATATTGCTCTGGCTAGACTCTATGTATCTCATCAGTGGCTAGAGGTCGCTAAAGTCCTGCCAGGAACCTATGAGGAAGATAGATTTTCTAAGGAGGCTCTGGTAGTTGTGCTCCTCACTAAGATGGCTTCCAACCAAAATATTATGTCTACACGTCCACACTGTGTCACAGCGTGTAACGAAGGAGTGATAATCCAGATACGAAAATAACTGAAAGCTTGTATTTCGGTGTTGAGTTAAGATCTATAATTGACGAGTTGTTGTTTTTTTCTCTCAAGAAAACAAAATGCCAAACATTTCCGGCAGGTCCTGGTCTGTTTTTTGATTACATGAACTGATATAGCACTATTAGGTAATCTCAAAACCTTAAGATAAAACATAATACTGAAATAAACAATATAGTATTTACTAACTATAACCAATTATAAAAAGTAAAACAGAAAGGTTCAAAATAAGTTTAAGGAAGTTAGCCAGTTTCAAATCACTTTTTTTTTCATCGTTGTATGAGTATTACTAAACGAAAACAAAATTACTGTAGTCAATCAAGGACAAACTTGTTAAAGAAGCAATTTCATTTGAATTAAAGAAGGAACATTTTTTTATGTGACATCACATTGTTTAAACATAGCCTACCACATCGTCACATATCGTCACAGTTTGAGCCCCACTCCCAATGAACCCTGGAAGTGTGACGTCATTTATGGACGACATCTTTAGAGCGAAATGCGCGAACTGTGTTTGGTCAAGATACAAATTGGAATCTTCACTACAAATTTTCCAATACATTTTGAAACAACGAAACTATTGGGTCGGTTCTAGAATTTTTCCAAGAACCTACATTTCGGACACTTTCTGGAATCCAAAACTTAAGCCCGAGGTTTTATTGATCCGTCATACAAGGTAGCGATGATTTGAATATCTAACCTTTAAGCATGTTATTCTCTCCGATTTCGTCTTATGGAGATTTTTGTGTCATTGTGTGTCATTTTTTAAATTTAATTATTTCACTCGAAGAATTGAGTTTTACGCCATGACAACGAAACGTGTTAAAATTTAACTCTTTAGTTTATCCCTGCAAACTCAAGGTTTTTTATTTTGTAATCCCTTGACCTTAAAGGTCGTTGGGGGAGGTAATGGCGTGTCCATTAGTCCTTTCAGTGGGCTCAAGGTTATTAGAGTCAGCAAAAATAAATCCGTAAATTTCAAAAATATATTTTCTGATGTCCGTCATTATTGCGGACTGAGTCATCAGAGAAAAAAAACGTGAAGATGACACATGTACCGTAAACCAGCTTATCTTATCTTATATGTACAGATGCCCATTGTTTACAAAACGTTATTGCAGTATACGCTTATTTATTATCTTAAGTATTAAGAAAGGTTTTAAATAATTTTAAAAAAATATTTGATGAAATAATCATTGTTTAGTCTTTTTGAAACAACAGACATCTTTTACGTTTATACACTGCAAGAAAGTTACATAAAAACCAAGTAAATAAATCTATATAATAGTACATTGGTTGGATCCTCTGAGCTAGAAAATATATTCACAAACAAAGCAGTGTGCGTTAGATAATTATACAAAACGTCTTTTGTGGATGACCCTTATTTAACAGTGTCACAGGACGAATATTACAGGTACCACATCAACGATAACATCGCAATATATTCAACGGAGGCTTTGTAACAATTCACGTGTTTAATACATATTCATCCATGAGACATGGGATCAATTATTTACTCTTCAATCATACTGGCCACTTCTTGAGCAGTAGACAACTACCAACTTGCTTGGTCGTACTCCAAACTTCAACTGATAAGTCTTTGGTTGTCTCGTTGCTATCCTATCCTTGAATTGAATTGAATTGTTGAATTTGCGACTCATCAACATCGAAGGTTATATAGGGCCTTTTTGATAACGTTGTTGTCATGTTTCTCTTGTATCCATTTAATTGTTCTTATATCTTTAAATTCTGTTGTACAGTTGTATGTCTTTAAATATAGTTCATTATATGTTTGGGTTTAATTTTGCTGAAAAGTTCATGAAGAATTCTACAGTAATAGAATTTACGTTGAATTTCATCAAATGTATTACACACTGTTAAGTTGACATTGCAGAAAGCACACATTAGGGCCGTTTCTCGATTTAAGAGAAACGAATGTGTTAGTTTTGTATGTCCTGTATGTAGTCTGCAGAGAATAACTGCGTCCTTTCGAACAAGTTTGCCCGTATCATGCCAGGTTTTTGAGTTTTCCAAATATTGCAGTTTATTACATTCAATTCTCAAGAGGTTAGTCCATTTTTGTCTTATGTGTCTAATTATCAAAGGTTTCAAGTCTCGATATGGTATTGGGATAATACTCAACAGGGCGTCTTTTGCCTCTCTGTCAGCTTTTTCATTTCCCTGCGTGACCAGGAACCCACAAGAAAACGACACGTTTGCCCCTTTCACTCTACCTTTTTTATTCCATAGTGCAACATCGTTCATCCAACATATAATGCACACCTTAAAAATCACCTATAATTTGACATACTAACTAATCTAAAATATAATGCACACTTTCATACAAATACTATAATGCTGATCGAGCTCCTTTACAAACATCCAATGGGCAAGTAGTATTTTTTTTTATACAAAAAAATAGAGATAGTCTATAGGATTAATGACAGCAATAGCATCACCAACAATAGTACCACCAACAATAGTACCACCAACAATAGTACCACCAACAATAGTACCACCAACAATAGTACCACCAACAATAGTACCACCACACAAGGATAGAAACACAAATGAATAGAGCATAAAACTAGACAATAACATTAGAACTGAAGAAAACGTCTTTCCATAAATATTTGAATTGAAATGTCCTCCTTAAATCCGCAATCGGCTGGAAATGTTAGTGGACCAATGAACGAAATCTTTTTGTATTCATAATTGATAACAACATGTAAGACAATTAATGATTGGTCGAGACAAAGTATAGAATCAACAACGGGTAGGTGTGTAGAGCGTCATTTCGCTCCGAATTTCGTTGAAAAGAGGTTCCTCGCTGCAATGAAGAATAAAGGCATTCTACTGTGTTACCTTAGCGCACTGATATGTGCGGACTTCACAGGTGAGTGAAAAACCAAATGTATGATTCTTAAAGAAGATTTAGCGTACAGTTAAATGATTGAGTGATTATGTTTGCATTCAATCGTGGAACGTATAATACAAAATCTTACAAGATATTTGGTACAATTTGAAGAGTATTGTGATGGTACATAAATAAACGTGGTACGGAAGATCTAGTTATAAAGTAGGCAAAGAAAACCAATGCATACATGGACAGATAGATGGATAGTTAAATAGATAGATGGATACATTGATAGATACATTGATAGAGGAACAGATAAATAAGCGTATAGATAGAGAGATACAAAGATACAAAGCTAAAATAACAGATATATGGATATTTAGATATAGTTTTATAAAGTTGGCTATGTGGATAGAATAATTCATAGAGGAACAAATAGATAGATAAATAAATAGATAAATAGAGAAAAATAAGTTACAAATATAATGGACACAATACATATTGTTGCCGCTAATAAACTCGAATATTAGAATAGATAGCGACATACAGATAGGTAAATAGACAGTTAGATAGATAGACGAATATATAGGGATATATATAGAGCAAAAGGAAAATATATATATATATAAGAAAATAATATGTTATCTTATAAGTAAGATATATTCTTACTGGGTGTATTTGTTTTTATTTTACAGCCAATGCTAATTTGAATACAGCGTTTTTCCAGAAAGTCAAAATGCCACAATATGTGATACAAAATTCACCAGTTTCTGTAAATGCAAGGAATCTCATAGACTGTTCACAGAAGTGTCTCTCCCAAAAGCAGTCCTGCTTTTCATTTGACAAAGAGAATCACCTTTGTAACATTGGTAAGCTTCTATGTAACAGTTTCTGTAACAGAAATTGATGTTTAAATCTAGACATATAAGTCGAAAGGTTTTTTTTTTAGTAAATATTCACAGCTGACTAGAGTAACACCAAAAGGTAAATTAATAACCTGCAAAAACTAGCGGAGAAGAGGCAGAAAGTTAAGTAATAATAAAACATAAGGTATTTAATTCTAACTTAGAAATAAAAGGCTGAAATAATCTAATACAATGCTCAGTTAAACTTAGAAATAAAAAGGCTGAAATAATCTAATACAATGCTCAGTTAAACTTAGAAATAAAAAGGCTGAAATAATCTAATACAATGCTCAGTTAAACTTAGAAATAAAAAGGCTGAAATAATCGAATACAATGCTCAGTTAAACTTAGAAATAAAAAGGCTGAAATAATCTAATACAATGCTCAGTTAAACTTAGAAATAAAAAGGCTGAAATAATCTAATACAATGCTCAGTTAAACTTAGAAATAAAAAGGCTGAAATAATCTAATACAATGCGCAGTTAAACTTAGAAATAAAAAAGTTGACATAATCTAATACAATGCTCAGTTAAACTTAGAAATAAAAAGGCTGAAATAATCTAATACAATGCTCAGTTAAACTTAGAAATAAAAGGCTGAAATAATTGAATACAATGCTCAGTTAAACTTAGAAATAAAAAGGCTGAAATAATCGAATACAATGCTCAGTTAAACTTAGAAATAAAAAGGCTGAAATAATCTAATACAATGCTCAGTTAAACTTAGAAATAAAAAGGCTGAAATAATCTAATACAATGCTCAGTTAAACTTAGAAATAAAAAGGCTGAAATAATCTAATACAATGCTCAGTTGAACTTAGAAATAAAAAGGCTGAAATGATCTAATACAATGCTCAGTTAAACTTAGAAATAAAAAGGCTGAAATAATCTAATACAATGCTCAGTTGAACTTAGAAATAAAAAGGCTGAAATAATCTAATACAATGCGCAGTTAAACTTAGAAATAAAAGGCTGAAATAATCGAATACAGTGCTAAGTTAAACTTAGAAATAAAAAGGCTGAAATAATCTAATACAATGCTCAGTTAAACTTAGAAATAAACAGGGTGAAATAATCTAATACAATGCTCAGTTAAACTTAGAAATAAAAAAGTTGACTTAATCTAATACAATGCTCAGTTAAACTTAGAAATAAAAAGGCTGAAATAATCTAATACAATGCTCAGTTAAACTTAGAAATAAAAAGGCTGAAATAATCGAATACAATGCTCTGTTAAACTTAGAAATAAAAAGGCTGAAATAATCGAATACAATGCTCAGTTAAACTTAGAAATAAATAGGCTGAAATAATCTAATACAATGCTCAGTTGAACTTAGAAATAAAAAGGCTGAAATGATCTAATACAATGCTCAGTTAAACTTAGAAATAAAAAGGCTGAAATAATCTAATACAATGCTCAGTTGAACTTAGAAATAAAAAGGCTGAAATAATCTAATACAATGCGCAGTTAAACTTAGAAATAAAAGGCTGAAATAATCGAATACAGTGCTAAGTTAAACTTAGAAATAAAAAGGCTGAAATAATCTAATACAATGCTCAGTTAAACTTAGAAATAAACAGGGTGAAATAATCTAATACAATGCTCAGTTAAACTTAGAAATAAAAAAGTTGACTTAATCTAATACAATGCTCAGTTAAACTTAGAAATAAAAAGGCTGAAATAATCTAATACAATGCTCAGTTAAACTTAGAAATAAAAAGGCTGAAATAATCGAATACAATGCTCTGTTAAACTTAGAAATAAAAAGGCTGAAATAATCGAATACAATGCTCAGTTAAACTTAGAAATAAATAGGCTGAAATAATCTAATACAATGCTCAGTTGAACTTAGAAATAAAAAGGCTGAAATAATCTAATACAATGCGCAGTTAAACTTAGAAATAAAAGGCTGAAATAATCTAATACAATGCTCTGTTAAACTTAGAAATAAAAAGGCTAAAATAATCTAATACAATGCTCAGTTAAACTTAGAAATAAATAGGCTGAAATAATCGAATACAATGCTCAGTTAAACTTAAGGTCAAAATCACTTTACTTTTCTGACATGCAAGAACAATTTCATATAAATTGTTTTTTCTTCCCAAGTGGCATCTGGGCATAAAATGGGTTGATTCAACAAACTAGAGTAAAAGTAATAACCTAACATCACTTAAAAATGTAATCAGAATGCAAGACATGTCTTCAATCTACGGAAGCAATAATATTCTGTATAGAAGAAAGGGCCCATCAGAGAGTAAAAAAAAGTGCTAGTGCGAGACATTTTCTGGGTCTTCCTTTCCAACACTAGTCATAATATATTGATGATTTATTTGCATTACATACTTTTTAAGCCTGTGAGGCTACCATATTTGTAAGGGCCTCTGGAATCAAAAATAAAGATCCAAGAGGCTATACTAAGAAATAATTATATTACAACTAGATGTTACTTTGCATATTTAGCAAAATGTTCAAATACACATTCAAAGAAAACCAAATTTAAGGGCCCCCAGTGCCACATGAGATGGTAGGAGGTTTAGGGGCATTTCCACCCAGCTGCAAAGCAACAATAAAAAAAAATACATGCTTTTTTACTTTGAACTTTAATATTCATTCAATTCCTTCCTTGCCCCCCCCCCCCCCACCCCCGTAAACTCTTATGGGACATGACAGACGTAGCGTCTGCAATATATAATATACACATAAGACTACTAGACATGCATACAAAAATTCTGAGAAATGTTCCATTTAATTTATCAATAGATATACTATAAATAAAGATATATATATATAAAACATTCCAGGTAATTGTTATAAAGACAACTCGGGTACAGGCTCAGGAAAAGACTTTTACGTTTCGTGCGACTCAAACGACGGCTTCCAACTTTTAACCAATGGTTCTGTCACAGCATGCTTGTGGATGTCTGACAACCAATTGAACTACACTGATGCCAGAGATGTCTGCTTAGGTTGGTGAAAAACCTTTTTTTCTAATTAACCAGTTGTTCACAGGGCGTCTCTCGTCTTTTTTCCCCATTCTTCGGTTTCCAACTGGAGGCCTCCTTTGGGTATCTGTTTTCTCAGCATACGATGCATACTACCCATCCATTGTAAAAACGATTGGATGATGGAAATCAAGACAATAAGCCACCCACATACTTAGCCAGCAAGCCAGAACGAGCCAACAGCAAAGTTAATGTAAATGATTGGGAAATGTAAAACCTATAGGTTTAGAATAGTCTAGATCTATATATTTTAGAAAGGAAGGTCAGCAATAATTTGCATCACGTTTGAAAATTTAGTCAAAACTAATTACCAATTCACAATTAAATTTAATTATCTGTGAATTCACCGTGAAATTGTAATTAAATGTTAATGTTTTTAACTTTGACTTTTATCATCATATCACTGACTTTTATAGCCGAAGGAGCCTACCTTTATACAGTGAAGTCTTTGGAGAAATTATGGATACTTCAAGCCAACTACAATAACCCCTATGCATGGTTAGGCATAAACGATATGGAATCGGAGGGCGTCTTTAAATGGATGGACGATTCCGCTATCTGTGACTCGACCTGCCAACTACAAATATTTTATACCGGTAAGTATTATAGTAATGTATTAGTATATTATACAGTAGGACGTATGCGGATACCAGAGTTGCATGCCGCTTTTCGTTTAATGAGGCTCTCGTTTGAATTATAGATTTTGTATTTACTTTCACATTAGTTCTACTTTTATATCAGTTGCATAATTTACATAACAGTTACTTAAGACTAGCGTTGAGTACAGTGGCGTAGATAGGTTTTGACACCGGGGGAGGGAACAATTAAGAAAAAGGCCCTACTTTAGGCTTTTTTTCCCAGATTAACAGAAGATTTAAGAATTCGTAGGTATCAAGTGTAACAAGAATACCCCGTGCCTCAGACATCTGCGTAAGAGTACAGTTTTTATTTTATCATTTACGATTCCATGAATAGCAACTATTAGTGCTTCTGTTTTTTTCTCAGATGCACATTTATAGTCACAAAATATTTTTAAAATTCAACGCGAACGCTTCTCTAGGACTTCATTGTTCTTCTTTTACTATTGAAAAACGAGACGAAATACCAGAAGAAATGTATAAATAGATTCCGAAATTGAATTAAGTTTAAACATTTTAACTTACCGTGTCTCTGTTGTCCTGAATACAAATCAACGTCTAGGTAATCTGCATCATCAGTATGGGACTACTTAAACTAAAGAAAACATAAAAAAAATGTATTAGAAACAATTCAGAAAAGAGCTTTAAGGTTCATTACTAGCGGATATTAACAACTGAACACGAGTAACACCAATAGTTAAATCACTAAACATAAACACTAGAGAAAGGGTCGACAACCTACGGTCCAAGTTTGGCACGCAGCGCGATTTTTAATGGCACGCAGCAGACCCCCCGAAATATGCAATTCAAGTCTCTTCTAAAAGAAAAAGAAAGGGATACATTTTTGGCTGTTGGCACACTATTAGCAAAATTTTTCCGACCCCAATCTGTAGAGGGCCACGACTGAGATTCCGGGACGTAATATCAGTCTGAGCTCAGTAATGTTTCGACCGAAATATTAAAAAAATAAAACACACACACACACACACAAAAGCGACGAATTGTTATTCGCAAAAACATGAAGGGCAAGATGCTAGAAATAGTTACCCCGAACCCCCATTAATGCATTTTTTTTGTTTAAATCAGTCAAAGATCTTTAGTGAAATCTCAGTTATTGAAAAAAAAATCATATTTTAGTTGTAGTAGTGGAAATAGTATAGAGCCATAGAGCCAACTCGATTGGTTCTATATTTCTTAAGAAATGTTTAGAAACCGACTTCACTTCATCGGCAATCTTTGCATCGGGGTATTGTTATTTATTATTGTTTTCATATGGCGCTCTTTGTGTGGCGCAGCTGAAATCTTGCTAAATGAAATTTAAGCAACCTTTTTTCGCAAACTTGATGACTCTTTTGCAAGATCTTCGAGTTCTTTTGTCTTCTTTTTCTTGCATCCAGACGGTTTGAACCACTTCTTATTATAGTTTTTCGCTTGTAGTTCCCTTCCTTATCCAGAAACTACCTCCTCATGACCATTCACTTTCAAGAAACCCACATGCAGGCAGTAGGGCATGGACACGTCTTAAATATTATGATTGCATAAAAAGTACCCGAAGGAGCGTTCACCAGTTTCAGTAGCCACGGCAAACTAGTTGATGTGTGGTCAGCACAATGTCAAGCTTTAACCCAATAAAGTCAGGTAACCCATCAGAGCTCGGTAGACTCAGGGACACACTCGAGTCCAGGGGGGAAATCCTAGCCTTCACTATGATTCGAACCCAGGACCATTTAGTGCGCCAGTCGAACTTCTAAGCAGGAGATGCATTACTTTTGCTCATCTCTGCTACCCACCTTCCCTAGTTGTTGTTTTTTTATTGAAAAGGTTTTTATTTTCTTATTGATCCACTTTGTATTTTTGTGAAAGGTTTCACTTTTTGGGCTATCATTTAAAATGCCACACTTATTTATTCTTAAAATGGTCCCTTTTTTTTTAATCAAGGAAAGGTCCTACTTTTTGTTTTTTAAAGGACCCGCTTTTTTCTAGATTAGACGCGACCTTTATTTCTTGAAATGGTCCCACTTTTTATCATTAAAAAGTCATCATTTTGTATTCTTAAAATGCCTTACTTCTATCACTAAAAAGGTAACTCTTTTTTTTCTAAAGAAGGCCCCACTTTTTGGAAAATGGTCTTAGGGGGGGCAGCTACTCCCCCTGCTCCCATCCTGGCTACGCTTCTGGCTATGATAAGATAAGTAACCATATTAATGAACTAAAATGTGAATTTGTATATTTAGCTATATTCAGTGGAACATCGGTATAGGACTTACGGCCTAAATATGTTTTTAGAACCAATGACTCAAACCAGACAGGACGTATATCAAACGGGACGCATACAAAATACAAAAAAAAGAAAGATACCATTTTTTTTTTCAAAGACGGTAGCCTCCTGCATTAAATGCCAGTCAAGTTGGTAGTTACTGTCATTATATGTAGGCCCAATATGGTACGCAGCAGTCTTGGATTTTCAAATTACCCTTCTACTTTTCAACATACTCATCATCCCAATCCCGGACTCGCAAATGACCTTTCTACTTTTCAACATACACAGTATCCCAGTTCCAGATTCGCAAATGACCTTTCTACTTATCAACAACATATAATTTTTTTTTACCCTACTAGGGATTGCAACCATTGTCTTTTTTGCTTTGGCACATAGAGATATAATATAGCCCGTCATTGTTCAAGAATCGTAGCACTTGGAGTAGGCCTATTTAAGATATAAACTTTTTGTCAGTGTTTCTGGTCCATTGGAGCTTCTGATCAGTGCTTCTCACATCTGTACTTCTAGGTCTGATCGCTGGCGAAAATTAGAAACCACAGATACGCTTACATTAAGAGTGGGCTACGCATGGTGGACATCCATTTTTGAGCGTCCAAAGATCATTGCACTGCCGAGAGGCTCCAAGACTCGGAGGGGAGGAAGCAATGAGCGCAACATCCCGCTCTAAACCCCGCCCCGGTGCCTGGATATTCAAACCTATTGTCTGAAATGTGTGCTGCGGGCGACATTGCATCCACTACTTTAATGTTCCAAATGGGAATCGCGCAGGCTGGGAGAGAAGTGTAGAGCATTTGTCGCAAAGACCGAATTCTATGTTACACGGCACGCCATAGAAAGATCCTGCCGGTGACACAGCCCATTGATTAAGACAAAAATATTCCAAAAGAAAAAGAAAACGACATAGGCCTACATACCAAAGTTTTTCAACTATATTATAATAAAACATAGTCTTTGCGCTAATGGTATGGCTATAACATTGTAGTTACTTTGAAAATAGATATTAAAAAAAAACTACTTTAAATATTCCAACAAATAATTGCCAACTTTACTTCAACAGGTGAACCTAACGATGGTGATGACAGTGTCAATGAAGATTGCGGGATATATAACGCTAATAAAAGTATGCTGGCTGACTATATATGTGAGAATTATGCCTATTATATTTGCGAGAAACTGTTCTTCAACTTTCCTTGATAAATACAAAAAAAAAAGGTCTTTTTTAAATTAAAATTAAAAATTAATAAAAAATCATTTTATAATATGAAGACTCCACTGAAAGAATGCACGTAGTCACATTTTGGTAAATTTTGAGTTATGACCCCTGTGTTATTCGTCATATGTCTCTCTACATTGTGACCAACTCTCATGTTCTAAATCGATCAAGTAACGGAGATATTAGACACAGAAAAAAAAACCATTCTTTGATAAAAAGATGTGTAGTCCAATGTTTACTTTGATAAAACGTGCTTAGTCCTCATTGTTTTTGTCACGTGACGCAAATTGGCTAATCGTCTTTTTTCGTCGCTTCGCGTTGTTTATAATTATCATAGCAACATGGCCGACTCGAAATGTTATCGATAGGTTAAAAATGAAATTTAAAAAACACACAAATCCTAAATATTTGAAAGAAAACATGAATAATTCGTATCAAAAAAGTCATGGAAGCATTTATTAAAGCAATATTAATGTTATTAATGTTAAGAATTGAAAAAAGAGCCTGGCTAGTGGCTATAGGCCTAACTTTAAGTTTCGTTCATGCATTATCATTGATTATGGTTAAATGTTTTGATGACTTATAATGCTCATTAAAAATAAATAAGGACATCATACATACTGTTACGAATATCGGTCATAAATGAATGACGTAGTAAGGCATTGACCTCTTAACAAGTGCGTATCAGAGTCCAAAGCGACCAAGGTTTGACCTTTATGCCCTGAGGGCAGTTTAAATAAAATAATTCGTCCAACCCCGTGGAAATTGGAGAATAAAACTGAATCGCAGTATTATATAGAGAAAGAGGTTAAAATGCGTATTAAGACCCTGTAGAATCTTCGATGATAGTTTTCTTTGGAAAGTCCCGACCTCCTTAAAGTTAGTTCAGTTCAGAAGTTTGTCGAGTGAAGTCGCTATATTTATTTGTATATTATATGCCATTGTATTGAAACTTATGTTGCCATCAGTTGATAAAGTTTATTGATCGTTTATATTGAGTCTACAATTTAAATAAAATTGTTTATTCAACAACTGGAGTTGTTTGATCTATCATTGTTGAGAAATGTGTTGGAGATAATTATCACGAATATAACTACATTACTGCATAGACCTGTCAGTCAAGGAACCCCTAGCTTGGGCTACAGATTAGCAGAATCTAGAGACTTCTAATAAAGATACAACTATATTCATTGAATCCGATTTAACGAGTCGTAATAATAGTCATCATAAAGAGGTCCATAACAGTTTGGGGGCTCGTCCGGGATAGTTGTATAGTGAAGCATATATTCAAGTTGTGTTGTGTTGTGTGTTGGAGCCGTGACCTACTGAGCAAGCCTAATAACGCTGAATTCATTCTTCCGATTGGAAAAACGTAAGTTGGAAAAATTTACCATTTTATAAATCTCTTAACTAAAGAATGGAATTTATTGAAAATCCAGAAGAAGAAGTTTTGAAAACTTTATCAATAAAGAAGTTAAAAGAGATCGCTGAGATCTTAAAGATAGAAGTTACTGAAACTACACCATCGAGGACTGTGTTGACACAGCAGATAAAAGATGTGTTGATTGCGAGTGGCAAGTTGAAAGTAGAATCAAGCGCGGAGGGATATCAAGTTGAAGGTCAGACGTCGAAATCTATGTCAGAACAGTTTAGATTTCAGTTAGAAATGAAACGGATGGAAATGGAGATGGAACAAAGACGTCTAGAAATAGAAAGTCAGGAAAGAGATAAGAAAAGTCAAAGAGAAAGTCAGGAAAGAATAGAGCTAGCGAAGATAGGCGCTACTAAAAAAGAATCTCATAATGATGTAGAGATGGCCAGATGGAAAAAGCTAGTCCCTACCTACATTGATAAAGAAAGTGAAATAGCTAATTTCTTCCAGACCTTTGAAATTTCTTGCAGAGATTTTAAGTTCCCAGAAGATAAATGGGGAATATTAGTCAGAACAGCTTTTACTCAGGGAAGGGCAAGAGATTGTGTTTTATTGTTAAAAGAGGAGAATTTAAATGATTATGAAATCATTAAAGATACTGTACTTAAAGCCTATAACCAAATACCGGAAAGTTATCGGAAAAGGTTCCGTCAGTACACAATGTCCCCTTACCAAACACACTTAGACTTCCTTAGAGCAGAAGAAAAGTTAATGGATCAGTGGATAAAATCCAGAAATATCTCCACCTTAAAAGAAATGAAAGATATCATTCTCTTAGAAGATTTTATTAACAAAGTGAGGCCGGATATAAGAATGTATTTATCCGAGCGTGATATCACTGACCCACATAAGGCTGCTGATTTAGCTGAACAGTACACATTGTGTCATAGGACAGCTGATGGAAAGAATGTTAATAGGGCACAACGGCAAGCAGAAAACACACAACAACAACATCGTGAAAAAGAGCATTTTGTGAAACAAAATGATGTTAATAAAAAACCTGTCTACAAAAACGTCCAATGTACTTTTTGTAAAAGAACCGGACATAGCATAGAAGACTGTTGGAGTATAAGGAAAGATAAAAGACCTAACAAAGTGGTCATGTGTGCCAGACATGCACAAATACAGAATGTACAAGAAGATACAAACGAACTGAATTCAAAGGAAGATTCTTCTAAACCAGAAACACTGAGGGTGGATTTGCCTGAGAGCAAAAGTCAGAAGGTAGAGAAATCTACAACTGAAGATAATGAGGATAAATATCCTGATTATAAATACAGAATGGCTACTATTGGATTAATTGTCCAAGTCCACAGAGACGAAAAAGTAGACCAAAGTATTTTTGACTCGAACAAGAGTCTGAAGTCATCGAAAGATGAAACAACACCCGAAAGTCATGGTCAAGGGAAGAATAAAATTGACACAGAGACCCTGTGCAGTTTTCAACCGTTCATTAGTGAAGGTTGTGTGGCCTTACAAAAGGAAGGACCACTGAAGTCCGTAAAAATATTACGAGACACAGGAGCATCATTAACACTGCTGCTTAAAGATGTATTACCATTAAATGATAATACATTGACAGGACAGACTGTCCTATTGAGAGGTTTTGAATGGAAAGAAGAAATACCTCTACATAGGATATACCTCGCATCTGACTTGGTGACAGGATATGTGACAGTTGGAGTAATATCAAAAGTTCCTGTTGAGGGCATATCTGTTATCCTAGCAAATGATTTGGCGAAAGGGAGGGTGAGACCTGAACTGATTGTGAAGGAAAATCCCGACCCTAGTCCTATGGTGGAGACAGGAAAAGAAAAAGAACTTTATCCTGTAGGTGATGTCATAAATGGTATGACACCACAGAAAAAGAAAGAAGAAATTCTCTCACAAGAAAAGAAAAGGCAAGAAGAAATTCTCCCACGAGAGAAGAAAGAGGAAGAAGAAGTGGAATTAGATACTACTATTTTCTCCATGATTGAAGATTGTCCGAAAGGAAATGAACAATCAAAGAAGTCATCACAAAATGAATTGATTGCTGAACAGAAAGTAGACCCAGAGTTGCTACAGTTGCATGAGAAAGCTGTCGACGAGAAAGAAAATCCTACTACTGATGTCTATGAACAGATAGACCACAGCATAAACAAACAACAATGCAAACCTGCAGTTGCCGGTACAGATGAAGATTTGAGGAGCATCACTGAAGAAACGAGTGCGGAGAGCTGGACCGAAACTACCAAAAGCTATGGGTTACCCCAATCCATACCGACAGATCGAAGGACCAACTTCGCCTCGGAACTCTTCAATCCAGTCCTAAAGAACTTATGCCTGGAGCAGGAGATGTCAACTGAATCCCATCCGGAAAGTCGAGGAGCCTGTGGACCAATCTTTGGACCCACTGTCCAAGGACCACTCAAACTACTTCAAGAGGAATGGCAGACCGAATTGGATCTCCTTGGGCTGATCAAGTACCTAGATAAGTACATATATTTTTTGTCTGACATAACTGTGTTTGTTAAAAAAAAACTGTACACTGCTCACATGCAGATGCCATTGTTGTGTGATGAAAGAAAGGCAAAAATATTATATCATTTGAAAATGATAAAGCCTTACCTTCTGAAAACAATTGGAATAAGCTTGATGTTGTTAACATTGTTACTCTTATTTGTAAAATTTATGCCTGGAGTACAGGATGAATTAAATGACAGATTCACTGATAGTTAGTTACCAAACTTACTATTTTAAAACTAAATCCCTTACTTGTGAAGAAAAAGGAATGAGTAAAAGTATTGTTAGAGTAAATATCATTATAGTGTGATATTTCTAAACAAACTTGTTAGGTTGAGCATTTAAAATAATTGCTATAAGTTTAGTATAAGAGAAAAAGATCAGTTTTATCCGCAGAATTGGTTTCTAAATCAGAGGACATTATAAATGTGGACTGATTATAAGATATGTTTGAGAATCTCTGGAAATGATAATTGAAACATTTGGCAGAGAGGATAATTTGATTGAAAAAGATGTAAATGGTTTTAAGAAAAGAGAATTTTCTATCACTAAAGTATTGAGAAATGTTTTATGATTGTACTATGGATTTATTTTATCATGTACTGTTGTTGAAATAATTGCACTGAGTCAAGATGCAAATTTCTTCTATGTGAATTTATTCATTTGTTATATTATCATTGAATGTATGATAATGTAGGGTAAAAAAAAAAAAAATAGTTGCAGCAAGGCAGAACTATGACTAACAAGAATTCCAAGAAATGTATTATATATGATTTTTCACTTTTAGGATACTGTTACATGAAAAGCAGACCAGAAGTAGAAACTAATAAAACTTATCCTTGTTTTGTATAAATTTAGGATATGTGCCACTGACTTGACACTGTAAACCAGAATGATTGAGAATTTCATGGTTGAGAATTTATAATGTTGACATACCAATGTTCAACAAATGTATTATTAATTAAGGATTTCATGTCAAGATTGTAAAACTAATCTATTTTTTTTCTGTATGAGTTAAAATAGATTGAATGAATTGTACTGACAATCAAAAGATTGGGTAGACCTGAACACTGTGAAAGTAACAGGAGAATCTATGAATAAGGAATAAAACCTTTATGGAAAATGGAAAAGAGCAATGTACACCACTGAAAAGATTGGAAATGAAATGTTTTACCACACCAGTCAAACCAGCAGTTTGTTTTGTACATAAATTGTTACATTGATTTCGCTATGAAAAAAAAATTAATAGTAGCCTATGCTTAACTCTTTTCTACTTCAATAATATTGTATTTAATGTAATCTAAAGAAAATAAGTACTTACTGTGTAGTACTAAGATTGTATGAAGATAATATAACTTGTTTTAATTGATAGTTAATTAAGTAAATTAACCAAATTTGTTTAAGTAAATCCATGATTGTCTGAATGTTTCAATTTAAACTGCTACGATGTGAACTCTTTTAAAAAAAGAAAATAATGACGTCGAAAGGTCATGGTAAAATGAGAAATTGAAATATTTTTAATGATTTTGTCTATAAACTATTTTAATTCTGGAACAGACTATGTTTAATGTTCTTAAAATAACATAAATGAATTTAATATTGAGATAATGGTTGTTAAATAATGCTCATTTAGTTACGATAACTATTTAATCGCGTAGCAATATTTTTTTGACCTAGGCTGTGATGAGGTAAATTTGCATAGCGATGTCAACATTATTAGAATCAATTGGGAATGAGAGAGTGAAAACAAAAGAGAGGGAGAGAAAGAAAAAAGAATACTGACCTAGAAATTTTGGGTTTTGACACAGACAGTATTGTTTAAAGTCTAATGTGTTAGTCAGCCTACAGGCTTAAAAAAAAATACTGTCTACACGAGCAATGATGTTGGTAACGTGTAATTAGGTCAGGTCTAGTAGTATTTTTTTTGTTTTGTAATTGAGTTAGGCCTAGCATGTGTTCTATCAGAACGTTTGATTTTTTTTCTCCTTATGAAAAAAATAAGTCGTGTCTGAATAGACATTAAGTGATTTTTTCTTTTGTTGTATAATTACAAAATGTAAAAGATATTAGTTTATAATTAAATGGACGAGAGAGTTTTTATTACAGTGGAATGTTCAATGTAATAGGAAGTTATTAACTTGTATTATATTATATCTATTAAGAATGATTATGTATTTTTCTTGTATACAAGATTTAGATAAACAATTTAATTGTCCATTGTTTTGAATTAAAAATTGAATGATTGAATGACTATAGTTAAGCCATTTGATAAGATGAATTTATATTGCATATATTATAGGTTATTATTATCAGTTCGATTGAATTATTGGGATCGCCAATTGAACTGTATTGTTTTCCCGGAATATTTTCTTTTATAATTATTCCTTAAAATTAACATTTTTCGTATGGTTAAAATGTAAAGGAAATAATTATAAAGCCTTAGAAGGGGGGGGATGTTACGAATATCGGTCATAAATGAATGACGTAGTAAGGCATTGACCTCTTAACAAGTGCGTATCAGAGTCCAAAGCGACCAAGGTTTGACCTTTATGCCCTGAGGGCAGTTTAAATAAAATAATTCGTCCAACCCCGTGGAAATTGGAGAATAAAACTGAATCGCAGTATTATATAGAGAAAGAGGTTAAAATGCGTATTAAGACCCTGTAGAATCTTCGATGATAGTTTTCTTTGGAAAGTCCCGACCTCCTTAAAGTTATTTCAGTTCAGAAGTTTGTCGAGTGAAGTCGCTATATTTATTTGTATATTATATGCCATTGTATTGAAACTTATGTTGCCATCAGTTGATAAAGTTTATTGATCGTTTATATTGAGTCTACAATTTAAATAAAATTGTTTATTCAACAACTGGAGTTGTTTGATCTATCATTGTTGAGAAATGTGTTGGAGATAATTATCACGAATATAACTACATTACTGCATAGACCTGTCAGTCAAGGAACCCCTAGCTTGGGCTACAGATTAGCAGAATCTAGAGACTTCTAATAAAGATACAACTATATTCATTGAATCCGATTTAACGAGTCGTAATAATAGTCATCATAAAGAGGTCCATAACATATTGAAATTTATTTATGAAATTTAAAAAACACACAAATCCTAAATATTTGAAAGAAAACATGAATAATTCGTATCAAAAAAGTCATGGAAGCATTTATTAAAGCAATATTAATGTTATTAATGTTAAGAATTGAAAAAAGAGCCTGGCTAGTGGCTATAGGCCTAACTTTAAGTTTCGTTCATGCATTATCATTGATTATGGTTAAATGTTTTGATGACTTATAATGCTCATTAAAAATAAATAAGGACATCATACATACAGTAAAACGCTTGATGAATGTAAAAACTGTTAAAAGTCAATAATTTATATTTAAAAAAAACACTTACATATCCCTAAGTCTAATGATTACGACTACGCTTAAACTATTTTAGTTCTCTGATAGCATAGGCATAGGCTATAACAGTCTATAATAAAGCCTAAGGAAGAAAGCATTCAATCTTTCTTTAAAGCATTTTATGACAGTGTTTGGAACAACCTAACAATCAAAATTTACATAACAGGCTAGTTACAATTATTCATAAGATAATTATTCAAAATAATATTCATAAGCAAGTTGCATTCGCTGTTCCATTAAGATGTTTGGTAGGACTAGACTAGATCTTATTAAGCCTATAATTATTTTATTTTTTTACGCTCAACATAATTAGGCCTGAATGTAATATATGAGTGGAAAACATATGCATATAGAATTTAGCTTTATCATTACTAATTTTGATTTTATATTTTCGTATTTCTAAATGTTAACCCAATAACGAGGGTATGTGTGGGTGAGGGGTGGGGGGTGGGTTAGAATTACTCAAATGTTTACAGAGAGAAATATTAGCATGTAGGCCTACAATATATTTCTTCATAATTATAAGCTTATTTGTTTCTGTATACATCTGGTTTATTTGTTTTAATTTCTTTTAATATTAGTATATAAAACTGCCTCAAAATTATTTCATTCTTTACAAACATTTTTTAAAGGGCTGGAATGGTTTAAAGCAATGTCACATGAAGAAGGAAAGTTGCCAATTTATGTCAAATCAGCAAAAATTTAAAAGTGAAAAAAGAAGATTTTAACAACAAGCTTTCTACTTTTTAAAATTGTTAAATACTAAAGCAAAGTATTGCAATAATCTTAAGACTTATGTGGTAAATTTTAAAATGTTTTTTGACAAAAAAATATAAAATTTCCGAATACTTTGGAAAAACGCACGAAGTCCAATTTAGGGTGTGTTCCAAAAATTTACAAACAATTTTTTATTTGTGCATAAAAATAATTAATTTTCTGTTTTCTTATTCAGAAATGAATGGCCTTTTAGTAAATATAAACATTTTTTAAATAAGTATTCCTTTGGTAAGTCTTCAAAGTTTAAAATTAAATTTTCTCAAAAGTGAAAATCTCTGACTACGTGCGTTCTTTCAGTGGAGTCTTCATATGTTTTTGTTTGTAGACAATTTATTAATTTATTGCTAAAAAAGCTCCGGCAAAACATGTATTTGTACTTGCCAACTACAAATTGAACTAGACAAGCTACATTTTGCATTATACAGCATGTGCAATATCATTTTCAAATTTTCTTAATTAAATATAAAACCAAGAGAATTAATTAAGTGTAAACTATTACACAGTGAGTGTAATAATGCACAAGACATATATCTATATCATAACCATCATCATTGCCCGTCACCCCAGATGGGGCATGGGCCGCCAACCACAGATCTCTAGAGTCTTCTGTCCTGGGTCATTCTCTCTAATTGGGTCCAGCTGTACCCAACTTTTCGGTGTCTGCCTCAAGGTCGCGTCGCCAGGTATTTCTTCTGCGGCCTCTTTTCCGCTTGCCTTGGGGATTCCACCTGAGTGCTTGTCTGGTGACGTTGGTTGGCGGCTTTCTCAGGGTGTGCCCTAGCCAAACCAACCCATATATCTGTATACTAAATATTAATTTAATGTTATTATGAAGTTATGATGATGCAAAATGAGTGTGTGGCTACTCAATCAGTCATTCAACAATATATAGACATATTATTATTGACATATATATATTTATAGAATACATTATCTAGACACATATAGAAAACATAATCTTGACATATATAGAATACATAATCTAGACATATTTTTAGAATAGATAATCTAGACATATATCGAATACAAAATCTAGAAATATATAGATTACATAATCTAGACATATATAAAATGGTGCTCGGTAAATTTGGCAATGGTAAATTCGGAACCGGTATTTAAGGCAAGGTGATTTTGGCAAAGGTAATTTCGGAATAGGTAAATTCGGCAAAACACGCAAAGCGGTAAAATTGGCAACGGTAAAATTGGCAATCATATAATATCCACTGTTTTTTTTAAAGTATTGGTTAGGCTACACTCTAGTCCATGGATAGGCAACCTATGCAATGCGTGCCATACTTGTGTTTTTAAATGGCACATGAAAGACCACCAAAATGGTGAAAAGAGCATGATAACATTAAGGAGCAATTTGGCACGTTATTTAATTGAACGTCATCTAATGATCAAAGACAAACATTTTAAATAGGCGCCAAATGTACCCCTTCCCCAGCCCTGGCGTTTCTTCCCACCCCCTCAAGTTACGCCTCGGCAAATGTAAAGGTACGCCTATGTGTGTAAGGTAGCCAAATTGACTTTAGGCATCAAAGCATACGTTTGTCTCCCCCACGATATTACGTAACTCTGACTACCTGACCGCCACCCCTACACCGTATGATGCTGGTTGTTTAAACAAGAGCAAACGTAGAGTGCCCCCTCCCCTCCCGCCCCCGACCAGACTCTCCTTTCAGGCACGACCATACTATGTCCTTTACGAATGAGCCCAGGTTTGTTAAGATTGTACGGGAAAAATTGCAAACACATTACAACCCTCCTACTTTATATATCTATTAAAAACGAACACAGTCCTTATTCCCCTCTCCCGAGATACACTTGACCGGTTACGTCAGGGAGAGTTAAGGAATTACTTTGCTGACCTATAGGCCTATTCTCTCAACACGGGTTGTTGAGTGTGTGTGGGGGGGGGGGGGGGGGGGACACATGGCCACCATAAAACATTTTATCACATTCAATTGCAGTCGGCTATTTGACGTCAATCAGTAGGTTAACTTTTGTCTTTGTAGTTTTAAACCGTGCACATTACATAATAGTTGGCTATATTTGACATAGAAACCTCGATAACTTACAAGATATTTGTAGCTAAATGTGCCTTATAGCCTAAGTAAATTGGTTTAAACATTGAAAGTACTTTTATACAATTTAAATGTTTTATTTACAATTCTCGTTTGTAATATAATTTAAATATATAAGAAAAGTAAATAACTAAATTATTTTTTTCAAAATTGTGTTTAATAAAATGAAATCCAATATCATTATCAATGTTTTGATAGAAATACTGATTTGTTTTACTAATAACAACAATGTTCTGGGATTAAAAAGGAATTTAAACGAATACCCCCCCAACCTCTTTTAGTTTTCACTGCTTAACCTGGTGCTACCAAGCTGGTCACTAACACTTTAATCGGTGGGGAGACGGGGTTGGGGAGACGAGGGTGGGGAGACGGGGTGGTGAGACGGGGGAGGGAGGGGCTAGAGTTTGCTTTTGTTAACACGGCGAGTCTCATTCTGGTGTTTAAAAAAGAAGAAGGGGTGGCAACTAATCTACATTATGTAACATTGCTTTGCCTTGTTTCCTTGTGCTATAGACAAGGGGGGGGGGGGAGGGGGTGGAGGGGTTACATTTGGCGTCTATTTAAATGTTTCTTTTTATGCATTAGTTAAATAACGTAAATGGTTTTTTAAAAAAACGGTGGTTTTATTCAGTTGTTCTTAAATTTAATTTTTAGTAAAACGAACTAATTAACTATATTTTGTTACCTAATTTGTATGCTTTATATATCGGGGGCGGGAGGGAAGGGGGGCATTCTACGTTTGCTCTTGCAAACACTACCAGTATCATGGTGTAGGTGAAGTAGTCAGAGTTACGTAATCTCGCCAATGTGCTATAAACGGAGGGAGTTTATAGGGACGTTTTGGAGATAAGGGAATGCATTGATGCGTAAAGATCTAAACAGAACTCCAAGTGATCGTCAGTTGGGCTACCTTACACACATACCACCTTTGGCCACCTTTGGGGGTGGGGTGCGGTGGGCTGGGGGGGGTACCTTTGGCTCCTATTTAAAATGTTCGTTTTTGATCATTAGAGGACGTTAAATTAAATTACGTGCCAAAGTGTGCCTTAATGTTTCCCTGCTTTTTTCACCATTTTGGTGGTCTTTCATGTGCCATTTAAAACCGTTTGGCGTGCCAAGGATGGCACGCATTCCATAGGTTGCCGATACATGGAATAGATTTTAGTCCTACCAATACTTTTAATAAAAACAGTGGATATTATATGATTGCCAATTTTACCGTTGCCAATTTTACCGCTTTGCTAGTTTTGCCGAATTTACCTATTCCAAATTTACCTTTGCCAAAATTACCTTGCCGAAAATACCGTTGACGAAAATACCGTTGCCAAATTTACAGTGATTCATATAAAATATATAATCTAGACATATATAGAATACGTAATCTAGACATCTGGGTGGTGGGATATTGTAAACCTTATCAATAGGAGATGTGTGGTGTTTCGGGGTCTCTAACGAGATTAACACCACACGAAATTAAAGAAGATTTCGTAAATAATCTACTCTCATAAAGATTAATCTACGCTTAGCCATCGCCTGTACATATTTGCTTACAATTATAGCCACTACAGTACTGAATGTATGATTGAAGGGAGAATGCACCTATTTATCTATCATTATCTCTACTTAATCATTTAGCTTTTGCACATGAAACATATTTTATGTATTTTTACATTGTGTTTTCGTTGTCAGTATTCATTTTATGCTTATATTTATATTCTCATATGATATTGCTAATGTTATCATTTGTTGCTATCATTACTATGCTTACATTGGTGTATATCCTCTTACGGGCTGGCGTGTAGCCTAACCACACTCCCTTCCCCATCGTGGCCATACGACGCACACGTGCGGAACACGCCAGATTCTCGCATGACGCAATCATGCTTGGATTCGCCATCCCTGACCTGCCCCCCCCCCCCTTCTTCCGCCACCCATCGTCCAACTCAAAGAGTGTAACATGTATACGAAAATATACCTCTCAGTGTCCTGTTTTCCGTCGAGGGAATAGTGCCCTTGATGGCCCGCCGCACCCCCCCCTCATCACCCCTGCACCCATTATCCCCACAGCCTCGCCTCCATTCCCCCCTCTCCCCCGACTTAACGTCACATGACAATCAAATTCAAACGATGAAGTAACAGGCTGACCAATCCTCCTCCACGTAATCACGCTTGAGATGTACAATTCCTTAGAAATGTAATTTTAGTTGTACAGGCAGTTCGGCGGTAGACGGCCTACGAGAAGGACGCCTAGGAAAGGCGTACCATCGGCCCTACTCAGGTACTTACATTCTAAGCCTACCGCTAGATTTACACTCTATATTACTTGTATTTGGATTGTATGACTTATCTGCTCACGTCATTAATGATTGACTTACATGTGAATAAAATCTTCGTTGTTACAATACGCCTTGCATATTGATTGATATAATACCTGTGTGTGACATCCAGTGACAGTGTCAATTAGTCAACAGTTTAACTCAGCCTAAATACGAGCAAACGAAACCTGGATATACATTTGTCTTAAAATCACCTAGAAATCATCAGCACTTCGGGACCAGCATACCCTATATATAGGGTCGGCAACCTACGGCGCGCATGCCGAGCATGGCATGCGGCGCCTTTACAATGGCACGCGGAGGACCCCCGAAAAACTTGTGTTTTTAATAGCTTCTGTAGGCCATGTCTTTTTTTTTTCCTTAGCTCTCGCTGTTTAGACTCTGAATATAATTTAATAAAATAGAAGTACTTTTTTCTCAAATAAATCAAAATGCAGCCATTTCATTATATCGTTTGCCTATTCTAAAGCGTTCAGTTTCAGCGGATAAAAACTAGTCTTTGCGTCTCCTATGCTTACATCTAAAGAATGTGCCGACTACTCTACATTTGGTTGGTTTTGTTTGTATTATATTGCAATACAAATAATTAGTATCTGCAAATCATTAGCTGAATTGTTTTTCGCGATTCCAATAATGCTATTATAAAGTATCTCCTACAATTTAACGTCCAAAAAATAGTGTGCCACCGAAATTAAGCCCCCCCCCCCACACACACACACAAAAATAAACAACAACCTTGATGGATTTCAGATTTCCGACTGGAAATTTAAGTTTTATCTTAACATGAGGATATCCTTCAAATTATTATAATATCATCATATCTGTAGACCTAGTCTATATATAGACAACTTTTACAATTAATCAAAATATTATATTATGCGGCGATATATCAAGGTATAAGTGCCCATAAAATGGCCGAAAATGACAAAATGGCTGCTGCGATGGTTGGCAAACAAAAAAAATTGTCAAATGTCTTGTATACCGAATTGGGAGGCTGCTGTTTAGCTTCCATTGCATTATACACAATGAAAGTTTATGTGCAACGATCTCTTATTGGACTTGCGCTCCGTAATGGAAATTGTTATTAAAATAGTCAACTTTATAGTTTCCCACTCTTTGTAGATTTACCGGCAATTCAAATCTTTACTACAAGAAATTAAAAGTTAATATGGAGATCTTCTGCTGCACAGCAGTGTTCGCTGGCTTAGTGAAGGTAAAGTTTTGAATAAATTCGTTTCTTGTCTGCAAGCAGTTAAGAGGTTTCTTGATGAAACAACATTTTTCGGAATTGATTGATGAAAATGCTTGATGTAGCTGATGTTTTTGACAGACATGGCGACTCATTTAAATTAGTTGAACTTGAGTTTACAAGGACAAGATCAAACATTTCTTGAACTGTTTGGTTACTCATTTTTACTTGGAAGAATTCGGCTTGAAACTGGACATATTTATCCTTGATATTAACTTTAAGACATTGAAGAACTTCCCCAATGTTAACGCTCATTCAGCTCTATATACAGTGGCGTATTTAGGCATGTTCCACATGTTCCATTGGAACAGGGGCCCTCACACAAAAGGGGCCCCCACACATCCCAAAAATAATATATTTTTTTGACATCACCATTATTTCGTTGAAAATGTAAAATAAAATTCATTTATGCCTCTACAAATGTAAGCGCTCCAGTCCAACCAAGCTAAGCGCAACATAAAATTTATGATTTTACAAGAAGTAACATGAATTAACGGCACTTTACTGAGGTATGTGGAAGGCAAGGATGAGGCCACGAGGGGCCCCATATAAATTGGGGAACAGGGGCCCTACAATCCTAAATACGGCCCTGTCTATATACATTACATACTGTTACGAAACGTAAAACTCATACATTGCATTGTTATTAAACAAATACTAATCAGTTAACCGAATTGCCATAAAGCGATATATAAAATTTCATAGACCAAGGTCTCCGGTTTTCCCAATTAAATTAGAACGATTGTCTTCTTCAACCTCAATAACCAAACACGATCTGATCACGCACTCAAACGTCAAGGTCGATGGATTTACCCAAGTAAATAGGGCGTTGTTTTTTTTCCCAAAAGTCTCATTCTCGGACAAGATGGCCGACCTTGTGACACCGGTAGTATTCGGATATTTTAATTATTAAACATTAGTATCTTACTATATGGAGTAATGTACTCTCGCGTATTCGTACACGGTATCGAATTAACCCTTAAGATAGATCTACGCGAACTGTGAATGGTTTAGTCAGTTTCTTTGTTAGCCTCCGACAGTGTAAGCATGCTAAAATACGTGCTCTGAGATTAAAACTCCTACTATTTTCTATAATGAAGGATTCAATATTATTTTACAAATAGTCTCAAAAATATTCAAAGTTTTATTGAAGATATTTCTTATTCATTACTATGAATTATGTGTTATTCTTAATTACTTGTGTATAAATATCATACGGATTTCTATTCAAGGACTTTGTAATTAAATCAATTATTTGTTGCTTTACACAACTTGATTGACGTCAGTTTATCAACTCTTTATACTTGTGTGTGAGTGTTACTTATATTACTATAGTAATAACCAACACTACAATTCACCATCACGATACTTGCTGTATAATAAGAGGGAAAAGATAGTTATACATGAAGAAAAATCAAATAAAACTCTACTCTACGTTATGTAAATTACCAGGGGATACTTTGAACCAGTATTACCTAGACTTTAATAAATTAATATCAGATTGAGATGATAAGACCTTCACCAAGTGAAAGTATAATCACACTAATTACAACAATATAATAACTATTGTTTCATGAACTGAATGGGGGCTCAAGCCGAAATAAAAATATAACTACAATTTGACCAGGTGTGATGTAATAAATGGTGGCGCGTTCCGGTATTTGAACTGTGTTACCTAATAATATACATGAGCTTAAGAAGTACATTGAAGCACTCAAAGTGGAGTTTTCTGGCAGAGGTCTATTTCGAAATGCAGCAAATTGAATTTAAAAAGTTGTATGCCAATCTTTGATTTTCTAAACTCTCTATCTGTTTGCTCTTATCTCTTATATAAATTCCACTTTAGAATCATAAAATGACTATAAGATTCCTATATCTCTAGATCCCGAGTGTGTTCTTCAGCTATCACTCCAGGCTAACAACGAAATGGAGGTTTTACCCTTTCTGTCCCAGCCAAGCCACCAATGTTTCATTAACACCCAGATTGATGTAGTTATAATACAAAGCATTTCTAATTACGCATACCAAGGACGAATGTATAGACTTGGGTCTAGGGAATGGAATGAGTTGCCTAAATTTGACAATAAAACAAAATTAAAAGCCTTAAAATAAAATGCAAAACTACATTTATTATTTGTAAATCTCTAGGCCTATAGTCTTCTCAATAGAATATACAAGTATGATACAATTTTTTTATTGATCCAAACAAATGAAAATTTGTCTTGAGAACAGATGTTTTGTCCTTCAGCATATGTTAAAGAAAATAAAAGAATTAATTGTACACAAGCACAGAAATATACCTATAAAAAACTAACCCAAACTCCCTTTCTTTGTAAACTAAGTTTATATTTAAATTATATAGAGTAGCCAATAAATATATAAATAAATAGATAGATAAATAGACAAAAATAAGTTACAAATATAATGGACACAATACATATTTTTGCCGTTAATAAACTCGAATATTATAACAAATAAAGACATACAGAGACAGATAGTTATATTTATATAGATAGGTAGACCGACATATAGATAGTTAGATTGAAAGACATATACATAAGGATATATATAGCGTAAAAGGATAATATGTATATATATATAGGCCTATATATATATATAAATAATATGTTTTGTTATAAGCAAAATATATTTTTACTGAGTGTATTTTTTTTTTATACAGCCAATGCTAATTTAAATACAGCGCTTTACCAGAAAGTCAAAATGCTCCAATATGTGATACAAAATTCACCAGTTTCTGTAAATGCAAGAAGTCTCATAGATTGTGGACAGAAGTGTCTCTCCCAAAAGCAATCATGCTTTTCATTTGATAATGTTATGAACTATTTCTATGATGACTATTATTACGACTCGTTAAATCGGATTCAATGTATAGTTGTATCTTTATTAGAAGTCTCTAGATTCTGCTGATCTGAAGTCCAAGCTAGGGGTTCCTTGACTGACAGGTTTATGCTGTGATGTAGTTATATTCAGTATAATTATCTTCAACACCTTTCTTTCAACAATGGTAGATTAAACAACTCCAGTTGTTGAATAAACAAGTATCAATATAGCGACTTCTCTCTACAAACTTTCAAACTGAACTAACTTTAAGGAGGTAGGGACTTTACAAAGAAAACTACTATTGAAGATTCTACAGGGTCCTAATACGCATTTTAATCTCCTGCTCTATAGAATACTGCGATCCAGAATTATAACCTTCAATTTCCACGGGGTATGACGAATTATTTTATTTAAACTGCCTTCAGAGCAGAAAGGTCAAACCTTGGACTCTAATACGCACTTGTTAAGAGGTCAATGCCCTAGTACGTCATTCCTCTATGACCGACATTCGTAACAATAAGGAGATTCACCTTTGTAACATTGGTAAGTGTGACCGTTATTTTGTAATTACTATGTTAACAACTCTCAGGGAGATCACATTATATAATAATAAACAATGAACAAACTGCCGGCTTTTAGTAAAAATGAGAACTCAATATTTAATGCAATTTATGTACAAGATGAATTCAAATACTCCACAGTTTCTATAGCCTAGTCTAAAACACGTCTTTCCACTACCAAATTCTTAGGTCGTCTGTCTTTATCTTCAAATGTACGCTACGTTCAATCTAACTCCTACGTCATTGTTTTTATCGTAAAACGTCACTCGTTTATTCTATACATTAACACCGGGTTAGAGATTATACAAATTATGTCCCCCTAAAACAACTATATATATTTTAAATCATCACATTCCCCCATCGACCCTTTAAATTTGTCATACAAATTTCTATATAAAAAAAAATTCTTATCTCCGTCAAATACTTTGATAAAATATATATCTCTTCAATAACTAGAACTATATGAAAAATGACAATTATCCCAATTTATATTAAAACATGTTATGCAACACAAATAACATATAACAAAACCAACGTATTCATCAATATATGTTAACCAATAACTTTCACTAATAGGTCCATAATACATATAATACATATAGGTCCATAAGGTTCCACAGTATATCCTGTCCTGTATTGATGAAATACACAAACCAACTTTATAAATATCAAATCCGAACACAACAGTTCATACTGGTCCATGTAATATCATTGCAACCTTCCTCTTCTGAACGTCCAACAATACATTCATTGAATATTTCATAGGTCCTTTGTAGATTATCCATCCTGTAGAGTTTCAACACCTTGATGAAATAGTTCCAATAATGTCACAACAATAATTACAATGCATTGTTCACAGATACATCTCAAGAATTTACCATTTAATACTTAACCACGAGCTATCTGTCTGTAAGCAATATAGTGTTGAATTGGTCATAAACCAAAAAAAATGTATAATGTTATCAATAACGTGTTGATCTGTTGATTCCTCCATATGTTGATGACATGACCTTCATTCCGCGTTGACAATGTAAATGTACCTTAATAATACGATGACTTGACCTCGATTCTATGTTGATAATGTCAATATACCTTGACATAGCGATGACATGACCTCGATTCCATGTTAGCACCTTAAATGTACTCTTCATATGATGTCCTCATGTTTGCGTTTGATATGGTGTCCATAAAAACCGTTCACGATAATGTGAGGACGTGATAGAACATCTCTCACTTACAAATGGTACGTTGTGCTTGAATCACCGTGCTTACGTTGTAGAACCATTTCTCGTCCAGAACCTTTGGAAAAAATCAATATTTCATTAACACCGTATCTATACTTTATATTTACATGAAAAATAATTTTAACCGCGTTTCAACTGGTGCTTACGTATCAAACAGCACACCTTAAACACCACATCTAGACAACAAATCAGCCAATATATTATCAACCCCAGGTATATTTTCCACAGTAAAACTGTATGCCTGCAGGATAAGTGACCATCTTGCTATCCTACTGTTGTTTAACTTGTTCTGATTTATAAAGGACAAAGGCTTATGGTCAGTCATAAGAATAAACCTTGTACCCATCAAGTACCTTGCCAATTTAGTAATACACCAAACCACACCAAGAGCTTCCCGTTCTACTGTTGCATACCTAACCTCAGCCTCACTTAATTTCCTGCTAATATACTGAATCGGGTGTAAGACATTGTCATGATATTGTCCCAAAATTCCTCCCAAACCAACCAAACTTGCATCAGTCAAAACCACAAATCTTTTTTTAATGTCTGGTAGTCTTAATATAGGTTGTCCAGAAAAAGCAACCTTTATCCTATTTAATGCCATTTCACACTCCTGAGACCAAATTATTTTAATTGGGCTTTTCTTTTTAATAAGTTCAGTCAACGGAGATACCATCTCTGAAAAATTAGGAATAAATTTCCTATAAAAATTACATACACCTAGAAGACTCCTCACTTCTTTTTTATTTCTTGGAATGTCAATTTTTAGAATTTTAGTAATATTCTCCTCCAATGGCTTAATGGTGTTATTGGATATCTTGTGTCCCAAAAAAGTAATTTCTTTCATGCCTATTTCTAATTTGTTAGGTTTAATTGTCAAATTATGTTTTTCTATAATTTCAAAGATATCATTAAGACTTTTTAAATGATTTTCCCAAGTATCATTAAAAACACATATGTCATCCAAATAAAATATAGTATCCTTCCTATGTCCTAAAATCATACCCATCATCCTATTAAAAGTTGCAGGAGCATTCACCAATCCAAAACTCATCACCTTCCATTGATATAACCCCAATGGAGTAACAAAACTTGTAAATGGTTTAGCTCTATCAGTTAAACCTACTTGATAGTACCCTTTAGCCATATCCAATTTAGAAAAAATAGTTGCATTAGATAGCTGAGCCATAATATCTTCAGCATTGTTCATAGGATATGGGTCAAAGAGAGTAACATTATTCAGCTTCCTATAGTCCACACACAACCTTATAGTTTTATCTTTTTTCTTAACTAATACTATTGGAGAGGCATATGCTGAATTGGATGGCTCTATCAACCCCATACTCACAAGCTCATCTATCTCTTTTTGCAAGTTATCCCTCAAATGAATAGGGATTGTGTATGGTTTTAGCCTCACCGGCTTATCATCTGTTACAATAATGTCATGTTGTATGACATTGGTCTTACCAGGCAAATCAGAAAATATACCCTTATGCCTGTGTATTATTTTTGCCATCTCATATGCCTGTTCATGTGTCAATTTCTCTAAATTCACATCTTTATATGTTTGCTGACCCTGTGTATTCACTGTTGCTATTTCTTCAATATCCTCTTTAATTTCTTCTGATATTATACTACAGCATATATTGCTTTCTACTGATTGATCATTATACTTTTTTAAATTATTAATATGAAAAACTTTAAGTTGATCCTTAATTCTTATCTCATAATCCACATCTGTGACCTTTCTAACCACATCATATGGCCCTAGCCATTCAGTAAATAGTTTGTTATTTTGATTTTTTAATTTTAGCAAAGCTTTATCTCCTGGTTCCAAGGTTCTTAGTTTCCTATCCTGATTTACTCTTTTTATTTTCTTTTCCTTATTATTGTCTGAATTCTTTCTAGCCTCTTCCAAAGCAATTTCTAATTGTTGTTTCTTATTTGTAACTAACTCATAATTAGTCATTTCCTTGTTTTCACTAGAACCTACCAATGGTTCTTTAAGAATACTAAGTGGATTTCTTGGATTATTTCCATATATCAATTGAAATGGTGAAGAACCTGTACCATCATGAGTAGTTTCTCTATATGCAAATAAAATTGATGGAATTGCCAAATCCCAATTCTTTGGATCCTCATTACTAACTTTTGACAACATTTCCTTGAGAGTTTTGTTAAATCTCTCACACATTCCATTACATTGAGGATGATAAGGTGTTGTAAATTTCTGCTTTATTCCAAATGTTTCCATAAATTCTTTAGTCAATTTTGATGTAAATTGAGTTCCTCTATCTGATATTATCTCTTCAGGAAATCCAATTCTAGTAAATATTAAATATAATGCTTGCACTATATCTGTAGATTCAATTTTCTTTAATGGTACTGCCTCTGCATACCTAGAACATATATCAATCAATGTAAGAATATATCTATGTCCTCTGTTAGACATAATAGGCATCAAACCAATGATATCTATGGCTACCTTCTGAAATGGTCTAGTTGCAGTCACTCCTTTTTGTATTGGTGCTTTGGTAAAGTTACTTCCAGATCCTTTCATCTGACACACTTTGCATTGTTTAACAAATCTTTTCACATCTTTGGACATTTTAGGCCAAAAGTAATGTTGTATTATTCTGTTTTTGGTTTTACCAACTCCCATATGACCAGCCAATGGTATAGAATGAGCATTAGTCATTATTTCTAATCTATATTTATATGGTACAACTATTTGTTCCACTTGTCTGCCATTTATGAGTATCTCTCTGACTAATAGTTGTGTATCATTTTTCACTTTGCATACACTATTTTTATTAGTATTTCCTTTCTCTGTAGATTTGAATAGTCTATTCAATGTAGTATCCTCTCTTTGTTCCTTTTTGAATTTTTCCAAATTAAGGTTTTCATTCAGTAATGATTCACTATCAACTGATGTGTCTCTTTCATTATTCACCATTGTCTGACTTTCTTCAGTATTGCTTGCTTTACATTCATTAATCACATTACATTGTGCTTGATTATTATTAAATTCCCATGCTTCTATTTCCTCTCTAGTACATTCTTTAACTGATTCAACATTTCCAATAATTAAATCAATTGGTGCATCATTTATAACATGAGCCAGTACTCTACCTGTAATATATGGTGTCCTAATATCAATGTAGGCCAACCTCAATTTAATCACTCTTCCATCAAATGATGTACAATCTGCTACCTCACCAGTGTATTGATTTGACTGAACATATTTGCTGTTTATTGCAATGACAGAGGCTCCTGTGTCGCGAACTGCAAAAACTGGTATTAATCCCACATATCCTGGAAAAAACTTTATTCCTTTGCTTCTTGATAACACAGCTCCACAATGATTCCTGTTCTGATTAAATCTGGAGTTGTGATCTCTTTGTTGTGTATATCCCTGAGATCTATTATTATTATTATTGTTTCCAGCAGAATTTGACCTTCTGAAGCAATTTCTTGCTATATGTCCTTTCTTTTTACATATAAAACATGTCAATGTGTTATCTCTCTTATCTTTACAATCCTTAGTAACATGGTTATTTCTTCCACAATTACCACACTTCATCTTGCTCCTTGATAATTGTCTTCCTCTTTGAAAATTATCATTGCCTTTAGCAAAGCATATTATATCCTGGTAATCCTCTCCTTTAGAAGTAGGTGCCATGGGATGAGCTAATTTATAGTTCCTAATCAGGTCAACTATTTCTTCTATAGTCTTGGGAGATCTCTCCTGAATGAATGCTTTGAGAGTCTTATCGAGTGAATATATTGCCTTATCTCTAATAATAAAATTCTTCAGTTCCTCAAATGATTTATCTATTTTAGCACATTTTAACCATTTGTCCATAGCACTTGTCAATGAGTCAAAATAACTTTTTGGATCTTCTTCCTTTGATAAAGTCATTTCAAAAAATTTCTTTCTATAAGCCTCCTCTGTACTTCCAAAATGTCTTAACAATTGTTCCTTGACAGATGCATAATCTGATTGTTCCATACAAATTTTTGATGGAATATCTCCTGTAAAGGATTTTCCCAGTAGTCCAGACCAATAACATGGTGAAAAATTTTGTCTCTCCATTTCCATTTCAAATTTTTTTAGAAATGTATCAATAGAACCATCCTTTTCATTAAATAATTGGAAAGTAAATCTGCACATGTTATTTCTAATAGCCATTTCCTGGTCAACAACAGGTCTAGTGACTCCAATGTTTACATTTGCACTATTATTCTTAGCCTCTAATTCTAACTTTTTAAACTCTATCTCTAATCTCTTTAATTCCATCTCATCAGCTCTAGCTTTTTCAATTTGTTTTAATCTCTCTAGCTCTATCTCATCAGCTCTAGCTTTTTCTTTAGCCCTTTCTTCTCTTTCATTATTTTTTTCTTTAGCCTCTAAATACTCTCTCCATTTTCTCTCCACCCACTCATCCAACTCTTTACCAGTATATCCCAACTCCTTACCATAATTTATGTACAGCGTATATGTCTCCATTGAGGGACACTCCATTTTCAATTAATATATATAACTACAACAAACTAATATAATTTAAAATGTAATCAATATTACAATATTCATAAAATAAATATCAATATAATAATCAATATATATATAAAAATACGAACACCACAGATAGTAGATGAGACTCGAGATTCACAAAAAATTTACTATGACAAATATATAAACAATATGATAACACTGTGCATACAAGACTATACAATCTAACATATATTATGTAATATACACTTATGAAAAGTCTTTTTCAACTAACCTGACTTACAGGGACTTTTCAATAAGTGTATACACAAAATTCCTAAAAGAAACTAATACATGCCAGTGATTTCACAAGAAAAATCTAGGCATATACTATACTACAACATAACGTATACACCAGTTTACTTATCTTAAAAAACGCGTTCCTTTTCCTTCCGTCTCCGAATCCAGGGTTCCAGATCCGAAACGATTCTCCACCACACAGGTTATTTCAGCCCAAAGTCTTCGTGTGTTCGTTAATTCATAAGAATTACAATCCTTTCACTTTGTTGAAGTTTCTTTTTACTTCCAATTTCACTTGACTTCTGCTACTGTACTGAACTGACTTCTAGTTCTGTGACTATTCTGAAGTATTCTTCTTTTCTCGAACCATTCACTAGTTCTACAGAGATTCTTTTTTAATCTCTTCACTTGACAAACTTAGCTTGTCCTATTAAACACAGCTTTACTATTGTTTCACTAACTGTTACCACTTTCGATACTTTTAAAATGTATCCGAGACGCCTTTCAACTTCCAATTTTCTAGTAGCCTTTTTAACCGACTTACTTGGTAACATACATAAACTTCCGTTTCTATCTTCATGTACACCGTTATGTACTGGTAGCTCTTAGTTCCAAGACGTGCTAGGCTATACTGTTAAACCGTCAAATTTTCTTTCTCGTCGATATTTCTTCACATTGAATTTTAGTCTTCTTTTAGTCGTAAGAAACGTTCATTTGCGGTATTCTTTAAGCTGTGCTTCACAATATATTGTAGGCTTTCTTTCAAATTGATTTTCAATAATATTCACCTTGATTCTCCTTCAACATTCTCCGTTGATTTTCAATATTCCACATTGGGCTTCCGAATTCACCTTGAGCTTCCAAATTTTAGTTGGGCGCCAAATAATGTGACCGTTATTTTGTAATTACTATGTTAACAACTCTCAGGGAGATCACATTATATAATAATAAACAATGAACAAACTGCCGGCTTTTAGTAAAAATGAGAACTCAATATTTAATGCAATTTATGTACAAGATGAATTCAAATACTCCACAGTTTATATAGCCTAGTCTAAAACACGTCTTTCCACTACCAAATTCTTAGGTCGTCTGTCTTTATCTTCAAATGTACGCTACGTTCAATCTAACTCCTACGTCATTGTTTTTATCGTAGAACGTCACTCGTTTATTCTATACATTAACACCGGGTTAGAGATTATACAAATTATGTCCCCCTAAAACAACTATATATATTTTAAATCATCACAGTAAGCTTCCATGTAACACTGTATGTAACAATAATTGATATTTAAATCTAGGCATATATGCTGATTGGTTCATTGCTTGTGAATATTCACAACTGACTAGAGTAACCCCAATTGGTAAATAACTAAGCCTAGAAACACTAGAGGAGAATAGGTAAGAGAGTATGGTAGTAATAATACATAAAGTATTACATTTTAACTAAGAAATACAATGCGAAAACAATCGAATACAATGCTCAGTTAATCAGAAGGACAAAATCACTTTTTTTAAATCTTAAAATGCAAGAAAAAATTCATATAAATACTCTTTCTTCCCGAGTGGCATCTGGTCATCTAATGAGTTGCTTAAACATACCAGAAAAACATCGCCTAACATCACTTAAAACTCTAATCAGAATACAAGAAAGGTCTTCAACCACAGATAAGCGTAGGACGCAATAATATCCTGTATATAAGGCAGAGCCCTTAAGGGGAAAAATGTTCTGATGCTAGACCTTTTCCGACAATCGTATCTAGATGATTCATTTGCACTACTGACGTTTTGAGCCTGTGAGGCTACTATATTTGTAAGAGCCTCTGGAATAAAAAAAATAGAGATCCAAAATGCTATATTCGGAATTAATTATATTACAACTAGAGGCCACTTTGCATATTTAGCAAATTGTTCAAGCACACATTCACACATTCAAAGAAAACCAAATCTAAGGGCCCACGGTGCAACATGAGATAGTAGGAGATTTAGGGCCCTTTCCTCTCAGCTTCAAATCAACAATAAAAAATGCATGCGTAATTGACCATTTCGTCTTTGAATTTAAATATTCATTGCCCCTCTCCCAAAAACTCTTATGGGGCACACCTTTCTTGTGGGGCATGATAGATGTAGCGTCTGCAACATCTATATATATATATAAATAGATCGTGTTTGTGTCCTCACGGATCCCCATTGGTCAATTTGAAAGCATGTGAGATTTTGTCACTGACCTATATAGGTCTGGGGCCTATATACTGTCTAATAATTTTTCACATCGGACATATGTCTTCGCTAGCTCAGCGGTTAACGTAGCGAACTGCTATGCGGGTAACCCGGGTTTTATTCTCCAACTAGACTATAATTTTTTTTTCTACAATTTTTTCTCTAACTTTTAAAAACAAAAGACATTGCAAATCTACAGGCAATTTAGATTTTTGTTAAATAAAAATACTTGCCTATTTTTTACCCGATTACAATATTTATTTTTAATTACTTTCCTAAAAGTCTTCAGTAAAAAAATAAAAATTTGAATATTAGATTTATAGCTTTCTTTTAATTGTAGTTTATAAAATTGTTATCTGCACCTTATATAGTCCTGTTTTTTTTTCACCCGGGCAATGTAGCTTGTATAAGATAAGATGTTTATACATACATATAAAAATGTTCCAAGTGCATTTATTCATGGATACACTACAAATAAATATATATTTGAATATAAAACATTCCAGGTAATTGTTATAAAGACAACTCGGGTACAGGCTCAGGAAAAGACTTTTACGTTTCGTGCGACTCAAACGACGGCTTCCGGCTCATAACTAATGGTTCTGTCACAGAATGCTTATGGATATCTGAAAACCAATTTAGCTACACTGATGCCAAATATGACTGTTTAGGTTGATGGACATTTTTTTTTCTAATTAGCCAGGTGTTCATAAGGCGTTCTTATTCTACCTTTTCCGATTCTTCGGTTTCCAACTGAAGGCATCATTTGGGTATCTGTTTTAACATCCGAAGTACACGACGCACCCATCTCAATCTTCTACTTTTAATCAGGTCTTCAATATTATTGGTCATTTAAACCGTTAGGTCCTCAGTTAGACCTACATTTTATATATCTTTGTATAAATCCTAGCAGAAGAAAATATGTCAACTTTTATTTAACTTTGTATAAATCCTAGCGGAAGAAAATATGTCAACTTTTATTTAACTTTGTATAAATCCTAGCAGAAGAAAATATGTCAACTTTTATTTAACTTTGTATAAATCCTAGCAGAAGAAAATATGTCAACTTTTATTTAACTTTGTATAAATCCTAGCAGAAGAAAATATTTCCACTTTTATTTAACTTTGTATAAATCCTAGCAGAAGAAAATATGTCAACTTTTATTTAACTTTGTATAAATCCTAGCAGAAGAAAATATGTCAACTTTTATTTAACTTTGTATAAATCCTAGCAGAAGAAAATATGTCAACTTTTATTTAACTTTGTATAAATCCTAGCAGAAGAAAATATGTCAACTTTTATTTAACTTTGTATAAATCCTAGCAGAAGAAAATATCATTATAATTCAATGTTTATGTTTTTCACTTTGACTTTTATCACCACATCACTGAATTTGCTAGGCAAAGAAGCCTACCTTTATACAGTGAAGTCTTTGGAGAAATTGTGGCTCCTTCAGGCCAACTACATTTACGAAAATGATAGGCATAAACGATATGGAATCGGAGGGCGTCTTTAAATGGGTGGAAGATCTGTGACTCGACTTGCCAACTACCAATCTTTCATACCGGTAAATATTATAGTAATTTATTAATATATTATAGAGGTGAGCGAAGGCGGATACGAGAATCGAATGACGCTTTTCCTTGAGTACGTCTCTC
Source organism: Anisus vortex (assembly GCA_949126835.1). Taxonomy (NCBI): domain Eukaryota; kingdom Metazoa; phylum Mollusca; class Gastropoda; family Planorbidae; genus Anisus; species Anisus vortex. The sequence goes on along the minus strand of OX421504.1, from coordinate 8,422,456 downwards.
TTTTGAGTTATAGTCTACATTTTGTTTTACTTCCACTTTAATTCTATTTGTATATCTGTCGCATGCTTTACATAATAGAAATAGGGATACTCAACCCTGCTCCCCTCCTAGCTACGCCACTGGCTATGTAACCAAATTATTGAACTAAAATGTGAATTTGTATATTAAACTATGTTCAGTGAAACCTGTTTATAGGACCTACGTCGGTTTTAAAACCAATGAATCAAACCAGACAGGACGTATATCAAACGGGACGCATACCAAGTATATTTTTTTTCAAAAAAGTTTTTCTTGTCAATCGTAGCTTTTGGTCAGTGCTTTTGGTCAGTGCTTATCACTTCTGCAGTTATAGGTCACATCGCTGACGACGTGTGGAAACCACCAAAACGCTTACATTAAAATTAAGACAAAACAATTCCCAAGAAAACGACTAATATATCGCGGCTTCAACTAAATAATATAACATTGTCTTTGCGCCAATGCAATGGCATGCTTATAATAGTGTAGTTACTTTCTAAATAGATATTTTAAAAAATGCTTTGAATATACCAACAAATAATTGCCAACTTTACTTCAACAGGTGAACCTAATGACGATGGCGGCAATGAAGATTGTGGGATGTATAGCGCTGTCAATCGAATGCTGAATGACTACATATGTGACGTAGGGATCAATTATATTTGCGAAAAACCGTTCTTCAACTTTCCTTGATAAATTTGAAAAAAAAAGTTGTTGTTTTTTTTTAATTAAAAATAAAATAAAAAGTTTAAACAATTTATCTTTGTGTTTGTAGACAATTTCTTAAATTATTGCTAAAAAAAAAGCTCCGGCAAAACATTCAGGGCCCTCACAAGCCTTTGTGGCGCCCCAGGGCAAGAGTTTCAGCGCCGCCCCCTTGCATACCGTAACTGCTTTGTTTCGTACATAGGTTCTCAACTTTTTTCGGCTCACCGCCCCCTTTTTCAAACTTTTATTTATCACTGCTTACCCCCCCCCCCCCCCCCCCCCCCCGCCACCAAATCCGAAGTCGAACTAATGAGTCAAATTCGCCGACTACATTTGTATGCAATTTTATCATCCTAACAAGAGCTGAAATATCATAAAAAGAGCTGAAATTGATAAATTTGTTTAATTGTTGTTTAATAAATAATAATAAAAAAATATACCGCAAAAGAGGTTTTGAAAATAAAACAATTTTAAAGTGAAGCTTGTTCCTGGTATGTTGCTAGTAGTTCGTCTACGTTCCAATAAAGGGTGTGGAAATGGAATATTTTTTTTTCAAAACCAAAAGACCTAGAGAAATTGATGGATGTCTTTTTGCAACCAAAAGTCGTGATTATAGCTCATTTCTGCATTCCATTTTTACTGTTTATTTGTTATTTATTCTTCTTGCAGTTGTAAAGGTAGGGCTGATTTTAATACTTCACCATTAGAATCAAAAGTCTAATAACTAATCAGGAAATTTCATGTTTATAATATTATCTTTAAATCGTCTGTTGAAGTAATTATTAATTGTTTCAATGTATTGAAGTAAGTATGTCTTCATCAGTTGTGCTTTATAAATTCTAGATTTCTGCGTCCAAAGTTTTGCTTGTACAATAGAAGTTTTGACATAAATGCAAAAAAAAAACAACAAAAAAAACAAAACAACAACACTCTTTATCTTCTTTTAATTAAGGTCAATTCCCTGAAATCATTTATTTAAAACTTATTTATTCAATTAAAAAGGGATATCAGTTTTCAATTGTATGAGATTTTCTAACGAGCTGAGCCAGATATTTAATTTATACTCACCCTAGCCCCTACTTCCTCTTCTAAAAATCTAATCACCGCCCCCATCTGCATTTCTCAGATACAGTCTAAATATACCAATAGATCAAGGTTAAGTAAAGAATGGGCTTTATATGACTTTACGTCACAATTATACAGTAGACATAAGTCGATAAAGTCTTTGTCAAAGCTCAAGATTACCATTCTTATAAGTGAAGCAGATCTTAATTTTGTGAGGGCACTGAAAACATTGCATCTGTACTTGCCAACTACAAATTGAACGAGAAAAGTTACATTTTGCATTATACAGCATGTGATATTACAAATGTTCTCAATTTCACATTTTCTTAAATTTAAAACCAAGAGATGAAGAATTAGGTGTAAACTATTACACCGTGGTGGGCCAGTTGAACTATTCGTTGAGACCATTAGAAGTGTTAAAATTTTAATTGCAAGTGTTTCAGGTCCTGTACATAAATACATGCAGTCGCACAGTAAAGCTGAGTAAGTAGTGTGAAGTAAAGTATCCGGTCTGATCAAATTGATCCGTAGGGCTTGTCAATTAGCGTTTATCAGTTTCTGTGATCACGGCATACTAAGGGATTGTGTAGCTAGACTAATGCCCAACCGCCTTTACTTTAAACCAACTAACAACCATCAGAGCTGGGTAGACTCAAGGACACCCCTAGACCAAGGAACAAATCCTAACCTTCACCATTATTCAAACCCAGGGACTTTCGGTACGCCAGCCGATCGCACTGATGCTCGGACAGTGTGCCCTTATTGTGTACCCCAGCAGAATCATAACGAAAAGTACAGAAAATCATTTACTATTGTCCATTGAATGTGTATAATCAAAAGATTTTTTCAGCAGAAGCAATTTCCTGCTTTTTGTTTTGTATATTTATTTGTCTAGCGTTATTACGGACTGAGTAACCACTGAGAAAAATTAGGGTTATAGATGATACATGTACTGTAAACCAGCTTATCTTACATAATACATCTTGCACAGATAGCTAATGTATATATACAAAAGATTGCATTTAAATAAGGGCTTTACATACTGTAAAAAGGTCATGTAATAGTTTAGTTGTCATTGTTTTTACTCCCTTTCTTATAACTCGTACTGTCTTTCTGTCTGTATGTTGGTTGCTTGCTTGGTTGCTTGCTTGTTAGCAAAGCTTTGCATCTATTTTTCGAACACTTCCCGTCGTTCTTTCGAGCTGAAACTTGGGCAGCAGACTTGTCCGACTAACAATACATTCTATCAAATGTTCAGCATCATAGCCTTTGGAATAGTCACGAATTCGTTCGATCAATTTGCGAATCGAAGACATTATTTTACGTAAATTATGGCTGCCACTACCGAAAGAGATGAAAATAAACTTTTCGGATATGTTCGTTTTTACGAAATAAATAGAATGAAAACGACACAATGTATCTTTTTATGGTTTTTGTGGGCCAAAGCTGGAAAAAAAAACGCATGCGTAAAATTTTAATGTGGAAATTCATAAGGTATGATATTGCTTATATTTTTTTTTATCTATCAAAATATAAATTAAATATAAACTTAGTTTATAAAGAAAGGGAGTGTAATAAAAACTTTGTTTTTGTGGGTTAGTTTTTTTATTATTGAAATTTAACAGACATCTATTACCGTTCATAGTTAAAACACTACAAGAAAGTTACTTGCTAGCCAAGGAAACCTATCTAAAAATACAAGTCATTGAGCTACTGTGCTAGACAATAATTTCACCCCAAAAAGCACTGTGCGTCATGTCATTACCTTGACCCTTATTTTAACACACTATTAGCTACTAGTGTTCTTGTATTATTTATAAATTAAAGACGGTATATTGACAACACTGAAGAAATTAAAATAGAACCCAATAATAACATAGAGGTCAGCCTTTTATAAAATAAGTAGACCTAATTCAAAACCACTAATTGTAGGCAGTGTATATAGACCACCAAACTAAAAAACAGAATACATGACTGATCTGTGTAATCAGCTCACAAGAATTGAAACAATTCATAAAAATGCTGTAATTTGGATAATGGGGGACTTCAACCTCCCCGACATTAATTGGAATAGCTACTCGATAGAAAAACACCAAAACATAAAAGAAATAAATGAACGTTTTATCAATACCATACAAAATCTAAACTTAGAACAAATTAATTAAAAACCAACAAGAAACCACAATATATTAGATTTATTCTTAACAAACAGACAGGACAAGTAATAGTTTATGAGATAATGCCTGGTCTCTCAGATCATAAGATTGTCATAGTTAATAACAGAATCAAAACCGAAATATGCAAGAAACCTAAAAGAATAATTTATCTTTGGAATAAATGCAATACAACAGATCTACATCAAGCAGCATTAAAATTTCTAATTACTTACCTTAAATGCAATATAAATAGTCCAGTTGAAGATATTTGGCAATTAATAAAAAAACTTAAAAGCAATAATGGCTGATTTTGTGCCAACAAAACAAACATCAAATAAAATGAACAAATGTTGGTTTAACACTAAACTAAAGAAACTGTGTAAACAAAAAGAAAATCTATTCAAAAAGTTTAAGGCAACTAATTCAATTAGACTACATAAAAAATACCTAAAAATTAAACATTTAACTCAGAAACTAAGCAGACAGCTGCAGAATGAATATTTAAACAATGTAATTTCTAAAGATAATAGTCAAAATGTATGGTCCTACATTAAATCAAGAAAAATGGAGACTACAGGCATGCTCCACTTAAAAGGCCAAAACAATGAAACTTATAACGACAATGAAACTAAAGCTAATATCCTAAACACACACTTTGCATCATCTTTTTCTAATCCAGGTGACAAAGAAATCTCAATAAATTTAAACAAACTAGAAGAGATAGGAAATATAAATGTAGATGAAAAAGGCATTAAACAACTTCTAACCAACTTAAAAGTAAACAAAGCTTCTGGACCAGATTACATACCAGCAAGAATGCTTAAAGGACTAACTTATGAAATATCTCCAATCTTTAAAATACTTTTTTTTTCAGGCCTCTCTAAACCAGGGCACAGTGCCCAAAAATTGGAAATTAGCTAATGTAACCCCCCTTTAAAAAAAAAGGAGATAAATCTGACCCCGGAAATGACAGACTGTTTCCCTAACAAGCATAACATGTAAAACACTTGAACATATAATATATAGTAGTGTAGTAAATCATCTAGACAAACTTAATGCTCTGTGCCCACACCAAAATGGCTTTAGGAAAAATAGATCATGTGATACTCAATTAACAGGCTTAATAGATGACTTGTCAAAAAGATTAGATAATAACAACCAAATTGATGCTATATTACTAGATTTTTCCAAAGCATTCGATAAAGTTCATCATTCTAGTCTATTAAAAAAACTTAAATTTTTTGGCATCTCTGGTCCCTTACGTCAGTGGATTCAGGATTTTCTTATAGGCAGAGAACAAACTGTGGTAATAAATGGCTCTAAGTCATCACCAATAACTGTAAACTCAGGAGTTCCACAAGAAACTGTTCTAGGACCCCTACTATTTCTAATTTATATTAATGATCTGCCAAATCGCATCAACACAGGAACAAAAGTAAGACTATTTGCCGATGATTGCATAATTTATAGAACAATAAAGACAGGAAGAGATAGTGAACTTTTACAAAAAGACTTAGAAGAACTACAAAAAATGGGAATCAAACTGGAGTATGTCTTTTCACCCAGAAAAATGCCAACTAATAAGGGTATCAAAGAAATAGAAACAAATAATAGCAAACTACTTCATTCATGGCAAAGAATTATCTGAAACTAATAATATCTAAGAGTAATAATAAATGATAAGTTATCTTGGAACTCTCATATTGATTAAGTAATTAAAAAATCAAACAAAACATTAGGATTCATAAAAAGGAAATTTTACAAATTTAATAAGAATATAAAACTAAAATGCTATCTCACAAGAGTTAGACCTATACTAGAATATGCTGCACCTGTATGGGATCCATCAACTAAAGAAAACATTTAAAAATTATAACAAATCCAAAAAAGATCTGCAAGGTTCATAACCAGTGAATATTCCCAGTAAACAAGAGTAACACCATTAGTCAAATCACTAAACCTAGAAACACTAGATGACAGAAGGGCACATAGTAAAGTAGTAATAATACATAAGGCATTAAACTCTAATTTAGAAATACAACCCAATAACAACCTGTTGCAAAGACAAAAACACTTTCCTTGTCCCTTATGCGAGAACAAATGCATATAAGTACTCTTTCTTCCCGAGTGGCATTCGGGCAAGGAATAGGTTGCCTGAACAAACCAGGAAAATCATTAACTTAACATCATTTAAAACATAAAAAAAATTGCAAGACTAGACTCAGACCACGGATGATCGAAGGACGCAATAATCTTCTTTATAGAAGGAGCGTCTGTAATGTATAAGACAAGATAAGACACTCGTGCCACACAATGATAGACAAAAGAACGAATAGAGCTTAAAACGAAACAATTGCATTTGAAATTAGCGGTAACACGGACGTCTTGAGGTAAATAATTGAACGTATCAGAACTCAGTTTATAATTATTCCTTCCTTAAATCCGCAATCAGCTGGAAAGCTTAGTTGACCAAGGACATAAATCGATTCTATTCATAATTGATAACAACACGTAAGTCGATAACCGATTAGTCGAGACTGGAGTAGTGAATCTACGAGGGATAACTCTAGTGAACGACATTTAGCGCCAAATTTCGTTGAAGTTCCTCGCTGCAATGAAGAACAGATACAGACTCATGTGTTACCTTAGCGCTTTGATTTGTGTGGTCTTCTCAGGTGAGTACAAACTAAACGGACGATTCTTAAAGAAATATTTAGATTACGTTAAATGATTGAGTGAACATGTTTGTATTCAATCATGGATAGTTTAATACACAAACTTACTAGAAATCTAATACTTCACTTTGAGAAGTTTCTTGATAGTCGATGAATCAAAGTAGTACGGCAGATCTAGCAATAAAGCAAAGTGGACAGATGAATACATGAACAGATAGATAAATAGTCAAATATATAGATGGCTACACCGATAGATACATTGATAGAACAACATATAGATAAGTAGATAGTTAGAGAAGATAGAAATACAGATAGTATATTGATTTTTTATTTAGTTATAGATAGATGGCCATATTGATAGAAAAATTGAAATTGGAATAAATGCTTAGGCCTATATAGATTTATAGATAGATAAATAGATAGATAGATAGATAGTTTCATACATAGACAGACAAAGAAAAGTTACGAATGTAATAGAAAGAGTACACATTATTGTCGCTAAATAAACTCGAATATTAAAATAGATAGAGAATTAGAGTGACCGATTAAGAAAATAGATACAATTTTTAGATAGAAATTTAGAAAAATACAAAGTGTAAAAGATATACATATAAATAGGTAGACAGGCATATAGATAGATAGATAGATAGATAGATAGATAGAGAGATAGATATAGATTGACAAATAGATAGATTGACAGGTAGATTGACAAATAGATAAGATAGATAGATAGATTAGATAGATAGATAGATAGATAGATAGATAGATAGATAGATAGATAGATAGATAGATAGATAGATAGATAGATAGATAAATAGATAGGCAGACAGTCAGATAAAAATTATGAATATAAACGGGAAAGATAATATATATCTTTTTTTTTAAAGAGATATAAGATTATATTAGCAAGATATATTTTTACTAGATGTATTTGTCACGACCTTGGACTTAAATCGTAACTCTTAGCACACGTAAATAGATAGATAGTAGTATAGAACTAGAACCATAGATTAGCTTAAGTTTAGGTTAGGGAGTAGAAGAGTAGCCTGAAGCTATTATCTTCTCCCTCTCTTACGCAATTGAAACACCCCCGCCACTTTTCTTCACCTCTCTCTCTATCCTTCACTACACTCTTTTAGTCCCAATTCAGAGTTTGCTAATTAAATACGTCCAAATTGGTAATAAACCGTGAATGAATGAAGTTTACGTGTGTGAATTCTTAATGTGTATATATATTTCTATTATGTTTTCAACTATTCAAATATTAATTCATGTAAGCCTATACTATAAATGTTGTAGCACGTGTGTGCCCCCCCCCCCGATCCCCTCGGAACCAAGTCAGGGTCATATATGACGCAACACCCCTGAGCCCACCGTCTCCATGACCTTCACCCCATCCCGCCCCTCCGCACTTATAACATGTATATGAAAATAGACCTCTAAGAACTCGTTCCCTGGTCAAAATTCCCTTTGTTGCTTAAGCAAAGAGGCCGCCGGATGATAATTACCTGGGACGAGCGAAAACCTCTTCGCCCTCCCCCCCCTCACCACTCCTCTCAGCCACTATCCCCACCCACTTCGACCCCCCCCCCCCCGTCTCCCTTGTTCACCCTGCTGAGTTGCGGGCGGTAGTAATTTTTTCATCTACACCCCACTCCACCCGCAGTTTTGGCGGTGTAATTGTTAAACCTACCCCCATTCCATTCTCCCCCCATTATATCTACCTTTATGTAAATATATGTTCGAAAGGACCAATGGGAATTATATGTAAATCTAAATCAATGTAATCACCCAACCAAATTGAGGAGCTGTCACGTGACTAATGTTCACGAAAAGCCGCTCAACTAAATCTTCAGTTCTGGCCAGCTCACGGGCCAACCGCATCGTCTTAGCTTAACTCCCAAACTGTACACTTGGACTTGTAGATATTTAGCCACCAATAGTATTTTTTCATTAGTATAGTTGTGTAACCTAACGCTGGATTCCATAACACTTGCATATACTAGTGTCAGCATTACTGTACAATGTCATATGTATTTTCACCTTTGGATATTTGAAACGTAAATAAACACCTGAACTGTAACCAGAGATTTGCTTGCTTACCTTAGAACTGTCTGTTTGTGTACGTCATACCATCTCAACGAGCCAGGAGAGGATTAATCATTGTTCCAGGACGATTACAGCATCGGTACCTCATACCCCACGACAACCAGTCACCATTACCCCCACTCAACCACTACCCCGCACCCTTAGAAGTGTCAACATCGTGACAGTATTTGTTCTTAATTTACAGACAACGCTAATCTAAATACAGCACTTTTCCTGAAAGTCAAAATGCCACAGTTTATGTTACAAAATTCACCGGTTTCTGTAAATGCAAGGAGTCTCATAGACTGCGCTCACAAGTGTCTCTCCCAAAAGCAGTCCTGCTTTTCATTTGACGAAGAGAATCACCTTTGCAACATTGGTAAGTTTCTATGTAAACAGAAGGTACAAAAAATCATTTTTCTTATCTCTAATGCAAGAACAAATGCATATTAGTACTCTTTCTTCCGAGTGTCATCCGGGCAGCTAATGAGTTGCCTGAACAAACCAGGAAAACCAATAACTTAACATCATAATACTCTAATCACACTACAGGGCTAGACTAAAACCACGGATAAGCCTAGGACGCAATAATCTTCGGTATAGTAGGAGCGTCTGTAACATATAAGATTAGATACGATAAGATGAGTAGACATACATATATATATGTTATTTTTAACATATTAGTATACTTAATTTACTTCAACTTTAATTAATATACAAATAAATAAGTACGTGTCTATCAAACATTACAGGAAACTGTAATATCGACAACTCGGGTGCAGGCTTGGGAAGAGATTTTTACGTTTCGTGCCAAGACGGCTTCCAACTCTTAACTAATGGTTCTGTCGCAACTTGCGTGTGGATGTCTGGCAACCCATTGAGATACACAGATGCCAGAGATGACTGCTTAGGTTTGTGGAAACATACTTTTTGTGTGTAATTAGCCTTTGTAGTCTGTCCACACAGTAAACAACGTTTGATGCTTGTATAGTTTTTCAGCTCTTGTGAAACATATTGCACAGCCCTGACTTATGCTTTTACTTTAACGTTTAGATAGTAAGTTGAGATTTAGTCTAACTTTCGACAATCGACATCTTCAATTATATATTCTGCACTTATTTCATTAATTTTTAATGGTTTAAAGTTAAAATTTAGCTTTGAATGTTAATTTTCATCGCATGATAGTGTTTTATATATTTTTACGTCATTTTGTTGACACATTTTTAATGATGATGTTTAGAAAATAAAACCTTATTAAGCCTATAGTAATACGGCTGCTATATGTCACCACTAGACAAAGTGAACAGACAGCACGTGCTTTTTATCACGTGATTGCAAATGCTCTGTACTATAAAGCGTCTATTTAATTTGCTGAGTTTATTTGCGACAATATTTTCGGATTTTCCCAATGAATTCGTACATTTAGTAATCTCGTCATCACGAGGAATTGTTCGTAAATTTTGTCTGGTCAGCTGATTGAAAGACGTTTTTGCATTCTCGTCTTTGTTTTGTGTAGTATTGTGACTAATCCTTTTTTTTTTCCCATTCTGTCTAAAATGGCAACGACACATAGGGCGCAAGAAAAGAAATCTTGTCAAAATTGTTCGAATTGTACTATAATACTACATGGTGATCATGAAAGGCCCTATGTAGCGTTATTTACAAACAAGAAAGATATAATATGTGTGAAGAAAAAACATTTTGTGCCGTGTCTATTACTAGATCTATAAAAGTAAAATATTGCTGTCAAATTAGACATTGATAGTCAATGAAAGATAATTATTCAACGTTATAAGAAAAATATCTTCTTTTATTCAACATTGTGCAAAGCATGAAAAAATGTAGAGCCGTCTAGTGCTGTCGACTTGACCATATTATCAAACTAATTAAGTGTTATGCTCTAATGCTTGTTTACCACTTTCTTAACTTTATACTGGTATGAACTGAAACTTCTGTACCCTCAAAGACTGGCGAAGTGTGTAAACCGCCGATACGTTCGCATTAAGAATACACCGTCGGGCGAACGCATGGGGGACAGCTCGGGGCCCGTTGTACCGCCGAAAGGCCCCTCGGTGGGGATGAATCAATGGACGCAGCAACTCCGTCTTACGAACCACCCGTGTGTCTGGATGCCTGTACCTCTAGTATGGGATTTGTGCTCCCGGGGGACATTGCCGGTATATGGGCGAGCCACCACGATAATGACCCTAGGGGAATCCGCAGTTGTCTTATAAGTTGGACTGCGGTAACCGTACCCTGTTACGACCTGGAGTATAGAGCCATAGGCTATTCTGTTGTTGTTTTTTTAGAGATGTTATAATTAGGTATAAATTGCAGTACGTATTCATATTCATGTTTGCTTATCTTACAAAATAGGGCTTTCATTTTGAGATTTGCAGAATTGAAAACGGATACTGCGTTTACAACGTAGGCCTAATCAGTGTAAGATGTTTGTTTTTTTCTGCTTTGACCAGGATTCAACCCCGGAATCTTCGATACACTAGCCGAGCGCGCTATGGAATGCTTGTCAATGCGGCTCCAGTGATCAAACTAGTCTGACAGATGTACTATTTACGATAATGGAAAAAAAAATAGTTTGGGGCGTTGTGGTGACTAGGGGAGGGATGAGGCTGAAAATTTAATTAAAATAATACTTTGTCATGGGCAACGAGTCTATGTGCCCGGTTTGAACGCGATTGAAAATCAGTAAATCAGCCATGCTAATATTTAGCCAGCAAGCCAAAAAGTGTCAACAGCAAAGTTAATCTAAAGCAGACTTGGCACGACGAGGGATATCCAATAGCACGAGTATGAGGCCTTAAATGTCTATTCAATTCTATTCTGAAAGAAATTTAGTGCTACATCAGGACGACTTTTAGGCTGCTGGCACGCTGAAAGAATTAGAAATCATACTTTGGCACAGTGTTATCAAAAGTTTGCCGACCCCTGGTCAAAAGGATTTAGAAATGTAAAACTTATTTATGCCTTTTAAAAAAAAAAATGGGGTTTCAATAATCAGAAAATTTGGAACACCTACGGCTATTTGGTGGAAACAAATGATCACTAGAAATACAGTTTAATTGGTTCGTGAATTCACCGTACAATTATAATTAAATGTTAATTTCGTTTTCTTTTCTTTTATCGCTATATGACTTTGGTAGCTATTGGATCATACCTTTATACAGTAAAGGCTTTGGAGAAATTGTGGATACTTCAAGCCAACTACAATGTGATCAGAGATGCATGGATTGGTATAAACGATATGCAAACGGAAGGCGTCTATCAATGGGTGGACGATAATGCTATCTGCGATACGGATTGCCAACAAACAATTTTTAAAAGTGGTAAGTGTTATATTATTTTATTAGAATACTAGTATTTATGCCCGTCAAAACGGTGGAGAAAATTAAGACTACAAAATGTTTTGTTAAAAAGAAAAAAAAACAATTTTTTTTAAAGACAAAATAATATTAACAAATTTCCTCGGAACCTCGATTTAGTTCTAACGTCCTTAATCCGTTCTACGACTCATACCAGACAGGACTTATTTTGAAAGGGGCGCATACCAAATACATTTATTTTACAAATAAGAAAAAGACAATAAAATCAGTGCTTTTGGTCAGCCCTTGTGGTCAGTACCTGCTTTGCCTTAGGACGGTAAACAAGTGTGTCGCAAACTCATTGATTAGTCACCTATGAGTCGTATTATAAGCATATGACGTAACGAATAAACAGGCAACGTAGTTTGACCTATCCCAATCCAGTTATGCATACCGAGGTCTAACTATATAGGGAAGGTGTCGGCAACCTACGGTACGCGTGCCAGAATTAGCACGCAGAACGATTTTCATCGGCACGCTGAAGACATCCAAATAGGCATTTGATGTTTCTTCTACAAGACATAGAGGGGGCTAGAGCAGGATGACTTTTAGGCTTATGGCACGCGGAATGAATTAGAAGTTCTACTTTGGCACACTTTAATCGCAAAACGGTTGCCAACCCCTGATATAGGGAACCGTAGTCTTTGCGCCTATGCCACAAATAATTGCCAATTTTACTTCAACAGGTGAACCTAACAATAATGACGACCAGGAAGATTGTGGAGCGTCTAGCGCCGAAAATCGAACGCTGATTGATTACATATGTGACGAACGGATCAATTATATTTGCGAGAAACCGTTCTTCAATTTTGTTTGATACATAAAACAAAATAGATTTAAAAAAATAGAAAATAAAATAAAATAATACTTAACTTTAAGGCTGTGTAAAACTATTTACTTAATTATTTTTATTTTCTAAACGTTTTTAACTTTAACCACACAAAAAGTATGGAATGTTATTCAGAATAATCAAATTTTACAAAATAAATTTACAATGGCTGCCATGACGACGGCCTCCATATTGAATTTTATAGTTGTTTTAATGTAGCCTTTTAAAAGCCTAGAACTCTTCAACCTTTGTACAAATAATCACACAATATATATACATTTTGTAAAGAAATAAATGCACAACATTATGTTCTAATCACTTTTTTAAATTTAAAAATAGTAATTTTTAATTATTTTTATCTTAAAAATGACATTTTTCACAAAAAAAGCTTAGCATTTGTGACTTGAAAATAAAATAAAACTAATTACCAAAAATCTGTCTTAAGGATAGATGCTTAGATAAAAAAAAAGTAATAGATTCGGTAATGCAATAGACAAATAAGGTAAATTTTTTTTGTATTATTTTGAGAAAAAAAAGTTAGTAAAAATTAACAAATAAGACATTTTTCATGTGCTTATTATAACGTACAACATGACATGTTTTCTTTTGTTGCCAACATGTTCATTTAATGCTGAGAAAGCTCCTGCAAAGCAAGTATCTCTAGTTGCCAACTACAAGCTAGGCTTTGCATCATACAGCATAATAATATGTAATATCACTATTAAATGTTCTTAAATAAAAAAAAAACGGAGAATGAGACTTGTGTGTAAAATATTATTACATACAGTCAGATGTAATAATATACAAGACATAACATAATATCTAGATCTATAGGTATATTATTAATTTTAATATCAAGTAATTATAAGGCAAATTGAGGCAAGTGTTTGCTCTATCGTGAATTTGAAAGGAAGATAATTGTCAGACAATAATGACATATAATTTATAACTAATACATAGTCTGGAGATATAAAGAATATATAGACGATACATATAAAGAATGTTATTTAAGACAAAATATATTGAATACATAACATATCGAATGCAAAGTTAGATATAAAGAATCGAATACATAGTTTAGACATATATATCCAATACATAATTTAGTTAAAATGTATCGAGTACATAGTCTCGACATACTATATTGAAAACATAGTTTAGACATAATATAATTGAAAACATAGTTTAGACATAATAATAATATTATTAAATACCTAGTTTAGACATAAATCGAATACTTAATTTAGATATATATCGAATACTTAGTTTAGAATACACAGCCATAATCATCAACTCAGTTGTATGATCGGCTAATCTATTAATAATGATAATAATAATAATGTGAATTACAAATTAAAACAAATACTTTGCAATGACACTCTACCTTACTATCTTAAGATCGAAAAGCCTTAAGCAAATCTTTGATAGTATTTAAATTTTATCATCTGTCTCTCTAAGTCTTTGTTGTCTTTCTCTGTTATCTTTATTCCACTCTTGATTCGTTTTATGACTCCCTAAGATTCCCACAGGACAAGAGAAAGCAGATATTTGATAATAGTGTGCCAAAGTGGTATTTTTAATTCATTCATCGTGCCAACAGCCTAAAATACCCTGCTTTAGAACTCAATTTATAATAGAAGATACTTGAACTATTTTTTTTTTGTCGTTTTCCGCGTGCTATTAAAATTTGTTTCTGCGTGCCACGTCTGACACGCGTGCCGTAGGTTGTCGATCCCTGCTCTAGGACTCTAAAGAAGTACCATAGCAGCACCCTACAGCCTAAGACTGTAGTTGAGTTCACGACTCAGGAATGGAAGTTTTATTATTCCTGTCTTATCTTATACATTACTGACGCTCCTACGTTCATCCGTGGTCCGAGTCTAGTCTTGCATCTTTATTATTGTTTTAAATGATGTTAAGTTACTGATTTTCCTGGTTTGTTCGGCCAACCCATTCCATGCCCGAATGCCACTCGGGTACGAAAGAGTACTTAAATGCATTGGTTCTCGCATAAGGGATAAGGAAATTTTTTTTGTCTTTATGCTTATCTGAGCATTGCAACAGGCAGTTATTGGGTTGTATTTCTAAATTAGAGTTTAATGCCTTATGTATTATGTCCGAGGCAAGCTACCACTGTTGTATAAATACCCGTAATGATTAAACATGATAAAAAAACTGTTCTAGTTTCCAATGCCAGAGAGTAAATTATTATGATATAATTGGCTCTCGGGCATGGAATGGGTTGCCTGAACTAGTCAATAAAAAAACAGGTTACTACACAAATAAAAACCCATAATTTTAAATGTAAAACTACATTAAATGCCACAAATATTGGTATATAACAGTCTTAGTATAATATAATATATAAACTTGAGTAGATTTATTGTGGTGTCGTTGCATTATAATATAAGATCATATAAGAAATACTACATAATTGTGCATTTATTTTCATTTTGTTTGATAAACATTGTTACTTGCGTTTCTCTTGGTCTTAACATTTATCGATGCTTGGACATTTATCTTTCAATAAAAACAAGTTGAGTAAAAAAGAAATAAACAAAACTATATACTTAATCCCATACTTGTGTTTGACTTTGATCTCTCAAGCGGAAAATTCCTGGGACATGGATCAATTAGTAGTTCGTATAGTTCTTGTGCAAGTTAAATAAGTAAAACAAGTTGGCTTTAAGCTATTTACAGTGTGTCCGAGTACTGAACTGGAACACGAGGGCTTGAAGAGACAAAACACTTGGTTACAATAGACTTGCTCGATTCTATTGAATAAAGACCATCGACTTTAAAAAAGGCTCTAGAGTCTCGACTGTAGCATTTAAAATAACTTGTCTTTTTGGAAGAGAATACAAACTATTAAAGTTCATGATAATCTGGACATTGACTTAATCAGAATGCTATGCAAAATCTTTGGGTTAAAATTTTAGAGAAAAAAGACTACTGGTATTTGCATACTGAACCAGTATAGGATTTCAAATTTAACCCCCCTTGAAGGATATCACGTTGAGCTAATCAAATTTGTCAGTTTTATTTGAAAAAAACATTTTTTCTCTCCTCCCGGGGTATTGCTTCGTTGATTGTTTGTATTACGCTACAAGCTACATTGCCCGGCGTTGCCCGGGTTTAAAAAAAACAGGACTGTAGGTGCAGATATAAAATTTATAAACTACAATTAAAAGAAAGCTATAAATCTTATATTTAAATTATTATTTTTTTACTGAAGACCTTTAGCAAACTAATTTAAAATAAATATTGTAATCGGGTAAAAAAAAAAGGCAAGTAAGCCTCTTTTTATTTAATAAAAATCTAAATTGCCTGTAGATTTACAATGTCTTTTGTTTTTAAAAGTTTGAAAAAAAAAACTGTCGAGGAAAAAGGTATAGTCTAACTGGAGTATCGAACCCGGGACACACGCATAGCAGTCCGCTAAGTTTACCACTGAGCTAGCGAAGTCACATGTCCGATGTGAAAAATTATTAGACAGTATATAAGCCTAGGCCTAAATAGGTCAGTGACACAAACTCACGTGATTTCAAATTGACCAATGGGGATCCGTATGCGGACAAACAATCTTATTTTATATATATAGATAGGCAGCAGCGTATTTAACTAATATAATGGAATCAGGCGTCAGGGATGTTGCTCTCACTAGGCTCAGTGTATCCCACGTGACGGGTAGAGGTTGTCCTGCCCGACACCTATCTGATAGACAGGGTTGCTATGGAAACTCTGGTAATTGTGCTCATCACTAAGATGGCTTCCAACCCAAATATTATCATCTTCATGTCTATGCTGTTTTGAAGAGTGTAACGAATGGGGAAAATCCAGATACGAAAATGAGGAAGTAAATGAATATAAATCAATGAAGTTGCCTTCGAGGCCATTCCAATCGACCAGCTCTGGAAGACCAGATAGGAACTCAAAGGGGGAGCAGCCAAAGCGCATCACTACATCTGGTGCAAATTCGAGCCACTTAACACCCGTCTCACTCAAAGTCTCAACTAGTGCATGGGGACCAATGTAAACACTGGAAGGATTCAGGATAGCTTGTTCCCAGGAACAATTGTATTGACTAGAAGGATTCAGGATATCTTGTTCACAGGGTCGAATGTTTACACTAGATGGATTCAGAATAGCTTGTTCATAGGGACGATTGAAGTGACTAGAAGGATTCAGGATAGCTTGTTCATAGGGACTATTGTAGTGACTAGAAGGATTCAGGATAGCTTGTTCATAGGGACTATTGTAGTGACTAGAAGGATTCAGGATAGCTTGCTCATAGGGACTATTATAATCACGTGAAGGATTTAAGACATCTTGTTCATATGGATAATGGTAAATGCTGGAAGGATTCAAAATTGACAAGTAAGCATTCTCGTAACTTTGTGAGGTATTTCGTCCATAGGAAGTTGATGGATTATCAACATTTGGGCTCAACAATGATGATTTTCTATCAGAAAGATAAATGCCAAAAAACGACTGCTTGATGGCCTCTGCTTTTCCAGTGGTAAGAGTGACGATCACTGGGCTCTGGGAGTTCTTGTGTTCAACAGATTTGGATGGATTAATGACATCCAGGTTCTGGTAATTTGTTTGATCAAAATGGACTGTGCAATGTATCAATTTTGTTCTCGGGGAAATGTTGTTATCGCTGGTTTCTTCAGGTTGAAGAACTGTTGCTACAAGGGAAGTGGAAGCATTGACCACGGAACATTGTGCTAAGTTTATTTCTTGTATCATTGTTGGTTCCGTGAAGTTACCACTAATAGAGTAGGATGGGTTTATTATTCTACTTTCCGATTGAGCTGGGCCGATATTATTATGTGCAATCTCTTCATTTTCTGGGATGCCATGTCCGTTGCTCCTGCTTTGGTAATCACTTCCGGTATGGTAGAGATACGCTAGTTCGGAATTATGTTTCCGCATGAAAAAGTATGGCTGTTTATTTGGGGCTTTGCCGTTTTCTTTCAAGAATTGTAAAACCTCCAACGGAAACGAAGTTTTGGATGAAATATCTGAAAAACTGGAGAAGTTTTCCAGCAGCTGGTGTTCATCCTTGATGACATGACGCTGACGTGATGGAGTTAAACGATCTTTCAGCCACATTTCTTGACCAAGTATTTCATTTATGACTCTGCAAACTGGACACGTCAGATTTAAATTGTCCAAAAGTTTTTCAAGTTCTAGATTATCGAATTCTGTGTTTTTGATGTAATCAAGAAAATGTCGATGCTCAAATAAAAGAGATTGTCTGCCGGGCAAGAGTTCTGTATTTTCAAGCAAGTATTTGACCACGGCGTTTTCGTCCACGTGCCTCAGCAGCATGTCCTTGTGCGCCCTCACCTTATCCTCAGAGACTCCCCAGTTGACCACCATGCCATGCTCGTAGACTGACATCAACTGATGGTGGCTGTCGTCACTCATGTGTTTGTTAATGCTGAAACCCAAGTCCGCCAATCTTTCAATATCGCTAGACATCGTTTCTGTTACTGAGCACTTTGTGACCTCTTCATGGTCCAAAAGCAAGTTGTAATGGAAAAGTCCCAAGTTGACTTTCAGTCTGTAATCATTAGTCTTGTAAATTTTCCTTAAGATTTCATCTGCATTCAAAAGAGAGTCGTGGGCCTCTTGGAATTTCCCCCTGAAATAGAGCAACATAAATAAGGGGTATTTAAATTCATAATACATACAATAGACATACCGAAGAAATGGTTTTGTATAGATACATTTCTAGATACTATTATAATATTACGTGGATCAGTTTTCGGGGCTCTTAATTCCAGGTAATCGTGTTGCCAGCATAGGGGCGTGTTGATTTACAAACGCAGTAAGTGTGGATTGGGTAGGGGGGGGGGCACAATCTGGTTAATATTCCCAATTGTGTACCCAATGGCCTAAAAGCTGGCATAGTGTGTAAGCCACCGATACGCTCCCATTAAGAATGCACCCGTTGGCTAACACATGGGGGTTTCCCATGCTGCGCGCCTGAAATCCTGAGATTTCATTGCACGGGTTAGAGCCACCGAGACTGGTGCGCAACAATCCGTCTTGCCAAGCCTGGTGCCTGGATGACCAGGCCTATAGTCTGGTATTTGTGCTACGGAGTGACAAGTGCGGTTAAACGAGAAATGCCGCCTCGTCAATTATCCAAGGGAATGAATGTCCCTGCGGATACCGTACCCTACTGTTAGTGGCATGCAGAATGGCGGCAGGCCTCGGTCAGGGTCTTGGTGTGCCCAACCCCTTACAACGTTACGTTCTGTGCGTAAGAGCCCGGAGGCTCGTCTGGTATTTTTATTTATAGACATTTTACAATCGTTAAATTAGACAGTTAGAAATAGTGTGCTCTAGCGCTGGGCCATACGACCCTTTCAGCAATTCTTTGAGTATTCATAAAGTAGTTTTTGCATTTTTACTTAAATTTAGTATAACACAACGTTAGGCAAATAAATTTTACATTTTTAATTTGATTTCTGCCAAATGGGTCAAAGTCAAGGCCGTATTGTATTGAAACCAGACCCCTTCGCGGAGAATCGTTATAGCCTGTTGTAAGTCATGTTCTGCTCCAACTGAAACAAAAGTTTACACATTTATTGTACTTAACAAGAAAGTTTACAAATGTATTATACTTGACAGGAAAGTTTACTTATATCTTATTTTATAAATTCTCAAATGGGAATTTTACTCCAACTATTGTAAGGTACCCATCAGAGCTGGGTAGACTCAGGGAAACCGTCCAGTCCCGGGAACAAATCCTAGCCATCACCAGGATTCGAACCCGGGACCTTCGGTACGCATGGCGAACGCGCTTATAAAAATGACAATGATCCAAATCACTTAAAAAATATTTTTCAACGCATCACATTGTAAAAGTTGTAACAAATCAACTCAAGGTTTATAAAATATATATTATGCGGCCTAATTGTCTTCAATAAACAATGTATTAGAGGACTTACCAATATCTCCTGTGCGAAATTTAACCATCCCGACATTATTCAACGTAACCAGCATCATCTGTGGGTTGATTCTGACGAGCAAAGATCTTTGTTTTAGTGATCTTGTGTACCACTTCAGAGCCCCTTTCAGATCTTTGTAACCTGAAGGATTTATTTTTGGACACAATTTTATATAATAATACCAGACGCGATGGTACTAAGATCTACAACAACAACAAAGGTAGGTAAAGTTTTCCTGTTGGACCGAATTGATCCACAGGGAAAAAACCTTCACCAGTTTCAGTGGCCACGGCATATTTAGGAAACGTGTGGCCAGCATAATGCCCAGCCGCATATACTAAAGTATTCCGTCGGAACGAATAGATTAACAGGCAATTAAGCGTACCAAAGGTCCTGGTTTCAAATCCTTGTGAAGGCTAGAATTTATTCCCGGGTCTGATGGGTGTACCTGGGTCTGCCCCAGCTCTGATGTGTGCCGGGCTTTAGTTGGGGTAAAGTAAAGGCGGCTGGGCATTGTGCTAGCCACACAATCCCCAAGTATTCAGCGATCACAGAAACTGGTGAACGCTGCTTCCTTAGCTCTATGGATCAAATTACTCCGACGGGATGACTTTATTGGGACCCTTACGGCCAATAGAAACAGCGAATCGTTTAATTGTAACATGTCACGTCAGTTCATAAACGAAAGTCATGCTAAAATGTTTAAAGTAAAAATGCACCTCTCTGAATGGCCAGTCCAATGTTATTCAACAGAACATCGTAATCTGGGTGTCCGTCATATCTATCATGGATGGTTGTGTTCAGAGTTAAAAGTTTCTGCAATGCCCTTTCATTATCACCTAAAATCAAATCAAATAAAATTTAATTTAAAAAAAAAAAGGCCAATAAACTAAATTATTGCAAATATTTATAAATCAATATATCTCAACCGAAAATACGTGAGTTAAAAATTTAGTCTAAAACAAAAAGTGAAATTTTACACACACACACACAAATATTTAATTTTATAAAGGTG
Source organism: Anisus vortex (assembly GCA_949126835.1). NCBI lineage: Eukaryota > Metazoa > Mollusca > Gastropoda > Planorbidae > Anisus > Anisus vortex. Next base: position 8,401,554 of record OX421504.1, on the reverse strand, counting down.
ATAGTATTGTAAGCTTTAAGCGTTTAGTGTGGACGATCCCCGCTTTTAAAACTATAATGTGTGTCTCTCATGATACATGACACATATAATGCGTGTCTCTCATGACACATGACACACATAATGTGTGTCTCTCATGAGGTAATAAATGTTTAGATTTATGGACTATCATTGTAGCCAAATATAAATAACGTTAACTAGAAACTACTGAAATACCAGAAAATATCATTGGTATTGTTTCATAAATTTCTCCTATGATGTCATCCTCCTCGACTTGCAGGTCTGAAACAGAGAAAGTATCTTGTTCACTGGGTGACATGGGAACTAGTTGTTTCACTGACTTGGCTTTGTTAAAATATCTTAAAGATTAAAAAATAACAGCTTTCAGTGAAAGTAAAAATGTGATAAATTACAAGGTGGTTAGTTTTAAGTCATTTAATTCTCTAAAATGATTCATTTTCTATAAATTTCAGCTGTTTCATTCATTCTTCCCGAATGGCATCCGGGCATGGAATGGGTTGCCTGAATAAATCAGGAAAACCAGTAACTTAATATAATTTAAAATACTAAATGTAAGACTAGACTTCCTTATAGAAGTAGCGTCTGTAATATATAAGATATAGGGATTTTAAGGTTTACTTCAAAGACTCGGGATATCTTGACACTCTGTGTAATATAATGGCCTTCTTCCTTAACGCCCACTTGTAGAAAAACGTAGGGCCTTGGTGTTTCAGTGTTGCGATCGCAGAGTTCAGATGTTCCAGGGCCAACTGAAAATTGACTCCTGCCAAAGTAAAATGAAACAAAAAAGAATAATTTAATGAATTATTTCCCTATAAATTAATTAACAAAACCAAGTCTTTGGCACGATATTTGGGACGTAGGGTGTATGTTAAGATCGCCAGTAGAGGCCGACCGAAACGGCTCAGAAAGTTTCGGACGAAACCGAAGCATAAAGCGAAACTTTAACTACACCTTCAACAGAAACCGAAACCGAAAGATAAACCGAAATTGCCAAACAAAAGACTGCTCAGTAATCACACACTCCATTCGTTTTTAATTAACTTCAATTTTCTACTTCACACAGATTAGTTCGCAACAGTTTAACTAAATGAAATTATCAATAGGCAGAGCAATAGATGCAGCACTAGCGTTGCAGTATGAATTTTGAAAGTTAAAATATATATATTAGCTAAACTGACGACCGAAAGTCAATATCAGCTTCGACCGAAACCGAAAGCAAACCGAAAGCTAAAACCGAGACTACGGCGAAAGAGGTCATTTGCCTATATTTGGCGCCGAAACAGAAACCCAAACCGAATTTCGGTCGGCCTCTAATCGCCAGTATTTATCCCTCAGGCTAAATGACAACATTAAAATGTGTTAGTGTTTAGTTGTACATAATTATACTCTCTGGAATATAAGTCTATTTCGTTCTTTACAGTATTAGGTCAATCAATTCAATGTGTAAAGTCAAGTAGTCCTTTAATTCCTAGCCGAGAGGTCTAATAAACCAAAAATGAAAATATATTATTATCCCCATCAGCTATAACTTATTCTGACACTTAGAAATAATCAAGGACGCGCAATTGTGCTGAGTTAAATATATGCTTCTACATTATTTTTTTTATTCAATGTCATTTTACATAAGATGGCATTAATATCACTATTTCCAATTACCTGCGCCGGATGCCGTGATGTGTCCAAGACACGCCTCCATGACCGCCGCCTCCCTGGGACTTCCAAAAGCTTGAGTAGTTTCGAACAGTCCGGAGTAGAACTTTTTGGCCTCGTTTGGGTAAAGGACCATAATGAGTCTCCTAGCAACCACGGAAACCTTATGCAGATTACAAACACAAAGGTTTCAATAACGTAGGCATAAATATATTGCTTTATTTTATTCATTTATTTAAACAGGATGTATAAAGAAATTGGCAGAATTTTTTTTATTTTATTGCAAAGTCGGTAATTTTGTTTTGAAGATAGTTAGCTATGTTCATATCATTTTAATAAGCCATCCTGTTTAATTATAGAGACGATCATAAATTGTTTTGTTTTATCCATTTAGTTGCCACAAAGACATTCAGTATAGTGCAAGGCGTTTGAAGCCCATTGGGAAAGCCCAGTAAAAGAAATAAAAAATAGAGGCGATCGCTGATCAGACACAGTTTGAAAACGTTATCTTGAACACGTGAGATTGTTTTTCATACTAAAGTAACTCCGTCTTATAGAGCATTTGCGATCACGTGACAAAAGCACGTGTGTTTGTTTACTTTGTGTAGTGGTGAACAATGGCAGTGGCAATGTGCTTATTAAGCTAGTTATATTTTTAATATGATCATTTCAACAATATGACGTAAACAAATATAAAACTCTGCCATACGATGACAATGGGCCGTATTGTTGATGAGAGTTAACACCCTTGCCCCTTATACAAGTCAATATTTTATGACTGACTTGTAAATTACAAGTCAGTCATAAAATATTGACTTGTATAAGGGGCAAGGGTGTTAACTCTCAGCAGCAATACGGCCCATTAACATTCAAAGCTAAACTTTAAATTATTTAAAATCAATGAAAGAGGTTCCGAAAGAGCAAAATATTTAATTGAAGACAAGATGTCGATTGTCGATGTTAGACTATCACGTACTATCTAAAAGTAAAGGCATGATGTGAAATGTTTCACAAGAGTTATTGAAAAACTATAAAAGCCTCAAATATTGTTTACTTCACGGACGGACTACTACTGACTAGTATCACAGTTAAATATCAAGATTTATGGAAACAAATTCCTTATATTTTGGGTGTAAAACACACATGGTAAAGAACAATGCTATTCCACTATGTCTCCATCATGGCTTCTATTTACATAGTTACTTGACATAGAAACCTAAGCCACGCCTATTCCAAATGCTCTATATAATGAAATCAAACTTTAATATTGTTACAGAGTTCAAAAAAAATCCCCCTATCCCTGACTCTTACGGAAGGTAAACAATTCAGAAAATTGCCATATGTTCTAATTCTCTATTTGCTTACCCTCAGGATATTACGGAAGTCGCCACCTATGGCAGCTTGACAAAGTTGTCTGATGGCAGGCCATTCTAGACGGTGGCAGCCGTAGGTCTCGCCTCTGATGCAGTGTTTCTCCATGTTGGTCTCAGCTCTCCACAAGACTTGACCGATGAAGTGTGTGTAGCTGAAATATACGTTTTTGCAATTATTATACTTTGCAAATTTGTTATAGACAACTTGTTCATTTTACTTCTTTTTAAAGATGTGGCCGCTATTTAACCAATACATTGGTGCTTATAGTTTACTGTTATAATCATGTATGTAGTTAGGTGTTTACAGTTTGGTACAATAGTTCAATACTTACAAGCTGGTTCTTACAAGTTTATTATTTATGGAGCAATACTGACAATTTGGGGATTACAGGTTTGTTACTAATGGTGCAATACTTACAACTTGGGGCTTACAGTTTCGTGCTTATATTTTGGTGCTTACAATTTAGTGTTCACAGTTCGGTGCTTTTATTTTGACTAATTTTACAGTTAAGTTCCTACAATTTGTTGCTTACAGTTAGATGCATGGCTCGGCGCATAGAGTTTTGATTGTATTATTTGTATTCTATAATATATAAAATATGACACACTGCAATACTCTGAAAGTCCTTACCTGTTTACTTTATTGATGCTCTTATCAGCAAGGACACGGTAATCTAGTGCACATTTGTACAGCGCTAGCGGATGGACAATCAGTTGACCAGACCGGTGAAACTCAATAACCAAATTATATCTTAGACCATGATAGGTTCTATCTCCTCTGTCACCGATGTCATTCGGTGGAGCTATTTGATCTGGTTGAAAACATGTACATAGTGTCAAAGATAGTATTTGGTGTACACTAGATGGTGGAGTGTTTATTTAAAACAAAACAACACAACACTTTTTCTAAAATTTGACACAAACAATTGTTTATATAAAATAATGAATGCAGCTGTTTAGATACGTGTAAAAGGGACAATGTGTAATGTGAGGAACAGGATGTGAGTGTTTAAATCAAATGTCAAGAATGTCAGAGAGCTGCCATGGGTAGAAAATTATTCTTGATCAACGGGAAGAACAAGTTTTCAATTCAATAATATCAGAACATTGAGGTTCACAACAACACTCACCCAGCTCATAGACCATTAACCCTTAAGTACTAGGTTAATATTAACCTTCTAGTCTGTCTTCGTGTACGAATTATTTGTTGATTGCCTTTCAATTTACCTTTTTTTTCCCTAAAGGATTGCTTCATCTATTTATTAATTAAGTTGTTGCATTCAAAAGTTGCAAATTTAAGCAAGGAAATTTGTAAAAAGACATTCATTTGTTAAGCACATTTTATTTTAATGGGTAAAAAGAAAGAGTTAATCTGTTGCATCGTATACCTTAGATTGATATATGCATACAGTCTAACGTATTTTCAGTTCCGATCAGTTTTCAGTGTATTAAATTCATACTTTTTCTTCTTACCTCTATATGATGGATTGATTCCTACTCTATGAATCACAGCAATCAAATCCAGCTCATATTTAGTCAACCAACTGCACACTTCATACTGTCTAGTGTCAAACATCTCTGAATAAAACCTCAGGTCTTTACAAAGAAAATGTTCCAGAAACTTTGGGGTAAATATATTCTTTGAAATGTAACTGATGGCGAGCTGGACAATAGGTTTTGGAAGACACAAGTATCTTTGGCATATGTAAACATAATCAATAATATCAACGCCTGGTGCGTAGTGAGATAACAGACAGATGATATCACACGGATTAGTTAACATACCAATATTGACTTGTTTTGTTTTGAGTCCACTTAAGGAAAAACGTTTGTATGTACTGAATACAACATGAACATGACATTTAATAGATTGAAAAATGTTGACAATTTCTCCCAGGAAAGATAAGAACGCAAAATTTGTGCCATTTATATGAAAACTTTCACATTTATGGAAGACAAAAATATGTCTGCAGCGATCAGACCTTGTAACTATGTTCTTGATGAGATTCAGGATATAACTCATTTCATAGAAAGTTTCCAAGTCTGCATTGGTGGCTGTGGGATGTCGGATTCGGGAGAGTTCTTGAACGATTTCAATAAACAAATCTTGCAAGACGTAGATGTTTTTACACCAAAACTTGTGATAAATGATGTCCTCGTCCGGATATTGATCAAAACTCTGTATGTCATAGATGGCCTGTCAAATTAAACATATTTTTGTATGTATTTCGCTTCTTCTATCGCAAAACATAATTTTAATTTCCGATAAAAAAAAAATTTTTGAGGTCAAAATTATTGTTTGTTTTACTCTATTTCAATTAAGTCTGATCAACTTTTTAATGACACATGTTCTTCATGCTCAATCAGAATTTAAGTTCGATTATCAAGATTATTTTTCATTTAAACAGTGTGTTGTGTTGTACAGATAAATATTTCTTATAATATAAGCTTCGATTCGATGTATAATTATATTCTTATAGATCTTAGGTTTGCGGTTAGATCTACTTTCATCTTCCTTGAATTGGTTCTCATTAAATGTGGCTTGGGTAAGAGTTACATAAATTCATTGGAACGATTTTGTATTAAAATAAATCTTGGATATATCATTTTAAGCTGAGAGAAAAAAATATGACTTATTAATTACATTTTGCACTCAGTGGAGTATTAAAATGTTACGTTAACTTTTTAGCTCAATTTTTTTAGTTTTTATTAAATCATTCAAGCAACAAGTTTAACCTGGTCAATTAGGACAGACTTTCCAACCATCGGAGGCCCATAGACTTCTACGATGTTCCCTGTATCTCCAATAATGGCTTCATGAATGTCTTTTCTTTCTTTTGACCTGAAAAGTAATTCAGTGCCCATTTTGTCTGCTCTTTGTAAGATTGGAAGTAGATTCTTTATGTGAACGTCTCAGAAGATCCTGAAATAAAATTAGTTTTTTTTTAAAAGAACAAGAAGTTGAAATACACGTCAACATACAAATGATTAAAATCGCAACTATATACATACATCACAAAGTAACATACAAAATATGACACGGAAGGTTCAAGTAAAACGAAGTTGTCTGAAAGTCTTGGCATAAGGATGTAAATTAAACGCCGGAATATTTTACCTGGTTGATGACAGTTTCTGAGTCTACAAAACGCTGGTGGGTACCAGGTATTATGTGGATGTGGACGTTTAAGCTTGTGCTAACCACCTAACCACTTTGTAGGCTGTGGCCTTTGAAATGCTAGTTTTTGCTGCGTAATTAGCTCTAATCACTAATGCGATCTCAGTGGGATTATTACGCTTTAACTATTTTTCTCAATAAAGGCCTATGTATATATCACACTAGTTTTATGCCCGTCAAAATGACGGGTAAAAAATAATGGTAACAAGTTTTTTTCTACTTTTTTTATGTAAAATTTTTTTTAAATCTCTTTTTATGGTTTTATACATTCTTTTTAAAAGGGCAATCACTGAAAACATTAATTTGATAATAAACGGCCATCAATATAAAATACTGGTCACTTCGACATGGTCAATCGTCAAATGATGATGATAATGATGTAAACACTGGTTGTCAAACTAAAGTAAGTAAAGTACCCTTCAGACCAAACTGATGATAGGGCTGGGGAAGCCATTCACCAGTTTCTGTGGCCACTGCATACTAGGGGATGTGTGGCCAGCACAATGCCCAGCCACCTTTACTTTCCCCCAACTAATGTCAGGTACCCATCAGAGTTGGGTAGACTCAGGGACCCTCATGATTTGGGATTCGAACCCAGAACCTTCGGATCGCCAGTCGAACGCGCTGCCGCTCGGCCACCGTTTTCAATATTACAAACTAAAGGCCTGCAGTTTATTCGATCCAGTTGTCCCCCTTGTTTATCGAGGTAAATTGGTATCAGGCTCAACTGTGATAAGATAATATATGCGAATAAAAATTCATCGTGTATAAAAAGAATTTGTACTTTTGTAGTAAGGGCATAGAAAATGCGTTATACGAAGTATTTTCAAACCGCCGTTTTAAAGCGACCGCTTTGATGGCGATCTATATTTTTATAATACTAGCTAAATTATCCGGCGTTGCACCAGACTAGGCGCGCAGAACGATTTTCAGTTGCACGCGAAAGAACTCCAAGAAGATTTTTTTAATGCAAGTCATAACAACGTACGCCAGCATAATTAATGGGTGCTGCTTGACGAACTACGTGGGAATCACTCTGGACGTCGACGTCAGTAATGTTGGTATGCAAAGCTCTCATCAATGGACTTGCCATCTGTTATTTTATCTATTAATTAAATTGTATAGTTTCTCAAGCCTCTTCTAGAAGACAGTAATATGGTGTATAGGTAAACTCTTGGATAGATTCGTTTCTTGACTGGAAGCAATTAAGGTGTATCTTGATAAACAAACTAATTCTTTGTTGAATGAGATGAACTGACTGTTGAAGCCGATGTTTCTGAATGACATGGCGACACTTTTCACTGAGTTGAACTTGCATTTACAATGACGGGGTCGAAAATCACTTGAAGTTTTGAACCACTGTAATGGATTTGCATTGAAACTGGACATATCTTGCCGTGAAATTGATTTCAAAACATTTAAATATTTCCCTAATTTAAGGCAAATTAAGATAGATGAGCGTTTCCAGAAGTACATTGAAGCACCCAATGCGGAGTTTTCTAAACAAAGGCAAGACTTTCAAATTCATGCAATCATGTTTCCATACCACATCAATACTTGATCTTACTACAAACGACTAAGAGCTGGATCTTTTTATAGTGGAGGAATATTGTCATTTTTTCATTTATGGCATCCAATTAATGGGCATCGCAATGTGGCAATTTGCTTGGAAATCTGAAAGGAAGTCATCTGTTGTCAACTGCAAGGCATTCATTTGCTCTACTTTCGGCTTTTGGTTCAATTTACACTAGGAAACATATTTTATTGCACATGAAACTTGAGCACTCAGAAGTGACTAAATTTGTACCTGACATTGAACAATTAGCAATGACCATTCAAGGAAAAGGCACTCATTAATTAATACATGCTACTTACATTCAAAAGCGGTTTTATGCTCATCTCTCTTAATTTTGCATAAATATGACTAATTCTAAAACAAATTTGTTTGTTTTATTATTTAAAAAATATAACAGGCTTATATACTAGAATTATATTAGATAATTTTTGTAATTATTAATGTTTAAAAAAATAAAATCCTTAATTTGACATTATTAATGCTCAAAATGTTTATTTACATCGTAAATTAATTTTATAATCTTTTTACACGTTGAAAATAGAGCAACATGCTGAAATTGTAAAAATAAAAAATAATTTATACGTTACACTAGTTATATTAAAACAACTCCTTTAAAATAACTAATTTAATTGAAGGGAGATAATTTACCCGTTTTGCTTTAATATTTCTAATATGTTTCTTTTTTTTTTTTTCTCTTTAAAAAATGGCTTACATTTTATAACATTTAAATGATCAAATTATAAAAAATAGTTGGAAATGTTAAAAATATTAAATGACTAAAGAAATTATATGTACATTTTCAAACATTACATTAACTACCCAGTTTGTATAATTACTACGTATCTCTTCCGCTTAACTACAGTTGTGATGATTCACTACTATAAATGTTAATTAATAAATGAGCGAAAAAAATCTCATTCATACTGAGATCAAACTATCTGGCATCTCTACACAACGATTGCACAATGTGTGGGAAGTCTAGTTAACCCCCCACTCCCCACCCACACAATCGCTTCTCGGCTCTCTGATTTCAAAGGGCGGTCAAACTGGCACGAGCGTGGTCAGTTTAGCTGGAGGGAGCGGTTTGGACAAGACACCCGGTAGCGAAATCTTGTCCGAGCCTTGCGAGACTAGGAGCTTGCTCAGTTTTCTCGCATAGGCTCTCTTCCACGTATAAGGATCGGCCTGGATTACAACTGGTCTGCACTCGGCTCTCATGCTTGACGTAAGATTGATTGTGCAGAGGGCGGAACTAACTGATCCACGACTGATGACCCAACCCCCAGGGGCGGGAAGTCAGTACGGGATCAGTGACGTTTGTGGATACCATGCAAACTAAACAAGCCTAGAAGGCCCAAGGGAGAGGCAAGGAGTTTATGCTACCACGCGCCTCTTAACGGAATGATAAAAAGAGATCAAACTATCAAGATTTTAAAGCTTTTCCTAGAATTATATCTTAACAACTAAATTTAAATGTTGATACATTAACCAATAATGTGCAATTTGAGTAATGCAATTGTGTATTTGTGAATGGATTTTTTTTTAAAGTTGATAATAACATTAAATATATGATTTAATATAAATGATTTAATTATTTTCTCTATTACGCTCCTTTACTTTCGGTCTTGGTCTTGCTACGGCCCTAAATAAATTGTCTTATAAAAATTATAAAAATAATATAGTTGAGCAGTTTGACTTTCACGCTGTTGGCACGCTGAATGATTTGGAAATCCTAGTTTGGCACACTATAAGCAAAAGGTTGCCGACCTCTGACCTTAAAGCGGACAGCAGAATAGTTTCCATGTCAAATAATATGACCCAATTGTTATCGTTGTAAATGGCAGACACGTGCAGATACAACAGTAGTGTATCTCTAACTGGGGTCTGGGGTCCTATAGAGACCACAAAGAGGTTTCAGGAGGACTGTGAACGGATCACTTTTCTAATTTTCAGAAATATGGTAAACATTTCATTTTTTATAAATTAAATGATTGTCTTCCACATATCATATGCAGTGTGTTCAGGAGAATTAATATACTAAGCTCGGTGTAAACTTTAATGTCACTGTTTCCGAGAAACTTAAAAATATTTGTATGTTTTACTCTCAGCATTAGAACTACGGAAAAAAAATACACAAAAAGACCAACAAAAAAATGAACAAAAGGTAAAGCGACCCATCAACAAAATTTGTGAGTGACCGCCAGGCAAGAAATTCTTTAATAATTTGAGAACCACTGAGATTAAGAGAGAGATAGACAGACAGACAGATAGAGAGAGATGGACTTGAGAGAAACAGTTGTAGAGGGGCTGGGAAAAAAGGAGAAATTAAGACAATTTAATGTTTTTACTAAACGTTTTGAAATTCTATTGAAAATTTTAAATTGTATACGAATTTAAATGAATAGTTAAGTATTACTTTTGTAACTACTTGTATTAGTATTCTCGTCGGACCTAATTGATCCATAGGGCCGGTGAAGCAGCGTTCACCAGTAGATGCGGCCGTGCATAGTGCTGGCCACACAATCACCTATTATGCCGTGGCCACAGAAACTGGTGAACGCACTACATGTAGGCCTATTAACCTTTTAAAAATGATCTTGCTTATACTTACACAACTAAGGAGAGAAAGACAACGCTGTACAAAAGTATTTGTAACTTAATGCTCACAAGTTCTATTTTTGGAAAGCACATCTAAACCAGGTCGCACATTCTGGCTGACCTACATAATAATATTATGTTGTGCTTTAAACTACATTTGAAAATAAACATTTCGAGTCTTACCTTGAAAACTCGGCAGCATCCAAACAATACAAACCTCAGTTAAACACAGCTCCACCACGACATAGCAGGGCATTACATGTTCTCTGTTATAGTATGTTTTCTGTTTTTATTGTTATTCATAAACAAAACAATAACAAACGCGACGGTAATGTCACGTGATGAACACCACGCTGTCATTCGCGCGGCCTTTCGCCCGAAGAAGAATTGTCTGCAGTCGGCTGCTTGCGCTTTATTATTACTATTTACTTTTTTTCTCCAGAAATACGAAAGGGAACCTTTATTTTCTAGGAAAATGGACCAGGACATTGTAAAATATCACTCATTAGATTTTTGGATGAGGAGCGGTTTAAGTGGAATGGGGGAAGGATGGTGGACAAAGAAAGTTCCTGTTTGGTTGCTGTTGGGTTTTTGTTGTTATTTGTTTGTTTTGTACGACAATATTACTTTTTAATATTGAAAGCGATAAAAGAAAGAGTAGCCTAAGACAGTAAGTGTTTTTCCAGAGAGCGCAGAGAAGGGGGATACAGAGAAACGGTGGGGCAAAGTGGGGAGGGGTGTCGAATCAGTGTATGCCTGTGACCGTTATTTTGTAAATGTTCTATATCCGATGTACACAACTCTTAGGGAGATCACATTCTCTGCTAACAATCAATAAACAAACTGCCGGCTTGTAGTAAAATGATAACTAAATATTTAATCCAAAATTCTCCAACAATTTATGTAAAAGATGAATTCACATACACATCAGTTTCAATAGCCTAGTCTACACTCGTCTTGTCTTCACCAAGGCTTAAGGTCGTCTTACGTTTTCTGCCAAATCTATGCTACGTTCACTCTAACTCCTACGTCATTGTTTCTATCGTAAAAGGTCACTCGTTTATTCAATGCATGAACACCGGGTTAGAGATTATACAAATTGTGTCTTACTAAAACAACGATATATATTTTAAATCCTAACAATGCCTATTAGTTATAGCTTTAAGAGTGTAATAAAATATAGTTATCTAGCTAGTTAATTGAACAACTTAATTGGTGTGTTAGTTAGTTGGTTGATTAGTCAGCTAGTTAGTTAGTCGATAAGTATTAATGAGCTAAACTGTCCAAATAATTACAATAAAACGATTTCACAAGTTGCTCTAACTCTGTAACAACGTAGTTCCCCTGAAGGTCACGAGTTGGTTATAAGCTTAAGAGCAGCGGTAATCTGTCACGGATCTATTGAACTTATTAGTGGGCCTCGCAGTAATAGATATTATTGTTGGAATTTCGGGGAAATGGGGGTGGGGGGGATAAAGCAAAGCACGGCTGTTGACTTTCTAACCTTCACCTTTAGCCCCTACCAGAACACGCAGTCTCTTTTTGAAAACATGACGTTATGGTCTGCCATCCACAATTGCTAAATATGTGCAACGACCGCCCGTGTTCTAGTCCCTATGTCTGCCTCGGTCTTTCTCCATCAGTTCCATCTCTCTTTCTCTCTCTCTCTGTCTCCCGCGCTTTCTCTCTCCCTCTCTCTCTCTCTCTATATATATATATAGAGAGAGAGAGAGAGATACAGACTATATATAGATTATATATACACCTCACCCTCTTTCTTTCTCTTCCTATTACACCTCCGTCTCTAACTCTATTCGCCTCAATGTTTTCTGTCTTCCTCGCTTGTATTCTCTCCATTTATTTTACTCTTCCTTCTTATCTTACCATCCATTTCGCCCTCTTTCCTCTGTACCTCTTCCTCCTGATTGTTCTCTCTCTCTCTCTACCAACCTATAATACTTAACTCCGCCTCTTAGTATTTTGTATGTAGGCCAGTTATCCTACCCATGAGGCTGAGCTCGCGCGCAAGTGTGAGGGCGACAGGTCAGCCTGACCTTTTATTTCTCGTGAACGTAGATTTCCTTGACAACGTTCATTTCCCAAGAAAATGTGGAGCGAGTAGCCTGGAACTTGGAACCATGTAATGTCTGCATGAGTGTCAGTCTGTTTGCTTCGATACGATTTCGTGCAAAAAAACAAACAAACGATGCTTGGTCGTGTCTCATTATTTTAGCACTGTTTTGCTTGCACTAGTGCAGGGGTCTGCAACCTAAGCCACGCGTGCCGGACATGGCCCGCAAAGCGATTTTTACTTTCTCTCGAGAGAGACCTCAAAGAAGGAGATTTTCGGTAGATAAATTTTCCGACTCTGACTCCGACTCCTCAGTTGATTTTTTACTTCCGACTCCGACTCCCCGACTCCGACTCCTCTGTATCAATATACCAATGTATTATGTACATTCCTTGAAGGAAAAAAAGGCGTAGTTTTGTAGGTAGGACCTATATTTAAAAAATACTTCAAACTTAATTAGTTTTTGCAGGGCATTCAATCTTTACCATACAATTCTTTAGAACTAAAAAAATCTGGGCTAATTGATTAAAACCAATAATAGCTTTCAAATTTTCAATAGTGAGAATCAAATTACCGATTATCGTTGGCCATAATATTAAGAAGCAAATCAAGAGGCATATATGGTAACTTATGAAATAAGGTAGTTAAAGAGAATCAAAAAGCATGTGTATTTAATAGTGCCATTAATAATAAATCACAGACGCAGTGTCTATCAAAATTGTTCAGGGTCACAGGGAAGGACTAGTTTGCGTCTCTCCAATGCTTACATCAAAGAGGAACGAACATCTAAAAGATGAGCCGACAAGTAAAAAGATTCATGTTAATTGTAACTGTAACTTAGCAAAATTGGTTTGATGTTGTTTTTATTGCAAGCCATCTAAGACTAAATTGTTTTAATAATGATGCCATTTGTATAGCGCTGCCAACAAACATACTGTAAGCTCAGAGCGCATTTAACATAACAATTAAAGAACACAGATACAATATATAGGCCAAGAGATTTAAAAAACCCAACTAAATGATGATTCAAAACATTACAAACATAGAACAAATCAAACAACTAAAACAAAATAACCGACCTAACATATAAGTAAGACAGTGGGGGCTCTAAACTCTAAAGCATGCTAACTGAGATAAATATTGAAATAATGAGTTTTTAAGTTCTTCTTGAAGGAATCAATGGAGCTTGTTTGCTTGAAGTGAATGGGAAGAAGATTCCACACCTTCGGACCGGATACTGAGAAGGCTCTAAGGCCAACGGTCATCAGAGAGAAACGGGGCTCTTCCAGAAGCGATGAGTTGGCAGAACGAAGTGTTCTTTGAGGGACATATGGTGTTATTACTTCCTTGAGATAGGACGGAAACTCTTTATTAAAAATGCACTGATTTCAAAATAGCGCCACTTTATACTCGATTCTGGCTTTCACGGGGAGCCAATGGAGCTGACGCAGGAGAACTGTCACATAATCTCGCCTTGACTTACACATGACTAGGCGAGCGAATCCAACATTATTTATTAAAAATATTTCCATCAGAATTAAACAAAAGGGTCTTCTACTTGAAGTAATGATTACCTTCCAACTTGCAACCAACAAACCGAAATCCGGTTTTGAAAATCAACTTAGAGGACTTAGTTAGAGGAAGAAACTTACTTTCTACTATCACTAATGTCTGTAGGCCTTTTGATCGGTTGTTTAAAATAAATGAAGCCCTGCTTTTTTCCAATCTAAATTTATTTGCCGACTCCGACTCCAGGTACCCAAAATTTCCTCCGACTCCTCGACCCCGACTCCGACTCCACAGCCATGGGTCAAACAGCGCTTGGAATGTTAGACCATTGGAATGAATTTGCATTCAAACTGGACATATCGTACGTGAAATCTATTTTATAACATTTAACTACTTCCCTTTATTAAGGCACACTACGATAGATACTCTTTCTTCCCGAGTGGCTTTTGGGCGTGGAATGGGTTGCCTGAACAAACCAGGAAAACCAGTAACTTGACATCATTAAACATGACTTAAACAATTTTATTTGTATTATTATTTTTTATAAAAATAAGAGCCTTATATACTAGCATTATTTTATGTAATTGATGTAATTATTAATGTTTAACACAAACTCCTTAAATCAATTTAAACTATTAAATCAAATAATGTTTATTTCCAACTTTTAAACGTAAATCAATTATTTGACTCTAATTACTAATTGAAATAAATACCAGAATACTATATTGTCAGAAATTAATATTAATTAATAAGTAATCTTAGTTATATTAAAAAACATAACTTGTTTGCAGTGGCTTAGCTAGGGGAGGGGGGGGGGGTCCAAATTCGAAAGTTCCCCCGGGCCCCTACTTGAGAAGGGCCCCCAAAGGAGTGTCCGAATTGTTTTTTTTCTCATGCATGTCATAATGTCGAATGTCAAAATGAAGGGGCCCCTAAAGAGGCCAAGCCCCCCGGGCCCGCAAATCCCTAGCAACGGCACTGCTTGTTTGCAATCACTGTTTAATCAAATTCAGAAACTTTATTAAAGGGAGATAATAGACTCGTTTTTTTTTTCCCGTTTAAATTACTAAATGTTTTCCATTTTTACTTTATAGAAAAACAAGAAGCTTAGAATTGTTGCTTTGAAAATGATAAAACCATAAAAGATAGTTGAAAATTATATAAATAATATATGAGTTAAAAATTTAGATGTACATTTTTAAACATTACATTAACTACCCATTATGTATGATTACTACGTATCTATTCCGCTTTACTGAACTATCTATGTTTGACATATTTCAATATGCTAGCAAATGTAACATTAGCAAAATTCTCAGCTAATTATAATTAGTGATCTAATTATAATAGGTGATAGAATATAATCTTCACAACTACATTAAATTTTCAGACATTTACAATTAAATATAAAAGTTCTGTATAAAATAGTACATTTGCCATTAATGGAGAAAAAAAGAAAAAACAATTACCACCACCTGAATTGTTTGTTTTTATTAAATATAAAACGCTTAACGATTTGTTTCTAATAAGTTCCGCTGCTTATGGTCTTGGTCTTGCTACGGCGCTAAATAAATTGTCTTATTGAAATGAATCAAAAATATAGTAGATGAGGTTGACTTCATATTGTATTTTCCACCTCCACCTCCCTTTGCTCCATTTGCCACACCCCTCGCCACCCTACTTTCCACTAACTTGCATGATTTGTCCCCGCGACCTTACCTTGCAATCCTGGCTTCGCCACTGCTTCATAGTCATCTTGTAAAGTATCCCCTCCCTATTTGCAATTGAAGCAGCGTTCACAAGTTTATGTGGCTATGGTATAATAGGGGATTGTGTGCGCACGGTATACTAGGACAGGAGTATGCAAACCTTTTCACTTATAGCGTGCCAAACTAGAATTTCTAACGCATTCAGCGTGCCTAAAGTAAGTAAAGTAAAGTATCCCGTCGGACCGAATTGATCCATAGGTCCGGTGAAGCAGCGTTCACCAGTTTCTGTGGCCACGGCATACTAGGTGATTGTGTGGCCAGCACTATGCACAGCCGCCTTACTTTACCCCAAACTAAAGTCAGGTACCCATCAGAGCTGGGTAGACTCAGGGACACCCTCCAGACCCGGGAAAAAATCCTAGCCTGCACCAGGATTCGAACCCGGGACCTTCGGTTCGCCAGTGGAACGCGCTGCCGCTCGGCTAACGTGCCCCATTGTTGTCTTGTAGGAAGAGTCTTTAAATACTTTATTGGGGGGGTCTTTTGCTTGCCACTAATATGTTGCGTGCCGTAGTTTGCGGACCACTGCCTGGGGGATTGTGTGGCCAGCACAATTCCCAGCCCCTTTCACTTTTCCCAAACTAAGGTCGGCTATGTTGGTTCCTCTAGCATTGTATGCACAATCAAGACAACGTTAAACATGTAAAATTTATTATGGTCGGTTATGTTTTACTTACTGTTGGTAAATGTATTTTAGGACTTCTTCAGGATTTGATACTGAGTCATGGAGATGATGAGAAATTGCTCTTAATTCAGAACACTGTCGTACAGCAGAAATGTCAGATTAACAGATTCATTCAAACTTTCATCGTTTTCAATTGTTAATGCTTTTCACAAGTTTGTGCACATCGACTTAACCACTGATGTGGTCTGGTTTTTAAGGTCAGGAATGTTGTACAAATCCAAAGACACCAAATTCTTTATTTAACTGGGACGATCTTTCTTTTACCGCATAAACAGCTGTGTCTAAAGCAGCAAAATAAAAGTGGATCTTGAAGCTTTCTGAGGGATCACCTGCAATATTTACAGATTCATCTGTTTTTTTGTAATCAACCATGTTCTTCTTATTTTGCATTCGGGTCTTCTCTTTCTCAAATAGGCCTACTGGTTCTATTCCATGCAACTACTTATGCTACTTCATTAGCTTCAATCAGAACTCTATTGAACTCTTAATCACTTTTAGCTGTAACCAAAAACTCTTCGGGTTTTTTTTTCAGGTGACTAACTGCTCTCTGGAGACTCAAGTCCTTTTCTTGCATTATTTACTAGTTATGTTTACTTGAAACAAAATGTTGTGCTATGTGACAAGTGCAACAATAAACTTGAAGTCTGAGATATTTTTAAGTAACCCAAGTGCTTCTACCTTCGCAATACTGCCACTAGATCATTTAGAGAAGTGTCTTCAGAAATTAAATCTCTTCCAAAGCATTACAAACATGAGATAACTAGTACCGCAGAGGTGTTAGTGCATCAATTCGACTGGACAATCTTGTGCTACTTAGTGGATTTAATGTTCTCGTTTTCGTAATTAACAGTCTGAAATTGCACAAAAACAACTGCATTGCCAATGCAAACAACTAAGCGCCGTCACGACTTACGATTCACGAACTGACTTGAAGGTCACGTCACTTCACTAATATATTCCACCGCCGCATCGCATCCAGGGTGTAGCCGGAGGAAGTTAGGGGTTGCCTTTTGCCCAGCGAGGTTGCCAAACTAAGTACTGTTAGGGCATACTTTCCTATTTTCTTAGACAACTTAAATACCCTTCGCCTTTCATTGCCTAGCAATTATTCTGCTTATGCTAGTAGCGCACAGAAGTACTTACGTTTAACAGAGTTTATATTTTTAAATCCCCTAATTTAAAATAATCCTCAATTTAGCGCCCGTTTTCAATAATTCTTATGCTCGAACGATTTTTCATTTATGGCTTTTCTTCTTCTTTTATTTTTCTTTTCATTTTCAACCCGAGCTCTAAATATTTAATACAGTAATAACATATATGCAAGTCATATTATTGCGTTTCAACGACCGCTAACACTACAGTACGGTAGATGAATAACTTAATAAAGTAAAGGCGGCTGGGCATTTTACTGGCCACACATCCCCTTGTATGCCGTGGCCACAGAAACTGGTCAACGCTGCTTCACCAGACATATGATCACTTTGGACCGAAGGGTACTTCACTTACTAGGTATATGTATATATAGTATTAGGTAAATGCAACCCAGGGAGTGGGCTTTAATGTCATTATTGACGCCATCTTTGGTATTATTTAAATACTTTTATGCTTGAGTTATTTAACGAATAATGATATACCCAGAAACGATAGCTTAGTCCAGGGATCGGCAACCTATGGCACACGTGGCACGCAGAGCTGTTTTCAATGGCAAGCGGAAAACCACAAACAAATTCAGTTCAAGTCTCTTCTACATAACAAGCGCATGGTGACTTTTAGGCTGCAGGCACACTGAATAATTTAAAAGTGCTACTTTGGCACACTCCTATCAAAAGGCAGCCGGCCCCTGGCTTAGTCGATGGCGGCAGGTGGTATATATCCCAAATCGAGGCCTACATCGAATTAATATGACTTATTGTAGTGGATTGAAACTACTGCACGAATCTACACATCAACCTAAAAGTATATAGGTCTATTTTATCTCGATACTTTTATCAAATGAAATTACAATTAGCAACACATTTTTAAAATGTAAAAATAGGTCGTAATCAAGCATGGTTTAATTTTTATTTTTAAATATACGTTTAAATAACAATCCGCGAACTATTTACATTGAAACGTAATACAAGTTATGTTTTGCAAGACTAGCAGTTGGCAACTTTTAATTTCACACGTAAAGCAAAAGAAAAGGTTGTAAAACGATATGTTGAGTAAAATCAAAGACTGTAACAAGACGGACCGTTTGCCCTATTTTTAGATCTTAAATGTTCTTTTTCTCCTTGCGCAACCTGCACAGGCTGTCTAGAATGACTCCTACGCTCATACGATTGCATTTAAAAGGCGTCCGCTGAATACAACTTTCGATTTTAATCTTAATTTTCCATTGAGAAAATCATAACGTATTACTAAACCGGAAGTCTAGAGGACTTAGTGCAATCAGAAATTCCGAAAACTGAGTGGTTCAAGTTATCAAATAGCAGAAATATCAAAGCAAGCGGTCCATCTTAGGTAAATGTAAAATATAGATAGTATCAGAAATATAAACACCTGATGTTTTTTTTTACACATTTTTATTTAAAAATTTGTACTTTTTGAAAAGTCCAAAGAAGAAGATAGGAATGAAGAAATGAAACCCACATAAAAACCTCCATCTAGCTCAAGTTTGTGTTATAATAATTATGTATGGGATGGTTTTGATTGCTTATTGATTATTGATTCGGCTATTGTTGAGTAAAGCAATTTTAACGGAATATTTTTTGTGTGCCATATATCAAATTAAAGGTCTAGTTGACCTGATTGTTGTTTTCGTTAGGAGTTGACGCTTCTGTGGACATAGTCCAAACTATTTTTTAAATAAAAAGACAAGCCTTTTTTTTAACCCGATTACAATAATATTTATTTTAAATTTCTTTTCTAAATGTTTTCAATAAATAATTACACATTTTTAAAAATTATTATAGGTTTGTGTTAATTGTATGTTATAAAATTGTTATCTTTAGCCTATGTAATTTTTTACCCGGGTAACACAGGGAAATTTTGCTTTTAAAACATAATATTATGTTAATATAAACCATTATTTTCTGTTAACAAATACAATGACCTATTAATAAAGACGTATTTACCAATCTCGTTACAAATTCGACAAATAAAATATTATAAAAATGCATTTGTTTAAACTTTTTAAGTGTCTTTTATCAATTGGAAAAAAAAATTCAATGCTGCGGCCCTTGGGCTTCTTTACAAGCTGTCACAGGGCCGTCAAAGCAACTTGAGTTTGATAGACTTGTTCTTTATGAGAATCCACCCAACACATAAACACTACAAAACCCACCAATACGTCTGGCCTATTTGTTTTCCTTTCCCCTTTCCTCTCTAGTTTAATGTCTTCAATTACATTGTTGTTGTTTTTATTTAGCACCACATAAGTGTTCGCTGCAGCCGGAACTTAAGTCACAGACAGGGTTGCTAGGGAAGCTCTGGTAGTCGGGTTCCTCACTAAATAAATGGCTTTCAACCCAAACGTAATTCTCGAAATGCCTACAGTGTGTTGGAGAATGTACAGATAAAAGAGAATTATACAGATACGAACGTGGGAAACTTAGAGAATGTAAAGCAATGACGTTGCAGTCCAAGTCATTCCAATCGGCCAGTTCCGGGAGACCGAAGAGACACTCAAAGGAAGAGCCACCACTGTGCGCCGGGATTCCTTGTTCACAGGGACAATAGTATCCGCTGGAAGGATTCAAGATATCCTGTTCACAGGGACAACTGTATCCGCAGGGAAGATTTAAGACATACTGTTCACGGGGACAAATGTATCCGCTGGAAGGATTCAAGATACCCTGTTCACAGGGACAATTGTATCCGCTGGGAAGATTTAAAACATACTGTTCACGTGGACAATTGTATCCGCTGGAAGGATTCAAGATACCCTGTTCACGGGGACAATTGTATCCGCTGGGAAGATTTAAGTCATACTGTTCACGGGGACAATCGTATCCGCTGGAAGGATTCAAGATACCCTGTTCACGGGGACAATTGTATCCGCTGGGAAGATTTAAGACATACTGTTCACGTGGACAATTGTATCCGCTGGAAGGATTCAAGATACCCTGTTCACGGGGACAATTGTATCCGCTGGGAAGATTTAAGACATACTGTTCACGGGGACAATTGTATCCGCTGGAAGGATTCAAGATACCCTGTTCACGGGGACAAACGTATCCGCTGGGAAGATTTAAGACATACTGTTCACGGGGACAATCGTATCCGCTGGAAGGATTCAAGATACCCTGTTCACGGGGACAAACGTATCCGCTGGGAAGATTTAAGACATACTGTTCACGGGGACAATTGTATCCGCTGGGAAGATTTAAGACATACTGTTCACGGGGACAATTGTATCCGCTGGGAAGATTTAAGACATACTGTTCACGGGGACAATTGTATCCGCTGGGAAGATTTAAGACATACTGTTCACGGGGACAATTGTATCCGCTGGGAAGATTTAAGACATACTGTTCACGGGGACAATTGTATCCGCTGGGAAGATTTAAGACATACTGTTCACGGGGACAATTGTATCCGCTGGGAAGATTTAAGACATACTGTTCACGGGGACAATTGTATCCGCTGGGAAGATTTAAGACATACTGTTCACGGGGACAATTGTATCCGCTGGGAAGATTTAAGACATACTGTTCACGAAGACCGAAGTACAAGCTGGAAGGATTCAAGACACCCTGTTTACATGGAGTAGGACTGATAGTAGAAAAATGGCTAAATGAGATTGATTGATTAACAAACGCTAATCTCTTTAAAGTGTTTAACCCAAAATCATTGGATGGATTAGCGACTATTGGGGTCAAAATACCTGAATTTCTATTTAAGATTTCTGCACTAGGGACCGATTTATCGAGGTAATGTGCTTGTCCAGTGGAAACAGGTGCAACGTTGGCCGTTGGACTCAAGGAATTATCTGGCTCCGGCGATGTCGATGCATTAATGAAACCCATGTTCTGGTAGTCTGATTGACGCATAAAAAACTGTGGAAGTACCAACTTCGGGATCGGCCAAATGTTTCCTTCATTTGTTTTCTCAATTTGAGAAGCTGTTGATGGAAGCGATATTGAAGGATTCACAACTGCACACGACGTAAAGCTTCTTGTGCTAGGAAATGTCTGTCCCACCAAGCTGTCCACTGTAGATGGGTTCATTATTCTACTTCCCGAGAGAGTCTGACCAATAGTATTTACAATGTCCTCGTTGTGTGGTATTCTTTGTCTGGTATTCTGGCTTGGGAAACCCCTACCGGAATGGTAGAGATAAACCAACTCAGAATTGTGTATCTGCTTGAAAAAGTATGGATCTTTATTCACAGCATTTTGTTTCTCTTCCAAGAATCGTAAGTCTTCCAGGGGGAAAGAAGTTTTGGAGGAGATCTCCGAGAAGCTGGAGTAGGTGTCCATCAGCTGGTGTTCAACCTTGATGACATTACTGTGGCGAGATGATGGAGCTAAACGATCCTTCAGCCACATTTTTTGACCAAGTATTTCATTGAGGAGTCTGCAGGTTGGACACGTCAGATTTAAATAGTCCAGAAGTTTGTCAAGTTCCAAACGATCAAATTCTGTGTTCATGACGTAATCAAGAAATTGTTTGTGTTTGGCCGAGAGAATTTTCTTTTCGAGCATGTCCTTAACCAGATCGTTGTCTTCCACGTGCCTCAGCAGCATTTCCTTGTGCGCCTTCACCTTGTCCTCAGAGACACCCCAGTTGACCACCATGCCGTGCAGGTAGACGGAAATCAGCTGTTGGTGGCCTGAATCGCTCATGTGCTTGTTAATGCTGAAGCCCAAATCAACCAATCTTTCGATATCGTTGGACATTGAATCTGTCCGTGAGACTCGATCATCTTTATGATTCGAAAGCGATTTGTAATGGAAAAGTCTCAAATTAATTAGAAGTCTGTAGTCATTAGTCTTGAAAATCTTCTGTAGGATTTCATCCGCACTCAGGAGACAGTCGTATGCCTCTTGGAATTCCCTCCTGAAATAGAACAATCTAGAAGTTTCAATATGTTAAATTGTATTTTAGACTTTTAATTAGTTGGCCTAGCAGACGATAAAATTTACAACTAGATTGATTTTTTGCATACTTAAACCACGGATAAGCGAATTGAAAAATAATCTTATCATTGCACAGAGCACGATATATCAATATACAAATTCCAGAGTAAACAAAATAGCCGGCGTAAGGGCATCTTTAATTGTGACGTTGATCACATTTATATTTAAACTAAGGAATATTGATGTTTGAAGATTTTAAACCCTCTCCCCTCCGTCCCCATCAAGCCATTTGATGTTTCATTGCTCTTAAAAGTGGCCAGTAAAGAAAACAATAGAGTAGCCCCGTCTTTGTTCAGCTGTGGGTCAAGATCTCACAGTGACTATAGAGTGCACCCTTTCCCCCCTTTTCCTGCCATGTTTATGACATAATTGCCTTGTAAAGTGACCATGGCTATAGATTTCGGATAGTGTCAAACATTACCACGAGATGGAATTATTCCCTAATTATAGTTTGGAGACTTAACTCTAATTTAGAATACAACCCAATAACAGCCCGTTGCAAAGCTCAGATAAACATAAAGACAAAAACACTTTCCTTGTCCCTTAGTGTACGTTCATAGAGGCGGCGGGTAGGCGGGTTGCCACGAGCTGGTTACTCGCGCTAAAAAACCGCGCCTAATCATGCGCGCGGTTGGTGTTTATAGCAAAAGCGGGAAAACCCCACACGAGACGACAAACACGTCACATTTTATATTTAATTTACAGTCTCTACTTGCAATAGCAAAAAAAAAAAGGCTTATTTTATTGATGACTGTTGGCATATTATTTCATTATTTTCTCCCATATTAACGGTCTTTTGCAAACTGCAGTGATAAGTTGGTCAACATCCATCTTGAGCCGTCGTTTATCAACAAATGAACGTATATTTTAATGTAACACACAGCCAGCACAAGTGCACAGCCTACAAAGTTCGGCGCGGCAACGCGCAACAAGAACTAAAAACTAGTTCTGGTAATTACCCGCGCCGGTCGGCAAATTTGTCGCCTCGAGATACCCGCGTCCTCTATGAACAACTGCAAATCAAATATAGTAACATTACTCGCACGACTTCGCTCGGGTCGACTCGCGCGTGCGATTTTCCGAAACCCGCCGCCTCTATAAACGTACCCTAAGGCGAGAACAAATACATATATATGTATTCTTTCTTCCCGAGTGGCATTCGGGCATGGAATGGGTTGCCTGAACAAACAAGGAAAACCAGTAATTTAACAACATTTAAAACAATAATAAAGATGCAAGACTAGACTCGGACCACGGGTGAGCGTAGGACTCAATAATCTTCTTTATAGAAGGAGCGTCTTTAATGTATAAGATACGATAAGAATCGTCTGTAAGATAAGATAAGAATAATCTGACAATTTGACTTTAATCGTAGCTAAACTTGTCAATGTCAGTACAGTGTTGTTATGGTACCAGATGCCTTCACGTATTATGGTAATGGCTTTCTGCAAGTCACGCTCAGCACCAACTGTGAATTTACCAAAAATATATAAGAAAAAACATTCTTTTTTTTAGCAAATCGACACAAATTAAAATAGGTTAACATGCATTGTGGCCATGGAAGGGGCTGCTTGAACCAGTTATAAAAATAAAAACTGTAAATCATTTGTAAAGCCTCATTAAAGTGAGACGGCAATAACCTTCAGCAATAGATTATGCGCTTGTATATAATAGTATTAGACAAGATAAGATAGCCAAGATATCAGTCGCTAACTTGATAATCATATGGTTTATTATCCTTATTTGTCTTGCCTTTACAGATATTAATGAAATTTAATGCTTGAATTTTAATTCCTGTAACTTTCTTATCTTATACATTACAGACGCTCCTTCTATAAAGAAGATTATTGCGTCCTACGCTCGTCCGAATGTTTTAAATGTTGTTAAGTTACTGGTTTTCCTGGTTTGTTCAGGGCTCCCATTCAGTGCCCGAATGCCACTCGGGAACAAAGAGTACTTATATGCATTTGTTCCCGCATAAGGGTCTTTACGTTAACCAATGGCGTAGCCAGGATTTCGAGGTGGGGGAGGGGGGATCATGATAGGCGAGAGGTAGTGGGGGGGGGGACGAGGATGACTAATGGTACAAATTTAAGGGGACATTAATGCAGGGTTCAATGGGAAGGGGTAATTGGGAACTTTTAGGGTGGTGTGAATGCATTATGAATAGGCCTACTTGGAAATTTTGATATAGTTTTGTTAAAGGTATAAAAATCTTAATATCCTGATATACTTTTGTTAAAGGTATAAAAATCGTAATATCCTTGATATACTTTTGTTAAAGGTATAAAAATCGTAATATCCTTGATATACTTTTGTTAAAGGTATAAAAATCTTAATATCCTGATATACTTTTGTTAAAGGTATAAAAATCTTAATATCCTGATATAGTTTTGTCCAAGTCTAGTCTTGCATTTTTTAAAATGTTTTATATGATATTAGGTTACTAGTTTTCCTGGTTTGTTCAGGCAACCCATATTCCATGCCAGAATGCCAATCGGGAAGAAATAGTATTGATATGCATTTGTTCTCGCATAAGGAAAAAGAAAAGCGTTTTTGTCTTTTCGTTTACCTGAGCATTGCAACAGTTGAAAAAAACTTTTTCAAAGGAAAATGAAAAAAATATTTTCCTTCTCACTTTTTTGTTATGAAAATGAAATAGTATTGCATTTTATATTAGACTTCAATTATTGAAGCAATGCGCGGGCACCGAAACCGTGTTAATGGTTAGGAACTTTACGGGCCTTAGTCCGGGCTGTTTAATAGATGGACCAGCAAGCAGTGTAGTCCTAATTATTTTTTCAACAATTATTATTACTGTTGTTTCTTATTTTCTTTAAAACTGTTGTTATCCCAACGTTAAGAAATCTCACCAAGATCTCCAATCCGAATTTTGATCATAGCAACATTGTTCAGGGTGACCAACATTGGCTGTGGGTTGATTCTAATCAACAGAGACCTGTGATTCAAGGACTTGGTGTACCACAGTAGCGCCCTTTGTAAATCTCCAGAGCCTAGAAGTGGAATTAAAAACTCTGAATTCTACCACAACTAAAAAACTATAATAAGACAAGTATTCGACTAAGTATTTTAAATGAACATTTGCGTGTATTCAGTCGGACACTTTCTCATAGGCCTACTAATAATTGCCAAACAGTAGATTAAATGTAGGCCAACAACGTACCTCTTTCTAGAGCCAGACCAATATTGTTTGTTAAAACGTCCAGGTCCGGATGATTTTCATATCTGTCATGAATTGTTTCGTTGACCAGCAGAAGTTTCTTTAGAGCATTTTCGTTATCGCCTAGCAACAAAGAGAGAAAAAAAAGCTATATTGAAAACTTGTACAGATTGTATAGACACATTTTATGAAATCTACATAATTTAAAAGTTGACTAAGTATTCAAAGTCGATTTCCCATTGGTTAATTTAAATCCAATGGCCTTTTTTCGTCTTATATTAAACCTTGGCAATGTCGCCCATATAATATAGTCCACCCAAGCCTAGTGGTACCAGTCACTGTCTCAGCTTTCCCGTTGATAAAATGTTTAAATTTTATGTAAAATGTCCCAGACTGTCACACATTATTAAAACCAGTTTGCCTGAATTCTACATAAGTAAATACCTATAATTTATACGTTTTTTTTAACCCATTGAAATTTAATCATGTATACATGAAAATCAAGTTATTTAACTTACAACATTTATATATGTTATCTTAGTAAGTAGACGAATGTGCCGTTTGATCTTTAATATATGGATAATTGTTACCCAGGACAACGCCGGGTAATTTATCTGGTATACTAATAAAAAGACTTATTTTAATAAGATAGTTATTAAATTCCAACAATATAAAATAGTAAATGTTTCAAGCTCTACATAGATTAAGGTTATGAAATAAATGATTCTTAAATCATTTTTGGTTATTAAACAGATTTCAATAAATCATTTGGAAAATTGCTGAAACGTATCCTAAAATATCACAAAATAATTCGTTAAATTGCATACATGACTTGATTTATTAACATTTGAAAAGTGTTAAGGTACATCAAAATCATCATTTTTTCCAAAGACTGTAATAAGATGGACCCCTTGCTTTATTTTTAGAGCTGAATAGTTAGTTTGCGCATGCGCGGCCTTCAAAACGTCCTCCATGTTTCCCGTGTATACACAAATATGAAGCTGTTTTTTTTTTGTTGTTGTTGTTGATATCCAGAATAAAAATGTTTGAAGTAAATAAACTATTATCATTTACCCGTAAAAATCATTGGAATTGCTTCATAGATATCTCCTATAATGTCATCTTCTTCTATTTGCAACGAGGAGACGGAAAGCACTTCATGGTCTGATAGCGACATAGGGACGCAATCTGTTATAGCCTTGGCTCTTTGGAAATATCTGAAACGAGGATTGCACAGTGTAATGAATCGAGTGAAAGTAGTTCAATAGTATCCTCAAACATTTAATGACACATAAAGCATAACTCTGTGATTACTACGCTGAACTTTACTTTGTGGATTGTGGATATCTAGACATTCTGAAGAGTATGATGGCTTTTCTTCTTAAGGCCCATTTATAGAAAAATGTTGGACCACGGTATTTCAAGGTTTGAAGAGCCGAGTCTAGGTGGCGTAAAGCTGATTGAAAGTTTATGCCTGCAAAAAATGATTGGCCTAGTGGTAAGTTGATAGCAAAATAACAGGTAACAAGTTAGTTATTTTAACAACAACAAACTGTGGGTTTGATTAATGTGTTTAACAATTTAATATACATAATTTAAAAGCAAGTAAATATAAAATGCTGGGAACTGTTGAAATCTTTAATCTTAAAAAGTTACTACTTGATGTAGGATGTGTTTCCTTTTACCTGAGCTGGATGCAGTGATGTGTCCAAGACACGCCTCCATGACCGCCGCCTCCCTGGGACTTCCGTAAGCTTGTGTAGTCTCGAACAGACCGGCATAGAACTGTTTGGCCTCGTTTGGGTAAAGGACCATAATGAGTCTCCTAGCAATCACAGCCACCTACAATAAATATGTGAAATAATGTCAATGTTCTGTCTCCATAGCGACAACACAATTATTGAATTCGCTGCTATGCAAGACCTTACCCTGAGAATGTCCTTAAAGTCTCCACATATCGCTCTTTCAAACAGTTGCCTGATGTCATGCCAATCTAAACGATGACATCCGTAGGTCTGACCTTTCATTCCATGTTTCTCTGTGTTTGTTTCGGCTTTCATCAGGGAATGGCCTATGAACTGTGTGTAGCTGAAGTTATACATTAATATGGTTTCACTACCACGTTAAACAAAAGACCTATGTACTGTGTGTAGCTGAAGTTATACATTAATATGGTTTCACAACCATGGTTTCACAACCATATTAAACAGAAGACCTATGAACAGTGTGTAGCTGAAGTTATACATCAATATGTTTTCTCAACCAGGCTAAGTAAGGAGGGGTTATATTATCTTAAACAGAAGCCCCATCTTCACAGTATAATATTAAGTCCTAAGGTTATCTGTTTGAAAATGTTATTTTGAGTCTTCTTTTTTCTAACTGATGTTTCATTGTTGGCTATCCTAATTAGCTCAGGCAACCCATTTTACTTGATCGATGCTACTCGTGAAATAATAATATTATAGATTATAGATAACTTATTCGAATGTGTCCGCCTATTTAATTAAAATGTAAAAAGCTTTCGAATATATCAAATAATAACCTTCAAAAACATTTTGATTTTAGATAGCAGAGAAGTTTTAGGTCAGGGATCGGCAACCTAAGGCCAGACTTGGCAAGCAAAGCGATTTTTAATAGCACGCGCGATACGCTCAAAAAGGCAATGCAAGTCTCTTCTACGATAAATATTTTGCTAAAGCAAGATATGTTTTAGGCTGTATACACGCTGAGTGAATTGGAAATCCCATTTAGACGCACAATTATCAAAAATAACCGACCCCTGTAATAGGGGATTACATAGAATCCGTTCAAGCATATGTCTACTGAATTCTCGATTGTCGTTATGAAAAACGGCGTGAATCTTAAGAGTTATTTAGGAAGCTTTATCAAAATACGGAGTAAATTTATCAGAGAGAACTGAAGTCCAAAATAGGATAGGATAGGTGTCTTATAGGATAAGACACCAAATCGAGATATAATTGAAAATGAGCAAAAAAAACACACACTTTGTTTTCAAACTTCAGTATTAATATAATGCCATGAAATACTAGTTTCTTTACCTGTTGGTTTTACACAAGTTATCCTGCACTCTGACAGTGCGGACTAATGCACATTTATGCAATACAAGTGGATGCACAAGCAGTTCGTCAGAGTGGTCAATGTCTTCAATCACCAAATTTTCTTTTAGACTTTTGTATGCGGTGTCCCCTCTCTCGGCTTGGACAGAAAGACTTTCTACATGACCTGTACAGAAATAGTTAAACTTATAATGTGCAATTGGAAGTATGTTCATCTCACTTATCTAATCATCTATAAATCGAATGACTTCTTTTTAGAATTCCCGATTCCCATTTTGTTTCCGTTTTATTTAGTCGCTATGTTTTTCTCAATGAAAAATTTAAATCGAAAGTTGTATACAGCGGAAACATTTAGGCAAACGTAGGAGCGTAGAAGTCATTTAAGACCGCGGTATTGGATGTGCACGGAAAAAGAACATATAGGCTCTACAAATAGAGCAAGCGATCTATCTTAATATAGTCTTTGACAAGTATTAATGAGGTGTGACCTTTTTAATGGAAGAGATCATGAGCTTCCGGTGGCATTTCCCGCCATTTTCGTAAACAAAAACGATGCTTTTGGTGGTGTTTGACAATTGATTTCAACCTCGACGGCAAGTTCTGGTCTTTTAGAAATATACAAAAGCTACTAGATTAGTTATCAGGAATCCGTTTTTAACATCAAAAGTGAGTAGGTGATAATTAATACTCAAAGTGTTAGTCGCGTTAGGTTAAATTTAGCTTTGTTTATAAAATAAATTAGTCAAGAGTTGCGTCCTTTGTTATTAAAAAAACACAATTCGTAGATTCATAAATACATAAACAAACGAAAATTATTTTGCATAAAGCAATTAGCTTGGGATTATAAATAGCGATTCTTCATATCTGACATTCATAATCCATCGTTTTCTTTTGGAGACATCTTTTGGAAATAAAATAAAATTTAGTCTTGTACATCTTTTTGTACAACCAGTAACGCAGAACACAGACATGTTTTGAATCAAATGATCGAATGGGACCGGAAATGTTTTGCTCTTCGACCTTTTATGCATGCATAATCGTTAAGACTTGTCAATAGTCTTTGAAGAAAATCATGCTAACACTTTCTGCATATTAGTTGTAGTTGTTATTGTTTTACAAAGTGTAAAAGAAGCTATTTTATATCCTCTATTCTGGTGTAATCGTTTCTTCATTATTTTAACTGGTGAACATAAGTTCAAGTATTACATATTTTTTTAACTGACATCGAGTAACTAAAGTGAATTATTTCATAGTGAACCAGGCCCTAGATGGACCACGGACGACCCAGTTTATAATAATATTGATGCAACAATTACCATTGCATCGATGTATATCTTTTTTTGTATATATGTGTTAATGTTAGCATTCAATTGCAATTGTATGGGTATGTGTATTTAAAAGTGAGAGAAAGATATAGATAGATAGATAGATCGATCGATAGATTGATTGATTGATGGATATGTATACAAATAGAGAGACAGAGACAGATCGCCATGGTTCTATGAGTCTACGAACACAATCCACAATAGAGTTTCGTTTCACTCAATAGCCTCACCTTTAGAGAACGGACTGGATCCTGTTCTGCAAATTACGTCAATCAAATCCAGCTCATATTTCGTCAACCAACTGCACACTTCATACTGTCTAGTGTCAAACATCTCTGAATAAAACCTCAGGTCTTTACAAAGAAAATGTTCCAGAAACTTTGGCGTGAATATATTCTTTGAAATGTAACTGATGGCCAGTTGGACAATAGGTTTTGGAAGACACAAGTATCTTTGGCATATGTAAACATAGTCAATAATATAAACACCTGGCGCATAATGAGATAACAGATAGATGATATCACACGGATTTGTTAACATACCAACATTGACTTGTGTAGTTTTATGTCCAATTAAAGAAAATCGTTTGTATGTACTGAATACAACATGAACTTTACTCTGAATAGATTGAAACATGTTAACCATTTCTCCCAGAAAAGATAAGAAAGCAAAACTTTTGCCATTTATATGAAAACTTTCACATTTATGGAAGACAAAAATATGTCTGTGTCCATCAGACCTTGTGACAATGTTATGGATCAGTTCCAGGATAAAATTAATGTCATAGAAAGCTTAGAATTCTTTACTGGTGGCTGCAGGAAGTTGGTTTGGAGAGAGTACTTGAACAATTTCAATGAATAAATCTTGCAGAACGTAGATGTTTTTACACCAAAACGTGTGATAAATGGTGTGCTCGTCCGGAGATTGATCCAAACTTTGTATATTATGGACGACCTGGGAGA
Organism: Anisus vortex; assembly: GCA_949126835.1. Taxonomy (NCBI): domain Eukaryota; kingdom Metazoa; phylum Mollusca; class Gastropoda; family Planorbidae; genus Anisus; species Anisus vortex. Next base: position 8,370,460 of record OX421504.1, on the reverse strand, counting down.
TTTAAATGAATCAATTAATTTGCAAAATTTAAACCAGAAAACAAAATTTTTTCATCTATGAAAATTATCTTGCAAAACATTTTCGCATTTATTTAGGACTTTGTGTTGGAATTGTCCAGGTAAGTTTTATTTAGCTTAATGTTTTAGTTAGATGAAATCAAAGAATTGTTTGATTAAGAGCTCTTAAACGTTAATGGCAGGAAAAAATATTCCAATTAAACATTGTTTTAACTTTCGGAAGCATATTTTTAAAAACTAAGAAACATGTTATATTAAGAAGCATTTTTTATGTATCTTATACAAGTCTTGCTTAGTCACACATTTTATTGTGACAGCCCAGTATAGAAATAGGCTATGGAAACTCGCTCAAAACATCTAGCACTTATAGTTATATTGCAAGCTGCATCTGAAAAAAAAAAAATTCTTTTTATATTGTTTTAGTGATGTACGCCATTTTTATCATCCTTTAAATCTAGATCGATTGTATTAAGAAAAATAAGTTACATTGACTGTAGAAAAGCATTTTATTTATTTGAAAAAAACAACTAACAATTTATTTTTTTTAAACAATAACATGAAAATTTGTTAAATTTATTCTACATTATAAAGCAGAGAATAAACTTTTTGACCTTTTTAATCAGAGAAGACTTGCCAACCATTGGAGGCCCATACACTTCTACAATGTTCCCTGTATCTCCAATTATGGCTTCTTGGATATCTTTTCTTTCTTTGGATCTGAAAATAGCTTCAGCGCACATTTTGTTTTCTCTCTTGGCCATGATGGTTAGTTTTTTGTCTGGCAGTCAGATACCCTTTCGATCTAGTCTATATGCCGAGAGCCCCTCAGAGATCCTAAAAAGAAAATAGTGCCACGAAATCAAATATACTGAGGACTTAAAAAAAAAATTATAAGTAAGAAGAAAAGTTCAAAACATTGATCAAAATTGTTGTTATGTAAGCCTACTAGTTATAGATCTATACCAATTATATGCTTTTTTCGCTCAAATTGGACATTAAAAGAATAATTTGGACCAGATTTTCGTTACCTCCCTTAAATATAACGTACACGATTTTTTTTAAAGGGTGTGAAGATTCAATTATTTCATGCTGGTATTGACAAGTCTTAATGAGGCGTGACCACTGATCAATAAAAAGAATGGATGGCGCCTCTATATTAAATGTGTATGCACAAATTGAAGCCAAAACGAATTCCCCTTTCCCACTATTCACTTATCTACATAAGCGAGTTACAGGAATAAACCACTTATGATTAGAACAAATCCATACGATAAAAGGGAAGTCTAAGTCACATGAAATTTATTTACAGGTCAGTGTTTAGTAAATATAATTTCATAGATAAGTGAAAGTCACGTGAAAGCCTATTTATTTTGTCTTCAGGAATGTTACGTCCGTGCCTAATCCATTATTTTCATAGATCAGTGGGCGTGACCTTTTCAAATGGAAGAGATGATGAACTTCCGGTGACATTTCACGTCATTTTCGTAAACAAAACCATGCTTTTGCTGGTGTTTGACAATTGATTTCAACCTAGACGGCCAGTTCTGGTCTTTTAGAAATATACAAAGACTACTAGATCAGGAATCCGTTTTTGACATCAAAAGTGAGTAAGCCATAATTACTACTCAAAGTGTTAGTCGCTTTAAGTAAAATTTAGCTTTGTTTATAAAATAAATTAGTCAAGAGTTGCGACCTTGGTTATTAAAAAAACACAATGCGGAGATTCATAATAACAAAAACGAAAATTCTTTTGCATCCAGCAATTAGTTTGGGATGATATATAGGCGATTCTTCAAATCTGACATTCACAATCCATCATTTTTATTTTGGCGCCATCTTTTGGAAATGAAATAAAATATAATCCCCTACATCTTTTTGTACAACTAGGGTTGCCAGACACATGGGTGTCGAAAGGAGGACATTGAGAGACAAAAAGGAGGACATTGTGTTTCAATTGAATAGTTTCGCAATAAAACGTAAACAACATAATTTTATTACAAGAGCTGCCAATAAGTGCGTATTGGTAAACTGAAATAAGAAACAGTTTTGTTAAATAACATATACAATTGTTCACAATTTGAGTTTCCAAATTTTATTTCCCCTTCAACTCTCCTAAAATATCTGGTATGAACTTAGGTTACATTTGCCCCCCCCCCCCCCCCCCTAGAAGTGTCGCCTCCGGGCATACGCCACCTCTGCCCTCATATACATACACTGTATGCTAAAAGGTAAGTTGCTTTTGAACAACTTTGAAAAAAAAATTTACAGCTCATACAGGAGTCTTTAAGAAAACGGATCATTTTTTTCTTGTACAAATGATCACTTGTTTATGAATTATATTCTTAAGTGGTTAATACTATGTTTAATATTGTACGTCTTTAAAACATAAAATACTAGTAAAGTGGGACATTTTAAAGGTTTTTAGATTTGCCTGCCGGACGGAGGACACAGTGCTAAAAAGGAGGACCTGTCCTCCTTTTGTCGGGCGTCTGGCAACCCTACTGTACAACCAGTAACGCAGCACACAGAGATGTTTTGAATCAAATGATCGAATAGGACCGGAAATGTTCTACAACTTCGACCTTTTATGCATGCATACTCGTTAAGACTTGTCAATAGGCGTGAAAAAAACAACATATTAGTGAGTCAAGTAACTGAAGTATAGAAAGAAGCGGGTCACAATTGGGAAATGCTTGGAAATCGCTAAACTATATTATTTGCTATAAAAAAAAACAGTTTGAAAATAAAAGTCCGAGTCTTACCTTTAAGTCGCTCGATCTCTAGTCTGTATAAAAAAAACACTTTTCAAATTTCTACTCAACAACCAATAATGGCATCATTATATTATATGTATTGTTTATAATTTGCCAATAAGAAAGTTTCAATATAAGCGTTCGAGTCTTACCTTTAAGTCGCTCGATCTATAGTCTACATGAACCACTATTCAAAATTCTATTTAACCACCAATGTCATCATTATATTATATGTATATTGCTTAACCAATCAGACACAAAGTAAGCGTCAAGTAATTTGGGCATATTTCTTTTCTTTTTCTATTTTGAGTACGATGGTAGCCGGAAACGGTGTTGGGGGGTGGGGTGGGGGTGGAAGTGGGAGGAGGGGGCACTTATTTTCTAGGAAAACGCTGCATGACACAGTTAGCAATTAAGTACAAGTTCACGACTGTTACACTAAGGGCGACTAAAGGGAAATATAAAAAAAACACCGATGCGCGCTGAGCTTTTATTAAATGTACGAATATACATGTGTGGTGTTGACTCAAACCAGAACCTTCCTCTCTCTCTCTCTCACATCCCGTATTCACCAACTGCACTCTCCCCCTCTCTCCACTCTGTTTTCCACTGACTCTCTCTCTTTCTCTGTCTATCTCGCTCTCTCCTTCTCATCCCGTGTTCACCAACGGCTCCCCCCTCTCTTTCTACTTTGTTTCCCACTGACTCTCTCTCTCTCTCTCTCTTTAGTTCTTCATCTTTCCCTCTATCTCCCTCTGTATACCTCCCGATCTCCCTCCCTGCTGTTCCTCTTGGTATGTCTTTCTCTAGTCTTTCATCTTGTTCTCTTTTACGCCTCCTCATTCCCATCACGTCCTTCCTACTTCTATCTCTCCATCCATATATTTCTTTGCATTTCTAATTCTCCCTCTCTTTGTCTTCCCCCCCCCCTTTTCTTACTCTCTCTCTATATATATTTTATTCTCTCCACCTCTCTCTCTCTCTCTCTCTCTCTCCGCGTATCTCCCTCCCACCCTTTTTCTCTATCTGATTGTATTACCGCTCTCCTAATATGCAGGCCTATAGACTATGTAGGTCAGTTATGCTAACTTTAGAATGTGTTGTTGCCAGTGATGGTACGTCTAGTGTGAGCCGGCTGGTTAGTCTGTTGTTGCCAGTGATGGTACGTCTAGTGTGAGCCGGCTGGTTAGTCTGTTGTTGCCAGTGATGGTACGTCTAGTGTGAGCCGGCTGGTTAGTCTGTTGTTGCCAGTGATGGTACGTCTAGTGTGAGCCGGCTGGCTAGTCTGTTGTTGTTTTTATTTCATGTGCATTTCTACCACAACATGAGCTGCTTATTTCCCGGGAAAGTCGGAAATAATAAGTGGGGACGTAAATAAGAAGCGGTGGCCTAGTGGCAGTGCGCTGATCTTGCATACCGAAGGAGGGCCCTGGGTTCGAAACCTGGCAAAGGACTATGATTTGTTCCCAGGTCTGGAACCTCTCCAGTCCACCCAGGTCTGAAGGGTACCTGACATTAGTCGGGGCCAAGTTAATGCGGCTGGGCATTGTGCTGGCCACACAATCCCCTAGCATGCCATGGAAACCTGTGAATGCTGCATTAAGGGGCCCCTGTAGATCGCATTGCTATGGAGGGGATAATTTACTTCTCCTTTATGTGCTCAATTAAAGCGCTGAGCATTAAAGCGCTATAAATAAAATTGCACTAACAGGAATACTTTACTTCTTCACTGCAATGTTCCCCACCCCCCTCCATCCCCTTCCGTCCATAATGGATAATGAATGGATCGAGTGTTGACGGCATACACATGGCCTTCAATTTGCAAGTTGTTTTCTTTGAAACTAATTTTTGTTTCATAATTCTACTTCAAGTTTACCACCATCATTTACACACATTTCAAAAGACTTGCAAAGCTCGACTTCCGACATAGGATGTGGGCCGGAAACTGGTTAAACAATGCTCAGATAAACATAAAAACAAAAACCACTTTTCTTATCCCATGTGAAAGAACAAATGCATACAAGTACTCTTTCTTCACGAGTGGCATCCGGACATGAGATGGGTTGCCTGTTTCACTTCCCTTCATGGAGCAATCATGCCGGGACTGAAAGTGTTACATGACTACCGGTACATCACCTTTATACATTTGCAGCCTGTTGATAAACTTGTCAACGATGTTCTAATTTTAGACCTGTAGCGCCTAACAGTCTATGCCGAGCATAAAAACAAAAAACAACAACAATACAATTAACAACACACCTGCTACCAATTAGACATCTTTAACACACATCAACAGATGTCGCTTGATAATGTACATAGTCAAGGGCTAACAACTGTGTATAGTCAGGTTTAAAACAAACTGCACATATCCAAATGAGCTGAACATTAATTACTTCATACAGTTTATGACGCCCATTTCTATGTGGGCAAGTATTGCGTCCTACGCTTGATTCCGCCGTTCTGGGTCTTGTCTTCAGTTTTGATAAATGTTTTTAAATTATGATTGCCTGTCCAGATTAGTTCAGACAACTCTATTCATGCCCGAACGCTGCTTTACCGGCCTTATGGATCTTTTTGTTTCTTCTCAATATCTCTTTAAAGTCTTGAATTCGTGTAGTTGTTTCTAAAACACACTGTGATAGCTTTACATGTTGATGTTTGCTACGGTAAAGTTGGTCCGCTGAATAACTTAAACATAAATGCACCCTTTGGAGACCTGGGTGGGTGTGTGTGTGGGGGGGGGGGGGGGGAAAGAGTCCTCAGCCTCAATATTTTTCTCTTTCTTTTGCTTACACGCCGAGTAATTTTAGAGAAATAAAATCTATTCGGGCATTTTAGTTTTAGCCAGGCTAATTTGATATGCATGGTTGCAATACATAATGCTGCACATTTTAACATTGGAGTGTGTGGGGGGGGGGGGGGGGGGGAAGGGGGTGATGAAACCAAAATGTTCTTGAAGGAATGTTGCGTGTGTATAGCTAACTTGAACAATTATTGTTAAGTTTGTGTTGTGACAACTGCTTCTTGGCAGAAGATTATTGCGCCTTACTGCTTATCCCTGGTTTGTGCCTTTCTTTTTTTTTTTTTTTTAAAGTTGCCTACGCTCCATTAAATATACACCGCGCTTCACCACACGCGGGACCTAAACCTTAAGTTTAGACTTACATTTTCTTTTTAATAAAGTTCGGTGGATGTTTTTCCTCATTAATACAAGCAACCCAATCCATGCCCGAACTTATAAATAGGGTTTTGTTCAGCGCCCTTTTCACCCTTTACGGTGTTCGGCTAGCGTACCGAAGGTCCTGAGTTCATATCCTGGTGAAGGCTAGGATTTGTTTCCAGGGACTTGAGGGTGTCCATGAGTCTATCCAGCTCTGATGAGTACCTGACATTAGTGCAGGACCGGCTCTAGGGATTTTGACGCCCTAGGCGAAAACTAATTCTGCACCCTCATTAAAGTGCCTTCGGCGGGGAAACAATTAGTAGTGCTTGGGCATACTTTCCTATTTTTTTAGCAAACTTAAATAAAATACCCTTCGCCTTTCATTACCTAGTAATGTAATTCGTCTGCCTATGCTAGTATCTCACAGAAGTACTAAACTTTAATACAGTTTATATTTTAAAATCCCCGAATTAAAAAAAAAAATCCTCAATTATTCGCCCCCAAAACTTTTTTGCCCGATGCATCCACCTAGGTTGCCTATATGCACGAAGCGGCCCTGCATTAGTGGCCACAGAAACTGCTTTACTGGCCCAATGATCAATTTGGTCCGACGGGTACTTTACTTAATCTTTTCAAAAAAAAAATTGCAAACAAGCGCCAAATAGATCTATTTTTTTTTTAAATAATAAATTCTATCAATGGGAAATAAAATTGAGTTGATGTTTGTAATCATGTCTGTTTAGTTAATGTTTTTTGTTGTTGTTTTTCTTTTTTCTTTTGTTAGTGTTCTTGTTTTCGTTATTGTATTTCTTCTGTTTTGCTTGTCCACTAGTTAAAAGGGGGGGAAGGGGTAATTTTTGTGTAATAATAACATAATTGAAATAATTAATATATTGAATCGCATGAAATAATCTATTTATCTGATGACGAAAAACAGACGTTTAATTAAATATGTTTTTTTTTGGGGGGGTGTTTTTCAAAACGACAGTCATGTTTAGGTATTCATCCAGTTAAACATATCTCTAGGTTTTGACGTTGCCGAAGATTACCAGATGTCAAAGAAAACCCGAAAACTGGGAATTCCCAGACCTTCATTAACAGCTATCTTTGGAATTATTCTGCACCACATCCGCTGGCCTGACTCGTTTGGCAATTCAAAATATTTAGCAAGGCAAAGGCCAACGTCCCTCTGAAAAAAAAAAAAATCGGTAAGAGGACATTGGGTTGGGTAGGGCAGCACCCTGAGAAAACTGGCATCCATCGTCACTGGACAAACTCCAAAATGAGACACCCTACCCCCCCCCCCTTTCTTGGCCACCAATATTTACCCCTCATATCAAAGATAAACACGTGATGCGGAGAAACAGACAAGGTGGTTACACCTGTAACACCTTAGAACCAAAGTCCCAGGTCAGATGACTCTGCTGAACTATAATCATACGGTTGCGGTTTACTGCCTAAAACATGGTTAAAGAGCAGTAACTAAATAAGTTTATAAAATTACCATATATAGCCTAAATAATATTTTAAAAAATGCTCACACACAAAATCTTATGTTACAGACGTTCCTTCTTCAAAGAAGACCATTGCGTCATCCGCTCATCCGCTCAAGCATAGTCTGAGTCTAGTCTTGCATTTTTATTAAAACAAATTTTTGATGCTCAGTTACTGGTTTTCCTGGTTTGTTCAGGCCACCCATTAAACCCAAACAATTTTAAAAAACGATCAGTCAGGACTTAATAATGTTTTGATAACGACAGTATGTTAAAAAGAACTTAATCGTTTAACTAATACAAATATTGAGATAGATTGATACATAGATAGATAAATGTATACAGAACCATTAAGATTTCCAAACAAAATAGTATAGTTAAATGTTGAGTTAAAACAACTAAAATGCATGTCAACAAAAATTTCAATCGTAACTTAATTAAGAAACAGAATAAAGATTATACAAACAAACATCTTTCCAAGAATGCATTTGCTTCTTTGAACTAGTGGTCCGTGAACATTTTCTGTGATGTGCAACTGATAAAAATTAGATTTCTGTATTTTTTTGTTGATTTTTCACTCATCTAAGCAAATTTATGGACTGGTTATTGTAATAAACATATTTTGTAAAAAAATCTACGCTCAATCAAAATGTCTGTGCCTTTAAGTTTCGGGTTCACCTTGAGCTGTACGGATTGGACTTGCATCGGGGCCAAGAGAGAATACAGGGTCACTTGAAAGGGATGAGAAGTCGAAAGAAAGACCCTCAGAAGTAGTCTCGCCCAACAGGCGTGGAGACAGCGTAGAGTAATCAGTAGAGTCCAGCTCCTTACACTTCGTCATCTCAGCTCTAAGGCCAGGGTTTGTATGACTGCTTTGTGAGTTCGATGGGTTAACTATATTGTGGGAAATATCCTCGTTTCCTGGATGATTTGCAAGCCTGGCAACAGTTCCGGAAATCACCGTGCCAATATGGCCTTGGCATGTCACTCGACTAAGTCCTGTAGAGATTAACCCTTCAAAGTCTACGGAAGGGTTTGCGACCGTAAAATTTGTGGATGCCTTCGGCGAAACGTTGGCAGGTTCCATTTCACAAAGTTGTTCTCTGCCGGTTGAAATGTTTATGACCTCTGCATACGAGCAGGTCAGATCTACAGTAAATGCGCCGGGGGAGATCTCAGCGAAGGCACTAGTTTGATCTGTCCTGTACGCGTTGTGTGGGGTCTCGGCTATTCCGGCTACTGGTGACCCCTCACGAAGTCTAGAAGCATTCAGCACATGAAAGCTCTCCTGATCCTGCCCACCAACTAAAGCACCACTTGATATAATATCCCAGCTATCGAATACTGGCGGGGGTTCAGTATCGAACAAAGCGACGCCTCCGGAAATCTCTTCAAAGTAGGACGGATTCATCACTTCGGAACGAATTAAACTCTGGTCGGATGGATTTATCACTTCGCGGTTGAGTGCAGAGGTGGCCACATCGTCAAATGGACGTTCTTGGCGTGGCTGGCTTCCTCCTTCGCAAGGTATTAACTCATTTCCACTGATAATCTGAATCGAGTCACCAGTGCTAGGCAAAGAATTGGAAAAGTCCAACAATAAGTCTTCCATATTCAAATTATCAGTTCTTTGCTTTTCCAGGTTAAACCTATACACCTCTTTATCCCAAACCTTTTCTTCAATCTTATCTTTAATATTCCGGCAAAAAGGGCAAGCCTTCAATAACAAGACAAGAAGCTTCTGAAACTCCAAGTCTCTGTACTCCGTATTTCTAATGTACTCCAGAAAATCTCTGTGATCTGCAAGCAGAGAACTGGGAAACGTCTTGGAATCCCTCGTCAATAGAACATCCCTTAAAAATTGGTGCTCCTCTACGTGTGCCAATAGATCCTTCTTGTAAAGTTGAAACTTGCATCCAGAGTTGCGCCAGTGAAGCAGCAGACCGTGCTCGTATGTCGACATCAAATAGTGATGTCCGTCATCGCTCAGGTATCCTTTCACCTGCCCACCCAGGAGTATCAGTGAGTCGATAGATTCATCCACCGAAGGAGTGGCTACACCAGAGCTTGGCTCGGTGTGAGCCAGCACTAGTGCGTGGTGAACCAAGGTCAGGTTTATTTTAAGTCTAAAGTCATGGTTTTTATTGGTTCTCTGTAGAATTCCTTCAGCCTTCTGTGTGACTTTATAGGCTTCGTCAAAGTTAACCCTGAAATTGAGGAAATAAAATGACTTGAAATCCGTAAATGTTTATATTTACATATATAAAAATAAATTAACTAATTCTAGAGTTTAGTTTTTATTATACCTCTAATCTTAATTATAAAAGAGCATATATTACATTCACAAATTTCAATTTTTCTATATAATTACAAAATTATTTTTTCATTTTACACTTAATGTCAAGTTGACTAAAAAACCTATAATGTTTTTGTCACATATTTTGTAAAGAAAGCTATCGAATTTATTCACTATATAGACATATCACGTTTTTTTTTATTTTAATTTTTTTTCTTGTTATTTTATCAAATATTTTCAAGTTTAATTTCATTTGATTTACACATGCAAGTTAATTTTTTTTTTCACAAATATAAAGCACACATTATTAACACAGGGGCGTAGTAAGGATCGCAACGTGCAAGATAAGTTTACGAAATTTCCCTATTGATGTGGGGGCTATAGCTTAGTAAAGACTGCAAAATGCAAGACTAAACTGTGTAAAAGCTCATACTTCATCTAACCATCAAAATATATAACTTAAAATAAGATAAAATAAATACTTCTAAGCGTTCAATTCTCATTGTATGAACAAAGTTTATATCCAGCATTATAGTAGTAGCCTAATTTCCCATACTCACGGATAACATACATATCATTGACGCAGAAGGCGGCTAGACAAAACAATGATGTAGAATGTTATCGCAATTTAGAATAAAATACTGATTTCTATAAAATAAATACTAAGAAAATAATTCTTATCCGTTATGCAATAGCAAATATGCACATAAGTACTCATTCTTCCCAACTGGCATCCGGATATGGAATGGGTTGCCTGAACAAACTAGGAAAACCAGTAACTAATAATCATTTAAAACACGAATGGAAATGCAGATCTAGACTCTAACCACGAATGTGCAAAGGACGCGTTTAATCTTCTTAATAGAAGTAATCTATAATATAAGATGTAATGAAAAAACATTTATAAAGGTTCAATACAGCGCATGAAATATTTTATTTGAAAGTATTTACTCTATTGATCTGTCTTTGTACTTATTAACTTTTCAGCTTAATATTAGTTCTTTAAAAAAAATCAATTGTTTTGAATTTTTTTTTAAAGTCGGGAATTTGTAGGACGTTTGGGGCGTCCTCTTCCTCCTTAGCTACGCCACTGGTGGCCAGTCAATTTAATTTGAAAATATAAATGACGTGTCTCAACTGTTTGACTTTCAGTTCACTCAAGTGGGTCAAGGTCAAGGCAGTGTAATACTGATTTGGTCCAACCGCGTTCAGAATGTCCAAAGCCTCTCGTAGATATTTTTCTCCTGAAACTAAAGACCAAGTTTTAAAAAGTCACAAAGTTGGCAAAACTAGGAATCATTGGGATTAATTAGTGGCAAACAGGTGTTAAGATTACTACCTGGTTTTTGTAGCTCCCTAATAGTAAATCAAGAGCTAAACTTTCACTTAACAAATATTTAGCAAATGTCACAATATAACTGTTCAAAATTTCCTTCCTAAAAGTCATGGGGGCTGGGGGGAGCGGGGTGGGGGTGGCGGCTTAGCCACTTTCAGCCTCCCCCCTCCCCCCTCCCCCCCCCCCACACACACACCACGTGGCCTCGCCCTTACATGAATGGTGGGTAAAATGAGCACAAAACACAGATTAACCAAAAAAGGTTGAAAAACCAGCCCATGGAGATTATCATGATTCAGACGGCTTGGAGAGGCAACACAGATTTTAGCTACCAGACTAGCGGTTCGCAGAATGTGCTCCAGACTAGCGGTTCCCAGAATGTGCTCCAGACTAGCGGTTCCCAGAATGTGCTCCAGACTAGCGGTTCCCAGAATGTGCTCTTTGGGGTCCATGACAACTGCCACGTATTTACTGAGGTGGAATATTCCGAAGGCTTTATATTATAATAATTTGTTGGTTTTTTCTTTAATGAAGTACCATGTGACTTTTAGGGCCTGGCTACACATGAGGCTGGGTAAACACAGGGACACCCTCAAGGCCTGGCTACACATGAGGCTGGGTAAACACAGGGACACCCTCAAGGCCCGGGAACAATGATAGCCTTCACCAGAATTCGAACACAGAACTTTCGGTATGCTAGCCAAAAGCTCTGCCGCTCTCTAAGATCATTAAAAAATTGTATCTAGTTTTAACTTACGTGATAATGTTTAGACTAGTTTTTGCATCTTAGCTTATTATAAAACTAATTTTCATCTATTATTTTTCCTCCTAATTTATTATGGAAAATTGCACAAAAACGCACTCGCAAAATCTCATGACCATTAGTCAAATACTGATGTTAGACTATAGTGTTGGACTCCTGCTGGAGACGTTGGGCCCATCCAGTGTCTGCCATTTCATAAGCAAGGGGAAATCTATCATTATAGACTTGTCACTGCTCTTACCCCCTACACCAGGGGTCAGCAACCTTTTGATAATAGTGTACCAAAGTACTGATTCCAAGTTATTCAGCGTGCCAACGGCCATAAAGTCATAATGCCCATTTCTTGTATTAGAGACTTTAAAAATTGCCCATTTTGGTGGTTATCCGCGTGCCTTTGAAAATCGTTCTTTTTTTGGCACGCGTGCGATAGGTTGCTGACCCCCCCCCCCCCCCTGCCTTTCACAATAACCTTGTTTTTCATGAAATCATCTGTAGAGTTTTAGCCTTGTCTGGGAGACATTTAAATTTGTTTCTATGGTCGGTGAACTCTACACGGTTGAATGTGGTCAGACAGCAAGACAAGTACACACGTGTCATCCTACCCTACCTGTGTTTCCTTGGCGGCACAGGATCATAGCCATGTTGTTCAAGGTCGGCACCATCACCTGGGGGCAGATGTTCTTCAGATTGCACCTCTCCTCGTACGACTTCTTGTACCAGTTAAAGGCTTCGTCCATATCTTTCGTCCCTAAGACAGAATTCGGGACACACTGAGTCAACCAACAGTTTCAAACAAAAAGAGCTCATGTTTACCGTAGGTATGCACTTGGGCGTGGAATCAACATGTAAGCCGCTGTACGTTTTAAGAATGCAATTATAAGTGTTAATTTAAACAAACCACTCACCACGTTGCAATGTAAGTCCAATGCAATTTAAAACGGCGGCAAAGTCCGGGTGATTATCGTATCTATAATGGATCGTTTCATACAGCTCCATCAACTTCTCTTTGGCCTCCGTGTTGTTCCCTGTTCACCCAGAAATAAATTAAAAAAGCATTCTTGTATTATCAACATCTTCCTTCTCTGCCGATTCGTTTGGGTGAGATCAGGGGTCGGCACCCTACGCCACTTTTGTCAAACTTGGCACCCTGATCGATTTTCAATTGCACTCGGGAGACCCCCCCCCCCCCCCCCCCCCGTCTTTCACCACAGAAGCTTTATTCTATTCTCTTCTACAAGAAATTTAGTGATAGAGCAAGAAAACTTCTAGGCTGTTGGCACGATGAATGAATTAGGGATGTTAAAACCTTTTTTTTTTCTAAAACCGGTTTTCGATACTATAAAACCGGTTTAAAACCGGATTTCGGTTCCCCCCCTCCCGCGCAATGTCACAAGTCATAGGCTGGAAAAAACAAATGGGCGTAGTTTTGTGGGTATATTTGAAAAATCTTATTTTAAACTTAATTTGTGTTTGCAGGGCATTCAAGGGGTTGATTTGTGTGAATTCAATATTATTTTGTACTCTTTACCATAAAATTCCTTAAAACTAAAAAAATCTGGGCTAATTGATTAAAATTGATAATAGCTTTCAATTTTTCAATAGTGATAATCAAATTACCGATTATTGTTGACCATAATATTAAGAAGCATTTGAAGAGGCATATAGATCTATGCACATGGTAACTTGTAAAATAATGTATTGAAAGGTTTCGCGTAACACGAATCAAAAGAATGTTATAGTGCCGTTAATATTAAAGCACAGACTTGGTGTCTAGCCGAAATGTTCAGGGTCACAGAAATACTGGGATAGGCTAGTTTGCGTCTCTCTATTGTGTACATCAAAGGGGAGCGCACATCTTAAAGATGAGCCGACAAGTAAAAAAAAATCATGTTAATTTTTTGTAACTGTAACTTTTGTAACTGTAACTTAACATTTGGTTTGATGTTGTTTTTATCGCAAGCCAAAGTTCGTATTTGGAAAAAAAAGAAACAATATCTAAGACTAGCAAGGCATTTCAAGAATTGTGTTGTGCGAATCCATGTTATTTTTGAAAATTATTTCCATCAGAACCAAAAAAAAATGGGTGTGCTTCTTGAAGTAGTGATTACCTTCAAAACAACAAACCGAAATCCGGTTTTGAAAATCAAAAACGGTTTTGGGTTTCAAAACCGGTATCCGGTATTCCGGTTTTCGTTTAACATCCCTAGAATGAATTAGAAATCCTACTTTGGCACACTTTTATCAATAGGTCGCTGGCCCCTAGATTACATCACGAAAAGAAAGAGAGCATTGTCTTAATACTGTTCTATACAGTTAACAGCTTACAATATTTTATGAAATATGATGAGACGGTCAAAATAGTTACTAGTCCATTAATCATCTATCGTCATGTCTATCCAGTATCTGCAGTCTATCCAGCTGTCATTCCTATCTTATTATCAATCAAATATTAAATTAACACGCACCAGTGAATATCAAAGGGATTATCCGCTGAATCTCCATGGAAATGGAGTCTTCTACTTCCTGTGAATCAGTCACTTGCAAAATTTCATCCGGTGCCATTCTTTGGAAATGTCTAACTCGTTCAGCTTCTTGGTAAAGCCTAAAAAAAAACAACAACAGGAAACAGACAAAAATACACTTTTCAATGCTTCTAGCGTTAATAAATAATTGTATTTGAATGAAAACTTTCAGCATGTGTTGGTGTTACAACTCGTTTGGAGTTCGTGTACATCTTATATTAATAGATCAAAAAATTACTTAAACAAGAGGCTTACAAAAATCAATATTAATGTGAATCGTTTGCCCGCTGTGTTGCTATTAGTTTGTCTATATTTGTTTCAATTTTGTTTGCAAAAGCCTTAGGTCTCCAGGCTTCAATATTTACAGCTTGTTTTCTTTTCTTTTTTTTGACAACCAAATGGTATTAGCATAAAATCCACTTTCCACAAAAGAGGTTGATAAGAATACAATGCAAAATTGTTGCCAAAACTCACAGACCTAGAGAAACTGATTGATTTTCTCCCAAAGAATCGCATTTGCTTTAAAAAAAACTCGAGCACCGAATCCAAGTCTCATACATTATCTTCTGCTAACCAACGCACCGCTGTGTAGGCAAAAGCCTTCGCTTGTAGTCCTCGTTAATGAACAATAAACAATAATATTTATTATTTATTTTGCCACATAGTACAAACAATAAGTACAATAAAGGAATATTCAAAGACATAATAAGAAAATTATAACATTGGCGAACAATATAAAATTATAACGAGACAATAATAGTAATACAGATATTAATAATAATAAAAATAATAATAAATTAACTTAAGGTATCATTGCAAAGCTGTCTAAAAATCATTGAATGCAGTACTTATTTGTGAACTGCTGTAATATTGTAGTGAGAGCTACAGACAATAACCAAAAATTTTAATAACTAAATGTTTTTTAACTACAACATCAATCCACGATACGTCATACCATCGCCACTCGAGGAATTGCTTTTACACTAAAATGTCTTCAAGTACAATTAGTCTACTTGATTTTTATATATTTTGTTTTTTTTAAATGGGCAAATGTTCAGTTCTTTTTAGTCACATAAACGTAAGCTTAAAGTATAAATATAAGTATTATTTGTATGCATTTGTATCGACAGAGATCGGCTTGCGGCGTGTCGGTTGACAGCCCGTTGAACTAACCACAGGACCAGCCGGCCATACTTATTTAATACTGACCCCTACTTCTTCGAAAAGTCAATGCGATTGCTATTAATTATTAGTATAATAATATGTAGGCCTACTGTTGGGGGATATCAGATATTTAGCAGCACTTGCGTTTACATCACTAATCATCCAAAAACTAATCGATTCAAATAGCTGAGGTGTTCAAAATATATCAGGTACATTTGTACCGCCCACTTGTCCTTCACCCCCCCCCCCCCCCCCGCCATCGCCACCGGGAACGTCAGCGCCCTTGAGAACCTATGATCTAAATGGATACCACCTTCTTTGTGTTCTATTATTATTATTATTATTATTATTATTATTATTATTATTATTATTATTATTATATTATTATTATTATTTTAGCAAAAGTTTAGTTTAATTCCTCAGCAGTCCGACAGATATGTAAAATATAAATTTAACTCGCTGGTAACAGTAATTGAAATAAATATTTTTTAATCCTCTTGCAGGTGCACAGTTGAAAATGAATTATTTACAGCATTACATGAGTGGAAAAAAACTAGTAGCTTATTTCTTATCTTATCTTTACTTTACAAGCGGACTAAGAACTGACCTTTAACTTATCCAAATTAAAACACGAGGTCCATTCCTGGGGATATTCCCAGTGGTTAATTTAAAATAGTCAGTAATAAAATAGCAGACAATGAATATACCAGTATTTGCTATAAAAGGGGTGTGCAGGATATGGTCCAGTTTTAAAACATGGGGAATTCAAGCAACGTCTAATAACCAATAGATAATTTTAGAAAATTTACTTGTATTTAATAATTATAAATTAAGTTATTTCCCCGTCACATGAATAAAACAAAACTGATACAGGCCTGTTGTGCACTGGACCAGCCTATCTCTATAGCGAGCCCTCTTTTGTTAAAAGTAGGCAAGTATGTAAGAAAGATAATGTTAGATTTTAAAAAGAAACTAGGTATTTTCCTTGGTTGGGCTACTTAGCTTTTATAAGAAAAAAATATAAGTCATACATAAAAAAAAAATGTGAACTGCCGGATATTAAAATGCTTTTAAATAAAAATCGACAGTGAACAAATTCCATAAGTGCATAGTTTAAAGGGGCATAGTGGCCTAACGGCAGCGCGTTGGACTTCCGTACCAAAGGTTCTGGTTTCAAATCCTGGTGAAGGCTAGGGTGTCACTGAGTTTACCTGACCTTAGTCGGGGGTAAAGTAAAAACGTATGTGCATTGTCCTGGCCACAGAATCCCCCTAGTATGCCATGGCCACAGAAACTGGTGATAGCTGCTTCACCGGCCCTATGATCAATTTGGTGTGTACTGTACTACTGCATAGTTTTAATTAAACGTAGGCTAATGTGGGACTGAATTACAAACTAATTAACTTTATGCCTGAGTTATAAATCCAAAGTCTAAAATATTAGCTTCAACAGTTGTTATTATTTTTATAGTTTTTAATATCAATGTGTTAATACTTTTTAATTTTAGTTTCGAGTTGTTGTTAAACTATTGTAAAGCTGTGCAGCGATAAACTTACTGTAAAGCTGTATTGTGGGCGCCAAGTTTTTCTAAAAGACTCGCCTTTTTCCACAGAGCCATCTTGTAAAAAAAATTTGGCCCGCGACGTTGAAGAATTCCTATGGCTGAGTCCAAATGTTGTAGAGCCAGCGGCAAATCAACTTCTGAAAGGTCGTAGATTTGAATCTTTACAAAATGGCTTTAGAAAATTCCGACATTTCTGCATATTGTTTTAGGTTTATATATGAATGTGTTAATGTATGTGTGCTGATGCGTGTTTGTTGTGACTGTTTTTTCTTATATAATATTTATGTTAATTTAACACGAAATTACTCCTTTCTACATCATAGTGCAGGGTATTTCAGCTACTGTTTAGCATTTAGATTTACATTCAGGCAACCCATTCCATGCTCGAATGCCACACGAGAAGAAAGAGTACTTAAATGCATTTTTTTCTTGCATGAGGGATAAGAAAAGTTTTTTTTTTCATGTTTATCTGAGCATTTATTATTGTCTTATATTTCTAAATTATAGTTTTATGCCTTATGTATTATTACTACTTTACTCTTTGCCCTTCTGTCCTCTAGTGTTTCTAGGTTGTCCTTATAGAACCGCTTAACGTAACAATTGTATAATATTTAATACAATAATAGTCTATAGCCAACCATTGTGTACCGCAGTTCACGTTAAAATTTTTACTTTCGTTTTAGTAAACTAATAGTCGGTACATCTACCTTTGCTTGCATCGACGGCTTGTGCCAAGCAAATTTCTAATACAGCACTATGACTTTCATTTCTGAACATTCTGGAAATGTTGTACAGGAGTGTGTAGAATTGTCTAGACTCATTAGGAGATGAGGAGATTATCAGGTCCCTGCCAATGACTGCTACCTGTATAGTTTGGGATATTATAACACGTTGACTACTTGTTAATATATTGAACACTGAATAGGGAAGATGAGTGGTATTACTATCTATATAACGAGAAAGAGGGAGAGAGAAATATCTCTAGAAAAATAGAGACAGACAGACATAGACAGATAGATAATTATATTGAGAAAGACAGACAGATAGATAATTATATTGAGAAAGACAGACAGATAGATAATTATATTGAGAAAGACAGACAGATAGATAATTATATTGAGAAAGACAGACAGATAGATAATTATATTGAGAAAGACAGACAGATAGATAATTATATTGAGAAAGACAGACAGATAGATAATTATATTGAGAAAGACAGACAGATAGATAATTATATTGAGAAAGACAGACAGATAGATAATTATATTGAGAAAGACAGACAGATAGATAATTATATTGAGAAAGACAGACAGATAGATAATTATATTGAGAAAGACAGACAGATAGATAATTATATTGAGAAAGACAGACAGATAGATAATTATATTGAGAAAGACAGACAGATAGATAATTATATTGAGAAAGACAGACAGATAAATAAAAAATGGATAGATTAAGAAATAGATTGATAGCGACAGAGACAAAGATAGAGGGATATATAGATATATAGATATAGATAGATAGATAGATAAATAGATAGATAGAGAGGGGTAGATAGATTTAAATACTTTAATTAAAGCACTGTAACTATGACAATGCATTGCCATTCGCAGTAGTTCTTGTATCACTGGCCAGTCGTTGACATGGCAACCATATATTAAACCTTTCCTTCCATGTTTCTGCATGTTCTCTTGAGTTCTTTTAATCACGTGACACAAGAAAGTAGTCGAGCTAGGAGGAAGAACATACAACAATCACGTGATGTTATCGCATCCAGTTCTTTGTAAACAATACTTAACTCATCTTTTGAACCCATGTATGGGAAAGTTTTTGCATAGACAGCGCTTTACTTATATATGGTGATTCGAGTTAATATTGTGTGAGTTCATATTACAGGGACGAATTGAATAATAATAATAATAATAATGGTGATTTTTACAGCGCTTCTATCCATGCTATTAAATTTAGCATGCTCAGTGCGCTCTCGGTGTGAATGGTAGTAGCAGATGTATTAGAATGTAAGGCACACAGCCACTAGCTTTCTTTAAAAGACTGCTTTGTTTCAGATTCTCCCATATTAATATTTGTTCACCAATCCTGTCTCACCTTGTGACGGATTCCTCTGAGAAACTCATCCTGTGCCGCGGCCAATGGGCCTCGATGTAGTAGGTCACCAGCGGATGAATTATCAGGTCACCGGCTTCTTGGCCTTCTCTGATGACGTAGCTCTCCTTCAGCTGCCGGAGCTTAAACAGCCAAACGCTGTGCACGTGGCCGGGGTACTGGTATCTATAGCAACGCCAGAGTTCATCTGCAGGTTCAGATTCCTACATTTAGATCTAAAATACATCTATCTTCCATCTCGTCCCTTTCCTTATTCTAATACTCTTTCTCCTCTAAATCTCTGTATTCTTTCGTTTTATTTGTGTCTTTTCTCTATTCTTATTTTCTTTTAACCACTATCTCTTACTTCGCTTCTACTATGGGCCTTATTAATTATACTATGGGCCTTATTAATTCTACTTCCACTTCCCTATATTACATTTGTTTGGCCTTCTCTCTATCCTCTTTACCCTGTCCCTCTCTCGTTTTAATTCTTTACTTTTGTCTATCCCACATCCTACACTCTCTCTCTCTCTTTCTCTCTCTCTCTCTCTTCATTTTCTTTGCCTTTTTTTCTGTCTACATGTATTTTCTTTCATCCGCAATTTCTTCTTCTGTCATCCCAAACTTATTCTCTGTATTTTGTTTTATTACAAATCAAAATGTAGCAAGTATTTTATATACGGTTTTTAATAGTAAAACATAATATAACACCACGTATTAATTTAAATTCAGAACAGATAGCACAGATGAATATCTTCCTTTTTAAATTTCAATAAAACTTTTCAGACTTTTGTTTGTTGGTGTATATAAATGCACTTATAGTTAGCAAAGAATTCTTTTCGATGACAAGTATTATTCTTCCCATAAGGGATCAATCAGAATAAGAAGTCTACGACTACTTGTTATACAACTTCTCTTGTGGAATCTTACATTGTAATTTACAGTTATACTTTACCAAACAAAGAGAAACAACAACAAATTACAGAGTCTGAAAATTTACCTTCTGTAAACGAGCTTCGGCCGAGAGCTGCAAGAAGACGTAGGTCAGCTTGAGTCACCCAATTCGGGACGTCCGGTGTTCTTTCGTGGAATATCTGGTGCAGGAGGTCCGTGTCCAAAGAAAGAAGTTCCTCCAGCGCCCCGGGGTACTGCTGCTGTAAAAGACCTAACGAGTGGGCGCGTTCCTTGTCGGCCAGGTACTTCCTGGACAGTTTCGTAATGGCTTCCGGAAAACAGAACAGCTTCAGACAAACGTATTCAAAGTGAGAGAATCCGACGCCCGGGGCGGCGTAATGCCTGAGGAGATGCACGACGTCCAGCAGGTCCGTCAATACGTCGACGTCAACGAGTCTGGTGTGTCGTCCGGATATGTGGAACTTTTTGAACGTGGTGACTATCACAGTGGCGCACAGACCGCTTGACCAGTATAGGTCAACGATGCCGGCCAAGAATTCGAGAAACGGAATCCTGGATTCGGGTGCATTTAAGTTTTCGCATTTGTCGAAAATGAACACGTGATTGACCTCACCCAGTGCCTGGACAACTGACCGCACCTTTTCTAGAACTATCTCCTTCGAGCACTGGTAGTCTCCTGTAAAGAATTCCTCTCCGTCTAAAGATGTCATGACCTTTAGCAAGACACCCTGTAGGCTGTTTGCATGTTTGCAGCAGAAATGGTAAAATATGTTCTGTCTTTGCTTCTGAACACTTTGATCGATAATAACAACCTAGTACAGTAAATCAAAATGTGTCAAAATGGTAGTGCTTTTTTTTGTGACGGTACGCACCGGTACGGCGTATCGGCACCTTTTTCAATGTGGGGAAAAAAATTATTACTTTTCTTGTATTTTAACGTTTATTATTAATTTATTATATTATTAATTTGTTAAAATTGAATTATTTTAAAATTGCGCGCAATAAGAATTAAAATTTAAAATGCGAAACTGCTTTAAAAGTTAGACAATTTATCACTGAGTACCGGCCCCTATTTTTTTACAAAAAAAAGCACTGCAAAATGGTATTAATATATATAGTGGTATCGTGGTATGGTTCCCTAAAACGAAACAAAAACTAGTTTGGCAATACATTTGGCAAACTGTAGCGCGCATGTTTTGACCGCCCAGCTGATTGTCTGTTGACCACTAAGCCGTTGTGTTTGTTATGCCATGTGATGTGCAAGTCTATTATTTTATTGACCATCTTTAAAGGTGATGATGGCAGTGTCCAGAAACAACGCTGGGTAACTGAAATAAATCTTTCAATGTAAAACGGCTGGTTCGTTCTCATTGAATACAGTGAACACATATTTACATCGTACAAGAAGACCAGCATTGCAACCACACCCCATCACCACAATATTATAAATTATATAAGAAATATTATATGTTATTATAAGAAATAGAGCGGAGTCACCCATAATGGCAGTGTCATTGTCCAAAAAAAGAATGAAATGAAAGATCATGATTTAAAATTGTTCTTGTACAGCGTATGTTTCTTTGTAAAAAAAAATTATTATATTATTTACTAATGAACTTACTTGTTGAACTATAGTTGATTTTCCAACCATGGGAGGTCCACAGACCTGAATGAAAGACCCAGGATGTATAAGTGACTGAATCTGCTGCTTTTCCACTTCCCTGATGTTGGTCACAATGTCTAAATACCTTTCCATAGCTACTGACAGGATGAATCGATCCTCTTTAAAAATTCATTATAGACCGGCAGCAGCTGTTAAAGCATATAGTCATATAAATTTTATTTCAAGCTATTTCATTGTGTGATATAAATTTGATACGCAAAACCTTTTACACAAGTTGTTGTCAATTAGTTGCCTTTTACTAAATCCTTTTATGTTAGACTGGATTATATTGGGGATAACTTCAGGTGTTATCCTAAGCGTCTCGAAGTGATTAATCACCTTTCCCTCCCGTTCAATTAAAAAAAAACGACGCTGTGGGTCTGATGGAGCTGGTGAAGCAATTGAACACCCGTTTCACGTCATACAACGGGATTGTGTCGCAACGAAAATCCAAACCAAAGTAATAAAGGTTCCTTACAAGTGAACATGAAAAGCGAACAAGTGTATTACCGTCAGTAGAATAACTAAGTTGAATTAAAACAAGTGTATTACCGTCATGAGAATAACTAAGTTGAATTGAAACAAAACAGGAAAGAAGTTTGAAAAACAGAGTAGGCCTAGACTGGCCTGGTAGTTAAGTATTACATAAGTATTATTCTCTTTCTTCCCGGGTGGCATTCCACACATAATGGGCTGCCTGAACAAGTAAGGAAAAAACAGCAACTTAATATAATTTAAAGCTCTTTCAAAAGAGATTATAATTAACTTACTTACCAACCATAAGGAGCAAAAATATAAAGAAAGTATGCAAAGAAACAGTTGATAGTGATTAAAAAAAATTTTGATGATAATAATAATTGTTTTTATGTTATTATTTGTTGTGTTTTTTTTATGTTATTATTTGTTGTGTTTTTTTTATGTTTTTCTAGTAGTGTATCTAAATAAAGAAAAGTAACATACACACAGAACCCCAGAGAAAAACAACCTAAAGGCAAACCCAGACTGAGAATGTTGGAGGGTGTCGAGATGGATATGAGACAGTTCGGGGGGTCCAGGCCTGGAGAAAGAAAACAGCAGATAGGTGTGAGTGGAAAGAGGTGATGAGGCAGGCGAGAGCTGTCCATTGGCTGTAGCGCCACAGAGGATTATGTTATCTAATTTAAGTGTTTTTTTTTCTATTAGTCTTTATCTACTTACGAATATTTACTTGTAATGAATATTACACCTTTACATTCTTTACTTGATCTGTCCACTGGAAAAAAAATATTTTATTATAACATAATATTCTCGTTTCACGGAACTTCTAAACTGTTTCCATTGTAATACTATGAGAACAAGCAATACGTAACTGCCTAGATAGTTATGGGCAGGTTATCGATTAGAACCCACACTATCCTCTCGGTACGCTACTTAGTATCAGTCCACAGGTGGGCATGCAATATGCTTAACACAAATACCAGAGCAGTGGTTCCCAAAGAATGAAAGGTGGGGAACCGCGGCGTCTTAAAATGTGGGCGACGCTGGATCTAAAAAAAAATTATTTTTTTTTCATCTAGGTCTTTGACTTGGGGGAGGGCGCAATGGATAGACTCTTTATTTCAATAAGGGCTCCGCGAGTGAAAGAAAAAATGCTTTCGGAACTAGTACGCTGGCTCGTAATTAATCGTGATAGTATTGACTCCCTGGCACCGTGTCAATGTGACACTTCACGGAACTGGTCAATGAAGCCTACCGTGTGGTGTTTCCAAGAAATTCAGTTCTTGTCTGGCGAGAAAATAACGCCGTGTGTTGTGGGTCGGAAGTTAGGGTACGGGATGTGTGTTTGTGTTGAGATTTATATCCCTGAATTTTATTGGCCCTCAGCAACCGAAACAAACATTTGATAGTGTACAATAACCCAAAGTCCCATTTTACAGCTTCATCTCCCTCAATGAAATTTGTTATGGATGTTATTCGGTGGCGTAGGCAGGATTGCGTACTAGTGAGGGTGGGCATAAAATGCTATTGAATTTAAAAGGGGGGGGGGGGGGGTAAATAGTTTGAAATGGCGTAGCAGTAGAAGGCAAATTCCGGATGTGTACATTTTCACCACTACTAGTTTATCTAATTATCAATAGTTTAAACTTACTATTAAAAATTTGAAAAATATGTCAATGTTTCAAAATGATTGCTTTCTGAACAGAAACTGCACCTTTCTCAAGAATATAGTTTTTAAAAATTTACAAAGCAGACCGGTTCATCAAAAGAATGACGTAGGGCAGGGGTCGGCAACCAAACTTGGCACGCAGAGCGATTTTCAATGGCACGCGAGAGACCTCTAAGATTTTTTTTATTGATGAAAAACAACAAAAACAACAACAGTTTCTGCTTCTGAATGAGGAAAACTTACTGTTGAAGCCGATGTTTCTGAATGACATAGAATGACATTTCAGTGAGTAAAACTCGAATGGATTAGCATTGAAACTGGATATATATCTCGCCGCGAATTCAATTTCAAAACATTTTACTGCATGTACATCCCTATATTAAGGCATATAATTTCGATAGATAATTAAGGCTTTTTCAAAAGTACATCGAAGTATTCAAATCGGAGATTTCTAACCAAAGGCAAGACTTTCAAAAACTTTTCAAAAATGGGCAACCCATTTGCGGAAAAAAAAATGAAAGGAAGATTCTTAGCTTATGAAAGTCATGTGCTATTCTCAACTGAATCTAGGCATTCGCTCTTCTACTTTCAGCTTTTGGTTCAACTTACACTTATAAAGAAATAAAAATAAGCCAGTAATATTTTTTTAAATATTACAAAACATAACTAATTGGCATCGGTATTGAATCATGGGAACGATTTTTTTTATTAAAGGGAGATAATTAAAGCATTTTATTTGCACTAATAATTTTAATATGTTTCTTTTTTTTTTCTTTTATAAAAAAAAATTTACGGCTTACAAGTTATAACTTTGAAAATGAACAAAGTTTAAAAAGTATTTTAAAATTGTATAAATATTTTATGACTAAAGAATGTATATGTATATTTTCAAACATTACATTAACTACCCAGTTTGTATGATTATTACGTATCTCTTCCGCTTAATTTCGATGGCAAACTATACCGTACAAGATTATAATACATTAAGGAACATCTCAGTTAAACAGATATCATAATATTATAACTAAGATTAGTTCTTCCTGTGTACCAAATAATGTTAAGACTTTAGACAATCATCACCATAATTGTGTAAGTTAAGTAGACTAATAAAATATTGTTTTTGATATAAATTCAATTAAAATGGATGATAATCACAAACATGTTAATTTTGTATCAAATATAAAACGCTTTAGCTATTTTCTCTATAAATAATCTTCTTTGGTTTTGGCCTTGGTCTTGTTACGGAGTTAAATTAGATCTAATTGCCATATAAAAATATTTTTTTTTTTAAGTATAATAGAACAGGTTGACTTTTAGGCTGCTGGCACGCATAATGATTTAGAAATCCTAATTTGGCACGCTGTTAGCAAAAGGTTGCCG
Source organism: Anisus vortex (assembly GCA_949126835.1). Classification (NCBI taxonomy): domain Eukaryota; kingdom Metazoa; phylum Mollusca; class Gastropoda; family Planorbidae; genus Anisus; species Anisus vortex. Next base: position 8,345,178 of record OX421504.1, on the reverse strand, counting down.
ACCCCTGGCGTAGGGTGTTCATAAACTTTTCTACGGAAAGCCAAAGTTGTCATAATGTGAACAGCACCAGGAGTAAGCTAAGTACCCGTCTGACCAAATTGATCCATAGGTCCGGTGAAGCAGCGTTCACCAGTTTCTGTAGCCATGGCATACTAGGTGTTTGTGTGGCCAGCACTATGAACTGCCGCCTTTACTTTATCCCAACTAAGGGTTGGGTACCCATTATAGCTGGGTAGACTCAAGGACACCCTCCAGACCTCATGGAACAATTTAGTCCGACGGGATTCTTTCCTTACTTATCAAATTACTTACTTCTAACCAACTATGTGAAAACCAAATGTGAAGAAAAATGAAAAAAACTAAATGTTAAAGCAAATATCATTGCACTTTTAATTTTAATGAATAAGAAAAATCTTTTTTTTTAAATTCTCGAGCATAATCTGAACTAAAACTCATCAACGTTTAAATATAATCATGGATTCAGATGTAAATACTTACAGTTTAAATTTAAAATAATGTCACTCCTAGACCTAGATGTATCGATCTAGTATATCCTGCTAAATTTATTGATTCTTGAATTTCACTAACGTCTCATTTAGGCATGTGATTTTAATTGTCTGTTAGCAATACGGAAGTCTTTTGTGGCTTATTTATTGATTTTGGCTTAACGTATATGTGTGCTATTTATTCAGCCAAATTTTAACTCCCCCTGAATCACAGCGCAGTATCAGATAGACAAATTATTATTTGTTGCACTAGATCGAATTAGATTGTACAAAATGAAACATCAACAACACAACACACACAAAAGAAAACATGCAAGAAGATTCTGGTTTAAGCTTGTCAACGTAACCTTAGGGAATACTGCGCAATGACATCAACAACTGATTCAGGAGAATTGAGCTGAGCCCTGTAACCGTCCCCACACAACCACACGCTGTGCTGTAGTCAAAGTTTGAAACTATGCAGGACTGGGTGTGTGGGGGGAGGGGAGGGGGCGTACTATTGTTGACGCCACGGTGCTAGAATAGAGAAGAGGGGAGGTGGGGTTGATCTTGTCTTCCCATCTCCCAAACAGCCAGATCTCCCGCCCCCACCCAAAACACGTTACTTCCGGAAACAAATATTAATAATCTAGTCTAAAGCTATACGAAGACTATAGCAGTTAATTATTATTACTTCCATTAGTATGTTGCCATCAATACAATGGCATCTTGTATTTATCTTTTGTCACTTGTGATCGTGGCTTTATATATAGGAAAAGGGGAACGTGATAAAGATGCAAACAACGTGTAGTCGTGTAGGTTTCGGCTGGTTTCAGGTCCTGATTAATTTGATCAGAATTGTATTACTGGCTAGTTTCCAATGCTTCTTGTGTTATGTGTATAGTATGTTTTTTTTTCTATAGTTTTCATATTGTATATTTAGAACTGTATTTATGATTAACTTATAGGTATCAATTATATTTTACTAGCTAAATTACCCGGCATTGCATGGGGTAACAATAAGCCTATAATGTTACTATAGAAAAAACAAGTAGAACAGAACCCCGGTAACCCGGCGAGGGGATTCTAATTACTATAATACGGAGTACACACTTTTGAATCAAACAAAAACAAAACGCAACAGTTAAAAATAAGACGATATGTTCACATGTGTTCATATTGACAATCAGTAATAGAAAAAAAAAACGACGCCGACTTGGAGAGGAGATGGGCGCCGCAAAGTCTACCAAGCCCACTGAAAGGACTAAAGGACAAGCAGTGTCCAATAGCACCGCCTCCACCCCCCCCCCCTTCCCCCAACGACCGTTAAGGTTGAGTATAAAAAAAAACAACATAAATAATATTATTAAAATAATACAACATACAACAATACAACAAATACAACATTTAAAGATTTTTTTTTTAAACATATAGATCGAGGCCTAATAATGTGAATGTTCAACAAAAAGTTGTACAATTATGTTAAACTTTATATAACTTCCTTTACAATTATTTTAATTACAAAAAAAAAATATTAAATCAATATTTTTTAAATACTTAGGTTTTCGGATTTTCTTGTTGTTTATTTTAAAGGGGAGGGGGTGTCCACCTACATGGAGAGAGCTGCACCATCCGACCGATCCCTGCCGCCCTGCATGAGTTTTTGGCCTATTTGACGTAATAATCTTCTATCTAGAAAGAACGTCTGTAAAACTTATAACATAAGATCCTCCATTAGGTAAGGTGCCTGAGAATAACATTTAAAAAATAACCATCTGAGCCTTACCTTTAAAACATGGGCATCTATACTGCTCCCAGTTCTTCAGTCATAGCACATCTCTCCTTTATATTTTATATATATTTATATTAGATATATTTCAACCAAATACAGAACGAGCAAGTGTCACGTGACTCGCACAGCGTCATGTGTGTTTTTTCATCAACGAATCGTCTGCTGCTAGTTGCTGTGCTTTATTTTTATTTTTTTTCCTCAAAAACGGAGAGTAGCCCATTTTCTAGGAAAAAAACGATCCACCACCACGATACTCTGAACAAACATCACTTATGAGATTTTGTTCATTTTTTTATATTGTGGACGTATGGTAATTTTTTTGGGGGGGATGGGCATGTTATAATATGAATAAAACAAATGCAGGCATTTTTGTTGCGATAAATTTAGAGAGGTATCCGAGAAAAAGTTGGGGGTGTGGGGTAGGGGAGGGTAGAAGAAGTGGAGAGGGTAGGGTAGGGAAAACATCACTTAAGCCTTACGCCAGGGGTCTCAAACACAGAGCCCGCGGGCCGTATACGCCTACCAAGTGGATTTTCGTGGCTCGCCATTAATGCTAGAAAATAAATGTACTATTCGTGAAATTCTGACAGCTAGTTCAGATACACGTCAAATTTTATTGTCAATTTTATATTCGTAACATACTTAATAATAATAACAATAATAGTTCACGTTGGTATAATTCTTTATGTCTAAATATAAAGTTACATATCATTAGTGATAAGTAGTAAAATGAGTTAAGATGTATGAAATGTTTTTTTCTTTACTAGGGTCGGGTTGTTGGGGGGGGGGGGGGGGGAGGGTGCAGCCCTTGACATATCTCTTAAGTAATAAAATGAAACTTGCCTTCAGCCGAGTTTGAGACCCCCTGATTTATGCAATATTATTGGTTAGATGTTTGATTGGCTAGCTGGCTGTTTACTAAATAGTTATCTAATAGCTAGTTTATTAGTTGATAATTAAGCTTTTTTATAAATACTGTATTACTTAGTTACTTCATTTAATAGTTCAGTGAGTAATAATAAGTTTGATGGTTAGTTCTTTAGCTGTTGTTTGTTTGTTTTAGCAACTTAGCTTTTTAATTCGTTAGCAACCTAGTTAGCTAAACTATGTAGCTAGTTCTAATGAAGAGGTCTCAATATAAAGTTAGTTGTTGTTTGTTATTTTCTTCATACCACTGATGTTTCCATTATTTTGCATTACGTCGCTTTCGTTTGCTCTGTCTGGAACATAAATAACGTCTTTATAGTCCTTCATTAGCTCAGATGGGTACTTGACATTAGTTATGGTAAAGTAAAGGCGGTTGGGCATTATGGGCATTATGACTCACTTCTGTACCCATGAGCCCACTGAGATATATATATATATAATGGATACAGGGTGGGCCAATAATATATATATATATATATATATATATATATATATATATATATATATATATATATATATATATATATATATATATATATATTGTGAGGATTTAAAATATATTTAGTTGTTTTAGTAGGACATAATTTGTATAATCTCTAACCCGGTGTTAATGTAAGGAATAAACGAGTGACGTTTTACGATAGAAACAATGACGTAGGAGTTAGATTGAACGTAGGGTAGATTTGGATATAACGGGAGACGACCTTAGGATTTGGTAGCGGCAGGACGTGCTGGACTAGGCTATAGAAACTGTTGTGCATTTGAATTCATCTTGTACATAAATTGGATTAAATATTGAGTTCTCATTTTACTACAAGCCGGCAGTTTGTTTATTGATTGTTATTATATAATGTGATCTCCCTGAGAGTTGTTTACATAATATTTACAAAATAACGGTCACATATATATACATATATATATAGCTCAGTGCATGAGCCTCAAAGCTGGCGAAGTGTAAACACCACTGGTTCCCCGAGCACTCAGGCACTTTCAGGACTCAAGAGCGGGCATTGTGTTGGCCACACAATCCCCTTAGTATGCCGTGGCGACAAAATCTGGAGATTGAACGCAGCTTTAACAGCCCAATGATTAATTTGGTCCGGTGGGATACTTTACTTACTTACCAACTGTGTCAGTACAAGAGCAGTGTAATGAAAAAAAAAATATCAAGATTTACAATAGAAACAAAAACAAGTACATTTTACAAATCATCATCATCATCATTGCCATCATTGGCTCCATAGTCTCGAAAGACGATTAGATTTGCGCTCCTGTGATTTGGCCAGCCCTGCAAAATTGACTGTGTCTGTTGAGACCTATCCTTGAGAGACAGGCTCTGTCGCATCTCTGGCACTTGAAAGACGGTCCGTTGGAGATTGTTAGGGGCAGCCTACTTTTCTTAGCTGCTCGTTTAGCCTCCGCCATAAGGCGAAGTTTGCCCTCTGCCGCATTTATACCGGTGTGTAAGGTGCCTCTCCAACTATTTCTGTGCTGAGTAAGGTTCTTCCAGTTTCCGACCTCTACATCTATAGCCTTTAGGTCACATTTGTAGACGTCCTTGAACCTGAGTTGGGGGCGGCCAGTAGCTCTCTTGCCTTCAGCGAGCTCAGCATATAGCAGGTCTTTTGGGATTCGCCCATCCTCCATCCTGGAAACATGACCAAGCCACCGAAGACGTCGTTGGCGAAGGAGGGTGACCATGCTAGGCATGTTAGCCCGTTGCAAGACCTCGTTGTTTGTTACAAATAAAATATAAACAAAACAACAAACAGAACAAAACTGCACACGCAAAAGCTGAGCACACCCAGAAGCCCGGTTAACATGCAATGAGTCATGCTAGATATTCTTATAGTCTTTAATATAATGGCATAGGTGAAAGCCGCTATGTCTATAACCAGCATCATCAACGCAGTGAAAACAAAATTCAAGGGAATTAAATCTAGATTGTTATTTTTACGGCGCGAACTTTAATGGTCGCCCTTTTTAAAATGTTTGTTCTTATTAAGTTTTTTATTGTGTACATTGCACACACTTTATTTAATATCAACAAAATATGCCGAATATGTGATAATAGACCAGTATATACTTTATTTGAAATTAGACGTAAAGTTTATTTAAACTGCGTTGGAGTATTTGCTGAATTAAAAAAAAAGTTTCAAGGAAGAATATAATATAAAACAGAAACACGGAAATCATATAATAAACAAAACTAAATGATAAGTTCAAAGAAACAGTTTAATAATATAGAGTTGCAAAGATTTAACTCAAATATAGAAAATTCAACGATAAAGATAAAGATTTATGTATTAATCCAAACAAATTGAAATTTGACTTGATTACAGATGTTCCGTCTTTCAGCATCAATGATCAGTATTTTAAACAACACAAAAGAACTGTTAGTAGGCTACACAAGCACATTAATATACGTATAAAATTAAAATGCAAACACACTATCATACCATTTTTCATATAAAAAAAAATTAATATTAAGAGTCAGCTTTTTGTAGTTCTGGCTGACTGGCGCATCCATTGGGAAATTTGCACTGAAAGAGGAGAAAATAGTTCCTAAATCTCTCTGTTCTTGCCCTTATTGAAAAAAAAGCCGACCACATGATGACCACATCGACTGGAACTGATGTAGCTGTCGTGTAGTGGGTGCGCATGGTCCTGATGGATTTTACAAATCTTCAAGAGCTGGAAAGTTATGTCTGTGTTGATCGAGAGGCTTTATTAGGCGTTCTATAAAGTGTTTGTTCAATGTAGTGGTATTACCATACCAGCAGGTGATAGCGAAGGTGATGATGCTTCCAAAAGTCGCCGTGCTAATTAAGATTCATGATGGTCTTGTCTATATGAAATTTTTGTAATATACTAAGATCGGAAAAGCCATTGTTGGATTTTCTTGCTTAGGCTTTGGCAGTGGTCAGACCGAGACAGCTTGTCATTGATTTTAGCGCCAAGATATTTATATTGCGAAACTTGATCTGTTATTTGGTTGTTAATTCTACAATCATTTCTGTCGTTTTGTGAAATTCAATATTTAGGTAATTTTCCCGCACCACCTGCACAATTCTGATATCAGACTTTATAATAAAAAGATATTGCATTACCAAACACAATAGATGCAAACTTTATAAGTAATTAGATTTCTTGCAGCTGCATTTGAGATTGCACGTAATGTAGAAATAATATATTAACTCTAGCTTTTCTTCTAAAATTTTAGTTGGCAGGTAGTGCTACTTGTTTTACCGGAGATTAAAAAAAAAAATTAATACATTTTCAACTAAAGCAAATAATATTATTAAAAGCATATTTTTTATTTTGAAAAATATATTTTTTATCATGGAAAATTGAAGAACGTTTTTTTGCAAATATAATTAATCTTGCTGTCACACTTGAAGTCATTCAACATTCGGTTACTGGGGCTAAGCGATCCACAATCTTCCTGGCCTCCAGCATTGTTAGGTTCACCTGTTGATGTAAAGTTGACAATTATTCATGTTATAGCCCGGGTCTTCTGTCGTCCGTTTTAGGGTCTGGGTCACTATAAAATAATACTCTAGGGCCACTCGATTCAAATTTGAATATTAACTTAATGCTTGAACGTATTTACAATAATTTCGTTGAACTTCACGACGGTAAATAGCTTCTATGACAATAAATACGTTGAACTTCACGACGGTAAATAGCTTCTATGACAATAAATACGTTGAACTTCACGACGGTAAATAGCTTCTATGACAATAAATACGTTGAACTTCACGACGGTAAATAGCTTCTATGACAATAAATACGTTGAACTTCACGACGGTAAATAGCTTCTATGACAATAAATAAATAAATCTAATTGAATTATCGATACAATTCTTCCCGCGAATAATAATTATAGGCTATCATTATTTCTTTGTAAAAAATTATTTATGTATCCGGTTTGCGTCCCGTATGATAAACTTCATTAGTTTTACGACGGATTGAGGATGTAGGGTCATATACAGACAGGGGCGAAGCCAGAAATTTTTTCCAGGGGGGGCTGAACTTTCGTGTGACAAATATTTACCGATTACCAGGGGGGGGGGGCTAAACTTTCGCGTGCCAAAGATTTACCGAATTTTTAGCGAATTTAGTGCATATTTTAAAAAAATCAGTTGAAAAAAATATTTTTTTTTAAATTCCAGGGGGGCTTAGCCCCCCTCAGCCCCCCCCTGTGGCTTCGCCCCTGTATACAGAGGTGCCACTTGTGATGTGTGTATAGCATGTTATAAAAGTTTTTATATTGTTTTTGGAATGGGCCGTATTGCTGCTAAGAGTTAACACCCTTGCCCATTTTACAATTACGGTATATAAGATTGACTTGTATAAGGGGCAAGGGTGTTAACTCTCAGCAGCAATACGGCCCATTGTATCGCTTGTTCATTCAGAGTGATTTATTTGAATTTGATTTTTTTTTTTAGACTTTTAATGACATAATAACACCAATATGCTTTCTCGTAGTCTCTACAACTATCTAGTAAGCCTTTTCTTTTTGCATTCTGTAAACTTTGGGAAAATCCATTCTGGCACTTTCACCCCCAAAATCTACGTAAAGTCCGCATAGGTTTTGTTGTTGCTGTTGTTTAGCAGCAAGGAATCTTCTCATTACCTTATCTTATATATTACAGACGCTCCTTTTATAAAGAAGATTATTGCGTCGTACGCTCATCCGTGGTCCTAGTCTAGTCTTGCATTTTTATTAAGGGTAGGGGAGCCAGTAGAGAGCTCTTTTTTTTATTTGTGCACGCATCATGACCATTTTTGGTATATAGATAGTATAAGCAGGTCCAAGTAAGCATACCTTAAAAAAATAATTTCTGATGGTTGTGATGGGAATGGCGGCCATTTTGGATTTTTTAATTAACAATTTACCACGCAATACAAAATGTATCAACTTGATTATTTATCAAGATAATGTATTGCAATTTGGCAGAAATATTTATAAGCTATATCTTTATAAAATTTGTGGATGAAATTTGGTTAAATTGATAAATAAAATTTATATGAAATTTTTAGTAGGACATATGAAAAAAAATAATTTAATTGCAATTTGTTTAAATTAAAATTGAATTTAAGGAAAACTATAACTCATATCAAAAATTCATCCTGTAACTATGATTATTAACATGTAATAAATGTATGTAAAAAATGTCATAAAGATTGGTTCATAAATAAGGAAGTTAATACAAAAAGAAGAAGAAAAAGTAGTATTTTGAGAAAAACCGGAAAAACTTACAATTATAGGGAAAAAAATAATTTGGGAGTAAAATTGAAAAATGCAATTTTCTCATCTATTTCTTAATTGTTTGTTGTAAGATTTTTCCCCCACAAAGACAAGATGTTAACCTTTAATTTGATGTATATTAATAAATAATTATACTCATTTTTTATATTACTGTAGTGTAAATATGTTTAAAAAAAATAAAATAAACTTCTGATGTATACCTATTACAAATGCAATTTATACATTTAAATAATGTTACTAAAATTTCCGAACTATATGTTTTAGATCCAGGAATAGTTAAAGTATACAACTTAGGCAAAAACTTAAATATTGAATTTTCTGGCATTTAGTTCAATTTCACTACCGTCCCTACCCTTAATGTTTTAAATAATGTTAAGTTACTGGTTTTCCTGGTTTGTTCAGGCAACCAATTCCATGCCCGAATGTCACATGAGCAGAAAGAGTGCTTATATGTATTATTGTTCTCGCATAAGGAAAGTGTTTTTGTCCTTATGTTTATCTGGGCATTGCAACATACTATTATTGGGTTGTTCTCATTAATGACCAGTTAAGTTGGATGTTGTTAGTGTACATAAGTTCAAGTATGTAAATATTCTTTATAAACAATCAACTAATTGTTTGAGTGTATAACTTCATAGCGAACAAAGAATCCAAGACAGACAACAAAAGACCCGTATTTTAACACAACGAACATTGCTAAATACACTAATTTAATTGTATTTTAATAGAATGGTTAGGTCTCCAGTCTCCATATTCTACACATGTCTTAAGTAATTATTATGCAAAGTATGCATCTCATTTAAAACGTAGAATTAAAAAAAATTAAATACAAAATGTATATCTCATACGAGAGCCGCACTTTACCCGAAGAAGAATCGCACGCGGCCAACCGGCTATCGAGGCCGCAATATCGCCAACCTCAAAAACATACTTATATAACAGGTACTAATAAAATAATTTGATTGTTACCGATGGAAAAGATGGGTATTTGGCAAATCGTGTCATAGACAACAAAATCGTCCACCCATTTAAAGACTCTCTCAGTGTCAAAATCGCTTGTACCAATCCATGCATCGCTGTTCTTATGGTAAATGGCTTGAAGTATCCACATTTTCTCCAAAGACTTCACTGTATAAAGGTAGGCTCCTTTAGCTACCAAAGGCAATAATATAGTGATAAAAGACAAAGTATTAAAAAAAACAGTAACAGTTAATTATAATTTTATTGTGAATACTTAAGAACTCAAACTCTATGTCTAGAGGCAATTTGTTTCGACCAAATCGACCTACGTATGGCTGGTCAGTTGTGGATGGTGTCAATCTGTCTAGAAATGATTCCCTGTCCTTCTAGAGGGATGGAGGGGGGGTTGTAAGAGATGTGGTGTTTTTTTTTGGGTCGGCAGTTCAAAAGACCACGCCACATTTGTCTATCCATCAATCAAGTGATTACAAATATACCCAGAGTTGTTTTTGCTTTAACATCTTGTGACAACAAAGGGGGAAAAAACCCGCTTGGCCAACTGGGCGGGCGACCTACATGACACAAATCCAAGTTGAGAGTGGAATGAGATGGGGGTTGCTAGTTGTTGCCCCAATGAGCACAAAAACGGAGAAGGCACTTTCCACCACTCGTGGAAAGGACGATCCAGCCAGAGTAGGGTGGGGCGAGAAAATTGGGAGGGGGGATGATTTCGCCGCGGCTACTAAGCATAATAATATATTTATATCATTGAGTCTTTCCACGACATCACGAATAGCACAGTATTCTTCGATGGCGCCACTTTAGAACCCTTCCCATTGACCAACATTATGAGACAGGGTATAGACTGCCAAACAACGATGTCCATTGAGTGAAAACCTTTTGGATGCTGTAAGATGCTTACATCTACGATGAAAGCAAAATCTCAAGCACACTGACCTGGATAAATAAAAAAAGAAATCTAAATTAGAATTGGAAAGGCAGCATGGCCCAACTGAAACAGCGAGTGTGGGACAACTCCAGCCTCACCGAGAATACCAGACTTCGCGTCTACCACGCCTGTGTACTCCTATATGGCAGTGAGACGTGGACCACCTACGCGAGGCACGAAAGGAAGCTCAACAGCTTCCACATGAGGTGCCTACGACGCATACAGCAGATCCAGTGGCAGGATAGGTTCCGCATTACAGAGGTGCTATAGCGAACCAACATCAGCGAGAGACGCCTCAGGTGGCTCGGCAATGTAAAGAGAATGGATGCAGGCCGCATTCCCAAAGACTTAATCTACGGAGAGCTGGTCGAAGGTCATAAGAAGACTGCGCTTCAAAGACCTATGCAAAAAAGACCTGATCCCGACACATGGGAATGTCAAGCTATTGACCGTCCAACCTGGAGGCTCGCAGTTAGGCGTCGTGCGCAGAAATTGGGCGTAATGATACTGCCATTTAGAATAGAGCAAGGCGGAAACACCAGCTTCAACAGCCACCCGCCTCAAGTGCGACAGGGATTGCCACTCCCGAGTTGGTCTACACAGCCATTTTCGGCGGTGCAGCCGGACACCTCGCCCATGAAGCTACACCATCGTCTCTCGAGACGGACGCTGATGATATATGTATGTATATGTAAGAGTAATGTGTGCAGTAAGTCTATTACTTAATATTAATGAAATGTTTCATATATGTGCATATAATTACGAAATTTTGTTCTTGTTATAACATTTTTAAAATTTTAACTGGCGGTTTGTCAGCTAAGGACAACTGTTTGCTGGGCTACTCTGCCTTCGAGATTATACATTAAATTAAGGCTATTTATTTTTTTTTAAAGTATTTTTACAAACCTATGCATGCATCTCTGGCAGTAGTGTAGCTAACCTGGTTGTCAGACATCCACATGCATGCTGTGACAGAACCATTAGTTATGAGCCGGAAGCCGTCGTTTAAGTCGCACGAAACGTAAGAGTCTTTTCCCGAACCTGAACCATAGTTGTTTTTATGACAGTTTCCTGCAATGTTTTGTACAATAAAAAATGTCTATTTATATTAGGAGTATTTATGAATCAGTGGAAATATATCATATCTAGATTCTAGATATATATTATAACGCATTTTGTTTCATCCATCTAAATATTTTTTTGCTAGTTGTGGAAGATTTGTGACGTGCATTTCTGTATGATTATTTTACATTAATGAATTAAGTCATGATTAGTGCAGTCAGGTTTGTGGGTTAGTTGTCCCTAGCAACATCAGTGGAATGGGACGAGAGATAGGCAGAATATTAATTATTATTCCCCTTCGTTTGTCTGTAAGGGTGGCCCATTGACAAGTCTTAACGATTATGCATGGATAAAAGATCGTAGAGAAAAAACATTTCCGGTTTTACTCGATCATTTGATTCGAAAGATGTTTGTGTGCTGCGTTATTGTTTGTACGAAAATTTGCAAGGCATTAAAATTTATTTCATTTCCAAAAGATGTTACCAAAAGAAAACGATGGATTGTGAAAGTCAGAAGTGAAAAATCACCTTTTTATAATATCAAACGTATTGCTTAATGCAAAAGAATTTTCGTGATTTGTTTTTATGATGCTACGAATAGTCTTGTTTAATAACCAGGAAACACAACTCTTGACTAATTTTTTTTATAAACAAAGCTCTTCTTCTTCTTCTTCGTAATACTGTGGAGACCCCGTAGAACCGAGGAAAAAGTCCACAATTTAAATACACATAAAATAACATAGCAAACATAACATAGCAAACAACAGTTATATACAGATAAAAGAGTGTCACTTTAGGTTTTTGGACCACTTTAGTGACGATTTGAAGGCTGGAATTGTAGGGGCAGTGATGGAAGCCTGGTCCAGGGTGTTCCACGGCCTAATGGCTGACGGAAAAAAAAGAATGTTTGTAGACGTCGGTGTGTGCATGTGGGACATGCAGCTTGAGCTGATGGCCTCGGGTAGAGTGGGACACTTTCTGTATTCTACTTGTTTGGGTCGAAAGGTCCACGTGGTCGTTGATGATTTTATAAATCATGGACACTTTGTCAATTGCTCTTCGTTGTCGTAGTGTATCTAGGTGGAGTTTTGCTACTAAGGCAGAGGCGCTTGATTTGGTGCTGTAGTCCTCTAGTTTTCGACGTGCTGTGCGTCGCTGGGTCATCTCCAGTTTGTCAATCAGGTTTTGCTGGTGGGGGTCCCAAACTGGCGAGGCGTATTCTAGGATGGGGCGAGCTAAGCTTTTCTAACAGTGGGTCTGAATGTTCGTGGAACACCCCTTTAGGTTTCTATGGATGAAGGCGCAGACTCTGTTAGACTTGGCAACAATGGATTGAACATGTATGCCCCAGTGGAGATTTTCTGTGATGTTCAAACCCAAGTATTTGGCTTCTGACACCCTTGCAAGAGATTGGCCATTTAAAGTATAGCTAGTGGGTATCCTAGTTTTTTTTCTGGAAACAGAGAGGAGGCATTTATCGACGTTGAACTCCATTTGCCATTGATTTTATCAATGAAGGCATCGCTCAGTGCACGTGGGTACTGATTGCTGACCACTTTAAGGTCATTCCAATCAATGTCTGGAAGGTTAAAGTCTCCTCCAACACATACTGTGCCGTCTGGTTTTATTACATCAAGCGTTTTTAGGATTTCTTCCATGTGTTCCATACTGTTGTTTGACGGAGTACGGTAAATAGATCCAACTATAAGTGGTTCCTTCTTTTTCGATGTTGTAATAGAGACAAGGACCGCTTCTGCGGTAGAGCAGGTTTGAAGCTCATTTGATGCGAGTGAGCAATTCACTGCAACCAACGCGCCCCCGTAACCGTCATCTCTGTCTCTTCTATACACGTTGTACGTAGGAGGGAACAACTCTGAGTTGTTGATCTTTGGATTAAGCCAGGTCTCTGTCCCCAAAATTATGTCTGGTTGAGTTGTCGATATGAGATTTAAGAACTCCTCTTTCTTGGGTAGTATGCTCTGGAAATTGATAACAAGTGTACGGACGGTTGTACTCTCCAGCGGACGGGGTGGCAGTAGAGGTTTGTGGGCCAAGGATGACGGGCGTGTCGAAGGTGCGAGGTTGGAGTCCTGTATGGGTGATGGTTGGATTGTGGCGGGTATACTGATGTTACGGTTTGCCGATTGGGACTGGAACACAGCGAGGTGACTGGGTGACGTGGCGAAGAGAACAGCGTTCCTCCCTCGTCCCCTTGAGCCACGCTTTGTTTTACGATTTAGTCCCAGCTTTCGCAGGGTTTCCTTCACCTCACTATTAGGCAATTGATTAAGGATTTTACTTAGGTACACGATGGATCGAAGCCGAAACAATTCGGCTCTACTGTACTGCACCATCAGCATTTGTTGACCGGGATACAAGGACGAGAGTGTATATGATTCATTAAATAGAATGTGCAAGTCTTTGAATACTTGATCCGTTGATTATAAATATTTAACCTGTGTTTGTATAACGGCTGTTTGGAAACACTGGTTCAACAGAGCGGAACGGATGTGACAACAACAAGTGCCTGCGACCAGTGCTGTGAAGAAAGTTCAGTCCTAATGTGTAGTGTTGAAATAGAAAGTAAATTTCAACTGCAAATTAATTAATATCTCTTACTGTATTCATAGAAAGAAACACAATGCCAAGCACGCCATTGTCAAGAGGAATGTTTTACTAAACCACTGATATAAATAATTACACTCCAAGTAGCACAATGAAAACACGCAAAATATTTCAAGTGGAGACGAAAAAACAAGCTGCTGCCTGCTGGCGCAACACATACATACTACATTTAACCTAATGGAACTAACACTTTGAGTATTAATTATCGCCTACTTACTTTTGATGTTAAAAACGGCATCCTCATAACTAATCTTGTATCCTTTGTATATGTCTAAAAGACTAGAACTGGCCGTCGAGGTTGAAATCAATTGTCAAACACCAACAAAGCATGCTATTTTGTTTACTATTTTAAAAATAGAACCGGAAGTTCGTGATCTCCATTTGAAAAGGTCACGCCTCATTAAGACTTGTCTATTGCATGATGCTGTGATCAACTTGATAGTCGGACAATATTTATATTTAAGTTTTGATGATGAATTAATTAAATGTTAATTAAAAATTGAATTCCATTTTAACAAAAAGCAAAGTTTTAGTTATATCTACTTCTAAATCTTGCAAATTATTGTAGCGTTCTTTCATTTTATGAGGGTTACGAAAAAAAATAGGTAAATTTAAGGTTTGAAAAAAAAACTTGCGATAAAAACAACATCAAACCAATTGTTAAGTTACAGTACAATTAACATACATCTTTTTACTTGTCGGCTCATCTTTTAGATGTGTGCTCCTCTTTGATGTACGCAATGGAGAGACACAAAATAGTCTTTCCCTGTGACCCTGAACAATTCGGCTAGCCACCGTGTCTGTGCTTTTTATTAACGTCACTATAAAATACACATTCTTTTGATTGGTTTTACGCGACACCTTTCAATACATTATTTTTCAAGTTAAAATATATGCCTCTTCATATGCTTATTAATATTATGGTCAACGATAATAGGAAATTTCACTATCACTATTGAAAGCTATCATCGGTTTCAATCAATTAGCATATTTTTTTTTAGTTCTAAATAATTTTATGGCAAAGTGTACATAATTATATTGTCTTCACACAAATCAATCTCTTGTGACATTGCGCGGATGGGGGAGGGGTACCAAAATCCGGTTTTAAACCGGTTTTATGAAACCGAAAACCGGTTTTGAAGAAAAAACGGTTTTAGCTTCCCTAAGCAAGAATTCGACTTCCGTTTCTTGTTAGCAGACTTAGCAGACGTATAATATTGTCTCCTGTCTCTGAACTTCGACTATTCGTGTGTGAAAGTATGCAGTAGGCTTAAGCATTATAAAATGTCATGTAAATTATTTTAAAGTTATTAAAATTAAAGTAGTGATACGAGATTCGAATTGATCTGATTATTTTAGCCATTTGATAAAGAAGAGATTGCGTGGAAGTGTAAATGTGTGTACACGGAAATATGGATTAGAAGCATAATGCTAAAAGTGAATGAAAATTAAGAATGTCGGCAACGCTACGAAAATAAGATTCCAAAGACTCTAACAGCAGTGTTTCTAAGAACTACACTTAATAAGGATTACGAAAGAACTGATTAATGTAGGATTTCCAAAGAACTGCACTCATTTAGGATTACAAAAGAACTGATTAATGTAGGATTTCCAAAGAACTCCACTTATTTAGGATTACAAAAGAACTGATTTATGTAGGATTTCCAAAGAATTGCACTTATTTAGGATTATAAAAGAACTGATTAATATAGGATTTCCAAGGAACTGCACTTTTTTAGGATTACAAAAGAACTAATTGATGTAGGATTTCCAAGGAACTGCACTTATTTATGATTACAAAAGCACTGATTAATGTAGGATTTCCAAAGAACTGCAATTATTTATGATTACGAACGAAATGAGAAATTATGATTTCCAAGGAACTGCACTTTTTTAGGATTACAAAAGAACTGATTTATGTAGGATTTCCAAAAAACTGCACTTTTTTAGGATTACAAAAGAACTGATTTATGTGGGATTTCCAAAAACTGCACTTTTTTAGGATTACAAAAGAACTGATTTATGTAGGATTTCCAAAGAATTGCACTTATTTAGGATTATAAAAGAACTGATTAATATAGGATTTCCAAAGAATTGTACTTATTTAGGAATACAAAAGAACTGATTAATGTCGGATTTCCAAAGAATTGCACTTATTTAGGATTACAAAAGAACTGATTAATGTAGGATTTCCAAAGAATTGCACTTTTTTAGGATTACAAAAGAACTGATTAATGTAGGATTTCCAAATAATTGCACTTATTTAGGATTACACAAGAACTGATTAATGTAGGATTTCCAAAGAATTGCACTTATTTAGGATTACAAAATAACTGATTAATGTAGGATTTCCAAAGAATTGCACTTATTTAGGATTACAAAAGAACTGATTAATGTAGGATTTCCAAAGAATTGCACTTATTTAGGATTACAAAAGAACTGATTAATGTTGGATTTCCAAAGAATTGCACTTATTTAGGAATACAAAAGAACTGATTAATGTAGGATTTCCAAAGAATTGCACTTATTTAGGATTACAAAAGAACTGATCAATGTAGGATTTCCAAAGAATTGCACTTATTTAGGATTACAAAAGAACTGATTAATGTAGGATTTCCAAAGAATTGCACTTATTTAGGATTACAAAAGCACTGATTAATGTAGGATTTCCAAAGAACTGCACTTATTTATGATTACGAACGAAATGATAAATTAGGATTTCCAAGGAACTGCACTTTTTTAGGATTACAAAAGAACTAATTGATGTAGGATTTCCAAGGAACTGCACTTATTTATGATTACAAAAGCACTGATTAATGTAGGATTTCCAAAGAACTGCACTTATTTATTATTACGAACGAAATGAGAAATTATGATTTCCAAGGAACTGCACTTTTTTAGGATTACAAAAGAACTGATTTATGTAGGATTTCCAAAAAACTGCACTTTTTTAGGATTACAAAAGAACTGATTTATGTGGGATTTCCAAAAACTGCACTTTTTTAGGATTACAAAAGAACTGATTTATGTAGGATTTCCAAAGAATTGCACTTATTTAGGATTACAAAAGAACTGATTAATGTAGGATTTCCAAAGAATTGCACTTATTTAGGATTACAAAATAACTGATTAATGTAGGATTTCCAAAGAATTGCACTTATTTAGGATTACAAAAGAACTGATTAATGTAGGATTTCCAAAGAATTGCACTTATTTAGGATTACAAAAGAACTGATTAATGTAGGATTTCCAAAGAATTGCACTTATTTAGGAATACAAAAGAACTGATTAATGTAGGATTTCCAAAGAATTGCACTTATTTAGGATTACAAAAGAACTGATCAATGTAGGATTTCCAAAGAATTGCACTTATTTAGGATTACAAAAGAACTGATTAATGTAGGATTTCCAAAGAATTGCACTTATTTAGGATTACAAAAGCACTGATTAATGTAGGATTTCCAAAGAACTGCACTTATTTATGATTACGAACGAAATGATAAATTAGGATTTCCAAGGAACTGCACTTTTTTAGGATTACAAAAGAACTAATTGATGTAGGATTTCCAAGAAACTGCACTTATTTATGATTACAAAAGCACTGATTAATGTAGGATTTCCAAAGAACTGCACTTATTTATGATTACGAACGAAATGAGAAATTATGATTTCCAAGGAACTGCACTTTTTTAGGATTACAAAAGAACTGATTTATGTAGGATTTCCAAAAAACTGCACTTTTTTAGGATTACAAAAGAACTGATTTATGTGGGATTTCCAAAAACTGCACTTTTTTAGGATTACAAAAGAACTGATTTATGTAGGATTTCCAAAGAATTGCACTTATTTAGGATTATAAAAGAACTGATTATTATAGGATTTCCAAAGAATTGTACTTATTTAGGAATACAAAAGAACTGATTAATGTAGGATTTCCAAAGAATTGCTCTTATTTAGGATTACAAAAGAACTGATTAATGTAGGATTTCCAAAGAATTTTACTTATTTAGGATTACAAAAGAACTGATTAATGTAGGATTTCCAAATAATTGCACTTATTTAGGATTACAAAAGAACTGACTAATGTAGGATTTCCAAAGAATTGCACTTATTTAGGATTACAAAATAACTGATTAATGTAGGATTTCCAAAGAATTGTACTTATTTAGGATTACAAAAGAACTGATTAATGTAGGATTTCCAAAGAATTGCACTTATTTAGGATTACAAAAGAACTGATTAATGTAGGATTTCCAAAGAATTGCACTTATTTAGGATTACATAATAACTGATTAATGTAGGATTTCCAAAGAATTGCACTTATTTAGGATTACAAAAGAACTGATTAATGTAGGATTTCCAAAGAATTGCACTTATTTAGGATTACAAAAGAACTGATTAATGTAGGATTTCCAAAGAATTGCACTTATTTAGGATTACAAAAGAACTGATTAATGTATGATTTCCAAATAACTACACTTATTAGGTCAGCGACTCCATGCCAACAGCCAAAAAAAAGAGCGATCAATGAATTCCTCCTCATAAGCTTATAAGTTAATAAAAGCTAACAGGGTGGATTTCCTCAAGACATGCACAAGTAAAGTGCTCTTATCATTAAAACATAGAACTTTAGGCAAATGTAAAATATAATAGAACACACATTGGCAATTCATTAAAAAAAACTAAACAGCGTTAGACTTTAAAAAACAACAACACTTTCTCTATGTTTATTCACGCTTACCAACGTTGCATTGTTGCTTACCAATGTTACAAAAACTCTAACCTATGTTGCAAAACTTGTAACCTATGTTGCATGGATTAGTATCATTATTGCATAGGTGCTTACCAATATTATATAGGCGTTTCTCTTCGTCAAATGAAAAGCATGACTGCTTTTGGGAGAGACACTTCTGTGAACAGTCGATGAGATTCTTTGCATTTACAGAAACTGGTGAATTTTGTATCACATATTGAGGCATTTTGACTTTCTGGAACTTTATTGCATTTGTATTAGCGTTGGCTGTAAAAAAAAAAAGAACCAAATACATCCAGTAAAAAATGTATCTTGCGTCTCAAGTCTATGTTCTTAGGATTATATATCTATCTTTTTATTTTGCACAAATTATTCATATAACCCGCTCATATTTGTAGTTTTTGTCTATTTCTATTTATCCATCTGTCTGCCTATCAATCAATCTATCTATCTATCTATCTACCTGTCTATATTTCTATAATTCTTTTTATTTCTCTACAAATGTATCTATGTATCTATCTGATTGTCTAATTCTCTATTTTAATATTCGGTGTTATTAGCGACATTAATCTGTGACTTATTGGACTTAAATCCATGAGGTCCCCATGGAAGAAAAAGTCCATGGCTATAATGTGTATTGTTTTCATTATATTCGTATATTCTATCTATGCGCCTCTTAAATATCTCTATCAATCTATATATTTATCTACGAGTTCCTCTTTAATGTTCTATCAATGTAGTCATCTATCTATAACTATATCTAAACATCAATATATCTGTTTTCTATCTGTGTATCTCTCTATCTACACGTTCCTCTATCAATGTATCTATCAATGTCTATTTGACTATTTATCTATATATCCATGTAGACATATCTGTCTACTTTGCTTTATTATTAGATCTTCCGTACTACGTTTATTCATGTACCATACGAAATTTTTTCAAAGTGAAGTATTATATAACTTGTAAGTGTTTGTATCAAACTATCTATGATTGAATACAAACATGTGCACTCAATCCTATAACTGTAATCTAAATATTTCTTGAAGAATCGTCCATTTAGTTTCCACTCACCTGAGAAGACAGCACAAATCAAAGCGCTAAGGTAACACAGGAAAATGACTCCGTTCTTCATTGCAGCGAGAAATCTTTCTTCTACGAAATTTGGCGCGAACTGTTGTTTACCGGAGTTATCCTTCGTATCTTCAAGACCTTGTGTATACGGTAGTCTACCAATCGTTTATCTTTGTACAGATTACTATCAATTATGAAATAATGACTATTTTTTGCATAGGTCAACTAACACTTTTTTGTTACATGATTGCTGATTTTCGGATGAAATTTTAAACTGCGACTTATTCCACTATTGACCGATATAACTGTTGCGCAATTATAGTGACGTAAACATCTTCCAAAGCTCTCTATGTATCCTACTACACTTTGATCTGTTACTATATGATGCAGACGAGACAGTCGAGTGGGTTAAACTATGGAAGAAATGTGACGTAGAACACAAGTGCTGCTTAATTATATCTGCTATAACCAAACATAATATAAGAATCGCGGTGACTTTTAGCTAAGGTGGGGGAGGGGGAGGTGCTCTAAGAGTTTGATTTTTCGTTTAAAGTTCACTTCAGCATTTAATTAACAATGGGGGTCCTTTTACAACAATCATTAAATTACCATTTTAAATAAGGTAGGGCCTACCAGGCCATAAATGCACGAGAAAAGATATATTAAAAAATGTGAATCTCCCCTACATTCTTGTCATATATTATAAGACCAGTCGATGGATCAGCGAGAACGTGGCAGTTTAAAAAATGCTAGACTTTATCAAGATTAAAACTGGATACTTTCGGCAATAGAAAACACTTGGCTCCACTACATGATCAATTGATCATCAATCTATCTGTTTGGACTTGGGCACAAGACTAACGGCCTTCAATTAGTGATGAATAATTAATAATAGAGTCTGTTGTTCTTGCCGTTTCTTCAACAGCTCTTTGCAAGTAATTACGGTCTTGTCCAAATGTCTAGACTATGCATTTTTCATATGTCTCGTCTACGTATTCTTTATATGTAATTAGATTTATAGGGAAACAGGTCTGTAATTTCCAGGGTCAAATTTATTTCCTTTCATTTTAAATTGAGATTGCACGTGCTGTATTAATATGTAAACTCTAGCTTTTCTCCTAAAACTGGTAGTTGGCAGGTAGAGCTAGACTACTTGTTTTGCCGGAGATTTAAAAATAAAATAAATTGATAAATTTTCAAAAAAAGCAAATAGATCTATATTTAAAAGCATTGTTTTATTTTCATATTTGAACAACTCTCTTTTTTTATCAAGGCAAGTTGAAGAACGGTTTTTCGCAAATATAATTAAAACTGTTGTCACATATGTAGTCATTCAGCGTTCGAAATTTGATGTTAAACGATCCACAATGTTCATTGTCTCCATAATTGTTAGGTTCACCTGTTGAAGTAAAGTTGGCAATTAGTTATGTTATATCCCTGGTCTTGGTCTTCTGGCATCCGTCTAGAATCTAGATTCTGGTTCACTATGAAATAATACGCTGAAGCCACGCGATGAACGTTTAAAGAAAAAAAAATGTTTAAATTTATTTACAATAATTACATTATAATACGATAATAAGTACTTTCTGTATCGCTATGCAAAACAACAACAAAGTACACCTCTGTTTGTTTTATTAATGTTTTGGTACAGAAAGTGCTAGAATAGATTGTAGCCAAAGTTTTCAAAAATCAAAATAAAAATGCATATTGACAAGTCTTACCAATAATGCATGCATAAAAGGTCGCAGAGAAAAACATTTCCGTCCGCATTCGATCATTATTTTTTTTTTTAAATGGCTGTGTGTTGTGTTACTGGTTGTACGAAAATTTGTAATGGATTAAATTTTATTTCGTTTCCAAAAGATGTTCCTAAGAGAAAATGATGTATTTTGAAAGTCAGAAGTGAAAAATCAGCTTTTTATAATATCAAACTTATTGCTTAATGCAAAATAATTTTCGTTATTTGTTTTTATGAATCTACGCATTGTCTTTTTTAATAACCAAGAAACGCAACTCTTGACTATTTTATTTTATAAACAAAACTAAATGTAACCTAACGCGACTGATACTTTAAGTATTAATTATCGTCTACTCACTTTTGATGTTAAAAACGGATTCCTCATAACTAATCTTGTTTCCTTTGTATATTTCTAAAAGACTAGAACTGGCCGTCGAGGTTGAAATCAATTGTCAAACATCAGCAAAACCATGCTTTTTTGTTAACTAATTTAAAAATAGAACCGGAAGTTCGTGATCTCTTCCATTTAAAATGGTCACGCCTAATTAAGACTTGTCAATTAGAAATATGTAAACACTTCGAGAACATAATATTGGAGTACACAACTAATCTCAACCCCATAATAAATAACTCTAATTATCGATACAATTCTTACTAAAAAAAATCTCTAAAACATATGCCTAATTAAATATAAAGAAATTGCTCTAAATGAAATATATATGCTTTTTTTTCTTTTAGCCCAATTTAAACGCTATTTTCAGAAATGGTCAGTTTTTTTTCCAAAATTTGAGGGTCAAGCATAGGTTTATGATAAATGAGATTGGTCTAAAACGCATTTTTTCACCAGAATACATCAATAGGACAGTTTTCGCGAAAATCGTTGGCCCGTTTTCGAGAACCCTGACACAAACAAATATACCAACAATTTTTTCTCCTTTAATATTATTAGATATTCATTTTTCTTGAGAACTAAGTAAGATAATTAGAAGAGTGGAACAATGAACCTAATGGTTAAAGTCACTGTTGGTGTGACAAAGAGATTGTTAGAGTTTAATGGCACCATGCTGATCCCAATCAGGGCAGAACAATGGTAGCTACGAAATGGACTTTTTACATTTCCTTTTATTGATTTTATTCTTTTAACAAATCAAATTGTAGACATGCGTTTCTCCGTCATTTTAACTGGTATAAAATAATTTACTAATAATAATACTATCATAGTTACCGCTTGTAAAAATTGGTAGTTGGCAAGTCCTGTTGCACTCAACAGAATCGTCCACCCATTTATAGACGCCCTCAGTCTCCAAATCATTTATACCAATCCATGCATCTTTGTTCATATTGTAGTTGACTTGAAGTATCCACAATTTCTCCAAAGACTTTACTGTATAAAGGTAGGCTCCTTTAGCTACCAAAGTCAGTGATATGGTGATAAAAGACAACGTTAAAAAGACAACATTAACATTGAGACTAATTATAATTTAATCGGTAAATACACAAACAATGAAGATGTATGTCTAGTGGTAATTCGTTTCAACCAATTCGGCCTCTCTTATTCTTTATCGCTCCCCGTGGAGCAAAGGGAAGCAACAAAGTTCCGACATACCTACCTATCCTAGGCGAGCCATCTGATCTCACGCCATGTTTTATTGATGGCCTTCACTTCCTCATCCAAGGTTTTCCTCCAGATTTCCACTGGTGCTCCCCTCCTCCTTTTCCCTAATGGTGTCCATTATAGGGCACTGCTTGGAAGCCTTTTCCTATCCATGCGATGAACGTTGCCCAACCATCTACATCTTTTTTTTCTTCTTTATGTCTTCAGTGTTGCAGTTTATTTCATTTTCTCGTGCTGCCATCACTGTTGGAGATGTGGTCTTCCCAGTTGATCTTTTGTATGCGTCGAAGAAATCCTACTTCGAAACCTCTCAGGCGGCTTTCGATTTATATATTGGTCTTCCAGGAGAAAGACTGAGCGTATATTGTGTATTGGTCTTCCAGGAGAAAGACTGAGCGTATAATGGACTTGTAAAGTTTCAGTTTTGTTTTCTGCTCCATATTTTTTCCCAGTTTGTTGAAGGCTTGAGCTGCCATAGCTAGTCTGGTGGAGATTTCAATGTCTATGCTTCCACTAGCTGACTTGTAGCTGTCACGGTATTTTAAGTTTTCAATCTCTACTAATTTGTACATTATTGTCAATGGTCTTTTAGGAGCTTCATGTCTTCACTTTTATGATTTTAGTTTTGCCGGAGTTGATCTTTCGTCCAACACTTTTTGCATTTCGCTCTATTCTTGTTGTCTTCAATTTCAAAACTTATTTTTTCGGTATTCAGTATTTGTTCTTTAATTGTTTCTGGTTTCCTTGCCCCTGGCATTTGCATAAGAATTGTTGCTGTCAAGCTTCTGGTATTAAAAAGTAGCGAACAGTTGTGTTGACTTGACTTGTTATTAATAATGTTAATTTAACAATAATATACTATCTAAAAGAAAATAAAACACAAATACCAAACAATAAAAAGGTAAATAATTTTTAAAAAACGTAGAAAATAATAGATCTATTTTAATACAATAAAAACTAAAGTGAGAACGATTTTTTTTTCGGTATTTAATTTTTATTCTTGCTTTTTGTATCATAAAACAGTATTGATAATGTTTCTTTCGGTATTTAGTTTTTGTTATTTTATATTGTGTCCGGTCGCCTTGACACTGGCACATGCATAAAAATTGTTGCTGTCAAGCTTAAAGTATTTAAAAGTAATCATTTATAACTTGTCCTTTATAATTCTTACCATTTAATTTATTGAGCTAGATTTATGTATTTTAAATAAAAACCAAATTTATATATCTAATCCTAATCAAATACCATAATATTGAAGCAAAAATGTTAAAGGCTCTTTAAAAACTGGGAAATTGTGTAAGTTGTAACTTTTGGCTCTTCCGTCTCAAAAGGTTGCCGACCCCTGGCCTACACCATTCAAATTCACCAAGCCGAATTGCGGTGCGTAACTTTTGAAAAAGGTCTCGCCACATAAAAAAGAACAACAGCAGAATTGGGAAAACCCGATAACACCCTCGCGTTCAACATAGTATTTCTCGCGTTCAACATAGTAAATGAACGGAAATGGCCATTTTTATGTACGATTATATTTATTTGCATAGATGGATATAACATTTTGGATTTTTTAAAATCAACACATTCATGATTATAAGTGATAAAATAAAATTCTCTTTTGGAGGACGTTTCCAATTTATACATTTAAATTTAACTTTCGTGTCCATCGATCAAACGGCCTAGATGCCTATAGCGAACAAAATTAATATATATATATATATAAACATATAAACAAACTCACGGTAAATTATATTGATTGATGATGATTGATGATTTATTGTTGATATATGGTTCAATTCACATGGAACATTTCTATTAATCCATCTATATATTTATTTATAATTCTAGATTTAATTAGAGCAAAGACTATAATAAGATGAACCGCTTGCTCTATTTTTAGAGTTTATATGTTCTTTTGTTCCTTGCGCAACCAATAAAAC
This sequence comes from Anisus vortex, assembly GCA_949126835.1. Taxonomy (NCBI): domain Eukaryota; kingdom Metazoa; phylum Mollusca; class Gastropoda; family Planorbidae; genus Anisus; species Anisus vortex. The sequence continues at coordinate 8,319,990 of OX421504.1, read as the reverse complement.
TGTCTTAAATTACTTCTACGCTCCTACGATTGCATTAAAGGTTTCCGCTGTATAAATCTTTATATTTTAATGTTAATTTTCCATTGAGAAAATCATTGAGAAAGTCTTAGGGAATTACGAAACCGGAAGTCTTAAGGGCGTAGTGCGATCGGAAATTCCAAAACTCAGTGTTTCAGGTTATCAAATAGCAGAAACATCAAATCATCAAAGCAAGCGGTCCATCTTTTTATAGTCTTTGATTAGAGTCATAATTATAGTGTTTTAACCCTTTCTGTACCGACCTACTTCTATCAATGCTGCCTTCAGTTCCGCTATATACGCGCCCGGGACTGTAAGGGTTAACTATTTCCATGAGAACATTTTATTTTTTATTCCCACGTGACAACAGATAGTAATCTAATTTTATAATATAATTCTGTTTGAGTAAAACATTTATAATTTCTTTTAAATATTAAAGCTATCAACAAAATCATGCATGAAAAGAAGATTAGTATAAATTCAAAGAGTAAACAAAATACAACGTAAAAAAAATTATGTTATTTCCAAAAAAAAAAAAAAATAATAAAAAAACAAGAGTTAAACGCATTATTAGAACGATGTTTATCGGCCTTTTTTTTTCACCCCAAGTATTCATAAAGCACACAGCTGAATCTATCGGGGTAATTTAAAATTGTCAGGTAAATATTTTTTTTAAACAGACGTCTTTTCTAAACATTTAATAAGTGCAGTTTCTTGTTGTTGTAGTTTTTTTTTTGTTGTTTTTTTTTGTTGTGAAAACTTTCAGAAATAAAGGAATTTCTCCTCACATAAACTAATATGATAAAGTTACTCATGACATAGGACTTTAGAAGAAAGTAGAAAATCGTAGACCACACAATCGAGAAATTCATTAAAACAAAACTATTAAAAAGTGTTCTAAATTTTACATTTGTTATACCATTGTTGCATGGGCGCTTACCATTGTTGCATAGGCACTTACCATGTATGCATAGGCGCTTACCATTAATGCAAATGTGCTTACCCTTGTTGCAAAGGCGCTTACCATTGTTGCATAGGTGCTTACCATTGATGCATAGGCGCTTACCATTTTTGCAAAGGCGCTTACCATTATTGTTTTGTAGATTATCTCATCTTAACCAACCCAATTATGACGATTTAAAAATATCTTCATGAGTCCCATGTAATGTTAAAACATCTTAATTAGGGTTCTTTTCCTATCGTGACACAAATGTTGCATAAACTATTCCCAATGTTGCATAAACTATTACCAATGTTGCATAAACTATTCCCAATGTTGCATAAACTATTACCAATGTTGCATAAACTATTACCAATGTTGCATAAACTATTACCAATGTTGCATAAACTATTACCAATGTTGCATAAACTATTACCAATGTTGCATAAACTATTACCAATGTTGCATAAACTATTACCAATGTTGCATAAACTATTACCAATGTTGCATAAACTATTACCAATGTTGCATAAACTATTCCCAAAGTTGCATAAACTATTACCAATGTTGCATAAACTATTCCCAATGTTGCATAAACTATTACCAATGTTGCATAAACTATTACCAATGTTGCATAAACTATTACCAATGTTGCATAAACTATTACCAATGTTGCATAAACTATTACCAATGTTGCATAAACTATTACCAATGTTGCATAAACTATTACCAATGTTGCATAAACTATTACCAATGTTGCATAAACTATTCCCAATGTTGCATAAACTATAACCAATGTTGCGTAAACTATTCCCAATGTTGCATAAACTATTACCAATGTTGCATAAACTATTACCAATGTTGCATAAACTATTACCAATGTTGCATAAACTATTACCAATGTTGCATAAACTATTACCAATGTTGCATGAACTATTACCAATGTTGCATAAACTATTACCAATGTTGCATGAACTATTCCCAATGTTGCATAAACTATTCCCAATGTTGCATAAACTATTCCCAATGTTGCATAAACTATTACCAATGTTGCATAAACTATTACCAATGTTGCATAAACTATTACCAATGTTGCATAAACTATTACCAATGTTGCATAAACTATTACCAATGTTGCATAAACTATTACCAATGTTGCATAAACTATTACCAATGTTGCATAAACTATTACCAATGTTGCATAAACTATTCCCAATGTTGCATAAACTATTCCCAATGTTGCATAAACTATTCCCAATGTTGCATAAACTATTGCCAATGTTGCATAAACTATTCCCAATGTTGCATAAACTATTACCAATGTTGCATAAACTTTTACCAATGTTGCATTAACTATTCCCAATGTTGCATAAACTATTCCCAATGTTGCATAAACTATTACCAATGTTGCATAAACTATTACCAATGTTGCATAAACTATTACCAATGTTGCATAAACTATTCCCAATGTTGCATAAACTATTCCCAATGTTGCATAAACTATTACCAATGTTGCATAAACTATTCCCAATGTTGCATAAACTATTCCCAATGTTGCATAAACTATTCCCAATGTTGCATAAACTATTCCCAATGTTGCATAAACTATTACCAATGTTGCATAAACTATTACCAATGTTGCATAAACTATTACCAATGTTGCATAAACTATTACCAATGTTGCATAAACTATTACCAATGTTGCATAAACTATTACCAATGTTGCATAAACTATTACCAATGTTGCATAAACTATTACCAATGTTGCATAAACTATTACCAATGTTGCATAAACTATTACCAATGTTGCAAAAGCGCTTACCAATGTTGCATAGGCTTTTCTCTTTGTCATATGAAAAGCATGATTGCTTCTGTGAGAGACACTTCTGTGAACAGTCTATAAGACTCCTTGCATTGACAGATACTGGTGAGGTTTGTCTCACATATTGTGGCATTTTGACTTTCTGGAACTTCATTGCATTTGTATTAGCGTTGGCTGTAAGATGAGTACAAAATACATTCAGTTTAAATATATCTTGCGTCTATATGTTCTTATATAGGCCTACCTATCTTTCTTTTCTTGCTAAAATTATAGCCTATTCAAAATGTGTGTCTATTTCTATCAATCTATTTCTATCTATTTATCAATCCTTCTATCTGTCTGTCTTTCTTTCTATTTAAAAAATGTATATTATGTGTATCTAGCTGTCCGTCTTATTCTCTATTTCAAAATTCAAATTTATTAGCGACAATAATGTTTGACTTTTATGACTTAATCCCTGTGGTCCACCTTATAGAAAAGAGCTATGAGAATAAAGTGAATTGTTTCCGTTATATTCGTAGTTTCTCTCTATCAATCTATGTATCTATCTATCTATTCATCTATTTATTTGTTCCTCTATCAATTTTTCTTTCTACGCAGCCAACTATCTATAACAATATATAAATACCCATATTTTAGTTTTTCTATCTCTCTATCTATGTGCTTATCTATCTCTTCCTCTATCGATTAATCTATCAATGTGACCATCTAGCTAGTTAACTATTTATCTATCTGTCCGTGTACGCAAATGTCTACTTTGTTATATTGTCATGTCATTCCTACCACGTTTATTCATGTACCATTACATAACAGTTCAAAGTAATGAATTAAATTTCTATTAAGTTTGTGTATTAAACTATCCATGATTGAATACAAACATGTTCACTCAATCATTTAACAGTAATCTAAATATTTCTTTAAGACTCGTCCGTTTAGTTCTTACTCACCTGAGAAGACTGCACAAATCAAGGCGCTAAGGTAACACAGGAGTCTGCATCTGTTCTTCATTGCATCGAGGAATTTCTCTTCAACGAAATTTGGAGCGAAATGACGTTCACTAGAGTTATCCCTCATATAACCCTTAATTTGTGTCTCGACCAGTTGTCTATTGTCTTATATGTTCTAATCAATTATGTATAGAAACTATTTTTTTCATATGTCAACTCAGTTTTCCAGCTGAGTGCTTATTTCCATTTCAAAATGAGTTCTTTCTCGAACGTTTAAAAGTTTTGTTAAAAGACTTTTTGTTCTTTCAATTTTAAATGTAGTTCTAGTCTTAGACAATGCTTCATTGTTCGTTTTTCTTGCTTGTCACTTTTGTTTTAATTCATGGTCATGTCATATATAGACTAGGCCAGGGGTCGGCAACATTATGTTAATAATGTGCCAAAGTAAGATTTCTAATTCATTCAGCGTGCCAACATCCATAAAAGTCAGCGTGCCAACATCCATAAAAGTCAGCGTGCGCCACCAGTCAATTCCTTATGGAGAGACTTGAATTGAGGTTTTTTTTAGGGAAAGGGGCCTTTCGCGTGCCATTGAAAATCATTCGGCGTGCCAAGTCTGGTACGCGTTTCGTGGTTTGCTGACTCCTGGACTGGCTTTAGGCTATTGGGTTCTCCACTGAGGTGAGGAAGAAATAAAGGGCGCTGACGTTCCCATCCAATTTAGGGGGCCGTTGAAGTGCCAGGGGGCGTTGAAGGGCCAGGAAGCGTTGAAGGCCAGGGAGCGTGGAAGGGCCAGTGGGCAATACAAACGTACTTGAAATAATTCGAACAACTCCGCTATTGAAATTTGAAAAATAGAGCTGCACTTCAGTAATAATAACTGTAATATATATTGGCTCCGTTAAGAGCTAAGAGACAAAATAAATCGACTGTCCCACTAACGACCAAAAAAACTAATTGTGATGTAAATATCTCTAAACCCATGCGTACTAATCTTTGATCCATTAACCCTCAAATGGTACAATAAGGGCGAGTAACTAAGTTAACTTAAAAAAACTAGAAATCATAATTAATTCCCTTGTGTCGCATAGATAGAACACTGGGCTTTAAGGGTAAAAAATGAAAACAAAAAGTCAATAATTGTACGTTTTTAACAAGGGGGAGGGGGGCTCATTAAACATAGTGGGTCACCGGTGACCACACAGGCTTCTGTTTATATATATATTTTAAACTATTTCCGCTAAAGGCGGGGAGGGGTAGTGGGTTAGACAACGGATGAAATGTGACGCTGAACCAAATGCTAAAAAGGTGTATGATGTCATCCAACAGTAGGCCTACATCTACTACTGATTATCCCAATGTGCCTGTTTTAATATATTGTAATGATGTCTTTGATTCTGTGCTTGAGGTTTTTTTAGAAACCAAAAATATAATAAGCAATTTAAATTTTGAAATTATGAAAAAAAAACGTTTCACCTATTGTGACTTAGCAAAACGAAGTTTTTGACCCAGTAAAATCTATTATTAAAATGGTTGTCTGTTTGACGGGTGAGTGAGTATGTGTCGTACAGGCGCACGACTTACTTCCATGTATCCAAGTTATTGAATTTATTATAACATGTAACATTGTTGACGTCAACTTATCTTGAACCCTCCCTCCCCCAAGTCAACAATTTTTAAACTTTCTCAAACCGCCCCCTTCCCTATATTGTTGAGAAAATTAATGCGTCCTGTCTCCAGTTCTATAAACCATCTACACTCTACACTCTACACTCTACATCAATGACGTTCAAAGTCCGGCACTCGACACAGTACCCTTTAATGAAGTACGCCGATGACACAGCCTTTGTCGGTCTTGTTTCTAATTATGAAAATGTCTATCGCAGAACTATTTCAGACTTAAGCAAATGATGTAGAGTGTTTACAAACAACGACAAGCTGTCTTGGTCAGACCACTGCCAAAGCCTCTGTAAGGAATTTCACAAACGGCTTTTCTGTCATGAATATTTATTATACAGCAACTGTTGGTAACATTATCACCTTTGCAATTAGCTGTTGGTATGGTATTGGTTATACTTTGCTTATGCATATAATTAACAATGGGGACCTTTAACAACATTCATTATAAGGTCATTTTATACTCTGTACCAATGTCATAACTGCAGAATGCACGAACAAAGATATACATTATTATCTCTACTACAATATTATCATACATTATAAAACCGCTCAATGGTTTGGGTGGGGATGTGTTAGTTTAAAATGCAATATTTTGTCAAAATTGAACCTGGCCACTTTCTGCAATAGAAACAACTTCGCTCCCCCATAGCGAGGTAGCAATGTTTCTGTGCAGTTTTACAGCCTTCAGTTGACTCTGAATAATAAATGTAGAATTCTTTTTGTTGTGAAAATCTATATCCATATTAAAATGCAATTGTTTCTTATAGACTCACACGGCTGATATTAATGGCAGTAGGGCACGAGAGAAACAGGCTTGGAAAACGCAAGACTAGACTAGACACACTTGATAGTATTGGAAATTCACATACGTAATTACTGTTATATCTTAATAAGCCTTAGTGATATTTTTCTGAATTGTGTGAACGTTTTAATATTGTCTTTGTTCAGAGAGCAATGAAATAGACATTTAAAAATATACATTTTATATATGTAACATGTAAACTTGTATAGTAGGCCTAAAATATAACTAATAACATTCAGAATATTAACATTAAAGTGTATTACATAAAGTGTGTTCTATTGTAATGTTTTGGAAATGTATAAGATATTTATGTAAGCTACACTTACTACGCCAACAGAACTAGCTTTACACTGACATAACCTTACATCTATATTTTGCTCTGATTATCACAGCACGCAACTCCATTTATGGCATTTTACGACTCGCGAGACGATCTTTTTTCCCCTTCAGGCCCTCGGGTGGGTGAAGAGGCCAATCCTGGAAATACAGTCACGGTCACACTGGGGTTGCAGTTGAATACAACGGAAGGGACCACCCACATTGTCCTCCACCTTCTTGTTCCTCTCCTGCAAGCCGGGAACCGTCCCTGATTTCTACTCCCCAGTTGTGCCTATCCTGCGCCATGGACCTTCACAAAATTCGATTCAGGGGCGTATTTAGGCATGTTCCATGGAACAGGGGCCCGCACACAAAAGGGTCCCCCACATATCCCAAAACACAGACTATCACAGAAATGTCGAAAGGCAGGGCGTGGCCACGAGGGGCCCCCACATAAATTTGGACCATGGGAACAGGGCCCCCACAAATCTAAATGCGGCCCTGGTACTATTCCCTTTCCACTCGTAAAATGTATTCCCACGTCGTAATGACGGCTTTATGTTTGATTAAAAACATTCTCCTCAATGGAATCAGACGGTTCAGGGAACTAGTGTTTCTATACCACTAATATCTGAAAATGTGGTACCATTTATTACCAGTAAAAAAACTACATAAGTATATTACGTCATAGTAAGATAAGATAAGAATGGGTATTTCTTATAGCGCTTCTATCCATGCTATTAAATTAGCATGCTCAGTGCGCTCTTGGTGTGATTTGCAGCGGCAGATGTATTAGCCAAAGAGAAAGGTCTTTAAGTTATTTTTAAAAGATTCTCTTGTCCAAGATTCTCTCAGTGTCTGAGATAAACTGTTCCATAGAGAAGGCGCCACTGACTCAAATGAGCGCACTTCCAGGTACTTCTTTCTGTGTCCATCCAAACTGGAGTTTTGATGAGTGACTGTGTTGAAGAGCGCAGTTCCCTAGATAGCTCATGCCTTGATATAAGCTCTCGAAGATAGGAAGGAGCAGTGTCATTTATGCATCCGTATGTAATTGACATAATTTTGTGCTCTATTCGCTTTATCGCCGGTAGCCAGTGGAGATCCCTTAGTGTTGGGGAGATATGATTTTGCCTCCTCACACCCGAAACAATGCGCACCGCGGTGTTCTGCACTCTCTGTAATCTCTGTAGCTGGTTCTGGGGCAAACCCCACAGGCAACTATTGCAGTATTCCAACCTTGACTGGATAAGAGAGACTGCTACGGTATTGGCCGTTCTTCTTTTTTAAGATTAAAAAAATATAAAAAGATAGTTCATTTTGTTCAATAGGTTATTCTTCGTAATTCGTAATATATATGCACAACTGATGTATAAAAAAGTATAGATAAATGATATGCCCCGATCGCCAATATATCCACCATAAAACAAATGCTGTATGGCTTTATGCCGTCTATGATAATATACTGTAATTCATTGATAATGCATCAACAGATATAATTAGATCCTGCTGGCGTACCGAAGGCTGTGGGTTCGAATCCTGGCTAAGGCTATAATTTATTTGCGGTCCTGTGGGTGTCCCTGAGTTTACCCAGCTCTGATGGGTACTTGATATTAGTTGGGGTAAAGCAAAGGCGGCTGGGCATAGTGCTGGCCACACAATTCCCTAGTATGCCGTGGCCACAAAAACTGGTGAACGCTGCTTTAACGGCACTGTGATCAATTAGGTCGGACGGGATACTTTACTTACTTACCAACTGTGTCAATACAATAATAGCAGTGTAATGAAAAGAAAAATATCAAGATTCACAACACGTACATTATATAAATAAAATATAAAGAGAACAACAAACTGCACAGCGCAAAAGTTGAGCAAACTCAGGAGCGAATTAACATGCAATGAGTCATGCTAAATATTATGATAGTCTTTGATATAATAGCAGAGATAAAAACGCTTTTTATATAACCAACAGCGTCGAAGCAGTGAGAAAGTATTTCAAGGGAATTAAATCTAGGTTGTTTTTTTTAACAGCGCGAACTTTAATGGTCACCCTTTTATAAAAGGTATTTTTCTTATTACGGTTTTTATTTGTGTACAATGAACATACTTTATGTATTTTGTTAGCAACAAAAGTTGCCGAATATGTGATATAAGCATATCTACGCTGTTCCTGAATAAAGCATAATCAAGAGCAAGATGAGTGTTTTGCAGATTAATTTAAAGATGAATAGTGTGTATGTGTGTGTATTGTATTTGTTCTGGTTGTTGTGCTTGTGTTATTGTAAACTGTAATGACTGTAATCAAACCACATTTCCTTTTTGGGATCAATAAAGAAATCTTATCTTATTTAATAATAGCCCAGTTTATATTTTATTTGAAATTAGACGTAAAGTTCATTTAAACTGCGTTGGAGTCTTTGCCGAATAAAAAAATATTTCAAGGAAGAATATAATATAGAGAGAAACAAGAAAATCATATAATAAACAAAACTTTATGACAAGTTCAAAGAAACAGTTTAATAGTATAGACTTGCAAAGATTTCATTTTAATAGAGACAATTCAACGATAAAGATAAGGATTTATTTATTAATCCAAACAAACGGATAATTGACTTGATTACAGATGTTCCGTCTTTCAGAATCAATGATCCGTATTTTAAAAAACACAAAAGAACTTTAAGTGGTTTACACAAGCACAGAAATATACTTATAAAAATAGAAATGCAAACACACTATCATACCATTTTTCATACAAGAAAATGTAATATTAAGAGACTGGCGCATCCATTGGGAAATTCGCACTGAAAGAGAGCAAAGAGTTTCTGTTCTTGCCCTTATTGAAAAGAATTTGACCACTTCGACTGGAACTGATGTAGCTGTCGTGTAGTGGTTGCGCATGGTCCTGATACATTTTACAAATCTTATATAGGTACCTTGAGTTAAACACATCTCGAAGAGCTGGAAGATCTAGTTATGTCTGTGTTGTACGAGAGGCTTTATTAGGCGTTATATAAGGTGTTTGTTTAATGTAGTGGCATTACCATACCAGCATGTGATTAAAAAGGTAAGGATGCTATCAACAGTCGCCGTGCTAATTAAGGTTCCGCTGCTTCTTCTTCTATTAGCCAGTCTGTGGAGCTGTTTGCTCTCTCGCAAGTCAATGTCAGACAAACATATTTACATTTCTTTTTGTAGTTGTTCCATATTGCTAAACAGTGTGTTGGTAAGGGTAGGTTGAAAGGAGCAGAGTGTATCTGATCTATCTAAGACACATGGTGGTCTTGTCAATATAAAATTGTTGTAGTTTATTAAGATCGGAAAAGCCATTGTTCTATTTTCTTGCAGAGACTTTGGCAGTGGTTAGGCCAAGATAGATTGTCATTGATTGTAGCGCCAAGATATTTATATTGCAAAACTTTATGTATTGTTTAGTTGTTTATTTGCAGATCAATCAGATTGTGTTTATTCCTTTCGAAAGTCTACAATAATTTCTGTCCTTTTTTTACTTTCAATATTTTGGTAATTGTCCACGCACCATCTGCAAAATTCTGTTATCAGACTTTATTATAAAAAGATCTTGCATTAGCAAACACAATAGATCTAAACTTTATATAATATGCAATTAGATTTCTTGCAGCTGCAAGTGAGATTGCACGTGCTGTGCTATAGTCCTAATATGTTCACTATAGCTTTTCTACTAAAATTTTTAGTTGGCAGGTAGAACTACTTGTTTAGCCGGACATTTTGAAAATAATTGATAAATTTTCTACAAAAGCAAAAATTATTAAAGGCATAATTTTATTTTCAATTTTGTAAAAATATATTTTTTATCATGGAAATTTGTAGTACGTTTTATCGCAAATATAATATAATTAATCATCCTGTTGTCACAAATGAAATAATTCAACAATCTGTTATTGCCGCTAAACGATCCACAATCTCTCTGATAGAGATCATTGTTAGGTTCACCTGTTGAAGTAAATTTGGCAATTAGTTATGTTATATCCCTGGTACTAGTCTTCTGCCGTGCGTTTTAGGGTCTGGGTCACTATAAAATAATACTCTAGGGCCACTCGATTCACATTTCAATATTAAACTGATAAACTTAGGCCCTATAGCATAGTGAGCAAAACAACAACAACCACAAACTACACCTCTGTATGCCTTATACAGGTTTTGTGAAGAAAATGCTAGAATAGATTGTCCGCGAAGTTTTCAGAATGCAAAGGAAAAATGCTCTATTGGACATCTGAAGAGATACTAGGAGAACACATATTGGTGTAGGCAAATAATCTCTATGTCATAATAAATAAATCTAATTGCATTATCGACACAATTCTTAACGCGGTATCTACGAAAACGACTGGCATTAAGTGGGTGCTCTCTACTTCACGCAAATAATAATTATCTTTTTTGTTTCTTTGTAAAAAGAAATGTCTCTTGTATGCGTCCCGTTCGATATAAGTCATTAGTTTTATGGCGGATTAAAGATGTAGAGTCATATACAGAGGTTCCACTTGTGATGTGTGTAAAGCATGTTATAACAGTTTTCATTGTGTATCGCTTGTTCATGTAGAGTGATTTCTTTGTATTTGATTTTTCGAGTAGACCTTTTATGAGGTAATAATACCAATATGCTTTCTCGCAGTATATACCACAAAATAGGTATAGAACAGAATGCGCAATCCCAATATGCGCAATCACTAAAAGTGAAGCTCGGCTTCCGCCATTTTCTCAAGGCAGCGGTCACTAGAAACGCTAATAATATAGTAATATGAGAAAGGCTTATATATTACTGATATCTAGTCTTAGCAAGCTTAGGACTAAAACAAAGCTACTAATATTAAGTAATATAAGGTTACAACTTACCGTTGTTATCCTTTACGGGGTCATAAAAGCCATGTAATTTGACATGCTTATTTGTACGATTTTGAGACCCTGGCCTAGACTATGTATTTTTTATTTGTCTAGACTATGTATTTTTATATGTCTAATCTATGTATTTTTATATGTCTAATCTATGTATTTTGTATGTCTAGACTATGTATTTTGTATGTCTAGACTGACTCTAGACTATGTATTTTTTATGTCTAGACTATGTATTTTTTAAATATCTAGACTATGTATTTTTTATATGTCTAATCTATGTATTTTGTATGTCTAGACTATGCATTTTTTATGTCTAGACTATGTATTTTTTATATGTGTGATGGTTTCGGATTTTAGGTACCCTGCTCAGCCTGGCGCCAAAAGCACAACCATTCAAATAGCACCAATCTGCAAAACTTAGTCCTACTCTTGCGGTACGAACCAATGTGAATATGAAGGGTGTATGTTGTATTTTTAATCTGTATTTATGCCTGTACATCGTAATTGATTGATTACACTTCTTTATGTTTATGGTACAATTATGTATTATGGTGCTCGGTAAATTTGGCAAAGGTAAATTCGGAACCGGTAATTTAGGCAAGGTGATTTGGGCAAAGGTAATTTCGGAATAGGTAAATTCGGCAAAACACGCAAAGCGGTAAAATTGGCAACGGTAAAATTGGCAATCATATAATATCCATTGTTTTTATTAAAAGTATTGGTTAGACTACACTCTAGTCGTCCCTGGATAGGCAACCTAAGCAATGCGTGCCATAATTGGCACGCAGAGCGTTTTTAAATGGCACATGAAAGAACACCAAAATGGTGAAAAGAGCATGATAACATTAAGGAGCACTTTGGCACGCTATTTAATTTAACGTCATCTAATGATCAAAGACAAACATTTTAAATAGGCACCAAATGTACCCCTTCCCCAGCCCCGGCGTTTCTTCCCCCCCCCCTTAATTTACGCCTCGGCAAAGGTGAAGGTAGGCCTATGTGTGTAAGGTATCTAAACTGACTCTATGCATCAAAGCATACGTTTGTCTCCCCTACGATATTACGTAACTCTGTCTACCTGACCTCCACCTCTACATAGTATGATACCGGTTGTGTAAACAACGCCAACGTAGAATGCCCCCCTCCCCTCACGCCCCCGACCAAGACCATCGTAAGTACTTACCCTACTCCCCTTACGAAGTATTAGTGACTCCAGGCTACAGCTGGAAAAGGTCCACTCCAGTTTAACACAGGGGAGGAAGTTTGATTAGTTAGTTGGGTCTGAGACGTGCCAGTGAGCAGTCGCCAGTAGCTAGTTGTACATTCTCAGATACTGTATAGTTAGGACCTGTCTATAGATTATAATCTGCTTGCCAAGAGACTTAGTCATTTAGCTTACTGTGAACCATTTATTCTCTGCTATTATCTCAGAGGCCATTGGTGTTTCCCGACTAAATTAAACAGTTTTCGAGCGTTGAAACATAAGAGTCTGTTTTGTATTGTGTTTGTCCGTTTGGAGTATCGTGTCTCTGCTTGGATTACTTCCAATGAGTCACTTCAGCCATCTGTGCTAGCCACACGGAATACGGAGATAAATATAAATTTCTAGGGACCAGTGCCACGGTGATATCATCAACCCCTCAATAAGACAACGAGCGCCCTTATCCCATTTCACACCTGATCGTGTGCTCAACACGCGACAATATGTCTAGACTATGTATTTTTCCATGTCTAGACTTTGTATTTTGTATATGTCTAGACTCTAGACTATGTATTCTTTATATGTCTAGACTATGTATTCTTTATACATCTAGAATCTAGACTATGTATTTTATATGTAATTAGATTTCTAGGGAAACAGGTCTGTAAATTCCAGGGTCCAGGGTCAGATTTTATTCCTTTTTTAAAATTGAGACCTAATATGTAAACTCTAGCTTTTCTCCAAAAATTGGTAGTTGGCAGGTAGTGCTACTTGTTTTGCCGGAGATAAAAAAAACTATTGATACATTTTCAACAAAAGCAAATAGGCCTAGATCTATATTTAAAAGCATTGTTTTATTTTCATATTTAAACAACTCTTTTTTTTTATCAAGGGAAGTTGAAGAACGGTTTTTCGCAAACATAATACATATCATAGGTACACGTTACGTCATTCAGAGTTAGAGCTCTGGCGTTAAACGTTCCACAATCTTCACTGTCTCGATAATGGTTAGGTTCACCTGTCGAAGTAAAGTTGGCAATTAGATATGTTATATCCCTGTTGAAGTAAAGTTGGCAATTAGTTATGTTATATCCCTGTTGAAGTAAAGTTGGCAATTAGTTATGTTATATCCCTGTTGAAGTAAAGTTGGCAATTAGTTATGTTATATCCCTGTTGAAGTAAAGTTGGCAATTAGTTATGTTATATCCCTGTTGAAGTAAAGTTGGCAATTAGTTATGTTATATTCCTGGTCTTGGTCTTCTGGCATCCATCGAGAATCTAGAATCTGGTTCACTATGAAATAATACGCTGAAGCCACGCGATGAAAGTTTAAAGAAAATTTAATGTTTGAATTTATTTACAATAATTACATTTAACTGCACCGGTCGATAATAAGTACTTTCTGTATCACTATGCAAAACAACAACACACTACATCTCTTTATGTTTTATAAAGGTTTTGGTGAAGAAAGTGCTAGAATAGATTGTCCCCAAAGTTTTCAGAAAACAAAATACAAATATGTATTAGAAATATGTAATCATTACGAGAACATAATACTGGAGTACACAACTAATCTCTACCCCATAATAAATAACTTTAATTGAATTATCGATACAATTCTTACACAAATAATCTCTAAAACATATGCCTAATTAAATATGAAGAAATTGCTCTAAATGAAGTATAATCTATATACTATTATAAATACAATATGAACATTATTTAAACTTGCCATACAAATATAACAATTATTAGTTTAATATTAAAAACTTTTTGTAAATAATACATTTTGACAGTAACAAGTCGGCATCGGAAATACTCTTTGACAGTCGAAGTTAGGTCGGAACCTGGCAAAGAATGCCCCAATGGGACAGTGGTCAGTGCAGAATTGTGATATGATTGATTTTTCCGACCTATTTAGCCGCCACGATGGGTCGGCGCGGTTAGGGCGGGGCAGATGACGCCAGACCTTTCGGCTTTTATCAGAATTGTCCCAACTCTCATTCCATTTCCCACCTCTGGGGTGAGAAAGAGATTGTTCAAGAGTTTAATGGCACCATGCTTCGCCGGTCAGGGCAGAACAATGGCATCTACGAAATGAACTTTTTATTTCTCTTTATTGTTTTTATTCTTTTAAAAATCATGTTGCAGTCATTCGTTTCTCCGTCATTTTGACGGGTATAAAAAGTTAATATACTAATGATAATAATATCAGTTACCGCTTGTAAAGATTGGTAGTTAGCAAGTCGTGTTGCAGAAGTTAAATACAAGAGAGCCGCACTTTACTCAAAGAAGAATCGCACGAGGCTATCGAGGTCTCATTCGCCAACTTCAATAATAGGTTATCGTGGATGTGCGCGTCCGCGAAAACACCTAAGTTAGCATGCTTCGGTTGTTAAGATAAATATGCCAGTTTGGCAAGTAGTAAGAAGGTTACCAGTTTAATTGCCAGTTTGGCATGGGTATATTTTAGCAAAAGACTTAGCCCTAACCTATATATATTATTAAGTTTAATTAATAAAATACAGCCCTAACCTGTATATATATTACGATTAATAAAACTTGTTTTTTAATCGACTTTATAGAGTAAAAAACGGGTGTCGGAGAAAATAATTTGTGTAGCGTAAACTAGCTATTGCCAAAATGGATTGGTGATTTGGAGTCATGTATGAGTAGGCAATCTTCATATGCCTAGAGTTTAGAGTCTTTATCTCTATGGTTCTTGAATCTGTAGAAGTTTAAAACCTGACGTATAGCGCGTGTGTTTTTTAATAGACTTTATAGAGTAAAAAACGGGTGTCGGAGAAAATAATTTGTGTAGCGTAAACTAGCTATTGCCAAAATGGATTGGGCATTTGGACTCATGTATGAGTGGGCAATCTTCATATGCCTAGAGTTTAGAGTCTTTATCTCTATGGTTCTTGAATCTGTAGAAGTTTAAAACCTGACGTATAGCGCGTGTGTTTTTTAATAGACTTTATAGAGTAAAAAACGGGTGTCGGAGAAAATAATTTGTGTAGCGTAAACTAGCTATTGCCAAAATGGATTGGGCATTTGGACTCATGTATGAGTGGGCAATCTTCATATGCCTAGAGTTTAGAGTCTTTATCTCTATGGTTCTTGAATCTGTAGAAGTTTAAAACCTGACGTATAGCGCGTGTGTTTTTTAATAGACTTTATAGAGTAAAAAACGGGTGTCGGAGAAAATAATTTGTGTAGCGTAAACTAGCTATTGCCAAAATGGATTGGGCATTTGGACTCATGTATGAGTGGGCAATCTTCATATGCCTAGAGTTTAGAGTCTTTATCTCTATGGTTCTTGAATCTGTAGAAGTTTAAAACCTGACGTATAGCGCGTGTGTTTTTTAATAGACTTTATAGAGTAAAAAACGGGTGTCGGAGAAAATAATTTGCCGCTTTGTTTCAGATTTCTTCAAATTTGGTTAATTATATATACGTATACGTATACATATATACATATAATATAGAGCTAGGCGCCAGGGGTCGCGCCAGGGGTCGCTCCAGACGGTGGCAGAAATAGCAACGTCTCACTGACACCAGCTTGATCTCATTATCACCAGAACTGGCCAGTGTACTCCAAACACGTAGCTTTCCATAACAACATGCACAGCACAGTTGTCTTTCCATGGCGCCACATAAGAACCATTCCCAGTGTGTAGGGGGGTCCAACAGGGATGCGTCCTGGCACCAACACACTTTGGTATATTCTTCTCAGTACTCCTCCGAAATGCTTTTGAGAACTGCCCCGAGGGCGTGAACATCCATACTAGGGCTGATGGAAATCTCTATAACATAGCCCGGCTACGTGCAAAGAGCAAAGTGGAAACCGTATAAATCAGAGAATTGTTTTTCGCTGATGATGCAGCTCTTGCTTCACATACAGAGGAAGGGCTCTAGCACCTGGCCAGTAGATTCTCGGAGGAGTGCAAAGAATTTGGCTTAACAATAAGCCTAAAAAAGACCAATATTATGAGGCAAGGTACAGAATGCCTCCCAGCAATCTCCATTGAGGGAAACACTTTGGATGTTGTCGAGGACTACACTTACCTTGTCAGCAACATGTCAAGCTCACAGTCCCTGGAAAAAGAAATACAAACCCGAATCAGCAAGGCAGTATCTTCAATGGCAAGGTTAAACCAAAGAGTATGGGATAATGCCCAACTCACTTATAGGACGACAATCTCTGTCTACCAGGCCTGTGTGCTAATCACACTCCTCTATGGAAGCGAGACCTGGGCTATGTCACGGTTCTGGACGCAACCTTGACTCATTAGCACGTAGATAGATAGATAGTGGAACGTAAGATCATATATTAGCTCAAGTTTAGGATAGAACGCAGAAGAGTAGTCTGACGCCATAAACATCTCTATCTCACGCCACTGTAACTCTACACACCTTTCCTCAACCTTCACTACATTCTTTTATTTCCCCAATTCCGAGTTTACTAATTAATGCTGCGGAAATGGTACTCAACCTTGAATGAATGAGTGTATGTGTCAGTTTGGAGCACGGAGCAGCGGCTTATTAGTTATTCCTTTTGTCCCGCTGGTTCCCGAGCCACGGAAACAGTTTTTGCACATATGTAAATCCTCTCGGGGAAGACTTGACCACTGAACCACTTGACATAGCTATATCAAGTCCCCTGTAGGGAAGATAAATCGTTTCCCCTCTTCTATGTTCCCCTACCACCCCGCTTGTCAACTGTAGTAAGTGCTTTCATCTAGACCCCCCACCCCGCCTACCCCTTCCCCCCTTCTCTCTCTAGTGAGTCATCCCCTTATACAGAAATGTCTTCCAACTAGCCAATCGGAATCATGTCTAAATCTAAAGTAATAGAATTAGCCAACCAGATTGAGGTAGATCACTTGATTTGAAGACTAGGACGCTAGCGCGAAAAACTGAGAAGTTAGTCTTAGTTAGAGTCTTGTTTTGGCGCTCGGCCTGTCTGTACGACTCACATTTCAGATTCTCCCGCATGTTTAGATTCTAGATTTCGACAAGTATATAGATGTTTCACAGTGTAGTTGTGTAACTTAATGGTAGATTACATGACAGTACCATACTCTAGTGTTAGCTATTACTGTGTCGATTCATATATATTTCACCACTGGATTATTGAATGAAAATAAACATCATAACCGTCACCAGAGACTTGCTTGTATACCACTTAGAACTGTCTGTTTGTGTACGTTATACCATCTAACGAGCCATGAGAGACTTAATCATTATTCCAGGGCGATTACAGCATCGGCGCCACCTATCCTACGACAACAAGCCACCACTACCCATAGTGATCCACAACGCCACACCCTCAACGGTCCCTCTTATGACAGGCTACATACGCTAAGCAAATAAAGCAGCTCAACAGCTTTCACCTGCGATGCCTGCGCAGGATACTCCACATCAAATGGCAGGAAAGAGTCACAAATGTGGAGGTGCTCAGGAGAAGCCACATGATGAGTATAAACTCAATCCTGAGTGAGAGGCGCCTGCGATGGATAGGCCATGTCCACAGGATGGGTGCGGAACGCATCCCTAGAGCCCTGCAGTATGGAGAGCTGGCAGCCGGAACAAGAAAGAGAGGTCGCCCTTGCCTGCGTTTCAAAGACGTCTGCAAAAAAGACTTATTACTGGCACGCATTGAGCCCAAAACGTGGGAGAGCCTTGCTAAGGAACGCACCTCTTGGCGGTCTAAGGTGCGCGAGGGCACTCAAGCTGCAGAAGCCACCCTCACAGAAAGAAGTGAAGAGAAACAAGCTAGGAGAAAGGCGAGAGGCAGATAAAAAGGAGACTGCGCCATCGTCCCTTGAGGATGGAAGGGAGCCCTATATATATATACGTTTTCATATGGAGGACATGTGGGATAACCGGTTCCGCCACTGATGCAAGTTCCAGATTTCATTGCACAGGCCCCTGTGACTTGAGGGACAGCTTCTCAACTATACACACTGGCTCTCCTTTTTACATTGATGGTGTCACGTTGTCGCTTTCTCTACCAAAGCTGCTGTAATGGATTGATAATCGTATAAAAGGGATAGTGGGGCAGGTTCGCCAACACGGCTGGGGCATATCCAACAGATGGGTGAACCTGCCCCAATGGGGATCTGTCTGTGCTCAGCCCACTGAAAAAACGCATAAGGCAAGCTCAGCAAAACTGGCTTCGATCTCATTCTGGCTCCCCATTGCCAATTTATCAACTTCCATAAATTGTTATTGAGGAATGGGGTCCCACTATGTGCAGAACATCATCTCTGGATTTGCATCGCTATTTGACCAAGGAAGCTTGTGTTAAGCTTGTCAGCTCTATCCTCTTTTGCCGCTTGGTTAACTGCAATTCGCTCTTGGCTGGCCTCTCGACCTCCTCCCTTCAGGGCCTCAACGTGTTCAGAACTGTGCTTCCCGACTGGTCCTTAACAAGAAGAATTGGACGCATACTACTCATCTTCTCCGATCTCTGCACTGGCTACCCATTAACCACCGGATCTCCTACAAGCTGGCGTCTCTATGTTACAAGTGCCTGAATGACTCTGCCCCCGACTACCTTCGCTCTCCAAAGTTAATGCGGCCCTCGGTCTGAAAAGTTTGGAGACCCCTGGGGTATAGCCTACCAATGATAGTAGCATAGAGGATAAAGTCCAGTTTTTTTACAGATTGCAATTGTAGTCCTTCCCACACAAGTACATCACTATTCTCAAAGGAGACGTCAATGCCAAACTGGGACATATGAAATGGGGTGGAGTTAAGCAGATTTAATATTTAATTTAGACCTGGATTTTGAGTTGAAAGGTCATGTAAATCATGATCAAATACATTTTTTGTTTGCAAAGGAAAGTTATAGTTAAATTCCAATTAAATACCAATTTTTGTTCTTATAAGACATATATATATAATAAATGAAAATTTATTATTTGATAAGTTGTTCATACGTTATACACTAGCATAAAATGGGTTATACATATAAATGTAACATATTTAGAAGGGCAGTAGGGGCCCAGGAAAAGAGGCACAAGGCTATGGGTTAACTGCTTACCCCAGAAAGATATTTTGGCTACCTGGTCTGGCCAAATAGAAATCAAATCGCTAATGCTAAATTAATAAATAGACGAACATAAACAACACAACAACTTAAAATGCAACTAATGAAATGAACAAAATCTAATTAAGGAATGACAAGATAATTTAATGTCATAAATAACAACAAAATACATAAAAACAAATCCCTCCAAACAAACTACTCTAAAAACAAACATATTTCTTTCTATTGTTAGCCCCCAACATCACATCTAACTCAACATCACATCTACCTCATCTCAACATCACATCTACCTCATCTCAACATCACATCTACCTCATCTCAACATCACATCTACCTCATCTCAACATCACATCTACCTCATCTCAACATCACATTTACCTCATCCCAACATCACATCTACCTCATCTCAACATCACATCTACCTCATCTCAACATCACATCTACCTCATCTCAACATCACATCTACCTCATCTCAACATCACATCTACCTCATCTCAACATCACATCTACCTCATCTCAACATCACATCTACCTCATCTCAACATCACATCTACCTCATCTCAACATCATTTATTTAGTCTACAAATTGTAACACATGTAAATGTAATATTGTAAGTGAAAATGGCATGAACATCATGTAAAATAAAGTTTAAAATTTAATAATAATAAAAAAGTAAAATGCTATCTCACATTAATAATATAGAAAAAGTAAAAATTTCAAATGTGACCCATAATTCCCTCTGAGTGGGAAAGATGTGTCAGGCATAAGGGTAAGATGGGATATTCCAACAGTAAATCTCTTTTTGTTCAGCTGACTTGAGGTAATCTTGACTAAACAGCTTCTGGAAAAATTTAAATTGAACATGATTCTTGTTGTCAAAAATCTTCATTTAATTTTTTTAATGAAAAAATTTTTAATTACAAATATTAGAGACTTGAAAAAAATTACAGTCATATGTAAAATATGTGTCATTGAAAACTAAAGAAAATGTTAGTATGCTTCCTAGATTAATTTTAGTACATTCATATTAAGACAACAATAGTGAATATTTGAAAAAGTGAAGTGTGTCTGTCTACTTACAGCAAATGGTACCTGGTTACCACTAGTTCTTGCCCACTACTGTGCATGAAAGTACTGCATATTCAGAGTTTGACTATTCAGGATGACATCATTTGCACTGTGACTGTGAAGGACTGGAAAAGAATGACAGTCATATGTAAAAAATCTGTCATTGAAAACCTAAAGAAAATGTTACTATGGTTCCTATATTAATTTTAATACATTCATATTAAGACAACAATAGTGAATATTTGAAAAAGTGAAGTGTGTCTGTCTACATACAGCAAACTGATAATAAGGCTGGTGACGCATCGCTCACCAGTTTCCGTGGCCACGGCATACTAGGTGATTGTGTGGCCAGCACTATGCACAGCCGCCTTTACTTTACCCCAACTAAGGTCAGGTAGGCTACCCATCAGAGCTGGGTAGACTTAGGGACACCCTCAAACTAACAATATTTTATATGACTGACTATATTATGTTTAGGCTAATTAAAATAGGATAGAGATTGAAAACTCTATACAAAAATGTTAAAACTTGTTTAACACATTTCATATTGACTACAAATATCAGAGACACAGAAATGGGTGGAGGAATTAAAGCATATAAGCAACAAATTACCCCATCTCCTCTTGTTTTTTGTTCAGTTTTTTTTTCATTGAAATATTAGGCCTAAATGAATCAAATTTTGTTTCACTATTTATATTTCATTAGGCCTACAATATAAATTGTTCAATAGTACTTAGTATGGGGATACCAGTTTTGAATTACCATGCTATTTTACTAATTTGTGCACTTTTTCCACCTTGCATGATCTCCCCCCCCCCCATAAGTCTTAGTTTATTTGTTACATCTTTTGAGCTCATAATTAAAAGGCTAATAATAGCAAGCCTGTGACTATATATATATATGTGCCATAGCCTACGTTATGCCAATTCCCAACCTGATATGATTTAATATTAGGCCAATAATACTAATTAGTTAGGGCCTACAAATAGGTCTAGCCTATCATACATCAAATAAAAATACATAGTTAACATAGGCCTAGTAGGCCTAACATGTAGGCCCTTAGATTAAAGTTTAAACATAGCTAGGCTAGGTCAACTAATTTAAGCAAACTCAAACAATAGAAAGACCTAGGCCTACACTACACATTATTAAATATATATATATAGTATAGCATAGCCCTATAGGCCATAGCCATAGCCGCATAGGCCTATACCTACGCTATAATGCTAAAGGCTAGGCTATAAATACTATAATATATGTCACTATAGTCTATAGCGCGGCTATAGACTATAGGCCTAAGGCTAAGGCCTACTATTTTCGTAGAAACAGCAGAAATTAGTAATATGATTAAATTAAATATGATAGGCTACTAGATTTTAATATAAATGATAGTGGATAAACTGGATAGGCTAGGGAAGGCCTACTATTACATTATACATTATAACTCAAACTGGATAGGCCTAGTCTAGGCTACATATAATTTACCGGTCATGATTAATTCAATTATTTTCTGATACTGATAGGCCTACACTGACAGACGTAGGCTACAGATAGTCTACACCAGTCTACGACAACTCTATAGTCTATAGTAAATAGTAACTCTATACTACCCTATTAATAATAATAATACTAATAATAGCCCTAATAAAACTTAATAGGCCAAGACTATATTAATAGGCAACAGGTCTACTATATAGGCTAAATAATTATAATTGATAATTGTCAATAGTTCTACGAAAAATACAAATACTATTACAGTAAAGTCTAAAGTATTATGTAAAGTATTGTAAAGCAATGTATAAGTATGCCTACCTTAAAAATTATATATAGACCTAAAATTATTCCGAACTAGACACTTAGTAGGCTATTATAATTATAAATTCATTCAATAAACTTGACTAGCCTACTACTACTAGACACACAAAGACTTAACATTGTTTTTATATTGTAAATATTTTTTTTAACTTTAGAAAGGAGATAACTTTCGATTTGAAATTTAAAACAATGATTATTTAGATTTGGCTTTCGTTTTTTATTTTATTTTGGCTACAATATTTTGCTGGCCAAAAAATTATGTCTTTGCTTATCTCTCCCTATAGCATTGGAAGTGCTAACTTAGGTGTTCTGGCGGTCGCGAACATCCACGACTACCCAGTCAAATTATTTTATTAGTATGACTGTTACCCTTGGAAAAGATGGGTAGTTGGCAAGTCTTGTCGCAGACAACAGAATCGTCCACCCATTTGTAGACGCCCTCAGTGTCCATATCGTTTATACCAATCCATGCATCGCTGTTCTTATGGTAAATGGCTTGAAGTATCCACAATTTCTCCAAAGACTTAACTGTATAAAGGTAGGCTCCTCTGGCTACCAAAGTCAGTAATATGGTGATAAAAGACAACGTAAAAAAAGACAACATTAACATTTGGACTAATTATAATTTTATCGGTAAATACACAAACAATGAAAGTGTATGTCGAGTGGTAATTCGTTTCAACCAATTCGGCCTCTCTTATTCTTTATCACTTCCCGTAGAGCAAAATGCAGCAACAAAGTTCAAACATACCTACCTATCCTAGGCGAGCCATCTGCACGCAATGTTTTATTGGTGGCCTTCACTTCCTGCCAACTTTTATGAAAATTTACAAGTTTCTTTACCCGTTTTTTTTTTACCAGATTACTATATTATTACGAATTATTTTGTCACCAATAAACTCAGCTATTCACAATTAAACAGACAATTAAAATATCCAACCAATATGTAGCCACTATAGGTTTTATAGTATCAGGCCTACAATAATACGTAATTTGTGAAGTAGGCCTTTTTCTTAACATTAATGAAATAATAAAAATATGTGGCAGCTACCTCAACTTATATATTACAGACGCTCCTTCTATAAAGAAGATAAATGCGTCATACGCTCATCCGTGGTCCGAGTCGAGTCAGGCATCTTTATTCATTTTAAGTAGTCAGGGTTGTCAATTAGGGACTTATTGATGGGTTACTCTGCCTGCGAGATTATACGTTAGAGCAATTTTTTTAAAGTCTATTTCCACAAACCTATGCAGTCATCACTGGCATTAGTGTAGATTGTAGATAGTTTTATTGTCAGACATCCACACGCATGCTGTGACAGAACCATTGGTTATGAGGCGGAAGCCGTTGTTTGCGTCGCACGAAACGTAAAAGTCTTTTCCTGAGCCTGAAGCCGAGTTGTTTTTATGACAGTTTCCTGCAATGTTGTTTTTTAATATACAAATATATATTTATTAATAGTTGATATATGGATCAATTCACATATACCGTTTCTATTCATCCATCTATATATTTAATTATAATCCTAGATTATATTTTTAGAGCTTATATGTTCTTTTGTTCCGTGCGCAACCAATAAAACTGTCTTAAAAGACTTCTACGCTCCTACAATTGCATTAAAACTTTCCGCTGTATACAACTTTCGATTTTAATCTTAATTGTCCATTGAGAAAATCATTGACAAAATCATAGGCAATTACTAAACCGGAAGGACGTAGTGCGATCGGAAATTCCGACACTAAGTATTTCAAGTTATCAAATAGCAGAAACATCAAATCATCAAAGCAAGCAGTGGATCTTATTATAGTCTTTGATTAGAGTCATAATTATAGTGTTTTAACTATTTCCTTGAAAACATTTTATTGTTATTGCCAACGTGACAATAGATAGAAATCTGTTTGAGTAAAACATTTATTTTATATTAAAGCTATCAACAAAATCATGTATGAAAAGAAAATTTGTATAAATTCAAAGTAAAAAAAAAAAAAAACGTAATAGGATTATGTTATTAGTAAACCAAAAAAAAATTTTTTAAACGGTGTTTATCGGCCATTTTTTTTATTTTATTTGGCAAAAGAAATAATTTGTTTTTATTTCACCCCAAGTAAAACACACAGCAGAATCTATTAGGGTAATTTAAAATTGTCAGGTAAGTCCTAAAAAATATGTTTTAAACTGGCGTTTTTTCTCAAATAATAATTTAACAAGTGAAGTTTTTGTTGTTGTAGGTTGTTGTTGTTTTTGTTGTTTTTTTTGTTGTGAAAACTTTTATAAATAAATCATAAATGTTATTTTAAAAATTACAAACATTTTCAAACTTCTTGGGATAATTTTCTATAATTAATAGTGAATTCTATTTTGGAATGTAACTAGTTTTCTAAATATTGTAAAAGTATTGTATCATTATTCACGTTCATTTAAACCTTGCATGAGGATTTTACTTTCATTTTGATTCTGCCTCGTTATAGAGCTAATTCTGCATTTCTAAAAGAACAAAATTAGAGTTTCCATGTTAATGCACTAATTCTGGTTTACGAAAAAAAATGGTTAACTTAATTAAGGTTTCCAAAGAACTGCACCTTTTTTTAGGAATATAATAAATGTGATGTGGAGTTTCTACTAGGTTTTTGGAGATTATCACATCTTAACCAACATCAATTATGGCGATTTTTATAGTATCTTGTTTAAAGTCTCGTGTCACGTTATAATATCTTAATTAGTGTCTATGTCCCGTCGTGGCACCAATGTTGCATAAACTATTACCAATATTGCAAAAGCGCTTACCAATGTTGCATAGAGGTTTACCAATGTTACATAAACTATTACCAATGTTGCATAAACTATTACCAATGTTGCAAAAGCGCTTACCAATGTTGCATAGAGGTTTACCAATGTTGCATAAACTATTACCAATGTTGCAAAAGCGCTTACCAATGTTGCATAAACTATTACCAATGTTGCATAAGCTATTACCAATGTTGCATAAACTATTACCAATGTTGCATAAACTATTACCAATGTTGCATAAACTATTACCAATGTTGCATAAACTATTCCCAATGTTGCATAAACTATTACCAAGGTTGCTTAAACTATTACCAATGTTGCATAAACTATTACCAATGTTGCATAAACTATTACCAATGTTGCAAAAGCGCTTACCAATGTTGCATAGGCTTTTCTCTTTGTCATATGAAAAGCATGTTTGCTTCTGTGAGAGACACTTCTGTGAACAGTCTATGAGACTCCTTGCATTGACAGATACTGGTGAGGTTTGTCTCACATATTGTGGCATTTTGACTTTCTGGAACTCCATTGTATTTGTATTAGCGTTGGCTATAAGATGAGCACAAAATACATTCAGTTTAAATATATCTTGCGTCTATATGTTCTTATATACCTATATTTCTTTTCTTGCTAAACTTATAGCCTATTCAAAATGTGTGTCTATTTCTATCTATCTATTACTATCTATCTATCCTTCTATCTGTCTGTCTATCTTTCTATTTTGAAAAATTATATTATTTGTATCTAGCTGTCCGTCTTATTCTATAATTTAATATTCGAATTTATTAGGCGACAATTATGTTTGACTTTTCGGACTTACTCCATGTGGTCCACCTTATAGAAAAGAGCTATGAGAATAAAGTGAATTGTTTCCGTTATATTCGTAGTTTCTCTCTATCAATCTATGTATCTATCTATCTATTCATCTATTTATTTGTTCCTCTATCAATTTTTCTTTCAACGTTGCCAGCTGTGACGTTTTGGGCGAGATTAACATCACACAACTAAGAAATGTTTTAAATGTAAACCGCTCTTAAAAGATACTATAATCATATCCTCTGTACGTACAAACCACTGACATTATGTGCCACAATCTTGCATGTCTGATTGGAGTGAAAATAAGTCTTTCCTTTCTCTCCTACATTTAACACTTAATGTATTTAGCATTGCATTGAATTTTATTTACATATATTTGCATATATATATTTACATATATGTATATTTTCTGCATGCTTAAAAGTATATAACATATTGTTATATGACTAGTTATTGATATTAGTTCCCATTCATGTATATTATAAATGTTGTGGCACGTGTGTGTTCTACCCCCAGTCCCCTCGGAACAAGGCCAGAGTCACTCCTGACGCAATAAGGCTGAGCTCACCGCCTTGACCTTCACCTCCTCCTGTCCCTCCTCACTCCCTCGACCAACAAAGAATATAACGTGTATATAACATCTTAGATGTCCAGCTGGTCAAGTTAACCGCTGTAAACCGTAAAGAAAGCAAAGTCTGACCACGGACAAGGACTTTCGATGTAGTCCACTTCCGCCCCCCCCCCCCCCATCCGAAGCGTGAGAGAACCCCTCCCTTTCACGTGCTTTCCATACTCCTGTCAATCAGACTAAGGAAATGTGTACATTTACCCCCCCCCCCCCTTTTCCATGCATGATAGATTGCGAATTAAATCTTGTTAAACCACTCCCATTTTACACCACGTGACTATACCATTAATGCTTTTAGTTATAGATTTAACTTTTAGTTTTTAGGACAGTCTAGATAGGAGGTCGGACGAAAAAGAGCGTGCCTTTGGGGCCACTCTGGTCCCTGTAGGGGTCCCCCGATACCCGAAGTCCATTATGTATCTCTGCTGTTTTTGTCGTTGGACTATGCACCTAGAATGACGTATGATATATATGCAACGGTATACTCTTAATGTGAATAAACTTTAGAATATAATGTTATTTGCTCGTGTTCTCTAGTGACTGTATAATGGATGTTGTGAAGTCTATATGTGTTAAGTATAGCTAAACCTCTACATAATTACTTCGGACGAGCCATTGAATTCCACACACTTACACATAAATATAAATTTGATCATCAATACGAAAAATCTCTAGCACAGTACCTCGACCATCCCTTAAGACAAAACGCAGCTAACTATGATAGAAAGATAATAACGTATCTCTTTCTTATCTATAGATGTAGACCACTCTTATAAGAAGGAAAGAATACACATACGAGCCTGCCTGCCACACAGTGTGACATAATACCTTACTCAATAATACAGAAGGCACGACACACTAGAGGCTCAGGTGATAATCTAATCCCAACTTATAAAGTTTACGCGGTGATTAAGTGATCGAATCTCCCCCAACCTGCTAAGCCTGTCTATAACAATATATAAATACCCATATTTAATTTATGTTTTTCTATCTCTCTATCTATTTGGGTATGTATCTCTTTCTCTATCAATGTAACCATCTATCTATTTAACTATTTATCTATCTGTCCGTGTACGCAAATGTCTACTTTGTTTTACTGTCACCAGGGCCGGCTCATCCATATAGGCGAACTAGGCGGCCGCCTATGGCGCAAAATATTAGAGGGCGCAAAATTGAGGATATTTTTTAATTTGAAGATTAAAAAATATAAACTTTATTAAAGTTTTGTGCTTCTGCGCGCTACTAGCATAGGTAGATGAATTACTAGGTAATGAATGGCGAAGGGTATTTTATTTCAATTGTCTTAGAAAAAAGGAAAATGTGCCCTAACAGTACTTAGTCTGGCAACCTTGCTGTGCGTAGCGTAGTGGAGAAAGGCAACCCCTCACTTCCCCCGGCCACACCCTGGTTGCGATGTGGCGGCGGAATGTCATAGTGAAGTGACAAAGATATTTCTGAAGACACTTCTCTAAAAGGATCTAGTGGCAGTATAGCGAAGGTAGAAGCACTTGGGTTACTTAAAAATATCTCAGACTTCAGGTTTATTGCTGCACTTGTCACGTGACACAACATTTTGTTTCAAGTAAACATAACTAGTAAGATACTGCAAGAAACGGACTTAAGTTTTCAGAGAGCAGTTAGTCACCTGAAAAAAACGAAGAGTTTTGTGTTACAGCTAGAAGTAATTTAGAGTTCAAGAGAATTCTGGTTGATGCTAATGAAGTAGCAGAAGAAGTTAAAAAAGAACCAGTATTTGAGAAAGAGAAGGTCCGAATTCGAAAAAAGAAGAACATGTTTGATTACGAATCAACAGATGAATCTGTAAATATTGCAGGTGACCCTTCAGAAAGTTTCAAGATCCACTTTTATTTTGCTGCTTTAGACAAAGCTGCTAATGCGGCTAAATAAATATTTTCCCAGTTAAATAAAGTATCTGTTGACTTTGGATTTTTGGACAACATTTCTGACATTAAAAATAAAACTACATCAGAGGTTAAGTCGATGTGCAAAAATTTGGAAAAAGCATTAACAATCGAAAAGATGAAGGTTTGAATGAATCTGACATTGCTGATGTAGGACATTGTTCTCAACTAAGAGCAATTTCTCATCATCTTCATGACTCAGTATCAAACCCTGAAGAAGTCCTAAACTACATTTACCAACAGAATCTTGAAAATGGATTTCCTAACATTAGTTTAGCCCTTCGTATTTTGCTTACGTCGCCACTTTCCGTAGATAGTGCTGAACGAAGTTTTTCAAAACTTAACCTTGTTAAAACCTGTCTGCTTAGTACAATGTGTCAGGAGAGACTTGCGGGTCTGGCGACAATTTCAATTGAAAGTGAGATAGCAAGACAGACTCAAAAGCCCTCATACAAGAATTTGCTAAGCATAAAGCAAGAAAAGTACCAATAGGGTTTTAGTCTTTAGGAGTATAAATATTGTTAATCAGTATTTAAATGTGACTTAAGAAACCAAGAATCCAATATCAAACAATATCAAGTATTCTAGTCTTTGTGTATCTTTTTAAGTGTTATGAAAACAGAAAAAAAACTATCTGTAATCTGTTAGTTTCTGTTTGTTATTAAGAGAACTGTACACAATGCTATTATAAAACATATAAGCCCATTTACCTAAGATAAAACTGTGTGTTATGTAACTTTTCTAATAACAATTTAGATTTCTAATTATTAATCCATAAGTCGTCAAAATAAAATGTAATGTATAAGATATAATATATATAAGATAAAAGACTAAATGAAAATCCATTGTTACTTTTCATTTAACCGTTTAATTTACATATCCCAGTCTGTAATCAAAGGTTATAAAATAACATTTTCGTTATAATAATTATTAACAAAAACACATTTCCGAGTTATATACCCGGCATATCACGCCGAAGGCACTTTAATGAGTGCGCAAAATTTGTTTTCGCCTAGGACGTCAAAAGCCCTAGAGCCGGCCCTGATTGTCACATCATTCGTACCACGTTTATAACAGTTCAAAGTAATGAATTAAATTTCTATTAAGTTTGTGTATTAAACTATCGATGATTGGATACAAACATGTTCACTCAATCCTCTAACTGTAATCTAAATATTTCCAAAAGAATCGTCCATTTAGTTTCCACTCACCTGAGAAGACTGCACAAATCAAAGCGCTAAGGTAACACAGGACACTGACTCTATCCTTTATTGCAGCGAGGAATTTCTCTTCAACGAAATTCGGCGCGACATGAAGCTCACTAGAGTTATCCCTCATAGACTACATACTTTGTGTCTTGACCAATCGTCTTTTGTCTTACGTGTTCTTATCAATTATGTATAAAAACTATTTATTTCATATGTCAACTCACTTTTCCAGCTGAGTGCTTATTTGCATTTCAAAATGAGTTCTTTCTCGAACGTTTAATAGTTTTGTTAAAAGACTTTTTGATCATTCTATTTGAAATGTAATGTTTTAGTTTTAGTCAATGCTTCATTGTTCGTTTTTCTTGCTTGCCACTTTTGTTTTAATTTATATGTCATATATAGACTAGGCCAGGGGTCGGCAACAATTTGTTCATAATATGCCAAAGCAAGATTTCTACTTCATTGAGCGTGCCATCATCCCTAAAAGTCAGCATGCGCCACCAATCAATTCCTTATGGGAGAGACTTGAATTGAGTTGTTGTTGTTTTTTATTATTTTTATTTTATTTTTTTTCTTCCACGTGCAATTGAAAATCATTCGGCGAGTCACAGGTTGCTGAACACTGTACTAGACTATAGGCCATCGGGTTCTCAACTGAGGTGAGGAAGAAATCAAGAGGGGTGGGGGGGGGGGCGCTGACGTTCCCATTCCATTTAGGGGGTGAGGCGGGGGAGGAACGTTGAAAGACCTGGGGGCGATGAAGGGACAGGGGGTGATGCAAACATACTTCAAATAATTTGAACAAATCCGCTATTGAAATTTGAAAAATTGAGATGCACTTCAGTAATAAAAACGGTAATATAATTCGGTTCGGTTAAGAGCAAGGAGACAAAATAAATCGACTGTTCTACTATCAACCAAAATAACTACCGCGTAATTGTGATGTAAACATCTTCCAAAGCCAGACGTAATTACCCTTGATAAATTAACCCATAGAGGCTCAAATTATTTTCTGGCTCTGGGTAGGAGCCCCGTAAAAAAAGCCAAAACAAAAAAAAACAAAAAAAAACTAGAAATCATAATTAATTCCCTTGCGTCGCATAAATAGAACACTGGGCTTTAACTTATTCGGTGCGGGGAGGTTTACCGCTTTTGTGCCTGACCATTTTTAGGCCGCTAGAATGTTTTTAGGGTGCTCTTATTTATTCAAAAATGTCTAAAGGTATTTGTTTAGCAAGATACATGTATTTCATATCAAATTAAAGGAAATTAAAGAGGAAATAATAATAAGTTGAAGTTAAAACAATATTAGAATAATAGTTACATCTTTATTAGTAATTTTTAGAGATCAAATTTTTGATTAAAAAAAGGAGCAAAAAAAAAATCGATCTTAACATATTTTTATATGGTATGCGTAGCAGATATCCTATTGAGCTTAAAACCACTAAAAGCATATCTATTCCAGATCAGAATGCATTTTGAATTTGAAAATATCCCATATAGTTACTGAGTTATACGCATTTTTGTAATGTTAGTATCAGCCGGCAAACGCCGATCCTATACATTTCTCTATAGAGCGTTCCCAGTAGGCGGAGCTTAAGTTTTTTTGTGTAAATTTAGTGACGTATTTGTGTAAATATAGAACCCACTTGAGGTACAAACCAAACGTGGTGAAAGTGAAGTACTTCTTTATCATGCAAAATTCACATCTGAATATTGGCTATCCTACTCAAAAATAAGGAGGTAAATAGTAGTACTGTAGATTAATTGATTAATGTGATTAGGCTAGGGCCGGCTAGACCTATTTACACTTTCAATTTCACTTTATA
The DNA here is from genome assembly GCA_949126835.1 of Anisus vortex. NCBI lineage: Eukaryota > Metazoa > Mollusca > Gastropoda > Planorbidae > Anisus > Anisus vortex. Next base: position 8,288,261 of record OX421504.1, on the reverse strand, counting down.
GGCCTACACTTTTAATGTTTCGTAGGATAGGCTACGATGTCAAGTGATATTGTTGGTGAATAGGCTATCTAGTCAAGTCACTATTAGGATCACATCGTCTACGATCTATGTCTATGATAATAATAAAATAGCCTATTTTATTTAACATACATAATACAGCTTAAATCTTAATAAGACTTAAAACACAACACATCATTTAAAAAAAGCTCGAGCCTATATGAAACTTTATTAATACAGCGGCCATATTTAATTGTACACCATTACTCAAAGTAAACACAAATCACGTGCTTTTTGTCACGGGATTGCAAACGCCCTATAGTTTACATAAGCCCGTGCCTTACCACGAATGCCGTTATCTTTAATTAGTAAATAAACCGACAGTCCTCAAAACCAGATTTAAATGATTTAAAGTTATTATCTGATAATTAAAAATTAATAATTAACAATAAAAGTTATTTTACTTGCAAATTTGACAAGCTCCAAGACCTAGAAACATTTCGAGTAGGCGTGGCTATGCTTTGTTCACAAATGTTTACACAGAAATCGATTAAAAATCGTCATTATTATTTAAAAACCGAAAGTAAACCAAGCAGAAAGGAAGTAGAATAAGTTGTTATTCTTTTGATAATATAAAAAGTCGATAGGCTATAGGAACGAAATAAGCTATGAAAACCAAATCGACGATTTATCGTGAATTGGCACAGCATGAGTTAAGGGTTACAAACAAAAAGCAAAAAATCAATAATTGTACGTTTTTGAACAAAGGGGGGGGGCCTCATTAAACATGTTGGGTCACCTGTGACCACACGGGCCTCTGTTAACATATTATTTAGACTATATCCGCGAAAGGCGAGGAGGGGAAGTGGGTTAGAGTACGGATGAAATGTGACGCGGAACAAAAAGCTAAAAAGGTGTATGATGTCATCCAACAGTAGGCCTACATCTACTACTGATTGCCCCATGGTGCCTGTTTAAATATATTTTTATAATGTCTATGATTCTGGGCCTGAGTTGTTGTTTTTTTTAAAGCAAAATATATAATAAGCAATTTAAACTTTGAAATTATGAAAAAAAACTTTCACCTATTGTTAGTTAGCAAAAATATATTGGTTTATATATCAGAATAAAACCCTCTGGTTCCCCTCCTGTTGTGCACTATCCCCCAGTCCTCCATCCCACCCACACAATTTGCACTATGCCCCCCCCCCCCTTTTCTGCCCATCCGTATCCTATTGCTTTTATTTTGTTCAAATCAGAATAGATAGGGCATAGGGCATAGGGTTCTTCTTCTTCTTCTTCGTAATACTGTGGAGACCCCGTAGAACCGATGAAAAAGTCCACAATTTAAATACACATAAAATAACATTGCAAACATAACATAGCAAACAACAGTTATAAACAGATAAAAGAGTGTCACTTTAGGTTTTTGGACCAGCACTTTAGTGACGATTTGAAGGCCGGAACTGTAGGGGCAGTGATGGAGGCCTGGTCCAGGGTGTTCCACAGCCTAATGGCTGACGGAAAAAAAAGGAATGTTTGTAGACGTCGGTGCGTGCATGTGGGACATGCAGCTTGAGCTGATGGCCTCGGGTAGAGCGGGACAGTTTCTGCATTCTACTTGTTTGGTTAGCCTGTATACCACGAGGTTTTCGACCCAGTAAAATCTATTATTAAAATGGTAATAAGTTTTACAGATGTTCGTTCTAGATCTAAGATTATTACATCCCCTAGACCCAAAACTCGTGCAGGGCAGAAGGGATCGGTCGGCGGCAGGGATAGAACCCGCGACGCGTCGGATGATAGTCTGGTGAACAAACCGCGGGACCCGCCGGCCTGTTGACGGGTGAGTGAACCTCTGTCATACATGCGTATGACTTACTTCTATTTATCCAAGTTATTACATTTATTATAAAATGTAACATTGTTGACGTCAACTTATCTTAACCCCCCCCCCCTCGCCCAAGTCAACAATTTTCAAACTTTCTCAACCCCTCCCTCCTCCCTATATTGTTGACATAATTAATGCGTCCTCTCTCCAGTTCTATAAACCATCTACACTCTACACCATAGGTTCTCAACGGGGGCGATATCGCCCCCCGGGGGGTAGTGAGAAGCTTTAGGGGGGAGCTGACATTCCCGGGGGCTATTGAGGGGCGGTGAAGGGCAAGTGGGTGGTACAAACGTACTTGATATATTTTAACACCTCAGCTATATGAATCGATTAGTTTTTGGAGGATGAAATGTGATGTAAACGCAAGTGCCGCTAAATACCTGATATCCCCAAACAGTATGCCTACATATTATTATATTAATAAGCAATAGGAATCGCAGTGACTTTTCGGTGAAGTAGGGGTCTGTATTTGGCAAATATAGTGTGCGGCCGGCTGGTCCTGTGGTTGGTTCACCGGACTGTAAACCCTACTGACAGATCACTGTCGCCCTAACATCTGCTAATATTAATGATATTTTGATCTCAGTTTAACCGAGATGTCTTTAATGTATTTTAGACTTATATTTACAGTATCGGAAGTATTGTAAAGCGGTATAGATAAGTAGTAATCATACAAACTGGGTAGTTATTGTAATGTTTGAAAAAATATATATAAATTCTTTAGTCATGTAATATTTATATAATTTTCAAATACTTTTTACAGTTTGATCATTTCAAAGTTATAAATTGTAAGCCATTTATTTTTTATAAAAGAAAAAAAAAAGAAATATTAGCTCAAATGAAACGGGCTAATTATCTCCCTTTAGGAAAAAAATGTTTCCACATTTCATTCAATAATGATGCCGAACAAGTTTTGTTTTGTAATATAACAAATATCACTGATTATTAGACCTAAGGCTTTTGCAACCAAAATTGATACAAAAATAGACAAATTGTTAGCAACACACCAGGCAAACGATTCGCATTGATTTATTTAAACCGTTTGTTAAGGCAATTTATTGATCTTTTAATTCTTACAATATGTTTCCTTTTCAGTTTTTTTAAAGATAATTAATCACACAAAAAGTCTCGTCCGTCTAAAACAAATTGCGGAAACTTATAGTCCAGATGGGCTGAAGGGGAGGGGGGGGGCGGTGAGCGGAAAAAAATTGTAAAAGGGGGCGGTGAGCCGAAAAAGGTTGAGAACCTATGCTCTACACCAATGACGTTCAAAGTCCGGCAGTCGACACAGTACCCTTTAATGAAGTACGCCGAAGACACAGCCATTGTCGGTCTTGTTTCTCGTGATGAAAAATGTCTATCGCAGAACTATTTCAGCCTTCTACAAATGATGCGAAGACAACTACCTAATATTGAATGTCACAAAAACAACAAAAGAAATGATTTTAGTTGTAGACTTTCGGAAGGAAAAACACAAGCAGGTTGATCTACAAATAAACAACCACATAATAGATCAAGTCTCGCTTTACAAAGAATGACAAGCTGTCTTGGTCAGACCACTGCCAAAGTTTCTGTAAGGAATTTCACAAACGGCTTTTCTGTCATGAATATTTATTAAACAGCAACTGTTGGTAGCTTTATCACCTTTGCAATTAGCTGTCGGTATGGTATTGCTTATACATATAATTAACAATGGGGATTTTTAACAACACTCATTATATGGTCATCTTAAATCATGTACCAATGCCATAACGGCAGAATGCACGAACGAAGATATACATTAGTATCTCTGAATCAATTTTCTCATACATTATGAATCGAGCTCAATGTGTGGGTAGTTTAAAATGCTATATTATTTTATCAAGATGGAACCTGGCCACTTTCTGCAATAGAAAGCACTTCTCTTCACCACAGGGTGGATAGATCAGCCAACGAGGTGGCAATATTTCTGTTTGACGTTGTACACATGATCGACAGCGTTGAGTTGACTCTGAATAATTAATGTAGAATTCGTTTTGTTATGAAAATCCATATCCATATTAAAATGCAATTGTTTCTTATAGACTCACACAGAGGATATTAATGACAGTAGGGCGCGAGAGAAAAAGGTTTGGAAAATGCTAGACTAGACTATACACACTTGATAGTATTGGAAACCCACATATCTAATTACTGTTAAATTTTGATAATCCTAAGTGATATTTTCTGAATTGGTGAACGTTTTAATATTGTCTTTGTCCAGGCATTTTATTGTCTCAGAGAGCAATGACATAGACATTTAAAAATAAACATTTTATATATGTAACATGTACACTTGTACATAAAATAAAACAAAGAATAACATTCAGAGTATTAACAGAATATTAAAGTGTATTACATAAATACATTTTATTATGATCAAAACATTAGTATAACATGGCTATAATTTGATCAAATATGCACATCACACAACTCCATTAATGGCATTTTACGTCTCGCGAGACGATCTTTTTTCCCCTTCAGGCCATCGTGTGGCCGAAGAGACCAATCCTGGAAGTACAGGCACGGTCACACTGGGGTCAGTTTGAATACAGCGGAAGAAACCACATTTATTCCTCCACCTTCTTGTTCCTTGCGCGATCATCTCCTGCAAAGCCGGGAACCTTCTCTGATTCCTACTCTCCCAGATGCGCCTCTCCTGCTCGATCTCCATGGACCTCCGCACAACGCTACTCCCTTTCCACTCGTAAAATGTATTCCCATGTCATAAGGACGGCTTTTTATTACTGTATACACTGTATTTAAAAAAGATTTGTTACCAATCAAGAAACTACAGAAATTAATGACAGTCCTAGTAAATTGTGTTCAAACTATAGATAGTTTGTTGCCCAAAAGTTAGGTAGATTAAATTTGGACTTCCGCTCGGGGTTGAACAAAATCGTCATTTGCAGAAGAAGTAAAAAGTCTTCCAAAACATTAATTTTTTTTTAGTTCAGTGTAATACATGCAGAACTACACAGCTTCCCCATGCATTTTTTATATTAAGACTGTTCTGTAAAGATGTAAGACCTGGACGCTGTTATTAGCAACTGAAAAGAAGTTGCAGTCATTGGAAAATAAATGCATGAGAAAAATATTTCGAATCTCCTAAGTAGAACACAGGACTAATGAGTAGGTCTGGGACAGAATATCACCAATTGCAGGTCCTCAGGAAAACATTATGACAACAGTCAAACGGTGCAAACTGACATGGTTCGGCCCTGTGTTGCGGTATAATAGCCTGCCAAAAACAATCCTCCAAGTCGCCCTTTGCATTTATTTTTTTTATTACTGTTTATATTTGTGTGAAATTAACATACTTTTTTTTTTTAACATCAACAAAATTAAATAGTCCAATAAAAATTTCATTCGAAATTCGAAGTAAATGTGGCTTAACTCTTTCTATACGTAAAATTAAACCGAGCCATAATGTTACGGCACACAGTGTGGCTAAACGTATTGAAAGAGTTAATGTGGTGTTGAAGTCTTAGCTGAATAACAAAAAAATTCAAAGACAAATAAAGAGAGACAAACTTCATGAAATTAAAAATGTCCATTAGTATAAAACAAAAGTTTTATAATATAGAGATGAAAAGATTTCAATTATGTATAGATAATTGAATAAAAAAAGGGTATGGATTTATTACAGAAATTACAGATGTTCCATCTTTCGGTATCAATGAACAGTATTTTAAACAACCAAAAGCACTAATAGGCCTAGTACACAAGGACAGATATATACTATAAAAATATACAGTCAAGAACACTATCAGAACATTTATCATTTTATCATACAAGGAAATTAATCATTAGTAGTCAGCTATAGATCTACTGGTTGACGGACGACTATGTTGAAAAATTCTCACTGACAGTGGAACAAAAAGTGTCCCTACATCTCCCTGTTTTAGCACTAATTAAAGAAACCGATATAACTTCGACTAGATCTGTTTTGGGTTTATTGTAGTGGGTGCGCATTTATCAATCACAGATAGGCACCTTGAGTTGTGTCTGGGTTGTACGAGAGGATTTGTTTCATAAGCTATTTATACGGTGTTTGTTTGATGTAGTGGAATTGGCATACCAGCAGATGATTGCGAAGTTGATGATACCAGCAGTGCAGCAGTCACCGTTCTAATTAAGATTTATGATGGTCTTGTCTATATTAAGGGACACGGTAGCCGAGCGGCGGCGCGTTCGACTGGCGATCCGAAGGTCCAGGGTTCGAATCCTGTTAAAGACTAGGATTTTTTATCCGGGATTGTCCCTGAGTCTAACCAGCTCTTTTGGGTACCTGACAATATTTGGGGTAAAGTAAAGGCGGCTGAGCAATGTGCTGGCCACACATCTCCTAGTATGCCGTGGCCACAGAAACTGATGAACGCTACTTCACCGGCCCTATGGATCAATTTGATCGGGAGGAACTTTTGTCTATATCAAATTGTTGAAGTTTACTAAGATCGGAAAAACCATTGTTGGGTTTTCTTGCAGAGGCTTTGGCAGTAGTTAGACCGAGATAGCTTGTCATTGATTGTAGCGCCAAGAAATTTATATTGCGAAATGTGATCTATTATTTAGTTGTTTGTTTATTTGCAGATCAATCAGCTTGTGTTAATTCCTTTCGAAAGTCTACAATAATTTCTGTCCTTTTGTGTCATTCAATATTTTGGTAATTGTCCCAGCACCATCTGCAAAATTCTGTTATCTTGCATTACCAAACACAATATATCTAAATATTGTATGTAATTAGATTCTTGCAGCTGCAAGTGAGTTTGCACGTGCTGTATATCTGATATGTAAACTCTAGCATTTCTCCTAAAATTGGTAGTTGGCAGGTAAAGCTACTGGTTTTGTCGGAGATTTAAAAAAAAAATTGATTCATTTTCAACAAAAGCAAATATTGTTAAAAGCATAATTTTATTTTCAAATTTGAACATTTTCTTTATCAAGGAAAATTGAAGAACGGTTTTTCGCAAATATAGGCCTAATTAATCAAATCGTTACATTTGAAGTCATTCAGCTTTCGAAATTCGGCGCTAAACGATCGACAGTTTTCCTCGTCGCGATCATTGTTAGGTTCTTCTGTTGAAGTAAAGCATTATGCACAGCCATCTTTACTTTAACCTAAACTAAGGGCAGGTACTCTTCAGAACTAATGGGTATACTCAGGGACACACCCTCCAGGCCCGGGGTAAAAAATACTAGCCTGCACCAGGATTCGAACCCCAGGATCTTCGGTACGCCAGCCGAACGCGCTGCCGATCGGCCACCGAGCCCCTGAGGGGGGAATATCTACTTTCACATTTCGTTACACACAGGGATCTCAACTAGCGTTCAGAGAAAAAAAGGGAAGGCAATATATAAAAGTGACAGACTCACACATATATAATGACACTTATCTAACTGTAAGCTAAATCCTCATTAGAAGTCATCCATTTAGTTTCCACTCACATGAGAAGACTGCACAAATCAAAGTGTTAAGGTAACACAGGAAACTGACTCTATTCTTCCTTGCAGCGAGGGAATCTCTCAACAACGAAATTTGGCGCGAAATGTCTTTCACTAGAGTTATCCCTCGTAGATTTGTGTACTTTTTTCGCGAAAATAAAAAAGATATATTGTCGTACGTGTTGTATAATCAATTAGGAATAGAAACTATTTATTTTATAGGTCAAGAAACATTTCCAGCTGATCGCGGATTTAAGGAAGAGAATTTTAAACTAAGTTCTTGCATGTTCTATAATTTAACTGAAGACCTTCTTGTTCATGATCATGTCTAGTCTACCTCTAGTGATGTATTTGTTGTGGCTATGTTTTCTTTCTACTTTTTTTTTTTGCTTGTCATGGTTGTTGTCATAAACGCTGTAGACCATAGGTTCTCAATGGGGGGTAGGGGAGGTTACCATTGAGGTGATCTTGAGGGGAAGTGGAGGCGCAGACGTTCCCATGAGCTATGGATGGGGGGGGGGCGTTAAAGGGCAGGTGAGCGATACGAATGTACTTGAAATAATTTGAACGACTCACCTATTCATTTTTTAAAATTGCGCTTTGGTAATAATACAGTTGTTTTATTTATTTAGCTCGTTTATTAATCGACTTGTTTTCTATTGACCAATATAACAATATCAACGTAGACACCGTACAAAGCTATCTATGTACTTAACCTTGATCTATTACTATATTTAGACCAGTTTCTGGGAAATGCAGGGGGGTGGGGGTTAGACTACGAATAAAAACACTTAAGGCCTTTCTTAACCGGGCCGAACCTGAGATCGGTGATCTAGTTTGCAAACCATAGTCACGTGTATGAATACAAACTTCTACCTTTCTGCGAGATCGCAGATCGGGGTTCGCAATTTTAACAAGGCCGATCCTACATTTGACGTACTTCTCTGGAAACGTAAACAAATATGGTCTCATCATCGTTTAAGTACAGTTCCGCCATGTTGATTACCGCAACTATGCATTCCCGTCTTTCTGCACCTTTCTGCGCCTTTCTGCTCAAAAGAGTGCCATATTCGGCCAAGGTTTGCTCAACACGACGTGCAAACCTCCAACCATGGTTTGCGATCCATTCCAACCCGAGATCGCCAACCCAAGATCGGCAGGTTAATACGGAGAACGGTTCGGGTAGGATCGACGATCTGGTTTGCGAACATAGGGTTCGGCCTGGTTAAGAAAGGCCTTTAGTGCTGCTAAATTTCTGCTATCACTCAACAGTAAACATAGGGTATTAATTTTTAAAAAATAGGAATCGCGCTGACTTTTAGAAGGTGATGATGGTTGCCTACAGTTAGTTAAGTCCGGTATACAGTACTGCAAAGCGTCAGATATCGTAAAAAAAAACACCATTGAGTAATTTAGACCATGGATCGGCAACCTACGGCGCGCGTGCCAGTCTTGGCAGGCAGAGCGATTCTTAATGGCACGCAGAGGACTCCCCCCCCCCACCCCAATTATTAGACAACTAAATTCTTATCTTTAAAGAAATTGATTGGTGGCGCAGATTGACTGTTTGCACGCTGATAGAATCAGAACTCCTACTTTGGCACACTATTATCAAAATTTTGCCTACCCATGATTTAGAGGAATGGAGAAACCACATGATGTGGATTTATTGCGCATTTAAATTCGATTCTTCGTTTGTGTGCCGGTATCAGCTAAAAAGTAGCGGAATTATTTATACAAGTTAGCAAACCGACACTTATCAAATGGGCAAGTTTGGGATGCATGCATGAATCAAAATTCAGAGTCAACATTATCGGACAGTGCGTGTCGAATTATCAGATTATTCGGACACAATGAAACATAACATAACAATTACCTAAGCTGCGGTATTTTGAAAATGGTGTGTGGTAGAAAAAAACTATAAACACTCTGAACAATTACAAAGATTATAGCCCTTGCTAAACAAGGTTTTTAAGGAAATAGGAGAGTGGACAATATTTCTAACTAGATATTGTATAGAGTATGTCAGTATGTCTACAGTAGTTGGCAAAAGGTTAAGGAACAGAATACGTTTTTTTACCTTTTTTTATGCTCTCCTTAAATTTTAACAGAGCATGCAAAATATCCTTTACACGTGTCATATATAATAAAGCATCTCTTGTGTTATATCTGTATAAAATTTTTAATATTTATTTAATTACATTTGGTCTTCTTATTTTATACTTGTTTTTATAACGCAGTAAGAATTACTTATTTTTGTTTCATTATGGCTTAGAGATTATTTGTGTATAAAAACATTTTCTCGTAGTATTTAAATATTTCTAGTACGCATTTTCATTTCGCTTTCTAAGATGTTTTAAGCACTTTATGCACTAAAGCTCACACAGGTGTATTTTTTTTAAGCGTTATATAATGTATTTATAATCTACCAGTGTATTGTATGCATTCTTTATTCATTACTTCATTTTATTTTTATTTTTGTTTGTAAATAAACATGGATTGAAATTCTATTTGAAACGTGTAAATAAAGGTTCATTATTTAAATTGTTTAAACTTTCTTTTGATGGAATTAATTTCAAGTCAACCAGGCCCAAGACAATAGTCAAGAAGCTAAAATGCTACTAAACAATATTAAACCTATACTAGAGGATGTATCTTCTGTTATACCTATACTAGAGGATGTATCTTCTGTTATACCTATACTAGAGGATGTATCTTCTGTTATACCTATACTAGAGGATGTATCTTCTGTTATACCTATACTAGAGGATGTATCTTCTGTTATACCTATACTAGAGGATGTATCTTCTGTTAAACCTATACTAGAGGATGTATCTTCTGTTATACCTATACTAGAGGATGTATCTTCTGTTATACCTATACTAGAGGATGTATCTTCTGTTATACCTATACTAGAGGATGTATCTTCTGTTATACCTATACTAGAGGATGTATCTTCTGTTATACCTATACTAGAGGATGTATCTTCTGTTATACCTATACTAGAGGATGTATCTTCTGTTATACCTATACTAGAGGATGTATCTTCTGTTATACCTATACTAGAGGATGTATCTTCTGTTATACCTATACTAGAGGATGTATCTTCTGTATAACTAAATAACACGTTAAAAAATTATAACAAATTCAGATAAGAGCTGCTAGGTTCAATACTGGTGAATAATCACAACTGACAAGAATAACACCAATAGTTAAATCATTAAACCTAGAAACACTAGAGGACAGAATAGCAAAGCGTAAGGTAAATACTTATAGCATTCAATTCTAATTTAGAAATACAACACAATGACAATCTGTTACAATGCTCAGATAAACATAAGGACAAAAACACGCGCCTTATTCCCTAAGCAAAAGCAAATGCATATATGTAACATCATTTAAAACACTAAGTTAATGAAAATGCAAGACTAGAGTCAAACAACGGATAAGCTTAGGAGGACACAATAATCTTCTGTATAGGAGCGTCGGTAACATACACCGGCAAGATAAGATAAAATTAAGATTTCTAAGATGGGTTCAGTCAACAATTGTGTGAGACAGTTTAGTAGAATCGGTTCCTCACAATGACATATAAGAGAAAAGGAACATTACTTAAATGCAAACAAAACACTTTAATTCTTCCTAAATATAAAAATAAATATTGATCCCACCCCTCCCCGGCCCGGAAGTTAATTGATAACAATCCTAGCAAAGTGAAGGATTGCAAAGATTAGGGAAACAGATATGGAGAGAGAGATTTAAAAAAAAGAGGGGGGGGGGGAGCAGATCAATCATGTGGAAAGGGGATTGGTGGTGGGGGGGGGGGGGCGAATATGTTTTCACTTCGTATTATTTTGTTCCGTAATCGGATACAAATAGACAAGTGCATAGATAAATATTTGGATCGATATAGTTTATCGAGAGAGGTAAGAGAAAAGGTTATGCGATACATTTTCAATGCACTATCGATTCGAATACACACAGACATAACACCAAATGAAACAACCGGATGTGTTTCTGTTAGAGCAAAGCTTCTCAGCCGGTGATGAACTGACTTCGTTATTCCTTCAGGATTATGGAGTAACGATTTATTAATAAGTTTCTTGGAATGTGAGAGTCAAGCATAAACCATCAAAACATGTTAAATGAAATAAATGAATGATTGTTGGGATAACATTATGAGTCAGACATAGTGTCAATAGTAAGTGAAGTTCGGAGTTAGAGGACACGCAGAATATGGACCACTGTTATCAAGAAAAGACTTTATGAGATTTGTGCTTTGAGGTTATCTACTAGTGTTTGTCAATCAGTGCTGCGTGGGAGTGCTGGCAGTAAGAGCGGATTTCTGTGTTTGAGGATTCTAGCATGAAATAAACGATTGGATCTCGTTAAGTTTGTGTGTATAGGTAAGGTAGTCAATCTTTAACTTAATCTAATAGAATATGCCACGCACTAATACATATGCCAGTAATAAAACACTATAAAATACTATTCAAAAATATCATCATCAGTTGCGCTACAGCTCATGGAGCTCTCTGACCTGCCTATCACCACCGTCAACTCATACACTTTTTTTTCGTCGCAACCTTATAACTTTAATTTGCTACTGTTATAAAATGTAATGTAAAAATCTCATATGACTGTAATGTGCTTCTGTTATAAAATGTAATGTAAATATCCCATATAACTGTAATGTGCTACTGTTATAAAATGTTATGTAAATATCTCATATAACTGTAATGTGCTTCTGTTATAAAATGTAATGTAAATATCTCATATAGTCTAACTGTAATGTGCTACTGTTATAAAATGTAATGTAAATATCTGATATGCAGGATGTATTTTCGGTGTTACAAATTGAACATAATTAAAGCACAGTGATTAATCACAAAAATACATTTGAAATTATATATTGTGAAACATTTATTTCTAATTACAACACAACGTCAGTGCTAAGATTGAGATTGCGTCTTTCTATCAGCTTACACAACGAAGATCATCTTTCACAACAAGTCTACTTCTGTATTTAGATTTAATAATCAACATACTGGAAAGCCCTTTCACAAAGATATGTTGTTGGAGATGGAAGAAGAAGGCGCAACACAGTCTCAAACAGAATAGTATATGACTGTAAATACCTGATCCTGAATTTTGTAATTGGTATTGTAGAGAAATTAATTATGAATAATTTAAATAAACTATTCTTGTGTTGTCTCAGGAAAATCTTCAAATTTGACTGCGCATGACCTTCTTTCAAGTGCAAAAAGAAGTGTCAGATAAATTTGAAAGGTACGATGAAATTTCGTCTGCCAGTATGTGCAAGTGTTCTTTCACAAAAATCATTACCGTAAAAATCATTATCGTAATCCTTTTATGTGGTTCAATGTCATGCTCTTCAAAGAAAGCAGATAAGTTAAGCTACACATACAATTTTTTATGCCAAAGCTAAAGTTTTGTTTGGAATGATCCGATCTTTTCAGACAAATTAATGTTTTCAGACAAATAGTTTTTTTAACAAAAATTTACTGGTCCTTGCAGTGATAAATTTTAAGCATTAAAGATTTCAAAGATGTCAACAAAGTAAGTTATTTTCTGCAGTTCACTTTTATCGCCATAAATTGATTTGAACTGCGGTCTTGCTTTCTATAAGAAATTACAATTATTATTATTATTTTAAAGTTAAAGAGTTCTGAGTTTATTACGAAGCTTAAAACACGTTTTTACATTTTTTCCTCTCGACAACCATCTGGCTTCAGTGTGAAATAGTAAATCGGCGTATTCGACTGTTTTCGCAACTGTTGAAAGTAGGTATGTGATGGGGTTGGTGTGCAGATGTCATCACGCCTGGTACTCGTATGTGGATGTATTTGCATGCACAGAATAAGTATAGTAATGATATTTCTATTCTGTGTCTGCGTGTGGGTGGGCCAGCCTGTAGACTGATAAAATATTCCTTGTCCGGTGGTCTTAGGCGACCCCCATGAAATGTTTCTTCTACCCCTATTAATATTTAACAGATGTTGGTATTATATTAAAACCATATTATTTGGCCAGCATGTGCAAGTGTTCTTTCACAAAAATCATTACCGAAAAATCATTACATCTTAAAAAAAAAAATTCAACGTGAGCGAACTGGATATTTTAACAAATTTAAACAAATTTTAATGCTTACTAAATCTAATCAAGGGAGATAATTGTCCTAGTTTTAAGTCTCTGGGATATTGATTTTATTAAACTTTTTTTTTACTACACAATTTGCATTTGAGAAAAATAAAAGATTGTATATGCGTATACTAGTACCGGTATTCGGTATATACAAATTGATAAAAATACGCAAAATGTTCAATCAATTAATTCATATTTTTACATTATAAATGTAATTTTTAAAACACCTTTTTAGCTACTAACTTGTTTTCATAAGTATGCATTTACTTCTTTAAATAGTATGGGTATACATTGAAATGGTTAAAGATGATATATTTTGAAAAACCTTATTATTAAGGTTTGAAGAATGAAAAGAAAAAAGAAGTAGACTATAGTCCAGACTCTAGACCAATGGTGGCGAACCTTTCTGAGGCCGCGTGCCCAAAGTGCCATACAAGACCATATTATTCTTTCAACGTGCCAACACAGCAATTAAAACAAAATACTAAGGTTTTACTTTAGAAAAAATAAACAGCTCATACAGTTGTCCGAACTTATTAACATCTTTTGTCCAAAAAAAAAGCATAAATTAACAGATCTTTAAATGATACAAACAGACTTATCATGGGCTTACCATGTTTTGCTATGCAGAGTGACATTTGAAAGCTTGTTTCTGTCGGATGATTTGAGAAAAATCCTTACAAAAACTAGCAGACGTGAGTGATATTTCCTTAATTTCTCTTCGAGAAATTCTTTCCTTTAACAGTTGATCCAACCAAATGGCAGCTTTAAATCGACGATCCCATCCCTAGCGGTGTGGACATAACTAAACTGTTCCATTGTTTTGGTAAATACTCGAGTGCCCATAGAAATGGCTCTGGATGCCAGCTGTAGCACGCGTGCCATAGATTCGCCATCGCTGGTCTAGACTCTAGACCAGGGATCGGCAACCTACGTCAAGAGTGCCAGACGCATTACGCAAAACGATTTTCAATGGCACACAGAAGACTCCTAAAAAACTATTCAAGTATCTTCTATAAGAAATAGAGTGATAAAGCATGGTAACTGTTAGGCTGTTGGCACGCTCAATGAATTCGAAATCCCACTTTGGTACAATATTATCAAAAGGTTGCCATTCTCTGGTCTAGACTAAGGAGTGTTGGTGCCAGGAAACGTCCCTGTTTTACCCCGCTACACACTGGGGATGGTTGTGAGGTGGCGCCATCGAAGAGTACTGTGCTTTCCTGTGGTCCTTGGCGATCCCAATGAAATGGTCGTTCGACACCCAAAGGGGTCGCGACCCACAGGTTGGGAACCGCTGCTTTGGTGTCACATAATTTACAGTTGTCAGTCCAAACATAAGCAGTAAGAACTTTTGCTAAGATTCTTAGAGATCATGGACTTATCAGCGGTGATGACCGTTGGGGTACTACAGATTACGTGAATATTATTCTCTTCCATCCCTGTCGCATTTCTGCAATCCTTAAGGTAATAGATTTAATAATGAATTATAGTTTCCACGAAAACGTTTTGTTTATGTAAACACGGATATTGCCAGAACCATTTCGAAAAGAGTAAAGTAGAATACAACATAAAGATAATTTGTCATAATGCTCAGACAAAAACACTTTCCTTATCCCTTATGCGAGAACAAATGAATATAAGTACCCTTTCTTCCCAAGTGGCATCCGGGCATGGAATGGGTTGCCTGAGTAAATTAACATAATTTAGAACACTAATAAAAAAATGCAAGACATTCAGACCCGGGATAAGCATAGAACGCATTAATCTTCTTTATAGAAGAAGCGTCTGTAATATATAAGATAAGATAAGCTCATTGTATGTATTTATAGCTTGGGAATATCTTTGAAAATAATTTTTTATGAATGTTTTGTATTCAAACCTCTTAGAGTCACTGAACTGATGTAAGCCTCAAACATAAAGCTCTCAAATTAGCTTGTTTTTCTTGGAGAGAAACAAACAGCATGGCACTGGCGTTACAAAATAGTCCCTTGCCAGACAGATGTCTACAGTCACCACACGTCACTGCCATCAGACAGGAAGAGAAAGCGGCTATAAGAGCAGCCATGTCGTCTGGTAAAATACTTCAGGTCTATGGCCCTCCGATGGTTGGGAAATCAGTTTTAATTGATCAGGTAAGTCTTATCAATGTCTTAAAGCCAGGGGGATTAACACCCTTGGAGGCCCTATAAGCACTAAAAATTATTTTTATGACCCCTTAAATAAGAAACCGAATTAACCATACAAATTTTATCATAGAATTCAGGGAGCATTTGATACATAAGTGTAACATAAGTAATGAAATAAAAGGGTTTAACAGGGGTTGATGATCGTTAATTGTAATTAGGCCACTGTCTACACGAAGATTATGTGGTCAATACAACAGCCATCCGCTCTATAATTGCACTGTTACCCAGTGTGTAATATGGGTGTAGTGTTAGTTAATTTCCTAAACATTGAATGAATTGTGACAGGACTAGATCTGGATAACCTATTGTTAAACAATCACCCGATTATGCCATAAACTACACTTGTTACGCTTTGCGAACTATAGTACCATATAAACTATTTAGGGTTTTAGAGCTGCAAGAAATATTTACATAATTGCTTGATTCCATGTTCGAAACGCTACAGTAAAATGTGATATTTTGTTCAAGGGGAGGATATATCTTTAATCAACTTAAGGCTAGGCGGTGAAAATCTATTTCATTTTGTCTCTTTCACCAATGATATAAATAAGTTATCAAATAGCTATTTATAAGATATTCCATGTTATAGGTTTACAATAAGTGGACCAAGATTCATCCATTTTGACCGTCAGATCTATTTATAGATATTTATATATAGTCTATAGCCTAGGCCTATATAGCCTATATAAAGCCTATAAATAATAAAACTATCTCCCGAAATCTGTTGTCGTTTTCGTTTTTATGAAAAATATAAGCTTATAATAATTATTAGATAGGCTAATTATTGGTTTTAATAAATGTACATATATTACACAATTTAGCACGATTGATAAACGCGTAGGTCGCAATAATCTTCTCTATAGAAGAAGCGACTGTAACATATTGGATATTATACATATATGAAGTAGACATTCAATAATCTCGATTTGGTCTAGCCAGTGCATTGACCATCGCAGTGCGTCCGCCAGTACGAGCGTATCGGTGGTTGACTCACTTCGCTAGCTTTGATGCCCTTGGGTAGAGAAATATCAGTTCGACACCAGCTCTTTTGAAAATATTACGTTTCAGTCACTTGAACTCCATCGTGCTTCTCTTTTTAGAATAAGCTTTTTCACAAAATTGCTTTATTTTATTCTGATAATTTTTACACTTTAGCGAAAATAAAACAAATTTTATGTTCTGTTTAAGAAGTTATGTTTAATATGTAACATTGAAACATTCCCACAGGTTATCTCTGAAATGCGTGAAAATTTAAAGTCTCAAACTGACATCAGGCTCTACCCCGTAGACTGCAAGAGTGTAAAGCGTTTTGAAGATATTCTGGAATTGACCATGGAGACCGCTGAACTAACATTTAGACGCACCCCGAGACAATCTGTAATTATGAATAAACTAAAGACTTTATTCAAACGTAACGCACGATGCCATCATGTATTTGTCTTCTACCGTTGTGGGGCTTTTCGATCTCTTGGAATCGATCATGAATTTTCCGATTTCCTTACCGGAATTTCCAGCTTTCATTTTACTGAGAAACTTAAAGTGACGGTCGTGTTTACATCATTTGTACAGTTTCCCGACGCCGCGCGCCGCTTCGAGGATATTTATGTTGGGATGTTGACGGATCCTTTGGAAATCCAAAGTCTTTTAGGTCGTTACGCGCTGGACGTTTCAAATTTGTCGGAGTATGCCAACGCTTGCAAGCACACCTGGGGCCTCCCAGACGCTATAATCAGGATAGCGGAAGAATTTCTGAATTTGGAGGACAATAATTTGCCGTCTCCGGAGTTTTTAGAACAGCTAATCGTCAGTGATCCGGAATTCGTGCACATGGTTTTCAAGAAACGGTTGGCTGAGGTCACGACATGGTTGAATGAGACAGAGTTGCGCTTTGCTCAGGTGTGTCGTCCAACATTCTCACGGACATACGCCGAAGGTAACAATCTACCCATTAGCCTGAGTCATTGGTTGCTTAGCTGGCTACTGGTAGTGTTATATGTGTGTAACATATTTATATAGTTTTTATATTGTATTTAGTATTGTATCGATAATTCATTTAAATTTATTTATTGGTATTTAGTTATGGCGATGAGATTATTAAAATTTATGTTAGAATTATATCGATATTTATTTATTACGATGTAAGGAATGTTTGCGTACACCAATATGTGTTTTAATAGGGCGTTCTCAGTAGGCGGAGCTTAAGTTTTTTTGTGTACATTTAGTGACGTATTTGTGTAAATATAGAACCCACTTGAGGTACAAACATAACGTGGTGAAAGTAAATTACTTCTTTATCATGCAAAATTCACATCTGAATATTGGCTATCCTACTCAAAAATAAGGAGGTAAATAGTAGTACTGTAGATTAATTGATTAATGTGATTAGGCTAGGGCCGGCTAGACCTATTTACACTTTCAATTTCACTTTATAGGCCTACACTTTTAATGTTTCGTAGGCTAGGCTACGATGTCAAGTGATATTGTTGGTGAATAGGCTATCTAGTCAAGTCACTATTAGGCTCACATCGTCTATGATCTATGTCTATGATAATAATAAAATAGCCTATTTTATTTAACATACATAATACAGCTTAAATCTTAATAAGACTTAAAACACAACACATCATTTAAAAAAAGCTCGAGCCTTTATGACTTTATTAATACAGCGGCCATATTTAATTGTACACCATTACTCAAAGTAAACACAAATCACGTGCTTTTTGTCACGGGATTGCAAACGCCCTATACTCTCTGCAAGTTTCTAATTAGCACTTTACCTAATTCAGGGAAAATAGTTTCTACCACTAGTTTTGATATTCACTATTCAAGGGCTAATATGTTGTCGTAGAATCATAATCATAGAGGGGAGAGGGAGGTTACACGGAAGATATTCTAAGTAAATTTAGATGGTATAAACATGTTCACATTTTATTATTTGTCATATGCAAGAAACAAAAGCTTTTTCAAATGTTTTAGATCAGTGGTCGGCAACCTATGGCACGCGTGCCAGACTCGGCACGCAGTGCAATTTTAAATGGCACGCGGAAGACCCCCCAAAAAGTAAATTCAGGCAGCTTCGACGATACAATGACTGCAAGAGCAGTATGAATTTTAAACTGTTGGCACGCTGGCTGAATTAGAAATCCTACTTGGGCCCGCTATTATCCAAAGGTTGCTGACCACTGTTTTAGATGGTTATTGAATATTATATTCAAATATGATTCAAAGATTTCTTAAAGATTGAGTACCTAGATATGAGCCACACACACAACAGCCGCATGTGGGATATCTTCTTTAAAAAACTCAGGGATAAGCACGCTCTCCTAGACCTGCCTGACTCGGATGGCATGGCTTTTCATCCTCTGGTGGTGTATTACTGCATGACAGGCAATGCCCAGGGTGGACTTACCTGTTTGTCAACATTCAGTAGGTTGGTCCTGTTTTATTCTTCTCTACGTGGTGTAATTTTTCGAATCAACCAAGAAGAAATGAGTTGGGTTGTCGAGGTTCTCAAGTTCAAATCCAATAAAGATTGATACAGATTGGGCCCTTTTTAGACAAAACTCTAGACTCTTTGAGCCTCTCCCAGCTCTTGCGTTTTCATACCCTCTTAAATGTCTTGATGATGATCCAGAGATCTTCCACTGACTCTGAGGATCGTCTCGCTGGACATTTTCAATGCTCATGTGTAGGGCTACACTGTAATATTCCTACAAAGAGCATTCAACATTTTGATATTATCTTCGCGACTCATAATAGCAACAAATGTTGCAACTTAGTTAACTGTAGAGGTACATGCCAGGACTTCTTGATTAAACAATATTTCCGCAGGCCTATTGGCTCTGCTCGGATTGTAAATCAATCCAAAATTATTACCCAGAATGAAAACTTTTTCGCCATCAATTTAATGTGTTTATAATGTTACTAGACAAGGTCAATTTCTTTGTCGGATCCTGATCAAAGCAGAAGAGAGCATCAATCTGATTGGCAGTAGTAGCCAGTATTATAGCCACTGGTCGGAGATCAAACATCTGTTGGAGAAAGCTATTCACCATCCAACGGATATAGATCCACAAGGTTCTTTTGATGCACTTTGCAAGGTAAAGATTAAGACGCCTTTACTGTTTGGGCCACTTGAACAGTTTAAAGAGATATGTTTTTTTAAAGTTTATACAAATGAGAGAGGACAGACGGACGGACGCACGGACATGTGAGTTGATGGATGGATAGATGAATGGCTGCATGAATAGATAGATAGATAGATAAACAGATAGATAAACAGATAGATAGATTAGATAGATAGATAAACAGATAGATAGATAGATTGGTTGATTGATTGATAGGTAGACAGACACATAGACAGATATTTGATAGATAGATAGATAAATAGATAGATTAGATAGATAAACAAATAGATAGATAAATAGATAGATAGATAGATAGATAGATAGATAGATAGATAGATAGATAGATAGATAGATAGATAGATAGATAGATAGATAGATAGATAGATAGATAGATAGATAGATTTATAAAAAGATGGGTGGATTGCTGAATGCAGGGATCTATGTATCGTTGCATAGATATACCGAATAGGTAAATAAGATACTACATTTCAATGTCATCCTCAGATTGGGTTTACGGCTGGCAGACTTATCATGATCACCTTTGCTGATGAAGCCAAAGAGTTTTACAAAGATTTGCTCAAGTCTGCAAGCGTGTACGGAACAATGAGACATAGAGCTGTCCTGCAAGCATACTGTGGTCAGCTATCAGCACTGGGCTCAGGTAATAAAGCAATGTGTGATACCAATATCTTATTCAAATATAACTATTAAAAACATTAACAAAAACTGAACTAGATTATTTTGAAAGCAAAGTTTATTATGAATGTTTAAGATCATGGAAATTTCAAAATCCATTTGTTACGTTTTTTAGTCACCAATCTTCGCTTTGCCCATGACATAGATGGCTTAGCTGGCAGTGAAGATGAACTGAGGGAGCTAACTGCCAAATTTGAGTAAGTATCAACGGCGTATGGCATGGAAATCAACGCTGAAAAGATCCAAAGTTATGGCAAACAAAGAGTTTGAATCCGAAAAAACAAGTGGGCGGTCAGAGGCTTGGAAAGTCTCCTCCTTCAAATGTCTGGGATCCATAATATCCGATGTAGGATCCAAGCCAGAAATTTTTGCAAGAATAGCGCAGACAACTGCTGCACTTTGCAAGCTAAAAAATATCTGGCGAAGCAAGAAAATTTCCCTTTACTCGAGGATTCGACTAATGCGCTCCCTGGCAATGGCAGTTTTTATGTAAGGCTGTGAAACATAGACACTTGTCATCAGGACAGCAAGTCCTCAGAAAAGAAAGGAAAAAGCCATGGAAATGAGATGCCTCCTTAAAATTTTGAACATCTCCCACAAAAATCGCGTTACAAATGAGGCTGTCAGAGAGCGAATCACCAACGTCATCGGCCCTCACGAGGATCTACTCAGTGGCATTAAATGCAAATATCTCAGATTGTACCGGCATGTGGCAAGATCCGAAGGCCTGGTGGAAGAAAGAGAGGCAGGCAGAAGAGACGATGGGAGGATGACATCAGGGAGTAGACTAGTTTGTCTCTTGCAGATTCCCAGAGGGCGGCGCAAGACCGAGACCAGTAGCATACAATCGTCCAACAGTAAAAAAAAAGGTACTCAAACGACCCTTTATCTGTGTTTATGGGATAGGTGAAGGTGAAGTTAGCTACAGACAGTAAAGACTGGTTATACATGACTTTATTCTTTGATACTAGCATGTCGGCTTTTTTTTTAAATATAAATTTCAGGTATTGATTGGCAGCAAGCAGAAACTAACCTGAATTCTGCGTTGGAAGTCCTAAGACAGGAAGGACTAACACATTTTTATCGTTGGGCGGCAACCAGATTGGCCATTGTGTTACAAAGACAAGGGAAGAATTCGGACGCATTGAGGTAAGATAGAAAAGAAACAGTTGAAAGAAATTCTTGTACTGTGAAAATGGAATCAACCATATATTGCCTTTATTTGATCCTAATATCACAGTCAAGCTGCAAATTACGACGGTTCAACTTGCGGAAATTCGGAGATCACATCTCAAGGACCTTCCCATTAACTGTTGAAAAATTATAGAATAAGACACCGAGGGAAATGTGTTTAGAGATAGTGGAGGATCCTCCAGTGAGAAAGTTAGATTCCACCTCACACTCCTCCAAAAGGAGTCGTTGTACAGTAATACAACTACAACTGTACTTACAAATTACAACTGTAAGCTCGATTATTGTGCTAATGAAATAGTATAATCTTATTTACTTGTTCTTATTTGTTATGATTGGTCATGTATTTGTAAAAAGATAAGTCATTTCATACGTTATCTTTCTCTGTCTTCATAGGAACGCATCAAAGTAGAAAATTTCAAATTCCATTCTCGAATTTTTTTTATTCGACTTACCATAAAATGTTCCGGTCCCTACCCATTTCGTTAGTTGGGACTTGAGTGTATATACAAAATAAGACTTGGATCTATTTGTATCACTGTAACTGCCAGAATGAAAAACTTCTTTCAATAATTTCCGAGAAGTCAGTTTTTAAAACATCAACAAGTGATGCTGTCTTTTTTTCGAAGCCGTTTGATTCTTGAAAATAGAATCGATAAAATGTTGCTTATATGTTCTCTAAATAGACGCGGGAATAACAATTCGGAAATACGGGCAATTAAACGTTATTAAAAGGCTTCAAAATGTTCAACCTTTTTGAACATTAAAATAATATTAAATAACAATCAAATAACGGTGTGAATAAGTCTGACATTGAAACGACATACAATTTGTTATTTAACGTCAATTTCTTTTATGGATTCTATGTTCTCAGATATCACGAAGTCGCCAAACAGAGTACAATTAAACACCAGTTCAGACATGTGGAAGAATGCCTTAAAGTTCCGGAGTTCTTGGAAGAAGAGGAAAAACTGACCAGCGCCATTTACGAGACCATCCCGTTAATATTCAACGGTACGTGTTGGATAAGCTTTTTTGTATGCCACTAAATTATTTCTTTTCGGTGGTTGCGTTACCCAAAGACCCTTATTGATGCGTTTTAAATTTCTTCTGTGTTTTACAGCTTGAAAAGATCAACTGTTGTTGTTAACCTGTTCAACTGTAAATGTAAATTTTCAACATGTTCACTTATCAACCGCACATATAAGTGATTAAGTCAAGAAATAATAATATATTATCTACATAACAACATACAGGCGTCATTCTTAAATGTAATAGTTGATGCATCTACATCGGTCAGTGGATTGGCAGACTGTGCTATAATTTCAGTCTGCCCTGTTGTCATTCTTACTTGACCCCAAACATTTTCAGGTTAAGAGCCCGACCGCTCGGGCACGTGTCTCGTAAATCTGCTATAGGAATGTACTATTCGTTTGTTGTTCATTAAACTAGTAAAATATGATCTGACTCAATGTTGTTTTTATCAATCCTAGGAAATACACGTGAGGCTTTAGACAAGCTGTTCCATTTATACGATGGACGGAAGGCAGAGCTTCAGTTTCATCCTCATTATTCTGTACTTCTAAACAACATCGGGCTGGCTTTAGAGAGGGGTGAGTTTATATAATTACACACATTGGTAGCAGCAATCAGTAGACTCGTTTGTAGAGCTGGTCATGGCACGGCTCACGAGCCAGATGCGGCTCACCCCGGTGAATGGTGTGGCTCTTGTACACGTGTATGTGTGAAATACGTTAAACTAAAAAAAAACTGGTAAATGTTCTTCTTCGTTCTCAAATTTGGTAAGTGGTGGGTATAAAAAGAAATTTTCATTATAGTATAAGAATTATAAAAAAATACAAGGTAAACAAAAATTCTCACATTAGAAAAATGTTACTAGACTTGTACCCCACATCTCTTCGAGAATGCGAGCCAACATTACGCTCTTAAGGCTTGGAGAACGAACTCTGAAGTATCTCGAAACACGGATGCATCAGCATAGAATTTCGGCACAAACGGTTGGCCGTCCCTGTCCACTCTAAGATCCTGCAAGGCGAGGCAATCAAATAGCACGTGCTCAACCGTCTCTTCTGCTTACCTGCAGTTTCGACACTACGAATCAAGGTGGGGCCTAAACCTTCTAAAGTATGCCCCTATTCGAATAAACCCGCGTATTAGAATCGTTTCAAAATCACTATATTATGTTCGTTTATGTTCGGTTTTACGTTGTTGGAACCGCCCGTTTTAAGAACTAATACTAATTTAACCGAGCGGCAGCGGGTTCGGCTGGCGTACTGAAGGTCCTGGGTTCGATTCCTGGTGAAGGCTAGGATTTGTTCTCGTGTCTGGAAATTGTCCCTGGGTCTACCCAGCTATGTTGAGTACCTGACTTTAGTTAGGGGGGGGGGGGGGAACAAGGGTGGTTGGGCATTGTGCTGGCCACACAATCCTTATAGTGTGCCGTGTCTATAGAAACTGGTGAACGCTGCTTCATCGGCCCCATGGATAAATTTTGGTCCGACGGTATACTTTTACAAATTTATATGTGCCTCTTTAGTTTTCTCTTCAACTAGCGAGATTTTATTCTCAGAATACACCTCTATTGGCATTGTTTTCGTCCTATAGATCACAATTATAACAATGCACTGAACTGGTACAAGCAATCTTTGGAAGTTCGACGGCCTATGAAAAAGATAACGCCGCATGTGCTGGTGACGCCCCTGAACAACATTGCTATGATATTGTTTCATCATTTTAAAGAAGGTAGGCATACAAACCCATGAGTATAATGTTACTGGGTGTTATTGTTCAGACGACAACAGCAATGAAATTCTGTATGCAAGTGAATATCACTGATTTAGAAAAGGTCCTGGGTTCGAATCCTGGTGAATGCTAGGATTTTTTCCGTGGACTCGATGGTGTCCATGGGTCTAGCCAGCTCTGTTGGGTACCTACTATATTAGTTGGGTTAAAGTAAAGGCGGCTGGGCATTGTGCTGGCCACACATCCCCTAGTATGCCGTGTCCACTCAAACTGATGAACGCTGCTTCAATGGCCCAATGATCAATTGAGTTCGACAGGTAGTTCACTATTACTTACTTGGAAATTTAACATTATAGTCTAATACAAAATTATAGTCTAATACAACATTATAGTCTAGTACAACATTATAGTCTAATATAACATTATAGTCTAATACAACATTATAGTCTAATACAACATTATAGTATAATACAACATTATAATCTAATACAACATTATAGAATAGTACAACATTATAGTCTAATACAACATTATAGTCTAATACAACATTATAGTCTAATACAACATTATAGTCTAATACAACATTATAGTCTAATACAACATTATAGTCTAATACAACATTATAGTCTAATTACAACATTATAGTCTAATACAACATTATAGTCTAATACAACATTCAGAAAGACGCTTTTCGTATTCTATATTCAATTACTGAATGATGTAAGCATATAAGGTCTCTTTCTTGGTGAGTGGCTTTTGGGCATGGATAAAACTGTCTGAACTCACACACACAAAATAACTTAACATCAGTACAAACTTCCAATAAAATGCAACAAGTTTCAAAGATGGTTATTGTAGCAGCGTTAAAAGTTTGCCTGAGTTTCGTGCAAAATTTCACTTGCCCATCTCTATGTCAGGTAAACTTTCACTTGCCCATATCTATGTCAGGTAAACTTTTACTTGCCCATGTCTATGTCAGGTAAACTTTTACTTGCCCATGTCTATGTCAGGTAAACTTGTACTTGCCCATGTCTATGTCAGGTAAACTTTTACTTGCCCATGTCTATGTCAGGTAAACTTTTACTTGCCCATGTCTATGTCAGGTAAACTTTTACATGCCCATGTCTATGTCAGGTAAACTTTTACTTGCCCATTCATAATAATATGTCAAGAGAACGTTTACTTGCTCGTCTTTCTGTCAGGTGAACTTTTAATTGCCCATCCTATGTCAGGTGATCATTTAATATGGTTTTGTTTTTCTTTGTTGTTGTTTTTTTTTTTTCTTTCTTTTTTGTTACCTTGCCACAAAAACCAAAATGTCATTTGATGCTTCCAGGGTCGTTAAATGAATGTGAGATGTACCTAAAAGAGGCCTACGGTATACTCGAGGAAACAAATTGGCATTGCGGTGATAGAGCCTTAACACTGAATCATCTAGCTGAAGTGAACTTAAGAAAGTGAGGAGATTCATTAGTAACTACACTAGATTAAACAGACATAAGTAAACACATATGTATTATGGTGTCTGCAAACACAACATAAGTAAACACACATGTATTATGGTGTCTGCAAACACTAACAAAACACGGAAACACAAAACTGCATAATAGTAAGTATTCCACACACATATTCTATACTTTAGTTATACACACGATCATCCGAAATACACAAACGCAATAGATGACATAAATATGTACACCAACTGCATAGAGGAACTAGTAAACACGCTCATTTCTAGTACGACACAAGAAAACATGTTTAGCGACGCACAAAGAAAGATATAAAGACACATGATACAAATAACAACAACAACAACACCATAAGATAGATAGATATACCAGAAGGGCATATATATACATACAGATATACGTCAACATGGAAAAGACAAAAGCACAACTCCAGGCGGGGACACACAACGCATTCACATTCACACAGCTTCCTGCAAAAGTCACAAACACTGCGAAAAAACATACATTTTATATTATAAAACAATTTTAACTTCAAAACTGTATATGAGTAGTTTTAAAAAGATGCAGTTCTTCGATGTACATTGAGTAATGTTAAATTAGTTATACCTATCAAAATATTTTTATTGATTAGTCTATTATCAAATTTCTTCTGCTTAAAATAAAAGTTAATCAGTTTAATTATGAGACAGTTTTTCTTCAATAAAATATTTGTATGTAGACTATATAATATTCATAGCATTATTTATATATATATAAATAGATAGATAGATTATAAGTAGATAGATAGATAGAGATAGATAGATAGATAGATAGTAAGATATATAGATAGATAGATAGATAGATAGTAAGATAGATAGATAGATAGATTATATAGATAGATGATAAATATTTAGATATATATATAGATAGATAGATAGAAAGATAGATAGAAAGAAAGATAGATAGATAGATAGATAGATAGATAGATAGATAAATAGATAGATAGATAGATAGATAGATAGATAGATAGATAGATAGATAGATAGATAGATAGATAGATAAATAGATAGATAGATAAATAGATAGATAGATAGATAGATAGATAGATAGATAGATAGATAGATAGATAGATAGTAAGATAGTAAGATAGATAGATAGATAGATTATATAGATAGATGATAAATATTTAGATATATATATATATAGATAGATATATAGAAAGAAAGATAGATAGATAGATAGATAGATTGATAGATAGATAGATAGATAGATAGATAGATAGATAGATAAATAGATAGATAGATAGATAGATTGATAGATAGATAGATAAATAGATAAATAGATAGATAGATAGATAGATAGATAGATAGATAGATAGATAGATAGATAGATAGATAGATAGATAGATAGATAGATAGATAGATAGATAGATAGATAGATAGATAGATAGATAGATAGATAGATAGATAGAGAGAGAGATAGAGAGAGAGATAGGAAAGAGAGTGTGAGAGAGAGAGAGAGAGATTGGCAGAGAATCTAAAAGGACGAGTAATCTATATATATAAAAAGACAGTGTTAAGCCCCGCGAGGATCCCCATTGGTCAATTTGAAAACACGTGTGTCACTGACCTATCTAGGCCTAGCCCAATATACCGTCTAATAATTTTTCACATCGGACATGTGTCTTCGATAGCTCAGTGGTAAAGGTAGTGGACTGCTATACGGGTGACCAGGGTTCGATTCTCCAGTTAGACTATACTTTTTTTTCGACAATTAATTTTTCAAACTTTTAAAAACAAAAGACATTTGACTATTTTTTTTACCCTATTACAATATTTATTTACTTTCCTAAAAGTATTCAGTAAGTGTAGTTTATAAATTTGTTATCTGCACCCCAGACAGTCCTTTTTTTTTTCACCCGGGCAACGCCGGGCAATGTAGCTTGTTAGTTAATAAAAAGTGTTTCGAAACTTTCAATCTAACAGTCTTTTAGGCTTTTGTATGAACGTATGTGTAGAAATTGTCGACAACATAAAAGCATAGCTTATAGCACCATCAATCAAAGTTAATTTTTTTTCTCCAAGGCTGAATAAAAATAAACATTTTATCTTTTTTAAAAACAGAAAAGAATATTTCAACGCTCTTAAGTTTGAAATGCAAGCACTCAGAATTTTGGAAGACAAGACCAAAAACTCAGAATTTATTTTGAAAGTACTTTTGGACCTGGCTCACCTGCGGGTTGTACTTGGGTTGCGAAAATCAGAACTAGACTCGTCAGAACCAAATTTTAGCGAGATCCACCTAGACAAATCTCCGGAGGAATATATTCAACGAGTTGTAGACATTGGGAAGTCAAGAAGGGGCGATAGCTCCGATTTTCATTATAACTTGTTGGCTGCGTGTGGGCATGGCATGTTGTTACATGCTGGGCGGTCAAGGAGTGATTTCGAAAAGTTCAAATACTGTTTCTTGGAACATCGGGCAGTAGTTAAAATGGACGGGCAAATCAAAGGTGATACAAAGAAGTCAATCCTTTCCAAATTTGACGAGCTTAATGCTTACATCACGGACACAGACTTTGACAATGTTGATGTGAACAGATTCACAGAATGCGTGATGAGCTTCTGTTCATATTGTCGGATATTGAGTAAAGATGTTGCCAACTTTAATTGGAGTAGTACCTGTCAAGAAAATGAGTGTTCCCGTCGAATCGCAACGCCTGGCGAAGTCTGGAGAAACATTTATGAAACTGTGCTGAATGGATCTGACAGTGGCGAAAGTATTATGTCAGTATCACAAGTCTATGCCACGGGTTTGGCATCAGTTGTGAACCCGTCCATAAGTGAAAGAAGCGAGGACGCTATTGAGGCTAAAAGTCTCGTGCTTGTCGTGCTAAATATGTCAATGTCAGAAACTGATAGTTCTGACGAAGCGAGCTTGGCAAATGATGTTTTGAACCCGTCAGAAAAGAGCATCGATGACTAACTTTTATTTTTCTTCAGTTGTTTTTTTTAATTATTTAACATAAAACTTTTGGCAAAAATAACTATTGATTCACTTATTGTAATTAAAGAAATGAAATATCTGATGTATCTAATTAAATGTTACATCATAGAGATATCTATGGTTACATTTAGAATATCCAGAAAAGATAAGTGTTGAAATCTCTGAACAATTTCAGCCTAAGTGTTCTTGTTTCTCCGAATAAACAACACACCAATTAAGAATGCAATGTTTTGATATTTCGGTTTATGTATTTTCGCTTATTGTGCTATATCATTAAAATACTGTTTTATTAAAATAAAACAACTAATGACTCAGCGAATGAAAAAATACGTGACAATGAACACACGAATCACTGCTGAACAGCAACATAGGGGACGTCCATTAGTTACGTCAACAATATTTTGGCGTTTTTTTACCTCCCTCCCCCCTCCCCCTTGTCAACAACTGTCAAACTTTCAGAGACCCCCCCCCCCCCCGCTATATAATTACATCAACAATTGGTTACCCCCCTCTTCCTCAAAACAAGTAACAAAATTTTAGACGCTATCATTTATGTTTAAAATAGATTTGAAACGGAAAGGTCTCTCTACCCGGTGATATAATTAATTGTAATACACTTTAAACCATGTTTAAAATATTTCAAATTGACTATAACTCTCATAGGCGTAGCCACGAAGGGGGTGTAACATGGTTCCTACCCACCTCGCTCACTCCTCCCACATTTTTTTCCAATGAACTTTTGGTACAATGTTAATTAATTGTTAAATACATTATGGGGAAATTGTGCATTGTGCACCAGTTGTTAATTAGCCTTCTGTTTTAACCATATGTTTACTATTCCTTCTTCTTGCATTATTGTCCACACACACATTATACACACGGTAGTTGCCTAGGCTTCCCTGTTCCCTACCTCTCCTACCTTGCACTAGTTGCCACCCACACCTTGCAATACTAGCAACGCCACTGATACTAATATATTTTATTATAAGCTAAATTATATTTTCATCTCATACAATTTTTCCAGAAAATTAGAAATTAAAACATAAAATTACTAAATAGATCTATGTAGCCTAATTGACCTAATTTTAACGTTTTACCTAATATATCGTAGTCAGCAAAAATATATTAGTCTATCTGTCAGAATTAGGGATGTTAAAAGAAAATAAGGTAGACTAAGTATTTCGTACTTCATGTGGTGGGCCACGAATTATTTTTCTGAAGGAAATATGTTAAAATAACCATGTTGGAAACATTACTTATAGTCTCAACTAGTATTGTTTTTATTTTTTTTTTAAGCCATCGCTTACATAGCTTACATAATAAACGCCATTGCAGTCTCTGGTGCCTAATTTAGATGTACTGAGCGACAAAACACTGGGTTTCTGAACGTACTCTGCAGACAGCAGTGCCCTCACAAACGGGGGGGGGGCATATGCCCGGGAGCGACACTTTTAGTGGGTGCCAATTATAGTCTAGATGTCTAAATATAGCATTAAACAAAGCATGTATGCAAGGGGGAGTCGCTGAAACTTTTGCCCTGGGGCGCCACATAGGCTTGTGAAGGATCTGGCAGACAGTTTATTCGTGTGTTTATGTTCCTTTGTTATTCCAGCCACCATGTCTCCATGTCTCGTTAGACTATGATTGCCAGACGTCGGCAAAAAAGGAGAACATGTCTTTCTTTGTAGATTCGTGTCCTCCGTCAGGCAAGGAAAAGCAGAAAACCTTTAAAATGACCGGCTTTTGTAATAATTTATGTTTTTTATGCAGAAAGACAAATACATTTTTGAAAAAAAAAAGTATCAACAAGTTAAGAATATAACTAATAAACAGGTGATCATTTGTACAAGAAAAGACTAATCTTTTTTTAAAGACTCTTGCATGAGCTTTAAATTTGCCCAACCAAACGTAAGCTGCCTTTCAGCCTACAGTGAATTTATATTTTATTTTTAACAAATCTGTTTTTTTGCTCAGTTTACCAATATACACTTAAACTTAGTGGCAGCTCTTGTAAAAGAATTATACTGATTGCGGGTTTAATGCGAAACAATCCAATTAAAACATAATGTCCTCCTTGGTCCTCCTTTTACCCATGTGTCTGGCAACCCTACGCTAGACAGCGAAGGTGAGGTTTTCTACAATTTTGGTCGGTCCCACTGCCTTGCTAACAATTGCATTGGCTTCCACCCATACATAAATCTACAAATTAACCAGATGAACACACAAAGGAAATGTCAACTTTAGTTTCCATAATTGATATATTTGTATTAACGTCAAACCATGTTTTTACATGTTATCTCTGTAAGTTGAACAGGACAAATGTAAAATTTTGTAATAAATTTGTATCATTATTTATTTATTTATTTCATAAAACGTAACATTGTTGACGTCAACTTTTCTTGACCTCCCACCTCTCCCATGTCAACAATTGTCAATTTTTTTCAGACCCCCCCCTCCCCGCTATTTTGTTGACGTAATTAATGGACGTCTCATAGCGATCAGTAGTCTATGATCTTCTGCAATTCCTTCGAGCCCTTGCTCACAATTTATAAATGAACGTGTCATGATTTGACTAACCCTGGTCTTTTCCTATTCTGCTTTAAATCTTCTTTTTAAATCATGTAGTCTATTTTAAATATTCGTTTTAAATCGTGTAGTCTGTTTTAAATATTCGTTTTAAATCATGTAGTCTGTTTTAAATATTCTTTTTAAATCGTGTATTCTGTTTTAAATATTCGTTTTAAATCATGTAGTCTGTTTTAAATATTCTTTTTAAATCGTGTATTCTGTTTTAAATCGTCGTTTTAAATTATGTAGTCTGTTTTAAATATTCTTTTTAAATCATATATTCTGTTTTAAATATTTGTTTTAAATCATGTAGTCAGTTTTAGATCTCCTTTTAAAATCGTGTATTCTGTTTTAAATCTTCGTTTTAAATCATGTAGTCTGTTTTAAATCTTCTTTTTTAAATCATGTATGTATTATGTAGCTAATCGAAATAAAATTTGTTTTTTTATTCATTTCTAACGTTGTTGTTGTGTTTTAAAATAATCGCTATTGTTACGAATATCGGTCATAAATGAATGACGTAGTAAGGCATTGACCTCTTAACAAGTGCGTATCAGAGTCCAAAGCGACCAAGGTTTGACCTTTATGCCCTGAGGGCAGTTTAAATAAAATAATTCGTTCAAATCCCGTGGAAATTGGAGGATAATTCTGGATCGTAGTATTTTATAGAGAGAGAGGTTAAAATGCGTATTAAGACCCTGTAAAATCTTCGATGATAGTTTTCTTTGTTAAGTCCCGACCTCCTTAAAGTTAGTTCAGTTCAGAAGTTTGTCGAGTGAAGTCGCTATATTCATACTTGTACATATAATGCCATGTTATTGATACTTATGTTGCCATCAGTTGATAAAGTTTATTGATCGTTTATATTGAGTCTACAATTTAAATAAAATTGTTTATTCAACAACTGGAGTTGTTTGATCTATCATTGTTGAGAAATGTGTTGAAGATAATTATCACGAATATAACTACATTGCTGCATAGACCTGTCAGTCAAGGAACCCCTAGCTTGGGCTACAGATTAGCAGAATCTAGAGACTTCTAATAAAGATACAACTATATTCATTGAATCCGATATAACGAGTCGTAATAATAATCAACCTAAAGAGGTCCATAACAGATTTGGGGTCTTCGTCCGATATAGTTGTATAGTGAAGCATATATTCAAGTTGTGTTGTGTTGTGTGTTGGAGCCGTGACCTACTGAGCAAGCCTAAGAACGCTGAAATTATTCTTCCGATTGGAAAAACGTAAGTTGGAAATTTACATTTTATAAATCTCTTAACTAAAGAATGGAATTTATTGAAAATCCAGAAGAAGAAGTTCTGAAAACTTTATCAATAAAGAAGTTAAAAGAGATCGCTGAGATCTTGAAGATAGAAGTTACTGAAACTACACCATCCAGAATTGTGTTGACACAGCAGATAAAAGATGTGTTGATTGCGAGTGGCAAGTTGAAAGTAGAATCAAGCGCGGAGGGATATCAAGTTGAAGGTCAGATGTCCGAACAGTTGCGATTTCAACTAGAAATGAAACGGATGGAAATGGAAGATAAAAGAGAACAAAAACGGATTGAGATGGAAGAAAAACGTCTTGAGATGGAAGATAAGAAAAGTCAAAGAGAAATAGAAAGTCAGGAAAGAATAGAACTAGCGAAGATAGGAGCTACTAAAAAAGAATCTCATAGTGATGTAGAGATGGCCAGATGGAAAAAGCTAGTCCCTACCTACATTGATAAAGAAAGTGAAATAGCTAATTTCTTCCAGACCTTTGAAATTTCTTGCAGAGATTTTAAATTCCCAGAAGATAAATGGGGAATATTAGTAAGAACAGCTTTTACTCAGGGAAGGGCAAGAGATTGTGTTCTATTGTTAAAAGAGGAGAATTTAAATGATTATGAAATCATTAAAGACACTGTACTTAAAGCCTATAACCAAATACCGGAAAGTTATCGGAAAAGGTTCCGTCAGTACACAATGTCCCCTTACCAAACACACTTAGACTTCCTTAGAGCAGAAGAAAAGTTAATGGATCAGTGGATAAAATCCAGAAATATCTCCACATTAAAAGAAATGAAAGATATCATTCTGTTAGAGGATTTTATTAACAAAGTGAGGCCGGATATAAGAATGTATTTATCCGAGCGTGATATCACTGACCCACATAAGGCTGCTGATTTAGCTGAACAGTATGCACTGTGTCATAGGACAGCTGGTGAAAAGAATGTTAATAGGCCACAACGGCAAGCAGAAAACACACAAAAACATCGTGAAAAAGAGCATTTTGTGAAACAAAATGATGTTAATAAAAAACCTGTCTACAAAAACGTCCAATGTACTTTTTGTAAAAGAACCGGACATAGCATAGAAGACTGTTGGAGTATAAGGAAAGATAAAAGACCTAACAAAGTGGTCATGTGTGCCAGCCATGCACAAATACAGAATGTACAAGAAAGCGAAGATACAAACGAACTGAATTCGAAGAAAGATTATTCTAAACCAGAAACACTGAGGGTGGATTTGCCTGAGAGCAAAAGTCAGAAGGTAGAGAAATCTACAACTGAAGATAATGAGGATAAATATCCTGATTATAAATACAGAATGGCTACTATTGGATTAATTGTCCAAGTCCACAGAGACGAAAAAGTAGACCAAAGTATTTTTGACTCGAACAAGAGTCTGAAGTCATCGAAAGATGAAACAACACCCGAAAGTCATGGTCAAGGGAAGAATAAAATTGACACAGAGACCCTGTGCAGTTTTCAACCGTTCATTAGTGAAGGTTGTGTGGCCTTACAAAAGGAAGGACCACTGAAGTCCGTAAAAATATTACGAGACACAGGAGCATCATTAACACTGCTGCTTAAAGATGTATTACCATTGAATGTGAATACATTGACAGGACAGACTGTCCTATTGAGAGGTTTTGAATGGAAAGAAGAAATACCTCTACATAGGATATACCTCGCATCTGACTTGGTGACAGGATATGTGACAGTTGGAGTAATATCAAAACTTCCTGTTGAGGGCATATCCGTTATCCTAGCAAATGATTTGGCGAAAGGGAGGGTGAGACCTGAACTGATTGTAAAGGAAAATCCAGACCCTAGTCCTATGGTGGAGACAGGAAAAGAAAAAGAACTTTATCCTGTAGGTGATGTCATAAATGGTATGACACCACAGAAAAAGAAAGAAGAAATTCTCTCACAAGAAAAGGAAAAGAAAGAAGAAATTCTCCCACGAGAGAAGAAAGAGGAAGAAGAAGTGGAACTTGATACTACTATTTTCTCCATGATTGAAGATTGTCCGAAAGGAAATGAACAATCAAAGAAGTCATCACAAAATGAATTGATTGCTGAGCAGAAAGTAGACCCAGAGTTGCTACAGTTGCATGAGAAAGCTGTCGTCGAGAAAGAAACTCCTACTACTGATGTCTATGAACAGATAGACCACAGCATGAACAAACAACAATGCAAACCTGCAGTTGCCGGTACAGATGAAGATTGGAGGAGCATCACTGAAGAAACGAGTGCGGAGAGCTGGACCGAAACTACCAAAAGCTATGGGTTACCACAATCCATACCGACAGATCGAGGGACCAACTTCGCCCCGGAACTCTTCAATCCAGTCCTAAAGAACTTATGCCTGGAGCATGAGGTGACAACTGAATCCTATCCGGAAAGTCGAGGAGCCTATGGACCAATCTTTGGACCCACTGTCCGAGGACCACTCAAACTACTTCAAGAGGAATGGCAGACCGAATTGGACCTCCTTGGGCTGATCAAGTACCTAGATAAGTACATATATTTTTTGTCTGACATAACTGTGTTTGTTAGAAAAAAATTGTACACTGCTCACATGCAGATGCCATTGTTGTGTGATGAAAGAAAGGCAAAGATATTATATCATTTGAAAATGATAAAGCCTTACCTTCTGAAAACAATTGGAATAAGCTTGATGTTGTTAACATTGTTACTCTTATTTGTAAAATTTATGCCTGGAGTACAGGATGAATTGAATGTCAAATTCACTGATAGTTAGTTACCAAACTTACTATTTTAAAACTAAATCCCTTACTTGTGATGAAAAAGGACTGAGTAAAAGTATTGTTAGAGTAAATATCATTATAGTGTGATATTTCTAAACAAACTTGTTAGGTTGAGCATTTAAAATAATTGCTATAAGAGAAAAAGATCAGTTTTATCCGCAGAATTGGTTTCTAAATCAGAGGACATAATAAATGTGGACTGATTAT
Organism: Anisus vortex; assembly: GCA_949126835.1. Lineage (NCBI taxonomy): Eukaryota > Metazoa > Mollusca > Gastropoda > Planorbidae > Anisus > Anisus vortex. The sequence continues at coordinate 8,252,504 of OX421504.1, read as the reverse complement.
AAGATATGTTTGAGAATCTCTGGAAATGATAATTGAAACATTTGGCAGAGAGGATAATTTGATTGATAAAGATGTAAATGGTTTTGAGAAAAGAGAATTTTCTATCACTAAAGTATTGAGAAATGTTTTATGATTGTACTATGGATTTATTTTATCATGTACTGTTGTTGAAATATTGCACTGAGTCAGTATGCAAATTTCTTCTATGTGAATTTATTCATTTGTTATATTATCATTGAATGTATGATAATGTAGGGTAAAAATAGTTGCAGCAAGGCAGAACTATGACTAACAAGAATTCCAAGAAATGTATTATATATGATTTTTCACTTTTAGGATACTGTTACATGAAAAGCAGATCAAAAGTAGAAACTAATAAAACTTATCCTTGTTTGTATAAATTTAGGATATGTACCACTGACTTGACACTGTAAACCAGAATGGTTGAGAATGTCATGGTTGAGAATTTATAATGTTGACATACCAATGTTCAACAAATGTATTATTAATTAAGGATTTCATGTCAAGATTGTAAAACTAATCTATTTTTTTTGTATTAGTTAAAATAGATTGAATGAATTGTATTGACAAGCAAAAGACTGGGTAGACCTGAACACTGTGGAAGTAACAGGAACCTAGAACCTATGAATAAAACCTTTATGGAAAATGGAAAAGAGCAATGTACACCACTGAAAAGATTGGAAATGGAATGTTTTACCACACCAGTCAAACTGGCAGTTTGTTTTGTACATAAATTGTTACATTGATTTCGCTCTGGAAAAAAAAAAAAAATTAATAGTAGCCTATGCTTAACTCTTTTCTACTTCAATAATATTGTATTTGAAATGTCTTTAATGTAATTAAAAGAAAATAAGTACTTACTATTTAGTACTAAGATTGTATGAAGATAATATAATCTGCTTTGATTGATAGTTAATTAAGTAAATTAACCAAATTTGTTTCAAGTAAATCCATGTCTGCATGAAAGATAGAATGCTACGATGTGAACTCTTTTTAAAAAAAAAAAAGAAAATAATGACGTCGAAAGGTCATGGTAAAATGAGAAATTGAAATATTTTTAATGATTTTTGCTATAAACTATTTTAATTCGTGAACAGACTATGTTTAATGTTCTCAAAATAATATAAATGAATTTGATTTTGAGATGATAGATGTTAAATAATGCTCATTTAGTTACGATAACTATTTAATCGCGTAGCAATATTTTTTGACCTAGGCTGTGATGAGGTAAATTTGCATAGCGATGTCAACATTGTTAAAATCAATTGAGAATGAGAGAGAGAGAGAGAGAGAGAGAGAGAGAGAGAGAAAGGCGGAATTGACCTACATTTTGGGTCGCGTCACAGACAGTTGTCTAATGTGTTAGTCGGCCTACCAGCATGTAAAAATATAATACTGTCTACACGAGCACTAAAATTTTTGTTGTAAAGTGAAATTAGGTCGGGGCTAGTATTTTTTTTGTGTGTTGTAACTGAGTTAGGCCTAGCATGTGTTCTATTAGAGCGTTTGGTTTTTTCTCCTTATGGAAAAAAATAAGTCGTGTCTGAATAGACATTAAGTGATTTTTCTTTTGTTGTATAATTACAAATTGTAAAAGATATTAGTTTATAATTAAATGGACGAGAGAGTTTTTATTACTGGGAATGTTCATGTAATAGAAGTTATTAACTTGTATTATATTATATCTATTAAGAATGATTATGTATTTTTCTTGTATACAAGATTTAGATAAACAATTTAATTGTCCATTGTTTTGAATTAAAAATTGAATGATTGAATGACTGTAGTTAAGCCATTTGATAAGATGAATTTATATTGCATATATTATTATGTTATTGTTATCAGTTCGATTGAATTATTGGGATCGCCAATTGAACTGTATTGTTTTTCCCGGAATATTTTCTTTTATAATTATTCCTTAAAATTAACATTTTTCGTATGGTTAAAATGTAAAGGAAATAATTATAAAGCTTTAGAAGGGGGGGGATGTTACGAATATCGGTCATAAATGAATGACGTAGTAAGGCATTGACCTCTTAACAAGTGCGTATCAGAGTCCAAAGCGACCAAGGTTTGACCTTTATGCCCTGAGGGCAGTTTAAATAAAATAATTCGTTCAAATCCCGTGGAAATTGGAGGATAATTCTGGATCGTAGTATTTTATAGAGAGAGAGGTTAAAATGCGTATTAAGACCCTGTAGAATCTTCGATGATAGTTTTCTTTGTTAAGTCCCGACCTCCTTAAAGTTAGTTCAGTTCAGAAGTTTGTCGAGTGAAGTCGCTATATTCATACTTGTACATATAATGCCATGTTATTGATACTTATGTTGCCATCAGTTGATAAAGTTTATTGATCGTTTATATTGAGTCTACAATTTAAATAAAATTGTTTATTCAACAACTGGAGTTGTTTGATCTATCATTGTTGAGAAATGTGTTGAAGATAATTATCACGAATATAACTACATTGCTGCATAGACCTGTCAGTCAAGGAACCCCTAGCTTGGGCTACAGATTAGCAGAATCTAGAGACTTCTAATAAAGATACAACTATATTCATTGAATCCGATATAACGAGTCGTAATAATAATCAACCTAAAGAGGTCCATAACACTATTGTGTAAGTCGATCAAAAACAGTCGCTGTTTTGACAGTCGCTATTCTGCCCGGATGCCATAAATAATTAGGCTTACTAGTAAAATACATTGAAAAATTAAACAACAAAAATTAAGGCCAGAAAAAAAACACAATCGATTTTGGAATAATATAATAATATAAATATAATATAGTCTAATTATAATATAATATATAATAATATAATATATCATTATTATAATAATATAATATATAATAATACAAGTGCAATTTAATTTTTTTTATGTATTATTTTATTTAACAAGTATTACTTTTCTAATTGAATATATTTATCCAACAGAAATTGTTTTTTTAGGTCTATATCATAACGTTAAATAAGAAGCCAGTCGTATATGCATATGACACTCAAACGTCTATTACATAATGTTCAATAATAGTACAATTTTAACAACAAACAAATTCTCAAATTTATAGAGCTGTAATTTGAATTTTTATAGTGCTTGGTGCTGTATGAGACTTTGGACCTCATTGGCCTCGCTATTTAAGTCCAGAGATGAGAGTTCTGTGTCTCTTGGTCGTTTCACACCAGAATCCCAGTCCTGTTTCTCCCCTGACGCGAAAAGGAAGAAAAAGACGCCCGAGAGGGCATCGAGCGTTGCCACTATCCAGAAGATAACTCTCTAGTTCGCCCCTGTGCTGTCGTCGTCGATGACGAAGGCGGAGGTGAAGGTGATGACTGCAGAACCCACAAAGCCAGTTATCACTACGGAGGCTACGGCCCCGGCGTACTGCGGCGACAGGTCCATCGTGTTGCAGGTGCTCCCGGCAAACGTCATCCGGCCGAAGGAATATCCAATGATCACGAAGGAGTAGGACATCTCCCAGGACGATGAATAGGCCATGCCCAGTAAGCTGACGGTCTCCACCACCACGCCAACACTCTGCATCAGCTTCCTGACATGCGTAATACTTAATCGGCGAGAGTCGATAATCCGGTCTGCGATAAAACTAAAAACGAATATCAGGACTGTACCGATGAAGTAGGGCACGGACAGTAAAAGGCCGATGTCGGCAACTTTGATTGTATACATGTCTTTGAAAAATTGGGGCAGAAGCGTGAGGATTGTCGTGTTGACCATATTCCTGCTCAAAGTCGCAAACCAGGCAGCCCAAACGTGGACTGAAGTAAGAATCGATTTCCATGGGATATTGTCGGCGATGCTCTTTGATCCTTTCACGATGTCCTCGCCGTGAACTGCAAATTTATTCAGTTCGTGAATTCCCATGAAACGATTTTCTCCTGGCGTTGAGGACGACACGTAAAACCACACCAACGCCCATAAAGTACCCAAAGCGCCGAAAATGTAAATTCCAGAATCCCAACTTACGTAGCATAAACAGGCACCTATGAATATGTTGCTAAGTCCCGGGCCTATCTGAATGCCCATAAACGCCACGGCCGATAGAGTTGACTTTTCGTGCTTTAAAGACCATGCAGTGACCAGAGTGGTCCCCGCAGGTATAGTTATCCCTTCCGAAAAACCTTGCAGGAGCCGAACAACGAAAACGCCAACAGCGCTGCGCTGGAAAACTACTGGGAGGACAAGGAACAACAGACTTGCCGCCAGCGTGCCCGCGCCGACGATGTAGTGTGCAGGGAATCTGCTGGTCAGGTGCCCACTCCCAGTGATGCCTATGACCATCCCGACGAAGTACACCGCGTGAAACTGAATTCCGATTCCTTTGGAGAAGTCGTTGACGTAGTCCAGGTCGGTGTTGTTGAACGTTGTGCAGTCGGGAAACAAACTGACGTCGTTCGCGTCCGTGAGGTTCGACCTAGTGGTGTGGGTCAGAACTAGCACGAAAGTCACGCGGATACATATCGTGAAGAATATCCCGACCCCGGCTAAAACAATGATGACATGGCGAAACTGGATGCAGCGATCCATTTCGCCTGCTCTGACTTTGACACGAATCCTTGCAGTTTGGTTTCATATTCAATACGACTTTTTGTTTTGTTTGTTTTTTTGTATCGCTAAATGGCACAGCATTGTCGCCAAAATGCAGCTGCTGTCGGCAGCTACGTTATATGCTGGTAGTTAAAATTAGAATATTGATCAACTGAAGATATAATTACAATGTAATGCCCCCTTTTTTTTTCTCTGTAGGACTAAACTTTAATGTTTGACATTACGTCTGTGCTTCCTTTATAATTTCATATTCGTAAAAAGGAACGGTAGATCTAGACTACCTATTCATAACATAAACATGTTTTATTTTTATTTGTAGGCTATTATACGTGTAATTGGGGGGGGGGGGGGGCACTGTCGTTCGGCAGTGCGTTCGACTGGCGTACAAAAGGTCCTGGGTTCGAATCCCGGTGCAGGCTACGTTTTTTTTACTCCTTGGGTCTGGAGGGTGTCCCTAAGCTGTGCATGGTTCTGGCCACAATATCACCGTGTATGCCGTGGCCACAGAAACTGGTGAACGCTGCTTCGCGGGATCAATTTGTTCAGGCGGAATACTTAATTAGAACTTGCAGTGAACAAAGAATGTACCTACCGTATATCTAATGAGTAGTATTGTCTATCTTTGGGAAATCTCGCCGGAAGAAAACTGTTAGAATGCGTTAGGCCTATATCTTATCGTATAGTCCAGGCGTATCAAACTCAAAAAGCACCATGGGCCGCTTAAGATACTTTGAGTATACCGGCGGGCCACACCAACAAATCTGAGAAACACTGTAATCTTATTGAATTATATTTAATTTATTTGCACGCCTACTACAACGGCTTTATTAAGCTAACGCCCCACTACTTCAAATATAATAATTGTAATCCAACATTTATTTAAGAACATTCAATCATTTTTACAATTTAATCAGTCTTTTGTCCTGAGGTTTGATGCCTCCTTTTCATGACAATTTTTCGTATATCTGTCTGAAATGTATTTGCAGTTCCGACCTTCATCAGGGATGACAATTGTTCATCGGTCAGCCTGACTCTGAGAAGGTTTTGTTAATTTTATGAAGGAAAATAACTGTTCACACACATAGGTGAAACCGAAAATTGCCATAATCCAAGTTGATCTTGGATCCAACCTCCATCTTTTATTTCATCTGTGTTTCTACATTCCATCTACAAAAATAAAGTAATTTCTGGTCTCAGCAAATAAAATCGTTTCAGCATTTTGTGACACGACAACCAACGGACTGCAGTGTAGAATGGTACATCGGTGAACTGACTATCCATGTCTTCTAACAGCTGACTGAATTGACTATGATTGAGAGCATTGCATTTGATAAAGTTCACTGTTTTTGTGACCACACGTGATTCACTTTTAAAGTCTTTGAAAACAAATATTGCTGATGAATAATGCAGTGAAAATGTGCAAATAATGAATCTGGATACGAGTTCTCAATTTTTGTTCGCAACTTGGCAGCAATAGGGGCCTACCATTATATCTGCCAACCATATTAGCAGCACCGTCAGTATAAACATACAAGTTTACTCAAATAATCAAAATCATAGTCATGCAGAATCTGCTCGACTTTTTCAAAGATGTCTTCGCTCGCTATAGTGTCATGCATTGGGATTAGTTCAATCAGTTGCAGAATTTATAGAATAATAAAGACAAGAAAAGATAGCGAAAGTTTACAAAAAAACCTAGATGGACTACAAAAATGAGAATCTAACTGGAGTAGCTATGTCTTTTCACCCAGAAATATACCAACTAATAAGGGTATCCAAGAAAAAGAAACAAATAATAGCAAACTACTTCATTCATGGTAAAGAACTAACTCAAACTAACAATGCTAAGTATCTAGGAGTAATAATAAATGATAAGTTATCATGGACCCCTCATATCGATGAAGTAATTAAAAAAGCAAACAAAACATTAAGATTCATAAAAAGGAGCTTTTACAAATGTAATAAGAATATAAAACTAAAATGCTATCTCACATTAGTTAGGCCTATACTAGAATATACAAGATCTGTATGAGACCCATCAACTAAAGAAAACATTAAGAAATTAGAACAAATTTTAAAAGCGCTACAAGGTTCATAACTAGTGTATATTCCCAATTAACAAGAGTAACACCATTAGTAAAATCACTAAACCTAGAAACACTACAGAACAGAAGGGCAAAGAGTAAAGTAGTAATGATACATAAGGCATTAAACTCTAATTTAGAAATACAAACCCAATAAAAACCTGTTGCAAAGCTCAGATAAACATAAAGACAAAAACACTTTCCTTATCCCTTATGCGAGAACAAACGCATATAAGTACTCTTTCTTCCCGAGTGGCATTCGTGCGTGGAATGGGTTGCCTGAACAAACCAGGAAAACCAGTAACTTAACATCATTTAAAACACTAATCAAAATGCAAGACTAGACTCGGACCACGGATGAGCGTAGGACGCAATAATCTTCTTTATAGAAGGAGCGTCTGTAATGTATAAGATAAGATAAGTTCTTCATAAATATTAAATTCACTGTCACAGGCCCTAATAAAAACTGCAAGCTGTACTATTTCAGTGATGTCAACGGTCTCATCAACAGCAATTGAAAAATGTTCAAATTTGGATGATGCAGCCTTCAACTGTTGTTTCAAATCATTTGCATTTTCATCAATCCGACCAGCAACAGTGTTACTGCCTACTGGTTAACAAAATATTCTTAAATAACTGTGCCTTCTGTGGGCACACAATGTCAGCCGCTTTCACAATGCAATGCTTTACGAAATCTCCTTCACTTTTAGATTTCCCACTAATGGCGACCATTCGGCTGAGTTCGTAGCTTGCAGTAACGGAAGCGACATTGGCTTGATCTATTTTTGTAAAATATGTCTGTTGTTGTATCAAGTTAGCCTTCAATTCCTTGATTCTTGAAACACGCATTAAGCTCTCATATTTATCGCAGGATCGATGGTTGGTTTCATAATGTCCAGATTTCTGTTTTATACACCCAGTTAAAAATATTAAAACTGCAATTTTCGCCATCAAATCAGACAATTATAGTATCCTTTGTGTGGGCCGTACACGTGCTTGCAAAGGGCCGCACGTTTGACATACCTGGTATAGTCCATAATGTTAGGTACCGACGCTTCTTATATATAAAGAAGATTATTGAGTCCTACGCTCATCCTGAGCCTCAGCAAATCGAAAATGAAAAGATAACTCTCTTCATATATTTGTTGTTTTCATTGAGAGCATAAAAATTTAAAATGTTATTTTGTGTTGTATTTCTAAATTATAATTTAATGCTTTATGTATTATTACTACTTTACTCTTTGCCCTTCGGTCGTCTAGTGTTTCGGTTTAGTGATTTAACTATTGGTGTTACTTGTATCAGTTGTTAATATTCGCTAGTAATAAACCTTGCATATCTTTTCTGAATTTGTTCTAATTTTTACATTTTTTCTTTAGTTGATGGGCCCCAGAAGATGCATATTCTAATATAGGTCTTACTACCGGGTAATGTGAGAAAGCATTTTTGTTTTATGTTCATATTACATTTGTACAGGTTCCCTTTTACGAAGACTAATGTTTTGTTAGCGTGTTTAATTATTTCATCAATATGCCTTGAAAGAAACAAAACAAGCCTTATAAATGCATTAATAAAACAATATAATTTTCTAGGAGAACAAAAAAAAAGGGGGGGGGGGGGGAAGGGGGACAACAGTTTATACTAGATCTACGTTTATATAATATAGTTCACAACTTTAACATTTAATCATATTCACCTGCAATATATGACAGCGATTCCTAAAGAAACTATTTTCTAGTCTTTATAAAGTGTTCTATGTTTGGCCAAAGCCAGATACAAAAGAGTGTATATACCGCAGTCTCCTCCACGGGTGTCTTTATCGAAGGCTATTATGGAGATGATTTATATTCAAAAGAAGATCGCCAACCAAAGACTAGGGAACCACTGTTCAATGAACTCACTGTGTAACATATGTTATATTATAAGTTTAATCACCTTTTGAGACAGGTGTTGATTCTAACAACGGGTAGCAAATCGATTGCTAGCCCTAATGCGGTAAAACAGAGGTCGGCAACCTAAGGAACGCGAGAGATCTCCAAGAGGTGTTTTTTATTGATGGAAAAACACAACATTTTCTGGTTCTGAATGAGGAAAACTGACTGTTGAAGCCGATGATTTGAACGACATAGCGACACTTTTTAGTGAGTTGAACTTCCATTTACAAGGACTGGATCAAACAACACTAGAAACTGTTAGACCACTGGAATGGATTGGCATATATCTTGGGTGAAATCAATTTCAAAACATTTAACTACATGTACTCAAAGTGGAGCAGTGGAACAGTGGCGTATTTAGGCATGTTCCATTGGAACAGGGGCCCTAACACATCCCAAAAAAAAACGTGTGAGTGACATACCCATTGTTTAGTTGAAAATGTAAATTAAATTTATTTATTCCACTACAATTTTAAGTGCTCCAGTCCAACCAAGCTAAGCACAACATAAAAAGTATGTATGATTTTAAAGAATGTAACATAAATTAACGGCATTTTTCTGAGGTATGTCTATGTGGAAGGCAGAGGCGAGGCCACGATGGGCCCCCACATAAATTTGGGAACAGGACACCCACAATCTTAAATATGGCCCTGAAGTGGAGTTTTCTAAACAAATTACAAAATGTGTATCTGCCATTATACATTAGCGAAGAGCATTCAAGATAAAGCAATCATTAATTGATACAGACTACTAAATTGCATTAACACAGGAACAAAAGTGAGATTATTTGCCGATGATTGCATAATTTATAGAATAATAAAGACAGGAAAAGATAGTGAACTTTTACAAAAAGACCTAGATGAACTACAAAAATGGGAATCAAACTGGAGTATGTCTTTTCACCCAGAAAAATGCCAACTAATAAGGGTATCCAAGAAAAGAAACAAATGATAACAAACTACTAGGCCTACATTCATGGTAAAGAACTAACTCAAACTAACAATGCTAAGTATCTGGGAGTAATAATAAAGGATAAGTTATCTTCGAACCCTCATATTGATGAAGTAATAAAAAAATCAAACAAAACCTTAGGATTCAAAAAAAGGAACTTTTACAAATGTAGGCCTATTTAGAATATAAAACTAAAATGCTATCTCACATTAGTTAGGCCTATACTAGAATATGCCGCACCTGTATAGGACCCATCAACTAAAGAAAACATTTAAAAAATTAGAACAAATTAAAAAAAGAGCTGCAAGGTTTATAACTAGTGAATATTCCCAACTGACAAGAGTTACACCATTAGTCAAATCACTTAACCTAGAAACACTAGAGGACAGAAGGGCAAAGAGTAAAGTAGTATAAATACATAAGGCATTAAACTCTTATTTAGAAATACAACCCAATAACAACCTGTTGCAAAGCTCAGATAATCATAAAGACAAAAACACTTTCCTTATTCCCTATGCGAGAACAAATGCATATAAGTACTCTTTCTTCCCGAGTGGCATTCGAGCATGGATTGGGTTGCCTGAACAAACCAGGAAAACCAGTAACTTAACATCATTTAAAACATCAATAAAAATGCAAGACTAGACTCGGACCACGGATGAGCGTAGGACGCAATAATCTTCTTTATAGAAGGAGCGTCTGTAATGTATAAGATAAGATAGGACTAATTACATTTAAAATAGTTTTTACGTTCATCTTCTATAGATAAACATAAAAAATACTTCTAAAACAAGTTTTTTAAACTAATATAATAAATATAAGAGACTTAGGCTATTTAATAGCATTATATTATGTGAGTGCTGTAATTATTAATGTTTAAAAGATAAACTTAAATGGACATAGGCCTACAATTAGGCTACTAATTGACACTGATGACATATACAAAATGGCGGATGGAGGATGTGTCTTACTTTCCGGTGTTGAAATTTGACGATGATTGCTCTAATAATTATGATCTTCGTTCATTATTACATTTCTTTACTAGTAACTATCTTTTATTTTAAATATTTCACCTTGTTTCACTGGAAGTAAGTGTATGTTAACTCGCAATTAATCAAAATTGTGCATCTTGAAGACAAATATCGCGGCCATCTTGATTATGATGTCACTAATGGTATGCCGCCAATTTGATTGTAGTTATAATATGAGACTGTCCTTCTCTGCAAGCCTAGCATTTCGTCGTGTGTTGCGCCTGCAGGCAGCAATGTATGTTGTGTTTAGTTGCTAATTCTGAACTTCTTAATTGTTTTAAAATGAATCAAAACTTTCTGCGTTACATTGGAAAAATATGCTTGGAGCGCCATACCCGTGTTGATACCAAAGTTTTTAAAATTATTCGTTGTCTCGGCGTTGGGCGTCGACCACCAACGAAACGCGGGACCAGAGCTGGGCGTCTACATCGCATTTGGCATGGCCTGTCTAACAAACCTCTCGTCGCTGCGCCTGTTGTGGGTGTGTTCGATTCTTTTCAATCTGCGCCCACTACATTCGCACATCCCCACAAAGCTACAAACCAGAAACTGGGCGTTTGTCTGCTGAATTCTCAATCGGTCAACCCTGTCGGGAAGGCTGACGTAATTTCCGACTACATCGTTGAGAATAATATTGACATACTATTTATCACAGAGACATGGCTACGGCCCGGGGATGACCACAAGATTCAAGAACTTACTCCGGTTGGTTACCTTACTGCTTCCTTTCCCCGCCCGGCTGGTGCGGGTGGAGGTATTGCAGTTATATACAAACGACACCTGCATGCTGCCTCTTCTTTCTCCGACACCCTCCCCTTTCCCCACACCACCTTCGAGGCCGTGGAAATGACAGTGTCCACTACCACCACCGTAACCTTCCTTTGTATATATCGCCCTCCCCCAAATGCCAGGAACAGGCTAAGTGAAGCAACTTTTTTCGACGAGTTCGCACTGGCACTCGACAATTACAATGTGACCTCACATAGTGCTATCGTTCTGGGCGACTTCAATATCCACTGGGACTGCCCCTCTAATGCCAACACCAAGCGGGCCCGTGCGCTACTGGACAGCTACAGTCTCGACCAGGTCGTCCCATTCCCAACCCACGACCACGGGCACATTCTGGACTGGATCGTCACCAGACCATCTGACAACCTGGTCTCCTGCCTCGTCGCCTGTGACCAACTGGTGTCTGACCACTCTGCTGTCAGCTTCATCGTCAACATCACCAGGCCGGCCAGGAAGCGCAAGATGGTCACTCGCTGCAAGCTGCGAGCTATAGACACTGTTGCCTTCGGTGCGGAGGCTGCATCGCTTCTCGCTCTGCGTGACCCCTCTTCAGACCCGGCCCCCTTCTTGAACTTGACTCTACGTCAACTTCTTGACAGGCACGCCCCACCATCTTTGTGTGCCGTCTCGGAGCGACCGCCAGCTCCTTGGTTTTCTGATGACGTCAAATCTGCCAAGCAAGAACGACGACGCGCGGAGCGAGCGTGGCGCCTCTCTGGCCTCGAGGTCCACCGCCAGATCTTCAAGGAAAAGCGACTACTCGTCAAAGAAGCCATCACTGCTGCCAAGGTCCTGCATTTCCACGACCGCATCAAGCATGCCTCGTCGCCCGGGGAGCTTCACTTAATCTTGTCCTCCCTTCTTGGCTCTTCTACCTCAACGCCCCTCCCCACCACCCGCCCACTCAACGACCTCCCTGATCACTTCTCACAGTACTTTCAGCAAAAGATTGCGACTCTGCGCTGTTCCCTGGATCAGGATGTCTACAGCCCATCTCCACCCTCTCCTACTTTCTCGGGCTCCCCGCTCACCTGCTTCCTTCCTGTAACCATTGACCTTGTCAAGCGCATCATCACAAGGACCCCCATCAAGACCTGTGAGCTTGACCCTATGCCCGGCTTCCTGTTTGCCAAGTGCTTGGACAGGCTTCTGCCGTTCATCACAGATATTATTAACACCTCTCTATCCACGGGCGTGGTCCCGGACTGCTTCAAATCCGCAATTGTCCGCCCTCTCTTAAAGAAGCCCGGACTCGATGTAAATGAGTGCAAGAACTACCGCCCAGTATCCAACCTACCCTTCCTTTCCAAGATCCTGGAGCGTGTTGTCCTTGAGCAGTTAAATGCCCATCTGTCTCTACATTCGCTGATGCCCGCGCACCAGTCTGCGTATCGCCACCATCACAGCACTGAGACAGCGCTTCTGCGGATCACCACTGACCTCCTAAACGCCTCTGACAGAGGTCTCGTCTCTGCCCTGGTGCAGCTTGATTTGTCTGCTGCCTTCGATACGATTGACCACCACCGACTAATTGATCGCCTCAGGTCTACATTTGGCATTCAAGACATCGCCCTCTCCTGGTTCATTAACTATCTTCAGAATCGCTCCCAGACCGTTATGATTGAGTCCATATTCTCCCAGCCTGTTCACGTCTGCTATGGTGTGCCGCAGGGGTCTGTCCTTGGTCCACTTCTTTTTACCCTTTACACTCAACCCCTATCCTTTGTCATCGAACGCCACAACCTCAAATATCATTCTTTCGCCGATGACACCCAGCTGTATAACAGTGCAGAGCCTGAGGACTTCGACAGGCTCCTTGCTTCCATCTCCATCTGTTTCCTGGACATCCAGAGCTGGATGACGGAAAACAAGTTGAAGCTTAACAGTGAGAAGACTGAAGCTCTTATCGTCGGTACGAGACAGAGGGTCGTGTCCCTCACTGCGTCCGATCTTCAGCTGGCTGATGCAACTGTGCCTTTCTCCCCGACTATCAAAAGCCTTGGCGTCTATCTGGACTCCACGCTGTCCATGCAAACCCACATCTCCTTCCTCACCAAAATCTGCTTCTTCCATCTGCGTCGTATTGCCGCCATCCGTCGTTATCTCACCAAGGAAGCTTGTGTTAAGCTCATCATCTCTCTCCTATTTTCCCGCTTGGACTATTGTAATTCGCTTTTGGCTGGTCTCCCGGCCTCCTCCCTTCAAGGACTCCAACGTATCCAGAACTGCGCAGCCCGACTAGTTCTCAAGAAGAAGAAGTCAAATGATATCAATCCTCTGCTCCGATCTCTGCACTGGCTACCCATCAACAACCGGATCTCATATAAGCTGGCTTCCCTCTGTTATAGGTGCCTGAATAACTGCGCCCCGGATTATCTTCGCTCTTGTATGGAGCTCTACACCCAGTCCCGCCCACTTCGTTCGGCATCTGACGCGCTTACTCTGCGGATCCCTCGTGTGAGGCTAGTGTCCGCTGGCGAACGTTCATTTTCCTACGCAGGACCGTCCGCTTGGAATCACCTCCCACTACAGCTTCGCCAGAGCCCTAGCTATGACACCTTCAGGGGCCGGCTGAAGACTCACCTATTTCGTCAGCAGAATTAGCGTATTACTATATATTTCGTTGTCTGTCTGTATTCTGTAACTGTCGTCTGCGCATAGAACTGTCACCAACGGGATATGCGCTATATAAGCACCGTTATTATTATTATTATTATTACTGCAGGAAATGTTTATTTACAACTGTTTAAACTTGAATTAAATTTATAGGCCTACCTCTAATAATTACATCTTGTAATGAATAACATAATGTTAGATTAATATAAGGAAATAATATTTACTCAGTAATATTTGTTGTATTAGAAAACATAATTTGTTTGGCATCAGTATTTAATAAAATTTAGAAACTTTTTTTTAATTTAAGGGAGATAATTAACGTGTTCTTTTTGCGATATCAGCCTATTTCTTATATTATGTTGTTGTTATTTCATAAATACTAAATGGCCTGGAACTTACACTTTATAATGATCTAACTGTAAAAAGTAGTGAAAATGTATATAAATATATAACTAAATTATTTATATACATATTTTTAAACATTACATTAACTACACAAGTTGAATAAATCTATGCTTATTAGGTGTTGAATTCACCTCACTTTGATACATCGGCGAAAACAAGGTCGATCACTCTGGCTTCCTCGTTATTCTCCGCCTTGTGCGATTAGATCTTGCACACATATTCTCCGCCTTGTGCGATTCGATTTTTCACACTTCTTCTCCGCCCTGTGCGATTAGATTTTGCACTCATCTTCTCCGCCTTGTGCGATTAGATTTTTCACCCCCACCCCCCGAGCTACGGCTCCCTAAAACTATACGATGCCTAGTAGGAGTAGGTCTATTTGAAACTATGATGAGATTCTTAAAAAAAAAAAAGGTGGACTCCTATTGCCCATTGTGCATTAGAATTCATTTGAATTTTGAGACAGTTCCCCCCCCCCCCTTAAAAAAAATCTCTTGGTGTGCAGCGCTGAAAATTACAATTACGGTATGTGTGAAGTCTTTCATTACTTTAAAAAAAAATTTTTTCGATTTAGGGTAAACTATCTACTTAAGCTACACCTGGACTAATCATTCCTTTCAGTTAAAAGACAATTATAATCAGGGACGAAGCCACTAGGGGAGCTAAGCTCCCCCCCCACACACACACACACCAAATTGTTTTTGAAAAACACTTTTTTTCAACATTTTTTTTTTTTCAATATGTGGTAGATTTGTGAAAAATTATACAAAAGTTCAGCTTCGTCCCTGATTATAAGTATGATCTTTTTGGTAGAGCTAATGAAGCAGCATTCGGAAGTTTTTGTGGTCACAGCAAACAGTGTGGCTAAAACAATGCACAGCCACCTTTATTTTTTCCCCAAGGAATGTCAGGCACCCATCAAGGTTGGGTAGACTTCAAGACACCCTCTAGTTCCAGACCCCATGGATAAAAAAAAACCTGGCGTTAATTTGATTCAAATCCCGAAGCTTCTATACATCTAAATGACAAATGACAATGCAAGTGTCCCATAAACTTAGATATTGACCACAAACTAGGATTATTCAGCACACAGTCATTTGAGTTCAGTCATTCAGCCTACACAAGAACAAACACATTCAACTGTTAGATATTTTTAACAATAACAAAATATTTTATATTACAAGATTCTGTGAAATTATTATTTTATATTACAAGATTTTGTGAAATTGTAAATTTTTTTCATTACAATTACAAGATTAAGTGTTACAAGATGCTGTAAAAAAATTTATTGCAAGATTCTGTGAAATTGTTATTTTCTTTATTACAATATTACAAGATTCTGTGACTGTAAAATTATTATTTTTTCTTACATGATTCTGTAAAAAAAATTTTTTTCCAACATTCTGTGAAATTATTATTTTTTTCTTACACCATTCTAGTCTAGAAAATTTTTTTTTCTTACAAAATTCTGTGAAATTACTGTATTATTTTTTCTTACATGATTTTATCATTACAAGATAAAGTGAAATTGTATTTTTTTCATTACAAGATACTATGAGTATGACTAGTACTAGTATGAGATTGTAAATCAATACATTTTTTTTAAATAGACTAAAATTTGTCTAAGCAGAGTTATGTAAAATAATTAAACTAGATCTATTTTTACTGACAAGAGTCTCTGAAAATATTAATTTGTTTAATATGACACTGACACTTCAAGTTATGTGCAATAATAAGCATTAAAGTCAGTCAACATGAAAATAATCTACAAGCTTTTTCAAAATGTAAATCAATTTCAGCTACATCATCAGAACTGTTGCACCAATCACTGTCACAATACCTGTAAATAATTAATCCATACATGCAACAGCTTTCAACAATAATAAAAACAAGATAAGTTAGTATAAGTATAATAGAAATAGAAGGTTTTTAACTTATCAGAATAAGTTATAGCTTTTAAACTTAATGTCTTTATTGAAAACATTCCAAACATGCAGCATTGGTTCGATAGCTAAACACAATTTGTTTTCATCTATGCCCATCTGCTCCCACCTTCTTTTTCATAGATATTTCCAGCGCTAAGTTTAAGATAAGAAGCTAATAGTAATTAATAGTATGCTGGAAATTTTGCAATCCTAAAAAAATCTGTCAACAATGGCAATTAATAAAATATGTTATTCTACCAAGTTAAAACCTTACATTTAAAGACAACTTAAAAGAGAAAAAAAATAGTAATACAGCCTTCATATTTGATTAAGATATCTACATTTAAAATAAAATCATTTATTCATCTTGCGTTTTAAACTTTCAACCAAAACGTCACTAAATGTTTTATTTCCTGCGTTTGCAGACTGTTGCTTGGCTTCAGCGCCAGGTTTTGAATTACTTTTTGACTTTTTCCTTTTGATCTGCTCATCCACAAGTTTCATCATATTCTTGGTTTTCTTGAATTGGGGCGCAGTGGGGTCGATGTGGAACAGGTGGGATGTGTAGAGGGCGCTGAACCGCGGGTCTTCCACGTCCAATTTGAAATCCTCTGCCTGCTCAGCCTCAGATTTCTTCTGCTTCAGGAGCTTGGCTTTCTTCTTCTTCTTTTTCTTGGACTCGCCGACCAGCTCTGGCTTGGACAGCTTCTTCTCACTGGAACCCTCGTCCATGACAATCAGTTCCAGCTCTGCCTTGGCCCTCTCCTCAGCTTCATCCACCAAGCTATCTTTCTTTTTCTGTTTCTTCTTTTTAGATTTCTTGCCTTTGGTTGAGAGCTTTTCACCTTCCATCAACTCTTTCAAAGATTCGTCACCCACTTCCTCTGGGATTTCATCATCACTGAAAGCTGCCTCTTCATCTCCTCTAGAAGATGCAGTTTTCTTTGACATCCTCTCTTCCCTTTTCTTTTTCTTCTTCTCTCTCTTCTTATCCAAAAACCCACTGACAATAGTACTGTCAACTAGTTTCTCCTTTTTCTTAATATTTTTCTGAACTTTTTCTTTCAGTCCGGGCTGCCACTCAATTTCTTTATCCGTCTCCCCTTCTTCCTTCTTCTTTTCCTCTTCATTCTCAACCAATGCATCTATCAGCACCTTACGGTACAACTGGATTTTGTCTTCTTCCGTCAACTCTTTCTCATGCTCTTCATCATTTTCCGACAACGCAGCCCTAAGCCAGGCTGGTCTCTCGTCTTCCGAGTCACTTTCTGGTGGGGCAATGATATCAGCATATTTATTCTCTTCCACAATGCTCTCTAGTTCTTTTGGTGGAAGTGCAGAGATTTGACGAGAAAGCCTATCGAATTCAGTCTCGTCCCAAGTAACATCAACTTTGCCCTGGGAGAGCGCGGTCGAGTTGAATTGGCTTGGCTGGTAGCCCACAATGCTCTGCTCTTCAGAAAAACTCTCCTTTGGCTCATCATCAAAAGTCATATCATCCGGGATATATCTCAAGTCTAGCCTGACAGAGCTCAGCTGATATTCTCGGCCATCACATTCACTATAAATAGCATCAGCTGTCCTGACAGAGTCACAATCTACAACAGCAAAAAAATATCTCAGCCTATTCAGCTGATACTCTCTAAGTTTCTCAGTTTGTGCTGCCTTTCTTTCTTTCTCGTACTGTTTCATTTTTTTCTGATCCTTGATCCTCTTCTTCTTCTTTTTGTCATCTTCATCCTCACTGTCTCCGTCAATTTTCTGGCCGTTTCTGATTTCCCGCGGTCCGAGCAGAGCTTCCTCCACCATCCTTTCTTTCCCAAACTCGGATGGATATATTATAACACTTTTCACTCTGCCTCCATCAGGAACAAAAGATTTTAACAGAACATACAAGTCTTGTGCTTTAACAAAATCCCAGTCCATGTTGCACACAGCTAGCCTGTGGGTAGATTCTGTCACTGCCGGAGCATCAGTATGTAGCTCATTCCATTTGTGCTCGATGTTTGTTTCTTCCAGAGCATATTCTCCAGTGAATTCAGGGAGCTCTGTATCATCATCATCACTATCACTGGATTCATCTTTACTGTCACCTTCTTCATGGCTCTCATCATCATCACTTGGACCATCAGCATTGGTTTCATTTGTATCAGTTTCTTTCATCTCCTCATCCCCATCTGTAATTTAAAAAAAATACACATTTTAAATAAAAGTAATTAATAAGGTAGAGCTAGTGAGGTGGGGTTTGGTGGCTTAGCAGCAGCACGCTAGTTTGGTTTACCAAAGGTCCTTGGTTTGAATCTTGGTGACGGCTAGGATTTGTTCCCGGGTCTGGAGAATGTCCCCGAGTCTGCCCAGCTCTAATGGGTGTATATCAGTAGTTGAGGATATGTTAGAGGGCTGTGCATTGTGTACTGACCACACATCCCTTAGTATGCCATGCCCATAGAAACTTGTAAACAGTTTTTCACTTGCCCTGTATCAAATTGGTCTGAAAGGGATACTTACTTTAATTACTAGTTAGGTATAGAAGCCATATGGTTCTGCAGAGACAGAGGCTTTGGGGTTTCTTTAACAAATGCATATTTCAATCCATACAGGTTGTTTTTGTAGGTTTTATAGCTTTTAATTCAATTCTTTTAGTTTGAATCAGACGGAATTTCCCGATCTTAAAATTATTAATTATAAAACATTGGAAAGTCGGCTGACTTTCTAACCTTCATATTCGGATTCCTCAGTTTCTAGGCTTTAAAATGATATATAATACAGTTACAAAGCTTGAAATATATATTTTGTTTAAAAAGGGAACTTTTGAAAACCTTATTGACTTATTGTGAAACCTGCCATAACAAGTCAAAATGTAGCCTACTACCCTTATTTACCTTCACTATCTTCATCAGTAAATTTCTGCTGTTTGGCTCTCTTCCCTTTTAATGGAGACTCGGCTTGTGTAATTTCCCTTTTTCGCTTCTTTTTCTGTAAAGTTTTATTTGATGTAGAATCTTGTTCTTTATTGTCTGTAATTTTAACTGACTTGCTCTTAACTTCTTTGTTTTGCAATATTTTAGAAATTGTTTGTTTTTGTGATTGTTTCATTTGTTGACCTTCATTTTCCAGATCATTGTCACTTTTATTATCACTTTCTAAATCACTGTCAGATAATTCATAAAACCTCTCCATAACATGTTTACTTTTTTTGGTCCAGTCTAAAACTGGTCTTCCGCGTTTGTCAATATCAGTTTTGTGGCTAAAATGTTTGTTTGTAAATAGAGACTGAAAACGCGAGTCAATTTTTACTTTACGTTTAGACTTTGGCATAGGTCTAAAACGTGGATCTGTGGCAATGTGCGCAAATCTTGGATCGTTTTTGATGTCATCCATCTTGCTAAATTTAAACAACAAATTGTGTTATATATATTTTCTTATTAACTATTAACGAGGTGCAGTGCACACGTGTGAATATAACAACATGAAGCTCATTTGTTTACATCCAATATTTCCTGTTAAAGATATAGTCTCTTACTATCTTAAAAATTGAAGAGTAGTATTGCCAGTTTAGCATTCCAAAGTGTTAATTAAGGATTAAGAACATACACATGATGAAGTAATTTCATCGTGCCATATTCTTTAATACATATTTTATTCACATCATTTGTTATTAAAATAAAACTTTTAAGAATAACAAAAAAGTTAGAATTACTAAATATTTCAAATGTAATTTTTAAGATTAAAATTTAACTGTTTGAGTGTTGACCAATGTTGGGGATGGCAACTTTGATAAAAGGTCATCGCTTTTTTAAAGATAAGATTATCATTTGAAAACGGCCAAACAGTTACATTAAAGGTGCAAAACTAAAAAAAACTATCTTTTTTAAATATAATCAGAGAGTTTTATAAATAGAATTATCTAGATTTGCTGTTATAAAATAAAATTATAGTTGAATTGAAAGATATGAATGGCCACAAAAATTTATAAATTAGCATCATATACAACTTAGTTGGCAACACTATTTCCGAGTAAACAAAAGTTTCTCTTCTGCCTGGTTTTGCTTTACGCATCCATGTATTTATTATTTATGACGAACTTTTTTTTACGGTTCAAATTGAAATAGCGATATATAAACCATAAGATTCATCTGGGTAAGACCGAAGTATACCTATTAGTTTTTTTGTTTTTTTTTAGTTAGTGATACTGTACTGTTAACACTGTTATTTCAGTGTCATTTTTATTTATATCCCGCCAATTATAAATTTAATAAAATATTAAAATAATTATATTTATATTAAAATATAGAGTCTAATTATAATATAGAATATATAGATAAATATAATATATTAATATAGGGGCCAGACAGGTGTATCTTTTAAACCTAATTACTTTAAATTACCTGATTGTATTATAGGCCTGCTTTTATCTAGTTTACAATATAAATATTTATATAATAATAATATTATTATTATATGACTTTAGACTTTAGGACTTTAGTCTTTAGGCCTACTATACTACTATACTAGGACTAGACTAGATCTAGACTATATTTAGGCCTACTTATTACTAATACTATACTAATAGTACTAATACTACATTATATATAATAGGCCTATAGAAAAAAAATAGAAATAAAAAGAAAGGTTAGTTCTAAAAACTAAATAATAGGTTAATAGGTGCAATGGCGATTTTGCCAATAGACACTGACTGAATAGTAGGCTAATTAATAGTAAGAGGCCAAATAATAGAGTCGAGTTCAAGTGATGAGACATGAGTCTCATGAGAGTTATCATAATTTGCTAAGAGTTATCCGCAGAAATTTTCACACACCGCAGATACCAGTAATGCAGAGCATTATGACGTAGTTATGTCTAGAAGTTTTTGTGTAGGCTACCGTTTTTGTGTGCACAAATTTTATTTGCGTAACGTAGAGTTATAAACAGACATTGTTTTTAGCCGGACTAATGTCATAATAATAATAAATGAAGCTTATATAGCGCATATCCCGCAATCAGTTCTATGCGCTTAACAATTACAGACGATGATAACAATAACAGGCAAATATTTAAAAAATGTCATGCAGGTACCCATCAGAGCTGGGTCAAGAAAGAACTTGAAATTATCTTGCTAGCATATCACACAACACAGCATGAATCTCTTACAAAATTCTGCTTTACAAAGCATGCTATGAGATTAATATCAACATATTTTATTCCTACAGAGAATGCACACAGAGTATAAAATTTCAGGGATATCTGTGTATTTCCCATGCAAGCCTTACCCTTCCCAGTTCACTATGATGGACAAAGTAAGTCTACGTGTAATTTATTTACCTGGCAATGAATATATCTTTACAACAAACATTTCTATTTTAATATATAGATCAAAATTGATGCGATCTAACTATACATTTTTATTTCCACATTTATTTAAGCTAAATATACAGTTGCTAACAATTGTATTCTTTTATCAATTACAGTTTGTTTTTATTGATTCTAAAAAAATTAGTTTAACTTAGAAATTTCCTGCTGTAAGTTTTAGCTTTCAGTGCAGGTAAAGTGTCTATGTTTAAATACTGACAGTTTCTACACAAGCATATTATTGTAGGCTGACTTGACTCTCCCTAAATTTTCCTAACAAACCCCAATAATCTGGAGGCGATGGGGAGGGTGGAGTGTGTCCTGTAGAACAAAGGGCAAAGTGCAGATCTGACCAGGTTCTTTTTGGTTTAAATTTTAAATAGGCTAGGCTATTAAATGCTCTAACTGGACTCGGTTGAGCTTTTTAACCATTTCCATTTCAAGCTTGTTTTTTTTAAAGCTAAATCCCTACACTACACTCTTTGATTTATAATGGCTTTTGAAGGGTTTGAATCAGAAAAGAAAATTGCAAATAACAAAATAGCCCTTTTTTTTTATGCCTTTGTTTAGGATTTATGGTTTCTGTGCGTTTCAATTTTTGTATCTTGTTTGTAACTGTAATATGTTTACAAGTCTCCTTCCTTTTTACAAATATTTTATATTACAAAAAACTATATTTTTAGGAGTTGTTTAATTAACCCCTTTTATTAGTTCATTTTGTAGCAAAATATTTTTGTTTCAACGTTTAGATTATCAAAGGTTTAGACCGTCGACAGAACTGTCTACTAGAGAGCCCAACAGGAAGTGGTAAAAGCTTAGCCTTATTATGCTCATCTTTAGCGTGGCTGGCTTCTGAGAAAGGTAACAAACTACTAATTGGCATATATGTACAAAGGATTCTTATATATATGCACTGATTATATCTTTATACAAAGGCTAAATATTGAATTATAATAGTCTGGATTTGACAACGCTGCAAATGGCTGAACTAGTGACAGCTGCTCAAGATAGGCAAAAATAGAGAAAGATATGACTGCTGAGGTGTCCATTTACTTCTCCCCCCCCCCTCTCAAGGACCACAACAATCAAGGGATCAATAATGGTGATGAGTCTGTGGCAAAAAAAAGGGGGAATATTGTTTATTGGAGCAAAGATAAAAGTGCAGATCTGACAAGGGATAATGGGATCTGAAATCTAATGTTCTGATCTGGATCGCTACTCCTACCCCTGGCACATTCTTATAAAGCTGAACTTATAAATATATAAAATATAAATATGTATACAATTTATTTATGTCTTCTCTTTTTTTCTAGAGAAAAGAGCCAAAGAGGAAGATGAAGAAACACTAAGATGTAGGTCTAGTTTTAATTTTGCACTGATGACAAACATAATACATCATGTCTTAAACATGATTGTATGTTTCCTGTTTTGTTCTTTATCAAGTTCATTTTATAAGATCTAATGTCTAAATTTGCAATCATATTTTTATAATTTTTAAAGATTCTTTGAAATTGTTCATAAATTTGGCAAATGTTTGATGTCTGCTGTTGTTTCATTTCTATTTTTAAAAGAAAAAAATGTTTTTCTTTTTTAGCTAATTGTCTCTGTGCCTGTCACACACAAGAAGTGGCCGCTAGTGGACAGCTGACCCCAACCAATGGCCCAACACAACAAGAGACGTTTACAAATTATTCTGGTAAATCTCACGTTAATCTGATATTATTAACCCTTACAGTCTCGGCCGCGTATACAGCCGAACTGAAACAGCATAGATAGAAGTAGGTCGGTACGGGAAGGGTTAAGCTTCTAGGCATTTCATTTGATTTAACATCACCCTTAGTTGTGTGCAAAATATTCTTAACAAATATATAAATGTCTTCATTTTTTATCTGGTAATCTCAGTATCTCAACCTAAAGCAGGGGTCTGCAACATAAGGCCACGTGCCAGACTTGGCACGCAGAACCAATTTCGTTGGCACGTGGAAGACCCTCAAAAAAGCAGTTCAAGACTTTTAACGAGAAATTGAGTGCTAGAGCAGGATGCATTTTAAGCTTTTGGCATGCTGAATGATTTAGAAATCATCTTTGGGCACACTATTATCAAAAGCTTGCTGACCCCTGACCTAAAGAATTATTGTTTTCTTTATTGTTCTACATAAAATAAAAGGTGCTAAAAGAAAAAGGCAATTAATAGATGAACTATATTTACCATTTCATTTTAATAGATAGTTTCTTTTTATAGCTTGTGGCCGTTTTTTTTTATTTTTCAACCCTTGTTTTCAGTAAATCCAAATGAATCTGCTGTGAGGCAGCAACATTTTTACATTAGGGCCTGAATTAAAAAGGCTTTTTAGGCCCACATTGTCAATTTGATAAAGAAAATTAAAAAATGAAGAAAAAAATCTTATTCTGGCAACAGCCGCTGCTCAAACTTTGTAAGAAATGGTGTTTAACAAATTAGAAAGACTTAAGAAATTAGATCAAGGCATACGTTTTTCATATTGTATATAAAACCTTATTTACCGTATTCAAATGTTACTATATTAAAATGTATAATGTGTGCTAGTTTTGTTTTATGTGATT
This sequence comes from Anisus vortex, assembly GCA_949126835.1. NCBI lineage: Eukaryota > Metazoa > Mollusca > Gastropoda > Planorbidae > Anisus > Anisus vortex. Next base: position 8,228,253 of record OX421504.1, on the reverse strand, counting down.
AACTTACACGGTAGATGGAAGTGTTATGTCAAATTAAGTCATTTGGTAAAACAGCTAATTGGTGTTTGTTTTGTTTTATCTACAGATGTTGATGGAGATTTCAAAGACAATGGGACCAAATTTAACATTCCCGTAAGGACCTAATGTTCTTGTCATTGTTAACCCCCCCCCTCACTTAACATGAAATGTCACACCGACAAGTCATGGGTTCCGTACGCATGGCGGCTTGTTGACATCCTAACATTTAAAGAAATTCAAAAAATTTTCTATAAAGGCAGCAAATATTTTTTTTTTAAATACCATAGTAGTTATAGGGTTAAATAATAAATGCCATGTACTGTGCCAGAAGTTGTCTTGGACAGACAGAGCTCTCTGTTCTTTTTTTAGCCATTGAATCTTGGGAGATTGCATGGCCAGTACAGCTGTCGTTTAGCAACATCAGCTACTGGCTACAGTTCATGTTTAAGATAAGAAAGTAATCCATGCTTGATTAGCATTAATACCTTGTATACAAAAATCAATGGAATAGCAGTTTAATCTTTCTTTTTTAAGATAACAGTTTTGATCTCAAAATGTAATCATTTATAACAATTAAAATTAGTACCAACATCTCATAATAGAATGCTCTTGAAATTATTTTGTAAATTACTTTACCCTAATTAAAGTAAAGTACCCATCAGAGCTGGGGAGACTCTTTAACTTTTCATTTCTGTGTAAAGTTACTAGTAATATAATTTGTAGGTCAACTTTTAAAATTTAATGTTCCCTCTTAAGTTTATTTATAGCATACCTTTACTAACTAAATGTTTTGTTTTTTAATACTGCAAGACACTGAAAAGAAAACACCTGCGAGTGGCTTATGATGAAGAGAAACCAGAGGACGGCGGACTTCACAAAATTTTACTGACTGTTGATGCCATTCTGGGTGGTAAAAAAGAAGATGAGAAAAAAGCTATTCTGGTACCTGCAGAATGCAGGCAGTGTTCCTGTGACAGTCCTGAAGGAAAAGTCAAAATAAAAAACAAGTGAGTCATCAAGCTAGTCTTTAAATCCCTATCAAATACGCTGTACAATTAACTTTTACTAGCATACTTTCCAGGCTCAGAAAGAAAAAAAAATATGTTAATGGAGTGGGTGCTAAAGTTACTAGAACTAGATAGTTACTAGAACATGAGTAGACAGCTACTAGAACTAGATAGTTACTAGAACCTGAGTAGACAGCTACTAGAACCTGAGTAGACAGCTACTAGAACTAGATAGTTACTAGAACCTGAGTAGACAGCTACTAGAACCTGAGTAGACAGCTACTAGAACTAGATAGTTACTAGAACCTGAGTAGACAGCTACTAGAACTAGATAGTTACTAGAACCTGAGTAGACAGCTACTAGAACTAGATAGTTACTAGAACCTGAGTAGACAGCTACTAGAACTAGATAGTTACTAGAACCTGAGTAGACAGCTACTAGAACTAGATAGTTACTAGAACCTGAGTAGACAGCTACTAGAACTAGATAGTTACTAGAACCTGAGTAGACAGCTACTAGAACTAGATAGTTACTAGAACCTGAGTAGACAGCTACTAGAACTAGATAGTTACTAGAACCTGAGTAGACAGCTACTAGAACTAGATAGTTACTAGAACCTGAGTAGACAGCTACTAGAACTAGATAGTTACTAGAACCTGAGTAGACAGCTACTAGAACTAGATAGTTACTAGAACCTGAGTAGACAGCTACTAGAACCTGAGTAGACAGCTACTAGAACCTGAGTAGACAGCTACTATCTTATCTTATCTTATAAGTTTACAGACGTTCCTTCTAGATAGAAGATTATTACGTCCACTAGGCCCAAAACTCCTGCAGGGCGACAGGGATCCGTCGGTGGCAGGGCTAGAACCCGCGACCTGTCCGTTGGTTTTTGGTTGACAGGCCGGTGAACTAACCGCTGGACCAGCCGGCTTCACTAAAACTAGATAGTTACTAGAACTAGATAGTTACTAGAACCTGAGTAAACAGCTACCACTGAGTATTGAATCCCAGTATTTATTTTGTCGAATCTGGGCACAAACTGAGTTGTATTAACAAATCAGAAGTTTATGTATCTAATGCAAGCTTATTCACTTGATAATCTCCATTTTAAGGGCAACCAACTCTGTTCATGCTTCATTTCGCAACTTCCTGGCAACAGTAGCAGAAGTTAGGACTGATAAACATTTAAAATAAGGTTTGATATTAATTGAATAACAACATTTTTGGCAGCAGTGATTTTCAGCTAGGCCCTAAACAGCTTCAAAATATTTTCCAGGTGGCAATCACGCCTATATACAGATTTCTATTTAAGTGGACGGTTGGCAGATGTATTTGATGACTGACTATCCGATAGTTTGTGTTTTTTTTTTTTAATTCTGATTCATCTAATCAATTTTTCCATTGTTTCCAGACTTTCAAAAATCTATTTTGGCACACGGACTCACAAACAGGTGGCACAGATAGTGCGGGAACTGAAGAAGACGAAATACCACGATGTTAAGTTAGTTTACTACTTTTTTTTTTACAAAATAATAAAATATTTTCCATTACTGATGGGCAGTGCCGTTGCTAGGGATTTGGGGGCCCAGGGGGGCTTGACCTCTTTAGAAGCCCCTACATTTTGACATTCGACATTATAACATGAGAAAAAACCATTCGGACACTCCTTTGGGGGCCCCCCTCAATTAGGGGCCCGGCGGGACTGTCGAATTCGGACTCCCCCTCCCCTAGCTACGCCACTGCTGATGGGGCATGGTGGCTCCACGTTCGACTGGCATTCCAAAGGTTCTGGGTTCGAATCCTGGTGAAGGCTAGGATTTGTTCCTGGGAATCGAGGGTGTCCCTGAGTCTACCCGGCTCTGATGTGTACCTGACATTAGTTGGGGTAAAGTAAAAGCAGCTGGGCATTGTACTGGCCAAACAATCCCTAAGTGATCAATTTTGTCAGAAGGGTACTTTACCTCACATTTCTGAGCAAAAAGGTTTAGGTGACAAAAGTTGGAGTAACTTTATGTGATTGTTTTCTTTCTGTCATATTTCAGAATGACTATACTGGGTAGCAGAGAACACACCTGCATCCACCCTGAAGTGGCCAGGACAAAATCCAAAAATGATGCCTGCAAGGAGCTGTTAAATGTTGGTCAAAATTTATCATCTCTCAAGTATTTCAATTAAAAACTAAAAATTCAGTAAATTGAAAAGATGAGAAAACAATCCTTTACATTTAAGATAATGATTTTATGGTTAGCTTTAAATATGCTTCATGCAACTATTAAATCCTTTTGTATGCATGTATGCTTCTGATGATTTTTGGCCTATTTCACATCATCCTATTGAGCTGAAACTGGGCACATAGACATTAAGCCCATGACATCACATGCTATCCACCTAACCCCCCCAAAAAAACTATTTATTTAATTATACTTTATGGTGTGCAGTTTAAATCTTCATTGAAAACTTATGAATGACATATTTCCCCTTTTTTTTTTAAATTACGTATCTATTAAATCGTTTTATATCTGGGGAAAAGCATAACAAATTATGCTTATAAAGAGTTTATACAGACACAAAAAACGTTGTTTTTATTTTTTTTGTATAATTAAATTATAAGAGTAACTTGTGCTTGAATCAAGGTAACACATAATGAAATTTATCAATCTTAAATTAAATAATTTTTCAGTTTGACAAGCTTGAACATTTGAAAATATAGACTTAAAAAAAATTGAATATTGAAACAGTTCACATAAAACATAAGCCATCTTTTATGTGCTCTTTAAATATTTTTTTATCCGTACAAACTCTTCAATTCATTATAAAATATTTCTCTGACAAGTCAAACTAATTTTTGTCAACTAAAAGGGGCCTGGCTGCCGTTTTAAAGACGCAACACCACGTATGCTATCACAGAATGTCATTAAGAGTATGGGCCTGGGCACAGCTTGGGACATTGAAGATTTGGTTCAGCTTTGCCAAAAAAAGAAGGTATGGAGATTTTGTTTTTGAAGATACATAGTCAATCAAAACTTGTCAAGTACCGGTAGTTTTTCTATATAAATTTTAAAAAAATATAGTATTTTAACCTTTATAAACATAAATTTTTTTTGTCTCAAAAGGCTTGTCCGTATTTTCTGTCCAGAGGGCTCAAGGATGAGGCGGACCTGATAATCTGTCCATACAACTACCTGATTGATCCCATCATCAGAGAGGCAGTAAGTAAACATTTTGGTATTGTTTAATTGGCCTGTTCTGACTGTTGTAGCATGGTATCTTGGGCTTATTTAGTGTACAGCTGTTTTTTTTACAATTATCTGAAGAAAACACTTAAAGCTTAAAATGTTCTTTGCAACTTGATTATATAAATGTAAATATTTTCTGGCGCTTATAGACCAAATCTCAAAAGGCAAATTATTTTGAAAACAAAAAAAACAACATAATGAGAAAATAAACAACCAGTTCATTCACATGTCGATTGTAGGAATTTCATTGGATAATCCTACATACCAAACTATGCATTGTAAGAATTTCATTGGATAAACCTACATACCAAACTATGGCTGGTCCTGTGGTTAGTTCACCGGACTGTCAACCAACATGTCGCGGGTTATGTCCCTGCCACCGACCTATCCCTGTCAACCTCCAGGAGTTTTGGGCCTAGTGGACGTAATAATCTTCTATCTAGAAGGAAGATCTGTAAACTTTTAAGCTGTTTATTTCTTCAATTATTCTATAAGCTCTTAACTTAAAAAACATCCACAAACTTTTTTTATAATTTTGATTTCCTGCCTAAGTAATTTGACACATGCTGGTAAAAATAGATTTGTGAATTTTTAGTGAAAAATTTAGTGAAAATTTGTGAAACCTGTGTATTTATTGACTTGTGTGAAAATGTTTGTTTATCATGACTTCCCAGATGGCCATCAGCTTGAAAGGCCATATTGTCATCCTGGATGAAGCACACAATATTGAGGATGCAGCAAGGGAAGCAGCCAGTCAGAGTATTTCACAAGAAAATATTGTGAAAGCCATCAGTGATATAGACACTTTAAGTGAGATTCTTAGATTTTAATTAGTTTTCCTTTGGTCAAATGTATTCAAAAATTTATAAATCTAATAGGAATATAAAGCTCAAATGCTGCCTAAAATTAGTTAGACCAATACTAGAATATTCACCTTCTATATGGGACCCATCAACTAAAGAAAACATTGAAAAAGAGCTGCAAGGTTCATTACTAATGAATATTCACAACAGACAAGAGTAACACCAATAGTTAAATCACTAAACCTAGAAACACTAGAGGACAGAAGGGCAAAGAGTAAAGTAGTAATAATACATAAGGCATTAAATTCTAATTTAGAAATACAACACAATAACAATTTCTTATGTTGACCAAAACACTTTTCTTATTCCATATGCAAGAACAAATACACATACGTACTCTTTCTTCCCTTATGGCAGTTACTTAACATCATTTAAAACACTAATTGAAATTCAAAACTAGACGCATACCACAGATAAGCGCATACCACAGATAAGCGTAGGACGCAATAATCTTCTGTATAGAATGAATGTCTGTAACATATAAGATAAGATTTTTAATGCAATCTAACACAATGGTATTTTCTTCCTGTTTCAGTTGAAAAAAACATTAACTTTGCTGACAACTCTCGATTGCGATCAGTGGTAAGAAAGAAATTCTTCTATGAACTATGAATTGCACAAAACTATAAATTACTTGTGTACAGAGCCTTTACAAGCTTATGTAGCTCCCCAGGGCAAAAGTTTCAGCGCCGCCCCCTTGCATACTGTAACTGCTTGTTTATTGCTATAGTTGCTATATTTAGACTACATTTGCCGCCTCCCTAGAAGTGTCACCCTCTGCCCTCCCTATGTGAGGGCACTGCTTGTGTACAAATAGTCTGTGTAGATTTTTTTAAATATTCATTAAGTGCTTTTGGTAGCTGCACTCCCATACAATAAAACATTACAAACTTTTCTAGGAATCTAGCTAAATTGCCTGTAAGAAATATGTTTTTCCATCACCAAATGGAGGGTAAAAAACTAAAGTTTCCAGTAGATTTGTCCCACAAAAAAATAATTGTATAACAAAATATCAGTGGCAAAGAAAACACCTGTGTAAGCTATGCTTTTTTTTTTTAAGGATCATGCTATTGACAAAAGACTTTTGTTTTGCAGATTTAAAGAGAAAAAAAGATATTTGTAGTATTTTTTGTTTTCTTTTCATGATGAAGTTTCACAACCTGAACAAATTCATTGATGAAAACAAAGGGAAGATGGAGCAGCAAGACTTTGACAGGGCTTACAAGATCTGGTCAGCTTTTGAGATAGTGGCTCAACTGGACTCACTGGGCCTTGGGCCGAAACATTTCCCTGATTTGAAGGTAGGTCCTAGGGACTTGGCTTATATCCATCTACTAATCTATTCTAATCATCTTACAATATCAACAATTGATTTGAGTAGCTTTTGAAACTACTATAATATATTACATATTGCAGCAAAATTTTTAGGTTGATATAGTTAGCAAAAAGACCTTTTTGACAATGCTTTTTTTTTCACTGATTTCATTAACCCCCCTTTTTGAATCTTTGGGCAAAAAGTGTACAAATCAAATAAATGTGAAAATAATTTTTCCAGACTGTCAAAATTGAAAGCCATGGCACTTGTTAAATAAGTTTTAGTAACCTTAGCACTCAGAAATATTATGAGCTGAAATTGCAAAGTATTCTTTTAATTTTAAATGATGCTTGTTTTTTTTAAGAATCTTTATTTCAATTAATGTTGCATGGTAACAATGATTGAATTACTTTAGTTTTTAGGTAGACAAAAATCTATACACTAAAAAAGTTTTGTATAAAATATGTGAAGTGAACATCTAGTAGTAATATTTTATCACTGCTCAACCAGAAGGCTGACAGGCTGAATATAACCTCTCAAGATGCTCGCTAGAGTGGTTTTTGATCAATTTAGCAAATCCAGTTAATGATTTGGTTCATACAATTTGAGAATCCTATTCAGGTTTTCACCCGAGCTTGTAAAATTATTTTTTTCAAAGATGAAGAACTTACTATTTCTTAACACTAATTATAAATGACAAAACAAACAAAAAAACTATTTGGTTTATACTTGTAGGCAGCTTTAGCCGCAGTGAAAGCCGAAGCTGAACAGAGGAAAGAGGAGTCTTTCAAAACGTCAATTAATGTTGACCTTGCAGAGATGAAGCCGGCCACAGAGGGACTCCTGACTCAGATTTTTCAAGTGCTGGAGTATCTGTACCGATCAGAATTGCGATATGTGGACGACTACAGGTGAGCACTATGAAAAATTCCAAAATTCTTGTGACAATAAATCTCTAGAACGTTTGTGATATAGTATTTCTAAAAATATATATATACCAGCAAACTTATTGCTTAGAAATTTTACAGTGCAGAAAACGCTTTATTAACTTGTGAACTGTTTTCACTTTTTCATTCACAGGGCATCTTTAGTCCAGTCCTATGAATATGCACATACCAATGTGAGTAGTTTGAACTGAATTTCCTTGTTGTTGATGAGTTTTATATTTGCTTTTGAACTGTAATTATAAAATAGACTGTTTAATGTTCTTTATCTTCAAAATCTTAAAATTTGATAATAAACTAGATCTAAATGGGCTTTTGTTGATCAAATTTAAACAACTTTTAAAATTAAAAAAAAAGGTTTCCTTTATTTTATGAGCTAAAATTTTATTTCAAATATTCTGAACAGGATAACCAGTGGTTAAACTCCAAAAACGGTAAGCCTACATTCTTTTAAAAATAAATCTTGTCATGTGTTTTGAAATTGTTTTTTTTTTTATCTCTTTAATACAAATGTCAGAAGGCAATAGTTCAGTATTAACTGTATATCTTCCTTGTGTTTAGCTAACATGCGCTCTCGGGTGACGACCTTGACCTACACACTCAACTTCTGGTGCATGAACCCTGGTGTGGTAAGTTGATCTGACACCTGCTGTTTGCAAAGGGACAGCACTTATTTTCTCTTTATATTCTCTTAACTCTTGTTTTCTCTATATATTCTCTTAATTCTTGTTTACTCTTTATATTCTCTTAACTCTTGTTTTCTCTATATATTCTCTTTACTCTTGTTTACTCTTTATATTCTCTTAACTCTTGTTTTCTCTATATATTCTCTTAACTCTTGTTTACTCTTTATATTCTCTTAACTCTTGTTTTCTCTATATATTCTCTTAACTCTTGTTTACTCTTTATATTCTCTTAACTCTTGTTTTCTCTATATATTCTTTTAACTCTTGTTTTCTCTTTATATTCTTTTAACTCTTGTTTTCTCTTTATATTCTTTTAACTCTTGTTTACTCTTTATATTCTCTTAACTCTTGTTTTCTCTTTATATTCTTTTAACTCTTGTTTTCTCTTTATATTCTTTTAACTCTTGTTTACTCTTTATATTCTCTTAACTCTTGTTTACTCTTTATATTCTCTTAACTCTTGTTTTCTCTTTATATTCTTTTAACTCTTGTTTTCTCTTTATATTCTTTTAACTCTTGTTTACTCTTTATATTCTCTTAACTCTTGTTTACTCTTTATATTCTCTTAACTCTTGTTTTCTCTTTATATTCTCTTAACTCTTGTTTTCTCTTTATATTCTTTTAACTCTTGTTTTCTCTTTATATGCTTTTAACTCTTGTTTTCTCTTTATATTCTCTTAACTCTTGTTTACTCTTTATATTCTCTTAACTCTTGTTTTCTCTATATATTCTCTTAACAATATATTTTTCCCTTTATATTCTATTAACTCTTTGTTTTCACTACATTCTACATGAACTCCTGTTTTAACTATGTTTTCTGTTAACTATTGTTTTCACTGCATTCTCTGTTAACTCTTCTTTTCACTACATTTTCTGTTAATTTGTGTTATTTCACTACAGTCTCTGTTAACTGTTGTTATTTCACTACAGTCTCTGTTAACTGTTGTTATTTCACTACAGTCTCTGTTAACTGTTGTTATTTCACTACAGTCTCTGTTAACTGTTGTTATTTCACTACAGTCTCTGTTAACTGTTGTTATTTCACTACAGTCTCTGTTAACTGTTGTTATTTCACTACAGTTTCTATTAACTTTTGTTTTCACTACATTCTGTGTTAACTTTTTTGTTTTCACCTAATTTTCTATCAACATTTTGTTTTCTCTGCAGGCATTTTCTGACTTCTCTGAGACCCGCAGCATTATCTTAACCAGCGGCACGCTATCTCCGCTGACCTCATTTCAGTCAGAGCTGGGGCTGAACTTCAGCATACAGCTGGAAGCTAACCATGTGATCAAAGATTCACAGGTGGGAAAAAAATTGTGCCATAGTCGATTCATAGTTTCGCTTCTCTAATTTTATCACCTACGACTGGGGGGAAAAAAACTCTAGAAACATTTTTTAATGGGAAAAGGGGGTGTTTAGTGACAGAGTGCTGTTATACTAATGTATTGGAGTTAAGGTTCAAATTTGTTGCAGAAAGAATTGTTTTTCTTTAATGCCCTGGGGATATGCCAGGGCCTACCCATCTCCAGAAAGTCTGCAACATGGGTTGTTCATTGTCCAGGCCACACAATCACCTTGTATGCGGTGTCCAATAAAACTGTTTAACTCTGCATCCTCAGCCTTCCAAGAGAGCTCAACTTCTTCACATTCAATTATTTTTTTTAAGAAACCTACTTTTCGTACATAAAATGGGATAAGCCAAGGCATCCATTAATTGATACAGACTAATTACATTTAAAAGAGTTTTTATGCTCATCTACTATTCTATAATTAAACATAAAAAGTACTTCTAAAACAAATTTATTAAATTAATTCAGTAAATATAAGAGACTTATTTAATAGCAATATTTTATGTAAGTGCCTGTAATTATTAATGTTTAAAAGATAAACTCCTTAAATGGACAAACAATTAATGCAGGAAATGTTTATTTACAACTGTTTAACGTAAATTAATTTTATACCTCAAATAATTAAATCTTTTAATGAATACCATAATGTTGGATTAATACAAAGAAATAATAATTACTCAGTAATATTTGTTGTATTAGAAAACATAATTTGTTTGGCATCACTATTTTTAGAAACTTTATTGTAATTTAAGGGAGATAATTAACTCGTTCTATATGCGATGATAGCCTATTTCTAATATTATGTTGTTGTTTTTTTTTCATAAATACTTTATGGCCTACAACTTAAAACTTTATAATGATCTAACAGTAAAAATTAGGGGAAGTGTATATAAATATATGACTAAAGAATGTATGTGCATATTTATAAACATTACGTTAACTACCCAATTTGTATGATTAATAGGTATCAATTCCAATTAATTCTCCATTAAGCTGGGACCAAAAAAAATTTTATATCCTTATCGTGACAACCAAATGATAATGTTTAGATATTATTAAATAACATAAATGTGAAAGTTTAGTTTTAAAATATTGTATTTGGTACAAATGCAAATAGAAAGGATGATAATCACAAACACGTTATTTGTTTAAACTAAATATTAAAAGCTTTAACGATTTTATCAATAAATTTCCTTTATTTTTGGCCTTGGTCTTGCTACAAAGTTGTCACCAACACAATTTTCATATTCCTCGTACTAACTAGTAATGATGTGCGGCAGTGCACTTAGCTAGCGTACCGAAGGCCTTGGGCTCAAATCCTGGTGTAGGCTAGGATCCTTTCCTGGGTCTGGAGGGTGTCCCCAAGTCTACTCAGCTTTATTGGGAACGTAACATTAGTTGGGGCATAGTAAAGGCGGCCGTTCATTGTGCTGGTCACACGATTCCCTAGTAAGCCAAAGCCATTGAAATTGTGAATGCTGCATCACATGACAGATAGATCAAATTGGTGTAACCGGGTTACTTTACTTTCTTAGTGCCCGCTTCTTTTTCATTTCAGGTGTGGGTCGGCACCATTGGTACAGGGCCGACTGGTAGCAAGCTGCAGGCTGTGTTTAGGAACCTGGAAACATTTACATTTCAAGATGAACTTGGCGGGTTGGTCCTCAGAGTCTGTGAGGTGAGCCTGCATAGTTGTTTTATCAGTCACTACTTCACTAGGCACTACAGTGACTGGATACATACAAAACATTTCTCATAGCTCCTGCTGATACATTTATAAATTCTTTAAATTAAGACATCAATCAAACACTTGATATAAAACCTACTAAAACATTTATAAAACTCTTTGTATAAATACATTTTTACTTTTTCATATCCAAATATTAGTATACCATATTGAATTTACAAAGTGTTTCAGGTAATGCAGACCAATATTAATTGAATTTACAAACCAAAGCTAGTGTTTAGCTATAAATATATAAATATATATAGACCTTTTCATTTTATTAATTATTCCAAAAAAGAGGTCAATGTCTACGCATGCGCAGTCGTTAGGGGGCTGAAGTTGTCAATAAAACCTACTTCGCCTTTGTTATTTTACTGGGGGCCTAGTGGTTTTTAGGCGTAATTATATTAGCTTTTCATTTTACAAAAAAACTAATTCATAAAAACTTTATACCCAGAAGCTAGGGAGCGAACTGTACTTTTCTTTTACCTTTTGAACCAGTTTTCAACCCAAAAAACATTTATTATACATTCTAGGCCTAATGCGTCTATGGTTACCATGTCACCATCCATGTTAATATACAGATTGGCGTCGAGCGATCATCAGTAAATCGTCTTTAAGCATACAAATAAAATTTAACATAGTTATATATTTATAAAGCTTTGTTTGTGTTGAAGTATCAACGCGTAGGCTATATTGTATTAAGTTATTATTTGTAGCAATAGAAATCGTAACTTTTAATTATTTTTATTTTTTTTATCGTTCGATTTCAATGTCACAAAAGAACCTTGAAAAGCCAAAGTTAAGCTCATCACAGTTTGATTCTGAAAAGGCCTAGGTCTATGTCCCATAGGCCTATGCTATTGTTTGACTTGTTCTGACATATGGTCATAGACCCGACTATACGACATAGGCCTATATATATATTAGCCTCTTCCTACGAACAATATATATATTTTTAAAATTTAACATAATATTTGCTATGGCTATGGTTTTTATATTCGTGAAGATGCATCGGCTCTTGCCTCTGTCTCTATCAAACATTCAACATAAAATATATCTAGAATTATATTTGCTTTTTTATTAATCAAAACGAGCGATCTAGGTCTAGGGCTAAGTTAAGCAATAGCTTGAATAACCGACAGTAATAAAAGCATTATAGGCCTAATTATTATTTTTTCGATACAATTAATAGTAATTTTTTTTTTACATTGAAGAAACTCAACAAAAAGTAATGACACAGTGATCACGATAGAATCGACCATAATATTAAGGTCCAAAGCATAGATTCCAGGTCTAAAAAAAATTGTTCTTAAAAGAAACAATTCCCTTCCTAGGTTCTTAGTTTAAGGTCTCCATGTGTTTTTATGGTTTGAAGTTCAAAAACAACTATAATTAAATTAAAAACCCCCAACACCTTTAGTAAAATACTATATGGAAAGAAGAAACAAAAATCTTTGTGCCCCCAAAAGAAATATATGTCAGTGAGTCTCAAGACCACGCCTCTTTTCCGGGGTCAAACTAAAAAGGTCTATATAAATATATAAAGCTAGTGTTCAATGCATCGTTTGAGTACTTTTGTGTTATAGCTAAATGATTAAATGATGGATTAAATAAATAGCATGACTTGTGATGATCAACGGTAACACCTATAAGCTATGTTTCTCATGTTACATTGCAAGGTGTTAAACATTGTTTACTTTTTTCTTTGTTCTGTTTTCTTGATACAAATAAGGTCGCTATTATTGGCATTTATCTACAGCATTATCAAACTGCTTTATTCTACTCTACTTTCATCAGGTTGTTCCCCATGGTGTTTTGTGTTTCCTGCCATCATACAAAGTTCTTGAAAAACTTATCAACAGATGGGAGGTAAGACTGAACAAAAATGTGTATGTGTTTGTTTCAAAGTAAATTTTTACTTGAGCTGCAGAAAATAGAGAAATGAAAATACATTTTGTTTTTCATTGTTGAAATTCAGAACATTTCTTGCTATATATGCCTTGCTAGGATACACATCAGACTTCTGGTGTCATTCTAAAATTAGATACTCTATTCCCATCACTCAGAGATAAGATAAGATAAGATAAGATTGCTTTATTGATCCAAATGAGTGGAAAATTGACTTGATTACATAAATTCCGTTTTTTCAGCATACCTAAAACAATATTAAAGAACCATTTGTACTCAAACACAATAGACATTCACGCACACTATCATACCATTTATCATACAAGAAAAAAGTAGGCCTATTATTTAGGAGTCAGCTATTGAGCCATCGTATTTCCTGGCTGAAAGGTGATTCTTTTGAAAGAGTCTTACTGACAGTGGAACAAAAGAGTTCTTAAATCTCTCTGTTCTTGCCCTTATAGAAAGAAGCCGACCACTTCGACTAGATATTATGTAGCTATCATGAAGCGGGTGTGCATGATCTTGGAGGATTTTATCAATCATAGACAGGCACCTTGAACTGAAAATATCCGCAAGAGATGGTAATTCTGTCTGTGTAGTACGAGAGGCTTTGTTTATTAGGCGGTCTATCCGATGTTTGTTCAATGTGGTGGTATTACCATACCAGCAGGTGATTGCAAAGGTTATGATGCTACCAACAGTCGCCGAGTAAAATAGATTCATAATGGTTTTCTCTATGTGAAATATTTTTAGTTTATTAAGACAGAAAAGTCGTTGGTGCATTTTCTTACAAAGGATTTGGCAGTGGTCAGACCAAGTCAGTTTGTCAGTAATTGTGACGCCAAGATATTTATATTGCGAGACTTGATCTATTATTTGGTTCTTTATGTGCAAATCAGTCAGCTTGCGTTTTTCTTTCCGGAAGTCTACAATCATTTCTTTCGTTTTTGTGATGTTCAATATCAGGTAGTTCTCTTCGCACCATTTGTAGAAATCTGAGGTCGTACTGTGATAGAGACTGTCGTCACTGGAAACAAGGCCGACAATGGCTGTATCATCAGCGTATTTGATTACAGATACTGTATCGATTGCTGAACTTTGAATGTCATTGGTGTAAATTGTGTATAGAACGGGAGAGAGGACACATCCTTGAGGCGCTCCAGTGCTTATTTCTCTTATTTGTGAGGTACATCCCTCTACTCTGACAAATTGAGGGCGGTTTATCAGAAATTGCATGATCCAGGCTTGGATGCGTTGCCTCCTCTGTCCATATCTGAATATATTTAGTTTCAGGTTTTGACAACTTTAAGACTGGTTTGTAACGAGGGGTAAGGTGTATCATTGTGTGATCCGATTCTCCAAGAGGAAATAAACTGTGAGAGACATAAGCACTTGTTATATTACCGTAACACATGTCAAGTGTTCTTTTAAGTCTTGTAGGACAGGACACATACTGGGAGTAGGTTGGTAATGACTGACTTAGTGATAGTTGATTAAAGTCCCCTAGGACAAGACGAACAGAGTCAGGGCTTGTTGATTCCTGTTCAGTTATGATGTCCAGTAACTGGATGATAGCGATGTCTGTGTTGGCTGTGGGTGGGATGTAAACAAGTGTTACGTATATTTGTGTGAATTCTCTCGGTAGATAGTATGGCCTGAGGTTGACGCACAATACCTCTATGTCTGGTGTGCATATTCTTGTTTTAATTGTAATGCTGTTGATACTGCAATATTGTTTGTTTATATATATTGCCAGTCCTCCACCTTTACTTTTGCCACTATTGATGGTTCTGTCTGACCGAAGCAGATAAAATGCTTCTAGGTTCACAGAGGTATCTGGGACAGTTTCGTGGAGCCAGGTTTCTGTTAAGCATATTAAAGAGCTTTCACGGAACTGAAACAGATGTTTGCAACAGCAATCCAGCTCATCTATTTTATTATTTAACGACCTTACATTGCCAAACACAATAGGTGGAAGATAACCCCTCTGTCCTCTCTTCCTGCTTTTAACACGTATTCCTCCCCTTCTGCCACGTTTCTTTAGTTTTGTTCGTGTTGAGACGTGTTTGCTTGTTGTACTTGTTATCATTTATTTTCAAGATGGCGATTAGTTCATTCAATAGTGCGGACACCACTGGATTAAAATAGTTATGTAGGCGATTCTTCACATATAAACGTAGAGAAACATTAGTTTCAGGTATACATACCACTAAGATACTTCGAGAATATATAATAAATAATTTCTGGTTTGAAAATGAAGTAAAAACGCTGAAAATAACGGCACATAGTAATCAGGTCGCCTGCAGTGCAGCGCCCCGGAAGTAGAGATTCAAATCAATATAAAAAAATGTATTGTGGAGGGACAATTCAAAATTAGATCCAAACTTGTCAGCAGCAGGACAAAAACGAATTCACTCAAGCAAATATGTTAAGTGGTTAAATTAGCCTATTCACTCATTTGCGTTGTTTTATCGCACTTATGCAGTAGTGCTCATTATTCTTTCCTGTACCTTCGGGTAGGCATGCTAAAATTATTTTAGGGTGTCCCTGAGTCTACTCAGCTTTGATGGGTACCTGCCTTAGCTGGGGTAAAGTAAATGTGTCTGTGCATAGTGCTGGCCACACAATCACCTAGTATTCTGTGGCTACAAAAACGCTGCTTCACTGGACCTATGGATCAACTTGTTCCGACGGGTTCTTTACTTACCTTTGAGTATTTTTATTTTATTTGTATTGCTTCTCACAAACTTACCCTTCATTATATGTTTTAATTAAAAATTTTGGAGGGATTTCTGCCATTACCATTGGGGTTTATTCTTAGTAGTACCAAGCAATAAAGCTTCATAACTAGAAATGTAGATTTTTTGAACTAGTATCTAAACCAGGGGTCTGCCACATTTTTTTGTCATTGGACCGTATAAGGAATTTGATGCAACTAAATGGGCCTCACAACGAAAACAAAAATACAAGGAATTTTTAAAAAACTACTGCTAGAAGCCGTGTGGGGGCCCCTTTGGGTCCCTCTAGCACGCCCATGTTTTAAACTATGCATTTCATAAATCCTTCTATTGTAGACATGTATCTATCTATGTTCTCAGAACATTGGTCTCATGAAGAAGCTGGCGCGCAAGAAAAAAATTATCATTGAGCCCAGAGGGTCAGACAAAGTTGATTTTGAAGAACAGATGCTGAGTTTTTATGAGACGATGAAGACAGGCACTAGAGACAACTCGGATGGTAAGGCTACTGCTTATAAGTCTTTTTTATGAGACGGTGAAGACAAGCACTAGAGACAACGGATGGTAAGGCTACTGCTTATAAGTCTTTTTTATGAGACGATGAAGACAAGCACTAGAGACAACTCGGATGGTAAGGCTACTGCTTATAAGTCTACAGACGATCCCTCTGGATAAAAGATTATTATGTCCACTAGGCCCAAAACTCCTACAGGGTGGCAGGGATCAGTCGGTGGCAGGGATCGGTCGGTGGCAGGGATCGGTCGGTGGCAGGGATCAGTCGGTGGCAGGGATCGGTCGGTGGCAGGGATCAGTCGGCGGAAGGGCTAGAACCCGGTCCGTTTTGTTGACAGTCTGGTGAACTTACTGCAGGACTAGGGATGTTAAAACCGGTTTGTTTTTAAAAGTGGTTTTCGGTTCTATAAAACCAGTTTAAAACCGGATTTCGGTCCCCCCCTTCCCCACACACACACACACCCAGGCCTGAAAAGCCAAATGTGCGTAGTTTTGTAGGTAGCCTATATTTGAAAAATAGTTCAAACTTAATTATTGTTTGCAGGGCATTCAAGGGTTGATTTGTGTGAATACAATATAATTTTGTACACTTATTATTATTTAATTTGTTAGAACTAAAACAAATATGGGCTAATTGATTAAAACCGTTAATAGTTTTCAATAGTGATAATCTAATTTCCGATTCTCGTGGACCATAATATTACGAAGCATATGAAGAGGATGACGCTGTTAATCCAGGATGTTTCGTATGCAGGTGCGTACGCAATCCAGTGGTACTGCCACCGCTCAGGCTTATCTCTTGGGAACATAGTTTACAATGTTCCATCGTTAAAGTATTTGTTTACAAAGATGCGCCGAAAAGTGAAAAGATTAATGTTAATCGTAACTTGTAACTGTAACTTAACATTTGGTTTGATGTTGTTTTTATCGCAATCAATAGTTGGTATTTGGAAAAAAAGAAACACACTGTCTAAAACTAAATAGTGTCCAGCAAGGCATTTCAAGAATTTGTTTTGTGCGAATCCAACATTATTTATTTAAAATATTTCCATCAGAACAAAAAGAAAAGGGTTTCTACCAACAAACCGAAATCCGGTTTTGGAAATCAAAACCGGTTTTCAGTTTCAAAACCGGAATCTGGTATTCCGGTTTTCGTTTAACATCCCTATGCAGGACCAGCCGGCCTCATGAATCCTAAGTATAAATGTTATGTCTCCAGCATTTTTAAACATGTATTCATCCTCAGTCCTGTCAAGACTCACATTAATGATATTAGTAAAAAGGAGTACAAACAGTACCAAAAAAAATGTAGATTGGATGATTTATAACTTTTTAAAATGTATTTTGCGTCTCAGTGAGATTAGCTTATTGATGCTCTTGTTCCCCCATAATGTAACAAAAGTTTGGCTTTGGTTTTGTGTTCCCCAGATGTTACCGGTGCTGTTTTTTTCGCTGTGTGCAGGGGCAAAGTGAGTGAAGGTCTGGACTTTGCTGATAATTTTGCCAGGGCAGTGATAACAGTAAGTTTGCCTTTTTTTTCTGTCTAGTTGTTGTTTATTTTCAGTTATATTCACAATAAATTTATAACAACAGTAGTTGTTGTTTTGTTTTTTACTGCAACGGCTTTGTTGCATGGCACATTCTTCCTATATAAACCAAGAAATGTATCAGAAACATGTATCCTTTAATCAGAATATTATTACATCTCTAATTTTACTTTGAAGTTTCTAAATTTAAAAAAATAATTTATGATTAAATGTATATGTTCTCCAGGTGGCTTACATACGCTTAAAAAATATTTCTTTACTTCACTTACAGGTTGGAATACCATATCCAAATTTCAAAGATGTCCAGGTAATATAAACCAATATTAATTGAATTTACAAACCAAAGCTAGTATTTAGTATTGATGCATCATTTGAGTACTTGTGTCTTAGAGCTAAATGATGGATTAAATAATTGCATCAGCATGACTTTGTGATGAGCAATGGAAATACCTATAAGCTATTTTGTTTCTCTTTATTTTAATTAGATTTTGCATTGCAAGGTGTTAAAAATTCAATTATTCCAAACTGATAACAGTAGATCTAGCAACTGGATATTTTGAATGCCCTGAACTAACCTACCTCACTCAGATACACTCTGCTTCCCCTCAACCTACCATTACCAACACACTATATAGCAGTATTGAACAACTGAAAAAGACATGTAAATATGTTTGTCTGGCATTGACTGCAAGAGAACTGGCAGCTCTGAAGACTGGCTAACAGAAGAAGAAGAAATGTTAAATATAGATTATGAAATGGGTATAGGCAAGGGTGCTGAGGACCATCAATTGAAGCAATGAATCTACTTTTAATAATGAAGGAATAATGTCTAGCATTTTTCTCCACAAGGTCTGGGAATTGGTGATATGACAGCCAATAGTGCTAGGTCTTTAAATCATATTTATACAGGATATCAATCTAATCCAATTAAGTGTATTGCTCAATAAAACTGATACAATCAATATATTTCTTTTTAACTTCAGCAATTGTCCGGGAATCTTAGATAGTGCTATAAATAGTACAGTTTCTAATCCATGTAAAACTGAAGACTATAATAAGATGGACCGCTTGGTCTATTTTTAGACCTTATATGTTGTTTTTTTCTGTGGGCACCCAATAAGGCTTTCTTGAATGACTTCTACACTCCTACAATTGCATTAAAGGTTTCCGCTGTATACAACTTTTGATTTTAATCTTAATTTTTGGTTGAGAAAATCATAGCGAATTACTAAACCGGAAGTCTAAAGGACTTGGTGCAATCGAAAATTCCGAAACTGTTTCAACTTATCAAATAGCAGAAATATCAAAGCAAGCGGTCCATCTTATTATAGTCTTTGGTTAAATTGATAATTGAACTATTTTCATTCACTTAATGAAACATTTTTTAATTTTGTATATTTTATTATCAATATTCAACCTAGGTACTTTATAACAAACATGCCCAGAAAATACCCATGATTTTAATCTTCTTTTATAATTTATAAGATGCACAACAATGTATAATAATGTACGTCCTGGTGCTAAAAATTCAAAGTCTCTGTTTTCCTGTTAAAGGTTGAACAAAAGAGAAAGTACAATGACAGCCACAGAAACTCCAGGGGTTTACTCGGTGGTAGTCAGTGGTATGAAATACAAGCCTTCAGGGCCCTGAATCAAGCTTTGGGAAGGTGTATCCGACACAGGTATGCATCAATTGAAAACTCTTTCAGATCAGGGTTAAGTTGTATTTTGTAAACATAAATTTTATCAATTTTAAGATGTGGTGTATCTGAAAGAGGTTTACCTTGTACAAATAGATTTCATCAGTTTAACCCTTTGATAATCAGGTGTATCAGATACAAGTATATCTTGTGTTTAGATAGTGTTTTTTTTTTCAATTTAACTATTTTAACCCCTTCAAATTGAGGTATATCAAGCCGTGAGAA
The DNA here is from genome assembly GCA_949126835.1 of Anisus vortex. Lineage (NCBI taxonomy): Eukaryota > Metazoa > Mollusca > Gastropoda > Planorbidae > Anisus > Anisus vortex. The sequence continues at coordinate 8,208,468 of OX421504.1, read as the reverse complement.
TGTTAGTGTAATCGCACAGAGAGATGCAATATATAAATAGCCATAATCATCATCTAGTGCACATATATTTCATCAATTTAACCCTTTCAGGATGGGGTGTATCAGACACGAGTGTACCTAAGTTTAAGTGTAATACCTAAGAGGGCTTATTACACCGAAAGGGTTTTTAAAGTTAGGTTGAAAATGTTGAGTACTTTTGACTCTTATTATTTCAATAGAATTCCTTCAGAAATAACTCAAGCTATTTTATGTCTGGACTAATAGAATATAATGGGACTTTTCCCATGCAAATCTCTCGCACACCTGTTAGTGGTGAGGTGAACAGAGGACAGTTAGGCATCTTGCTTCCCACACAATCCCTTCCTTATACTGTCCACTTGTGGAACAAAATGTCAAGAGCTATAAAATAATGTGAAATTCGTATAGAATACATTTTATAAGATAAGATTTCTCTATAGCTCCAAAAAGGATTACATGACAGTATTTCAAGAATACAAGCACAACAACCAGAACAGATGCAACATGCACACATACACAAAAAAGTGCTCTGTTGTCGACCACCTTACTCACTGTCTGTAGTAAAAGTCAAGCGTGTCTTATCATATGGGACACTGTGGCATTTTGGCAGTGTCTTGGATCATGAAGCTCTCTGGAGTTTTTAATCCAGGTTAAAAACACCTGGTCTTAACCGGTGTTTCTAGTTCTATCTCAGTTCCGATGGGCGCTTGGCATTATTTGGGGGAAAGTAAAGGCAGCAGTTGCATTGTTCTGTCCACACAATCCACTTAAATGCTAAGGCCACAGAAACAGATGAATGCTGCTTCCCCTAGGACCGACACATGGTCTAACACAGACAGGATGCTAGAAAGCAAGAAATATGGTATATAAAAAGAGCACACCATTGATTGGGCTGGAGACACTGCCACTGAACTAAATCACATGTTGTATTCTGCTTATTGAACTTATTGTCTTCACATCAAGTATGTTTACTTTGAAATCTTTCCAGGAATGACTGGGGGGCCCTGATCATTGTTGATGAAAGGTTTGTTCAACAGCCTCAGAAATATTGCTGTGGTAAGTATTTAACATAAGGTTTGTTATTGGCTAATTTTTTTTTTAAATTATGGAATTATGGCTATGTATTTTAGTGATGCTGGAAAGGTTGTAAAAGAGGTTTGTGTGACCAAAAGCTGTGTAAAGAAAGAAAGGTGGGCTACATAGTGCTTGTAAAGATCATTGAGTAGGGCCCTTCTGGTGTTTAGAATAAATTGGGCATAGTGGACCTTACAGTGCTTATAATTGAGATTGCTTGCATGAAAGGTGTTTATCTATAAGCTGCTTAATTTTTTTCCATCAGGGTTATCAAAGTGGGTCAGAACAAAGGTACAAGCTCACCACAACTTTGCAATGGCCATGGACTCCTTAAGTCAATTCATCGAGTCCAGAATAAGCGATGACGCTGAATCAAGGTAAGCTGCTTGGTGCAATATTTCTATTTGTTATACTTGTAAAGTGATTCACTTTGTTATTGCAGCTCTTGATTGGCTATCGGCAAAGCATGACTTTTTTTTTTCAATTTCCTTGGTCCAGTAAATCTTAGAAGCAAGGTTCCTAGAGGCTGGGAAAATTGACACGATTTTTCTAGTTCTTCTTCTTTATTTACTGTGGAGGAAAAAGTCCACAATTAATAATTATGGGTGATTGTAGTTTGTGAAAACTGACCATGGTTTGGGGAAAGTTTGAGAATTTCACAAAAGTGGACAAGACATCATGACAAAAAAATGATTTAAATTTTTTTTTAACGTAAATAACCATGAAGGCGGCTGGTTAGCTAAGTCGACAGCGGGCTTGACTCCCAAGCGCCGCATCAGGGGTTCGACCCTCGGTGCAGGCAGACATAAATCCACCGCCGACTTGGAGAGGAGATGGGCGCCGCCAAGTCTACCAAGCCCAAGAGAGGACTAATGGACACCCAGTGTCCATTAGCTCCCCCCAACGACCGCCAAGGTTAAGGGACAAGAAGAAGAACCATGAAGTTAGGTTGAGATGGTGATAATAAATCTCCCATAATTTTTTTTTTCTAAAACAAGTACTTAAAAACAGTCTCAAACTTGGTTTATTTAGACCTTCTATATTTTATATACAAAGAGAGTAAACACAAAGAAATTAAACAAATGCTGTTGAAAATTGGGTTGTAAAATATCTTTTTAAGTTTGTGAAGAGTTTTTGGAATTTAAAAGTTTGTTAAAAGTAAGATAGAATAAGATAGGACGTTTATTTATGTTAAAAAATGTTTAAATTTTTCTTTGTTGTATTTGTGAATATTATTTTGCAGCGTTAACATGGGAGTACCTGAGCTGCCAATCTTTTCATCCCAGCTGATAGAGATTCCTTCTTCTAGTCTTGTAAATACTGATAGTAAACCTGTTGTTGTGTCGGCCTCACAGTCATTAAAAACAACACAAGACAAAGTAAGTTGTGCCAGTTGCTTCTTCTTTTCCCCCAAAATTTAATTTGATTTAATTGAAATATTGAAACATAAGATTTATTAAAATGAAATGGTCCAACTTCATTAGAAATACAATATCTCTGATTTTAACTGGTTCATACATTAGCTGGTTAGTGGCAAAGTTTTGTTTGTGTATCATTACTTATCTGCCCCCCACCTGGAAAAAAATTCAATTTGTGAAATTTACTTGAATTATCTCCAGAAAATTGTTTGTTGTTGAATTCAATTTTTACCAATAATTTCAAACTAATTTCGCTTGTTCTGGGAGATTGCTATAAATCTAGAGTACTTATTTGAAGTCTGAAGCATCAACTATTGTCTAGTAATGAAGTCTTTTGATTTCTTTCTTTTTTTCCAGTCAAATTTTTCAATATTTAGCCTGATGAAAACGCCATCAAGAAATAATGAGACAGGTAGGGAAAGTGCTGTGGACAACAGCTCCCCCGGGAACCCCAATTCAAGCAAATTCACCGGAGGGAACTGCTTCACCCCCAGCACAAAACTTGCTCACCTGATGCACAAGCCCCACAGTTCCTGGGAGGGAAATGATGCGGGATTGTCAAAAGACACCCCAATCGTCATTGGCAATGACAGCACTCTGGGGAAGACAATTCCAAACAACCCGAACCACTTGCTGGATACTAAGCAAACTTGTTATGATGGTCTTCATTCCAAGGAGGTCAGTAATGCTGCTGATGAAAAAAGGGAGGTTACTAAAGAACGATCCTTAACGCCATCTTACATTCTTGAAGAGGCCTTAGGCTCCTCAAGCAGGGTTCAGCTTCGGATTATTACAGAGAGAGCCGTTGACGGAGAGAGCGCCAAGGTTGTTGAAATTCCAGAAAGACTTCGCTGTTTGTTTGGGGGAAACCTCCGTCTCCCGCTCTCCAACAAACAAATTCTTGTTTACTTAGTTGACCCTCCTGCCTCTGCGGGTCAGAGGCCCACCGCAAGGATAGCGAAGATGTCGGAGGAAGACAAAAAGTCTCTCCTAGCAAAAGCCATAGCAGCTGAGACCATCGTGGTGGAAGACGAGCCATGTCCTGTTGATGATGGCAGCCTACACCTGCCAGCAGGGACACGTGCTACCAACACAGAGGTCCAGGTTCCTACCATAAACTCCACGGGGTGCCACAGTTCCCCCAATCAAGATGTACCTCCCAGGTCAAAATCCAAAGTTTCAGCAGCGGGTGAAAGTGCAACGGCCGCACTTCCCCCAGCGCCTAACGCAGTCACTTCAACTGTAAGCACCGGCAACTCTTCTAGCAAAATACGCAAAGCCTCCTGTAAGAAGAACAGCCCAGGAGCAGCCTTAACTGCTAGTAACTCTAAAATCAGCTCATCTGATTTGTGTTGTAACTCTTCATCCACGGTGGCAAGTACTGGTCCTGTTAGCGACCGGCCGCCAAGTCCGTCGTTCCTAAAGTCGCCACTTGCTGTCACCAGAAACAGAAAGAGGCTGTTCAAGCCAAACTGCAGTCCCGCGGGGGGTAAAGAAGTTAAGGACAATGTACAGACTCCAGTCAAGGCAGGAAGCACGATTGTTGAGGCGAAGCCTGTAACCCCCAGAGCCTCACCTTTGACCTCTTTCCTTGACGACCTAGATGGTGAGAATTTTGAAGAAGAGACAATTGTAATTAGAAGGAAAACAAAAAAGCGTAGATCCTCACTACAGCACTCCAATAAAAAAAAGCCCAAAGAAGATGGAGACGATGGGAAAATGTATACTGTGGTAAGTCTTAACTTGTAATTTACAGATGATCCTTCTAGGTAGAAGGTTATTACATCTGATGTATTACCATTTTGAGACAAAAAATTGGCTCTGTAACTATAATAAATCAGGGTTCGTACGGCTCCTGGAAACTCCTTGAAACTCCTGGAAAACAAAAAGTTGTGTTCCAGGACCTTAAAACTCCTGGAAAAAATGCATTTAGTCCTGGGAAAATAATAAAAACTCCTTATTTTTGAGGGAGATTAATTATTAATAAAAAAATCGTAATCACTGCTCTTAGATTGTACATTCACTTTTCCAGAAAGCCCTATTGGAGTTAACCCTCTTTGCCACTTTTTATTTCCGCGCGCAAACGTTGATGACACCAGTGATGCCACTCCATGGTTCTTTTTTTTTTACTAGATCTTGTTGTTTTTTTCAATCTATACTTGGGAGGATGTAGGCTATAAAAGTCCCCTTTATGTCGTAAAACAAAAAAAAAGCTGTGTAGCGAGGTGTCTGTTTATTTTAAAGTGCTCAGCTTGGCTTTAAAAAAAATTTACTCCTGAAAAACTCCTGGAATTTTGAGGCAATTTTTCTGTACGAACCCTGTAAATTAACTATAATTTATACAATTTTTGTTTATGGAGAAGTTAGCGTCGAGCCCTAAGAATATGCTGTGGCTAATATACTAATAATGAAACTCTACATTTAGACAACATTTGTTTGTGTTTTTATCAGTTCCTCACACAATGTCACAATTATCTTTTTATTTGTTCTATACGTTAACCCTGATTTCGGAAGACTAGGTAATATAAATAGAGTGTTGAATCCTCTATTCGCAAACTCCATAAACCTACCGGAAGACCCTGCACTCAATCTAGGTGTTGGTTTTCATTTCTTTCCTGGGACTGTAAGGGGGTCACTGTAGTCAAACCATGGATGAAAATAGCAGTGGTGAAAGAAAAGCTATCGTTAAACCCTGCCCTTAGAGAAAAGAACACAAGAATAGTACATACCACTCACGTAGTGTTAGAGGGTACATTGAAAGTCAAACACAAAAGATCGGGAAATAGGTGAAAAGATGATATACCTGGGAGTAGTGAAGCATTCTTTACTTTGATAATGAAATATATATTATTTTTGACTTGTCTCCTATTTCTCTTTGTCATCAGAACAGTAGCAGTAACGTGTCATTTAGGTGCTCACTCTGTCACCATTACATATTTTCTGATAAAACTACTTCAGGTTGGATTTTAAAAACTTTCTTTTTTTTTTAACTTCTTTTTTTCTATACTATTTTACAAATAGCATTCCATCCTTGTAAGCACTTTCTTATTACTATAACTAAAAAAGATAATGATGTCACTAAAGGCACAAACATTTTCTTAGAAATAATTCTGTTACTGTTACCAATATGTTGCTTGTCTGCTTTTTCACTTAGATTTTGACCATCAACAAAGCTTGCCAACTTTTCTGAAAGATTCCACCAACAAGACAAGTGCTGACAACACTGGCTGCTACTTCTTTCCATGCATCACAAAATTAGAAGGGCTGACCACAAAAATTAATTCTAGTCAAGGTATGCTGTAAAAAAAAAAAGCAGCCGCTAGCAACAGGCGGCCCGCAGCGTGGCCCACAGAGACTTTTACCTAGGCTCTCACAGTTCTTCTAACTGCAGTTTTTTTTTAAATATAACACCGGTATATTAATAATTTAATTAAATGTTCAAACTGTGTGGCCTGCCCAGTTGTATTAAATTTTTACACACTCATGGCTGAAAGTGTATGAGTATTACAGTATTGGGCCTCTACCTTGTCAGCCAAGCAATATTTGCCCTTAAGTGCTGTCAAAATTTAAACCGCTGGTCACTATAGGGTTTAAGAAAAGAACTTTAAAATATTGTGCTAAGTTGCTCAATAAATATATAATATACCCTCATACTTTATACCGGAATAGTCAAAGTGCTGACTGGGGTTATTTTTTATTAGGCTTAACAAGCAGTGGTCTTTGGATCATCATGCCAGGGTTTGTTTGTTTTTTAAATAGGCGTTAGAAAAACAAAATGTATATTTTTTTTTAAATGATGTTCCGGACAATTATTTCTTTACCTGGGCACCTTAATTAGTACCGGGTACAGTATTACTAGTTTTTGGTGGGGCATGGTGGTTGAGCAGCAGTGCATTCGGCTGGTGTGCCAAAAGTCCTGGGTTCAAATCATGGTGAAGGCTAGTATTTGTTCTCTGACTTTAGCAGGGGTAATGTAACGGTGGCTGGGCATTGTGCTGGCCACACAATCTCCTAGGTATTCCGTGGCCACAGAAACGGATGGATCAATATATTCCGACGGGATACTTATGTATTTGGGTAGCCATTCCTTGCTTGTTAGTGTCTGACTAAAAAGTATTGTCATTGTTGTAGTTTTTTTTCTTTGTGTATCTGCTACACATCTCTGGAGTTTGCCAAACCTAAACTAGGAGCAACTGTTCTAGATAATTCACTTCTTTACTCATGGGTTTCAAGGTTGATGAAGAAAATGTGTAAACTCTCCCACTAATAGCACTCAGGTGGGGATAACACATAAGAAGTGTCCCCTGTTGCACACCTGAGGATCATTGCCAGGCGAGAACCAAGACTCAGAGGAAGGAAGAGGCGTAGTAATACCTCTCGCCAAGCCCTGTGTCTGGAATGACCAGGCTTATATTTCTGGTATTGTACTGCCAGAACTATGTAATCAGTGGCTTGTTGCCAACATTGTCATGAAGAACAAATGTGTGATGTGTATGACATGAAAATTAGGAGGGCTGGAAAAATATTTTCTAAACTTATTTTTTATTTTGACAGAAAACTTTATAAAAAATATGTTCACTGTACTAATGTGTTTACGATCATTTTTTTTTCAAGGTCTCAGCAGCAAATATTTTGAACAAGATGAGGTATGTGTCCAGTATTTGTACTGTGGTCAGTGTGGGTCCCATTCACCAGAAACTGTCAAACACATTGGGGCTCTAGTACAGCTGGCCACTGGTTCTAGATACAGCAAAGGGCAGGTAAGTCTAAAACAATCAAATTACATTTACCTCCCGTTTACATTTGTTTGGATCACAAGAGAATCTGATGTTAAAAACCAGTTGAAGAAAGGTACTAGAAAATGTTCATTTGTTTTTTCCAATATATATATATACTATAGTAGTGCAGCATGCACAGATTGCTGTACTAAAGGTCCCGGGTGCTATACTATAAAGTTCCAGGGTATATGTCCTAATAAAAGCTAAGAATATTTTCCGGGACTAAGGGTGTCCCCGAATCTAACCCAATTTTAGTAAAGGTGGCCACACAATCCTCTTGTACACTGTGGCCACTAAGACTTGTTAATGCTGCTTCACTTGCCCCATGATACATGGTCTAAAAGTGGACGCTTTACTTCTTTATTGAACACTATAATACTAAACAAATGACATTTTATTTGATGGATGAAAACCCAGATGCTAGCCAACTTGTGGAATCAAATAAACTTCTTTTTATAATAAACTTATGCTGCAGACGGAATTTATGTAATTAAGCCTAATTTCCGTTTATTTGGATCAATAAAGGAATCTTTTCTTATATTTTATGTATGCCGCTAGTAAAATCAAAATAAACTTCTTAAATTGTATGTATTGTCTGTCTGTCTCTGAATAGCTCATGCCCAAGTAATTTATTTTCCCTTTGCAGATGTGGTTATTTCACCAGTCAGTACAATTAACAAACCAAGCATGTTCTGAAGTGCCTGATGGCGCCATCCTGTGATGTTAATCTTATACTTATTGAAATATTCTCACATGTACATTATTCTTTAAACTCTAGAACAATAAATCTTAATTTGTATAAGAAGCTTGTTTTTTTTTTTTGCTACAAATAATGTGTTTAGTTGTCAAAACTTAAAAACACAACTCAACAGCAATAACACTGAGCTCTATATACATGTGCTCAAGCAAGTAAATTATTGGAGAAAATGCGGACGTTTAAACATATATAAGTGCACTGTATGGCACTGAGCTATATATACGTCTAACTAAATATTCATTAAAATTGCTTAATCAGTAAACATATGTGGTATTCAAAGCATTTATCCAGAAAAAACATCAACCATTTCATCTTTTGACTTTGCCATTAAATTAATGAAGGTACTCATTAAAATTAACACAATGTACTCGTATTATCGCACAAGAGAATATATGTATGTGACACGACCCCATGAACCGGTACAGAAGTCTGTAAAACTGATTTTTCAATATATGCAAAATAATGTGTAAAATGGGTACTAGGTCATTTTTAAGGTTATTATTGATTTATAATGTTGTATGCCTTAACTTGTAGCTGTGAAATTTTCAAACTAAAATTATTTGTGCAAGTTTTATGCAGCTTTTGTATAAAATCAAATGAAATATCTTCTTAAGATAAAATTGTTTTTAAGTCAACTAAATATTATTTAAAATCTTTAAAACTTTAACAGCTTGTGTAATGACTCATTATGAAAGTGTTTGCCTAATTTCATGGCAATTAGTTAATATTTGTTCATCCTGGTAATATTTAATTATGCTATAATGCTGAACTGTAAAAAATCAGTCGTGTTTTTCTTGTTCATTTTTCTCCAAAATGACTTTCTTTACCTTTACTTATATAATTTTGTATAACTTTTGAACTAATCAATTAATTTTAGAATTTTTTTCTCCACTGCATAGATAAATGAATTAGCTTTTATTAAACACCTTAAACTAAATATCTCATTTTGCAGACTTCAGTACTATTCTGTGGGGTTGCATTACATATATAAGCTTACATATATATATATATAATGTATGTTCAGTATAAAAGAGTTCATTTGTATCAAATTTCAATGACGTTATTACAAAAAGTGTATATATTTTTGGTACTTCCATGTATATATAGCTCAGTGCCATACAGTGCACTTATCTAAATTTAAAAGCCCGCATTTTCTCCTACAATTTACTTGCTTGGGCACTCCATGTATATATATATCTCAGTGAGCAAGAACAAAACAAAAAATGAAACAATCTTTTATGTTGTGTAAATGTTGTGTGTTGTTTTTTCTCTCTTTGTCTCAAGACTGAATTTTGCTTTTTATTTAAACAATAAACAAACCTGAGAAGTGCAACCAACATGTGTGTATTTACATCCAGAAAATAGAAAGGCACTTTGAGTTTTAAATATACAGCTGTGTTTATAAAATTACGCAATGAAAAGACACTGTGAACTTTAATAGAAGAAACAAAAAATGTCCAATCACTACTAATCCAATTTTTTTTTTTATGTACAATTAACAAACCATTAGCAATAGAAAAGTTTTAAAAGGAGAAGTTGGATCACTTTCTGTATTATAAAAAACAAAAAAAAATCACTACTAATTTAAAAAAAAGGCCATTCTTTTCTATACACAATCTTACTAAATCTTAGCTATAAAAATTGTCCTAACAATACTATAAAAAAAAGGTAAAAATATAATAAACAATCAGGAAATTATAAAAAATAAAAATGGCTGGACAAATGTACAAATATTGTTTTTTATGTAGCACATGAACATTTTAAGGATGGATCTCTTCTTCTATAACTGATGATACACCAGGAATTCTGAATACTGTTTTTGTAAAAGTCATCGCTGAGTAACAAAGGTATATATATACATTATATTATATATATATTACACTGAGGTGTCCTTCTTGTGCTAGTGAAACGTGATCTGCTCTGGGTCAATGTGGCCGTGGTCGCCCATCATTTCCAAGACCACCAGTCCATCTGGCTGGATTGTTACCAAGCTCATACTGCAGTTGGCCACACACAGTCTCAGCCATGCTTCACCAGGGAACTGCAAAGCTCTAAGGCAGAAAAAGAAATACAAGGCCAAAGATATTTTTTTGGGGTTTGCAAAATCATTTCTTTTATACGGTTATTCTTAGTGTCTTCTGATTGAAGGTAAATCATGCAGGCACCTTTACAACTTTTAACCCATTGACAACAAAATGTTGGCTTCCGTAATTAAACTGATAGTTGAAACCTGAAGCTGTGATAGACTAATGGAATGCCACGTCTTTGTACAAACAAATTTCACTCTTAAATGTAGCAAATGTTTTGAGTGTAATGTGTGCTGCCTTTTATCCCAGACTATATTGACAAATTCCCTTTTTCTTGACTTAGTATTGTCAACTGCAATATACAAAGCACACAAATCTAGAATGTGATCCCAGAACCATTAGGTTGACAACCTTTCCTTTTACTTAATGCTAATTTCCCATAACGCCACCATCGGGCCATGTGATGCTCTTGGGCCACGAGGCAAACTAAGCCCCACCCACCAAAACAAAATCCTGGGGGGGGGGGGGGGGGGGGGGGTTGCTCCTGAATGCGTTCATCATTTCAGAGTTATTTAACACTTAGTGTTTTCTCTATTTGGCAAACTGCAAGTCTTGATAAATTTGATGAAGCCATCTCCTTCATAGGCCTTGATTTGTAAACAACTTATGAACAGTTGACAGAAATTAATTCCCAGAGGTAGCACATTGTTATTTTTTTACAACAAAAAAGAAAAAACGAACACAGAAATTCATTTCACAATAAAACACATTTTTAGCCATATTGACTTGTGCATAGTTTAATGACGTTCCCAGAGCTAGCACACACTTTGAAACATTTTCTTTAAAAAAATCATTTACATTTACCCCTTAAAAAAATAAAACAAGAACAGACACAACACTACTTACAAGAATCATACAACTGGTTGCTTCATTATGAAACAAAATGTTACATAAACATACACATTCAATGTGCACAGCAAACAAACACGTTTCTTGTTCACAATAAGACTTTCATAAAAGACCATTGTGTAAAATAAAGCAGCTTTAAGTAAACATTAAGGAACAAAGACAGCAAACTAGATGTTGCTTTATCAAAGCATAAGGTAAGAGTTACATAAATTAATATAAGAAGTATACAGTACCGGTATAGCAAAGTTTCATTTCATGTATATATTGTATATAGTAATAACAATAAAAAAAAATGAAAGGCATTACTGTGGACCATGGCAGCACAGGGAATCTTTTGTTAATTATGGGCTCTAGTGTATTTGACCTTTTAAAACATGATAATGATAGTGATAGATTTATTATAACATAATCTACTGGATGTGTGAGAAGTAAAAAAAACAACATAAAAGTTAATAACTTTGGAAAGGTTTTTAGAACCTAAAGTAAACTAAACTATCCAAAATAATGATTAATTTGACCCATGACCTGGTGTAAACTAAGAATACAAAGAAAGACTTCTAAAAAATATCTTGAGCTAGCAAATAAACGTAAACTTCTGGAAACAAATTGTGTAAAAAATTCCTTCTGTAAAGAATTGGAAGAAGCTGTGGTCAATTATATAAGAAGAAACATTTGACCAAAGTTTAAACTATACATTGAGACTTGTCAAACTCATCATTTAACAACGTAAAACTTTTTAAAAATTGTTTTCGATCACAAGGTGAATTATATAAGTGTATGGATCAATTATTATTCATTTTTAAAATTTATTATTGACATATTTTGGGTGGAATGCATACTATAAACATTAAATTGATTGAAAGTCAGAAAGGAATACTAAAGAAGAGATTTGAATAAACTTCAGATAAGAATATATATTTATATAGCCTATGAGTGTAACTAGAAAGACGGAAGGGGAAAACCAGACGCCAAAACTTAGGTAGGTGCTAAACTGATACTTTAAAACAATAATATAAAAAAACAATAAAACTTAAGTGAAAACAATTACTGCAGTTCATTTGTGATAAACTTGCCAATTTAAGAAAAGCAATGATTTCAACACTATACCTTTTATACCATAAACGTACAATGGCTTAGTGTAACAAATGTCACATTCTTTAGAGGCCCCAATTTCACCCGCCCCCGCCCTGTCCAGCAGCATTTTTCTCTAGTTACACAAATGAGTTAGCTTAAATTAAATACAAAAGTTAAATACAAATACAATGATATATTTCATTCATGTGAAGGTTTCTTCAAGAAGTTCACCATAAATAAAGGTATATCAAATATATCATGTGTATATCATACCAGTAGAAGTACATAGAAGTTTGACTTTAAAAAAAACATACCATCATAAACTGTACAACTCATTACATTAAACATTTTAAAACTGATGCATTGTTAACATAAACTTGTTTATCAAAACAATTAATATGGAAACATTCAACAGCAAAAAAGATGAATAATAACAATAAAAAAAATTACAAAAACAATAAACTGCCATGTAAACATAGTGTGGGGATGCACATGAGAGCCGGCTACATTAAAATAATATTGCACTAGGTGGAGAGATCAACTAGCTAAAAGATATTTCACTAGGTTGAATATGTCCATGTTCTCCCACAGATTTGATCGAGACCCTACCAGAGGGCCTAATGCATATATGGGTAACGCTGCCGTGGGCCAAGGCAAACCGCAGCCAAGCCTCGGGTGGAAACTGCAGTGCCCTGAAAATAGTAGGAAACAACTTGTTCTTTAACCATACAGCTCATGTACAAGCTAGTCCTTAGTATGCGCATCCACACATTAAGGCAAAAACAAAAATCAAAAGTAAACTTTAAACAAAAAAATTAACTCAGTTACCATCCAATCGGCATCTATTTTCTTCTTCACAACATAGGATTTATTTATTTATACTGATTCAGCTCCATTGAAAACCTACCATTTGCATTTATTACAAAGAAAAGGGGGCAGGCCAAAAATGACCTGGAGACATAAAATCACCCCCCCCCCCTTCCAGACTGAGATGCCTAAAGAGATTATCTTTGTGGCCTATGCTCCAGGCTGCGAAACAGGCAATGATGATGGTGCGTTTGTGTTGCATACAAGCGATTTACACTGTAAGGACTAACAGTAAGACTACACTAGTAACCAACAGACAACATTTATTAACTATATCTTTGGGAAACCCTGACCTTAACTGTCTTAAAGATAATAACAGAGGTAACAGATTTAAGATGAACTGACAACCCTAAGAATAGAGGGATTTATCTCTGAGCATTGTTATGAAATGGCTTACACTTACAGTAGAACTTCAGCCAATTAGCAAATAACAGTGTACAAATACCGGTATATTTTAAAAGACCACAATATGTTTTTCTTTTTTCTTCATATTACTGTTGAGACCCCGTTAGCAGACATGCCTACCCCTAAGGACTAAAAAGAGGAACAATCTTGATGAAAAAGAGGATTTTTCAACAAAAAAGCGGAACACTCTTTATCTAACAATCTTTTATAACAACACACAAAAAAAAAAAAAAAACATTAGCTATTTAAAATGTAGGTAGGCTTACGTTTTACAGACTATTCGCAATGGATCTAGATCTAGTAGGCCTACAAAGAACATTAAATTCACATTTGCTGAATAAACTCCTCTGAATATTCCTTCCAATAACACTGAATTAGTTTTTTTACAGTTTGAACAAGTCATATTTAAACTTTCTGAGCCAGGACGTTTAGACATTTTCACGATCTTAGCAATACAGTAAAGGAAAAGAAGATTAATTGCCAAACACGTGTAATACCGCAAAAAACGTTAGAAAAGCCCACAATATCTCTTTTAATAAACCCAGAAAACCCAAGTAATGATAATTATAGCATTGCGACTTTATTTGTGCCTTTGTTTTATCAACCTAGACACGGACTATATTTCAACCCATGAAAAACCCAAACTTTCCAATTTGGCGTAACAAAACTAGTAGAAAGCGGAACGGCGGAACAAAGTGTGTTTTTTTATAAGAAAGCGGAACAAATACGCCAAAAGCGGAACGGTAGGCATGTCTGCGTTAGTATCGAGGAAAGAGTTCATTAGATAACTAGCTAGTTTTTCCTCATCATAACGATATGAAAAAAAAAGTCTAGATACAGAAGTATATGATACACGATACAATCATCTTACGTAGTAAAGGAGCAAGGCAACAAGTAGATATTACAATACAACATTTAATATTTGTTTAATACAGAGAGGAAAGGAAGAGCTAAATGGATGTCTTTTTCTGAATGTCTAAATATTCTTTAAACATAACTTTTCTGAACATAATAAACATAACAAATTGTATTTAAAAGTTTAAAAGTACAAAACATAAACACAACTTTCAAACAATAATTGAAAAGAACCAAATTAATATTTGGTTGGTAAAAAAAACCCACTGATCCTTACCTGCATATGAAGTAGCGTATGACATTTGCATGACATACAACAATTTCATAGCTATCTTCCTTCTGAGATGGGTCCGCTCTGTAGAAATATTTCCTGAAGGCACTCTCTATTCTGGCCCCATCTTGGAAGAACTGCTGAAATATGTTGAACATTGAAAAGCAGTCAAAACCAGTTGAGTTATAGGAAAGTAATCACAATTTATTAGAGGCTGACCAAAATTTGGTTTCGGTGCCAAAAGTAGGCAAATGACCTCTTTCTGTGTAGTTTCAGTTTTGGACTAAGCCAAAAAGTTAACTTTGGGTTTCGGTCATAATTGATATTGACTTTCGGTCATCAGCCAAATATCTATTTTAATTTTCAAAATTCAGACTGCAATTATTTAGGTGATAATATTTAGATATAAAAATCTTATGTAAAAATGATATTGCCTTTTAGGTTATTAAATCTTAAAGAGTATTCAATTCTGAATAAAATGATAGATAATACATGTAAATACAACTGTATATTACTTAAATAGAGTACCTATAAACTAGACTTTATAATTCTTTTGTTTTGCAATTTCGGTTTATCTTTTGGTTTACGCGGAAGTTGTAGTTAAACTTTCAGTTGAACTTTCAGCATGGTTTCTTCGGGCCTCTACAATTATATGCTGCTCGGATTTTTTATTTAAGTTTTATTTTTCACTTTGGAGCTGCAAACAGTTTATATCCCAATGATGAGCTTTTGTTGACATATTTTCTTTGTGGTAGAAATAATGAGTTATAAGATTTTGTAGCAATAAACAAAGACTATGAATAATGCAGTTCTATTCACAAACTTATACCAGTATGTGTGAAATATCTTTGTGAATGTTTTTTAAGCACACATAGAAAAACTCAACAAAAAACATTATGGCACTTAAGGACGTTTTAACTACACACAATTATTAATAACTTTTTGTGACTGAAATAAAAAAAAATGTCACACTACTTTGTCCAATTAAGCAAAATTTACAAACGTTCCCAAACAGTGCCAACTTATATATAAACCTTGAAATGAAGATGTACTGTATGCAT
Source organism: Anisus vortex (assembly GCA_949126835.1). Taxonomy (NCBI): domain Eukaryota; kingdom Metazoa; phylum Mollusca; class Gastropoda; family Planorbidae; genus Anisus; species Anisus vortex. The sequence goes on along the minus strand of OX421504.1, from coordinate 8,192,954 downwards.
AAACAGCCTGTTTGTTGAAAAAGAATGATTTAAAAAACACACCTTTTGTTCAGGTCTCCAACTTCCTAATGGTGGTTCAGGAGGGATAGGTGCACCTTCCCTTAAAATGTCATCTGTTCAAATATCAAAATAAATGTGTGGGTTTTGTTTTATATATGTAAGCACAACTATAGTTTATTTTGCAAGTAAAAAGAAAATCAATGTTAATAACTCAAAAAGCCGGGATTTTTTTCCCAGGATTTGAGGATGTCCCTGAGTTTACCCAGCTTTGATGGGTACCTGACATTAGTTGGGGTAAAGTAAAGGGGGCTGGGCATTGTGCTGGCCACACATCCCCTAGTATGCCGTAGACACAGAAACTGGTGAACGCTGCTTCACAAGCCATATGATCAGTTTAGTCCGTAGGGTATTTTACTTACTATGTCTAAAAAAAACTCAACCTGCTGATACAGTCAGGTTAAATTTCTTTATTTTATCACAACTAATAAAGGAACCAGGATAATCAACCGCTTTTCATTTCAGTTTACATTTTAAACCATGGAGAAGTAAAGGATGCAATAATCTTTTGTACAGAAGTAGCATCTGTCAAATATAAGATAAGAAGTAAATGTCTAGATTTCATATTGCAAAAATATAAGATAAGAAGTTTTTAGGAATAAATGTCTAGATTTCATATTGCAATGTTAATAGACTCTTAACTGCTTTCTTTGCAAAAGCTGATTAAACTGCAGCATGTATGTTAAGTGCATTCAAGTGTGTACTATAATAGTATTGCACAAAAACTATTCAAATTATCATTGAGTGATTGAGACTAATGTGCTTTCCTAAACTAATTAGTGTTCTCAGTCATCTGTATGTATTAAAATTAAAACCAGCTGCTAACCTTGCTTATACTCAAGCCCAGGTAGGTGCTTGTGTATTAATTTAGCAGTTTCTATGGCCCTTGTCATTGTGGATGAAATTAGAATAGTGTAGGGTAAATCTAGATCTTTCAGTCTCATTCCTGTAACATTAGCTTGAGCACGACCTAAAAACACAAAGATCCTATTACTATTATATAATTTTCTTCCAGATTTCATAACAAGAATGAACATTTAAAAAAAAGTATCAATTTAAAATAGCAAAACTACATACAATTTTTCTACAAAAAAAATATTATTGGACAAATTTTAGTCTTAACAATTTAAAAAAAATAGTATATATACCCAACGCAGTTAAAAACCGATCTTTGTCAGCCGAAGCATTGTCAAAATACTGTCCATGTCGTATTAATAGGAGATGACGACTGGCAGTGGGCGTAGAATTTTGAAGCTGTTTGTTATATTCAAGCAGATCATTTTCACCCTTGTTCTTGGGAGGTGGGAGTAAACTGGACGGTTCTCTTCTGAAAACAAAAAATTTAGTTTTATTATCTCACAGCAAGAAAGGTTTTAACTCAAACTCTTATATAATAGTCCTACTTGCTACTGTGCTGTGAGACACAAAACTGACCGATTGATTATTCATGATAGACAATTTATTATCAACAGGATGGTGTAGCTGTCATTTGAAAACTTTTTTTTTACTGGCAAGGAACCAGTATGCAGGTTCAAATTCCAACTGCACCATTGATGCTTTAAAATTTTTTTACAAACATTATTACTATAATATTGTTCTCTTTTATTATTAATTTATTTTATAAACAGCATGTGCTTTCTCTCTTTTTCTGTTCATAGAAAGTGTTTTGTTTTTTTTATATCTGGCCTCTATGTTTATAGGGTAGGTCTATAGACTACAGAAAAAAGGTTAATTGTAAATAAAATTGTAATAGTTGTAAAGTTCATTACAAGAACAAGTGAATATTCCATTATGATTAGTGAAACACCATAAGTTTAATCTCTAAATTTATACAAACTTTAACAACTTTAATTGGCTTGCTTCATATAGCCCTACAAAAACAAATTCATATATAATAAATTCTCTCTCTCCCCAACCTTTTTTTTTGGTTTGGTATAATTTGTCCGATGTGTTTGTGTCATCTTTATTATCAAACAGACGACTGTGAAATGTACCTTCCTGCCCAACAGTGTGTAGTGTACATGTGTCAGCAAAAAATCTACTTCAATGTGCAGCTGTCGCGGAAGGCTATACCATTTTGTTCCTTTAGCCTCAGGTCGTTGTACGATTTCAGTCCGTGTTTGTAGGTAAACCGATCCCCATTGGTCAATTTGAAAACATGTGAGTTTTGTGTCACTGACCTATCTAGGCCTATATACTATATATATGTCTAAAAAATTTTCACATCGGACATGTGTCTTCGCTAGCTAAGTGGTTAACGTATCGGACTGCCATGCAGGCGACCCGGGTTCGATTCTCCAATAAGTCTATACCTTTTTCTTCTACAATTATTTTTCAATTAAAATAACTTTTAAAAACAAAAGACATTGCAACTGTACGGGCCATTTAGATTTTTGTTAAATAAAAATTCTTGCCTATTTTTTTACCCGATTACAATAGGCCTATTTATTTTAAATTACTTTCCTAAAAGTCTTCAGTAAAAAAATAATAATTTTATTATTGGATTTATAGCTTTCTTTAATTGTAGTTAATAAAAATTTTATCTGCACCTTACACAGTCCTGTTTTTTTTTCCACCCGGGCAACGCCGGGCAATTTAGCTTGTTGTTCTATAAAATTTAAAATCATTGCCAATAACCTTACTTTTGTTCCTATGTTGCTGCTATTATTATTATTAAATGTGAGTGTTGCAAGTCATTTATTTTATTGTGTAGTTTCTTCATCGTCTTCACGTCTATCAGAAAGTCTTGAATCCATTATTTTTTTATGTATATAATCAAAATCAATTGAATGTAAATCATTTTATTTAATTTTATTGTATTTTTGTAAGAGTAAGGTAAGGGACCAGAGGCCAGAGAAATGATATGCCGAAAACAAGTTTTTTTTTAGTAAACTAATACTAGACTAGATCTAGACTCTAGATCTAGATCTAATAATTAACTAATTTTTATAAAGCCTAAATAATATAGATCTATATAGATACTAATTATATAAAATGGAATAATGGTGAGTAATTTTACTTGGTCATACTCTCATACTGCATACATATAAATATAATTGCAAACAGTAGGCCTAAGGTCGCCTAAGCCTAATCAGTTAAAATTATGGTGTTTACTTAAAATTTATTATTTCAAGCCAAAGAAAATAAAATGTTAAGAACTTAAAATAAATTAGACTAGCATTTATATAACGTGTACTAAAATGTAAACACTTAAACTATTTTAAACACAAAATATCAAAATTGACAAAATGAAAAAAAAAAATTATTTAACCTGTCCCAATTAAAATCCCATTTAACCGTTGGCTCATAATTGGTAGTCCACGAAGCGTACAAAACTCTATTATTGTACTTCCATTTCTGATACACTACAACACCAACAATTACAGCAGCACCGACTTTCAATGACTTTTTAGCAATATTTGATAAAGTGTGCCATCGTCTATTAAATCGTTTCGACTCCATAACACAGCATGTAGTTTCAATGTTTATGAAAGAGCGGTAGTGCCAGTTTTTTCGTAACCGTACTTATATGTTCGCCCAAATATGAACTATGTTTTTAGCCAAATTCTTAACAGTTTATCTTCTATAATAATAATATTGTGGTTGGATGGGCCGAACATATTTAATACAGACGTCAAAAAAACAAAGAACCCTAAAGTTAAACTTTTTCTAAAAAATATAGCAAACTGTATTCTTAGACTGGTTTTCTCATGTTACTTTTCGGTCAGTAAGGCAGATGCCGTATTCAGTATTGTGCGGGCACTATTCCCAAATTTATGTGGGGGCCCCTAGGCTCGTGGCTTCGCCCCTGCCTTCCACATACCTCAGGAAAGTGCCGTTAATTCATGTTACATTCTGCAAAAGCATAAATTGTATGTTGTGCTTAGCTTGGTTGGACTGGAGCGCTTAAAAGTGTAGGGGGATAAACGAATTTCATTTTACATTTTCAACGAAAGAATGGGGATGCCACTAAAAAAATTCTTTATGGGATGTGTGGGGGCCCCTTCTGTATGGGGCCCCCTGTTCCAATGGAACATGTGGAACATGCCTAAATACGCCACTGCGCAGGCCATTATAGGGGCCATCGATATAGGCCTATACCCTCTCAGGTGTGGTAATCTTGGATTTGGGATATTTTGCATAAGCCTACTGATGCGCAGATGCGTACAGGGAATGGGGAGGGGGGTCTTGACTGAATGTGTAGGCTACGTACGCAAAATTTCTATGTAGCCTACGTAACACTTTTTATAAACAATAACAACTGCACCAGCGAGAAGACTGGTTGAAATATTAAACATTAGATTTGAAAACAATTATATAAGCTTAGGCCTACTTCCTTTATGGCAGGCAATGTAGGCCTAAACAGGTTATAAAAAGTAGGCCTATGTTGATGAAAAGCAAGACGGATAAAATGCCGGTTGTATGCATTTTGTCTTAACGGCTGCAAACGGCATATATTCGAGGCAGACTTGATTCAGGACTTGTGTGCAATTATATTATAAATACGAAATTAGGCCTACTCTTAATAGATAAACACAATAAGGACCAAAATAATTTTCTTATCCCTTAAGGGCTTACCTATGCAAAAACAAATGCATATTAGTAGCCTACTCTTTCTTCCTGAGTGGCTTCCGGGTAGGGAATGGGCAGCTTAAGAAAACATGAGTAAAACCACTAACTTAACATCTAATCGAATCAAAATGCAAGTCTAGACACAAAACACGACTAAGCGTAAGACGCACAAATCTTCTTTCTCTAAGGAGCGTCGTAAATAAGATAAGAAACACCTCTAACACCTAATTGATAGATCACTATCATGTAGCCTGGATATACTAAAAAAACAACAACTTTTGACATAGTATAGCGCTATGCGCTATGGGCAGCCATTCTCAAATTTAAAATCAGCGCAAACCTCATAAAAATACCAAGAACTTATCTTATCTTATACCTTACAGACGCTCCTTCAATATAGAAGGTTATTGCGTCCTACGCTCATCCATGGTCCGAGTCTAGTCTTGCATTTTTATTAATGTTTTAAATCATGTTAAGTTATTGGTTTTCCTGGTTTGTTCAGGCAACCCATTCCATGCCCGAATGCCACTTGTAGCATACAACAAAGCTACCGGCACTGCACTCTTTAACTGTTAAACCACCTTTTGAGCCAGACAGGGATGTGTACTGTCTCCAATCAAGTTCAACCTCTTCTTAGAAAGAATTATGATAGATGGTCTGATGAAGGACCACGCCGAAACAGTCATCAGTATCGGTGGATGAACCATATCACCAACCTGCGCTTTGCCGATGACATAGATGGCCTTTGCTTGCAGCTTAAAAACGAACTGAATGATCTCACTGTCAAATTGGAGAAAATATTGGCGGCATGGAAATAAAGCTGATAAAAGACGAAGGGCTTGGCAAACAAGTGATATTCGTATCTGAAATAACAGTGGGCGAACAAAAGCTTATATCTTATAAGTTTACAGACGTTCCTTCTAGATAGAAGATACTAGATTATTAGGCCTACGTACACTAGGCCCAAAACTACTTCATGGCGGTAGGGAAAGAACCCGCGACGTGCCGGTTGACAGTCCGGTGAACTAACCACAGTACTAGCCGCGAAGAAGTCTTCTCCTTCTAATACATATGAGTTATTATATCGGGCGAAGGCTCAAAGTCAGAAATTCTTGACAGAACAGCCCAGACAACGGTGACACTAAGCAATAGCTAAAGAGCATCTGGAAAAGCAAGAAAGTATCCTTTCATTTAAAGATCCGTCTAATGCGCACTCTGGCGATGTCCGTTTTCATGCATGGATGTAAAACCTGGACGCTCACGGCAGATTTTCAGAGAAAGATCAATAGGCCATTGAAATAAGATGCGCGAGATCCATAACATATCGTACGGGGAGCACATCATTTAGCATGACTTCAGCTGCGCCAGACAAGTTCTATGACCCCAAGAGTTAGTAACAATACCCCGGCTCCGGCTGCTGTTACTGCTCGCGAAGTGAAGCCTGCTCCTGCTGAAAACCTGATCACTTCAACAGAATCTCATATGGAGAACGAAGGGGACGCAGTAAGAGCGTAAGACTTCACGCAAATCATTGACACAACTATATGAAATACCCACTGTTACTACTTCTTGTAATACACCTGTAACACCTGAACTAGGAGTTTCCTTTTCATTAGGTCCATTATATAATATTAGTTTAAAATGTTCCCAAAAGATGAAACTGTGCGTCATTTAACAACTATTGGGTATTAAAAATAGTGAAAAATGACAGCGAAATAAATGGACACATTATTGTTTATAAATTTCTGCTTGTCGGTATAATACAATGTAGAAAAAGTGCTTAAGGTGGGGGCATTTTTCTTAAAAGTTCGCCCCCCCCCCTCGCTGTCTTCAAAACCTGGCTACGCCACTGCAGTGGCGTATCGAGGGGGGTGCGGGGGGTGCGGACGCACCGGGTGACACCTTCTCAGGGGGTGACACCCGAATGAAAAAAACAATATTAAAAAAATGATATTTTTACAGAGCACGCACTGCTGCTCTAGTCCGATAACAGAGCGGATGGCAGATCATAATAAATAAATGACTAGCAGCACGGTGTGTCATCACCATACAGCATGCAGTCTGGTGCTAATTTGAATGAGACTGTTAGACTATATCGATTTATAAATTCATAACGAATTTTTGATGAAAGATAAGATACAGATGCTTTCCCTGTCGCCTACATGTACTTATCTTTAGTCTCATTAGGTGCTCTTTCAGCCCTGGGTCATATTTGGAAAGCATCTCAACCATCTCAAGAAAGTTTCCTTTATTCAACTACGATTCATCTTTGTTGTGACCATGAAATGCCAGCACACCTGATATATCACACACTGACCAAATGTCTGAAGTGATCAGATATGTGGAAATCTACAGTGGGAAAGTTGAAGTGAGAGAAGTGTTTCTCGGATTTTTTCCTCAAAGGGGAACAAAAAGCTGACGAAATCAGTTCTGACATTCTTAGAAATCTAAAAAGTGACGGACTTGATATAATGATGTGCAGAGCTCAAGTTTACGACAATGCTGCCACAATGTCTGGAATCCATGGAGGTGTTCAAGCCGTTTTGAAAAGAAAGAGCAAGAAAGCTATTTTTAATTTATTTGTGGGCCATTCCCCTTAACTTGTGTGGTCAACACTCTTTTGCCGAAAACGCTTCATGTATAACATTTTTTGGTACCCTTGAGAGAATGTTTTGCTTTTTTGCTGCTTCCACTCATCGATGGGATGTTTTAGTTGAACACACTGGGGTGTCGATGAAACACGTTGGTGCGCTCATCATGCTGCTGTTAAACCAGTGAAAGATAAGTTTGATGAATGTATTACGGCGATTGAAGCTTTATGTGATCCTCGTGAAAATTTGGACACAAGAGGTACAGCACAAGAACTTTTACATGCTGTCTGTGATTTCACATTTGTCTGCTACCTTAACCTTTGGGCTGATATACTTGAAGAAGTTAATCTTACAGCAGTAGGCCTACCTGCAGACTTAAGACTTAACTCTTGATAAAGTGGTGACCAAGTTAGACACCTTAAGACTGTTTTTGCACGAAAAGCGGAGTCAATTAGTGGGGCATGCTATTGAACAAGCACTTATAAAATCAGACCAACATGGGATTTCGGTAGAGAGAAGATTAAGATTCAAGAAGAGAATGGCAGGCGGAAAATTAAGAGATGCTGGAATTTCTATGCGAGAAGAAAGCAGTAGGAAAATGCTAGAGTGTATTGATCGCTTTCATTCTGAACTCCAGATCAGATCAATAGCGTTTAAGGAAGTTGCAGGTATGTTTGAGGCTGTTCAGCCCAAGATTCTACTGTCAGCAAGTGAAGAAGAGTTATTGGTTTCCGTTCTCAAATAAGCTTCGTTTTACCACAGTTTAAACGACACCTAAAAGCAGCTGATATTCACCTATAAAAAGCCATGGACTGGTCAGTAGGCTATTAGATATTTTTAGCTAAATGGGACTTCATAGAATTTCTTCCAACACTCTCGCTAGGCCTTCAATTATTTCTAACGGTATGTGTGGCTTCATGTGAACGGATCTTTTCAAAACTAAAGCTTATAAAAAACATTTACTCTAAAACCATTCACGCTTCTCCATGGGACAATCAAGACTTTCTGATCTGGCTATGTTATCGAATGAAAGGGATACTGTAAAGATTTTGATGAGGTGATTGACAAGTTTGCAGTTTTGAAGAGAAGGAAAGGAAAAATTCAAATTTTAATGTAAAAATAACTAACCGTACGGTTGTTTCAGATGTTTATTGCGTTTACTTTCTAATATTAAATTAATATTGTTATTGTTTTTGTCATATTTGAACAGTAGTTGTTATTGTTTTTGTCATATTTGAACAGGAGGCTTGTTTGGACGAAAACTATGGTGAAAGTCGTGGGCGGGGGGGAGGGTGACACCCAAAGTTTACCGCAACGGGTGACACCAGCCCTCGGTACGCTACTGCGCCACTGCGACATTTCATATTATTATTGTGGTTACTTAAAAAAAAAAATTCAATTTAGCGATTATAGTCTTCACTTTGGTAGCATAAAGTTGAGCAAAAACGTAGATTAAAAAAATATCGAGTTGGCAACAATGCACTGGACGCACTAAACTATATATATAGATCAGTGACTGAACGTGTCAGAAAAAATAAATAGCAGACTACAAATTATAAGACGGTCATTGTCAGTGCAAAGTGCAAGTGTCACCTAAGGCCTAAGACGCCTAAGTCACATATAATTCTCTTTAGTTGGTATAATTAATGAATTAAATGTTAACATAACAAGGCGTAACACGATAATTTACCAAACAACTCAACACTACCATTTGACCATTTGTAAATTAGGTAGGCCCTAGGGGCCTAGGCCTAGGCCCTAATTAATAAACTGATATGCTGATACTGATATGCTAATGACTAAATGATATTAATATTGATAATGATAATAATGCCATTAAATTCTAGACCAGGGTTCGGGAACCTTTTTGTCTGAGAAAGCCATGGATGACACCACATATTTTGAAAAGTAATTCTGTAAGAGCCATAAATTATGTTTAAAACTAAAAATTCTTGTAAATGTGTGCATTTTGACAATTGTGTGTAATTTCAACACTAAAAGTACAATAATTATGTCAATTATGTCTCTGAATTCTTCTGATGCTGAGCTGCAGTAGACTTTAGCTCATTTGTAGAATGAAATAGTGATATGCAATTAATATGTAGATCAAAAAGTCTAAAAAAATATTTTTTTAATAATTGAACTTTTGTCTGCGAGCCAGATGCAGCCATCAAAAGAGCCACATCTGGCTTGCAAGCCATATGGGTTCCCGACCCCATGTTCTAGACTAATGATTATATAATTATAATGATCATGATCGTATAATTTAATGATAAAAAAGGTGTTCATGAATGTCAATAGCAGTGAATGAGTGAACAGTGACTAAACTAAACTATAACAGTATTGATAGCCTAATATTAATATTTGATCATGATCACCTTTACGAATTTGATTATTTCTGTCTAAGACTAAGGAATGTGTTTTAAACTTAAACATGGATAATAAAAATATTGTCATTTATCAATGTCATATAGGGGCCTATAAACAAAAAATGCCTTCACATGATAATGACGACATCAACAGCAATGCTCAAGTCTGTTATAAATCGACTGCTGCAGAGTGTGAAAAGCTCTATGTTGAAACACCAGTTCTGTACAGCATCCCTCTTTCTAAACATTCTGGATTCAAAGTTTATCTAAAGCTAGATAATTTACAGCCCCCAGGATCTTTTAAACTGCGTGGAATTTCACATTTGATTCAGAAAGTATTTTAGTTTCTTTTCTTTTTTAATATTTTTTTTCACCATTTTTTAAATAAATATTATTTAATATATGTTTATGAATGTTGTGTGCTGTGCTTTTTTTCACTTTTACCATTTCATTAATATACAATCATTTTTAAAAGGCTGTACAGACTGGCAGATGTGATCATGTCTTCTGCGCCTCTGGTGGAAATGCTGGAATGGCCGCTGCCTATGCTGCTAGACAACTGGGCATACCCTGCACCATTATATTACCTAAGACTACTCCAGCTTTTCTGGCAGATAGGTTAAGGCTGATGGTAAAGTATTCCATTCTTGTTTTATTTGAAAAATGTAAAGAGCTTATAATATCTTAAAGCAGAATGTGCAGCACTTTCATTTTGTTCATTAATATTTCTCAATATCAATAATCTAAATGATTAAACTTAATCACAACATTTTCTAAACAGCTGACTTGATACTAAGTCATTTTTTAGTATGCCAAATATCATTTAGGATACTGCACGCTTTAATGAAAATAAGGCAAAACTTTCTTGAAATGAGTTTGTGCTGAGTTAGTACCTTTTTAAAATGAGCATATAATTTGGGGTATATATCTATAGCAAAAGCATGATTAGTGTCTAAACCCGTATAAGCCTTAATATACAAGGAGGGGGACTCAAGACATAAGTATAAAAGAAGACCACTAAACAAAAGCATCCAAACTAGAGTCTTAAAATTTTAAAATTAAATCAAGCCTGATCTTCAAACAGGACATCAATGTCTAAGTAACTCCACAATGTACAACACCATTGTATCTTTTTCTATGCTCAGTATGAGAGTAACTAAATAGTAATGCCTCTTGGTCAAGTAGACTTGAGGCTTTGCTTGATAATAAGTTTATTTATATTGTGCTGCCGACAAATACATACAAAGAACTAACTTTTATGTAAGAACACGGCTACAATTCTCTGGGCTAGTGAGTGAACATGTTAAATTACAAGTGTGGTTAGACAAGGTATGATAGTGATGATTAATATGCATGGTTGTGCTTGCATAGATTGTGTTGAAAGTAAAGAAATATTAGAGAGCATGAACCTATGTGTTCAAGATCAAGAGTAAATGAAAAATATAAAACAGTCATACAGATGAAAGAGATGGATACTGAGGTTGATAGCGTGATAGAGAGAGTGAGAAAAAAGAGAAATTTGAAAAAGCAGAAACATTTATCATTTATTGTAAAATTCATTATTCATTTCATGCTGAATTATGCTCATGGACATTGAATACAAATAACTATATCATGCTCAGTCAGGAACTTGGTGGCCGAGCAGCAGCGTGTTCAACTGGCGTACTGAAGGTCATGGGTTTGAATCCTGGTGAAGGCTAGGATTTTTTCCCTGGACTCTAGGGTGTCCCTGAGTCTACCCAGCTCGGTTGGGTACCTGACATTAGTTGGGGTAAAGTAAAAGGGGCTGGGCATTGTGCTGGCAGCACAATCACCTAGTATGTCGTGCGTGGCCACAGAAACTGGTGAACGCTGCTTCACCGGCCCAATGTTCAATTTGGCCCCAAGGATACTTTACTATAATCATGCTCTGTCAGTTTTGTTTTATTATTTAATGAGCCTATCAGCTCTGGCCTCAGACTTGGTGAACTGATGTTGAACTATTCATCCAAACTTCATCAATTCTAACAAATAAATGTGTAGCATTTTATAATCCAAATATAAAAACATTAATGTCTGTGGACAATTAAAAAAGCTTGTATTTTCTTTATCTCTTTTTTACCTGATTTATATTTAGAATGCTGAGGTTAGAGTTCATGGGGATGTTTATGATGAAGCTAAGGCCTTAGCTCAAGAGCTTAGTCAACAACCAGGTATAGTTTGTTTACATAACTTGATGCACAGCTCTCCATTAATACTGATTGAGCGCTAAGTTTATTTTATAGACCAGATTTAAATGTTCCTCTACTGCTTTTCTATCTTGTGTGCTAGACACAATACTTTCTACACATAGGCTACTATTGCTTTGGTTATTCTACTCTCTTCTTGCAATCTTGTTTTTGTTTTATATGATATAAAGTTGTTGTTTTTGTCATGACTAGTTCAGACTATACCCATTCCATTTCAGAAAGTCATTCTTTAAGTAAGAGATCTAATACACATTAGTCCTTGAAACAGAATAAGACATTATGACATTACTTTGTTGTGTTTATAAGTTAGAATTTAATGCTTTTATTTATGTATGTTATATTGCTATTTCTCTTTTTGAACATTTATAATTTCTAAATGGAGTCATTTTATTAATCTTGTTACTACGTGTGAATATTAAATTATTATTCATCCTAGAATAATTGATTCAAGTAGTTATTAGACCGAGGCAGTATTCTGCAAAGCTCTCATTTAGATTGAGTTATTTATTCTAGTGTGCATAACTCATTGGTTTATGTACAGTTGTCATATTGTACTTTCATTGTTCAGGTTTTATTTGTTATTTGTACACATTTTAAATCAACCACTGTCATCCATGCATTAACAACAGGTGTAACTAGTTTTATTCGATTCTGTCAATATTAGTAAATTGTATTTACCATATCACTCTGCAGGTTCTCTGTATGTGCCAGCTTTTGAACATCCTGATATTTGGTAAGTCTTGTCCTTACTTGTTTCAATATTTGTAATAAATGGAGCCATGCTAGTTATCTATAATTATAGTTATATGATTAATGGCCATTAATGTAAGAATTTCCTGTGAGACTCAATGGCTGCGATGCATGAAATGTTAACTGTGGCTTTTATGGCTAATGTGTACCTATAGTTTTGTAGGCCTAAAGCCAGGGCTCAGCACAAACACTTCAGCTTTGGATTTCCCTAAACAGAAAATGTAGTAATAAAATTAGAAGTAGTTATAAGCTATTTTAGTTCTATCATGTAGTCTTTTTGAATATGCTAAATTTGAGAAAGATAAGCTGGACTTCAATCACTGGATAAGTTAGTTTTTACAATTAAATGTTTGCAATCAAAACATGCTAATCGTGTAGTTTCTAGGAAGTTTCACAAACTTTCTGCATTTGCGAGTCAAATTGTAATTGCAGGGAAGGCCATTCCAGCATGATCGTGGAGGCTGCTCGCCAGATGCTGGAGAAGCCAGATGTTGTCATCATCAGCGTGGGAGGAGGCGGGCTCTGCAACGGCGTAGTGCAGGGCATGAGAATGGTGGGCTGGCAGGATATCCCTATCGTGGCAGTGGAAACTCAAGGGGCAGATTGCTTTGATGCCGCTATTAAAGCTGGGGAAGTCGTTACTTTGGAGGCAATCAACAGGTTTGATAGCTTAGTTTAAAACTTCATGAGAAATATTTATGCTTACTGTATGTCCTGATGTGGACAGACCAAAATGCAATTCTGGATAGACCTATACAGAGAGGCTACACAAAATTTAAAAACTATTTTATCTCTCACAGCTTTGTCTGAATCCTCCAATTATTAAGTTTTTAAATCACAAAACAGATGTCCATTATAACGTTTGGCCCAATGTTAAAGGTAAATTTTGTCAGCATTGTGATGGAAAGTAACTGATAAGTAAAAGTAGAATTGTTTCAATAGTATCTTATGTGTATCAAGTTGAAAGGTTTCTCATAGATCTGTACATTTTTTTAATGACCTTATATTTTTAAATACTGGACTAGAACTGAAAGTTTTTGGAATTGGAATAGTTAAATACTTTCATTTAATGTGTAAAGACAAATCCTGAGTACACCTATCATTTCTGTGCCTGCTGTAACTGTGTGTACATCATTGTATGGAGTTTTGGGTTCTAACTTTCCACCAAGATTTGAAGAGAGGGAAAAGACAGGGAGGAATGCATTACACAGTTTCTGTCTTATAATACTTGTACGTTTTACAGACCATCCTTCTAGATTGAGATAATTACTTTCCCTTGGCCAAAAACTCCCGCTGGGCGGCAGGGATTGGTCGGCGGCTGAACTAGAACCCAGGCCATTATGTTGACGGTTGGGTAAACTAACCGCAGGACCAGCTGGCCTTATGGAATGTCTCCCTAACTCTGTCCTTGCCATTGACACACAACGGAAGGAAGTTTACTTCCACTCAATGCCCAACAAACTAAAACCCTTTCCAGTGTAAATTCAACATAATTTGAGACTTGCTCCTAAACCAGATCTTTAAATTTGAGTCTGTACATTTGCTTATCTCTAATGAATACCTGACTTCATAATGGCAGCCTAAAAACTCTATAGCATTGTGCTATCAACACAATCTTTATATCAAATTGAGCTGTATTTACCTCTCTCATTGGATGTGACAGTGCATATTAAAAGAATAAAAGGATTTAAAAGTTTAAATTTGAAACTTCTGTACTTTCTTTTATGTTTCACTCTCAAGTGTGGCCAAGACTTTAGGTTCACTGTCAGTGAATCCAACAACTTTTGAGTATTACAAGCAAGCACAACCTCCCATCAAAAACTGTGTAGTATCAGACAAGGAAGCTGTCAGTGCTTGCATCAAGTTTGCTGGTGGGTGCACCTAGATAAATAAACTTGGGTGGATGTTGGGGGTCGGCTGGATGATTGTGTGGTAGAGTCTGTGCCATTATTGTTTGGTTAATATGATATAATAGTAATATGATAAGTGTTGTAATGAACAAGGAACAAGTATTGAGTGAATGAGTTTGCTAGCAGTAATAAGCCAGCCTTTATTCTTCTTGTCTCGTCCCTGATCCCGTTACTATATTTGGGCGAGACCTCACTCACCTATATAAGTATCCTAAGTACGATTATACAACAGAGTCAATGATCACTGCTAAACCTTAATTACCTCCTGTGCTAATTCTTACAATTAGACAGTTTTCCTACTATCAATTGAATCATAGAGTAAAGAGAAAAAATCAAAATGTATCCTAAACTAAAGTTATCTTTTCATATAGTTTCACTATTTGGACTTATACATTTTTTACTTCTGTGGCCAAATGTTAGTATTTGTGGCCGTTGGTTTTAGATATTTGTATAAAATACACGAATCTCAGGGCAGACCACACTTAAACTGAATACACCAAATCAAATGCCGACTTGAACTAGATAACAATTAAATTGTTTAATCATGTAAAACAATCCATCAACTTATGTACAATTTGAAACTCAATATTACAAAACAGAATCCAGAGCCTACTCTAGACACGTCCCATCATTCCCTAAGTCTAAAGTCGTCTAACGTTTCTGCAATATCTATGCGCCGTCGAATCTAACTCATGCGTCATATCTTTATCGTCCTATGTCACACAATTATTTATTAAATGTACATCGTGTTAGAGATTATTAAAATGTGTCGTAATAAAACAATAATATATAATTCATACTCTAACAATTTTCTCTTTTAGTTATTGTCACTCCCCTTGGAGTGTGACTCTATCCAGGACAGGCAAACTCATTTCTTACCAGGTTTTATTCATGCCTGTCGCCTCTTATTCTGCAAATCTCCTCTCCTTGTGACAAGTGGTCATCACATCTTCCATTTTTGGTCTCAGGACCATACTTGAAAGCCTTTTTTCCTTTCCATGCATAGAAAGTAGACCAGCCATGTCCATAATGTTTGCCTTGATCTAATCTAAGATCCTGCTTATTCATGTCCACTTCCTAATTTTCATCTTGGAGGAGTTCTTCCCAGGGAGCAAACACTGAGTTTACATCTTCCCTTAAAACCTTTGTCAGGTTTTATCTTTTTAGTTTAACTTTATATGTCTCAGCGGCATAAAATATGAGTTAGCATATGTTTGATATTTATGCACATATTTCTTCTTTGTTCAACCAGACAGCAGACCTAAATGCTCTCTTGCTGTCTACGCCATATAAACCTAATTTTTAAAGTTCCTCCCCCTGCAAACAACAATGCACTATATTCCAGTTGAGAACAGGACATGTAGCACTCAACTCACACCTAAATAGAATAAACCCAACTCACCCACCCAACTGCAGACTTTTCCCCTGCCCACAAGAAACTGTAGACCACTTCCTGCTTGAATGTCCTGAGCTAACCAACCTCAGATACACTCTGCTCCCCCCTAAACCTACCATTACCAACACACTATATAGCAGTATTGAACAACTGAAAAAAACATGTAAATATGTTTGTCTGACATTGACTGCAAAAGAGCAAACAGCTCTGCAGACTGGCTAATAGAAGAAGAAGAATAAACCTAACTTTAAGTAAATTTATTTCTCTGTTCTGTATTGTTATATAGTGTGTTGGTAATGGTAGGTTGAAGGGTGCTATATTGCATGTTTAAGAGTCCTTAGATTGGGGACATCCAAGTAGAAAATGGTCTACTGTTTAATGTGGTTGGGACAATGCTTTCAGCTAGCTGGGTGTGTTGGATTCTCTTAAGGTGTCATTTGAAGGCTATATGTTCTTTCCTTAACCAAAATCACTTCTTTTTGTTTACTGTTTGATCACTATACAATTTATAAACTTCCTGTATATTTTTGTTTCTATCCTCCAGATGATCACCGCTTCCTGGTAGAGCCGGCTTGTGGTGCCAGCCTGGCCACAGTTTACAGCGGAATCATTCAGCGGCTGGTGGGGGAAAAGAAACTCGCGGCAGTCTCGTCCGCGCTGGTCATCATATGTGGCGGAGCCATAGTCTCAACGTCAGTAGTGGAGCACTGGAAACAAGAGTATGAACTTTGAACTTTGGTTATAGTATGTATCACCCTACCAAATATGGTCATTGAGAGGCAGGGCAGGGGATGGATAATGAATTGAAATAAACAATTCTTTTTATATTTTGTTTTCCATATTGTAGATAAGACAGACACATTATAAGATATTTTAATGGCATAAAGAATATAAGCAGAAAAAAAAGATTATATCCTCCCATTTGTTGTCACTATCACAAAAATATGTAATTGTTTGGCTATGGCCTTACAGTTCCATTTGTTCAGTGTTAGTGTTCGGCTCATGGTTATATCATTATATCTTGTAGTATTATTATTATTATAAATGAGCCATAAAAGAAGGGCAGTTTGCTTGGCTACAACATACAATGGGATTGATTGGCCAGTACAATACCCAGAAGCCTCTTACTTTAAAAAAAACAAAACAACTCAAGTCAGGTATACCCATCATCAGGTAAAAATCATCTTTCAAATCTGTATTAAACTAGTTGAGACTTTCAAAATGTTAACCTGAATGTGCTTCCCCTTAGACCAGTACCATGCCCTATATAAATCAACAATTTAGCTGGGTTGAAATAATAATAATATAATATAATTTATAGTCCAACAGTTGAAATGTATATTATAAGACGACTTTATACTTTATAGTCCCACACTTGAAATGTATATTTTAAGACGACTTTATAATTTATAGTCCAACACTTGAAATGTATATTATAAGACGACTTTATAATTTATAGTCCCACACTTGAAATGTATATTTTAAGACGACTTTATAATTTATAATCCCACACTTGAAATGTATATTATAAGACGACTTTATAATTTATAATCCCACACTTGAAATGTATATTATAAGACGATTTTATAATTTATAATCCCACACTTGAACTGTCTAATGTGACTAGTGACAGTTTTCCACATCTGACTTATTTGATACAAATCAATACCATTCTCTTTAAAAAGCCATAAGTAGACCATAATGTTATCTCACGTATGCAGAACTACATTATGCATAAATGTTTGTCTTTTGTTCGCTCTATAGACCACTATATATATAGTGCATTTTACTGATCAGTGGAATTAATCTAAGCTGAAAATATTTTTATTCTAATATCATGCATGTTTCTGAATTTGTTGATTTGAAATACATGAAACAGCAGGCTATACCCTATTATGCAAATACATTTAAATTGTAATGTATATACATGTATATAAACAATAAAAGGTGATTTTACTAAAAGTGTAATACAGCTTTTTGTTGTTGCTGGACTCACCAACGGGTCTGTGTTTTTTTGTGAAAGGAACACTAGACAAAAATCCTGTTTCTCATCTGATACAAGGCTTGTAGTCACACAAATTGGAACAATTCCTCTTCTTTGCTTACCCCCCCCCCCCCCCCCCCCCCTCATCCCTAGTAATACTATACCACTATCTTGAGTGAGAATTATGATTAATAAATCTTGTTTCACTTAATAGTCCCTGCTGAAAGGGGAAAAGCAGGTGACCAAAATGTGTCAATATAAAAGATATATCTTAAATGTATATATTTCCAGTAAACTAAAATTGTCAAGTTACCTCTCTTTTTAGAGTTGTTTTTTTTACCTTGATTTATTACGCAAATGAAAGAATATGTGCAAATGGATTGAAAGAAGGTAAGAATGGGGGGATTATAATAACTTAAATTATAATGTATTTATTTATACATGCAATTATGGACAATAAACTTTAAATTAATAAAAAGTGAATGGAATCTGCTAATTATTGTCAATGGCATGATGCAAATTGTAAATAGCGAATTTGGTTTGGTAAATAAACCTTACTTGTCTATAAAAATGTGTTTAAAGGTTACCTAGAGAGAATGAATTAAAAAAAAGAGCTGCAAGGCTCTTTGCTGGTGAATATTCACAACTGATTAGCCCAACAGCAATAATTAAACCTAGACAATTGTCCTCCTAGGGCCATAATAAAGGAATTTGATACAAAAGATAAGTTATACTTGAAAAACTTAGAAGTTTAAAAAATAAATACCAAATCAAAACAAAACAAAGAAAATTGAGTTTAGAAATTGTGTTTATTTGCTTTGTATCATAAGCTTTATAGAATTTTATTTTTTGAATTTTAGATCCAATCTAAATGTACAAGAAACACAGTTATGAATTATAGTCTAGTTCTAGTAGTTCAAAATGTTATGACTCTATTCAACTATTCATTTCACTTTAAGATTAAATCACTTGATCTGTTTTTATATCTGAAATTTATTTTAAAGATTTAATTTTGTTAATTGTGTTGCATGTATAAATACATTTTAAATCTTTTAAATTAAAGTTGTTTTTTTTCCAGACAAGATCTTCTAAGAAAGTTTTTTTTATTCTCAAAGTATCATCAATTAGTAGAGAATATTTATGACAATAATGTAAATATTTGGCTTTTCAATATTTAATAATGTTTGTATTTCATTAACAATCAGCAACAGTGAAATCATTTAGCTTGATTTTGGACACAAAACAATGTTACCCTTGTTTATATTTATAACCCACTAAAATAATACAATGTAATATATAGGCTATAGATATATTTTATTTCCATTTTTCTTTTATTGCTAAGTGCCTTACAGATGAATGAACAATAAAATTGTCTGCAAATTGGGAAATGGAAAGTCGGGGGGGAGATTCACAAACTAAAGTGGTCCCATTTCATGTCAATCTGTGAAACTTTTTAAAACAATTTTTTTTTCTGTAAAGAAATCTAATGTGGTAAGCCATATAGTGTATTCCCTCACAAGTAACAACGGGGAGATAGACATGCCATACTGTGAACCAAACACTTGAGGAAACCTGGCAAACCACTTTCAGCTGTTTCTATTTAATCTGTGAGATTCTAAGCTACCATGAAGCATGCATGACTAAGAAATAGTTAATAAACAAATACATAAGCAGATAGTAAGAATACCATAACAGTGAACCCACCACAATAATATTTGAATGTCTTTAGAAAACATGGCAACCAATTCATTACAATACACAACAGCAACAACATTTTTAAATGTTACAAGAAATTAGTGTAAACCTTTCAACAGATGATGAAGTTGAAGAAAATATTATTTCACTAATTGATTTTTACTTTTATTTCATATTGAACAAGTTAAAAAATGTAAAAGATACTATCAGTATCAGAAACAAATATTTATTGTAGGAAAAAAAAATTGAATATTTGGATAGACTTTAACAAAATAACTCAACAGTTTAGCAGTAGGAAATGTAAGCAAGAAAGTTCAAGTTGTTTTTTTTGGTGATATTGATGGAGAGAAATGTGCACATCTTTATTTAAAAACAAACCAATGTTTCAGAATTTATTTACCAATCAGATGAATGTAGAAAAAGAAAAGGTTTAAAGTTGAATGTTGTTCGAAGTGAATTCAATAAAAAACAAAGTTTTAACAAAATAAATTTTATGGTGCATGGTTGTGCATGATGGCTTCCTGGACCTCATGTTCCCCGTGTTCCTTCAGCATGTGCTCGGCGTATCTGTAATGCAAAGGACATGAGTAATACTAAAAAGCTATCAGGGAAAAATACGAATCAAATTACTTTTTAATGAAACAGAGAGTTATTCAATGCAGATAGAATCGAACGTTTAAAGCTCAAATCTTGTATTAACAAGAAATTACTGTGTTCAAATGCTGACAATTAAAATAATTTGTTATTCTTTTGATTTAGCTTCTTGTCCTCTGTTGGGTTTTCAGCCATTTTTCAATGTTATTGTCTATTGCCCATTCCAGAATAGATATTCTCTAAAACCCTCATGAAGGTTGAGGGGAGGGGGGGGGGAAGTATCAGAGTCTGGTAACCAATGAAATAATTCATTAAATGATATTCATTAAATGATTAAATAATTCATTAAATGATTAAATAATTCATTAAATGATTAAATAATTCATTAAATGATGATTAAATAATTCATTAAATAATTCATTAAATCATTAAATAATTCATTAAATAATTCATTAAATGATTAAAATATTAATCTATGAGAGAATTTAATTATTACATAGGAATAGGAGACATTTTGTTTAGGGCCTTTCTTTTCATCCAATCATATTTACACCTATCATAATCATAGTTAACATGTAGTTGGGGGGAGGGGAGGGTGTGTGGGGAAACAATAATTTTCTGTATAGACGGAGCAAATCTGCAACTGTAACATAAAAGATACACATTTTTTTTAATGTCCTTTGTGTTAAAAAAACAACAAACCATACAAGAAGTCAACCTACTTTTCATGCCAGTCAGCCATCATGTCTCTCTTACAGGACTCAGTGTGGGCCAGCTTGTACAGAACCTGCACATACAATTAAAACATTTCATTTACTCACTCTTTTTTTTTTTATAAAACAGATGAACTAACTGATTAGCCTAAACTGTCAGATTATTCTGTACTTAAAACGTAAGAAGCCTGAATGCTTCGACTCCTCTTTCCCCATACAAAATGTGACTTGAAAAATGTCCTAACTCACCAGGAATACCATCAGATGGAGTATGACCGTGTAAAAGAAGGCAAAGGCTCTAGCAGTTCTGTTTCCCATGATGAGTCGACCCTGGCGACAAAACAAGAACATTCAATGGTTTCCTTTATGAATTTACGAACAGACTTTTACAAGTAGCCCGATACATAAGAAATTTTAACATTTATATTTTCATAATTTTTGTTTTAATATTCTTATCTTATAGTCTTTATCTTATATGCTCCTTCTATAAAGAAGATTATTGCGTCCTATGCACATCCATGGTTTTAGTCTATTCCTGCATTTCTATTTGTGTTCTATTAGATGATGCTTCAACTCTGCCCCAAAAGGTGGACGGTGTGCTGGCCACACAATCCGCAGCTGAAGTGGTGAACTATTCATCATCTCTATGCATTTACATGCAGTGTTTGAAAAATAGTTTTACAATTAAAAGGCTACATAAGGCTATCTAGTTTTGTGTGGTCTTTTGAGAATATTGCTATGAAATTAGACTTCTGTCATGTGCTATGAAATTAGACTTCTGTGATACGCTATGAAATAAGACTTGTGTGATATGTTTTGAAATTAGACTTTTGTGATATGCTATGAAATTAGACTTCTGTCATATGCTAAGACAGGGTTTGGCACTTTTTGCTAATAGTGTGCCAAACTCTGATTTCTACATCATTCAGTGTGCCAACAGCCTGAAAGTCAACCTTCTCATTGTCCCAACCCGGTGTATTGTCCCGCTCACTCCGGGTGCCAACTTGACCACCATCTGAGATTAGAATGTACATCACTCTGTCCCCAGCCAGAAGGTGATCCGAGTGACTAGACTCACCACACTTTGTGTAGAGAAGTCATCCCAGTGACTAGACTCACCACACTTTGTGTAGAGAAGTCATCCCAGTGACTAGACTCACCACACTTTGTGTAGAGAAGTCATCCCAGTGACTAGACTCACCACACTTTGTGTAGAGAAGTCATCCCAGTGACTAGACTCACCACACTTTGTGTAGAGAAGTCATCCCAGTGACTAGACTCATCACACTTTGTGTAGAGAAGTCATCCCAGTGACTAGACTCACCACACTTTGTGTAGAGAAGTCATCCCAGTGACTAGACTCATCACACTTTGTGTAGAGAAGTCATGCCAGTGACTAGACTCACCACACTTTGTGTAGAGAAGTCATCCCAGTGACTAGACTCATCACACTTTGTGTAGAGAAGTCATCCCAGTGACTAGACTCACCACACTTTGTGTAAAGAAGTCATCCCAGTGACTGGACTCATCACACTTTGTGTAGAGAAGTCATCCCAGTGACTAGACTCACCACACTTTGTGTAGAGAAGTCATCCCAGTGACTGGACTCACCACACTTTGTGTAGAGAAGTCATCCCAGTGACTAGACTCATCACACTTTGTGTAGAGAAGTCATCCCAGTGACTAGACTCACCACACTTTGTGTAGAGAAGTCATCCCAGTGACTAGACTCAACACACTTCGTGTAGAGAAGTCCTTTCATTAAATTTTTATCTCAGCATGAGATTTTCATTAGATCTAATGTTTAAGAATTATTAATTAGGGCACAGGCTTGTAAAAGTGTAAATAGTAAAGTGGAATAGATAGGTAGTAATCATACAATGTGGGTAGTTAATGTAGTGTTTTAAAAATGTACGTATAATTTCTTTTCTCAAATAATATTTATATAATTTTCAACAATTGTTTTCCAATAGTTTTATCATTTTAAACCTATAATTGTAAGCCTGTTATTTTTTTTTAATAAAGGAAAAATAAAAAGCATTTAGAAATATTAAAGCAAATAAAAACAGATTAATTATTTCCCTTTAATTTAAGTTTTACATTTGATTCTACAGTGATACTAAAATTCTTTACAATCTTTTTAAAAATAATTAATATTAATGAGGGAAAAAAAGAGAAAAGAAAGGTATCAGTGGGAAATTGAACCCAGGTCGCCTGCATGGCAGTCAAAATCGCTAACCACTATGCTAGGGAAGACACATGTCAAAAGCACGATCACAAAAGTAAGATACGAGACAATGAGGTCACGTGTCTTTAAATGAGCCAATGGGGATCAGATACGACACAAACAAGTTACTTTATATATATAGATAAGACAGGTTTTATTGTCTCGAGTCAGAGTAGTTTTATGTTTTTGTAATTATTTTGTGGGCCCATTTATTGACATACTTTAATGTGTTATTCTGCAAAGGTCTCGATCTTTTTTTTTTAAATTCCTTTGTATAATTGTGTAAAGCGAATTGTTTTTTTACTGTATTTTATGTAATTTTTACAGGTAAATAAATCGTATTTAAGTCAAATCGGCTTCTCATTGTTAATTGTTTTTCTTTTCTTTTAAATTTAAGGATTTTGAGTGTTCCTTTATAAAATTGAACTTACAGTTGAACTTGTTTGACTTTTTATGGCTTCTTAAAAAAAAAAACCACTAAAATATTACATTCAATTAATTTATAAATGAGGATGTAACCATGTACAACCTGGTTACTGTTGTGAACAAAATAGCCATGACTTCATGGCAATAATTATGATATTCTTCCATGACACACTCAAGTCGCAACACTACAACGCTATCAACCACACAAGTCGCAACACTACAACGCTATCAACCACACAAGTCCCAAAACACTGCTTTGCTAACAACAATTCAAGTCGCAACACTACAACACTATCAACCACACAAGTTACAACACTACAATGCTATCAACCACACAAGTCACAACACTACTACGCAATCAACCACACAAGTCACAACACTACTATGCTATCAACCACACAAGTCACAACACTCCTTTACTATCAACAACTCAAGTTGCATCACTACAACGCTATCAACCATGCAAGTCGCAACACTGCTTCGCTATCAACCAAAAAAGTCGCAACACTGCTTTGCTATCAACCATGCAAGTTGCAACACTGCTTCGCTATCAACAAAAAAAGTCGCAACACTGCTTCGCTATCAGCCACACAAGTCACAACACTACAATGCTATCAACAACGCAAGTCCCGACACTGCTTTGCTATCAACCACACAAGTCACAACACAACTACGCAATCAACCACACAAGTCACAACACTGCTTTGCTATCAACAACTCAAGTTGCATCACTACAACGCTATCAACCACGCAAGTCACAACCCTACAACACTATCAACCATGCAAGTTGCAACACTGCTTCGCTATCAACCACACAAGTCACAACACTACAATACTATCAACCATGCAAGTCGCAACACTGCTTTGCTATCAACCACGCAAGTAGCAACACTGCTTCGCTATCAACCACACAAGTCACAACAATACAATACTATCAACCATGCAAGTTGCAACACTGCTTCGCTATCAACCACACAAGTCACAACACTACAATACTATCAACCATGCAAGTTGCAACACTGCTTCGCTATCAACCACACAAGTCACAACACTACAATACTATCAACCATGCAAGTCGCAACACTGCTTTGCTATCAACCACACAAGTCACAACACTACAATACTATCAACCATGCAAGTCGCAACACTGCTTTGCTATCAACCACACAAGTCACAACACTACAATACTATCAACCATGCAAGTCGCAACACTGCTTTGCTATCAACCACACAAGTCGCAACACTGCTTCGCTATCAACCACACAAGTCACAACACTACAATACTATCAACCATGCAAGTTGCAACACTGCTTCGCTATCAACCACACAAGTCACAACACTACAATACTATCAACCATGCAAGTTGCAACACTGCTTCGCTATCAACCACACAAGTCACAACACTACAATACTATCAACCATGCAAGTCGCAACACTGCTTTGCTATCAACCACACAAGTCACAACACTACAATACTATCAACCATGCAAGTTGCAACACTGCTTCGCTATCAACCACACAAGTCACAACACTACAATACTATCAACCATGCAAGTCGCAACACTGCTTTGCTATCAACCACACAAGTCGCAACACTGCTTCGCTATCAACCACGCAAGTCGCAACACTGCTTCGCTATCAACCATGCAAGTCGCAACACTGCTTCGCTATCAACCACACACGTCACAACACTATAACACTATCAACCATGCAAGTCGCAACACTGCTTCGCTATCAACCAAAAAAGTCGCAACACTGCTTTGCTATCAACCATGCAAGTCGCAACACTGCTTCGCTATCAACAAAAAAAGTCGCAACACTGCTTCGCTATCAGCCACACAAGTCACAACACTACAATGCTATCAACAACGCAAGTCCCAACACTGCTTCGCTATCAACCAAACAAGTCACAACACAGCTTCGCTATCAACCACACAAGTCGCAAGACTGTTTGCTATCAACCACACAAGTCACAACACTGCTTCGCTACAAACCAAAAAAGTCGCAACACTGCTTCGCTATCAAACACAGAAGTCACAACACTACCACGATATCAACCTACCATGCTGAGAGTAATCTTGTCATAAGGCTTCAGCTCAAGATATCTTCGTTGTCTTTCCTGGAAAAAAAAAAGTATCACAGTTCAAGGTTCACATTGTGTTAGAAATGAAAAAAAAGACTCAGTCATGAAATGAAAAAAGATTTGATCTACTTTGTAATTGTTATTGCTGTACTTTGAATCTATTGAGAATTAAAAAATGCAGATCTGCTTAAATTTGTAAAGTTGGTTTCGATACTAGAAAATAATTCGAGTTCACCAAGGTCAATAAATTTTGATGGTCCGGAACTGACCTTTCTGCTGAATGAAGTGAAAGGGTCAAGTCTTTCCTCATACTGGCTGGAATACATGCTGGTCACATCATCGGCCAAGCTGCCCTGTTGAATAAAAAATTTTGATTGTATAAGTTACAAACCAATCAGTGGTATCTTCTTTTGTGTGTGCAGCTGTACATAAAACAATTTTTCTTCATTCTATTCCATGTATAACAATACATCTACACATTGAATATGTATGTGGCCAAGTTTGATTAATATTCATTATGTTTTTGTTTTTTTAAAATTATAAACCAATTGCTCTTCATTTTCTGCATAAATTAGAATTTTACCCTTTTTTTTTATTGTTAATTCAACTGCAATTAAATTTACTCCAATAAAATATTTGCTTGAACTAAGTTATATTTTATTGATAAGATTACCTGAAAAGTTTGTGGTTGGGAAATCTTTATGAAACTACAAAAGTTTTTGACTCCCAATCAAACATTAATGTGTGATAAATTAATCGTTTTTAATTTAATTTTAAAAGTTCATAATTAACTACACTTAGGCTGATTCATAGTTATAGATATGCTTTAAGTTGTCTTAGAAAATAGGAAAGTATGTCTAAAAAAAATCAGTTTTTCCCTGCCGAAAGCACTTTAATGAAGGCACAGAATTTGTTTTCGCCTAGGGTATCAAAAACTCTAGAGCCGGTCCAGGGCTTAACTATTAGCTTCATTTTCAACATGTTACAAATAGAAACAAACAAACAACTCAATAGATTGAATAGAAAACAAAACCCTGAACCAGAAGCAAGAAGATAAACAAGAAGCAATTAACCCTTCGTGTCCTACCTCTTTAGATGTCTAAAGTTCAAATTCAATTTAAAAAAAAAAGAAGAAAATGAAAGCTTTTAAAATTATGCAATTTTATTGGCTATTTTGTTATTCCTAGAGAGACCATACACCAAACATACTTTTTTAAATGTGAGAGTTTTTAAAGAAAGATATTAAATAGACCAGCTTTTAGTAAAATGATTAAGGGTAATTTAAAAACATTTTTAAAAAATTAGAAAAACACTGTTAAAAAAAGAATCTTGCTATTAGATCTATATATAACAGGGTAAAATATTTTATTACATGATAATATATTATGACTTTTAATACGATTTTTGTATTTAAGATATAAGGATGATAAAATCAATACTCTTTGATCTTAAATATTTTACAATCTAATGATCTAAGTAATACATTTTTACAAATATTGAACTGAATTTTATATTATTTTGAAACAAAAAAAACTTTAAAATATCAGCAAATAAGGCTTGTAGGCCTATATAGATTTTTATTACACTAAAATCATAAAAAGAGAATATTTACAGTATTAAAACTTATAAAAGCTAAACAGTCTTACATTTTTATTAACTAACAACTTTATTACAGCTAGTCTATTTACTCTGCACCTTGGTTCCCATTTTTACATGGTAGAATGGAGAGGGAGGGAGGCGAGGAATAACTAAACACTGAGTGGAAACATGACATTGGTTAATGACGGGACCAGTTTAGACTTTCTTTCCTTAAATACAGAATATGTAGAAATTTGAATGTTCACGCAAAGAGTTACATTGTTAAACGAAACTTCCTGTCCGTTCATTGAGCTGTGGTAATAATATAGGCAGATCATCAAGTCTCCATTTAAGTTTAGAAGCCCATGTAGCTGTTTATTTAAAAATAATACATCTCTGGCACTCTTATAATGGGGCGAAGTGGTAGAGGAGCAACTTGTTCAGCTGGCGTGTCAAAGGTCCCGGGTTTGAATCCTGGTGAAGACTAGGATTTGTTCCCAGGTATGGAGGCTGCCTCTGAGTCTACCCAGCTCTGAGGGATACCTGACTTAAGTTGTGGTAAAGTAAAGGCGTCCGGGCATTGTGCTGGCCACACAATCCTCTAGTAGGCCATGACCTGGTGAACGCTGCTTCACCGGCCCTATGGATCAATTTGGTCCAACAGGATTACATTACATTTTTTACTTACTCTTAAAATACATTTGGTCATTTAGAAATTAAATCTGGGGCTCTAAATTATATAATGCTTGTATACAAATATCTCATAATACACCTGTTGCTCTTTCAAAACAAACGCATATGGGATAAGAAACCTTTAGGTTTGGAGTTCTTGAACGAAGATATAAGCACATAATGGAATAAAAGAAATTGATTGGGTTAATATCAAAGAACTGTAACTGATTCATTATGAATGTGACTTTTTGCTTGTTACCTACCTTGGTGGGATAACTCTGTAGGAACCTGATTTTCTCATACAGCTTCACATTGTCAGATCTGAGTTTGTCAATTTCATTCTGCAAGAGGGTCACCTGCTGTTGCTGGCTCAGCGTTTGCTAAACAGAACAAGTTGGTGTTAGTAGTTCTATCTCAAGCAATAACTAGTCATCCATAACGAGTAATTAATTTGCTGAGTACTTATAATTTATGAGTTGAGTTCTGAATACAGTAATTAATATGTATAGTACATTGCTTCATGTACTTGAGTTATAAAAAGAATGTACACTGAACTGTGACCCTACAATATTCATGTTAGAGTCTGAGGAGAGAGGGAGAAGTAATGGCCTCCAAATATTTATTTAAAAAAAAATCGTGGCGACCACCCACGTGAAAATTAAGCTTACAGCTTGCTTGAAAGTTTATAGTTTGACATTCTGACCCCTTGAGAAAAGCATGATTCGGGCATTGACCCATCGGGGGGGGGGGGGGGGGGGGGGGGAACCAATGAAATGGTTTTGAGAGTCCAGCCTCACAGTTTAGTCAGTTCTTCCAAAGAGTTTGTATAATCTATAAGACATTTTTTTTATCTTCAGCTAATTTCTTCATATTTGTAAATAGTCTACTGTACGCGGCAGGGCATTGGATTGTTCAATACTTGTTCATATTGATGAGACTATTGAAAGTGACTGAATGAAAGACTATCATATAATATACTGTTGGAGACACTAGAAGCAAATGCATCAAATATCATGAAGAGTTAAAATGGCTTCAATTACATACAAGGTGACTTTGAACTCATTAAAAGGGAGACATAACAATGTTGAAATATTTTTTAATCATTGGTAGAGTATCTAATTGATTAACTACGTAATGCAATAAACTGGTACCATTAGTATAGTACAGTATCTAATTGATTAACTGCTTAATGCAATAAACTGGTACCATTAGTATAGTACAGTATCTAATTGATTAACTGCTTAATGCAATAAACTGGTACCATTAGTATAGTACAGTATCTAATTGATTAACTGCTTAATGCAATAAACTGGTACCATTGGTAGAGTACATTATCTAATTGATTAACTTCTTAATGCAATAAACTGGTACCATTAGTATAGTACAGTATCTAATTGATTAACTGCTTAATGCAATAAACTGGTACCATTAGTATAGTACAGTATCTAATTGATTAACTGCTTAATGCAATAAACTGGTACCATTAGTATAGTACAGTATCTAATTGATTAACTACTTAATGCAATAAACTGGTACCATTAGTATAGTACAGTATCTAATTGATTAACTACTTAATGCAATAAACTGGTACCATTAGTATAGTACAGTATCTAATTGATTAACTACTTAATGCAATAAACTGGTACCATTGGTAGAGTACAGTATCTAATTGATTAACTACTTAATGCAATAAACTGGTACCATTGGTAGAGTATCTAATTGATTAACTACTTAATGCAATAAACTGGTACCATTGGTACATTATTTAATTGATTAACTACTTAATGCAATAAACTGGTACCATTGGTACATTATTTAATTGATTAACTACTTAATGCAATAAACTGGTACCATTGGTACATTATCTAATTGATTAACTACTTAATGCAATAAACTGGTACCATTGGTAGTGGTACTTACCGCTTCAAGCTCTTGAGCTCTCAGTCTGTATCTTTCCCTCTGACTCTGAACAATTGGAAGTAGGGAATCTGCAGCAGACTTATTGTACTCACCTAAAGAATAGAGGATAAAGCAAGAACTGAGATTTTACACTATAGACTATATAAAAAAAACTAAAGAAGATTTGAGTCAGTGTGACTGATGTAATTGTTGCATTTACAGTGGAGTGCTGACTGCATCATGTGACACTAGTGGCAGACTAGACTTACTAACTCACTAGCTAATAGGCCTACTATTTTATAATCAAAGTATGGGTGAATAATGAAACCATATCAATCAGACAGTGGTAAAAGATCCCCCTTCAATTAAAGGACCACAGTTGAAGCCAGTATAATTTTGTAAATTCAGTGAATCTAATTATTTGTCTTGGTCTTGTTGCTAATAATTAATTAATGGTGTTCAGGAATGTATAGATTAAGTAGCCTACTCTTTCTTTCTTGAGTGGCATGGAAAACGGGTTGCCTGAACAAACCAGGAAAACAAATAACTTAACATCATTTAAAACACTAATGGAAATGTTCCATTATTGATGGTTGGGCAAAGTCACAGATAGTGCTGCTGGGCTCCCGAAAAGTTTGTGTGCTGCTTGTGTTCTAAGAATATTGGTTGTGGCTGATTAAATGAAGATATAAAGCTGTTAGAACATGAGCATTGCTGGCCACTCATGGCATTCGTTATACAAAGTTTATAATGTTTGCATAAGAAAAACTATAGAGTAATAAATAAAGGATTCGTTATGCTGTGTTGCATCTAAAATTTTGTAATATTAAGAAATAAGAGTTGTGTGCCTTGGCAGAGAATTAGAAAAAAAAGTCACCACTGGAAGAGGACTTTAGCTTTTTGATTTGATAAACTTATATGAAGGAAGAATTTCAACAACAGTGGATGCCCATAACTAAAGATATCATTGCTTTATCCAGAGATTCCCTCATAATGTTTATGCCATTCATCTTTATATCCTAGTGCTCTGGGGCTTACTCAAAGGCTAAATTTTGTATCTATTCCAAGCCTCACATTCTGTTGACACACATACAACTTTATTACAGCAGAAAAAAATGAATTACTTACCAGACACCTGGGGTGAAAATTCATTCACAATGTTAGCCACTGCTTCGGAATGTGGGTCTGTTGGTCCAGGCTCACCCTACAGAATAAGTTGGCAAGAGTTTAGGAGCCAGTTGTTTTATGAATGCATTTCTTTAGACAGTTCTATTATAACCTTTTCTAATCGCTGTGGTTATACAAGTGTGTGTAGTTTTCTTAATGTTTAATTGTGGGGTATTGAAAGGTCAGTTTTATAGGACAGGGGAAAGAAGCATTGTTTTCCAATTTCCATGACCACAGCATACAAGACAAATGTGTGGCCGACGAAATGCCAAGGCTGTCGTTACTGTTCCTAAAAAAAGCTTATGTACTAATGAGGCAAGTAGTAGACTAACATGGCCAGAAAGGGACGCTTTTACTATTGAGATAACTGGAATGTTTCCCCAGCTTTAGTGGACTTTTGCCATTGAGATAACTGGAATGTTTCCCCAGCTTTAGTGGACTTGGATCCAAAACACTTAGTATTTTTAAAAAAATAAAGTATCCCCTGCCAGACCAATTGGATATATAGAGACTGCGAAGCAGCTATCACAAGTTCCCAGCACAATAACCAGCCGCCTTCACTTTGTCCCAATTACTGCAAGGTACCCATAAGACAGTGACTGTGTGGCAGCGCATTCGGCTGGCATACCAAAGGTCCTGGGTTCGAATCCTGCTGGAGGCTAGGATTTTTTCCCAGGTCTGGAGGATGTCCCTGAGTCTACCCAGCTCTGATGGGTACCTGATCTTAGTTTGGGGTAAAGTAAAGGTAAAGCAGTGCTGAACACACAATCACCTAGTATGCCGTGGCCACAGAAACTGGTGAATGCTGCATCACCGGACCCATGGATCAATTAGGTCAGACGGGTACTTTATTTTTTTTTACCCGTAAGAGCTGGGAAGAAGACTCCAGTATCAACCCAACTCTGTATTGATTCACCACCATGCATCTTGTATAAAAATAGTATTAAAGTTTGTTTGAGCCTAACTGGTTGACAGTTTTAACTTATAACTTATATTGGCCACTTGATAGAAAGTTTTATTTTGTTGATGAATTAATTTTTTTTTTTTGGTAAACCATTTACACTTACCGTATATATACTCGCGTATAAGTCGCACCGGTGTATAAGTCGCACCGGTGGATAAGTCGCACCCCTAGTTGAAGATTATTTTTGTATATGTTGTCATTGACCCGCGTATAAGTCGCACCCTGACTTTCAGGGGTTACACTGCCTGTTAACTTTGAAAAACCTAAAATATTTGTCTATTTCAGTTATATAAAGGTAGTCTATTTATTTACACATACGAAAGTTTTCTAAATGTAAAATGTAGGCCTGCGCATATCCTAGTAATTCTACAATCAACTATACGGGTTATGTAGGAAACTGTATGAAAGAGTAGTGATGTTTTTCGGACTTTTCAAAAACAGTGTCGGGTGTATAAGTCGCACCCCTTTTTTTTGTCGAAATTTTCGGTAAATAAAGTGCGACTTATACGCGAGTATATATGGTATCTATGTCCCAAAATACATTTGTTTTATAATGATTTTTAGACAAACACAATTTTCACTCTAGGTTAGAAAGACATTTTGCTCAATTCAAGGCCAAACATAATAATTATGTTTTCTTCTCTACCTCGGCTACACCCCTGAACATTGAAGAGAGGGCGTTGACATTTCTCAGATCTTCCTCTAGCTGAGTAATCAAACTCTTCTGGTCCAGCAGTGTGGTTGACGCCTCTTTGAAATCTTCCTGCAGCTTTTGGACTTGGGCTACAGGGGGGAGAAAATGATTAAATGCAGGAATTATCTACCCTGTTAGCAAAAACAGACAGCAAATGCAATATATATCAAGTATCTATCCTGTTACTGTTAGCAAAACAATATTTGAATTATCTACCCTGTCAGCAAACACAACTTTGAATTATCTACTCTATTCGCAAACAAAATGTTGAATTATCTACCATATCAACAAACAGAATATTTGAATTATCTACCTTGTCAGCAAACACAACTTTGAATTATCTATTCTTGTAACCAACCTAATGTTTTTGGCCCCCAAAATATACTAAATATAAAAGGAAATAATTCTGGTATCTGTCTCTAGATTAAATTCCAATGCCCAGAAATACCAGCCGCTGACATTGTGACCTCACTTTAATATTAAATACAGTAATAAATAAGTTCCTCTTTAAACTATTTTTTTTCGTAAAAGTCTGGTGATCTGCCTCTCATTTCAGACAAGTAGTTTTGTTGTGTAGATATTTCGCAACCATTGTGACATTCTTTGAACTTCTCTCTTGGCCCCAATAGATGATGGATAATTCATTATAGTATTCAAGTAAATGGCATTTTTTTTCACATTGTTGTTACAAATTACCAGGAATTCATTTTAAAATATAAAAAAATTTGAATTGAACAGTGTAAAATTTCATGAAAATAAATGTAAAACTTAGATCAGTGTTACTTTAGCTATGTTGCATTTTTTTCTTTTATTTTTTTTTTTTCAAAGCTGCCTTAAATTACACATAGTAATTGAAATATATGGAATGGCTACATTTATCATATTGTAATTATATTTTTTTAAAACTAGATGTACATTTTTAATTTTATTTTCTTTACGATAATTTGTAAACAGAATCACCGACCTAAGTAAAGCTCAACATTCAATTATATTTTGCATAATATTTATTGTACAAATAAATTACTCCTGTAGACTTAGTTAAAAATTAATTCAGAATGAATAACATTAAATATGAATCTAAAAGAAAGTTAGTTGATTTTCATACAGTTGTTTAAAATACTTTAAAAATTCACCAGTCATTAACTAAAATCTTAACCTACAAGTTTGTGTCTAATTCAGTAATTAAGTTCATGAAACATTCCAATAATGTTTATTCTTACTGTTGATTATTTATTATTATATTTCTTCAAGTCATTCTCATGGACCAGCAATGACTATCATAGATTGTTAATGACATCTTGACACTGGTTACACATTTCTGACATGATTCTTCCAGAGTGGCATTCGGGCATGGAATGGGTTACCTGAACAAACTAGGAAAACCAGTAACTTATCATTTAAAACATAAAAAAATGCAAGACTAGGCTTGGACCACGGGTGAGCATAGGACGCAATAATCTTCTTTATAGAAGGAGCGTCTGTAATGTATAAGATAAGATACAAGTGTGGTAAGTCACAACACAAATGCTAAAAAGTCTGGTCCACCAGCCTGCACAAGACCAAGTAAAGGGTTTGTCACAAACCAAGAAATGCTGAGCACGGGCTGGGGAGGGGGGGAAACAACCATATCACACACACGCACACACACTTCAAACGACAGGTCACAAACACACACAGGTGGTCAGACTTGACCCAAACAACTCCAAACACCAAGAGAGCAGCGATCTTGCATATATGTTTATTAACATGAAATAGGCATTAAAAGCACCCTAGATGCAGGCGGATAAATGCACTTAAACAGTGGACTAGTTATGGAGATGATATAATATGAAGGAATGAAATGAGAAAGATTTCCTGTATGTTTTTTTGTTTTTTTAAACAGCTCCTTAACTATTCAATAATGGCTACAAGCTTTTTGTCATTATGCTAGTAACTATGTGGGCACCTTTAGTCCTTGTAATAACTGCCTTGGAACTCAAATTTTATTAGCTTAAGAGCCAGTAAGTTATCTACCTTTCCGAAAATGTAAGGGTACCCCTGTCCCCCTTCCTGGAAAGGTGAATGTAGATTTTGCAAGTAATTGTGGCTACACCTACATAGTGCCTTGCATTCCAGCGCAATGCTGTACATCTATTCCCCCCCCCCCCCCCCCCCGTTTATATACTTGAACCTGACACACAGGTAGAAGATCCACCACAGTCGTTTACACCAAACCATTTATTATGAAGACTGAAACGGGAGTCAATTAGCCGCAGCTACCCAGAAAATTGCCTCAAGCTTCACGTTGGACCTCAGAGACCCCCAAGGAAATCATACTGGCTGAAGCAAATGAAATACATTTCCTCAAATATTTATTGGTAGATTTAAATTAATGTGCCCCCCCCCCTTTGTCACTATGCAGGCCTTAAAAAAAAATCAACCATTTAGTTTAATATCATTGAACCATTAATAGCTTCACTTTGAACAGAAAAAAATGCTTCTGATAGAGAAAAAAAAATGGACAAATTTACAATATGAGGTTTTGAAAACAGAGGGATGAAACGTTTAAATGGAAATAGTATTGAAGCATAATAATAGTATAGTTGATTGTAAGGACATCCAGGATGATTACTTATTATGAATGATAATAATCATAGAATAAGAGTAAAAAATAACAATGTATTAAAGCTGTATATATATCATCATCATGTACAATGAAGCACAGTAAAACTGACCAGTGCCCACATAGAAAAAAGGAGAGGTGGGGGAAAGGGATGTTTTAGGGAAGTTGTGGGGGGGGGGGGGAAGGTGTGGGAGAGTTTGAGCAATTTGTGAGAAACAAAGGGTCTTCTTCTTAGTGGCTTGGCCAGACTTTCCACACAAACACACACACAACTCAACATAATGGCTCCGTGTGTGTGTGTGTGATACAATGGAAATCTTGGTACAGTCAACAAAAATGGTTGTATTAATGAAACCTGAACAAACACACGCACACACAAAAGAAGCCAACAAATTTATGTACAGATTTATATTTCGGTGGAATAAACTGAATTTAACAGTGTCAAAATTCATGAAAATATATGTAATGATTAATTTTAGAAACCAACTTGAACCTAATAATAATAAGTAGAAAAAAACAATAAAAATACCAAAAGTAAATTGTACCATATTTTTATGCAAGTGTGCTGTTTTTTTTCAATGTCAATTAAATGGAATTACTTTATTTTAATACGCAGTGGTAACCTCTGTTTCTTATTCACACATTGTTCAAAGAGTCAGAATTTAATTGAAATTCTTTTTTTTAAAGTGTGTAGAGAAATATTACAAATCAAATATAAAAGAATTAACAACAAAAAAAAAACAAAAAAAACAACAACAACGGCACACTAGATTCAACAAATATTACGTCTTAGAATGAACTCTGGGACTGTCAACTTTAGGAGACGAAGGCTGCAGTTGTGTAGTTGTATAAGAACACATGGCCACCCCCCGCCCCGCAAACTGCAAGTCATGCAGTAGAGAATGAATGTCTTGATATTTACAAAGTTGTACAAACTGATTTGTAGGTACATTGACATATAAAACAAAATAAAATTCAATACGAAACAAAAAAATAGAAAACATGAAACAAAAAAAAAAGAAACGAAATAAAATAAAAAGCACTGTAACAACAACTGTTTATTTTTTTTTTATCTTCTGACAATGAGAGTATAAAAATATAGAATATATATATATATGTATATAAATGTTATAATAATAATAATAATGTTATAATAATCAATAGTAGTGGTAGCTGTTATAAGAATATATGTATAAAATCTTTGGTAGCAACAAGATGGGGGGCGGGGGATTGGCATTTCGGAAAGAAAAGTGAGCAAACGGCCTTGACATTGGGTTTCCAGAAAAAAAAAAGAAAAAAAAAAACAACAGAGAAGAGCGCCATTTGGTGGAAAGAGTTTACCTTTTGTTGAATTCATCTCAGATCGAAGGAAACTTTGGTAACAAGTTTTATTCATACATTAGAGCAGTGTTGTTTTTTACATTACTCACATGTTTTTAACCATTTGTGAACACTAAAGGTATGCAAGGAACCCAATTATAATATTTCAAGGCTCTTTCCCAGTCATATTAAAAAAAAAAACAAAAAAAACATAACAATAAAAAAAAAAAAATTTTTTTTGTACATCAATATCTTTCTTAAAATTTGACCATCAAAGTGATTGGTCAGTATTTATAAGACCATCAAAGCGATTGGTCAGTATTTATAGGACATTACATCATCACAGTCCAACTTTGGGCTGTCACAACATATAATGAAACAAAAATCATAACAAGATAAAAAAATAATTAACAGAACAAAAAAGCTTTCTATTCTATGTCCCCAAAAAATGTATGTGGAGAGAGAGCGCCGGGGGGGTGGAGGGTCCCACCATAAGTGAATGTGGTGCCTCCCTCCCTCCCCCCTTCCCTAACAATGTAATCTGTGTGTGCAGGAAATACAACATGAAACAAAGTGAGCAAAGAGTCTTTGAAAGGAAACATATAATAAAAAAAAAATAATAATTGTAAGTTTTAGTTCATTTGTTTACCCCTGAAACAACAATTGCAGAAGGACTTGGTAGAGAAAACAAACTGTACATGTTACTGTAACACCTTTCATCCCATGAAAAAATCACCTAAGTCTGATCCAAAAAACAAACAAAAACAAAACAAACAAAAAACCTAGACCTCAGTTGAATAAACCAAGATTATTTAAATCTTTTCACAAAACTTATATAAAGAAACTAAATGAAATTTTTTTCAATTTAGCAAATTTTAAATTTCAGTTCACACAATGGTGAAGCAGATAGAAGGTGAAACAAAAAAAATCTCATGAAAAAATTCAAAGAGAGATCATCTAATAAGCACATCCCATAATTTCATCCAATAAAAATATGGCGCTAAGAGGCAGAGCTGAATCTCTTCATAAAAAAAATTATTTTATTTACCCAGGATGAGAACAAACTTTTGCTGCAATTCAATTCAATGATTAGAAATTGTAAACCCAAAAAGCACACATTAAAAAGCAAATGTCCCAATCAAATTATATTTTGAAGGTGAAAATTCAATTTTTGTAAGTTGTACAAGATCTGCCACGCAAGTCTAGAAATGAGCAAAGTGTGGAATGCTTCAAATCTTTTCAGATCATAAACACGGGAGGAGGGGGGTGTGAGAAAGAAAAAAAACTTCATGAAAAACTAGAAGTGAATTGGATGAACACGGAAGTTGGGACTAGAGGAATCATGAACACACAAATTTAAAAACCAGGAAGCCGGAGTCTCCGTGAAACAAAGACTTTTGAAAGAACCATTTTTTTTTGTTTTTGTGGGACAACTTTTTTTTTGAAGCATTGAAATTTGAGTCTTAAACTATACAACTAGGCTTCACCCGTTAGGGTAGGTCCCCAAACCTTGGCCCCAAAGCTGAAACGGCCGTCCAAAATTTGACTCCATCAATGAGGCTCCCAGCACAGTGACATGGGAGTGTCCCTATGGGATGACAAACTAAAGATCTTAGCTCCCATACAAGTTTGATCATTTCAAAGAAAACATTCAAGGCACTAAACACAGAAATCTTGTTCTACTGTTCGTGAAGAAAAAAAAAAGTTTGACTAAAAACACTTGTCCAAAGTGTGCTAACCACTACAAACTAATTAAACCAACTACATCCTACATTATGTAACATTCAAAGAGAGACATGAAGATTTGGACGACGTAACAAGTCATGCAAACATAGCTATTCCAGCTACAACAATGTTCACTACCTCCCAGACAAAACCTAATAAGAGGTATATGGAGCACACTGTGAGTTTGCAAGACGTGATCCGAAGGAAATAAAACAAACAATCCAATGAGCTGCAAAGTCAGGAAAAATTAACAAACCCTTAACAAAAGTCAAATTGTGAAATCTTTGGGCTTAAAAAAAAACAAACAAAATAATGTACATGAGGGATGTGCGGGTGGGCACAGACAATAGCGATTTGGTAAAAAAATACAAAACGCTAATTTGACCCCCGAAGACGGCATGGTTAAAAAAAAAGTTTCGTAAAAATGTAAGTCATAGAGTGGGTTCTGGCCATTTCAATCAAATAAGTAACAAAGTTTAAGATGAGCTCAAACTAAAGTAGAGAAGATAAATACAAGCTGAATACAGACATTGGCCAACTGAATACAGACATTGGCCAACTGAATACAGACATTGGCCAACTGAATACAGACATTGGCCAACTGAATACAGACATTGGCCAACTGAATACAGACATTGGCCAACTGAATACAGACATTGGCCAACTGAATACAGACATTGGCCAGCATCACATACTTAATCAACATGCTCCTTCCCATAAAGAAAGCATACAATTTTCAGCCCATGGTACGTGGGATAACAGTGGTGTTTAGTGGCAGTTCTATCATGAAAGATTGAGATATATATATATATGTACACATACAGACCATGATGATGTATTTACCTAATTCTATGTGATTAGCATAACCTGGCACAAAAGGTCCCTGGCACAAGGTACTGGCGCAATTCAGAAACAAACCATCATAACAAAATAGACAAACATTCTTTTTTTTTTTTGCAACTTAAATCAGAATACACACACACATAAAATAATTCTTTTCTTTTGTACATAGGCCATATACTTATACATATATATATATACAATTGTGTAAACAGATCAATCAAAACTTGTAGTTGCCACTTACAATTAACAAAAGAAAAGAACCCATACATTTTCTACAAGACAAAATATGCCATCAGAACTGTGAACTTAAAAATATATCATTTGATTATGAAGTCTATGCAGAAAAAAAGAAAACAGCAACTCATGAACTTATCAACAAACAAGTTAATTCCAAACACAAAGAACAAAAGTCCAAAATGACATTAAGTAATAAGTCTAAAGACTAACTAAAAATCAAACAAATAAAATGGCTGCACGTCACATGACCCACAAGTGACCAACAATGTCTCTTGTTATTATATAGTGCAGGTGATGCAGTTTCATATCATTTCTATTCACCCCTAACTACTACAACAAAAGAAAAAAACAAAAAATCTGGAATACAACAGCAGATATAAGAAAAAAAATTTGCTCAACAACAAAACAAATATAAATGAAAACCTTCTCGTGTTGTTTTTCAAAGGCAGATTTGCAGTTGAGAGAAGAAGAAGGAAAACTGAAATGGTCAAAAGGCTTAGGAATATCATTCCAACCATAACACAAGTCAATTTGACAAAAACAAAAAAGATACACTCAAAACAAAATTAAAACTTTCATCTGGCCATTGGGAAAGAAATCAGAATGTAAGGTAATGGAGTTAACATACTGAAAGTTTGACCGATCGTCCACTCAGTATTATCTTGTTCTATGCCATCCAGACTATGGGTTTGAGAAAAATGCATCTGAAATTTTTAGAAGACTGAAAAATTGTAGATAAAAAAAAACAAAGCCAAATAGATAAAGTGTTGAAAAAGTAGAGAATATATTAATATGCAGATAAGTGGAGATAGGGCTTGTTTTCTTGTTCATCTAAAATAGGTTTTGTAGAAAACATGAAAATGTGTAGTTAGAACAAGATAATACTGAGTGGATTAAATGGCAACAAACAAAGAAGAAAAAAAACTCTACTGATATAAAATACAACAACATGTCACACACCTACACAAATAATTTCCAAAAGTTTTTGAAAGAATACAATCTGAAGCAACAAAAAACTGGCTCTGAAAAAATAACAATGTCATCAAGGACCAAAAAGAAGACTAAGTTGTCATGACACAACTGCTTGAAGTGATCAGAATAAACTTGTCATAAGTTACTTAGCATTACTTCTTAGATTATAAAAAAAAAAAAAAATCTGCTAATAGAAACTGGCAACTCATTTTTAAACAGAAGGTTTAGCTACACTCATGTTGCAAGAATTAAACTAACTGTTTAGGCAGCAGGCCTAAAATCACTGGCAAAGTTTCATCTTATTTCTTTTTTTTAAATCCTGCACAAAAGAAAATAATCCAAAGAAACTGGGATTTAAAAATAAAAAAAAATTGCAGCAAGAAATAATAAAGTTAAGCTGAAGATTAAACAAGCATTGATCCCAAACTTGATACCAAAACAGAAAGTGTCAGGATTACAATGTTGTCATCATTTAGCTTTGTAAAATTAAATAAAAAGTTCAAATATAAAAACAGAAACCATGCAGGCAAACTATGGAACTTGTATAAATCTCTTTTATTTCTCTATATTTCTTATTTCCCAAGCGAATGATTTGGAAGAAATGAAACAAGGACATTTCCTAAGATCTATTTGTATAGGTTGACCAGAATACAATAATTTAAACAACTTGTTTGTATATACTAAAAAGAGCTCATGAAAACACAGACTGGTGTGATGTATTGCAGCAAAGATGAACACTTGGTTGATTTCTAAACTGGTGAGGAGGAAAAGGTGTGGGTAGGGGTGGGGGGGGGGATATGAATGCACCCTAAAGCCTGCACTAAGTCATCAACATCTGTATATTAACACAATTAAAGGTGTATTTGAGAGGGGAGGTACCTCCAAGTCTAAGATACAACTACCAACAAAAAGACCAACAAACATTTTGGATCTTTAAAGAACACAAGCATCTGAACACATAAGTTGTTTAAATACAAATCATCTGAACACATAAGTTGTTTAAACACAAGCATCTGAACACATAAGATGTTTAAACACAAGCATCTGAACACATAAGATGTTTAAACACAAGTTTCTGAACACATAAGATGGCTTACACACACAAATACAAAATCCTAATAAACTCACTCAGAAGAAAAAAAAAGCAGTTAAAAAAAAAAGAAATTGTTAAGGCACATAGTTGAAAATGTAGGCAAAAATTTGAAGCCAATGGACATTAGAAAAAAACACCTTGATACCTATTTCAGATATTTTTTTCTTAAGTTAAGAAACAAAAATCCTACACATCTGTTCATTTCTCTGACAAATAAAACAAATACATTGTAGAACGAAGAGACAAAAGGAGAAACAAAATATATTTTGACTAAAGTCTTCATGCCCAAAGAAATTTAAATGGATAACTCTTCAAAAATAATCAATTGAAAAGACTTTTTCATGGAACACATTTCCGGGAATTGCACACAATTTAAGTTTATCGTAAAGCACCAATCGGGTTTAATGGACACACTGAACGCACACAAAAATTTACTTTGCGAGGAATTGTTTTTACAATAAATCCAAAAAAAAAAAACCAACATTTCTTAAAAATAAAATATTAAATGGTGTTGTGTATGGCGCGAGGAGGGGGGGGGATGTGTGTAACAGGATGTAAGTTCAAAGGTTGTACAAGTAATGGCCCCCCCTTCCCCCACAGAGGATGAAACGGTGATAAGAAAAAATCCAAACAATGTGGGGCGCGGCCAAGGTCGGAGGTGGGGTACAGGGGGACTGATAGATGAGTGGACACAATAGATGTCAGGATGCAACAACAACTCTTGGAATGCTGGAACCATGTTTCATTTTCTTAAAGAAAGAGACAAAAAGATTATATATTTATATTTAACACATATAAAAGCACAAAACATGAACTAATAAAAGACGATTCAGCTGACTGGTTTGGATGTTTAAGTGGGCGGGCTATATGCAGCTCTCTATAGGAATCTCGTAAACTTATTGTTTC
Organism: Anisus vortex; assembly: GCA_949126835.1. Lineage (NCBI taxonomy): Eukaryota > Metazoa > Mollusca > Gastropoda > Planorbidae > Anisus > Anisus vortex. The sequence continues at coordinate 8,150,687 of OX421504.1, read as the reverse complement.
CAAAACAGATGAAAAACTAAATATTCCAAAAAACACAAACCCTAGCAGAAAAGATAAGCCTTTATTTGAAAGGTGTTCTGATTATATTCCCCATAGGAGAAGTCCTATGACCTATGACCTATTACATAGTGAAGAGTCCAAGGAAGATGTTGAAATAATTTGATATTACACTCTCGTAGGGACTTCCAACTACAAAAAATAACCAAGCAAAAAAACAACCAATACAAAAAAAACAAACAAAAAAAAAAACATCGACAAGAGAGAAAACAGATGTAAATAAAAGCTGCCTTGATTGATTTTTCTTTTGTATTTTCCATTCAAACATAGGAGCCATAACTAGATCATTTATTCTTTCTTTGGCCACCTTCATGTACACAATATAGGTTTACCTGGCACACCAAGCCAATAATCTCTACTGTAAGACAAAGCCTATGGACAAAATCTTCTCTATAGAAGGAGCGTCTGTAGTAAATATATAAGACAAAAGATAAGCCTTTTTTTTTTCTCATAAATTTTAAAATACACAACAACAAAAAATACCTGGCCACTCCAAGAAAGTTCTCTCTTTGCAACATGTTAAAATAATACTAATAAAACCATAATTTTCTTTTTCTTACACTGAAAGAAAGAAAGCTGGCAAAATGAACAGTTTTTCCAAACATCACGCCGTCTTCTTGTGACACACAAACTTTTCAAGAAAAGGAAACAAAAAATTAAAGAAAAAAACAACAACATTCAAAAACTTCATTCAGTCTCGTCCAGATATATCCGTCTCATTCACAGGTTCGTTTGTTGTTTTTTATTTTCCCAATAAGAAATATTGACAACACAGAGGAGGAAAAGGAGATGAAAAAAAAAAAAGAAGATCACTTTGCAAGTAATACTTTTATGTTTGCACTGTGCGCTGGTCGTCAAGAGATACAAAAACATTGTAACAGAGAGCAATAGCCAGTGGGGGGGAGGGCTAATACAATTTATAGAGGAGATATTTATATATTTAAAAAAAACAACAACAAAATTTGAGGAGAAAATACTGTACAGGAAGGGACTTTTAGGTGTGTCGGAGGAGGAGATTTCATGTTTTTTTAAAACAAAGAATATAAAGAGAATAAAATTCTTTTTTTTTTGCTTAAATTGTTAAAAAAAAAAGAAGGCAATTGTTTCCCTAAGGTAAAATAAAAACAATTATTCTTTAAACTAATGTTAAGCCACAGACAACTAAATACAACTCCTGGTCAGTTGTCTTAGCCAACAATCTGAAGTCATAGAGTTCTAGAAGTCACATTATAAATTAAAAAAAGATCCTTTTAAATTCTAACCATGTAGGCGTAAACTTAACGTATGAGATTTTTTACTATACCAAACAAAAAAATCATGAATCCTAGTGTCTTCCTTTCAGATCATAGATTTGAGATTCTTTGAAGATCATGTAAGTTAGGAGACAACATTTTATGACGGGGGAGGGTGGGAGGAACAACTCCCATAGAGATATCCATATGTAACAGTGTCCCACTTGAAGATTCGTGGAGGCATCAACAAGACCACAAAGGCAAAAACTCCTGATTGGTTTTAAAGCTTACAGGTTTTTTTGCCTTGAACAGTTTCTTTAAAGCTTTTCTTTGAACAAAAACTAATTTTACAACAAAATTAAAAAAAGAGAGAGAGAGAGAGAAAAAATTTGTATAAAGCCAGATATATAGAAAATATAAATGTATATGGTTTATATATATATATATATATATATGTATGTGTATATATATTTAGAAATGTACGCAGGTACAGTTTCAACAACATAGTCTTGGAGAATTGGGGGCAATTCTGTTCTGACAATACTTTTGATGAATAAGGGGCCGAGGGGGGAGAAGTACAGAGTTCGTTGTTTAGCTCTGAAACATGTTCTACACAAATGACTCGTGTATAGGGCCCTCTTGTCTTGTGCCGGCACCACAGACTCACGGTGAGCGCCTAAAAACAGAAACACAAGCCCAAACAAAGAGGGGTTAGGCAAGCCTGCAATGAACTGAAGAAGGCAAACACCATCATAAAATATCCCAGTCCTCGTGAGCCGAGTTGGTCTCTATGTGTTTTTGAAGTTTCTGGATGGAGGACAGGCCCCCACGATTGTCTTCCTCCTCATCGTCCCAGTGCTCCACTGGGGACTTAATCGCATTCTCAATTTTTTCTATCTTCTGTATGCGATGCACAGAGTGAGTTTCAAGCTTCGACCTCGGTGGCATGCAGCTGCCGCTAGCCCCACTGCCGCTGTCATTACAGTGGACGTGTGAGGGGCTTTCTTGCTCACCATTCATCTCCCCGTGATAACTTTTTCTATTTCCTGATCTCTCGTCTCCGCCACTATTACTATTGCTGTCTGAGTTGTCGCTCCTTGAAATTTCCGCAGCTTCGTCAATCAGCCCTTGGTTTTTGTCCATTCCAAAAGTCCTGTCCAACTGAGCACCTTCGAAAATTCGCTGAGGGTTTGAGCGCTTACGCTTATTGACACTGCCAGCCGCACCCAGACTGCTGGTGGATACGGCAACGTTGGTGCGATTGTCCAAACAGCTCTCCACCCCAGCGGGGGACACCTTCGGGCCATCGTCGCTCTTCAAATCACCGCCAAGGCTCCGATCCCGGCTTTCTGCCTCTCTGCTGCCCACGTCCACCTCTTCCTCTCTGACTTTGAGGTTGTTGTTGTTGTTGTTGCTAGTGGTGTCCAGGCCGTCCGGCTCGTCCATTTCATCTTCGTCGTCTTCAAGCCCGCCGTTGTTCTCCTTGTTGTCCTCGTCATCTTGGACAGAGACCATCCTGTGCATGAGTGGCAGCGGCTCAAACTGCGGGAACATCCACTGGTTCAGCTCCGTGGGCGTGACCCCGCCGTGGAAAAACTGGCCGCCGGGCATGTTGGAGGTGACGTCCCCAGACATGCTGGAAATGTCACTCTGATTGGAACTCTCGTCCGGCTCAGACTTTATGTTGGACTCACCCCCAGCATGGTGCTGCTGCTTGGCCCGCATCCTGTGGTTGTGGAACCAGTTTATCACCGTCTTCACACCAACGTTTAAACTCTTGGCTAGAGTTTCAATTGTGCTTTGGTTGGGGTAAGGATCTTGAGCATAGGCCTGGCGAAGTGAATCTTTCTGATCTTCTGTGAAGAAGACACGAGGCCGCTTGGGCTGTGTTGGGGAATCAAAGTTTCTGTCCTCTAAACTGCTCTTCCTCCGTCGATGAGCTGAAAACAAACAAACAAAATCTTGGTTAGTCTTCTTGAAACACTGAATTATTTCAATCCAATTCTAACAGAGTATCAATTAGTTTTCACTTCCTTTCACAAATGACATCAGTAGCAAGATTAAAAAAAAAAATGACAACTAAGACTGAGCAACTTTTAAACAAAAAATGAAAACCGTCTTTTGAACTATAACAAGTGAGAGTTTGAGAAAAAAAAGAGAAAAATATATATTCTAATCTAAATGCATTAATGTAATAACAATGATTTAAAAAGAATTTAAGTGATTTAATGCTTCATTTTCTATTCAAAGAACTCTGACTAAAGTATCTTTGCTAATGACTTTTATAAAAGTCCATTTCTATTTTAAAACTTTAAATAAAACTTTTCTTTTTGGAAAACGAGCCGTCCATGCAAGATCATTAGATAATAAACATTGAGAACACACAGACACAGGGTGCAGGCTGAGTGAAACTTGTTCAAGTCTCACTCCATATTAGATTTATATATATAGATAAATATAGAAACAGGATTACTCTTGAAGCTGTTAAGAATACAAACAGAATAATGATGATTGTAAATGGAAATTATTGGCATTTTATGTTGTTGTTTTTTTTATTATTCATGATCAATAGGATAATATCATAGTTACAGTTAAAGCATAATTTTGTTTTGTTTTTGTTAGGGTTAATGTGTTTGCTTTGTAAATGTTGCCTGGAGACATGGAAGTGGAGTGGTAAAACTTTTTTATATTTCTTACTTATACATATTACATTTTCGTTTCCTAACGGTACATCTATGGTGAATACAAAATAGAGCGAACAGATTTTGTTACAATAAGATAACAACATTATATAGGGTCCCTAAAGCTGGGCTATAAAAGAAGCTGAAGAATTGATTTAAAAAAAAAAAGGAGTGTCCTAAACAAACGACATCAACTATGTACTTTGCACAGCGAAGGTTCACAGAATCTTAACAATGGACCCAGTTAGCTTTACAAGAAACATCAAATGCTTGTGAACATTTAGCACAACGATTGGGCTTATACAAAAATACCTCTAGAGAAGAGGCCTGAAGCAGATGTAATACTTGTTTAAGAAGAAGCAGAAGTGGTACAAGCTGGTGAAGGAGATGGAGCGGCTGATGAAGAATTAGAAGAAAAGGCAGATGAAGTAGACAAAGAAGAAGTAGAAGCAGAAGAAGTATAAAAAGAGGAAGCTGACAAAGTAGATAAAAAAGCAGAAGTAGAAAAAGTAGAAGCAGAAGAAGTAGAAGTAGCTGATGAAAAAGATAAAGAAGTAGAAGCTGACGAAGTAGATAAATTAGCAGTAGAAGTAGAAACTGATGAAGTAGATAAAGAAGCAGAAGACGTAGAAGCTGATGAAGATAATAAAGAAGTAGAAGCTGATAAAGATAATAAAGTAGTAGAAGCTGATGAAGATAATAAAGAAGTAGAAGCTGATGAAGATAATAATAAATAAAGTAGTAGAAGATGATGAAGTAGATAACAAAGCAGATAAAATGTCAAGCAATACTGGAAGTGACAAAAAACAAAAAAAAATGTAGATTTGTAAACATACTAAGTAACTCAGTGTAGTCGAAAAAATTGGACAGCCAACTGTGATCTTCATGGCAGCCAGGAGAAGACAAAAACAAAAAAGAAATAAAAAAATAGGGGAAAACAAAACTATAATATAATGACTAGATTAAAGCCAAAACTAAAAGATATCAATCAACAATTGCATACAAAATAATTTAAAACACATTTAAACATCATCTTCTTCAATACGATAAGGGTAAATAGATTATCACGCTGGGCTCCTAAGAATAGATGATAATGATAACTTCATGTGTGTGAATTATAAGAGTCCTAATTATAACAATAAAAAATCGCCACGGCCCTAGAATGTTTCCATGTTAAATATTTTACTTGTGTCCTTGTTTTACTGTGTATGATTTTGGGTCAGGTGTTAATCATTAGTCTTTGTTAAATAAAACAATAATTTCATTAGATTAGTACTTTCAAGATGCTTATGCAGACATACACTGGAAGGATATTAGATGCAAGAGAAATAAAAGGGGCTGGAAATATACATGATATTTAACACAATCCATAGTCATTGGCAAAAATGGCAGAGAGAGAGAGGGTCCAAGAATGTAAAAGGGATAACCAAATAAAGCCAAGGTTGTTGTTTTTTTATAATTTATTTCAAGTAAAACATAGAAGTAAGAAAAAATGTAAAGACTTGAAAATAGATTTTCGATAGAAAGCTTGATGATTCAAGGGCACACGCATATGTTCCATTGATTGATGCCAACAGGTGCTAGAGAATGGAGGTTACATAGAAACAGCTGGATTCAGTTTGTGTTAATATAATGTAGATATTTTTATCTCTCAGCTGTCATTAAATGATTACAAGATAAAGGAAGAATCATTAGAATATAGCTTTGGTTCTTGGGTACATGTGTTTGAAATACAGTATTTTTAAAGTATATATATAGGTATTAAACATGTAGGTATATTTATAGATAAATATAATATATATATATATACATAAACAGAGCATAATATGTGAAGCATAGAGAAAATGATGCAGTTCTAGAGAAAGCTTGGGCAGTCCAGAGAGGCTACAAGAAGATGTTTCACATCAAAGATAGAGGACACATTCCCTAATCTACTGATAGTTCAGATTATCACTAATCTGTTGGAAGTTATGAAATAACTAATATAGATCACTAGTCTACTCATCTGTCCACATATTCCAATGTTTTCCTTACCCAAAGCTTCTTTGTATATTTCAAAGAAAATAATAAAGATATTATGCTTCATTCTCAAGATGGTTAACAAAGAGATCAAATGGACCAGCCGCTCCCTAAGAAAGAAAAAAGTGCAGACCAAGAAAAATGTGACTGCCCAATAATATGGTTGAAGAAGGCCCCAATCTGAACTGCTTTCATTCAGTTTCTGCAGCAGAGAGAGAGAGAGAGACAAAGAGAGTGAAAACTAGAAAGTGTTGAGTAAGAAAAAATTTGAAGGAATACACTGAAGGGGTTACATGGCGGTGTAGGCAGGCAGCAAACTGGTTTGTTGTTTTTTTAAATGTTGGGTAGCGCCAGCGAGACACCACCTACCTTTCATCTGTGTCTGATAGAGCTTCAGATGCTCTGTATTCTGGGGGTCTCCCAGCCACAGGTGCATTTTGATAAAAGGCTCCCGTCCCTTGATGCTCAGCATGTGCCAAGGTTTGGGCTTGGACAGCAGCTCGGACACGGAGCCCTGGGACAGGCCCAGCACTGCCTCCCCAAACAGCTTCTGGCCCAGGTTGTGGAACTGGAGCACGTCCTTCACCCGCGAGGTCAAGGACAGCGTGTCAATCTCTGAGGTCATGGCGATGACCTCGAGCATCGAGGACGGGTAAGCGAACGTGCCCCAGACTCGCTGGAGCATGGCAGGGTCCAAGCTCAGGAAGTGTTCCGGCAGAGGCAGGCTGGACGGGCCCATGCCGAGGGACAAGGAAGGGGGCAGGAGCTGCGGGGGCCCCAATCTGCCCCCCGACAGGGTGGGCGTGGTCGGGGACGGTAGCAGGGGGGAGTGGGGCAGGGATGACAGGGGAGGCGGGAGGTAGTGCCGGGCAACTGTCATGGTGGGCGAGGGCTGCGGGGAGGGAGGGGAGGAGGAGGGCGGGGAAGCGGGTTTGATGAGTGATAGTGCTGCCGGTGGCTGTGAGGCTAGGAGAGGAGGTGGTGCTGGATGCTGCTGCTGCGGTGGCAGAGAGCTGCCCTGACTACGAGAGTGAGCAGGCAGATCACAAGGGGACTCTATCAGAGGAAAATATAAAAAAAAAAAGAACAAACTAAAGGAGAAGAGGGTGAAAAAAAAAAACTAACTAAAAATAAAAACATTCATTTGAGTTGAGCCAGGAGTTAATATTTTTTATTTACCGGTAAAAGCTTTCCATCTTACCCTCTCAAGAAATTATTGTAACATCTAATCAATGTTTAATAAACATCCTTTGTTTGATGATTTCTTTTTTTCAAATATTTTTTTTGTAATTATTTGTAAAAAAACAACAAAAAAACAACAACTGTTAAATGGTATACTTAAAATAATCCCCCTTTAATTGGTTTGTTTAAAAAAATCTTATAACTCGTAACTCAAGACAAATACAAAAACATGTATAAAGATAATTATTTTTATAAAAAAGCTACTTGTATAATTCAATGGGGATGCTAAGATGAAATCTAATTTTTTTTAAATAATAATGGACTCTACATAAAAATTTGTTTCTACCAATGTGCAGCTTTATATGAATCCCAAACTTTTTATGACTAACTAAAAACTGGACTGAACATTTCTAAGCAAATCAATCCATGTATTGCAAGCTGGAAAAAAAAAATTGAAATCTGGAGATAGCTGCTTAGGAGTAGGACCAAATATACAGTGTGTGTATTAATAGTGTGTGCTTCATACTTAGATTTTTTTAGTAAAAGACACTGTCCATCTATTTGTCTTAATAATAATCTACCAGAAACTTTTTATCAGTGATAAAAACTCTTTTATTATTAGCAATAACTTTTTTATCAAACAGTTACTATATCACACACCCAATGGGCCGTATTGCTGCTGAGAGTTAACACCCTTGCCCCTTATACAAGTCAATCTTGTAATTTACAAGTCAGTCATAAAATATTGACTTGTATAAGGGGCAAGGGTGTTAACTCTCAGCAGCAATACGGCCCATTATTTTTTCTATATATATATTATATATTTATCTTTTGAGCATCAAGCTGAAGTAATGACAGTAAGAAACCAATAAACAATGGGGAAAAAAAAAATCTATGCTGAGTGTATAACAAGAAAATAAACAAACTGATGGATGTAAGGGTTTTAAACAAGCAAACTTATGGGACAATCTATGCTAGTTCTGTGTTTGTGGGTGTGTGTGTTTAAATAGAGCAACTACACTACTACTTGATCAGTCTATGAGTAAAAAAAAAAAACACAATCATGGCAATTATTATTAACTAAAAATAAAATAATGATAAATAAAATAAAAAACAATAACATGAACCGTCAGCCATTAGAACATGAAGTAGATACAACAATGAGAATATTGTCATAGTGGCATCATACCATTTTCTAGGAATGCATTAGGAGACCAGAACATAAAGATCATTTCAAGTGAGTAAACTGTCAGTCACTGGAGGAGTATTATATCACTACAGGTGTCTGTGAGTACTTTTGTCTATGTGAATTCTGTTGTCTGTATGAATTCTATTGTTTGTATGAATTCTATTGTTTGTATGAAATCTTTTGGTTGTATGAATTCTATTATCTGTGTGAACTCTATTGTTTGTATGAATTCTATTGTTAGTATGAATTCTATTGTTTGTATGAATTCTATTGTTTGTATGAATTCTATTGTGGTTTGTATGAATTCTATTGTGGTTTGTATGAATTCTATTGTTTGTATGAATTCTATTGTTTGTATGAATTCTATTGTTTGTATGAAATCTTTTGGTTGTATGAATTCTATTATCTGTATTAATTCTATTGTTTGTATGAATACTAATGTTTGTATGAATTCCACTTAAGCACTATAATGTAATGGTATTATTGTCTATATCAGTAGCAAACAGTAGAAGTATTATTTTAGTACAAATGTCTATATTGGCCCTATTGCCTGTTATTGATTCAGTGGTCTAAAAGTTTAAATTTGATTTACAGATTGTAGTAGAAACGTTACATTTTAATTCTTACATTCTCTTACATTTTAATTCTTACATTCTCTTACATTTTAATTCTTACATTCTCTTACATTTTAATTCTTACATTCTCTTACATTTTAATTCTTACATTCTCTTACATTTTAATTCTTACATTCTCTTACATTTTAATTCTTACATTCTCTTACATTTTAATTCTTACATTCTCTTACATTTTAATTCTTACATTCTCTTACATTTTAATTCTTACATTCTCTTACATTTTAATTCTTACATTCTCTTACATTTTAATTCTTACATTCTCTTACATTTTAATTCTTACATTCTCTTACATTTTAATTCTTACATTCTCTATCTCATTACTTGGTAAACAAAATATAATATATATACATAACAAACTAAAAGACTAGCTTATAAAAATCTGTATATAAAATAATTGTGAAATACCCACCAGGTTCAATGGAGCCTCTTGAGTTTGACCTCATTAGCTTGTCTGGAGGAATACGATACTGAGAAGCAACCAGCTTTGGAATGGAATCTGCATCTTCCAGGAAAATTTGCATTCGGATGAACGGCTCCCTCCCTTTCTGCGTTAGCATGTGCCAGGGTTTCGGCCGGGCCAACAGGTCGGACACGGACCCTTGGGACAGGCCCAGAACGCTTTCTCCGAAAAGTCTTTGGCTGATAGAATACTGGGAGAGAGTCTCCTTCACCTTCTTCACCAGGTCATCCGTGTTCATGTTGGCGTAGCGGTCAAACTCCTCTTGTGTGATGGGCGGGAGAACGGCGCGCAGGGGCTTGGCGTTGGGCATACCGGCAGGGGGCCGCGTTGTCAGCGAGTTGGCAATGTTTTGCATCCTCTGCAAGGGGGACAAGCACTCCGCAGGTGGGACGGACCCGTACCTGGGCCCCCCCGCCGACCCCTGCTGTTGCTGAGTCGGGGTCAGGGGGCTGTTGGGAACAGTGGAGTCGTGGCCGTTCATTTTGGGGCGAACCAGGAAAAAGGCACTGCCGGCGTGTCTTCCAGACTCGCTGCATGGAGAGGAGTCTGGCGTGGACCCAGACTGTGACGAGGGCTTGCTCAAGTCTATAGCACCGTAGTTGTTAGTCTGAGAGGCCAGTTCCTCAGATGTGCTGTCGGGGGGCTCCGTCTTGAGATTAAGTCCGTTCGGGCGCGTTGAACGATAATCTAGTGGCGAATCTGGGCTCTCTGCTTGGGGCGGAGACGGAGGCGAGTGGTGTGGTGGGTGTCTGGTTGAGGAGGATGGCACTGAAGCACTGTTGCTATGGGATGTGTTTAGGCGGCCCAGCTCCTGGGCGTACATGGCGCTGGCTGCAATGTTGCCCGCTGCGTCCGCTGCGTTCTTGAGCTTCTCCAGCTCCTGCCTGTAGATCCTGGCAACCATCTCCTGTGCAGACGCTGCCTCTTCTTGAGCCGAAGATGATAAGTGATGCCTGGAGTCCCCGTCTCTTGACTTTCGGGAGGCGTCCCGAGGATAGTGAGGGCCGTTGGAGAGAGGTGTGGGAGGCATTGTTGGGGAAATCATAGTCAGACCTGGTGGAGCTCCCCCAATTTTCGACAGTTCATGTTGATAAATACTGGACACTACAGCATTAGTCACCTGTTGCTGTAAAGAAAAACAAGTTCATTAAAATGCCTGATGGTACAACCACCTACCTTCCTACTAAGTAATTGTTATTCATTGATCTACATACGCATGTAATGCAAATGTTTATTGAAAACATATTCTTTCCTCTCTGACTTAGCTCTAACATTGTGCTATTTATTGCTTTCCATGCTATTTACTTTCTGATATGGAATAACTTTAAATTATTTTCAGAATACTCATTCAAAGTTTAACAAAATAGAACTACCTTACAATACAACTTTACTTTAAAATATTTACCGTTTAATTATCTCCCCTTCTTTTCTGTGCAATGGACATACAATCTAATTTTATTTGGTTCAGCATTTTTTTATCGGCTAGTTAATCTTATCTCATATATTTCTTGACATTCCTTCTTTTCAGAAGATTATTGCGTCATTTTTTTTGCGTCATTTTTTTTTGTTGTTGTACATAAAGCAACTGTGTCCCAGACACTCCATGTATTAAATATGAGTAACTAAAATAAACTCATCTTGATAAAACTACAATTACCTGTTCCAGGCTTTTCTTCATATGCATGGCCACTTGTGCTTCATTCAATATGTTGGCTATACGTTCCTCAGTTACAGAGTCTTCTTTCTCTTTGTAAGAGTTGTTTGGTGTCAGAGGCTGGGTGCCTTTAGAAATAAAACAACAACGCACAGAGTTAAAAGGCTGGGAAGTCACATTGTTTACTCCAAGGATGATTGGAGAGTATATCGCATTTTTTAAATAGCTGCATGTATATGGAGACAGTGTGGCCCGTGGCCAGACTATTTTGATTGCCACTCTGAAAGTCTCAAGTTTGAATCAAGTTAAGTGCTAGGTTGCTGTTTTTTTAACTCCAGAACTGGAAGGTGTCAAGGAATTAACACAGCTCCTGATGTCTACGGAATGGTTAAGAAGTGTGGACATGGAAATGAGTGAACTCCTCTTTACTGGCCCACTAACTTGTTCTAATAGGAAGACTTTACTTTTATATATACCAGTCCATGTTGTTGCAAACATAATTAATGTTCAATATAAAGCTTGATGAAGTATATATAAGTTAGGAAGAACAACTCATTTAGACTAAGTAAATAAAGAAATTGTATGCTTACCTTTCTTTGGTGAAATGGCCTTGAGAGCCATGATATTACTTTCATCTGTGGCCCAAGCGTGCATCTTGCGGTATGATTCTCTACCTTTCTCTGTAAGTTTATCCCAAGATTTTGGCTTGGAGAGTAGTTCACTCACAGTCCCTTGGCTTAGGCCGAGGACGTGCTTGGCAAAAAGCCGCTGCCCTATGTTGTGAATGCTCAGAAGCTCCCTGACGTTTTTGGCCACGTAGCTGGTGTCCAGGCCGCCTGGGGAGCTGTTCAGCTCAGACTTCACCATGTTCACCGGCAGAAAGGCAGGGTGGAACGGGCTCCCGGGGAAGCCGTAGAACGGCGACATCGGCGGAGCGAAATGTCTGGGGTCCAAATGAGGCGGGAGGCTGATCGGCGACTGGGCTGGCATGCTGTTGGCGTGCGGGGTCTGCGACGGCGTCGGTATGTCTGGCGAAAGCTTGCAATGGGTGGTTGGCGAATGTCTGCCCGACGAGGGCGTGCTCGGCATACGATACATGAGTAGCAAGGGGTCGGAGCCTGGATAGCTCACAAACGAGTCCACTGCAGGCTGATGAGGTGTCATACGAGGAGTGGAAGAAACGGGAGACGGTGCCTCCTGCTTTACGCTGCTCACCACAGAGACGGGGGGGCTGCCAGAGATCCCGTTCATGGCAGCGGAGGACACAGCCGCGACCCGGGAGGAGGCGGCGGCCGCAACAAAGTCTGATTTTGATGATGACGACGAAGAAGAGTAGGGCGAAGACTTATCCAGAGCCAGCGGCCTGAGCGAGGTTGGGCTGGGAGCTGGTGGTGCTGTAGTTGTAGATAATGATGATGATGGTTGTAGTGATGGTGAATGCTTTGTTAAGGCAGACCATTTGATGCTACTGCTAGTGGTGGTTGTAAATGGTGGGGAAGTGGTGGGGTTTTCTGCAACAAGAAAGGTGTAAAACGTCAGTACTGATGCCATTTCTCAAGAGTCAAACAATTACAAACATTCAAATATACAAATTCCTTTGTTCCTTCACAACAAAAAAACAACAACATAGAACAATACTTTTTTGCAGTCACCAAATTTGTTTGTTTTTTCTTGAAATTTGTAATTGAGCAACACAACTTTCTAAGACAACTGTTGCCATTTGAATTGGATTCAAAAATGATTTTAAAAAAATGTAAAAAAAAAAAAAATTATCATCATCATGCAGAATAACATGAGCAGCAAACAAAAATATTTGTTGTCTTCTTGAAATAACTTGAAGAAAAGAAATAACAACAACCATAGGGACAGAGACGGGTGTATACCAGGATACAACAACATGGCAGTAGTACAAGAACTTGGTGTATACCAGGATACAACAACATGGCAGTAGTACAAGAACTTGGTGTATACCAGGATACAACAACATGGCAGTAGTACAAGAACTCGTTTTTCTCTTCTCTACAGGATCACAATTCAATATTGAACCAATCAATCTTCTTTTCAATGATACAGCACACACAAAGATCTTTCTTTTTTTTTTTTTAAAGTTAAATTCCAGATAATCCCCTCCCCCCCCCCCCCCCCCGTCCTTTTCTTTGGTCCCCAACACAAAAAAATAAAAGTGGTTTCAAATCATGCTATCAATTTTAATTGTCTCCCTTTCAATTATAAGAAGAAATAAAATAGTACAAGAGAGGTTTTTTTCGGGTGGCGTGGGGGAAGGGGAGAGAAAAGTGGGCACATCCTGGACGCTTTACACCTTTTTTGTGGCTTACCACTTCCACAGTTTGGCCCACATGGACCTACAGCCACCTTTCTATTGTATAACAAAACAAAGGGCCTCTGTGAGGAGGCTTCATGAAGGTCAACTCAAAAACAAGGAAGGAACACACACATACAAAAAAAATTTATACTTAGAGAGATATATATGGGAGAAGGAGAGTCTTTGAGAAAGTCAAGATGTGTGGATGTCATCATACAACTATCAGAATTTTTTTTGTCTAATTCCTACTTATTCCCCCCCCTTTTTTTTTCTCTCCCAGTTAAAAAAATTTAAGTTATAAATACTATTGATTAAAGGTTGATTTTTGCTTGTTTTTTAAAAGTTAATAAAAAAAAAAAAAAATTTTTACAATCAAGAACAAAAATTTTGATTTTGCCGTTGTTGTTGTAATGAAACTTTTGATGGTTTAAATTAAACAGAGAGACAGAGAGGAAGAAAATGAGAGAGAAAAGAATTAAGAACATAAAAAAAATGTAACATTAGAATTATATTTTTTAAGTGATCACAAAAAAAAATACATTAAAAAAAAAAACCTTTGATCATTACTGCATAAGCTGAAATATTTTATTGTTGGAAAAATACATGTTTAGGTAAATTGTGCATCTCCATAACAGACAAAAGACAAACACAGTACAGTCATTGCAGATTCACATTCAATGGACAGGTGTTTAATAAGCAAGTCATGACCTGAATACTGTTCACAGACCGTTCACCCTATTACACATTCGTTTCACAACTCATTTTGGGAAATCTCAGAGCTAGAAAAAATTTTTTTCAAAATTTTGTGACAAACCCTTACGGTCATGTGCAGGCATTTTAACGATTGAGGAAGGAGGGAGCGCCACTTACCTGTAAGGCCAGCATTAACAACCTTCATGTGAGTGTTCTCAGTCTGCAGGCTTTTGTTCTTCTCCAGGAGCAGCACCTCCAGAGATTTGCCCTCATCAGGACCACTGTAGGGATTGGCAAACTCTATGGACTTGAGTACCCTGCAAACCACAAGGCACAAACATTAGGCTTATTTGGAACTCATTTTTCTTTGCAATGTATAAAAATTGCACCAACTCAGAACTGCACCAACTCAGAACTGCACTAGTTAAGAACCTGTGACAACAATTGTGCCAGGCGGTCACACTATGTCTGCAGCCCTTACCTCAACTCCCTCTTGACCTCCTCGTAGTCTTCCTGCGACCTCAGCTTCTCCTCCAGTGCACGGAACGCCTTGTTCCTAGAGTTCAGCTCTTCCTCCAGCCTCGCCACCTGACAACAACAAAAAATAATAGTCAGTTCTGTCACAAACAAATATTTTGTCAATGTCATGACTTGCAAATAGCTAAACACAGATATTGACCTTGACTGCCAAGACCGAGATAATGATACATCTTTATATATTTATATATCCTAGGTCGATGGTAATAACACAGGTGCACAAATGAACCCTTGGCTATTGATCAGCTGTTCCTTACCTGTTCTGATGTAGATTCCCTGAGTTTATTAAGTGATGCCTGCAGGCGCTGGACATCTTCAACCAACTGTGCGATCTGAAGAGAAGAAAAAAAATATGCTACAGCTATGTCTGATATCATCGAACGGCACAAAGTGAATGAAAATAATAACATGTATCCATATTATCTCTAACGTTTAACCTTATACCAAGTACCTACAACAATCCACACATTCAATTACTTTGCGCTTTACAACTAGCCCCAACTATTGTATTTCTTTATTTGCATAATCAACAGAAGGGGCAAGTGGCAGTGTGTTTCCACTTTTGTACAAAATGTCTCTGGCTGAAATCCCGGTGAAAGCTTAGATTTGTTCTCAGGTCTGAAGGGTGTTCCAGAGTCTACCCAGCTCTGATAGGTAGCTCAGGACAAGTAAGGCCTTTGGGCACCCCCCTTTTATTAGTGGTCACAGAAACTTGTCAAAACTTGTGAATGCGTCTTCACTTGCCTTATAGTCAGAAAGGGAGACTACCTTTGTTTACTATTAAGACACATTCCTGTCCCCTGTCCCTGCATTTGCAACTGTAAATTACAATAGACTGTCTATGATGTAGGCTGTAATCAATGACAATAACAACAGAGAGATTCAATGAATGCATTCAACTGCAGAGGTGATGAGATTGAAGCTACTTAAAACAACCTGCAACATCTGACAATACACACTCTCTCAAGTACATCTTATTGGCTCCCTTATAGAAACCTGGGAATCAATGGAACCAAGTTATTGATAAGAGAAATCTCCAGGCTGGGAGAGAGAGTACAGTCAGACCATCCTTCCATGGGGTGGGGGGGTGGGAAATGGGAGGGAGGGGGTGTGAGAGGACAGGCTCTATTGATCTATCACCAACATCTTGTTGCTGTAAGTTGAATAGATCATAAACCAAAACCCATGTGACAGAATGTACAGTAAATATGTGACAATCAGGGCCTGCCAATACTTTGTTTTTATTCCCATAAAGATCTATGTTTAGTTTTGGTTTCCTCAGTTCTAGGTTGAACATCACTGTTCTATAATCCTTTAATGCTTGGACTTTTTTTTTTCTTTAAAAGTGTTTTTTTTTTTGTGTTATTTTTCCCACCATTTTTTCACTAACATTTACTTCCAACAAAACTGATAGTCGTATTTAAAACCAGTTACCATTTTCAGAACCCTTCATAAAATTTCCCATTGTCATTTAGGATCCCTAGTGAGCAAGCCAATGGTCAGTTACCTCTTTCTCCTTGGCAGCCAGCTCCATCTCCTGCGTTGACCTCTTCAAATTGTCCATCACCTGCTCGGAGGTCAGGCTCTGTGAGCCCCTGGTGCCCCCCTCTGCCTGTTGGCTCAGGCTCTCGGTCACCTGGGATAGTTGTTGCTTCAGGCGCTCAACCTGCCTCTCTGCATTGGCAGCTCTCTGAACAAACAAAGAGAAACCATGAACACCAATAAATTCCAGCTTATTATGATGAAATCAATGTGTGCTGGTTATAAATGACCAAAAATATATTGGAAGGAGATACAAAAAAAACAAAATGAACAAAAAAAGATGTTCAAGATGCAAAAAATATGTTAATGATAGAAATCTGTTAATCTGTTGACAGAAATATTACAAGAAATTTCAGACAGTATTTAATTGATGGATAATTTATTGAAGAGCAAAGACGCTCCAGAAATCAGATGAATTTAGTTGTAATTAAATCATGAAAGAAATCGGTGGCACAATTTGATGTCACATAATGGCATCTTGTCAATTTATGTTAACAAATGTCATGTTTTATTTTAGTATTACAGAATCTTGATTCAATTATAACAAAAAAATGCCTTCATTTGAATTCATTCTTTTTGTAATAAATTGTATATTGAAAGAAACAAACTGACCTCATTAGCCCTGTCCAGGTCAGCCATTACCATCTCCATCTCATCTGATCTGAAAAGGTGAAGAGAAAGATAGAGATCACAAATTTAAAAAATTTCATAAATGACTTTCTCAAATGAAATGTGGAAAAATATGGAAACATGACAAATAGCAGCTATACAAGTCAAATAATATATAGTGTAACTCAAACCAAACTCTTGACATTATTTTAGTTTGAGATGTCTGTTTATTCAGAATATGAAAAATATGGTCTCACAAATAGATTAGGCAATACAAGTGTCATAAACAGTGGTTGAAATATCTCCTGACAAACAAATAGTTAAGTATAAATAGTCTTACAAGTGCTTTAGTTTACTATAAAACAAATTTTTTAGTGACTGATACCCTAAGATTCCAATCACCTATATCAATCATAAGATAACAAACATAAAAAAACAACAAAAAAAAACACTATATAACCGCAATGACCAAAACACATTCTGGTCTTCTCCGAAACATTGAGCAAGTCATTACAAAGAGAAATGTATAAAGTTAGCACTTGCTGAAATTTGTCTACTTCTGAATACAAGTACAGAAGACAAGGACACATATATTGTAGGCTATATCCCCAACAATGGAAGATAGGGTACTGTGTGGCCATCAGTCAGTGCTATCCCACCAACTCCCAATGAGAGTTTGGTAGACTCATGGACACCCTCAGGATAAGACCTTTTTTTTGTTTCAAAACCTAGATTTGGAACCCCAGATTTTTACAACGGCAAACCAACATTCTGCCACTAGACCACAGCGTACCCGGCATGGGAGATCACCTGCACTTATGTATTATTAAGCCTCTAGTCCACAAAGACTGAACAGACAGAAATTAAAACCCCAAAGACCAGAAGTAGTACAAACATATATTTGTACTAAATGAGTCATGGAGATATATACATACATATACACACTTACAACATTTGAGAGGACAAGTTGGAGGAGAAACAGATATATATATATTCACCCCCCCTAGACCCTACATATGATAGAAAGAGCAGTCTTGTCTAACCAGCCCAAGATAAAACTTTGTTTAGATTGAAACCCCAACACTGTCATCTCCTCTTCATGTCAAATACTTATCCCTGCACCCCTCACAAGCCCACTGCACACCCTCCTTCCTCTCTCCACTCCACCCACACCTCCCCACAAATTTGTTTATCTCACATTGGAAAATAAATAGCCAATGTGCATAGCTATCTCATCCTGTAACATGGGGGAGGGTGGGGGGGGGACAGTCACAATGTTGAGTGCAACTTCAACAGTATTGCAACTGACTTGCATCTGTGCGTGTGGTGTAAGTGTGTGAGTGTGGGTTTAATTATCATTGCAGTGAGCTGAGTGAGGCTGAACACCAGCCACCCCACAACACCCCAAAGATGGAAAGTGAAGAAATCTCTCCCTCATGAAAGACTGTCGATTACAAGTTTTGCAATAGAAGGGGTGAAAGGAAAGGGGGAGGGGGTTTGTGTGGGGGGGGGGGCTTGCTCCTGATAAAAGATGGTATGCACACACACACTCACCAACACTGCTCACATATCAAAATGCATGTATACAAACATATCTATTTATAGACCGACTACAAAGACCAATCCTCAAGTTGAAGTAGTAAATTTATTACAGGGCCAGACAACTTGACCAAACAATTTGTAGTCTTTCAAAACAAAATATATAAATAACAGAAACTAGATAACCTACAGTCTCAAAATAAAAGCACTACCCCTAGATAAATAGACACATATACAAGTAGATTCAGCACCACTAGATAGAAAGACATATTATATACAAGTAGATTCTATATTTGTATACATCTTGATAAGTTCAAACAGATTATTTTTTTTAAATCCCATTTATAACCATAGAAGTTAGACTTACAAATAAATGGCTAAATCTTTAAAAAAAAATGAATGTTAGTTATTTATCATTCAACAAAATGGTTTTCTGGGCAAGTTGCTTCTGGAGCCCTGGTGGACTTTCAAAGTCATAGTAAACCTTCTCCCAGTACATTATAGGAGATCGTAGTAATAGAAACATGTGGAAATATGACTTCGACCATCAACGTTGTTTTCGTTTTTTTGACACGCTTTTATTAAATAAAAATGTAAGCACAATGAAAATGTTTAAACAAATGTTTTTGTCGTGTTTTGTCAATTAGACCTCATATCTAACCTGCTTTGAAAACATACCTAGATATTTAATGGACATTTTACATGTATAAGACAATTAATATGTGCCCAGACACCCGCCCCCTCTCCTGCTCCTCATTGATCAGTGATTGTTGAACAACATAAGGGGAGTAACCATAAATAGGTCCTTAAAAGGGAAAGGGTAGGGGTGGCGTGCCCTGCAAACCGAGGTCGCCCTGGAGTCGCCCATATGGGTATCAAACCCCATATTATCGAAAAACATATTTTGGAAAGTATAATTTTTCAAGCAAATTCTTCACCATTTTAAAAGTGCTGTATTTTTTCAAATAGTGCCTTGGTGAGGAGGTGGGGAAAGAAGGTATATTAGTTCGTGTGTGTGTGTATGTGTGTGTGCGCGCACGCATGCGTTCGTTCGTGTTGTAAGGTAATGGATGTTAGCTGTATGTTGATTGATAATTTCTGAGCCTGACAGCCGAGTGCCTGTGACAAGAATACGAAATGAAGCAAAGAACAATGTGGACAAAATAAGTGAATCCAGCAATAAAACTGTTAGGGGAGGGAAAATTTTGTTTAAAGAAGGGATTGGGGGGGGGGGGTGTATGAGGAGGAAGAAGTGGAAATCGTGAAAATGGGATGAGGGGGTGGGGGTAAGCTCGGGGGGCGGGGGAGGTCCAAATACTAAACTAGTAAACCTATGCCTATGGAGACAGGCATAGGGGTTAATTGGTGAATCTATTCTAGATAAGACATACCTGCTTTGTCGCGATACCTAAGATCGCTAAGACCAGTGTTTCACATACTAGTTTGTTTTCTTTTCCTTATACTGGATGTTTGTGTAATTCTATGTGCAAAATTCAGCTTCTGGGTTCGAATCCTGGTGATGGCCAAGATTTGTTCCCCCGGGACTCGAGGGTGTTTCTGAGTCTTACCCAGCTCTGATGGGTGTACCTGACATTAGTTGGGGGGCAAAGTAAAGGCGGCTGGGCATTGTGCTGGCCCACACAATCCCCTAGTATGCCATGGCCACAGAAACTGGTGAACACTGCTTCACCATCCCTATGGATCAATTTGGTCCGACGGGTTACTTTACTTATATATCCATCGCTAGTAGTCCCCTATATCAAAATAAAAGCTGGCAGAAGTTGTGACACTCCGCCCCGCCCTCCCCCCCCCCCTTTTAATTTGCGCGACCGTGATCCGATCCGGTACCTGGTCGCGACCGGGCATTGTTTTTTTTTAAGTAGCAGTCTGACTCCTAGACAACCAGTTCAACATTTAGACAACCAGTTCAACATTTAGACAACCAGTTCAACATTTCGACAACCAGTTCAACATTTAGACAACCAGTTCAACATTTGGGTTACATCGAAAACATCGAGTCAGTTAACAAGAGAATAGAGATTGGAAAATGGAGGGGGGGGGCGGAGGTTTCTAAAAATTATGTAAATATATTTTTTAACGGCATTGAGAGAGCGTTGGGTTGGGGGACTAAAGGTGGGGTGGGGTGGTATGGGGAGGGGTAAGGTTTAGGGAGGGAGGGGGTAGTAAAAATGATGGCTTGATTTGGGCGGAGTGACACTTGAACACCACTCATTGTCTTCTTTTCACATCTATTTATAATCACCAGCAGCAGAGACATGCCACTAGGGAGCTGCAATTAATCAACAATGTACATTACCCCCCCCCCTGTATGTGTGTGTTGGTGGTGGGGTATAACTTGGCAGGAGGGCGGAGGGGCGTATAGGTTACATTTCTATACACAAGCTCATAAAGCTCATTATATATACGTAAGTAATGTAAGAAGAAACACTGGGGGAAGGGGGAAGTGAAGTGGGAGGACATGGAAGGGGTGACAGCGGCGATACTAACTAGTCTCTCTTTTTACCTGTACCTCGAGACTGTTTTCAATTTCCATCTCAAACTATCCGTCTTGTCCTCCCCCCATACTCCCTCCCCTCCCCGGTGGGGCAGACGAACCTGGGGGAAGGGGGTT
The DNA here is from genome assembly GCA_949126835.1 of Anisus vortex. Taxonomy (NCBI): domain Eukaryota; kingdom Metazoa; phylum Mollusca; class Gastropoda; family Planorbidae; genus Anisus; species Anisus vortex. The sequence continues at coordinate 8,129,703 of OX421504.1, read as the reverse complement.
CAACGGTATGTGTGTGTGTGTGTTATCGGACATGATTGATAGAAGATTGGATTCGGTCACGTGAACTCGAGGTCATCAAATTTCCTCTACAAAAAAAACAACAACTAGCAACCCCAGCCGAATGACCTTTAACGGTAGAGCGACTCGACCGTGCAAAATTAACAGGGAAAAGAAAGGATTGTGCGGGGGAGGGGTGGCGTAACCCCCCCCCCCCAAATCAACATTAAATACAACAACGACTACAATAAATATAACACACCAACATTATATCGTTATTGTTCTATTAGTGACTACAGTTTGGGTACAATGAGTCCATAGGCCCCATACTGTGAGTCTGTGTGTGTGTGTGTTGGGGAGGAGGTATAAAAGCACTGCATAACCACCACTACCGCCCCCATAACATTTCGGCGCCCAGAATGCTGAGGTAGAGCCAGCACCATCAAACACATCATTAAAACTCCCCCCCCCCCCTCTTCCAAATCGCGTTGGTTTTGTTTATTTCTCCATTTTATTTTATTTTTCGGGGGCCATTACATATGGGCCCATTATACATTTAACCTTTTCCTTAAGTCAATCCACAACAAACATTCTAGGGGTCGAACGGTGAGGGATGGAGGAAGTGGGAAAGGGAGAGGGGCGTAGGGATAGGAGACCAGCCCGGCTGTGATCGGTAATGGTCGTATGACCTTTCAGTCAGCGCCGCCGCCCGACCGTTTTCCCTCAACAAGCAGGCCTGGCCCAAGATGCAGGTCAATGCCCAAAGAACAAACGGGGGGGGGGGGGGAGGGGAGGGGGGGATCGGTTCGTGTTCAATGCCACGGCAGCGAAGACAAAAAAAAAAAGACAGATCATCTTACGCTCAAACTACTTGCGTATTGGTTCTCAGTGTTTCTTGCAGCAGACTTCTTCGAGCAAAACGTAGCACTCATGCTGTTGGTGTTGTTTTAGAGTTTAGAGACATTGTAACTTGCAACAACAACGACAAAAAAAAATAAAAAATGATTGTATTGAGCCTAGAACTCGCACACAGAGCAGGCTGGCCAACTTCAGCGCCCTAACTTCGAATGCCATATAAGACATTTCTATCTATAAAGACAAATGAGGGAAATAAATGAACAAAAAAGAAACGCTATTTATAAGAAGTAACCATCAGGCACCCGTTAATTTCATTATTATATGTATTCCACTACAGTCCGTGGCGGTAAGCGGTTCGGATCATCAAACGGTGGTTTTTTTATGCCGTAACCTTTAAAAAATAGAATCTAGAAGGTTTAATGAATGCCTATCACTTGAACTTGCCAATGCTCTGATTGTTTTTTTCCCCAATACTACTTTGCCAGTTTGTTTGCTGCTGTTGATTTTTGCGTGTTTCTTAGTTGTTCCCTTTTCGTTTTTCTTGCATTGATAAGCATCCCAACATCGTGTGTGTTTGTGTACGTGTTGTGCGTGTGTTTGTGGGTACGTGTCGTGTGTGTGTTTGAGGGTACGTGTCGTGCGTGTGTTTGTGCGTACGTGTCGTGTGTGTGTGTTTGCTGATGCCAGCAACAGTTTGATACCCAGTGACATTCTGAGCTAATGACTATAATGACTAAACTATTAAACGATCGGAAAGAATTAAGTCCCCCCCCCCCCGGGAGGTGGAAAGGGGGGGGGGGTCGAAGCGAGAGCGGTGAGACGGGGTGGGTAGATTAGTACCCAGGCTAATACTAGTGATACCACCCGGTCCTAACTATTTCCTTCTTCACTTTTTACACACACAAAGTTCGGCGGCAACTATGATTGGCCAGCAACCGAAACATAATCCTGTCTCCCCCCACCACCTCCTTTTACACCGAAATAGGAAATCTATAACAAAACAACAACAAAACAATAACAACAACATAACAAAAGAAGGTAATCCATATGTCTACAGTTTTACACAGGCCAAACAGAACCGTAACGCTAATCATGTAGCGGGGCAGATTAAAACGGACTGCCGGGGGGACGGGGAGGATGGTGGGTTAGCGTTCAGAAAGGATTATGTTACAGACAGAGATGCCCGTATTCAATCTTCGGTTAACTCGGAGTGTAGATATTAAATCAGTGTCAAGGGAGTTATGAGATAGCCGGGATGGGGGTGAGGACAGAAAGGTGGGGGGGGGGGGGGGCAGTAGAACAATTTCTTCCACGTGGGCCCTTTAAGGCAGGGGAGTGGGGAGAGAGAGAGAGTGAGAAGCATCTATGTGACACAAGGTCCTTGCTGGCTCTCATTGGCCCTAAGCGCCTACGTTTAATCCCGGGGGTCCAACCCACCAACAACACCTCACCCCCCTTTTTTTTTCTCCTCGCGATAAAGACAATCGTGGCATTAATTCCAGGACGACAGTGAAGGACTGCTTGACACGGTTGACTGGATCCAGGGGATCACTTCATTTAGAGACACAACAGTAGCCCAAGTCAAAATACAGAAATGTGCTTCTCATTAAATCTGTTGAAACAATCCCCCCTCCCCACCCTACTACTAACACCACCCTCTCCCAAACCATAAAGACAAATGAACTAAAATTTAAAAACACAAAATGGATGGTTGTAGGTGCTGTAGAGGAGGTTGGAGGAGTTGGTGGTAGAGTGGATACGGGGTGGTGGTGGCGCTAAAACATAGCCAGCCAAGTTGATTTATCGTTAAGTTACATGCAACTGTCACAGGAAGTCCGCTCCAGGAGACCGTACTAGAGAGTGGAAGGAGCGGGGGAGAAGTAAGGGTGGGGTAGGGGGGGGGGGCTTCTGTTTTGGAGACAATAAATGACCCCACCCCTCCCCTCCTCTCCTTCCCCAAACTCAGACATTTGTTTCCCTGTTCGTAGACTTACATCATAATGTAGTAAACCCACCGACTTTAAACCATCACATGCGATGCAGTACAACTAACGGGGGATATTTTATATTTAAACAAAATAAATGCTACATCCGCAAGCAGCTGATCAACGTCAAAGGTTAATATCTTTGTAATTAAACAATCACCATCCCTTTATTTCACAACCAAATAACCCAGAACTAAAAACAAACAACGGACATTTTTCACTCCCCACTATTAAAACCCTCGATGACATTCTCAGAAAGAACAACAAGAAAAACACCAACAAAGGTGGGCAAGGGGAACGAAGAACGAAGAAGAAGAAGAAAGACATGTATGACTTACTTTGCTGAGCTGGCCTCATCGTATTTGGCTCTCACTTCGAACAGCTCAGACTGGGCAGTTTCCAAAGCTGGTGAAGGAAACAAAAAAAGAAAGTGATAAAGACTTCGGACTTAACTGATCACAGGGCCGATGAAGCAGCGTTCACTAGTTTCTGTGGCCACGGCACACTAGGGGGATTTTGTGGCCAGCACAATGCCAAGCCGTCTTTACTCTACCCCCAACTAATGTTGGGGGCCCATCAGACTCAGGGACACTCAAATCCTGGGGAAAAAATCCTAGCCTCCACCAGGATTCGAACCCACTACCTTCGGATCGCTAGTGGAACGCGCTGCCGCTCGGCCACCGTGTCCCATAAAAAAAATGTCAGGGGAAAAAATAAAATAATATATACAGTACTTTTATTTGTTTTACAATTCATTCAAGCTTTGGCATGTCGCGAAGCATTTAGTTACACCTAACAAAAAATGCATTACGGTACAAATTATGTATTACACCCCCCCCCCCTCTTTTCTATTCCTAAGTGATTGTCCGATTAAAAAGCTTTTAAAGCCTGACCCACAAACCCCACCCCTTTTTGCATGTATAACATAATTGCACTAATGTGTCTAGACTAGAGATGGGGAATCGAACCCAACTCGAACCGAACACACCGATCTCAAATCCTACTGGCGACAGAACCGAACCGGGGAGATTCGAAGTCATTGAGTACAAACCGAACATAATATCATACAATTATTTATTAAAAAAAACGGAAATAGTTTTAAATTGTGAGGTTACATCGCTAGCTTACTGGACCGGAAATGCTTATTCATTTTTAATACTAGAAGACTCAATAAAAAAACAATCTGAGTACCGGTACGTTTGGTTTTTAAAATGGTTTAAGGGGGAGGGAGGGTTGAAAGAAATTTTTTTTTTCATTATCAGGAAATAAAGCTCAGGTATAAACTGATAGAAAAATGTATCTTCTTCTTTTTGTCCTAAAAACTCATGTTTTGTTAATTTAAACAATACAAAATAAAAGAGTTCCATAATTGCTGAGCCCCTAACCCGAACCAACATCAAAACAATACAAACAGAACATCAATCAGTGTAAGAAACCTAGGGATGGGAGGCCAGCATTATTTAATGAATCCACCCCCCCCCCCCCCCAACAACGAGCCTCCTCTTAGGCTGGTTAAATACATCTTATTAGTTTTCTCTTTTTACTTCAGCTCCATTTCAAACTGTCATCTCTCACTCTCACTTTTCTTTATGTGTCCCCCCCCCCCCCCAGTGACATTGTAGCAGGAATGGGGGGGGGGGGGGTATCGGGGATATAATAAGCAGGAGAGAGAGACGGGAGGGAGGGAGATCTATTTTTCATGTCGCCGTCAACGTAAGAATCCGTGATGAATGTTTTACAAGATATTGTGGTTAAAGTGACGCCACGTGACCCTCAGCAAGTCAGATTTTTAGTTTTTTTTTTTTTCTCTCGCCATAAGATTTCCAATACAAGGTCTTCTTTAAACAACGAAACAAGGCACATTTCTATTTCTGACATTTAAAGTTTTTAAAAGTTTTAGCCTAAAGGTTCATTGAAATTCACGCCAGCATTAAGCACACAATAAACGAAATCAAAATATAAATCAAATATAAATCGAAAATACAAACAATCGATTGGTCTAAACATAAAACAAGCCCTCAAGCTTTTGTTCCCTCGCTCAACGGCTCAACGGGAATAGCTGGACAGAAGGGTTGATAAAGTTGATAAAAGAGTTGACAAAAGATCATCCCATTCACATGGGGTACGAAGACAGGGATTATGTGTCCAGCAGTAATTTCTGTAATGTCCTTATTCACTCCATGGACTACGGGGTGGGGGAAATACGGGAGGGGGGGCAGGTGGTCGACTTCTTGGGAGACTTTTTTTTTTAACAGACCATCAGCCCTGGAACCCACAGACTATTTCTCGTCATCAAAAGCTAAAAACCCTCTTTTTGTTTTTCCACGAGAGGGTCGTCGATCTGGCCCATTAGGTTCAAATACGGTCGAAACTGCGCGTCACACTCTTGCCATGTTCAAAATACAATTGAAAAGAACACACAATTTAAAAAAAATCCGATCAAATGCAGTGCATGTTAAAGTAACGGAAGTCGATGCTGAAATAATATTGCTGATAAACATACCTATAAACATGTCACCAGCCAACACACATACACACACAGAGAGAGAAGGGAATAATTATAGGAGACGAACAAAATAAGATAATTAATTGAAAAATCTTAACAAAACAACATAATCCCCCCAAAAACCTCTCCACAAAATTTATTCACAACGTTCATCTCCCCCCCCCTACACACACACACACCCAACCTACGTAACATTTTTACCTAATACGTGGATTATCACATAGAAGCAGAAAACTGTCCCCTCCCCGTCCCCTTTTGGTGTTACGCCATAGAGCCCCCCACCCCATCCCCCATATATTTGACCCCATATATTATGTCACAGAATAAGAAAAAAAAAAACAGTTAATTTATGGAAATCATAAAATTTCAGAAATAAAATATTCAACACAAACAAAGAATGCGAGGGTCTTTTTCTTTGTTTGGGTGTTGGTGGCCTTACCCCCCTCCCCCTCTTTCCCCGCCCTTAAAAAAAAAAAATATTCCAATGACTTTTTGACAGTGTCTATTTGTGGACGAGTAAGAAGGGAAAAGGGGGGAAGGGAGGTAAATCGCAGAAAAGTGTGGCTTTACATTCGCGGTATTGTCGGACATGCTTTCCCTTGACAAGACCAGTTCTGTTTTTTTTTTTTTATAAATTGCATAATGGGTTTCCTGGTGATTTTATACTAACATGCCCAACTTACATAGACACACACACACAGACACACAACGTATCCCCGCCCAGTCAGTCACTCAAAGAAACACTTTAAACCTTTAAACCGATGCGCTGGACAATGATTACACATGTTGAAGAGTGCCAGCCCGCGTGGCTCCATGGGGCCGGGGCTATTTGTTCCGACTTAAATTTGGCGGCACTCCAATGAATTGCATCGAAAGCGCCACTAACAGCATCCACCCCTTTTTTTTCTCACTCGGTTACATCACTAAAGTGTTCATCCGTTTCTTCAGCCTGGGTATTACAAAATGAATTGTGTGACCAGCACTGCATTTAAAGGTCTTTAGCTAGGCTGATTTAATATCATCCGATAAGTACTGTTATTTCTCCCAAAAACGGTCAAACTGTGTTGACAGCTTCGTGTCTGATCGTCTTGTCAGCGTTCTAACATTTTTTCTGGAAAAAATAATAATTCAAGGTTGTTTCCAGACTATTTCAAGGCTATAAGAGCCAAATTCCAGGCTGCTGGAACACGTTATTTGGAAAATGGTCACACGCCTCCTCCCCATAAGTGACCTAAATATGGCGTGAATGAGGTATTAATCTAAGGCTCGGTCAGTGGGCATTTATGGCGTATAAAAATGGGATTGGCGTTTTTTGTCTGACCTTGATTTTTATAATAAATTTAGATATAAATAAAGATTTAGATAAATTTCAGGGCTGACAGGCTATTTTTCCAGACTACCAATATTCAAGGTTGTCCAGGCCTTGATTTGTTTTGTTTTTTAAACTCCAGACTTTTCCAGACTTTCCAGACTGTGTGAGAACCTTGTCTAGTAGTTATGCCACTACGATAACATCTTAACTTTCAACGGCATTTTGGCGAAAAGCGTTGGAGAAGCCGTGTTTTCATTGACCTAGTATGCGAGATGAGTGTGGCCATTACTTTTGACCATACTGGTGCTTCATTCCCATGTAAAGCTGCGTTGATAAGGACACCATCCAAAGAAGTACACAACTTTGCTAGCAGTTGTTATTTGTTCTTTTAAAACCAGGATTGTCAAGACAATTCTCTTCCAGTAAAAAACAACAACGCGCATCAAGTAATAAGTAAAGTATCCCGTCTGACCAAATTGATCCATAGAGCCGCGTACTACGCACAAAAGGCTACCCGGCTGCCTTTACTATACCCCAGCTAATGACAGGTACCCATCAGAGCTGGGTGGACACAGGGACACCATTAAGTCCCTGGGAAAAAAAAAATCCTTGTCGTCACCAGGATTCGAACCCAGATCCTTCGGTACACAGCCTAACGCGCTGCCATCGGCTAACATGCCCCCAAACATTAAAAGCGGAGGCATATTTAAGCATGTTCCGTGGGACAGGGTCCCCCACATCGTTGATCGATGTGTGGGGACCACTTTTTGTCAGTTCTGGGGAAATACCTCAACATTGATAACCAATGTGCACTATTAGCCAGAGCGTGTCCAGCTTAAAACATCCCCATCTTTTATTAAAAGTGCAGGTGTCGGCTAATAACAAGGATAGGGCCCGGGCCTTTACCATTTTTTTTCTATTTCTGTTCATTTATATTATTTATTAATTTTCTTGGGAGGTTGGGAAGGGGGGGGGGGGGTTAAATGGAAACTGGAACAGTTTGTTGTTCTGTAATGATCGTGTCGTGGGGGGGGGGGGGATGGAAACTGGAACAGTTTGTTGTTCTGTAATGATCGTGTCGTGGGGGGGCGGAATGGAAACTGAAACAGTTTGTTGTTATGTAATGATCGTGTCATCCTTTTTTGTTTTCTTATGTTAATCCCCAGTTGCAAAAAGAGAAATGTCACAAATCTAGCCTCTCATAAGGGGGGGGGGGAGGGGGGGGGGGTAAAGGTAAAAAAACAAACAAACAACACACACATAAATACCCACACAGATTCCATGTACAGGTGCACTAGTAGCGGCAACTAACGGTGACAGTAATCAAGGTTACTCCCCGCACCCCCTACCACGTTTAAGCACCCAGCACCCCCCCCCCCTCCACTATCCGCGCCACGAAACATAAATGTCACAATTCTAAACTGATCTAATACCCCTTCACTTCTCTTAAATGAACATTTTTCATAAGCCGTCCAAGAAAAGTAACAATGCCCTTTCAAATCCTGTTCTTCAATGTTATTCTCGCCCTCCCCCCCCATTCTTTGTTTTGCATTATTAAATAAGGCTATTTTGGGTGAAGGCTGCAGTGGTCACCCTTACATTAACAAGTAATTGTCAACAAATCCTTTCTCCAATCATGAGATTAAACATAAATGAAGAAGCAAAAATTCACACGAGGGTTCTATTTTTTAAGAAAGGCAACTCACCGGCGTGAAGGGAGGCAATCTGTTGCTCAGCCTCGCCCAACTTCTTGGCCACCGACAGCTGGGTCTCCTGGAGTGATCGTTCCTTCTCAGTGAAGATTCGCTGGAGTTCTCGTTCTTTCTCCTTTGCTCGACTCTGAAATTAATAAACAAACACATATATAAGTTGTTGTTTTTTATAAAGTCTTTTTTTGTTTCAATGAGAGGAGGACATGTACTTGTATGAGCGACACAGAAAAACAAATTGCCAACATACAAACAAAAAAAAATAATAATAATAAAAATTATAATAAAACAAAAAAAAAAGTAAAAAACTGCGTGCAACAGAGTGGGGTTGAAGATGATGGAAACAGAAGCAACAGACAAGAGCCGCCAAGAAGACCAACATCGATCTATCGGAAATGAGCTGCCATTAGAGCGAGGGGATCGATGCTTCCTTCTCTCACTCTTTCTCTCTAACCTCTCTATCTCTCTTCGGCACTGTCTAAGGATTTGCGTCATCCGGGAGAAAAGCGTTTGTTTGTGTGTGTGCGTAGGGGTTTACAAATAAAGGTTTGGGGGGGGGGGGAGGAGTAGGGCGTTTCGAGGGCGGTCATGCTCTTCTGTGGCACCTAAGAGAACAGCGACACTTTTTTTTACGTTGTAAACCGGGTTGCGTATTATCCATTATTATCCTCTCCTGTAATACCCTTTCCCCCCCCCCCTTTTGTATCAATGATTGTTTCACAAGGAAAGGGAAACAACGCCATTCACCCCCTCCCACCACAAAGTTCAAGCCATACACAAACAACGTAACTAGTCACAGGGGCGAGGAGGGGGGGGGGGGGGTAATGGTAACGAGCTAAGGATGCACTCGATAATAACCCTCTTCATGTTTTACTGCGCCCGCCAGCCTATCGATCCACAAGTGATTCCTCAATTTTCTGACTTCTGCTCCATCCTCGACTACAAGGACTCCCCTTGTTTCAGCAGTGTGCTCACCTACAAATTGCTACCACGACCCTTCTCACCCCACTTTACCTATCTCCCAAAACTCAATACCTATTAGGGGTATTATCAGTTCTTGCAGACAATAGTCACACCCAAGTGACAAATACCTCCTGGTAATTGGGGTAAGGGAGGAGGGTGATAATATAATAAAGTTTTGGCGAGTGAGAGAAGAAAGTCAATGCCACGATTAGCCCCCCCCCCCTCCCGAGCGTCGATCTAGAGTTGTTAGCAGTAAATTATGCGTATCATTGCCGTCATCAAGACGTAAAGAGTAGCGCAATGAACACCTACGCCAATGACTTCTTCCCCTTGTCTTCACAACTCGATATCCGATTGAACTGTTTGACAGAAAAACAAGTATAATCATATAATCAGTCCAGTCAGGGGAAGATAACTTGCACATTGATCAGTTTAGCTCTATTTTCGTGGCCAACAGTAGTCGATTATTTTATTTTTTTGTAAACTTATTCACAACATATTAAAACCTTGATATACACAAGCGAATGACTCGCTCCCATCTCGCTTCACATCATCATCTCTTGCAATTCTCCTCTCTCGCATTTACTCGTCAACATCTTTCCACTTTCTCTCGATCACTCTCTTTTACATCATCATTTTTAGACCTTCTCTCGCTCTCTCTTTTACATCATCATTTTTAGACTTTCTCTCGATCTCTTTTACATATCATTTTAGACCTTCTCTCGCTCTCTCTTTTACATATAATTTTTAGACCTTCTCTCACTCTCTCTTTTACATCATCATTTTTAGACCTACTCTCGCTCTCTCTTTTACATCATCATTTTTAGACCTTCTCTCGCTCTCTCTTTTACATATCATTTTAGACCTTCTCTCGCTCTCTTTCACATCATCATTTTTAAGACCTTCTCTCGCTCTCTCTTTTACATCATCAATTTTAGACCTTCTCTCGTTCTCTCTTTTACATCATCATTTTTAGACCTTCTCTCGCTCTCTCTTTTACATATCATTTTTAGACCTTCTCTCGCTCTCTCTCTTTTACATATCATTTTTAGACCTTCTCTCGCTCTCTCTTTTAAATATCATTTTTAGACCTTCTCTCGCTCTCTCTTTCACATATCATTTTAGACCTTCTCTCGCTCTCTCTTTTAAATATCATTTTTAGACCTTCTCTCGCTCTCTCTTTCACATATCATTTTTAGACCTTCTCTCGATTTCTCTTTTACATCCACATCTTTCGACTTTCTCTCGTTCTCTCTTATTCGCATCATCATCTTGCGACTTTCTTTCGCTTTCTCATCATCATCTTTCAATTTCGACCATGTCCTTTATCTAGTTGATTGTAGCAGAGAAAGAGAGAGAGAGAAAAAAGAAAGAGAGAGAAGGTGGAATACATAAGTAACGCTGATTTGTTTCACCAACAACTCCCCCCCCCCAACCAAACACAAGTAATTGAAGGTCAAGGTCATTGATTTTTCACACAAAACAAAGAGAGCGATGTTTTACCACGTGTGGTTGCAGGAGGGGGGGGGGCGGCTGAGGGGCGATAGGCGCTGGGGAGAGGGGCGCATTTATCAGGAAATACAGATCGAACACTGCCACGGAGCTAAGTATATTTTTTTCTTTCCTGTCATCACTTGTGACTATCAGATCAAACACTTACTTCCCCCTACATGTATAACGATCGCACTTGTATCAAGGGTGGATGGGGGGGGAGGGGCAGCCGAGGTTAGTGAATCGAAATCCAATCACGGGTGTAATTATATAGCCATACATTTATACATTTCAGTCTAATTTGAGAGAGAGATAGAGAGAGACAGATAGAGAGTCTAAATCGTTAGAAAACTCCATGGATTGTATGCAGCAGTCCGCTTTAATAGACAACAAGAACAACATAGATAAATCTTTCGTTTGGTGACTAAAACACAACACACTAATACTGAACAACCAATGTGTTCATAATATGGTGAATCTCACCGCCCTGCACATTTTCCACAAGAATGCAAAGACACTGTCATCGCGTATTATGCTTGAGTTGGTTAAATTCGGGGCATTGAAACTGAAGATTGTTTAAAATAGGTCATCTGATTCATTGCAAGAAGCTGCTTTGTCTAAGATGAAATTGGCAGGTAGAGGGTCTTGATTAAGTAAAGACACTTCAATACTCACTATATACCTCTAAATATTAAATATTTGTCCATGCTCTCAATACTCCCTCTCTCCCTCATAATACTCCCTCTCTCCCTCATAATACTCCCTCTCTCCCTCATAATACTCCCTCTCTCCCTCATAATACTCCCTCTCTCCCTCCTAATACTCCCTCTCTCCCTCCTAATACTCAGTCTCTCCCTCCTAATACTCATCCCGTCCCTCCCGATACTCACCCCGTTCCTCCCAATACGTCCAGACCCTCCCAATACACTATCCCTCTCAATACTTACTCCCAATCTGCCAATGTTCACTCTCCCCATCTTCTAATACTCTTGTCTTTCTCTCCCTCCCAATACCCATTCGGCCCGTTCCTCCCAATATATTTATTTTTTTGGCTGTAAATTCCCCTTTATTTTAAATTCGTCAATGCTCAGGCCTGGTTCAATAATCAATTGTATGTGATCAGTGTTTTCATGGCTCTGGCTAGCTAAACAACCCCCAGCAGCCATCTGTTGCTTATATCGATTGCTTCGGCTTATCAGACCCGGTCGAGGAGGGGAAAAAAAGGAAGGGTGGGCTGATATCGATGACGCCCCACATCCATTTTCGCCCCATTATCCCCCCCCCCCTTATTTCTTTATATTTTTTTTTTGCCAGTGGGCTCTGCAGCAAGATTGTGCGGGTTCCGGGACAAATGGAAAGAAACAAACGCTTTCCAGATCAGACCCAATGTACGTACACACGTTAACGGCAAAGTTGACAAAAGAGAAAAGAAGATTTGGGCAAGACCATCGTAAGGGCGATAACTACTTAACTACTGAACATGTACTGAAAATCTAAATGGAATGGTTCACTACATTAAAACTTTGTCTCGAGACAAAGGCGAGGACTATTTTAGACCAAAGTGGCGAGAGGTGCTCAGGGTCAATAACGGTGGACAACACATGTCTCTTATGTATTGTAAGTTTGATATGATTATGAAACAAACCGAACCCATCTATCAAAAGTACACCTTTAATTATTTTACACGTTGCTATATGGACAAGTCTTAACGTGTATGCATGCATAAAAGGTCACGTGCAAAAACATTTCCGTTCTTATTCGATCATTTTATTCGAAACAATGTCTGTGTGCTACTTTACTGGTTGTACTCAAATTTGTTGGGGATTAAAATTTATTTCATTTCCAATAGATGCTTACAAAGCAAAACAATGTATTGTGAAAGTCAGAAGGGAATAATCACCTTTTTAAAATATCAAACTTATTGCTTATGCAAAAGAAATTTTGTTATTCGTTTTTATGAATTTACGCATTTTGTTTTTCAATAACCAAGAAAACGCAACTCTTGACTCATTTATTTTGTTAACAAATAAAAATTTAACGTCACGCGACTAACACTTGAGTATTAATGATCGCCTGTTCACTTTTGATGTTAAAAACGGATTCCTCATAACTAATATTGTATCCTTTGTATATTTCTAAAAGACTAGAACTGGCCGTCGAGGTTGAAATCAATTGTCAAACACCAGCAAAAGCATGCTTTTTTTTGTTATTATTAGTTTAAAAAAACAGGAAGTTCACGAACATTTGGGTTCAAAAGTTCACGCCTCATTAAGACTTGTCCATTGATGTACTCTAAAATCATCTACGTAAAATTAATTTCTACACGCTCATTATAATGAAGCTTGTAAAAGGAAAGAAACTGAATGCGTGTCCTGATCATTGGCTGAGACCGCCAACCCTTATCGATCATAGCCATTGACTTAATCAATCGACACCATCGATCTGTTCACATCTGTCATGGGCGGGCGGGTCTTTCAATATAGGCCTATATTTTTAAAAAAAAACGTGATTGGGTGCATCATTCATTTTGACACAATCTAATCGTTTCGAAGCAGCAATATCGATCTACTACTCCCCCACCCCACCCCGCATTACATTACTTTTTTTTTATAAATTATATTTTCAACGATTGATCCGAACAACATCTGTTAAGCAAACTCACAACCTCCCCTCCCCCACCCCATTTCTCTTTCTCTACTCTTCCACAGTCACCACCGGGTGCCAACCTCTTATTGTGTGAGGGGAGGGGGAGGGGGGTGTCGCCTAACTACAGATTTAATTAATGACTTCGTGGCGCATAATGGCTTCTGTCTGTGGCCCTTCGCGGGGACGGCATTTATCAAGGATCAACTTGTGCCGGAGGGGGGGGGGGGGGGGGAAAGCGATCAGGGGCAAAAAAAATACAAACGTCGGGTAGTGAATAGCAGACGACAAATGGCCCTGGCGGTGGTGACCGCCACAGCCGGTGAGACTGGTCAAAACTACCACCGCCCACCCTACCTCCTCTACCGGCGCCATCCATTAGAGGTCTACATCAAGAATGTATACAAATAGTATAACTATTCTAACAGTGAATAAAAAAAGGTCTGATTGTGCAGGCTCTTAATACTTTTCACCACTGTATTACCACACACCAATGATACGGTGTTTAAGACTAAGCCAGGCCTAATGTAATATATAGAATCTCAATAACGAATAGAATTGATGGCGTATTCGATCTATGCCATGATCTAATGTAATATGGACTCTCTATAATAGAAGTTGCTGGAGTATTCGATCTAACTCCTTGGACATAGCGAGACGAAGTATGTTGGCTTTTTTTTTTTTTACAGTGTTATCTTACTGGGCTGTATTAACATACGGTCATGTCCCAATTAAAATCTCCAGTGTGACCGATACTGCATGTAGCAGTGCCCGTTACTTTATCAATGCGGTACACATTCTATTATAGGCCATTTGTACTCTGAAATTATTATCAGTTTCTAAAAACTCAGGCTGCACACGGATCCGAGGAATCAAACCAGTATCTTATCGTATCTTATATATTACAGACGCTCCTTTTATAAAGAAAATTATTGCGTCCTACGCACATGCTTGGTTCGAGTCTAGTCTTGCCTTTTTATTAATGTTTTAAATGATGTTAAGTTGCTGGTTTTCCTGGTTTGTTCGGGCAACCCATTCCATGCCCGAATGCCACTCGGGAATATATAGTAGGCCTACTTAAATACATTTGTTGTCGCATGAGGGACAAGTCCGAACTCCTAATTTAACAATGCTAGTACTCATCATGCGTATAGACATTACAGATGAATGTACAAGTAAGTATGTGTACAAGTAATTATGTGCACACACGTTGTAAAGACAGATGCATGGTGATCGATTGTTTTAGGGCAGGGGTCGGAAACCTACGCTACGACTGCCAAACGTGGCACGGTAGAGCGATTTTAATTTGGCACGTAGAAGGTCCCAGGGAAAAAAGGCCATTCAAGCCTCATTTACAAGATAATACAGCAGGTTAACTTTTAGGCTGTTGGCACACTGAATGAATGAAAAATCCTAATTTGGCACACGTATCAAAACGTTGCCCACCTCTGGTTTAGGAAATAAGAATCGCTTTTTATCTCCAACTCCAAGGTCCCTGGTTTCAATGCCAGGATTGTTCTTATATATTCCGAAAGCTGGTTTTGGGGGGGGGGGGGGGGGGTCATGTTCAGTCCTGCCCCCAGTTCCAAAGATATAGCAGTAAAATATCCGGTACATAGACTACAAAGATCCGCGGAGAGGAGTAGTGAAACAGCTTTCACCTTTCCCCGTCACTGTCAATACCCACACTAACTACTAATGTGCCGTGTAGAATGAAACTGGGCGAACACATCACCTCCTTACCGGCACCGTGGATCTTCAGCCTATGCAATAAATGGCAGACAGAGTATGTCTGGAAACAACAAGAACACATAACCCGTTTTACTGACAGGACCGAATGATCGATTTTGTAGCTTAGAAAAAGAAACAATAAAAAAAAACACAACTCCACCCCCATCTGTTAAGAATCTAAATTCAAACCACACCTCTGTCACCGACTACACCTCTGTCACCGAGAGAGCTTAGCTAGATTGAATGAACTGCGCTCTACAGTTCTCAGACAACGTCTTATAAATTGTAATGTTAAAAAACAACAACTTTTCTTCTTGTGTCGTTAAATACACTTAACAACGAAATCCCCAAACGTCATATCCGGATCAATCAATACACACGATCATTGATTACCAACTATCACAATGTGTAAGGCTTTACGTGGATTTGTAACACAGTTGACATTTTCAATTTCCATTTTCTACCTAGACTATAGCTTTTAAAAAACCGAAATCATAACAAAAAACAACATATGTACCGATTGAATAACATGCCCCGTGAACTAATCCTACACCTCATGTTTTCTCTCCCCCCCCCCAAGAAGAACAAGTTTTCTTCTTTGAAAGCCTATTCTTTCTGGTGTAACAAAGCAGTTAGCGTAGCTCCCTCAATCCTCCAACAACAATACAGTTCAATCTCCGTGGTATAGCTTTATATCACCGCCTTCCACCCTAACCCACACACAAACACACACCAAAAACCGCAAAATTCTTCTTTCACAACCAACGAGGAGAGCCAGGTTAACTATCTCTCTCTCTCTCTCTCTTGGTAAAACGACACCCGGGGTTTCAGGGTGGTGCTGATAGGGAGAGGGAGGGGGGGGCAAACATCCTCCCATCCCACCGATTTCTTTCTTTTTTTTAAATGTATTTGTGTGTGTGTGTGTGTGTGTATTTGTGGTTAAAATTCTATCATGTGTAACAGAAACAGAGGTAGAGGTCGATGTTGGGAAATGATTGTGTCCTTCAGGGACACCTGTCGCTGTTAGGCTGGACCAGAGAGAGGCTTGCAAATGGAGGAGCGCGGAGGGAGAGGAATCGATTTGGAGGAGGGGGTGGGCATGGTGAATGGAGACAACGGTTTTTTTTCTTTTCATGGCACCCTCTTTTTTTAATGTCCCGGTCAAAGGTTAACAAAGCTATTAAAGAAAGGGTTGATAAAAAACACAATAATAGTATATAATATGCTTTCAAAGTTTAAGTGTGATAAATATTAGGGTCAATCTTATGGCGTTGTACAGGCAACGCAATCACTCTGGCAAGAAGACAAGATATAAATGCCCCTCTAAAGACCCACATGTAATATTGATCGAATATTCACAGTGAACGATCTAAAACATATTCAATAACCAACTATTCCTACTATCAACTTATAACAAGGCCTAATGGTTCATCTGTTTTCCTCTTAACTTTGCCTCTGCCTCTATTAAAAACATTTTCATAAAAATTGCAACATTTTAATAAACGTTTCAATTTTCCACATAACGAGTCTTAATATAACACAAGTCTCTACGGCAATTGATTGTTATTTTGTGAACAATGCCTTCCTAATTAATGCCCTTAGTCCTTAGTTCAACAAGGTAATAAGACATTTTTGTTTTCAATCTAGGCCCTTCATGTTTGACAAGAGCCCTCGTGTTCCGCGTACACAGCCATCTTCGAATACGCACACACGCACAGACAACGACCTTAACGATTGGTGGTTTATATGCTACAGCTTTTACATCTTTGCCGAAGCGAAAACTTAAAAAAAAAAACAAAAAACAAGAACCACATTCGTCTTCGTCCTAGTCCCTCCAAACCTGATCTGTTTCGGTCACGCTTCAATGACACGTTATGATGAATTCCTCCCCCCTCTTTTTCTTCCACTTCAAACATCCCCCTCCCCCCCCACTGTATCCCACCAAAAGAACCCATCATACAACACACACACGATACACAACCCACCCCAAAAAAAGAAGAAGAAGGAAGGAATGAAAGAAAGAAAGACAAAAGCGAAAATCTTCCCTGACGAGAAGAGAAGATGCCCGATATCGTTAGGATTTGAAACCTGATCGGCGTTATTTGATCCAAAAGCTTAGCCCGATAATAAACATTGGTTCAACCCTGTGCTTGTGTCAAATAGAGGAGACAAGAGAGAGAGAGAGAGAGAGAGAGAGAGAGAGAGGCGCGGAGAAGTGGTCGACTGGGACGGGGTGCGGGGAGTGTGACAGCCTAGCCGTTTTTTTTTTAATTTTTATATTTTCAATCCACCCGATTCAAAGGTGCTGGCAAGCCAAGACGACTATGGGATTTTAAAATACAATCACTATCAATGGATACTCGGTAGGGGATAGATAGAGCTCCTTCCCTATCTCCCTCCCCGCACTGGCGCGGTCGTTGTTGTTTTTTAATGTTGCTATCTTATTATTGGCAGGGAAAAGATCATGATAGATGTTACAACAAAATAATCACATAGTTTAGTTGCAAGAGGAATATAGAACAAGTAATGGAAGTCAAATGCGACCCGCGTACGTATGGTTTGGTGGCGATGGTGTGTTAAGCCTATCCTATATGACTTTACAAAAAAAAGTAAACAGTACAAGTAATGAATCAATATATATATACATAGGCCTATATATAATATATTCTCAATATTCGCTTATATTCTGGATAGACAAATTGTGGAATGGTGTTTTATATTACGAGCGCCCCCCCCCCTCACACACACTTCTTGGCGTCCATGTTGATATTGTCATATTCTATTTCATGTAGCACCCTCGTTCAAGGACATTTTTATTGGATGATGAGCCTGACGCTAATGGAACACACAGACGATGGCCCATTCCAGGGGATCACGCATGACTGGGTCGCACATAAAAAAAAAAATGGCAACTATTATACTATCATTCAAATAACTGGGCGTCCAGTAAACATTCGCTCTAGTTGTCTAGACGGTCTAGCTCTAGATCTAGCTAGTATTAAAGAACATCGATATTCAGACATCAAAACATAAATCATAGAATCATACTCATAGGCCATAGTAAATGATAGTAATCATTGCGGCATTAATCAAAACGACTCATTGAAAACAACAAATCGAGTTCAATCGAGATAATAAGAGCATTTCATTTAGTGAGATTGAAAACTCAGATGATATACTAATATATAAAATATATTACATACAAAACAGCGTGACGTCAAAGCGGAGTTTTTTTTATGGAGTATTTTTTTAATACCGCCCAGTTGGGGCTGGAGGATTCCTATGCGGCCTATGCACGACACGGCTCCATGCCTCGAAACCATTTTAACCCGTTCTATCTCCCGTATCCTTAATTCTTTTTTTTTATTTACAAAGTTCGAACATCAGTACGTGCCGCGTTCTCGGCTCTGCGATTTCCATGCGAGTAAAGCACACTACCATCTCGTGTGTAATCAGTGTGTAAACATATACCTAGGCTATATAGACTGCTCAATGTCTTGATGTGCCCAATATAAAAGTAACACACTCACACACAAGAAATAAACAGTAAAGAGAGAGAACAAAATAAATAAACATAAACTCACGCTGTTAAGAAACTCCAAACTTCTGGCATGCTGTGAATTAATCCATGTTCCATTTAGCAGGAGAGAGATTGAAAAACAAAATCAACAAACCACCGATCGACAAACTTTTAAACGCACATCGTCTGCTGTGAACGGCCATATTAGTTTAAAACTGTTCAGATCACTTCGAATCACCAACAAAATTTACACTATCCTAACAAGTATAAACAAAGGCAGAAAATGAAAAGCCATGGCAAGGAAAAAAAAAAAACCCGTTCGGTGCCGGATGTTTCTTTCTTGTAATTCCTAGTCGAACCAACAGGTGTTGATGGACAATTCGATGTTGACTCGATGCGTGCTTCTATTCCTTACCCTCTCTTCTCTCTCCTCTCTCTCTCTCTCTCGCGCCGACTGGTAATTGTATGCCTCGAACCATCCGATCGGCCCGACGCGCTCCACTAGCGACGATTTCCCCCCCACCCCTCCCCCTACCGATCTTTCTTCTCCTTCAAGTGTGTGTTTTTGGTTAGTTTGTGTTGTGTGCGGTGGTGAGGGCGATGGAAAGGAGTATGGGGGGCGGGTGGGTGTGGGAAGGGCTTTGCCTGTGACTCTTCCTGTCAGCGGATTCGCTGCTGGTTCGGGCTAAGGAGAGAAATCAGAACCGAACGATCACTGAGATAGGAGGCTAAGGGATGAAGGGTCGAAAAATATGGGAAGGGGGGTGTTGAGTCCCAGGCTTTCACAAGCGATCAAAGTGATGGTCTGTTTATAATGGAATAGTCCAACAAGGGCAGCCTTACTTTCTTATAAAAGAGGAGGAAAAAAAAACAAGAGTTATCACATTTTGAATAGCCGATCGTAACTGTGGGATTTAGAATTCTAGATCAAAACAATTTTTTTTAATGAAACAATATTTATTTTAATAATTTTTTTTTATCGTTGATAAACAATAATAGCCCATAAAAACAAAATGCTTCGTATAAATCCTTTTTTTTTACGCATTTTTTCATTTGCCTTTCAAAGATTTTGCTGTTCGCCCACAAATAATAAAAAAAAGCTACGAAAGCAAAGTTATAAATGAATTAAGAAGTAGGCCTAGAGACAATATAGGTTCGTCAGATGTTTCAATAAGGATTTCAAAAGACGTACTAGAAAGTTTAATGATAAAACAAAAATAACAACGGATTTTTTGGGGGGTTTGGAAGTGCGTGTAACTGAACATTTGATAGAATGTGTTGTCATCGGCAACACGTCTATGTGTCAAGTTTCAGCTCGATCGGTCCTTATATTATTATAAAAGGCAGGTAAACAATTTTTTTAGGAATTCATGAATTAAACTAGTGTCTAACCATCGATTCCCTTTTTAAAAGGTTTTCGCAACTTTAAAAAAAAAAAAAAAAGGTTTCGCGCGCAGACCGGGGTTCGTACGTCAAAGAACTATTGGTAACAATATGAAAAGGCAGAGATATGAAAACTGTTAAGTGATGTTTTGGGTATAGTAGAAAGTCTATAGCAACAACACAAAGTAATATAAGGCGTCCAGTAAGACTTTGAAAAAAAAAAACAAGTGCGTAAAGGTTGAGATACACTAGGAGAAGAAACACTCAATTTGAAATACTCTAGTTACGAGTTGATATACATTCTATTTTGACATCTACAAGTCATGGGCTAATGGCAGGGGTCGGCAACCTACGGAACGCGTGCCAGACTTGGGATTTTCAATGGCACGCGTAAAGAGGCCTTAAAAGTCTATTCGAGTCCCTTCTACAAGAAATTTAGCACATTTAGAGCTAGAAACAGGATGATGTTTTATGGTGTTGGCACGACGAATGAATTATAAATCCTACTTTGGCCCACATTGTTATGAAAAGGTTGCCGATGCCCTGGGCGAAGTCTACCCAGAGTCTAGGATTGGCATATTGGAAACATAAGTTGTAGAAAAGATAAGTGGGAACCACGCAGTCATATTGTATTCCGTGGATCTAGGTCTCCACATGGTACTTTATTGTATGTACCGAGTAGTACTCAAATGTTTACAGATCGGGTATAGGTTACACATATATATCATCGTGTCTTTTCTTTCTCGTTCTTTTTTAAAATGTTGTTTGTTATTTATTATTTCATTATTGGTTCGGATTGAAACGCCAGAGAGGACACACAGTATTAAGCAATAGTTAGAGATTTTGGATCTCCCCCCCTCATCACCGAGTTAACTCATCCTAAAAAAAAAACTTGCAACACCTGTTCACAAATCACAGTGATTGATCTCAGGCCCGACCCTCACTCTCCACCTACCCCCCCCTCCTACTCCCCACAGTCATCTTCAAACAACGACTCAGTCACGCATCATTGTTCATCCTCCACTCTCTCCTCCTCCCGATACAATAACTGCTATTATCTTTTCTTTTGTGGGAGAAAACACACTCAGAAGAAGAGAGGGCTCAAAGAAAAGAAGGGAGGGGAAAGAAGGAGGGACACGAGGGAAGGGTAGAGTGCGGTGGTCAACGATTAGCAGTCAATACACAGTGTATTACAACTTGAAGCACCGCCGCGGGGACGTTTAATAAAGGGCTTCAACCAGTGGTCAAGCCCGCACGTCCCCTCGGGGAGAATCGGGGGAGGGGTGGGGGCGTCTTCTCTAATTAAGATGACCATCTCCGCGGACGCAATCTCCCCCAATACATCTACCCCGCTCTCCACAACTGATTGCTGTAAGCGTCCCCCCCCCCCTATTCTCTCTGACGCGGAGACGCCGCCGGCCTTTGTAAGACACCGAGTGCAGATTCGATAACTAGCCCACAAGATTGGGAAGGCGGTGCGTGGCAGGGGGCCCCACGACTATGATATCAAGCGCGAGGGCGACGGGTCTTCGGGCATGACACGGGAATCTTTTGGGAAGAAGAAAACGTTAAATCTCAACAAGTAAATTCTCACAATGTCCTCGTTTATTCACGACTCTATACAGCAGCGATTCCCAAACACCGGGGTTGCAACCCAATATCGGGTCCAATAAATCATAATTACCGGGTTAAAAAAACAAAGTAGAAACATATAAATTATAGACCAGATTAAATTACCGGGTAATGTAGAAGTTATAGACCTTAAAAAACAAAAAACAAAGTAGAAACATATAAATTATAGATCACATTAAATTACCGGGTAATGTAGAAGTTATAGACCTTAAAAAAAAAGCTTTTTGTAATCTTGACAATTTTTATATTGACCCTATGTTTTATAATACAGGCAGACTGTGTGGAAATTCCTGCGTTCGATATAGATCAGTTATAGTAGATACAACAGTTAGTGGATCACAATATAGACGTGTACTAGTAACCGGGTCGGGGGGGGGGGGGGCGGTGGCAGAGCGGCAGTATAAGAACTAGCTCAGAACCCTAACCAATCGTAAATCGACCATTACTTAAAACCAACTAGAGTTAACACGAAAGCCTTCACTTCACATCATCCGCACACTTTCATCCACAATATTTGCTTTAGGCTAACGGTGCTCAAACATACGTAAGCTAATCAAGAAAATTTGGACAATTTGAAGGAAGATTTGAAAGTACTTATTTAAGGGAAAAAACAAAAACATTCTGGGAGTTTCATCAACGACTTCTCAAATTAACTACAGTTCAGGGTTATTCACTTTAACAAAAACATAAGTATTCTTCACGATGTTTTGTCCATTTTAGTGACATTCCCAAAACTTTCTCAAACCTAGGTAGTTTTTGCCAAAACTTTACCAATCCTGAAAAAAATCAAGTCAGTCTTTATTTTTCCCTATCATTGAGCGTAGGAACACTGGCATATATTTACCAGAAACTATAGTCTATGCGCAAAAGTCAGTCTTAATTTTTCCCTATCATTGAACGTAGGAACACTGGTATATATTTACCAGAAACTATAGTCTGTGCGCAAAAGGAACTATAGTGTAGAGGGGAGGGAAGGGGCGAGTTGTATATCCAACAATCCAGTGTTTTATTATCCACACCCCACTCCCCCCTCCATTTCCATATACCGCGTCTCTCCTTACATTTGACACTCCACTCACGCAGCATGTATATCGAACAGAAGCAGTCTAGAACAAAACACGCACATTAGAGCTAGTCTGACAAAACCTCCCTGACGTAGTCGCAGGTCATCGACAGTTCGGACATGCGACACCAAACAATGAATGAAACACACAACAAAAAAACAGGCTAGACTTAGAGGTAAATAAAACATATAAATATCATCAATATATATAATTACCGTGAGTTCGTTAACAAGTTTGTTATTTATTTATTTATTTATATATGTTTGTTCGCTATAGGCTCCTATGCAGTTTGACCGATCGCCACAAAAGTTAAATGTATTAATTGGAAACGTCCTCCAAAATAAATTTTTATTAGGCTATATAAAAAATAAGTCAATCTTTTATGAACACCCTTGCCCCTTATACAAGTCAATCTTTTATGACTGACTTGTGGTCATAAAAGATTGACTTGTATAAGGGGCAAGGGTGTTAACTCTCAGCAGCAATACGGCCCATTAGTTAATTAATTTTTAAAAATAAACGTAGACCTATCGATAATCATCATATCATAGACTATAATATACATGGACTACTTCCTTTAGTATTTCTGCTATATGATGACTGGAAACACTGATTTTCTGAATTCCCGATTCGCATAATACTTTGCACTTCCGTTTTATTGAATCGCTTTGATTTTCTCAATCAAAAATTAAAATCGAAAGTTCTATACAACGGAAACATTTAAGAAACAACGAGGTGCGTAGAAGTAATTCAAGACAGCCTTATTGGTTGCGCACGGGAAAAATATTAAACATAAGCTTTAAAAATAGAGCAAGCGGTCCATCTTATTATATTCTTTGATCATATTGTTACGAAACGGAGTTTCCTGATATTAATATTCTCTTAAACTCCCTATTGAAATATTATCCGAAACGCGAATGTAATGTTGGAAAAATAGTTGTTAATATTATTTGCACAATGAACGTCTCCATAAGCAAATTATTCACTCGGTCGGATGGCTCCCATTAGAAAGTTCTAGAACTTTGTATCGTTTTGAACACTTCCGGTTTGGGTATCGTTAGTCGGGTAATAGTTAGTTTTCCCTCTTAAATTACAATGGCATCATTATAGTGAATACTTCCGACAGGAAAATAGAATCTAAAAAAGTATCCGATACCTAACAGTATTTAAACCCGAGTTGGGCGGAAAATCTAGCTCTTTTCATTATGTCTCTACTGGAGTAAGGATATAGCTCTTTTCATTATGTCTCTACTGGAGTAAGGATATAGCTCTTTTCATTATGTCTCTACTGGAGTAAGGATATAGCTCTTTTCATTATGTCTCTACTGGAGTAAGCCCATAGCTCTTTTCATTATGTCTCTACTGGAATAAGCAAATCGCTTCGCTCTCTGCACCACTGTAATGTTTATTAAGCTGTTGATTCCTAACATGGAATATGTGCATTTCAACTCCGGAATATGTGTTATATATGTATAATTATTGGATGATACCATCTTTATTATTGAAGAGCATGTTCTCTTAACAAGTTCATATCCTGTTCTATATTTCATTTTGAATGGATTTGTATATTATGTACATATATGAAAATTACCACCATCGTTCTAACATTTGGAGTTAATAAATATTCATCGTTTATTCCATCTGGATTTATTACATTCCTCAATGCTGACTGTGTGTGCAGTTCATATTAACATTACATAATTAGTAATCTACTTCAAACATTTACACATATACAACTGCTAAGAGCCAATATTTACTTTCATTAATTGTAATACAATAGATTCTACACTACTTGTTACTAATGTCAACTCGCCTAGGTTGCTGTACTGGGACCACCTTAGACATACTAAATTAATAATCAACATATTTTACTCATGCTGTGCTTCATTTAAAGAACAATAATAATAAATAATCGAACACCAACATAATTCAGCTGTATTCAAATATCTAATGGAGGCTCTGAGCTAAATACATCATACTTAATACACACAGCATAGTAAGTCATCTTCTACATCAATAATAACTATTTAATGAACTGGTTAATCTACAATACCATTGGAAATACTATGTATAAAGGATTTGGCCAGGACAATAAATAATATTTTAAATATTCAGTATATACAACAGTGTTGGATGACCATTGGTATATGTCTGAAACAACATCATTAAAGCTGATTGATACGTTCAAGAATTATCGTGTTGATGGTCAGTTATTTGCACACAAAGTAATACATGCTTTAATTAGCAGGTTACCTAATAATATGTTAAAGCTCTAAACTGAGCGCCATTTCAGAATGATCTCCCTTTGCAATGCTTTCAATAATAAAAAAAAAAGAACAAAACTTAATACCGAAAGATACGTTCTCACTACAGTTTTTCTTTCCCTTTTAACAAAACAAATTGTAATCATTCGTTACCCCGTCATTTTGACTGGCATAACCACTAGTATATAAATACATATTAGTATTTGTCACCAGTCTTAGCATATCACAAATAACCTGACTGGGCTAAAAGACCACGCGACGAACCCAGGAAGAAATGATTTGTACCCCATTTTAACGAAACCACTAACACGAGGCAAGAGCTTGGGACAACGTATTGGCACGCACTATTGTTAAGGGAGACCCGGTCCAGATGTGAACTACTTATCTACCACAATGAAACGAGAACTTGAGGAGGTGAGCAATCAAAGACTTCCACGTTCTCAATGCTGAGTGAACATTCCACTCAAAGAATTTCATGTTCAAATACATTCAATGCTAGACCATTTCATTCATAATATACCGGTATATATATATATATGTAATTATACGATCGTTCTAAAACACATTTCGATTAGTCGCCCACTGGCACAAGACCTTAAAACAACAGTGTTTAGAAATGTATTCACACGAATCAACCCCTCCCCCCTTCCAACTCATTGCGAGGAGATAGAGAGGTTCCTGTTGGCTTAGATTATCTAGCTCCGGTGAGATTGGGGCAAGTGGCACTCCATGACAATAACTCTTTTTCCTCTCCCCCTACTCTTTCTCTCCAAGCGATACTCGATAACAAGAGTTTAGATGCAGAGCACCCTCTCCTGATCAACCTGCTTCCACCTTACAATCCCCATTGCCCCCTCCCCAACCCCATCCCGGTGTGTGTCTTGATCATGTGACTTGCACTTGCAACAAAGTTAAACACGCCAACAAAAGGTCTAAATCTATTCGTCCTCCTGATATTAATTCAATAACTTCACATCAGCGGTTCCCAAAATGAGATGACACGAGGTACATAGAAATCAATGTCTTATTTGAAACTGATTAGCCCATGCGGTACACCAGTGGTAGGCCCTACACATTTCAGGACGGGTTAAAGTTCGTGAATCCGATGATTCTTGGACCAAGAAGCCAGGCCAACACGTTGCACGAAAAAAATGTAACAAAGTGGACAGGCTGGGTTTCTGAGGAAGGATCTCAAAGACCCAGCAACACGATCTCCGTCGTGCTCGGTGGTAACACTTATAGAACCGCTTGTGCTTGTTTGTCGATATCTCCCCCCCCCCTCCCCTCAACCTTTCTAAAAAACCGCTGTGAAACGCCGCATATCGTCACTGAGGGCGGACAACTGAGGCACAAAAAACAACATAAAAAACGTAACAGTATAGACAAGATTCTGAAAATGGCTATAAACCGGATAACTTAGGCGATGCACCAAATGAAACTTCAGGTACATATTTAAATTACTGTTATGTACTGAAATTTCTTCCTAGTGAGCAGTCGTCTGAAAGAGTTGACATAAGAAGAAGAAAATAAAATGAGATCATCCTGTGCGATCTATCAGAACTCGTCTATATAAAATAATAGCCATGATAACGTTTCTATTACACCTGTCCTTAGTGAACTTTAACCTATACCGTGAAGCAGGGTTTCCAAAAAAAAACGGGTTGTTGTTGTAGTTTTTTTTTTTTTTTTTCACGCTTTATCTTCGTGACTCAATGAAACATTTCTATCACCCGCTGCTAGAATAAAATAGTTAAACCACAATGAACAATGAACAATGAACAATATTTATTTTGCCACATAGTACATAGGTACAATAAAGGCATAGTCAAAAACATAAGAAAATTATAGCATTTGTGAATAATAAATTGAACAATAATAGTAAAACCAATATTAGTAATAAAATGAAAGTAATAAAAAATTTATTAATTAAAGGTATCCTAAAAGAAAATTCAGGGGGGATAATTTAGTTTATAACACAATTTTTTGGGGGAAAAAACTAACAAAGAAAAAAAAACAAAAAAAAAAAAAAACAAAAAAACAACAACTTAATTTACTAACATAGACATACAGGTAAATCACTTTCATTAGACCTGCACGGCATTAACATAGTGAGAACAAACATTTAAGAAATCATTCACAATTTTTCTTGCGGCTTAGTATATTACATTTCTTCTACGACTATCTCTCAATATCATAGTGACAAACCAGCAAGTTAAAATACTTAAACATTTCTAACCTTTTTCTCATTTTTTAAAAGCAGATACTAATATTTTTGAAAATATGCTTAGTTTTTTAAGTTCTTTTAGAGAGCTAGAATTAAGCAGTTCCGACATTTTTTCTACATTAGGTATGTTATAGTAGTATTTTTTTAGATACATTTTTCGTTGGGCATTGAAGTGCACACATTGGAGTAAATAGTGAAATCCATCTCCTATATCTTTTAAGCAAAAGGGACATAATCTTAAATTATAATCTATTCACAGAGAAGGCTCTGACCAAATTTCGAAGTCTAGTTACCTACACAATAGAAGGGTTTTAAGCCAGAATCGGGTTCAAATTGTCCGTTCGGGTTCAAATTGTCCATTCGGGTTCAAATTGTCCGTTCGGGTTCAAATTGTCCATTCGGGTTCAAATTGTCCATTCGGGTTCAAATTGTCCATTCGGGTTCAAATTGTCCATTCGGGCTCAAATATACCATTCAAACGATAGTACAGCATAATAATTAATAATATAACCTAGATTTTTTATTTTTACCCGGTAATGTTTCTTTCGTGGCCTGTACCGGATCGCACTCCAGCATTTAAGAAACTGGTGGAATCAGTCCCTGAGTCCCAAACAGTCCCTGATTCCCCAAAAAACAGTCCCTGATTTCAAAACAGTCCCTGATTCCAAAACAGTCCTTTTTTCCAAAACATGGAATATAACATAGTATTTGGGTAGAATACAAAAAAGGAGGGGGAGGGGGGCAGGCACAGGATTGCAACGCTAAGTCAGCACTTAATCATCACTTAGTTTACAGTGACTAACACCTAACGGGATATTTACACCTGTGTGCAACCCCCCCCCCCCCCACCTTTCCCAGTCTCCACCACCCAACCCATGGTTCAATCAGCCCCACCAAAATCTATACACACATAAAAAATCGTTTGATGAACCTAAAACTCAGTAAATCAATCAGATGAACCCCACGGAGAGAGGGCACGAGCCGAACGAGTGAATCAAAAGTTGAGTCATTTGGACGTGCGTCTACCTACTCGTTCCCACACCCACTAACTAGCAAATTAACAATGGTGTCTCTTTGTTTTGGGAACATCTGCAGCAAGCTCCCCCCCCCCCCTCCAGTTGATGGAACACACGTATATACTCACACATATACACAAACATGAAGTAAAAGAGAGATTAGAAGAAGACGAAGAAGAAAAAAAAGACGATGATCATCTAGCGGGCTTTATAAACATAATTAAAGCGAACACTCTGTCCTTAGCCCATGTGCCTTGCTGTTGATAAGTGAGAGACGATATGGAACAAGAGGTGGCTTATTGACCCCCAGATACAACATTAAGGTTCTTGCAGGGTTTAGTCACCCCCACACTCTCACACCATTCACACACACATGCATACATACACACACGGAGAAATCCGTAAATACATACATAAATATATATTTTTTTTAAAGAAAAGATTTAGAGCGATAAGCCAGAATCAGAGTGAGAGAGAGAGAGAGAGAGAGAGAGAGAGAAAGATGAGGGAGGCCTGCGGTGTGAGTCAGCCGTTCCTCAGTGTCTTTTTTTTATTTTAAAAGTTTTAAAGACAGTTTAGACTCCAGGAGCGCCAGCAAACTGGATGATGGATTGAGAGCGTCGTCGGATAGCCAGCACTGATAACTGTTTCATTCCCCTGGCTAATTTGATAAAACACAAGCACCTTTTATAAATAGTCACCCCTATCCCTCACCTCCACTTCGACACTAACTACCCCCCCCCCCCATCGGTTCCCGAGAAGATGTTCATAAAGAGAGGAGAAATCTACCTTGGTTGTAAATTGATATGTAGCCGAATGGTGAAGGGAAGGAGGGGAGGGAGGGCTGGTGGAAAGGGGGAGGAGAGACGTGTCAACATTAGTTAAGGGGGAAGGAAAAAAGAGGGACCCAGGCGAAGTAAATCTTTAGTGATCTCTGCCGACTGCTTCAATACTAGGGTAACTCCCCCCCCCCCATTCCCCCCTTCCCCCAAACTCCTATCCACAGCACAATTATATATATATATATTTTTACATCGTTCTTTTTTATAAATCTTTTCGTTTATAACTCTTTGATAATCGCAACGGTTTTATATATGTGTGTGTGTGTGTCGGCCGGTGGTTTGTATCGTTAACTAAAGGAGGCAAGTCTTGACATGGTGCAGGCATCATCATCGGACGCGTCCCGTTCGGTGACGTTTCATCAAAGACCATCAAAGAGGGGTTAGCTCTGGCACCGGGCTAGTGGCTGGACAAGATTTCCAGAATTGGCTCGGTGCACTTGGAAACAACATTCTGCCTTGTCAGCAGAGTAGTACTGTTTAATGGCTTTGATAAACGCACTAGTTAGTAAGACTCTGGGTCTTTGGGGAGATAAAATCTCGTGCCGCCATGTTTTTAAAAAATACAACAGTATCATGGTTATATACTTATTAAATGGGTCTTGGCATTCTGGTTTAGTTATACCAGCAGCTGTAGCATTTGTTCTAAAGGCGGACCCACGAAATAGTCAAGTTCTAAGCTCCAAACCCAGTCCTATTCTAAGCTTATGAATAAGTCATATTCCAAGCTCCAGAATTAGTCGTATTCTAAACTCCAGCTACAGCCATACTCTCTAAACTCCAGAATCAGTCATATTCTAAGCTCAAGAACCAGTCCGCAGTATCAGTTAGGGATGTTAAAACCGTTTCTTTTTTCAAAACCGGTTTTTGAATCGATAAAACCGGTTTAAAACCCCATCAGAACCGAAAAAAAAGGTGTGCTACTTAAGGAATGATTACCTTCCAACCAACAAACCGAAATCCGGTTTCGATTTTTTTCAGTTTCAAAACCGAAATCCGGTATTCCGGTTTTCGTTTAACATCCCTAGTATCAGTCATATAGAGAGGTAACGGACAAGTCATTTTGGTAAAAAATAAATAATCTCAAATTTCGTTAAGCAGCGTTGAAGGTCATTCCTACATTAAACCCCCCAGCGAGATGAACAGGGTGTACAACAAATATCACAGTGCCACAACTATCCCAGAATTATTGGCTGGTACCATCACACTAATGGCTGCCGCTCAATGGGGAATAATTTCGCCAACCAATTGCCTCGAACAAAGGAATTTCAATTGCTCAGATTGGGACAGTCGAAACGAAACAAAAATAAAAAAAAATTGGGGTCTTCCCTCAAACCGGATGTGAGAAATCATCAGCTAGCACTTCCGCCCTCCCGCCCGCCACTAATCGAGAAAAAAGGTCAATTAGGGAAAATCAAGTGATCGCGGCCGGCACACAAAAAAAATTAAAAAAAATGAGCCCAGCGCGCCACGCCAATTTGACCGTCAGATTTGAAGGTCACTTCGTGTGCACGCGGGGAGGGAATGGCGGTGACGATGAGAGGTCAAACGGGATTTGGGGGGGAGGGGAGGAGTTTGGGGTGGCACGACATAATTGAGGGGCGATCAGATTTGCAGCCCCGGTGGGAGGGAATGGGGTGGGGGTAACTAACTCGTTAAACGCTACAGGTTTAAACTGTGAACGTGTCCCATATATTCCTGACATTTACATAGTCGCGTTGGATTATGGGGGAGTGTGTGTGTGTGTATAAGGAAACTATTACAATGAAGGCTGCGCTGTTTGTTAATCAATGATAATCCCCCCCCCCCCCGCCCACCAACTGCATGGAAATGATCAGCAGCCCACAAAAAAAAAAAGGGCGCCGAATCACATGGAAAGTATTGTTGCAGTGTTTCCTCAGTACTAGCATAATTTCCAGTTAACGACACACTCATTGCTTCCCTCCATATACCTCATCGCCCCCCCCTCCTATTCCACCTCCTCTCGTTCCATTTCCCCCCACCCTCTCCTCCTATCATAAACCAAGAGGTCTGGCAGGGAGTTTAGACTGAGCACAGTGCTGCAAGGGGAAGCGATAGTCACAGATCGCTCACGCACTGCAAACGATCGTGGGGCGATAACTTTTGATTTCCTGTTGACCTTTTTTTTAAACACCAAAAAAACCTTAGTCGTGCACGGCCGCCATTTTAGTTAACGACTGTTGAGAGGGGGTTGCTAAATGGCTATTATTAAATACACACACACTCCCTACACTCTCTCCCTCTAATTCCACCCCTCTCTCCCTCTTCTTCTTCCCATTCCTCTTCCCTGTATACCTTTTCTCTCTCTCTCTCGCTCTTTCACTATACCTCAAGCTCCATCTCTCACTCTCCCTTCCTCTATTTCCACCACTCTCTCTCTCGCTCTTTCACTATACCTCAAGCTCCATCTCTCACTCTCCCTCCCTCTATTTCCACCACTCTCTCTCTCGCTCTTTCACTTTACCTCAAGCTCCATCTCTCACTCTCCCTCCTTCTATTTCCACCACTCTCTCTCTCCCTCTCGATCTCCCCTCCCTCCCTGTTTCCGGCTCTGCTATAGACAAATGAGATAGATAGATACATGTATACTAGAGAAGGAAAAATTGTGACTGACTGACCTGTGCTGTGGCCTCAACCCTATCCTCATGTTCTTTGAGTTTTTCCTTTAGCTGTTTGATGGTGACTTCTGAAAACCAGAAACAATAAAGAAATACGAAATTAGTCTGTCTCATTACAATGTTGTTGTTGTTTTTTGCTTTATAAATCTACAGACCAGTGAAATGTCCCAGGAAATGGGAAAACAACATCACACATACATATAAATAGAAGAATAATATCAACATTGATAATATTATTAGTTTAGATATTTTTACATAGATGCCTGTTTGTTCGCTAAAGACTGTTTGACCAGTCGGAGTACATTTATCATTTACAGGAAACAACCTCAAAAGAATATTTTGTTTTCTATGTCAAAGTCTATAATACGAAGGACCGCGCTTGCTCTAATTTTAGAGGTTATATGTTCTTTTTTCCCTGCGCATCCAAAAAACGCCGTCTTAAATGACTTCAACCCCCCCCCCCCCCCTCTACGTTTCCCTAAATGTTTCCGGTGTTGTATACAACTTTCGAATTTTAGTTTAATTTTAGCATTGAGAAAATCATAGCGATTAAATAAAACGGTAGTGTACAGTGCAAAAGGGAATCAGGAATTCCACAAAGAATTCGAGTCATCAAATAGCAGAAATATTAAAGCAAGCGGTCCATCTTATTATATATAGTCCTTGGTATCACTTATGTTGCTAGCTTGTTGAAAGAAATGGATACCCGATATGCAAATAATGCAATATAAATTGTAGGCTCAAACAGCAAATCGCCTCGGCCGAAAATTCAGTCATATCGAACAATAATGCCGGTACTAATTTAAACTTATTATAAACTTATAATATTATATATATTATATATATATATATATATAAAAGACAATTGACAAAGTCTCCCTAGGAAATCACATCGTCCCCCCCCCCTTCCCCAATCTCCCCTGTCCCAATAACAATTCAACCTGTAACTACTCATCTGTTTGTACATATCTGTGGGATGTTGACAACGGCAAGAAGACTTCAATCGCCCCCATTGTTTTGACTTTTTACAAATAATGGGCGTAGCCCTAAATACAAAACACAATAACACCATCACCACCACCAAACAACTAAGTGTGTTTAAAGTAGAGGTTAAGAGAGCTCTCTTCAAATATGTTGCAATTCGCCTACTATCAATCACATCTATTTTTTTTTTTTGAAAATGTACGCAACAGAAAATTTAAACAAGCCAGCCACCACCCCATCCACTCGGGTCCGAGGCCAAAGGTCAAAAGAAACCCTAACCACAAGATCACCATTCAAAAGAGGGCCCTCGAAAACCCTCAGATGATATCATCGAATCGGTTATGGTACGTCCTGGCACACCGGAAGCCGGACGGGAGGGGGGAGAGGGGGAGGGGGGGGGGGAGAGAATAAGAAGGCCTAATTGAATAGATGTGGCTTTTCAAGTGGAAGACATCGAGGAAAATGTTCTGCCGATAACTGAACTCTATGTATAGACAGCAGAATTGTTAGTATATGTGAATACAGAGAGAGAGAGAGAGAGAGAGAGAGCGAGAGAGAGAGAGAGAGAGAGAGAGAGCGAGAGAGAGAGAGAGAGAAAGGGAGAGACATATCTACTCTGCTACTAGGTAGAGCCGATATAGAGGTGGTGGCATAGGGAAGGGGTTGTGTGCTATGGTGGCCTACACTTTCTCATTTTCAAGACTCCATCGGCGCAGACCTGTAAATTTTACTTTCTAGACGTGTCCGTGTTTTTGCAGACCAAATACCATGCCTGTATACGCTATAGATAAAAACTACAACGAATAGAAAGCTTTAAATCTAATTATTTATTTTTGTTACTGAAGGCTAATTAAGTAATTTAAAATAAATATTGTGATCGGGTCAAAAAATAGGCAAGTCTTTTTGTTTAACAAAAATCTAAATTGCCCCCGGTGTCGCTCGTAGATTTACAATCTTTTTTTTTTTAAAGTAATATTAATTGAAATTTAAAAAAAATGTAGGAAAAAAAATTATATGCTAACTTGAGAATCGAACCCGGGTCGCCCGCATGGCAGTCCGAAATGTTAACCACTTAGCTAGCGAAGTCACATGTGAAATCGCAAAAGTACTTTTAAGGTCACGTGTCTTTAAATTTAATATGATTGGTTGAACACACACACACACAGTCTACTTTATATATATATATATATATATATATATATATACATAGATAGATCTCTATATAGTCTATAAAATTGCAACATTCTAACTTGACTTGCGAAATTTCAGTTTCTAAATTGATCATAATAGGAACTGTCGTATTGAGCTGGAGGGCGGAAAGGCGTTGCCAACTCCATGAGTACTATTCCTTGTTATCTAGATACTACTGTTGTTGTTATTAGGCTACTATTAGAATGAGCTTATTAGAACGATTCGCCCGGCAGTAGGTCGAATCTAGGGCCTCTGTTGTATAGAGTGAATCGGCGTTTTTCTGAAATGTCGGGTTGCGAACAGCTACCGGGCCACGAATGCAGCGTTGCCGGGTCACACAAAATATATATTTAAAAAACAACAGGAGACAAACTGAAAATTTAGGTCAGATCATTGTGATGATGAACCAGCTATAGACACGGTGCAGTGTATTTCGCACATTTTTCTAAATGAAAGCTAGATCTGCATAGTAAGACGTCACTATTCTCGACAATACATTGTGTGTAAATTCCCATGTATGCGACTTATGGGCTTGTATTTGCGCTATAAGTGTTAGCTGTTCACAACGCAGAAGTATAATAACAACAATAACAACCTGGTCAATAAATATAATGAACTTTGATAAAAACGTTGTAGTGAGTAAATGACGGTGCAGTTATAGTTTTGTTGTCCCCCCCCCCCTTTTCACGTCTATTACCGATACATAGCCACTAGAGACGAGCAACAATGGAGTGAAGTAGTTCACTAACTTGTCATGTGCGACACTAGAGACGAGCAACAATGGAGTGAAGTAGTTCACCAACTTGTCATGTGCGACACTAGAGACGAGCAACAATAGAGTGAAGTAGTTCACTAACTTGTCATGTGCGACACTAGAGACGAGCAACAATGGAGTGAAGTAGTTCACTAACTTGTCATGTGCGACTCTAGAGACGAGCAACAATGGAGTGAAGTAGTTCACTAACTTGTCATGTGCGACTCTAGAGACGAGCAACAATGGAGTGAAGTAGTTCACTAACTTGTCATGTGCGACTCTAGAGACGAGCAACAATAGAGTGGAGTAGTTCACTAACTTGTCATGTGCGACACTAGAGACGAGCAACAATAGAGTGGAGTAGTTCACTAACTTGTCATGTGCGACACTAGAGACGAGCAACAATGGAGTGGAGTAGTTCACTAACTTGTCATGTGCGACTCTAGAGACGAGCAACAATAGAGTGAAGTAGTTCACTAACTTGTCATGTGCGACTCTAGAGACGAGCAACAATAGAGTGGAGTAGTTCACTAACTTGTCATGTGCGACACTAGAGACGAGCAACAATGGAGTGAAGTAGTTCACTAACTTGTCATGTGCGACACTAGAGACGAGCAACAATAGAGTGAAGTAGTTCACTAACTTGTCATGTGCGACACTAGAGACGAGCAACAATAGAGTGGAGTAGTTCACTAACTTGTCATGTGCGACACTAGAGACGAGCAACAATAGAGTGGAGTAGTTCACTAACTTGTCATGTGCGACACTAGAGACGAGCAACAATAGAGTGGAGTAGTTCACTAACTTGTCATGTGCGACACTAGAGACGAGCAACAATAGAGTGGAGTAGTTCACTAACTTGTCATGTGCGACACTAGAGACGAGCAACAATGGAGTGAAGTAGTTCACTAACTTGTCATGTGCGACTCTAGAGACGAGCAACAATAGAGTGGAGTAGTTCACTAACTTGTCATGTGCGACTCTAGAGACGAGCAACAATAGAGTGGAGTAGTTCACTAACTTGTCATGTGCGACACTAGAGACGAGCAACAATAGAGTGAAGTAGTTCACTAACTTGTCATGTGCGACACTAGAGACGAGCAACAATGGAGTGAAGTAGTTCACTAACTTGTCATGTGCGACACTAGAGACGAGCAACAATGGAGTGAAGTAGTTCACTAACTTGTCATGTGCGACTCTAGAGACGAGCAACAATGGAGTAAGGTAGTTCACTAACTTGTCATGTGCGACACTAGAGACGAGCAACAATAGAGTGGAGTAGTTCACTAACTTGTCATGTGCGACACTAGAGACGAGCAACAATAGAGTGGAGTAGTTCACTAACTTGTCATGTGCGACACTAGAGACGAGCAACAATAGAGTGGAGTAGTTCACTAACTTGTCATGTGCGACTCTAGAGACGAGCAACAATAGAGTGGAGTAGTTCACTAACTTGTCATGTGCGACACTAGAGACGAGCAACAATGGAGTGAAGTAGTTCACTAACTTGTCATGTGCGACACTAGAGACGAGCAACAATAGAGTGAAGTAGTTCACTAACTTGTCATGTGCGACACTAGAGACGAGCAACAATAGAGTGGAGTAGTTCACTAACTTGTCATGTGCGACACTAGAGACGAGCAACAATAGAGTGGAGTAGTTCACTAACTTGTCATGTGCGACACTAGAGACGAGCAACAATAGAGTGGAGTAGTTCACTAACTTGTCATGTGCGACACTAGAGACGAGCAACAATAGAGTGGAGTAGTTCACTAACTTGTCATGTGCGACTCTAGAGACGAGCAACAATGGAGTGAAGTAGTTCACTAACTTGTCATGTGCGACACTAGAGACGAGCAACAATAGAGTGGAGTAGTTCACTAACTTGTCATGTGCGACTCTAGAGACGAGCAACAATAGAGTGGAGTAGTTCACTAACTTGTCATGTGCGACTCTAGAGACGAGCAACAATAGAGTGGAGTAGTTCACTAACTTGTCATGTGCGACTCTAGAGACGAGCAACAATAGAGTGGAGTAGTTCACTAACTTGTCATGTGCGACACTAGAGACGAGCAACAATAGAGTGGAGTAGTTCACTAACTTGTCATGTGCGACACTAGAGACGAGCAACAATGGAGTGAAGTAGTTCACTAACTTGTCATGTGCGACACTAGAGACGAGCAACAATAGAGTGGAGTAGTTCACTAACTTGTCATGTGCGACACTAGAGACGAGCAACAATGGAGTGAAGTAGTTCACTAACTTGTCATGTGCGACACTAGAGACGAGCAACAATAGAGTGGAGTAGTTCACTAACTTGTCATGTGCGACACTAGAGACGAGCAACAATGGAGTGAAGTAGTTCACTAACTTGTCATGTGCGACTCTAGAGACGAGCAACAATAGAGTGGAGTAGTTCACTAACTTGTCATGTGCGACACTAGAGACGAGCAACAATGGAGTGAAGTAGTTCACTAACTTGTCATGTGCGACACTAGAGACGAGCAACAATAGAGTGGAGTAGTTCACTAACTTGTCATGTGCGACACTAGAGACGAGCAACAATGGAGTGAAGTAGTTCACTAACTTGTCATGTGCGACTCTAGAGACGAGCAACAATAGAGTGGAGTAGTTCACTAACTTGTCATGTGCGACACTAGAGACGAGCAACAATGGAGTGAAGTAGTTCACTAACTTGTCATGTGCGACACTAGAGACGAGCAACAATAGAGTGGAGTAGTTCACTAACTTGTCATGTGCGACACTAGAGACGAGCAACAATGGAGTGGAGTAGTTCACTAACTTGTCATGTGCGACACTAGAGACGAGCAACAATAGAGTGGAGTAGTTCACTAACTTGTCATGTGCGACACTAGAGACGAGCAACAATGGAGTGAAGTAGTTCACTAACTTGTCATGTGCGACACTAGAGACGAGCAACAATGGAGTGAAGTAGTTCACTAACTTGTCATGTGCGACACTAGAGACGAGCAACAATGGAGTGAAGTAGTTCACCAACTTGTCATGTGCGACACTAGAGACGAGCAACAATGGAGTGAAGTAGTTCACTAACTTGTCATGTGCGACACTAGAGACGAGCAACAATGGAGTGAAGTAGTTCACTAACTTGTCATGTGCGACTCTAGAGACGAGCAACAATGGAGTGAAGTAGTTCACTAACTTGTCATGTGCGACACTAGAGACGAGCAACAATGGAGTGAAGTAGTTCACTAACTTGTCATGTGCGACACTAGAGACGAGCAACAATAGAGTGGAGTAGTTCACTAACTTGTCATGTGCGACTCTAGAGACGAGCAACAATGGAGTGAAGTAGTTCACTAACTTGTCATGTGCGACACTAGAGACGAGCAACAATGGAGTGAAGTAGTTCACTAACTTGTCATGTGCGACACTAGAGACGAGCAACAATGGAGTGAAGTAGTTCACTAACTTGTCATGTGCGACTCTAGAGACGAGCAACAATGGAGTGAAGTAGTTCACTAACTTGTCATGTGCGACTCTAGAGACGAGCAACAATGGAGTGAAGTAGTTCACTAACTTGTCATGTGCGACTCTAGAGACGAGCAACAATAGAGTGGAGTAGTTCACTAACTTGTCATGTGCAACTGAGTACAGTAGGGAGACTAGGCAAACACAAAGCCCATTCTCAATGCTAACGAATGGACGTTATGCCATATTTTCTACAGCGCACAAGTACAATCTGCATATATAGAACTTCATAGGATAAAGCTTAGTTTTAATGTACAAGTATATGTAAGTAATGCATTGCTTCGACTATCTCTAACTCTTTGTATATAATTTGAATGTATACACACACACACACACACACAAACAACCTCAAGGACAGCAACTCTAGCTGTATTAAAACATCAGAGCTTTTTTATCATCATAGTATTTTTTTTTCTTGCGGGATCGTTCACAAAAGGCGTCTGCAATCGATACAATTCAATATAACTCTGAGCGCGCACTGGTTCCTAGACGAACGGACGATCTATACCCACAGGTGTCTGCCGTACGAGACAGAATTGAGAAAGCAGTAGCCGGGCCACACATGTCTATTTAGAACAACTTAACATGGGGCGATTAGTACCCAAAACATATAGTCTACCGACCCTGCACATTCACCCCACACAATACTGCTCTCAGTAGGAGACCTGACCATTAGTAGTCTGTACTAAAAGAAGGCCTTTACTATGCCTATATATCTAGGCAACAGTAACAACCCATTACTATAAGCACTGTTACACTGTGAAGAGAGGTTTAGCTCCCGCATTGGTGAGTATTGGGTCAACTTGGTTGATTCCCAGTAGTACTGATGTACTGGTGAGGAAACAAAGTAGAAAGAAATGGAGGGAGAGAGGAAGATAGAGAGAGAGAGAGAGAGAGAGAGAAGAGAGAGAGAGAGAGAGAGAGAGAGAGAGAGAGAGAGAGAGAGAAAGAGTATAAAAAAAGCTGAGCAGCACTATTTCACATCAACAGATGATTGGGTTATTGACACAACAGTCAAAGTGAAGGTATATGGGTTTGTGTGTGTAAGTGTTTATTTAGAAAATGATGGAGGGGAGGGGGGGGGAGGAGAATCTCATCAATCATTCGCCAGTATCCCAGCAGTGCCCAAAATTAAATCTCATATATTTGTCAATCCTTTAAGCACTGTACATTACAGTATTATAATATATATATATTCTTTACAACGTAACGATAACACACTCGACCACATGTTTATGTTGCACACTTCACCACACGTCTATGTAACACACTCGACCACACGTCTATGTAACACACTCGACCACACGTCTATGTAACACACTCGACCACACGTCTATGTAACACACTCGACCACACGTCTATGTAACACACTCGACCACACGTCTATGTAACACACTCGACCACACGTCTATGTAATACACTCGACGACACGTCTATGTAACACACTCGACCACACGTCTATGTAACACACTCGACCACACGTCTATGTAACACACTCGACCACACGTCTATGTAACACACTCGACCACACGTCTATGTAACACACTCGACCACACGTCTATGTAACACACTCGACCACACGTCTATGTAACACACTCGACCACACGTCTATGTAACACACTCGACCACACGTCTATGTAACACACAGGACCACACGTCTATGTAACACACTCGACCACACGTCTATGTAACACACTCGACCACACGTCTATGTAACACACAGGAAACCACTAGTCACTAGTCTATATAACTAACACACTTTTTTTTATTCCGACAAGAAACGAAACATGATCACACACACACACGCACGCACGTACACGCGCGGATATTAAATGTAGGTCACGAGTGCCAAGATTAAAGGTCAAGGAGAAAAGTTGTAAGCTATGCATAATATAACATAAACCTACGTGTACAACATTCTGCACAAATAAAAAATCAATCAAAATTTTCCCAAAGAAAACTCCAACAAAATGCCTCAACCAAAAATGGATTTACCAAGATAATGACATTCAAAAACGTTTGACCTAGTTCATGGTAATGCGATTGTAGAATTTACAAGATTGCATCCATTTTATGATATCCGGCCATTTGACTTTTTCTACTTCTTTCATTCAGTGTATGGAATCGAGTCAGATGCGGCATCGTCTTCAGAGCGACGTGTGTCAAGGTGTCGATCAGCAGACAGCCAATGACCAGACGTCAGAATGCCTATTGACCAGACGTCAGAATGCCTATTGACCAGACGTCAGAATGCCTATTGACCAGACGTCAGTATAACTATTGACCAGACGTCATTATGCCTAATGACCAGACGTCAGAATGCCTATTGACCAGACGTCAAAATGCCTATTGACCAGACGTCAGTATAACTATTGACCAGACGTCATTATGCCTAATGACCAGACGTCAGTATGCCTATTGACCACACATCAGAATGCCTATTGACCAGACGTCAGTATGCCTATTGACCAGACGTCAGTATGCCTATTGACCAGACGTCATTATGCCTAATGACCAGACGTCAGAATGCCTATGGACCGGACGCTAGGATGCCTCGCCAGAAACAAGATGCTTATTGTGCATGCATTAATTGTTTTTCATTTCCAGCTCGATTCTACTTTCACATAGTCACATAGTCCCGCTTTTCGAGTAGTTTAGCAATCAGCATTTTCCTTGAAAAAAAAAAGTTAGAGCTAAAAACTATTTCCGGATAATGTAGCAAGAATCTATTTTCAAGTAATCTAGCTAAGAGTCTTTTTTTTGTTTGTCATTTTCAAAAGTTTGGCTATATTTATTTTAAAAATAAATAAATCTGGAACGTTGTTAATTCTTGATGGGGCCAATTGAGATTGCAGTACATACTACATACACACTAGGACTTTCAATCACACAGTGCCCTAAGACGATGATAGCCTCTTAGCACTCACATCCTGATCCGCTTCGCGGCGCATACCATCGCTTGTAGTGAGCCTCGTGGGGGCAACCCCCCCTCCCCCTTTTACACTTAGCGGGCTTGCGGAAACCGACAAGGACGGCAACTTGTAGCTAGCTGTACAGCGCACAGACCGGCACCAGTGTTTTTTACGCACGCACACAGCTAAAGGGGGGAAATCGAAGGCCTTTAACACACGCATAAACAAACACGAGTGCAGGTTTATAATAACTTAATAAGCAGGTCTTTCCGAGACAATCGCCGAGAGACGAAAAGAAAGAGGCGTGATCGAGTCCCATTAGAATGTTCTGACAAAACAAAAAACTTTTTAACCCCTATCACATTTTATTGTGTGTATGTTTGTGTTACCCCTAACTGAAGCCGGGAACTCTAGATAAGTAAGGCTCATTTGCTCAATGCACAGCGAGCATTCAGAAACCAAACAACAAATAATGACGCACAGAGTGCACATTAGGCTACTGGTAATAACCAGGCTGCATTAACAAGTCAATCGTGTACATTTCCAATGAAACATACAATCTTACCATATTATTCATAGGAGTGAAATATCAAGGCAGTTGATTTTTAACATTAGAGGCACAATGTGTGGGCGTGAGTGTATTTGCGTGATTAACAGAGAGAGTTCGGACTAAACCTCTGCGTTTATGAAATTATGGATGCCAGGGTATAGCTCATGTCATCAGGATGTTGTTGGCCGTAACGACCGGTGCCCGCGACACGAGTAGGCCTATGTCAGGT
The DNA here is from genome assembly GCA_949126835.1 of Anisus vortex. NCBI lineage: Eukaryota > Metazoa > Mollusca > Gastropoda > Planorbidae > Anisus > Anisus vortex. Next base: position 8,087,797 of record OX421504.1, on the reverse strand, counting down.
GCCATTTTAAAATAAGCTAAGGCATATGGACTGATGTCACACGACAACCCGTCCCGTCTATCAGCTTGCATATATAAGAACAGTTCAAAATTCCTAGGACGAGCCGTCGCAGGCCAGGACCGAGATTGGGCTTGGGTGTGGTGGTCAAGCTATAAATCCTTCCCATCAAAATGAGCTAGTAAAAAAAATACCTACGATAGTAAATGAACCAATTAATATATTCTAATACAAACCTGGTCAGTAGTAGTCCACAGTGTATGACAGAACAAGAAAGAAACAAGTTAAAAAAACAACAACCACATACACACGGCACCACAGAATAGTTCCAATAAGCCATGAACACGATCCAGAGAGGGAGAAACACAGGCTGCCAGCCGAGGAAAGACTCTTACACTGGCACACTGCTCACACTCCGATACTCTCTCCCCCTCTCTCTCTCCACCACAAGAGCATGACCGTCTCATGCGCCGACAAGTGATTTATTTTTTTCTTCTTTTACTCCTTCTTTCACATATGGAACAGGTCGAGATGGGGGGGGGGGAGGAGGTGAGGTGGGGGAGGGACCGGGGAGGGGTAGGGGGAGGTCGAACTGGACCAAGAATCTGCCGATAAAACTTTGGGAGATGTTTATTCCATCCATCAGCACCAACCTCTCTCTCCCCTCCTCCCCCACATCTTTTCTCTCTCCCCCTGGTACTCACACCAAAATCTTACCGCTGCTCACCCCACCCCCTCCCAACCTTTGGCTATAACAAGCAAGTCAGGTTGCTCCTCTTCCCCCTCCCGATCCTCCGGCACACCTCTCAGGTTTCCTACACAAACATAGAGCCCAGCCCACCATTCACACACACAAGCACGAGCACCTATAATTCTCTCACTCTCACAGCAACCACAACACGGGACCTCCAACCCCCCCCCCCCCACTACCCCCACATGGCCGTCTTTCCCACCACTCCGTTCATTTCACCACCTCACTACACCCCCCCCCCCCCCAACTCACTCGATCTCCGAACCTCGCTCTCCCAAAATTCTTCTCACCCCCTCCGGCCCCCCCTCCCCTCTCCTTCCAACGTTCACGGCGGAATGGCAGAGGCGTCGTCTAGCGAATAAAACGATTCAGTTAGTTTATCAAGGGGGATTACATGACGTCAGCATGTGACCTATATCTCCCCCCGCTACCCGTCCCAATACTCACACACAGGCTCTCTCCCCGCTCTATTAAAGCCCTCACGCCATAGCTTTCGTCTCGTTCAACAACTTGGTCACACCCCGTGCACCTGATACTAAGGGACTCCATGTAAAGGCAACAACAAAAACTAATTCACAAACAACAAATCAAAACATTAACTTATGGTGCGCCACATATAATAAGCTTATATTGAAATTCCCACCATGTAAACAAACAACAATAAACACCCATACATAAATTGCACGACTGGAAATCAGGACCAGGCGCTCCGTGCTATCAAGAAAAGAAAGAGAAGCAGAAAACAAAACGCTGTTATGGTGTTTTTTTTCTCTTTTTCCTTTTTTCTATAAACTTCTAACTAAGCCAGGCAGCGTTAATCAAACAGGCTAATCTTTATATGTATATATACAACTTTTTTTTTGTGTAGTGGGGGGGGGGGGGGGTTCTTTCTCTCTCTGTGAGCAGATCTCTCGTTTCATTTTCGGGGGAGGGTGGGGTAGACGGGCGGTCGGGTGGGGTGTTTTATCAATACAGAAATAATAATAAATAATAAAGAGAAACTCGGGGTTATCAGCATTAATAGCTTTTGATACTCAGGATCAACACAGGGCTTGGACAATAGAAGGCCTTGTAATCCCCCACACACACATACACATAGTGGGAAGAGAACTACAGATTGACGTAGCACCAGTTATGGGGGCAAGAGAAATAAGGAATGGACGGGAAGGAAAGGTTTTGATAAGATACCACACAATCCCATGACCAAACTCTTTTGGACATGAACTCTTCTGTTTATACACAAAACATACATCAAAAATAACAAAACGTTAAGTAATCTCATGCAAGGAAATTTCTTCTTTATTTTTGTTATCCATCTAAATTACGCACCCTTAAAAAATGTGTAGTTTGTGCACAAAGTAAATGTTTATCATTGCCCATTTCAACACTGGCATTAAGAGCGCATTTCAAACATAAGAAGACTGTGTAATTATTAATGATCAACTGTCTAACTCTTGACATCGTTTCAAAACTCACAAAGTAAGAGACTGTTTCTTTTTTTATATTTCTAATATAAAACTATCAATGTCACAAAGCTGTAGGCAAGGATACAAACTATCAATGTCACAAAGCTGTCAGTAGGCTAGGATACAAACTATCAAAATCACCAACGTGTCAGTAGGCGGGGTATAAAGCGACCAAGCTATCCTTAGCCAAGATAAAAATAGCTAAATTCACCAACTTGTTCTCGAGTGCCCTGCAATTTGAGTCCGCAATGACAATATTTTTCAGCACCGACCCTATTGCACCCCTTAATTAATGTAAGTAGGCCTACCCTTCGGACCATATTGATCATAGGGCCGGTGAAGCAGCGTTCACCAGTTACTGACAAATTTCCTTCGAAGGACCACACAGATAGCATACCAATGATTCCACCCCACCCCTACCTCTCTTCAATTAACAGCAACAAAAACCATCTTTACACATTTTATTTTGTTTCTGCGGAGACACTCCACACAAAACTTCAATTCAAAATGTTTGTGCTATTATCCCAACCCTTTACAAATATCATAATACCCAGGGCTAAAACGGAGGGGAAAGATGATAGAAAGAAGAAATCAAGAAATCCACGAAAGAATCTTAATTGTCAAAAAAAACAAACTGGTTAATCTTTTCAAAGATATAGAAACCTCGTTACTTAGTAATTACTTTGTGGCTAAAGAATTCCAGAGATACGGAGAAGAAATTGAGGGAAAGTAGGGGGGCATTTCGTGGCGGTGATGTTCCACAGTATATGGTCTTCGTTAATAAAACGTTTTTAAAAACAAAGTAAAAGATACAGTTCTAGTTTACTTCTTGTGTGTGTATATAAAGTACGTGTTAGTTTAAAGCATCTCTAATTATTGATGCCGTTCCGTCATCGGCTGAGCCCTGCACCTTATCAAAACGCTAACGACTCGACCTGATAAAGACAGTTGCTGGCGCCAAGGTTTCTGGAGCGCGGGGGCCCACGAGAGAAGAGCTACGGTTGGACGGGAGAGTGGAAGGAGGGAAGGGGGTGGAGGGAGAGAGAGGAGGGTCTGCTCTAGAGGAATAGGGGGGAGGTGGGAGTTCGGTTCAACTGGTAAGGAGAGAGCAGAGAGGGGTCGCCAGGAACATAAAGAGAGTGCTCAGGTTATGATCGTACTTTTTTTTTTTCAAGTCCGCTGTAATAACTGGTTGGAGAAAAGCAAACATGTATGTAGAGATGACTGTTTTGGACACTGTATGTACAGTGCCATTAAAAAAGAAAGACTCGACCACCTCCGGCTAGCCTCGGTGGATCTAGCTTATGAATAGTTTGTATTGCGTAGGCCTACATTTCTTTTTCACAAATACATATACAATGGCCGAATAGTTTTGAACCAAAATAGTTCCGGTGTGCGAAAAAAAAAAAAAGACTTTTTGATAAGGGGCGGTAAACTTCAATAAATCAGGGGTTACAATGATAAAAAAAAAAGAACAACAAAAAACCCGCCGGTGGGAAAACATAATAAAACGAAAAGCTTATCCACGAAGTAAGAAATAGATTCTATATTTAAAAATAAATACAGTTGCGAACCACCAATTTAGAAGTTACAATGAACATCACAATAGCTTTGAAGCTCATCGGTACACACAGCGACATACCCCCCCCCCCTTTTTTTGTTTTCTTCTTTCCCCTACCCAAACGATCAGCTAAAAGTTGTCATTAACACAAACTATGCACTAATGATGGCGGCGGGCTTATCGGGTCACTATTGATACAGTAATACCACAACCCCCCCCCCCCCCCCCACCAAAACACTTCTTTTGTTTATAAACCATACAACCGAAGAATGAAACGAAATAGAAAGAGAGAGAGAAGGGATGGGGGCGCTGGGGGTGTTGGTGGAAGGATTAAAGACTAAGGTTACAGGCATTGAATGGTGAACTGTGAGGAAGGAAGGGCATAGATAGACGACATACCAGGGCACATACTATAGACCAGGCATCGAATGTCACACACACACAAAAGTATGTCTTCGTTCCAAAAGCGGCAACTGTAGGTATTTACTTTAGGGTTGTGGACACAGGAAAGGATGGTAGAACGTGAGGGTCGGGTGGGGGAGACCTGCATTAGCAAGAATCTAAAACGCTTAGACTTTCGGACACTGCTCTAGATCACATTCACCAAAAAACCAATTAACCCGTTGAAGTCCCAAGGACAAATATTTTCAAACGTTAGGCCTATGCTACAGTTAAGAAATAAATTTAACAATTAAAAAAAAACTACAAAGAATAATCGTTATAGTAGTAGATGCAATTACGGTAATAACAGAACAAGGTAAACATAATTACAATGTATATATTTAAACTAAACAATATGATTATTAGGCTACTGGGTATTTCAAAATGAAGACACGCTTTTACACGTAATCAACAAAATAGTGTGTGTTTTTTTTTATTGTAATGAATATAATCATGTAGTGTCAAATAGTAAAGTCCATAACAATTAGAAATTCTAAAAATATAAGATAGTAGCCTATCATTAAAAAAAAAAAAAAAGAAAGAAATAAAAGAAACGCTTTAAGAAGAACTCTAAAAAAATCGTGCAGTGTCAACGAGCATGCTAATGATACCAAATTTCTGAGGAAAATCTTGCTGTGGAGTGGGTGATAATTTATTTGAAAATGTGCAGTGGGGCTTGCTGCTACAGCGTGAACGGCACAGTACGTCACGCTATGCAACTGACCACCCTAACCACTAGAGAAACACAAACAAAGACTTTGTGAAGATATTGAAAATGTATGTGTGTGTACAAATAAAATAAAAGAGTAGGCCTACAACATTTGTTTTTAAACGCCTTAAACAGTAAATACGTGAACAAAATAGAGCAAGCCACTTTCAATACAACAAGAGCACCAACACCAACACCAAGAAAGGATGGTGGGATATGATGATGAAAGGGTTGAGTGTAAAGAAACAAAAACAGATTGTTACTGCATGGGCTGAGAATGGGCCTTCAAGTGGAGAGGGAGGTGGGGGAAAGAGAAGCCCCCTAAATGTCGAGCCAGTCGGCGGGCAAACTTTTTGCACCAGATAGCTGGCGCAACGAATGCCGGAGACCGCATAACGCCGCATCCGATAAAGGACAAGCTCACCGCGGGCGTGAACCAGAGAGGATTGAAGCGGAACACATTTTGTCGTGTAGAATAGGGTTCGGCAACGTACGGCGCGCGTGCCAGACTTGGCACGCAGAGCAATTTTCAATGGCACGCGGAAAACCCTAGGAAGACTTTTTAAGTATTTTGTACAAATACTTATAGAGCAAGATGACTTTTAGTCTGTTGGCACGCTGAATAAATTAGAAATCCTACTTTGGCACACTGATATCAAACTGTTGCCGATCCCTGGTGTAGAGTGTAGCCTATAATAAAGCGCAACTAGGCATGTACAGGAACAAGCAAACAAACAAAAAATAAAAACTTCCCCACTTCAAGTAATGATGGATCGAACCTCCTTCACACATGATTCCACCTCACCGAGCTGCCCCCTCCCCCCGTCCCATCGCCACCAGCAGCTGTGAGGGATTGAAACAGGCAGCAGGTGCAACACATTACCAGCTCATTTCCATACAGATATATAGAGCATGACCAGTCGTTACTCGGGCTGTGAAGGGAACGAAAGGGAGGGAAGAAACAACAAGACTCTAAGGCCGAATAATGAAAGGAGAAGGAGGAGATGGGGTGGGGTGGGGAATCCATATCGGTTAAACTACAACTGAGATTTGTTGATTTGCAGTGATGTCAACTGCATGCTGTTGGTGTTACACCCCGCCCCCCACCCCCCACCCCCTCCATCCAATTTTTTTCCACCACCTATCCAAAACCTCCCATAACACACACACAAATGAATTGATAATGTCTTAATAAAATGTTGCAGTCTTTTAACAAAGGAATTTGAAACCTGATACCAACACACACACACGCACACTACATAGAAATGGAATGCTGTTCAGGGGGAGGGGGTGATTGCGGGGGGGGGGGGGGGGGGGGGGGGGGAAGAAAAAGAAATCAATCTAGTCGATCGGATTTCACCAGAATTTTAACAACAAAATTGTGTGGTGGAATGGGTTTTGAGGATGGATATAGAACGCCGCACCCCTCCTTCCTATATAGACACGACCAAACTGTCGCGTTCGACAACAAGGCGTTGTGTGTGTGTGGGGGGGGGGGCGTGTATGGTGTTGGACGATATCAAGATTCTGTCTGTACGTATTTGGGTGTTTTCACCACTCTACAACAATAACATCATCCTAAGGCAGATGTAGACCAATGTACACAAGCAATTTAAAGCCCAACAAGTGATATTGGATCTCTTCCCAGTACACCACACACAAAAAAATCCAACTTAAAAATCTCTAGAAAGAAAAATAAATGAAATCTCCCCACAAGACCATTAACAGGAACAAAATATGAAGCCGTCAAGTTTTATTTCTTTGTACTTGGTGTGGTGAAGATATCTCAATCCCTCATGTAAGCTTATGGCATATGCGAAGCATACTTTTACCAACCATCATGAAAGCAGCAATAGCATTGGTAAACTTTTACCAACAATCATGAATGCAGCAATAGCATTGGTAAACTTTTACCAACAATCATGAATGCAGCAATAGCATTGGTAAACTTTTACCAACAATCATGAAAGCAGCAATAGCATTGGTAAACTTTTACCAACAATCATGAAAGCAGCAATAGCATTGGTAAACTTTTACCAACAATCATGAAAGCAGCAATAGCATTGGTAAACTTTTACCAACAATCATGAAAGCAGCAATAGCATTGGTAAACTTTTACCAACAATCATGAATGCAGCAATAGCATTGGTAAACTTTTACCAACAATCATGAAAGCAGCAATAGCATTGGCAAACTTTTACCAACAATCATGAAAGCAGCAATAGCATTGGTAAATTTTTACCAACCATCATGAAAGCAGCAATAGCATTGGTAAACTTTTACCAACCATCATGAATGCAGCAATAGCATTGGTAAACTTTTACCAACCATCATGAATGCAGCAATAGCATTGGTAAAATTTTACCAACAATCATGAAAGCAGCAATAGCATTGGTAAACTTTTACCAACAATCATGAATGCAGCAATAGCATTGGTAAAATTTTACCAACAATCATGAAAGCAGCAATAGCATTGGTAAAATTTTACCAACCATCATGAAAGCAGCAATAGCATTGGTAAACTTTTACCAACCATCATAAAAGCAGCACTAGCATTGGTAAAATTTTACCAACCATCATAAAAGCAGCAATAGCATTGGTAAACTTTTACCAACTATCATGAAAGCATCAATAGCATTGGTAAACTTTTACCAACCATCATGAAAGCAGCAATAGCATTGACATACTTTTACCAACCATCATGAAAGCAACACAAGATTGTAACTGTAATCGTTCTAGTTCGGAATCTTAGGTAGAGGCTCTCTGACCAGGAATAGGCAAGTGAACCACTATAGTAATCTAGAAAAAAGTAATGTCTGGAGATTGAGCCCATTATCGAGTGCTGTTCTGTTGTACTTGCGCTATAAAGATGAACAGTTATATTTCTGTTTTTAAAGGTTCCCACTTGTCTAAAAGTCACAACTTAACGCGGCGATTTGTGTAGTTGGGAGACATTCGAGTTTACGGACATGGGGCGTGTGAGGATGTGAGAGTTTGTGTGTGCGGCAACGTGGAGGTAAGTAATGCTCCTTCAACTGGCCAGGGAGTTGACAAACATACCAGAGATGAAGTATGCAGGTTGAAACACACGATGACATTTGAAGCCTTCGATGGAATTCGAAGAAGAAAAAAGAAAGGATGGATTCATTCCAACGACCTTTTGTGTGGCGTGGCAAATGTAGATATTGTGATAACATGCGGCCACCACACTAACAGGGTTGAAATAAAAATACAATTGAAATCGGTACAAATATGACCAAGACAGAAACATAACTATGTCACAAACCTGACCAAGAGACAAACAATAAAAGTGACACAAACGTTAATATATGTTTGGTTGTTCGCTTTAGCCTCGTAAGTCGTTTGAACGATCGTGACAAAAGTCCAGCGCATTTACTGGAAGTTTCACAGGAAAGAAGATACCGATTCGTATTTGTTTTATCCTGCCTGATGCCGGATTTATTAATTTTAAAGACAAATTAACGTAAGCCAAATTATGCAAACAGACTTTGTGACACACAAACTGTAATTTAAAAAAAAAAAAAACACAAAAATCTCAAAAGATAAATGTCAGCCTAGGGTTGGAGTTATTGGCCATTGGAGCTTCTAATATAAATCATTCAATATGTCCAGAAGGCATTCAGATTATCCTCACTATTATTTATCGCCGTACAGTCGGTTTTTTGTTTGTATGTATTTGACATTGTAGGTGTTTACTGTACGAGGTGTGCGATATATTTTTTGTATTTCATTCTATTGATGAGTTGGGCTTTTTTATTTTTTAATTATTTTATTAAAAGTTTTTTGTTAGTTAATCCATGCATAATAAATTTTCGAATGTATAAACGTGCCCACGGGTCAACTAAGTTTTACAAGAATTATCTTGCAGTCAAAAACTTTAAAGTTCGCATGAACTGGAAAGAATGAAACAGCTTGATTAAACATTGTGTTTATTTCTTTATTTAACAATATAATAGTAACGAAAAGGTTATTATAATAACATTAAAAAATAAATATCAATATATTTTATTACAAGTAAAGTATCATATCGGACCTAATTGACCCATAGGGCAAGTGAAGCACCGTTTCTGTGACCACGACGTACTATAGGATGTGTGGCCAGCACAACGCCCACCCGCCTTTACTTTACCCCCCCCCCCCAACTAAGGTCAGGTACCCCATCAGAGCTGGGTAGACTTAGGGACACCTTCCAGGCCGGGAACAAATCATAGCTTTCACCAGGATTCGAATCCAGGACCTTCGGTACGCTAGCCCGAACGCTGGCCCAAACCAATATATTACATTTAAAAAAGAAAATATTTAAATTGTCTCCAACACGATGTAAAGTAATTTGAATAAGTTCAATCGCACTCGCAGAAAAGAAATAAAAAATTGACAGAACGAAAAAAAAAAAAGGCAAAGACACAGACAACTTAAAAACACAACAAAAAAGAAGAAAGAAAGAAATTGTGCTAAGTCTGCCAAGAGATATGCAAACACTGTTAACACCTGTTGGACAAACTTCGACACACACCTAATATCTAGATGTTATCTACCGACATCCGTAGCAATCCCATGTACGGGTTGCACGACGGGGACTGATGTCTATCATCCATTTAGGCGTCGCCAAGGTGTTGCAGGCTGAACTACAATGAAGCACTGTACAAGGCAGATCAATACCTTTTTTTTTAAGTATTTATTTTTAAATTCTTTCGTTCAAACTATAGTACTATAGATTTAATATACCACGGTTCTTACACTAAAATCATGTTCAAATTCCTAAACTTTTCTCCAAATGTTTGTAACACTTTACACTTACACAAAAATTAATCACAAACCAATTATCACAGGCCTGCGTAAAACTGTATTTAATGTTAACGAGCAGTGTAGCCTATTTAGGTACAGCAATTTATTTATTTTAAGTTTAAGGATGTTGTTGTTTTTTGTACGTTTTTCTGAAAATAAAAAGACGATGACGGTTGTATTATTGATTTCTAAACTTAATCACATGGTTATTAAATTTAAAAAAAAAAGTTAAGTAAAGGCGGATGTGTATAGTGCTGGCACCTAGTATGCCGTGGCCACAGAAACTGGTGAACGTGGCTTCACTGGCCCTAAGGATCAATTTGATCCGACGGGATACTTTACGTTACATTCAACGCAAAAAGATTTGTCAAAGCCCACACGTTGACATGTTATGAATCGACTTCGAGAGACTTGTTTCACTTTCCGTAACGGCCAGGTATTCAAGAGTTAATACAAGTCGATACCTTCATTTGTAGATGTTACATGCACGTGTCAGGTAAACGCACGGCCCTCATTGCACACAGATAAGTGCTCGCCAACCCACCGGTGTATGATAATCTCATAGCTTTAATACTGCAGGCAGAAGCCACCCATTGAGCGCACATTCAGTTCTCTCTCCCGGGATGGGGAGGGGGTCGACCAACCCCACATCCAACCATCACACATGAATAAAAAAAAAAGATAATCAATAAAAGAATGGGGCATGGTGGCCTAGATGGCAGCGCGTACGGCTGGCGTACCGAAGGTCTTGGGTTCGAATCCTGGTGAAGGCTAAGATATTTTCCCCTGGTCTGGAGGGTGTCCCTGAGTCTACCCAACTCTGATGGGTTGCCTGCCTTTAGTTGGTGGTAAAGTCATGGACGGCTGTGCATACTGCTGGCCACACAATCCCCTAGTACGCCGAGGCCACGAAACTGGTGAACATCGCTTCACCGGCCCTATGGGGCAGCTTGATCCGACGGGATACTACTTTTACTCAAGGATAGTCAAGCCTTTTTTCTTCTTCTTCTCAGTTTGTCACGGATGTGGATAGTTCGCAAAAACACATTCTTAAGTTTTTACTAACAAAACCAGCCGATGGTATGTATAGTATTTTACTATTACACTATTTTAAACAATAGGCTGAAGTGTATAGAGCAGGGTCAATCAACGTTATTTGCAAAGGGAAAGAAATTTAACATTTGTTCAAATAAAAGACGTGCTCATTTGTTTACCCGATTACAAAATTATTTGTTTGAATAAGCCTACTTTCCTAAATGTCATCAGAATTTTTTTTTTTTAATTAATAGATCTATAGCTATTCTATTCATTGTAGTTTTATTTTATATTTTGATCTATAACTTATACAGGTCTGTTTTATTTCCCCCCGGGCAACGACGGGGAATTTCGCTTGTATGATATAAACCAAGGATGCCCCATCGAAAGACTAAATGGTGAGGCATAAATTAATTGCAAGCACTCTATTTCTTATTAGCTTGCAGAGTGAAAGAAGGGTTTGGGGAATATAAAAAAAGAGGAGAGGGGGTGAGGGAGTGAGAGAGAGAGAAAGAATAGCTGTCATCCTTTAGGGTTCATACTGTCAACCTTGAGTTGAAGGGTGGGGGGAGGGGGGGTTTAGTCCGGGGGAAAATGTAAGATAAATCTATACTCCCCAGGTAAATTAATAGAGCACCTAGTAATGTGACTGTCATCCAGGGGGGTGGGGGTGGAGGTGAACCCGGGGGGGGGGCGAGCTGGGGGTTGAGACGGATGTTACTCTCAGAACGAAATGAACATGTTGGCCAATCGGCCCGGGCTCTTCAACACTATGTCAGCGTCGACATTTTGAAGACAATCATTTGTCTTGGGCCGTATAATACTTGAGACGGTAAGGGGGTGATGGGTGATGTGGAAGGGTGGGGGGAAGTGAGGTTAGTTTTTGCTTGACATGAGAGGATAACTTCAATTTGGGTCAAACCCATGGGACCCGCGATGACATATACAGATTGTACAAGTTAACAAGACAACGTTGAAGATGGCGGCGGGCAGGGGACCACTTTTAATTGTTTGTTTTTATCTTCTCTTATTCTCTCTCCCTCCATCTCTTCTTTTTGAAAAGGCCAACACGATTCATTCATCTCTTGGTACGTCTTCCAATGACAATGACCAGTTGTAATTAATGATCCGAAATAAGAACTAGACAACGACGCCGAAAAGAACGTATTTAAAAACAAAAAAGACAATGTACTTACCCCCCCCCCCCCCCTTCTCTTCCCACCTACTTAACCGTTTAGTCTAGGATTCAAAGGTAGGGCTGTATAAAAAAAACAACATGATCTACTTCCTTCTTTTCGAATCTATCGACCATTAGCTTTATTTCTAAACCTGTTCACAAGTGCTAATAGCCTTCCAGTATTTCTGGGCAGAACAACACCAACAACTAGAGTTGTTTTTTTTTAAAGCAATCAAACTATAACAGGCAAACAAGACGCCATTTTATCACGTGGCCTCTAGTCTCTCTCTCTCCTCTCTCTCCCTAATGCTATTGTAAGACAAGACCAGATGAACGCTACATGCAACAACAAAAAAAAACGCTTTTTTTCCGGTTCATGGATCTCGGAAGTTTGCACTTGTTCAATTGCATTGGAACGGCATTCCTTAAGTTTGCTTCTAAAACCTGCCAATCTTGTTTAAGTGTCTAGATCTTGTATGTATTGTTTAAAACCAATGTGCATTGCAATGTTACTTTTCTCGTTCTCTCTCTTTTGTTGTTTTACTATTTACATCATAAGTTTACCCGGGTCACACGAATCCCTTACGATAGTGCAGATATCAGAAGCCATCAACGAAAGCAAGCTAATCAATAGCGTTTAACAAAACGCAACACGTTGCTACGGGTTAGGGAGAGAAGAAGGGGATGGAGGTTAGGGTAAGAAAAAAAAACCGTTTCCGAAAAGCTAGTGAAAACGTTTGATGGAACAAATCGAATTTAGATTACAGATCAGCTACAGCTTACAGCAGCGTTTAATGGGGCACGTTGGCTGAGCGGTAGCGCGTTCGGCTGGCGTACCGCAGGTTCGGGGCTCGAATCCTGTTGAAGGCTAGGACTCGCTCTCGGGTCTACGTTGTGTAGCTGAGTCTACCCAATCTCTGATGTGTACCTGACAGAAGTTGTGGACAAGTAAGGCGGCTGGGCATTGTGTTGGCCATACATCCCCTTGTTCTGCTTGACCACAAAATGATTTCAATGAAAAATGTCGAACTGACACCTTTTTTAAGGCCAGTTTATTTCTTTAAACTCGGATTAAGACAGCACCGGCTGAAAGTAAATAATACCTATAAAAAGTAAACCTACAATACATATCATAGTCCTCAAACGATCAAATAGCCCGACTTGGTTTCGCCAAACCGGACGGTAGAAGGCTAACAAGTCTTTCATTTCTCGCCTTTAGTTAGACAATCAATGTCAGACCAACCAATCCGACCATTCAGCGACCGTTCGACCTGCAGGGGTTAATGCACCCCGGACACAACAAGCTAGCTGTCAAATGATTGGACAAAATGATGACCCAGGAAGCCACACAAACTTGTTGTTTTTCTCTCTTTAAAACGCGTTCCCCCAGCAGTGATTGTACAAACAGAAGTTCAATGAAACCTGGCCGTATTGAACCTCAATGGGAATGGTAACACCATTTCCACGGTTTGTCCCAGCTGTATGTCACGCGTTTCTCCGTTTCATTCTCTTTAAATGTGATATTTCCGGCATTGATCATCTCGCGCTGCACTTTTAGATAGCGGGATGTTCGATTTTTTTTGTTAACCAAGCTTGACGTAGTCAGGCTTCACAGTACAACGTACGATTCACACATAGGTATAAGTAAAGTAGTAAAGTATCACGTCTGACCCAATTGATCCATGGGGCCGGTGAAGCAGCGTTCACTAGCGGCTGAGACAACAGCATACTAGGGGATTAGGTGGTCAGCAAAACGCCCAGACGCCTTTTTACTTATGCTACCGCTCGGCCACCACGCCCCTCTCAAACAAAGGTATACCGATGTAAAAATAGAATAACATCATACCAGATCGTTAACTAAGCATCAAGTTTAAATGAGGCTAACAAATAAATAAATCATTGTTTGTCAATTTGTGCCGAGCAAGCAAAAAGTTTCCACCTTGGGGTCGGGGGGTCAATGAATAAGTCAAAGTTGAGAGTCCCCGGTGTAGACTGGCATTGATTGCGTAACGGTACTAGTCACTAGCGACTACTCCACTAATTGTCATTGATCTCTTTATTGTCCTGTCCCCCTTCCCCTTTCCCCTTCCCCCGGGCTGTGTGGTGGGGAGGGACAGATAAATCAGGGCAACGAGGTAACCGAACCGGTTAACCGAACAAGCTGTGCTAACCATTGTGTGAGACTGTCTCTTATTGCTTCTATTAGCCCTCCCCCCGTTCAACGACTAGATGATTGACTGCACATGTATTTATTTTGTACCCTTTCGTTTTATTGACTCTACTTCTACCACCAGGTAATAATCAGCTTCTGTTCTATTGGTGATTCACATCAAGGCTACAATCGACCACACTAACTAAATAACGAAACATATTTATATGTACACTACAAGCTAAAGATGATCAGAGAGTCCTGGGGCGCTGCCATTAAACTGGGGCGCTGCCATTAAACTGGGGCGCTGCCATTAAACTAGCTTTTTCTTACCACCGGTATCACCCTTCTCTCTGCGTCCCAATCGATGAACATACCTGTACGCATATTGAGGCACACTCCCCCCCCCCCCTTTTTTTTTTAAACTCCCAAAAAGTGAACTTTTCCCGATTGTTGTGTTAACTTCTATCCACTGTTCCAGCGGTTGAATGTGAACAAAAGGGCAACTATCCTATTCTACTTCCCAACAGCCCGTACTATCCTTCCTCACTACCAATGCACTTGTGAGCACTAGGAAAAGCTAGTCACGAATCATTAAACAACAACAAAAAAAAGCCCATCTGTTAGATGGGAAATGTCTGAAATGTTGCAAAGTAAAGCAAATCAAGTCACGTGACATAACTCTAAATATATATTATATTGCCACGGGATAGAAACACAGGATTTTTATTGCCTACTTGGTAAGTAATCTTATTAAAAGTTATACTTTTTTTTGGTGGGGGGGGGGGGGGAAGAAAAGGGGCGACAGGCTGCCATGGTCAGTCCAGGCTTCAGTATAGATCACGCTGGACTACTACGGCCGCTCGTGACAGTGTCCATCGTGTCAACAATGAGTTACGATCGAGGGGGGTGGGGGGATGGGGAGAGAGAGAGAGAGTGGAGATAGAAGAAAACTTAAAGTCTTCAAATTGTTTTCTCTAGTGGCAATCAATCACGTGACCCCCGCCCCCCCCCCCCCCCCCACACACACAGTAAGAGCTTTTTGTTTATTTTTGTCTTTGTCTCTCTAAAGTTCAGGTAAATGTCATGCTTGTCCGGGATTGAAGTCCAACTGGGCGTGACAGGCGGGCATCATTTGGTCAACCCACTGAGTGGAGGAGACGTCGACGTGAGGCTTGTCGTCAAACGATTGAACTCTTTAACTACACGACGTTTAGATCTACTCTACAGCACAGAAATAGATACATTGTTTTTTTTCTTCGGGATTTTGAAAGCGAGGTCAAACAAATCTCCAAAAAAATCTCTTAATTAAACGCACAAAAAAGACTTCGTGCATAGTTGCTGCAAAGAATCGAATAAAACCGTTTGGACATTTTGAAACCGTTTGGACATGTCTATCCTAATTGACTTTAAAAGTTTACAGACGTTCCTTCTAGATAGAACGATTATTAGTCCTAGGCCCAAAACTCATCCCGGGCGGCAGGGTTTGTTCGGCGGCTGGGCTAGAACCCGAACCGCTTCGTTGACAGTCCGGTGTACTAACTGCAGGACCAGCAGCCGGACTTACTCATCCCAATTGACAGAATTTCTTTAAATTCATATAATTAAATGAGTTTATAAACTTACAATTTAAAAAAAAAATGTATCGATAAAAAAAAAGTAGTATGGCCTGCAGTTTCAAGCTGGCAGTTGTCCCGAGATTGTAATAATTTTAATAATAACAAGTAATAATAAATAAAAAATTTCAAAAAGTTCAAAACTAAGACCAGAGTTTTTAAAAAAAAAAAAAAAAAAAAAAAACAGGTACCAGGTCTATATAGCAAAATTAATGGGTTGCAAAAAAAAAAAAAAAAAAAAAAAAAAAAAAAAAAATTGTATGGAAATTGATATAGGCCCTACCTACTACCCCATGTTACGTACAGGCTAGTATAGTCGTTAATACTGTTGGTGGGTGACTATCAACCGGGTCACGGATAAAAAAAAAGGTTTGAGAAACGCTGACTCAGACTAATGATTATTGTTATTACAAACAAATGTTGGTTAAAATTCTAACACCAACATCCACAATGATTTCTTCACCCTTTGTTTTGTAACTCACACAGGGAGGGGGGGTGCGGGGCAAGTATTCCAGTACTGAAACACAAGGTCACTTCAAACTACTAAAGCAGGCAACAGCAGCCCCCCCCCCCATCCCCCGTTTGATAACAACGGGTATCAAGCCACAAGTGTATTGACATTTGTGTGAGTGTGTTCAAGACTCGTGGCATGCCAATACCTTCAGATCAACAGCATTCCATACATTGGCGATACACCAAAAAAACAAACAACATATTCAAATACATTTCTTCAATAGCGGCGATAAACGTATTGAGTACTATCAAAGTATCATGATACTTCACAAATTGGCGGCACGATGCGCTGAGACTGTTTGCACACAGAGTTCTCATAATGGATAATCAGACGTCGCCATGAAAATATGTCATACTCGAGTTCTTATCAAACACAAGGAAGTGTGATTGGGTGGGGGAGGGAGGAGGGAGGAGGCAGGAGTTTCTTCCAAAGTCCTATACTAACCGACAAAACCAATTTAAATACTTAAGAAAATAAAAAAAAAAGAAGAGGTGCTTGTCCTATCATTATCTAGGTCAGATAGTCATCTACAGAAGATCAAAAACTCAATCCACAAGTCAATGAACAGGATACTTGGGCAACGAGTCCATTTCTTCAAACCGTGTGTGTGTTTACAACTATAACATCTCGATGGAAGAAATCCTACTGCACCGTTTAACCCTTCACCCCCCTCCCCCTCCCTAATAATTCCCACCAAAGATTGTCAATGAGGTTTACTGTTCCGGTCCGCAAGGTCTTATAGTCTTATCTTATACATTACCGACGCTCCATCTAAAAAAGAGGATCATTGCGTCCTACGCTCATCCGTGGTTTGAGTCTAGTCCTGCATTTCTATTAGTGATTTAAATGATGTTAAGTTACTGGTTTTTCTGGTTCGTTCAGGCAACCCATTCCATGCCCGGATGCCACTCGGGAAGAGTATAGAAACCTAACGTTTCATTTATTGGTCATTTACAAAGTCAGTCAGGTTTTTTCTCAAAACCAAGCCCAAATTACACATTTTAAATATTAGTCTTGGAATACGCTTTACATTGACTCTTTATTTTATTTTTAAAAAAAATATTTTTACAAAGAATGTTTTCAATATTTCAATCACAGGAGTAATTCAAAAGTTAAAAACAAATTTTCTTTATTGTCATCCGAATCCTTCAAATAACAAACTGCACAAAGGAACGACCCATATTGCATACACCCTATACTACAGAGGAAATATTCACGGTGGCGATCGGCACCGCGTTCGGCTGGAATACCGCAGGTCCAGGGTTCGAATTATTGTGAAGGCTAGGATTTTTTTTTCACCTGCACTCGATGGTGCCCCTGAGTCTACCCAGCTCTGATGGGTAACTGACTTTAGTTGGGTATAAAGTAAAGGCGGGTGGGGCATTGTGCTGACCACACAATCCTCCTAGTATGCCGTGGCCACATAAACTGGTCAGCCACCGGCCCCACGGATTGGTCCGACGGGATATACTTTACTTTATTCAAGAATAAACTCACATAAAGCCGTAAGACATGTGTTTCTTTGTTACAAAATCAATTGGACAGATGTAGATATATCACCAAGTGTACCATGTACCAAAAATCCACCCTTCAGAAGTGTTTGTCTTTCTTTACGTACTTAATAAGTATCTGAAGCACACACTCAAAATGGTTTAGACCTGTTGACATAGCTGTCAATTCTTTAGTGTTTCAAAGTATGAACATGACACGGAAGATACCGAGAGAGAGAGAGAGAGAGAGAGAGAGAGAAAAAATTATTAAAACAAAATAAGTGTATAGACTCGGTAGATTAAATTGAACTCATTCGAACAAGTCATGTCCATTGATCCCACAAGAGACCACTGCGCCGTGACCAGATAACTATAGACTCGAGCTGGCACGACAGTGGTAATGACCAGGAAAGACAATAATAGAGAGACTGACAGAGAACAACAACCGGTGTTCCAGTAATTACAACAAAGTAACGTAAAGTAAGACAACACAGGGTGGTTATATCTATCTATCTATAAATATCTCTATCTCTCTATATATACACGTATCTCTATATATATGTATGTTTACATACATACAGACAATATATACATATTATATTATACAACCTACATTCAGTTACTTAACATATACACTAATAAATATTTAGTTCTCACTTTCTAGGTGACAGCTTAAGTTTCCCACACGCTAATTCATCTTCAACATTTTTTTGAAAACTATTTACCATTTCTTTCAGACAACAGACAATACTATAGATTCTAAAATAATAATATACATTTAAAAAAATGCAACAGAACAACACATAAACTTCATTTTACGGTAAACACAACAAGAAAAAAAAACAAAAAAAACTAAATTTAAAAAACGTAAGACGTCTGCTATTTCCTGGTACCTGGCCAGATATTATTCACAATGCGGAGAAATGAGGCAGAGCGCCATTATTATAACGTCTGCCGTGACCGGGTTCAACCACGGATCACGCACACAAATTTAGACGTCTCATTCGATCACGTTCGACCAAACGCGCAAGTGTCACGGGCCACGGAGAAATGCCCGGTGGGTAACACTGTGGACAGCGGTGAAGGACCAGAGTTTAAAACCCTACCAAATCGAAAATGTCCCAAAGTGTTAGATAATCCCATCTACCCACCGGGACTAAAACGCTAGTAAGAGAGAAAAAGGGGAGACGCCAAGAGTTCATTGCATAGGTAATTAGAGGTCGGAGGTCGCTAATACATGAGCAAAACCCGGCGCAGAGTTAAAATCCAGTACAATAATTAATAAACATTCCAGTGTATTCCAATTATAGCTTATTCGTGCCGTCAGGAATAACATACGACGGCCCGTCACACAGCAGTTATTTTCTTCCTTATGCTTTGCCGTAAACAAAAACGACTGTCAGGTCCCTTCCCCGCCCCCAACCCCACCAACACAGACACCAGACACATCAACATTACTCCACAAATCAACAGTCCCCAACTTCTAAGTTCTATACCCCCCCCCCCCTTCCCTTTTCCCAAATTATGTTCAGGCTTTTGTATTCAAATGTCAGTGAAATTTACATTAGAGTCTAAAACTGAAAGGCCATTTTTCACTTCGCCATTTTCCCGTATACATTCCTTCTGTCTTTTATTTATTTATTACACATATATTATTTGTTTTTCTCTATGTCCGTCGCCCCCCCCCCCCCCCCCCCCGCCCCTCCTGGCCCGAGAAGTACATTTAATTAAGGCACAAGATTTTTTTTTTCTTCTTAATTTTTGTTGAACTCCAACTACCCCCCCCCCTACACACACACATACACACGCTAATAATAACTTTAATTGAAAACAATCTACTTCTGTACTAATATGTACTTGCTGGATATAAGACTATGTAGTGTACAGTTAAACGGAAGTTGGGAGAGAAAAACGTGTTTGTACTCTTTACACAAATAGGCTAAATGAAATAAATAAACAACATATTTCACAAGTTTCTATACAATACATCCAAATAGGTAAGAGATAAATCTGTTTCTCTAAAAATTCAATGTCTTTTTTTCTGTGTGTAAACTTTCTCTATGCCATCAAAATCCATCGATAATGTTAAGTTTACATTGCAAAGAAATCTACATCCTTTTTCCGACTAGGTGCAGGTGAGTCAAGATTTACTTTTTGTTTGTATTTTTCTTGACTATAAACGTCTGGCTGATCCTGTGGTTAGTTCATTAGACTGGCACTGAAACATCCCGTGTTCTAGCCCTGACACCGACCAATCCCTGCCGCCCTGCAGGAGTTCTGGGACTAGTTGACGGAATAATCGTCTATCTAGAAGGAACGTCTGTAAAAAGTATAAGTCAAACGAAACCAACAAAAATATATCCTAACTTTGATGGATAGTAATATTCTAATCGTACAGTTGTCAAAACTTAAATTTTTAACGATTTTACAAATTTCAACTTTTAACATACAATTTTCATTAATGTTAACATTTATAAGTTTTAACAAAATGATTTTAAAATCTAAAATATCATATAGCTTACTATAAACTATAAACAGTTGCTCAACTCCAGTTTAATAGCATAATTATTGATTTAAATTATTATTATTTTAAATCAACAATTAATAATGATGTTCATTTGTATAGCGCGACTCTCCATGTTATCACATTTAACATGTTCATTGCGCTCTTTGTGGACGGTTGTGGCTATACTCAGCGCCATCTTGTTTCCGGAAACGATACACGCATTACTTTTTAAAGACCAAAGTAGGATTTCTAATTCATTCAGCGTGCCATCAACCCTAAAAGTCACGCTGCTCTAACACTCACATTCTCGTAGAAGAGACTCGAATCACCTTATTAGGGGGGGTCTTTCGCGTGTCATCGAGTATGGCTCTGCGCGCCAAGTATGGCACGCGTTTCGTAGGTTGCCGACCTCTGCTCTAGACTACTAAACTATATATCCAGGTTATTTCACGACAAGGTAGTAGGACGCTAATGTTATGAATTGTTATTTGGTTGCCCGGGCGACTATTATTACAATCCAATTTTTGTTTCTTTATTTCGGTATCCGCTATAAAATAACTAAAGAATACATTCTTCTGGGTGGTCTCCCCTCCTTCACTCCCAACACTCCCCTCTTTTAATCTAAACTCTATCTCAGCGCACTAAACATGTGGATACTTTAAAACTGGATGGAAGATCCAGGCGTATCAGTTCATTTCATAGATTGGAAACACATAAACACACACACACACACACGATCACCACAGAAACCTGGCTTGTTTCCTGATTTCTACAGTATCTGGATAGCACAGGCTGCACCACCCACTCCCCCTACCCACACACACGCCCACCTTAAACCCTCCGTGGAAACCATTGTACTTATCTGATGGCTATAAACAAAAATAAACAGCTGGCAACAGGCGTCAATCAGAGTTTTATAAGGAACTACTTATCAACGTTTCTCAGAAACCTCCAGTTTAAGAAAACAGCGGACCGCGGGTGGATGTCGAGGAGGGGGGTGGGGGTGTGCGTGGCGCCATTGACAAAATGTGATAGCAGGAAAAGGGGGAAATTTAATGGTAACACCAATGTAATGAAAAACTTTATTATTGCAAGAAGACTTTTGTGCGAGTGTGAACATCGTTTGAGCACAAACTCGTAACTGCACAACAACCAACTTCGGTAACCACACCATTCATCAATTCATTATAATTAGTATAGGTTTCCCGTTTCCATAGGATTGCAAAGAACAAAGTAAATGACATTACCGTAAGATTGCGTAGGCCGCACAGTTTGTCTCGGTATCTGAATTCTATTACTTGTCGCACCATTATCAGGCTTTTACTACAACCCAAGACTACAGTGCTATGTGTGGTAATCTATTACAGTGAGCATATCTATTACAGCCAGCGACCGCGGGTGCCGTTCAGTTGCCATTTACCCTGCACAGTGAAATTAAGATGGGAACGGGAGGTAAAGGAAGTGTGGGGGATTGTGAGAACAGAAGAGTGTAATATATAATATACGTATATATATATATATGCTATACTAGTATACTGGTGCTGGGTTAGACCACTCAACAAGTAACTTCGGTCAAACGTGCAGTACACATGTCTATTGACTCAATACAATATTGTATAGAAACACATACACCTACAATATACCAGTAGACAAAAACTAGAGACAGTGGCGTAGCTAGGGGGGGGGAGGGGGAGAAGGGGTCCAAATTTAAAAGTCCCCCCGGGCCCCAACTTGACGGGGGCCCCCAAAGGAGTGTCAGAATTGTTTTTTCTCATGTCATAATGTCGAATGCCAAAATGCAGTGGCCCCTAAAAAAGGCCAAGCCCCCCTCCCCCCCCCCCCCCCGCGGGCCCCCGAATCCCTTGCAACGGCACTGACTAGAGATGACAAAGAAAATAAAGAAAATAGTGGAAATTACATAGATAAAAGTTCCGCCTCTGTAACTCACCCCTTTCTTTTCACTTTCTTTTTGTATCCCCACTCCAAATTTCTCTTTCTCTCTCTCTCTCTCTCTCTGACCTGACTCGGCTTACAGGATCAAGCCAAAGAGACCACCTCAACCTACATTCCCCCCTCCGACCTTTACATCTACATCTGACCCTTTGCTTCGATGAAAGATTGCTTAGAGATTGACGCTCGGGGAGTGTAAGTGTGTGTGGGGGGAAGGGGGGGGGGGAGTGGGGTAGCAGGTCGTGGTATGCCCTCTGAGCTGCTCACGGCGCTGACGCGGGGTGGGGGGGGGGGTGTGGGTGGAGGGAGTGAAGTGGCGGTGTTGGGGGTTGAGAACACAAGAGGCAGCGGATTCAACAGCACCCATCAAAGCGGCGCAGAGGAATCAAGTACATCTATGCACCAACAACAGCGTCTGGCCAGAACCACTACCTACACTGGCGCGCTAATCAACACTTAACGGATAAAACTGCGCTCCGACAATCGGAAATCTCCGGATAAATGGAGGCCGTAAAGACTCCAAGCCATACAAGCCCCTTCTACAGAATCGTTTGTATTCGGTCTTGTGGGGTTCAAATGGAACAATTATTAACAGAACGGACAGTTTTATGTACGCGAAAATAAAAAATTGCGACAAAAGAATTCTTCAGCATCAAATTGTATCAATGTAAGATCAGACCAAAGTGTCTTCTACCACGGAGTATTTTCTCTACAACTTCCCATTAGAGCATGAAGACATAACTTTAAAAAAAACAACAACTGTGTAGGTATGAAACACCCGCCCCCACCCCCACTTACCTACCACTATTCCCACATACACACAGCCCCCAACTGTAAGATACGATAGAGATCACAAATCACCGTAAATAATTATCCCAACTGTTCTATTTGCATCAATTGAAGGAGGACGTGACTTAGCATGAGCTATCTTCTGGCAAACACAAGACAGAAATAAAAGACGCGATTGCTTATTATAGGTTCTTCTATACTCCTTCGATGTTCTCAAACAGTGTCAATGGTGTATCGTTTTCAAATGACACAAACTTACATTTGCAAAGGTTACTGTAACGCTTGAAACAAAACAAAAAAAAAAAGATACCCGTATAACTCTGTGTTAGCGACAGTTATATCAAACTAGGTGACTAAGGTTAATAATTAAACGAAGATGAAAGCTGGGTTAACCGAAAGGAAAATATTTTCCCTTTTCTAAATCCCTAATCTTTAACGGGACTACGGGAGAACACTGATATACAAATAGTACCGCCATCATATGTTTAGTCCTTTTAGGACAAGTCCGATTCTCGGCCCATAGCATTTAAATCGGATTTTATTTTACAATAATTCCCCAGTCAATGT
Source organism: Anisus vortex (assembly GCA_949126835.1). Lineage (NCBI taxonomy): Eukaryota > Metazoa > Mollusca > Gastropoda > Planorbidae > Anisus > Anisus vortex. Next base: position 8,064,273 of record OX421504.1, on the reverse strand, counting down.
CAAGCTGACCAGTCCGCACATGGACATCGTCGTGTCCAGACTCGGGGTGAAAATCAAGTCGTCTTTATTTGGATTCCAGTCGGAGATCTGCCATTCTATGAAAAACAAAAACCACAATTAGGCCCAGACGTCCCCTCCAATAAAGAACTATGAAGACAACTATAGTCATCAGTACAATACTAACAAGTCGTGGACCTAAGCCTTCATCATAACCTAAAGGTTTTAAATAAAACACCAACAAATATAATTCAAGAGCCTTTGGGACATAATCAAAATATATTCAAAGTAGATTCATCACCAACTATTTTGTTTTTCATTGTTTCAATTGAAGACCGATTGGGGAAATCGGCCGTCAATTCAAACAATGAAGAAAAACTATAGTTGGTGATGTTCACTGTCCCGCTAGGATCCAGGGGAGTGGAAGAATAAGAACAATGAATTAAGAATGAAACCAAATGTTTACCATTTGCAGGACCGTTACCTCGGAAACCCAACCCGTTCTGTTTTGGGCAAACGTCAACAAAAAAAACACAAAGAAAAAAAAATAATAAAAAAAAATAAAAATAAAAAAAAGCAGGTGTATAAGATATTTTGAATAGACCGAACGACAACAACAACAATACCAAATGGAGGTGTTGATATAAGTGTACTTTAAGGATCAATGTTACGACGTGTTATACCTTCTACAGTTTCTACATGAGAATCTCTCTCTCTCTCAATACCTTAGTGGAATGGACGCTATGGAAGGGGGGGGGGGGGGAGACATACAAGAAGGTATCTCCACTCAAGATGGCTGTGATTGAAACCATAGGGAAAATAGTTCAACACCACCCCTTTCTCCCCCCCCCCCCCCATCACTACATTGAGACGAAAATAAGTAGGGGAAGGAGGGGGAAGGATTGGTAGCTTCATGGTATCATCTTACATAATTCTTTCAATAGGAACATAGATGAAGGGTTTGTTTAGAGTTTAGATTTTACATTGAAGAAAATCAAGGCGTATGGGCTCAATCAAAGAGAGAGAGAGAGAGAGAGAAGGAGAGAGAGAGAGAAAGAGAGAGGAAAGAGAGAGAGAGAGAGAAAGAGAGAAAGAGAGAGGAAAGAGAGAGAGAGAAACTCCCACTTTAGATTCAGTTAAGCAACGGCGAGAAAAATTGTTGCAATCGTTAAGTGTGCCCCTTTTTGAACATGGCAATCAGACATTCTAGCGCAGCCTTGTCATCCGAAATGTCTCCAGTTCAAATCTTGTCATTTTGAGTCCAAACCAACATGACAGCAGGCAGGGAATGGTAAAAGCCACACTGCCCCCCCCCCTCCCCAAGTATGCCCCGTGGCACAAAAGAACTGGTCAAATCAGCTCAAACACCTCTAAAAGTCCGATGAACTGTTTACAAAACTACAGCCTAGACTCGAGACTCACATGTTCTCAGAAGCTAAAACCAATCATCAGTGTTTTGTTGTAAGTATCACAGACTAACTACATACGACTGCAAGAACTTTAGGGCAGAAGATACTACGAACGAAGTTGATGTAATAAACTGTCTTTCCTGTAATTTGATATAGTGTTTTGTTTTCGTTTTCTTGTAAAATGTCTTATCATTTGTTCATAATTACACATTATTCTGGTTTTCTTATATATTTTTTTAATAATTTTTCTTTTTTTTTCTTTTTAGTGTATCGAGAAACGAGTTATTGCAACTAATTAAATAAATACAAAGTAAAATGGAGGTCGTTACAATTAGAATATTGATATAGACGTAATAATATTTCGGTTCATTAAACCCACAACTATTGTTTTTTGTTTTTCAACCGGTGCACTGCTTGGTTAGTCGGGGAACACAACGACATCTGCATGAATGAAAAAACAGAAACACCCACACAGAGACATTACAACGTCTGGTCAAGAGTTAAATTAAAGTCTATTTAACATAATACACCATTCTGCCTATAACTTGGGGATCACATTTTGTGCCTAGCAAAACTATTACAATTTCACTTTGAGAGAGTAGAGCAGCACAAACGCGTTAAGCAAGGGGCTCATCCTTGAGTCAAGAGAATCTCCTATTATAAAATTGTAATTCGTTAAATACCCCCCCCCCCCCCCCAAACTAAACTTGTTCAATCATATCTTCATATAAGTGTACTTTACATATCACTCGAGAGACTTGAGTAGAATATGTAGGCCTAACCTTACACAGGTATTTAATTAATTAGATTTGATAACGTTAGTTTATATGCATTCTATGTAGCTATCGGTGTAGCTCTTAATATAATAGATACACAATAAAAAAATCAAAACGGAATGTTGCTCTCATTGACCTCACAACCCCTGCAACCCTTGAACTAGCACATTACGACGTGAGCTGCACGTGTTGAACTACATCTAAACAAATCAAGGACTTAAACATATTAGATCATTTTAAAATTTAACATTACACAAGTTATCTAAATAAAGACTCCATGGAGGGGGCTCCAATGGCAGTGACATATTCTACAGTTTTAAAACGTTATGGACTCCGCCATATAGTCATTCTACATATAGTATGTACTGAACTATTCTTAGAGTGAGAAAGGCAGAAATGTCCATATTCAAATTTCAAAAGATCTAAATAAAATCTCGTACAGAGGATAAAGAGACCAAAAAACAACAGTCCAGCTTTAAAACTGAAAATCTCAGAAATGTGACAAATCTAAGACTTATACATATAATCTAGGCCTACTTTAAGACAATAACATCATACAGTGATTTACACCTAAATAAAATTCTAGGACTAAAACGACTAAAGCATTTAAGCAGCATAGTGATAAACATCAATGAACTATGAACAATATTTATTTGCCACAAAGTACAACAGTACCATAAAGGCATAATCAAAAACATAATTAGAATATTCAAACATTAGTAAATAATAACATTAATACATAATAACATCAAAACATATGATATCTCGATACCCGAACGTTCAGCAAGTTATTTTAACCTATTTGTTATGTTCAAACATTGAGAGAGAGAGAGAGAGACAAGGAACAAACAAAATGCCGTAAACTGAACCGATCTGCTTGGATGATTCTCTTCACCATTTCTTCTATCTCTATGAAACTATCACATTTTTTTAAAGGAGGGGAATCACACACACACACAAAACGCAGCAGAGAATATAGTTTCAAATTTTAAACCGCCATGAATAATATGATATATATATTAAAAAAAGCCAATGAAATTCTTTTCAGCCTCCCAAAATATCACGCAGAGATCGAGACCTCTTCCTCTTCAATAGCCAAATCTTTTGCCTATAACCTCTCCCCATCTACACCCCGCTCCTCTTCCTCTCCACAGTATCTAGATTGAAGAGGTTAGCCGTAGAATAATAAAAGCAGTAGACTCAGGTTTCGTCAATCTCGAAGGTATTAGAAAACAGAGCCAAATAATAAAGCCCTAGAATTGTGTCCCCCATCAACGCTTGAATGCTTTCCAAGTGAATTGTTAAGCATGCACCAATTATAAGAACCGAACCAGGGAAGGAAATCACACACACACACACCAAGTTATTTCATTGGGGAGTTCAACTGTATTGTATCGCTCCATTCAAACACTCCATCTACCCCAGCAAGATTTGGTTCACATTCAAACCAATACTCTTGTTTGACAAGAACACTGTCGTTCAAATCACGATTCAACCCTTATCATTACATTAATTTTTTTTTTTAATATAATTTGTTTGGAGGAGTAAACAATTTTAATGCAGAGATTAATAATAAATATCTATTGGTGCGTACACACCCACTGGGGTATCAAAAGGAGCCATTCAAATTTTCTCCATCAAATTCAAACATCGCAAAATGGATTAGGGAGAAATATGGAGGGGGGAGGGGGGAGAAATATGGATGGAGGGAGTGTGAATAGGAAAGAGGTATGTCAATGTGACAGAAGAAGAAAAAAAAGGAAGAAAACAAACCAGCAACCCGTGGACGTCCATTGGTTGATAAGGAATTAACATAAACAAATAATAAAAGATATTCTACTGATGCCAGGCATAATATGACTGTCTGGTTTACAGAACACAAAACATGAATGTTGTGTCCGAGCTGGATGCTTAGACCGCCCACGTTGTCACCTACACCCAGTTACTAGGGCTGGGGAGGGCACTCCACCTCCCCCGGACAGTTTTTTCCACAGGAGGAGAGGCCCCTTTAGTCACATCTATCATGCTTTGAAAAAATAAAATATTAGGATTGTTTTATTGTAGACTGTCTCAGCCCAAAATCACAACATTGTTTGCCGGTCCTCGTTTGACAATTGAAATCCCTCTCTCGCTCAAACCACCCAAACCCACTTCCCCCCTACCACCAAATGATCAGTTGATCCTCCCCAAACTATAACAACAGGTGTTGCAAGAACAACAAGTGAAACTGCAGACTACTCAAAACTCAAAACACATGCATCAAGCCATTTATTCCCCACAATCCCCCCTCCCCCCTTGTTCTTCTTCTACTTTACATTGATTATATTTGTAAAAACCAGCCGATGTTGCCATCATCCACAACTACTGTCACCCTTGCAAGCACAGAGGATTTACAAAAAAAACTACAAACCCCCTTTTTGTAGGGCAATCAGCGCCCCCTCCTCCCTTCCCCCACCATGAAACCAAACCCTTACCTATGCTATCAGTTACCACAAAGGATTTCGAGTATCTATTTTCTCCCCAACACTAACCTATATATCATATTATTATAGTCAACAGTCGAAAGATACAAAATGAAAATAAATAAAAAAAATGACTCATGTGTTTCTGTCTGATCTTATGTATTCTTTGCATTCGATTATATTAGAAATGCGTTGATTTAAAGATTGAATGGAGGAGGGGTTTTGTTTGAAATAGGTTCTAAATCTCCTTCAGATTCAGGAACAAATCACTAGGATTATGTCAGATAGTCTTCGACGGCACAAAGCCAGAATGGTAAAAGGTGTTGGAGAGTATGCCAGCGAGTATGAGGGAACAGCCCATGGACTTTCAGACACGCTTAGGATTCACAACTCCAGGACCACAGGTCTCGACCTTTCACCCGATGCACCTGTCCATAATGTCCAGGTACTTTATGCCAAACGTCCCCTTTGAATGGCTCGAACAAAGATAATATAAGCCTACAGTTCATCAAACTTGAGCCTTTCTTTAAAATGAAGTTGAGCGAGCAATCGGGCAAACTCTGACGCACAATTCAATCATACACGTTGCTCTACTACAGGTCAAACGATACCTCTCCCTCCTGCCAACACTAGCCCCCCCCCCAACACTCCTATCATACACACACACACACACACGCAAATAGCAACACCCTTCCAACATCCCCCGAGAAGAGCAACTTTTCAGCACAAATACCAACATAGCGCTGAACATAAAACGCTACAAAGTGATATGGATGGGAGTAGAGTCCACAGCAATGCCAGCCAACAGAATATAGAGTGGAGATTATATTTCGGGCAGATACTAAACAAGTGATCGCGACACCTCCCCCCCCCCCCCCCCCCACTCAACCTCCCTCCACCCCCCATTTCCAATGCGGGGCAGTCAAGTGTGCAGTAGGCGCCATTATTGGATTCATTTCATTACACACCGACACGTAAAAAGACCCCCCTCCCCACGCCCCTCAGTAGGAATGGAGATAGCTTCAGATGTTATCATTTTTCAATAAAGGTTACAAGGGGTGGAGAGAATCGCAAATCACTGGTACGTTTGATGGGGTGAAGGGGAGGGGAGTAGCGCCCTCCATCTATCCCTCCCCCGCCTATCTTATTTCCACAAAGGTTTCTATTTAACACACACAAAAAAAGAAGACGCTGAGATCACGTTACACCTCTCCCCTCTCTGCTTGGTTACCTCCTCTATTTTATGCAAACACATTTCTCTATTAAAACTTTCATGTCGGCTTCTATTGAGTATAGATCTACTACCTACTTATCTATGAAATAACTACTACAATCAACTCAAATAGAATATCTAGGCAGCGTATATTTAAATGAGAATCTGACCCTCAAAGAGCAAATAAAAAGACAAATGTAAATCTGCAAATGTGGAATCTGCATAGAATAAAAAGTATTTGAAAAATTATAACAAAAGAGGCAACAAAATTAAAAACACACTTTTTCGATGTATTTTTAACATATGGTAAATGTAAAGCGCATTCGAAGACTTTGTTATGAATAGCGCTATATAAATATGTAATTTGTACAGTAGCTGAACTCAACGAAATACAATACTTGAACTTGATGTAATGAAGTAAATAGAATACTCCACGCGATGAACTACAAACAAGATATTCGATGTAATCAGCCTAATAAAATACTTGATGTAATGAACTAAAAGTACAATATTTGGTGCAATCAACCCAATACTTGACTGCAATGAACTACGCACATTGCTCGATGTGTGTCCAATTCTACAACAAATCATAAACAAACTGCCACAAAAAGAACAGGAAAAGGTGCTACAGTACTGAAGGGAGGAAGAAAAACAATTGTCTCAATAAGTCCACCTTAACCCTACACACTTCACATTGTCTTGTTATACAATACTACTTTGAATAGAAAACCTAAATAAATCCGCCATTTTTCTTGGTCTAATTGCTAAATGAATCGACAAAGAAGTCAAACTCAATACACCAATACAAACATACATACACACACACCACGCATATATTTTGATTTAACTTCATTTTAAAACAAATCTCCTTACAATGAACATAATCCGTGGAAATCGAGGGTTTTCATTTCTTCAAGCTACAAGCTGCTCATTTAATTATTTTATTACTCTAACTGTTCTTTTTTTAGCTTCTGTTAATTGTGGTGAGCTCGCTGGTGTAGTGGTAGCGCGCCAGAAACCCAGTATTTGGTTACTTTGTAGCGCTTGCGACTGGCGTGTCCCAGGCTCTTGGGTTCGAATCCGGTTGAAGGCTAGTATGTTTTCTCCTGGACTAGGGTCTGATGAGAACCTGACATTAGTTGGGGGGTAAAGACGGTAAAGTAAACGCGTATGGGCATTGTGCTGACCACACATCCCCTAGTATGCCGTGACCACAGAAACTGGTGAACACTGTTTCACTGGTCCCTATGATCAATTCCGTCCGACGGGTACTTTACTTACTTACTATATTATACACTATATAGTCTGACCATACAATTTAAACTGAATTAATTTACAAAAAAATAAAATAAATACCGACATAATAAATTATAATGCATTTATTTTCAAAGACAAAAAAATTTACCGACAAAATAATTGAGACTAAATTCAATTATAAAATGAAATACGTAGATCTTTGAGTGACGCAATAAAGAAAGGTTGCGTGTTAATGACAAACATTCACAGTCAAATAATTGAGGTTTTATAAAATTACAAACATAACTGAGCGAAATCTGTGGAGAGCACAATGCAAACCGGACTCGTCAAAGGGAGATAACACGATTAATATGCTGCAAGGAACAAAAAACATTAACCGTTGCAATAAATGCTGTATCAGATAAATATTAATAATAGAAATAATTACCGTGAGTTTGTTTGTATCATATATTATTATGTTTAATGTTTATTCTCTATAGGCTCCTAAGCCGTTTAACTTTTAGGGACAAACGTTAAATGTATACATCGGAAACGCCCCCTCCCCCCAAAGAAATTTTTATTATATAAACAATATTGCTTATTCGTTAATAATTTATTTTTTTTTAAATGTAGGCATACTACTATTACTAATTATGATAAGGTTAAAAAAAAGAGCGCCATTTCAGAATGATCTCCCTTTAAGGGCGACAGTAAAAATTAAAATGAAATTAAATACCGAAATAAACTTTCACACTCAAGTTTTAATTGTAATCGTATTTGTTATTTTTCCTTTCCCTTTTAACAAAACAAATTGTAATCATTCGTTTCTCCGCCATTTTGACGGGCATAACTCCTAGTAACCCAATAAAAGAGCCTGGGAAAAGGTTGAAACTCTCTACATACCTTACCAATTAACATGACGATTGTAGTAGCGCTTTATCGTGCATTGATAATACACAAACACAGAGAGAGAGAGAGAGAGAGGGGGGGGGAGGGTGGGAGGAGGAGGATAGGGGGAAGCAGAGTAAGAGACAGAGAGAGAGAGAGAGAGAGAGAGAGAAAGAAAGAGAGGAGAGTGTGAGAGCAAAACATTGCCATTTCTTTAAGCCGCATAATCAACATTTGTTAAGACTATGCACAAAACAAAAATGTATAGCCATGGATAAGGAATAATTTTACACACGCCCTCAAACGAACACCTCCCCTGATCCCTCCCCCAATCCCTTTCTTTTTTTCCAAATCACCAAACGCACACACAAACATACGCACACACACAAAGACAAATGAATATTTGAGGAATAAAAACCAGCATAACAACGATTGGAATATTGCATTCTGAGAATTGTAGTAAATGTAGCATAGTGAAAGAGCAGATCACGCTGCACATTCAAATAATACACATAACATATATAACGCACGATATAGCCTACACCTGATTGTTTGATTAGAATGTAATAATCAGCGCCACACTGCTGACATAAACAGTATCCATGATCCATAGGGCCAGTGAAGCAGCGTTCGCCAGTTTCTGTGGCCAGCAAAATGACCAGCCGCCTTTACTTTACCCCAACTAAGGTCAGGTACCCATCAGAGATGAGTAGACTCAGCGACACCCCCCCTTCCCCCATAATCCGATAACAAAATCCTAGCCTTTACCAGGATTCGAACCTAGGACCTTTGATACGCCAGCCGAACTCACTGCTGTGTATGACAAACATATACAATAAACAAGTCCTGTATGCTTATTCTAAACGTGAGTAACAAAACAACAAAAAAAAAACGAAATGCTTAAAACACATATTTTCTCTACCAGCTATAGCTAGTAGAAACAAATTCTAAAATGTCAGTGTATAGGATAGCATTGGATAGATTCACGACTAAGTCTTGTATCTATGTATTGATTAAATATTTAAGAGAGACACAGAGAGAAAGACAGAGAGAGAAAGAGAGATAGAGAGAGAAAGAGAGGAAAGTGCAAGCGAGAGAGAGTTAGACAACATACAACTTACCTTGGTTTTTGACTTCAGCAAATTCGTGGTTATACTCTTCCAGTGTCTCCCTCAGCTGTTTGTTCTCGATCTCAAGGTCTTGGACTTTCTGGGCTTTCTTTTGAAGACTCTGCGCATGCTCTAACACTGCCACGGGATCTGTAGCAAAGGGAAAATACAAGACACACTATGAGCATCAACGACGAAAGCCAAACCTTTACACGGGCAACAAAGCACAACAACTATAAGATAAAATAAATATCCAACTTTGTTCACACTCAAAACACAAACAACCATAAGATAATATATCCAACTTTGTTCACACTCAAAACACAAACAATCATAAGATAATATATCCAACATTGTTCACACTCAAAACACAAACAATCATAAGATAATATATCCAACTTTGTTCACACTCAAAACACAAACAACCATAAGATAATATATCCAACTTTGTTCACACTCAAAACACAAACAATCATAAGATAATATATCCAACTTTGTTCACACTCAAAACACAAACAACCATAAGATAATATATCATACTTAGCTCAAACTCAAAACACAACAACCATAAGATAATATATCCAACTTTGTTCACACTCAAAACACAAACAACCATAAGATAATATATCATACTTAACTCACACTCAAAACACAAACAACCATAAGATAATATATCCAACTTTGTTCACACTCAAAACACAAACAACCATAAGATAATATATCCAACTTTGTTCACACTCAAAACACAAACAACCATAAGATAATATATTCAACTTTGTTCACACTCAAAACACAAACAACCATAAGATAATATATCCAACTTTGTTCACACTCAAAACACAAACAACTATAAGATAATATATCCAACTTTGCTCACACTCAAAACACAAACAACCATAAGATAATATATTCAACTTTGTTCACACTCAAAACACAAACAATCACAAGATAATATATCCAACTTTGTTCACACTCAAAACACAACAATCACAAGATAATATATCCAACTTTGTTCACACTCTAAACACAACAATCATAAGATAATATATCCAACTTTGTTCACACTCAAAACACAACAATCATAAGATAATATATCCAACTTTGTTCACACTCAAAACACAACAATCACAAGATAATATATCCAACTTTGTTCACACTCAAAACACAAACAACCATAAGATAATATATCCAACTTTGTTCACACTCAAAACACAAACAACCATAAGATAATATATCCAACTTTGTTCACACTCAAAACACAAACAACCATAAGATAATATATCCAACTTTGTTCACACTCAAAACACAAACAACCATAAGATAATATATCCAACTTTGTTCACACTCAAAACACAAACAACCATAAGATAATATATCCAACTTTGTTCACACTCAAAACACAAACAACCATAAGATAATATATCCAACTTTGTTCACACTCAAAACAGAAACAACCATAAGATAATATATCCAACTTTGTTCACACTCAAAACACAAACAACCATAAGATAATATATCCAACTTTGTTCACACTCAAAACACAAACAACCATAAGATAATATATCCAACTTTGTTCACACTCAAAACACAAACAACCATAAGATAATATATCCAACTTTGTTCACACTCAAAACACAAACAACCATAAGATAATATATCCAACTTTGTTCACACTCAAAACAGAAACAACCATAAGATAATATATCCAACTTTGTTCACACTCAAAACACAAACAACCATAAGATAATATATCCAACTTTGTTCACACTCAAAACACAACAACCATAAGATAATATATCCCACTTTGCTCACACTCAAAACACAACAACCATAAGATAATATATCCAACTTTGTTCACACTCAAAACACAACAACTATAAGATAATATATCATACTTAACTCACACTCAAAACACAAACAACCATAAGATAATATATCCAACTTTGTTCACACTCAAAACACAAACAACCATAAGATAATATATCCAACTTTGTTCACACTCAAAACACAAACAACCATAAGATAATATATCCAACTTTGTTCACACTCAAAACACAAACAACCATAAGATAATATATCCAACTTTGTTCACACTCAAAACAGAAACAACCATAAGATAATATATCCAACTTTGTTCACACTCAAAACACAAACAACCATAAGATAATATATCCAACTTTGTTCACACTCAAAACACAAACAACCATAAGATAATATATCCAACTTTGTTCACACTCAAAACACAAACAACCATAAGATAATATATCCAACATTGTTCACACTCAAAACACAACAACTATAAGATAATATATCATACTTAACTCACACTCAAAACACAAACAACCATAAGATAATATATCCAACTTTGCTCACACTCAAAACACAAACAACCATAAGATAATATATCCAACTTTGTTCACACTCAAAACACAACAACTATAAGATAATATATCCAACTTAGTTCACACTCAAAACACAAACAACCATAAGATAATATATCCAACTTTGTTCACACTCAAAACACAACAACTATAAGATAATATATCATACTTAACTCACACTCAAAACACAAACAACCATAAGATAATATATCCAACTTTGTTCACACTCAAAACATAACAACTATAAGATAATATATCATACTTAACTCACACTCAAAACACAACAACCATAAGATAATATATCCAACTTTGCTCACACTCAAAACACAACAACCATAAGATAATATATCCAACTTTGTTCACACTCAAAACACAAACAACCATAAGATAATATATCCAACTTTGTTCACACTCAAAACACAACAACCATAAGATAATATATCCAACTTTGTTCACACTCAAAACACAAACAACCATAAGATAATATATCCAACTTTGTTCACACTCAAAACACAAACAACCATAAGATAATATATCCAACTTTGTTCACACTCAAAACACAACAACCATAAGATAATATATCCAACTTTGTTCACACTCAAAACACAAACAACCATAAGATAATATATCCAACTTTGTTCACACTCAAAACACAAACAACCATAAGATAATATATCATACTTAACTCACACTCAAAACACAAACAACCATAAGATAATATATCATACTTAACTCACACTCAAAACACAAACAATCATAAGATAATATATCCAACTTTGTTCACACTCAAAACACAAACAACCATAAGATAATATATCATACTTAACTCACACTCAAAACACAAACAATCATAAGATAATATATCCAACTTTGTTGACACTCAAAAACACAACAATCATAAGATAATATATCATACTTAATTCACACTCAAAACACAAACAACCATAAGATAATATATCCAACTTTGTTGACACTCAAAAACACAACAACTATAAGATAATATATCATACTTAGCTCAAACTCAAAACACAACAACCATAAGATAATATATCCAACTTTGCTCACACTCAAAACACAAACAACCATAAGATAATATATCCAACTTTGTTCACACTCAAAACACAAACAACCATAAGATAATATATCCAACTTTGTTCACACTCAAAACACAAACAACCATAAGATAATATATCCAACTTTGTTCACACTCAAAACACAAACAACCATAAGATAATATATCCAACTTTGTTCACACTCAAAACACAAACAACCATAAGATAATATATCCAACTTTGCTCACACTCAAAACACAAACAACCATAAGATAATATATCCAACTTTGTTCACACTCAAAACACAAACAACCATAAGATAATATATCCAACTTTGTTCACACTCAAAACACAAACAACTATAAGATAATATATCCAATTTTGCTCACACTCAAAACACAAACAACCATAAGATAATATATCCAACTTTGTTCACACTCAAAACACAAACAACCATAAGATAATATATCCAACTTTGTTCACACTCAAAACACAAACAACCATAAGATAATATATCCAACTTTGCTCACACTCAAAACACAAACAACCATAAGATAATATATCCAACTTTGTTCACACTCAAAACACAAACAACCATAAGATAATATATCCAACTTTGTTCACACTCAAAACACAAACAACCATAAGATAATATATCCAACTTTGCTCACACTCAAAACACAAACAACCATAAGATAATATATCCAACTTTGTTCACACTCAAAACACAAACAACCATAAGATAATATATCCAACTTTGTTCACACTCAAAACACAAACAACCATAAGATAATATATCCAACTTTGTTCACACTCAAAACACAAACAACCATAAGATAATATATCCAACTTTGTTCACACTCAAAACACAAACAACCATAAGATAATATATCCAACTTTGTTCACACTCAAAACACAAACAACCATAAGATAATATATCCAACTTTGTTCACACTCAAAACACAAACAACCATAAGATAATATATTCAACTTTGTTCACACTCAAAACACAAACAACCATAAGATAATATATCCAACATTGTTCACACTCAAAACACAACAACTATAAGATAATATATCATACTTAACTCACACTCAAAACACAAACAACCATAAGATAATATATCCAACTTTGTTCACACTCAAAACACAACAACTATAAGATAATATATCCAACATTGTTCACACTCAAAACACAACAATCATAAGATAATATATCCAACTTTGTTCACACTCAAAACACAAACAACCATAAGATAATATATCCAACATTGTTCACACTCAAAACACAACAATCATAAGATAATATATCATACTTAACTCACACTCAAAACACAAACAACCATAAGATAATATATCCAACTTTGTTGACACTCAAAAACACAACAACTATAAGATAATATATCATACTTAACTCACACTCAAAACACAAACAACCATAAGATAATATATCCAACTTTGTTCACACTCAAAACACAAACAACTATAAGATAATATATCCAACTTTGTTCACACTCAAAACACAAACAACCATAAGATAATATATCCAACTTTGTTCACACTCAAAACACAAACAACCATAAAATAATATATCCAACTTTGTTCACACTCAAAACACAAACAACTATAAGATAATATATCCAACTTTGCTCACACTCAAAACACAACAACTATAAGATAATATATTCAACTTTGTTCACACTCAAAACACAAACAACCATAAGATAATATATCCAACTTTGTTGACACTCAAAAACACAAACAACCATAAGATAATATATCCAACTTTGTTCACACTCAAAACACAAACAACCATAAGATAATATATTCAACTTTGTTGACACTCAAAAACACAAACAATCATAAGATAATATATCCAACTTTGTTCACACTCAAAACACAAACAACCATAAGATAATATATTCAACTTTGTTGACACTCAAAAACACAAACAATCATAAGATAATATATCCAACTTTGTTCACACTCAAAACACAAACAATCATAAGATAATATATCATACTTAACTCACACTCAAAACACAAACAACCATAAGATAATATATCATACTTAACTCACACTCAAAACACAAACAACCATAAGATAATATATCCAACTTTGTTCACACTCAAAACACAAACAACTATAAGATAATATATTCAACTTTGTTCACACTCAAAACACAAACAACCATAAGATAATATATCCAACTTTGTTCACACTCAAAACACAACAACTATAAGATAATATATCCAACTTTGCTCACACTCAAAACACAACAACTATAAGATAATATATCCAACTTTGTTCACACTCAAAACAATACAGAAAGGCCTACCCTGAAAAGGTGTACAAAACACACAGAGTAACTAAGATAACTTGTTTTGCATGCACGACAAAAGAAAAAGTCCTAAATACACCATTAATCTATCATCAATACCTTGGGTGTTGTTAAGATCATCGAACCCTATCCCCCGACGAATCCCATCACATAATCCACGTTTATAGAGAGTTCTCGTCCACCGGTAGCAAAGGATATAATATCGCGACGCCTTATACCGCCAGCTCCACGGAGAATCTTATTTTTGTTGTTGTTAAATCCCAAAAGGCTTCGATGATCTGAGACAGCCAGCGCCACACGTATAAGCCCCCCACACAGTGTTTCTATGCTGGTGACTACTTGCACACTCACACATTGAGAACACAACAAGAACCCGATGCTAATGATTGGTGACATTTGTTTTTACTCCTCTAGATGTACAGCACAAACACACATACACACGCACGCACACACTAATCGATAGATTTTACATGGAAGAGTTAGAGACAAAAGAGAGAGAGAGAGTGAGAGCAGGAGGGAGGGGAGATTATGTTTCTCTAATGACAAAACAAAAAAAAAAAGGCAGTCAGTGAAATTAATGGCAAGGCCGTTTATCACTTCAGCGACTTGCCTATTGACAAGCTGTTGGTAATATCAACCAAGTAATTTCACACACCGGAAAGATTTAACACTGTGTAATCTATACCATACAAATATTTATAATACACAAATTTCTTATCCCTTATGCGTGAACAAATGCATAAAAGTACTATTTCTTCCCGAGTGGCATTCGGGCATGAAATGGGTTGCCTGAAGAAATAAAAGAAAACAGTAACTTAAAATCATTTAAAACACTAAACTAGACTCAGACCGAGGAAGAGCGTAGGACGCACTAATCTTTAAAACTGCACCTTCCAACATAAAGGTCCACTGACCAAAGATAGCCAAATATTCTAACGACAAAGTGAATACAAAGATATAATGGCTTGGTACAACCTTTGTTCATACCAATGTATCCAAGAACGACCGATGAATTCGTTCTAAAGACATTATCATAACAACTGCACCCATAACAAAAGCGGGTTCACCGAGGGTGAGCATTATTTTCAATTCGTTACAACATCTATCCCAAACTGCCACAGCCCTTGAAATTAGTATAAGCCATTAGAATAATCTACTTTCTGACTGGTACGTACGGATAAGCGAATGTATATCGGTCACCACGACCAATAACAAGTACAACAAAAGCCCTACTACATTATGGGACAGCCCGTCGTAAGTTGAAGAGACACTTATACACACTATATCACTACTAGTATTTATGCCCGTCAAAATGACGGCGAAACGAATGACTACATTATTTAAAAAAAAATAAATAATACATCACTATTTCACTGCATAGCGGAAAGCCGTTTAACAAAACAAGATGTCGTTTTTTTTTTCATGGTTGTTTGGTTTGTAAATGGAGGATGGGGGAGGCGGGGGGAGTATGAGAAATCATTGTATTGCTAATTCCTGCCATACCAGCATGTGTGTACATCGAGACTGATCTTCAGGTCGAGATGGCTGATTGGAGATGACAACTGATGCCTCCAACCCAGACCGTGAGACATCCAGATGTACACCCGCAAGTAGTGTTTCTCATTACACAACATTTGGAGCCAACCTAAGTACACCATCGATGTGCACTAACAGCCCGGAAACCAACCCCACGTCCCCATCAACCAGCGGCCACACCAACACTCTTTACTGTTCTACCCAAAAAACAAAATGGTCTAGTTTTGCTTAATCCTCATATCAGGAAAACAATTTTTGACAAAAATCGAACACTGCTGAAACACGACACATCATTTGCTGGTCCATCAAGAATTCAATTACAATAGGCATTGATAAACAAATGTATGCACTGTTCATTTCATTAAAACGGCATCCATGGCAATTAGCACAGACACAAAAAAGGTAGGGCGAAATGAGGTAGGAGACAAGGGAAGCGGCGGGGGAGGGGGCTCGGACTAACTCTTAGAGGGGGGGGGGGAGTGAGCTTTCGATCAGCCCCCTCTGGTGAGACACGGGCGATGAAGGAGCCACTCAGTCAGCATACCAGCATAAGATAAACGAATATTTAAAATATAAAAAAAAAACGCCTTACCCCTGTTGCATTACCATATAGAATCAGATAACGTCTAGAGCCTCCCCCCCCCCCCTCACCAGTGCCTTCCCCCCCCCCCCGCTCCCCCAAAGAAAAAGGTTTTGTTTCAAATTAAGCGCAGGCCCACACGTGAGCCATTGGACATAAGAGAACAGGTTGCGGTCTGCGGTTACTGCTGGGCGAGTTAGTCACGACGAGGCGTCGAGTGCAGGCAGACCCCCTTGCCACCGAGCTGTTGGAACGATCAATGGCTCAATCTATTGGACCGACTCCAAATACTGCTCAACAATCTGAGGGACAAGCGCTAGATACAACAATAGAATACATGAGGAAAATGGATAAATATATTTTTGTGTTATATTATCTCTGAAAAGTACAAGTCTTAGTTATTGTTTGTATTTCTTCTTCTTCTTCGTTCTCAAGTGTTATGATTTGGAGGATTCAGTCAAATACTTGTGACGAACTGCGCCCGTCGTGGCTGTCAGATGCTCCAGTCCACCATACAGTTTGTCATTGAAGGTAGCTTCCTGAGGGGCCATAAGGCTGACCGGGTAGAGTGTAGAGGGGTGCAGGTCTGAAGGACATGTTCCGCATTTTCGGGAGCTGTTCCGCGGGCACACTTGCTCCAATTCGAAGTTTTGCGGAACATGTGTCGCTTCAGCCTGTTATGACCAGTCCTTAGTCTGAAGATGATGTGTTGAAATTGGCGGGAGATTTTTGAAGTAAGCATCAATCTTTGGGTTGTTTTGTTGCAGCTCAGACCATCTTCTGGATTCGTTTCTTTTGAGTATTGCCTTGATTTTCTTCATGGTGTAGGGGGTTGTTTGGTTACTCTAAAGTCATTTCAAAATCCACAAACTTTACAAACAGTTAACAGACCTTTTTTTAATGAAAAAATGAACGGAAATAAACCAAGCCATTTGAAGAGTGTGTTTCATCAAAGACTATAATCTATAATCAGATTGATAGACGGCTGGCTTAATATTTCTGCTATTTAATAATTTGAAACACTATGTCCTCTCCACTTCCGGTTTAGTAATTCGCTATGATTTTCTCAATGGAAAATTAAGATTAAAATTGAAAGTTGTATACAGCGGAAGTCCTTAGGCACGTTTAGGATTACATTAAGGACAGCGTTTTTGGCTGCGCATAGGGTTGCCATCCGTCCCGATATATCGGGACCGTCACCGTTATGGACCGTCTTGTCCCGACATCCCGACAAGACCCAATTTCGTCCCGATTTTGCAAAACACTGTTACGAGCTTGGCTCAAGTACTGAAGTCGCGCCATCTTTTAACGCAACTTGTAAATACAGCCGCAGTTAGTTTTATTTATATCAACAAGTTTATGTTGGCACTCACAGATGGCGTTAGATGTTGCGCATCTTGTATCGACGATGCAAGTACCTTCTAGATCTAGTGCCATCGTTCGAGAAAAACCAGACTAACTAGCATGAAGTTTTATAAATACGTAAAAGACAAAAAGACTTGCTGAAAAAGGTGAAATCTTCCGAAAAATATGGTGTAAGGCGTACCAACGACTTCTGCCGCAACAAGTTACATGTAATGGTGTTCTAAATTAAAAGTAATTAGGCCCATATTGAATATTTTTTTAACTTCATTTCTACATCCGGACCTCAGAGTGTCCCGACGAGGTCCCTGATAGATAAGTCAACCCTAGCTGCGCACGGAAAAAAAAACAACACTTAAAAACTCTAAAAATAAAGCAAGCGGTCCATCTTTTTAACGTCTTTGGTTTTATCTCACTCTGATCTCTATTTCGTTAAACCTTCTGACACTATGGAGACGGGGGAAAATTCATTTGCATAAAAAAATAGTATTAATAACCCAGTCTATGTTTGACCACTAATGACAAAAAAAAAAAATTAGTCTTTTGTTTCGTTGTCACACATCAAGACGCGGAGATGGAACGAACCTGCCACACGCACATACGCTAGAAAACATAATCGATACAGCGAAAACTAAAACAGCAACAACAAATGCAGACTTGCAAAATGATATGTCAGGAGAGAAACAATAAAAACAAAAACAAATGCTCAAAAAAGGGCAAAAAACAAACAACAACCAAGAACGTCAAACCAAAAATATTCCTGTCACAGTCTCAGAACCAAGAAAATATCGCCAATTAAAGCATTCTATAACTAACACTTAAAACCCATAAACTGCACTTTTACAAAAAAAAAAAAAAAAGTTAGATCATTATGGTTTAGTATGTTTTCTTTTCTCTGTACGTATGCTTGTATACATTACATAATTACATTGCATAATTGCATATACATTATATATCTCTATATATATGAAATATAATATGAAGCTCTTCAGGGTTCTTAATCTAAAATCATTTCGAAACTCACATGCCAAACTTAGTTTTTCCCAAAATAAAATGTTTCGCTTTCCCAAAACGTTGGTCAGTAATCCCAAAGTTGGAAGAAAAAAAAGGAAGTAAATTGTTCAAAACATTTCCACATTTTCCTAAACTTCAGAAAGATTTCTATCGCTTTGGTCAGTGTTCCAAATTGAAACAAAAAAAAAAAGGAGAGCTAAGTTTTAGTTTGACCATATTTCCAAAACGTGAAGAAAAAACAAAAAAGTCAATTTTTTTTCGAAGCCTCGGTCGGTTTTCATAAAAGTCAAATTTTTCAAAGTTTGGTTAAATTCCGTAAATTTTGGTCTTTCCGAATTTGAATTTGAATGAAACCAGTCAGTTTTCCTAAACCCTAGAATCATTCTACACCGAAGCAGGACGTTTGGGCGCAGCCGTTTTGGCGCGACCGTTTTGGCGCGACCGTTTTGGCGCGACGGACGTTTTGGCGCAGCCGTTTTGGCGCAGGACGTTTTGGCGCGATGGACTGAAAACACATCACATCATTTAATCAAATTAACTTAATAACTTCATTTGATGAAAACAATATTTTTTGTATAATAAATGAAACAAATATGAAATAAAAACATATTAAAACCATATATATATTGGATTATTAAATTTTAAAAACTTAGTTTTTTATAAACTGATTGAATAATAAATAATGTAAATAATGACAAATAATGTAATAGTATTAAATAATGAAAAGTGTAACTGCTTATTTACAGCTCCCAGTCTAGATAACCACAACCAAATAATTATATCTGATTTGTACGCATGTTGTTGACTGCGTGATGACCACTCCTCATTGACCATTCCAAATATAAAAAAACTTTCTTTTTATCTTTTTACTACCCACCCAGTATTCTAAAACCTCCATTGTTATCATTAAATCTCTGACCATCTTGTCTACGATTGACCCTGTTTTTAATCACTCTCAAGTCAAGTTATTTTAAAGGTGTGGCCACTGAGTTACTTCATGAACATGTGTAGTTATTAGAATTTTGTTGAAAGACTAGCACGCGTAATTTTCGCATATATTTTAATATAAAACAACTACAAACAACGTCCTTATTAAGACGACATATACATAAACAGATAAATAGATAAGCATTTTATGGCCACAAATAGATACTTAAATCTTTATGCATAAGCTTATATAAAAAAAACAGTTTTTAAAGTTTAATAGTCCTATAAATGCATTAAAGTAGGCCTACATCGTTTTAAATTATTATTATTTATTATTAAGCTTAGTTTCATTTATTATAAAAGAAAAAAAAAATGTTTTTCTCAATTATTTCCTCGCGCCAAAACGTCCCGCGCCAAAACGGCTCGCGCCAAAACGTCTCGCGCCAAAACGGCTGCGCCAAAACGGCTGCGCCAAAACGGCCGCGCCAAAACGTCACGTACCGTTCTACACGTAGGAATGTGTACCAACCATACAAATATCTGTGCATTCACAATTAGCAACATTTTTTTACAAATGTCCAGCTCATTCCAATTAACCTTAATAATGTTACAAGAGGTCTTCGAAAAAGATAATTTAAGGGGGAAGGTACACTCAGAACGAAGTCATGTCACTTAAACATGACAATGTGTCAAAAGAAACTAATAGAGATAATGCATTCAAATTTTCATACAAGATACTATTATAACTATTTTATAACAAAAATAATATATTATTGTGGAAAAAATAAAATAAGTTGCAGCCTACTGAGTATAAAAATAAAAATAAGTTGTAGCCTACTGAGTATATAAAAAATAAAAATAAGTTGCAGCCTACTGAGTATAAAAAAATAAAAATAAGTTGTAGCCTACTGAGTATAAAAATAAAAATAAGTTGTAGCCTACTGAGTATATAAAAAATAAAAATAAGTTGCAGCCTACTGAGTATAAAAAAATAAAAATAAGTTGTAGCCTACTGAGTATAAAAATAAAAATAAGTTGTAGCCTACTGAGTATATAAAAAATAAAAATAAGTTGTAGCCTACTGAGTATATAAAAAATAAAAAAATAAGTTGTAGCCTACTGAGTATATAAAAAAAAATAAGTTGCAGCCTACTGAGTATAAAAAAGAAATAAAAAATAAGTTGTAGCCTACTGAGTATAAAAAAAAATTAATAAGTTGTAGCCTACTGAGTATAAAAAAAAATTAATAAGTTGTAGCCTACTGAGTATAAAAAAAAATTAATAAGTTGTAGCCTACTGAGTATCAAGTTACACAATTTCCTACCAGCAGAAAAAAATGTCTTGCGACTTGGTTAATATTTGTTTGAAAATTCATTACAGGACTATCAACATAGATGTGTGCACAATGGAATGATGCTCTTTAATTTGATATTAGTCTCAATTACAAATGAAAAAAAAAATAAAAATAAAAAAAAATAATAAAAATTATTTTTTGTTTGTTTGTATGTTGTTGTTATTTCTAGCTGTACCTTCTCCCTTAAGACAACAACAACAACAATCGACCACAACAACAAGTACAATACCACCCAAATGAAGGGACTAGAATAGAAGATGTGATTGAAAGTTGACTTACCTGGCAGATCGATGAGTTTTTTGTACACCGACAAGAAGGCTGCTTCTGCCGCTTTGCTGCGTTTAGACAGGAAATCTATCTCCACTTGGAAACTTTTCAGAAGGGGCGCTACAACTTTACGTATGTCCTGGAGGTGGGAGAAACAAAACATAAACTATAAGCAGGAGCGCTACAACTTTACGTATGTCCTGGAGGTGGGAGAAACAAAACATAAACTATAAGCAGGGGCGCTACAACTTTACGTATGTCCTGGAGGTGGGAGAAACAAAACATAAACTATAAGCAGGGGCGCTACAACTTTACGTATGTCCTAGAGGTGGGAGAAACAAAACATAAACTATAAGCAGGGGCACTACAACTTTACGTATGTCCTGGAGGTTAGAGAAACAAAACTATAAGCAGGGGCGCTACAACTTTATTTATGTCCTGGAGGTGGGAGAAACAAAACATAAACTATAAGCAGGGTTGATACAACTTTACGTATGTCCTGGAGGTGGGAGAAACAAAACATAAACTATAAGCAGGGGCGCTACAACTTTACGTATGTCCTGGAGGTGGGAGAAACAAAACATAAACTATAAGCAGGGGCGCTACAACTTTACGTATGTCCTGGAGGTGGGAGAAACAAAACATAAACTATAAGTAGGGGCACTACAACTTTACGTATGTCCTGGAGGTGGGTGAAACAAAACATAAACTATAAGCAGGGGCGCTACAACTTTACGTATGTCCTGGAGGTGGGAGAAACAAAAACTATAGGCAGGGGCGCTACAACTTCACGTATGTCCTGGAGGTGGGAGAAACAAAACATAAACTATAAGCAGGGGCGCTACAACTGTACGTATGACCTGGAGGTGGGAGAAACAAAACATAAACTATAAGCAGGGGCGCTACAAATTTACGTATGTCCTGGAGGTGGAAGAAACACAAAAAAACATAAACTATAAGGAGGGGCGCTACAACTTTACGTATGTCCTGGAGGTGGGAGAAACAAAACATAAACTATAAGCAGGGGCGCTACAAATTTACGTATGTCCTGGAGGTGGAAGAAACACAAAAAAACATAAACTATAAGGAGGGGCGCTACAACTTTACGTATGTCCTGGATATGGAAGAAACAGAAGAAAAAAAAAGGAAACTAGAAAAAAAAATGACACAAATGGTTCCACAGACGACTTGCAATAGACGCATGAATTCTGGAAGAACCAATGCAATTGTCTCTTTCCGTCTTTTATTACCTGTTTCTTTCTCTCTCTCTCTCCCTCTCTCTCTCTCAAGAATACGTTCGCGAATAAACTCTGGCAGACATAAGATAAACATCGTTTACTCGGAAAAGCAACAATAACAGACAAAGCAGACATACCACACACACAAAAACACACAAAAAAACATTCAAGTATTTACGATTATCTCTCATCTCCATTGATCACGAAAAACAAAACAAAACCAGCTTTAGATCTAACAAAACAAAACACAAAAATCAGGAACCTTTTAATCTCTTGAAACTTGACGCCTTATCATTTCTACAACTGTTTGCTTTTATTTGACAAAATAAAAAATATATATATATATATATAAGCGAAATAAATAAAAAATTTTGTTGTTGTGTTCAGTGAATGTTGTTGCATCCACTAAATGTAAAACGATCACTGAAACATGCAAGCTCGATGAAACAGAATATTTGAAAATGTGAAAAGCCGATATATACAGCTTAGTGCGTACACATTCTTGGCTTAACCCCATAGAGAAACTGTTCAACTTTTAAGGTAAAAAAAAAAACAAGAAAAGAAAAAAAAAAAACTCTTCCTTTGCACATTCGAAAGAAAAATCTCTTCTTCTTCAGTCTAGTAACGGGGGGGGGGGGGGGACACGGTGGCCGAGTGGCAGCGATTTCGACTGGCGTACCGAAGGTCCTGGTTTCGAATCCTGGTGAGGATTTTTTTTTCCCGGGGTCCGGAGGGTGGTCACTGAGTCTACCCAGCTCTGATGGGTACCTGACCTTAGTTGGTGAAAAGGAAAGGCGGCTGTGCATTGCACTGGCCACACAATCACTTAGTATGCCGTGGCGACAGAAACTGGTGAAAGCTGCTTCATCAGCCCTATGGTCCATTTGGTCCGAAGGGTACTTTACTTCACTCAGTCTAGTACAAACCAAAAATACTTTTAAAATTCTTTATATTAACCTTGCAAAGCATTGAGCGTAATTATGTTCTTTAGACGGGCGACCATCTAACTGACCATCCATCCAATGAAGCTGAAATTTGCTACATAAATATGTTTCCAATGACAAGTCATTATGTCAAATTCCAAGGCACATCATTACAGCCCTAGCGCTACACGATAATGTGCAGTCTTTTTAAACGTTTAATTTGCCAATTTCGGACACTTTCGGTTTCGGCTTCTGTTTCAGTCGAATGTCAATTTATAACTTTCGGTATGGTTTCGTTTTCAGCAGAAGCCAAAAATTTAGTTTCGGTCGGCTTCTACAAATGATAAAGAGAGAATAAAACAAGAAGGGACAAATATCAAAATGATGTTACATCTAGATTCAGTGAATGTTTGTTGTTACTAGATCGTCAATACACACGTGTAATGGTTGGCAATAAAGAGCATTGACAAAGACCAAAGACATTCCGGGACCATTATTCGTTATAAGAGTCTAATTTCTAAAATGCTGCTAGGTTGACTTAATAGGTAATTTCTCTCCCAAACCCCGCACATACTCCCTTCCCCTAGTTCTTCTACTTTCACCCCTCCCGCCCAGCCTTTTCTCCTTGAAGCATAGCCAGCTTAGCCAGATAAACGGTAGTCGACAATCAAAAGCGGCGGCCTCAAATACGATATACCACGATTATCGCGCAATGATTTCATCTGCCACGTTGGCGTTGAATTCAAATCTGAAATTGCTCCACTTTGCCACGTGGCAAATCAATCACAGAATACCGGAGTTTTTTTTCCCACCCACCCGTTTTTCATTCCGCCCATCAACTTGACTTCCAGGACAATTAAAAGTCAAAGAAGGGACATTTCTCACAGCACAACCACAACAGAGGCCGCACTTTTAGCACTTTAGGAGGGGGGAAGTAGGTGGGGTAGGGGCGTGTGTAACACAAACATACTGTTCTACTGCAGTGCCAAATCTCATAAACAAATACATTCAAATGAGGGCATACAATATGGACATGTTTGATAATGTTTAATAAAACTAGGTTCTTTATTTATATTTTTTTAGAACGCCTTATAACTATAACAATCTAATACAGGACAAAGTGTAGTACTGTTACATTGCCTTCTACAGTAAAAAAATTTTTAACAACTCTCAAACTAGTTTATATTATAAATTGTCCAACGAATCAGACTCAATAGTTCATCCCAGGAATTAACATCTTTCATCTCTGGAGTCGTGCCTGTATAAGCAAACAATTTTAACATACGATTACAAATATCCAAACTCCACGATTACAAATATCCAAACTCCACGATTACAAATATCCAAACTCCACGATTACAAATATCCAAACTCCACGATTACAAATATTCAAACTCCGCGAGTTGGCTACAAATGTCTACACTTTGCAAGAAAATTTTTTTAAACTCCATGAGCACAAATGGCCAAACTCAAATATTATAAATATCCAAACTCCACGCGTCAGGGTTCGTACAGAAAAATTGCCTCAAAATTCCAGGAGTTTTCCAGAAGTTTTTCAGGAGTAAATTTTTTGAAAAGCCAACTTGAGATCTTTAAAAAAAACAGACACCTCACTACACAGCTTTTTTTTTGCTTTACGACATTATCGGAACTTATATAGCCTACATCCCAAGTTTGGTTCGAAAAAAAAAACAAGATCTAGTAAAAAATAAAAGAACCATGGAGTTGCATCACTGGTGTCATCAACGTTTGCGCGCGGAAAAAAAAGTGGCAAAGAGGATTAACTCCAATAGGGCTTTATGGAAAAGTGAAAGTACAATCTAAGAGCAGTGATTACGATTATTTTTTATTAATAATAAATCTCCCTTGAAAAATAAGGAGTTTTTAGTATTTTCCCAGGACTAAATGCAGTTTTTCCAGAAGTTTTAAGGTCCTGGAACACAACATTTTGTTTTCCAGGAGTTTCAAGGAGTTTCCAGGAGCTGTACGAACCCTGACGCGTACAAATGTCCCAACTTCATGATAAAAAATGTCCATACGTCTTGTGTGTGTCCGAATGTCCTAAGTCCTAAAACCTGTCCAAATGTTTAAACTCCAAGAGTACAAATGTCCCAACTATATGAGTACAAATGTATAAAAGTCTTGTGGTATGTGTCCGAATGTCCTAAACCCGCCAGTCCGAATGCCCTAACACCGCCAGTCAGAATTTCTTAACCCCGTAAGTTTAAATGTTCACGCTCCAAGAGTACAAATGTCCCAACTATATGAGTACAAATGTATAAAAGTCTTGTGGTGTGTGTCCGAATGCCCTAACACCGCCAGTCAGAATTTCTTAACCCCGTAAGTTTAAATGTTCAAACTCCAAGAGTACAAATGTCTTAACTAATATGATTACAAATGTCAAAACTCAAATTATTAGAAATGTCCAATCGTCATTTGCCCGAATGACCTAACCCCATCAGTCCAAATTTTCAAACTGCATGTGTCCAAATGTCCAAACAGAGGTACAAACTCCACGAGTCCAAAAACAAAAACATATCTGTAAAAAAAAAAAAAAAAATACACCAGCATCTCTACCAGGGGAAAAAAACTCTGCTACAAGATACAGTTAATAACTAAGCCTTCTCCCATTTCTCTTGCAAGAGTTCAAAGGTGATCAAACAACATCTATAATAATAAACTCCCGATATGAATAGAATAAAGAGACAAGACGAAATAACACACAGCTCAAATTACCTAAATCCAATAGTTCGCCTGATGCGTCTTAGTTGAAATCTTGTAATGGCAAATAACTGTACCAGTTAATAACTTCCCTGACATTCAGTACCGGGCCGATGGTAATGTTAGATGTTCGAAACTATAGGTTTTCCACTATTAAGAATGACGCTAAAACATAAATCTAATGGTATAGTTTTTTAGTTTATTATGTATATTTGTTTTTTTTTACTGCCCAGCTTGTGTTTGTCATAATACTTTACACGTATATAAAATCAATCAAGAAGTTACGAGACTAATGTCATTCTCTTCCTGATTGTTCGTATACCTTACGGTCGTCCGGTTAGTAAGCTAGGCCATGAAGATTCCCATCACATTTAGAATGTTCAGATATATCAAGCGTTAATATCATGATTGTTATGTATACCTGCCGCGTGGTGAAATAAAACAGAAAAAAAACAGGCTGCTCAGAATAGAGTGGACTGATGTAGATGCCCTTTTGTTCCACGAAGAATCCAATGCATTAAAGCAAGTATCATCCACCTTGAACATGTTCAGGAGAAAACAAAGCTACTACTTTAGATATTTTCAGACATAAAAAAAAGGTTTCAATATTGAACTGACTGAGCTTAGGTGTCAGGGATCTGCTTTGAGAGAACCGCTGGTGTTGTCAACAAAGCCGGTTAAAGACAATTGGCAACGAGTCTAAACTAATTTTTAATTCAAATGAATACTGGAGACTTTTTGCCCAAAAAAACTTTTAAAAAAATCGACGTCTCCAACAACAACAAGAGTGACAAAAGAGAAAAATAACACAAAAGTTCGAGCATTGTAGTGGCCAAACAATCTTCCGTTCGCCCACCACCAGAGAAACTGGCACAACTTCAATTCATCGGGGCAATAGACTTCTTGCGTGCACTTACACGTCACCACAAGCATTTGCGAGTAATGGGACAACAATCATCTGAAGACTCCTTTTTCTCCCTCTTCATCTGATCGCAGCGGTCCACCGGCATGTCCAAACCAAACCTGGGCACGCAGCCGAGACTACATCCAACAGACGACCTACCGTTTCTTCACTTCCAGTAGTCTTTTCCACTTCAGGACAGATTGTAGTAACACAACAGCAGTTCAAAATGCTTACGGAGATGGTCTCTCAAGCGCCAGGTGTCGAAGGCGTTGCAGTCGGTGCCCCACGGGTCACATTCACGAAAAGGAGGGGTGGGGGGTAATCGCTGATCGAAGTCATGAATTGGAAGACCAATTTTTTTTTTCTATCTTACTTTCAGCATTTCTCTTTTTTTTTCCCAGACTGATCTATTAGAAATAGTAGAGTACGTCATGCATTAAGTGGGGGGGGGGGGGAGGGGGATGTATGCGGCAGGGAGCGGAGTGGGAAGGGGGTCCTTGGAGGAGGGGGGTACAAAACAAATAGAAACATCATTGAGTGATTACAAAAGTGGGAATGTGGTCGATGGGAAGTGACAGCGTGGCAAAACAACAACAATAACAACAATCAACAGCGCCACCACAGCAGATAGTTAGCACTCTGCCTGCGTCTGTGTGTGTGTGTGTCTGTGTGTGGTGGGGGGGGGGGGTAAGCTTTCCTCGTGCTGCCCACGTGGAATGTCCCCCCTCAGGAATGACTTCACGTGACCACGTGGCAAGGGATATTTACGTAAAGGGCGAACTAAGAAATCTCCAGAACTTTATTTTCCTATCATTGTTTGTTTGTTTGTTCGTTTCTCTTTTCATCAACAAGTCCATAATAAAGTCGCCAATTTTGTATGTGAAAAATGTGTAAGGTAAGGAAGCTTATTGTTGATTGATATATTGATAGCTGAATGAGCTTGCAGCATCTATCCAACAACAACACACAAAAAAAAACGATTTTCCTAGTCTTTATTAAAAATTAATTTATTGATCATCTATTTTTACATTACCTCGAATAAAACAAATTCTGAACTTCACGAATTAGTTTTTTAATTTAGTTCAGATAAAGCCTTTTTTCACCCTGCTTTGTGCATTCTATTGAAATCAACTAACTTCAACGAACCATGGGCATTTTTGCATACATTTCTCCAAACATGTCTTTTCCAACCCGTGTAAACCCTGACAATATGGTGGGCCCACAAAACCCCAAGATACCAACGGACATGCTAAAACTCAACACAAGCGTTCAAAATGTTGTTACAATCTATCGATATATCGATCTACGAGCCCCCTCCCCCCACACAAACACACATTCGTGTATCAGATCCAGGGATCGTGTGCTGAATCACCAATACACCCAAGAGAGAGAGAGAGAGAGAGAGAGCCCTCTTGTCAACCAAGGCAGTGCAACCATCTCACCTGTGAGCGTCACGCCTTCGACCTAAAGATCGCTCCCAACGCAATTCAGTCAACAGGTAGCTCGTGATCGCGACATACAGAAAAGCACACAAAAAAAAACAACGGCCGGGTGGGGAGGGGGGGGGGGGGGTCAGAGTAAGGACCACTTGAAATGAACTGTCGATTCGTGCCGTAGGCAGAGCTCGATGGAGACCTTCTTAAATCAACCACCCTTGGGTACACAAAACGTCTGAGGGGAAAAGAAAGTTGGGGGAAGGTGGAGGGGGACTCAAGGACTCCGCTGCGTCTCATATTTCTCGCGGTCGCTTCAGTGTGCGCAACAACGCAAAGTGTTTGATGGCCGCCGAAGGTCGCATACAGGTGAAAGTTTATTTCCACTCAAAAGATACAGTTATCGAAACGCAGAGGAGGGGGAGGGAGCAGAGGGACGGGATACACACACGTAGATGACGTACGGACGCGGTTGATATAGGTAAATGCGGGACAGGTAAAAAAAAAATGATACACCAAAACGCTACCTTTTACACAGATTTTCTGTTGGCTAGAAGTATTTCCGTTCCATTCGTGGGCAAACGTATACTTCGGTACGAGAAAGAAGTTGGGAGTTCCTTCATGGATATAGCCACATTGAACAAGTGGTAAAGTAAAGTATCCCGTCGTACCAAATTGATCATAGGGCCGGTGAAGCACCGTTCACCATTTTCTGTGGCCACGGCATACTAGGTTATTGTGTGGCCAGTACAATGCGCAGCCGCCTTTACTTTACCCCAAATAAGGTCAGGTACTTATCAGAGCTGGGTAGACTCAAGGTCACCCTCCACACCCGGGAAAAAATCCTAGCCTTCACCAGGTTTCGTACCCAGAACTTTCGGTACGCCAGTCGAACGCGCTAGGCCAACGTGCCCCTATTGAACAAGTGGGGTTGGTTTTAAAAGATCTGCCAACGGAACGTGGCGTACAACCTGAGTAATAACACAAAAAATGGGGCAAATATTTCAAGCCCCCACCCTTCCCAGAGCACGCCCGCGTTCTTATCACAGCCAATAGCCTCCAGAAATCGTTCCAGAACCCGAGAGGATAAAAAAAAATATGATTTTCTGGAATGTTCCGCCGAATCTCTGCCGCTAGACCAATTTACCCAAACAACAACCTTATTAAGTCACAAACTATCAACATTTCAACGGTAACTTCCTTCTAACAAGAATTAGATCGCTGTTAACATGGCCAGTTCTCTTCTGCAAGTTTTTTTTTTTTTTTTTTATGTAGACAATTCCCGAGGCGGTCGGTGGATGATTTTAGGAATCGAAAAGACACATAAGGTTGTCCTACGCGAGAGATCTATTATGTCTCATAAAAGAACCCGGATGAGCCTTCCGGCTCTTACGTCCAGAACGTAACGATGCATTGTAAAGGGGTGGGTCAAGGGAGCCACAGCGAAAATCCTGCACTGTCGCCCTGTAGCACAAAGTCTAGACTATAGGCCTGGACATCCAATCCAGGCACCAGGGCGGGGTTGAGACGGGCCGTTGCGCACATTGCTTCCCCCCCCCCCACACACACACAGAGTCTATGGGCGTCTCGGCAGTGCAACGATTCTCGAACGCGCAACAAGAGACTGTCCCCCATGTGTTAGCCCAACCGGTGTACTCTTAATGGGAGCGTATCTGTGGTTTCCACACTTCGCCAGCGTTGAGGCCCCAATAAAAGAGAAGATATGGCCACCCACAAGAGCTAAGATTGGCGGTCCACGAGAGCAGACTTGGCCGCCCTGGGATTGTCTTCCTCTGAAGGTCAACAAAGCTCGGTGTTACCACCCAAAACTTGATTTTTGTGTATTAGAAAAAAAAAGCATTGTGTTAAAATGATCATTGCCATTTATAACCAATGCCGGGTAAGTGATGCGTAACTACTCTTGTGTTTATCTCTAGGAACCAGCTGTGTATATCCAGGCATAGGTTTTGGTTGATGTTTATTATCTTAAAGAAAAAAACTTTCATTGAAGAGCCTCACATGGGTGCCCCCGTTTGTAAGGAGAGAGAGAGAGAGAGAGAATGGATTAATAGACAGATGGGGAGGGAATTTGGGGGGGGGGGGTAAAAGGGAGCGAGGGGAGTGGTGGTGGTGGGGGGAATATATAAAGCTATACAATGTGATGCAAATGAGGTGGGACACTCAGAAAGTGATAAGTGCGAACAATTGATGAATTAGACCCACATATGTGCAAAACAAGCGTGAGTGGCCCAGGCGCGTTCACGTGTGGCTTCGTGACTTGATTAAGAAGGAATTAATTGCAATGTCGTTTTACACACGTACAGTACACACATACACAACCACTGAGATCAATATGTAGGAAACAAAAAACAAACAGCACAGAATATGAAATAGATGAATGCACACGTCTCAAATAGTGCCAAGGATAGGTAAAGTGAGCAACTTGTTCCCCGCTGCGCACAAAAAGACACGGTGTCCGCGACACGGGCAGCGCAATCAAATGGAATACTGAATGTCCCGGGGTTTGTTTTCGAGTACATAGGGTTTCCCTGAGTCTACTGGGCACCTGTCGTTGTGCTGAGCACACCCCCATACGCCGTGGCCTCGGAAACGCGTGGACGCTGCTTCCCAGGTCCGATTGATCAAGTTGGTCTGACAAGAAAAGGCAGCAAATATCTCACAAGTCAAAGTGACAATAATAAAGTATTAGGTTTTATAACAGGGTTCTTACTCACTCTAAAAATCCTTGTCTAAATTCCCACACTTTTACACCACACATTTCCCAAACATTATTAAAAGTTCACAAAACCAACATACATTTTACTGGTATGTGTAGGCAGCCTATATTATTTTAGTTTTTAATGGTAGTCACCTAGTTTTAACTTTTGTTTTGTTGTTTGTTTTTTCTTCAGTACTCGTGAGTACTTATAGAAACAGTTGCTTAATGATTTCGAAAAAAAACAGAACTTAAAAAAAAACTCCATAAATACATAGCTCTTGATGATTTCTCGCGAATTATATTTTGTGTTCTGTTTTGTCCATGTATAATTCATAGACTTAAAAAAAAATTTAACTTAGTTTTCCCAAAGACTAAAATAAGATGGACCGCTAGCTCTATTTTTAGAGCTTATATGTTCATTTTCCGTGCGCATCCAATAACGCTGTCTTAAATGACTTCTACGTTTGCTTAAATGTTTCCGCTGTATACAACTTTCGATTTTAACTTAATTTTTTCAATGAGAAAATCATAGCGATTAAATAAAACGGAAGCGTTGAGTGCAAAAGGGAATTGGGAATTCCAAAAAGAAGTCATTCGAGTCATCAAATAGCATAAATATTAAAGCAAGCGGTCCATCTTATTATAGTCTTTGGTTTTCCAAAAACATTCCTGACCGGTAAGAACTCCGTAGAACAGCTCTATCGACCACACAAATCTAGCATTCGTACATTTAGGTCTACTAAAGGTAAGAACAAATAAGACAATAATTATAATGATAAATCCATAGTGGGTAACTAGGAATACATTCAGACGATGTTGATGAGGTAATTGGAAGTCAAGTCAAAGTAATAGGTTGACAATAACACTACTTTGTCATAGCGCATAATCGCAGAGTATGTTCCCAGTCCTAGAATGCTTTCAAAAAGACTATAATATTACAGGACGATTTGAGCCAAGGGGAGACAAACAAATACCCAACATCAGCAGCAGTAGACTAAGGGTTGTTTTTGGGAAGAAGAACTTACTTCTGGAGTGTTCTTCTTGAAATCTCGACTCTGTTCCACTAAACGTTTTCTGGAGCCTTCGCTTTCATCCTGTCTGTTGGCCAAGTCTGTTGCAGTTGTGTCTAGTTCCCGCTAAAATAAAAATAATAATAAAGGTTACACTAATGGCACAGAAAGATATTATCGTGTTAACTAGGTAATCATCAGATAAATAAGCATCAACTTGCCCCCACCCACTATTTGTATACATTATCTAAAGACCATCATGTATATAACGCTAAACAATCATTCCAACATTTACGGGGTTTGCCAAGTACTCGACGCTAGTCAATACTTTCCAGCAACAAATGCCAACCCTTAGGATACATTTCTGTTGTTGTCTTCTTGTTGTGTCCCTCCATTAGGCACCCAATTTGTTAGAACGCTCTATAATTTTAATAACGACAACGAAAGGTTATAAAAGCCAACATTGAAAGTGATATAACATCATATACAGACCGCGGAAATTGTAGTCAATATAACAAAGTGCAATGCATACTTTTTGTGATGTCAGTTTCGAGAACTACTAGAAGATATTAAGTTAATTCATTAAAAACCATTAGAATCTAATTACCAAATTAAAATTTACAAGGGGTTTAACTCCTCTCCAACTTATTTCCCTTTAAGTAGACGCCAACTACTATGTATGGCAGTACAA
The DNA here is from genome assembly GCA_949126835.1 of Anisus vortex. Classification (NCBI taxonomy): domain Eukaryota; kingdom Metazoa; phylum Mollusca; class Gastropoda; family Planorbidae; genus Anisus; species Anisus vortex. Next base: position 8,030,730 of record OX421504.1, on the reverse strand, counting down.
AACTCTTTATCATTGAATGAAAACCTTTTTTTTTTCGCTATCTTTTTTTTAATCAACAAAGACTTGGATCAATAGTTTATATAAAGGGATTGTCCCCAGATATTTTGTTATATTATATTGCTTTTAATGTAGCAAAACATTCTTCAGCAACCCATACACGCTTTACACCCCAATTCCTCCCTCCCTTCCGCGTACTTAAAAGACAAATACTATAATATGTAATGCTCACACAATAGAAACTATAACAATCAATAGGAAAATTCGTACAAAAAAAAGTCGGGAGGGATGTGCGGCGGGTAACAGTGTGTCTGGCATTGACTGTAAAGGAGCAAACTCCTCTGCAGACTGGCTAATGTAATAGAAGAATCAACATTGTCTCGGCCCAAGAGTCGAACTCGGAACATTTCGGATCGGTTTTTAAAGTGCCGAGCCAGCCACATCAAAAACTATGCCACTGACACGAAAAATCACCACCAACACACCAACACCACCTAATAACATAAAAACGGTGGTCTCATTGACTGGCAACGCGCACATATCAACACTGCTCTCAAGGTCAACGTGAACGTCACTTTGTGCCATCTCTTGGATGACGTTCGGAGGGGAGCTGTAGAGCGAGAGAAGGGGGGGGGGGGGGCTAGTTTACTTACTGATGTAGTGAGATGCTGAAAGGAAGTGGGGTGTAGGGAGGAAGGAAGGTGAAGGCGAAACCAACGTAGTAAAAGGTAATCAATAATAACCCCATCGGATCACAGTTGTTCCCACTAAACTTTTTAACTATCGATCAAATTGGAACCAGGAAAAAAAACTAGGTGCCGATCTATAACCCCCCCCCCTTCCATTCCCTTCCCATCCATTCCATAACGCATGGAATCTGGAGGCCGATTGGGGGGGGGGGGGGGTATAAGAGAGTGAAATAGGTGGTTTGGGAAAGGGGGATGGGGTAGGTATCTATCTGTGCGTGATCTAACTACAAATTATAAACGCACTGAGCGACAGGAACATTTTGGCATGATCTAGGCCAGGGGTCCACATCCTACGGCACGCGTGCCAGACTTGGCACGCAGAGCGATTTTCAATGGCACGCGGAACAGCCCAAAAAAACAATAATTCATGCCTCTTCAACAAAAAATGTAGTGCTTGAACAGGACTAGTTTTAGGCTATTGGCACGCTGACTGAATTAGAAATCCTACTTTGGCAACCTATTATCAAAAGGCTGCCGACCCCTGATCTAGGCGACGATCGATAAACGTAAAAAAAAAAAAATGTAAAGAAACATAAAACTGTGAAGAATAAAGAAATAACAACACTAAACACTCTAAAAAAAATAATTACAAACTTAGTAGAGCATGTGAATGTTGGTAATAGAAAAATACAACCGATCCGCTAAGGGGAAAGAGGGGGGGGGGGGGGGGTAGCAATTGTTCAAAGAGACAAATAAAGAAGGGAATTAAAAAAAAGAACAAGAACAACGATTTCCGTTGTCTAGTTTGTCAGGAGGGAGTATCGACTCGCTTGGCACCACTAATTAATCCAATCATGCCCATCAAGGCGTGAGCAAATATGATTAGCTGGAGGGAGTGGGTAGAGCAAGGAAGGAAGGAGGGAGGGGGGGGGGGAATCGATCTCCATAGTCTTCGCCGAATATCGAACACTAATAATAAATCGACAACAGAAGAGAGAAAAATAATGAGTTACACCTGAACTCTGAGCTTGGTTCCAGGCTATGAAAAACCCTTCTACCCACGATTTGGATGGTTGGATGTTGTATACCAGGGGTCAGCAACAATCGGCAGGCGTTCCAAACTTGGCTCGCAGCGATATTTCTTTTAATAAAACACGCGAGAGACCTTCCCCCCTCCCTAAGGCAATTTAAGTCTCATCTACGACAAGGATAACTTTTAGGCTTTTGGCACTCTAAATGAATTAGAAATCCTACTTTGGCATACTATGATCAAAAGGTTGCTGACGACTGTTGTATAGCCTACTATAGAAATGTATTCACCGTGCAAGAATGGAGGCATGTGTGGGACTGGGTAGCGTACACAAGACTACGGTTCAACGTAAAGGTTTACATTTTACATTGCTTTGTTCCCCAGCATCGGCGGAAACTTCTCCGGTTAACAACGTCTTCGGAAATTTGCCTTTGCAATGCGTTTATAATTTGAGGCGCCGAGTGCCCAGTTTGCAAACCATTGAAAAGAACTATATAGGACATAATTTCCTACAACCACCCATGCGGCGCACTGTTTTAAGTTGACCCCATCGCCACCTACCTATCTTTTTTTTTTTTGTTTCGGCATCGCATTCTATTTTACCCCTCCCCTTTTTATTTCCTCGCGTTCCTTGAAGCAGTCTGCAGTTCCTGGACTCTACAGATGACCCAATGAAACGAAAGGTCACAGTGTCAAGGCTAAAGGGAGGTAATAACATCCGGGTCGACAGCATGTCATTTCATCTTCGCCTCGCGGAAAGCGATGTTTTCTTTTTTTTAATAGATGTATTTCTAATTAGAGGTTTTTTTTAATGCTTGAAAACCCAATATTGAATGGTGGGGGGGGGGGGGGGAAACGGGGAAAAGGGGTGGCGGTTGAGAGAAAGGATAAATTAAACACACGACTCTCTCACTCTTTCTCTCTTTCTCTCTCTCTCTCTCTGTAACACAAAGAGGCAACAAGAAGACAAAATGAATAAATAGCAACTGGGAGAGGGGGGGGGGAGACAAATAGCATAGAATGAATCAATCAGATGCTTCATACGAGAGAGAGAGGGAGAGAGAGAGAAAGATAATGAGACAGAGAGAGAATGAGAGAGAAAGGGTGAAAGAGCAGGTGAGAACGACTGAGTGAGACACAGAGAGAGCAACAGAGAAAGTGAGGCAGTATGAGAAAGAAGGGGAGAGAAGGAGAGTACATAGAGAGAAAGAGAGGGAGAAACACGGAGAGAGAAAGAGAGGGAGAGACACAGAGAGAGAGAAAGAGGAGATAAAGGTATACCTGGAAGGGTGGCTCTTGCTGGTGTGAGGGGAAGAACTAGCGGGGGGAGGGGGAAGGGGGTTAAGGATTTAAAGTAAAGTCTGCAGACATCTATCAAATTCAATGATAGCAAAAGCCCCACATCGAAGGAGAACAAATACTGTCTAACACAAGGGAGACATTGGTTGACATTATACCCACAGAGACAGTTCTCAAACCCACTACAAGTAATCCCTACCACCACTACCACCAGTAATACACAGCATACACATAAGGAGACACGTGTGCAAGAAAAGAAGACAAAAAATTAAAAAAATCCAAATCAAGCCTCTCAGATTGACAAAAGTACACTGTCAAATCTTTCCAGATATCACGCTTGAATGATTTCCTTTCAATCAACATCACCTGAAAGATTTTTTTTATAATTTTTCTTCTTTTTTTTTTCTCCCATCGTTTCCACTTTAAGCCACACAATATCGAGAGGACAGGGTTGATACTTCCCGGGGAGGGGGCCGGGTAGTGGGGGACATCCTTTAAACCATTCACTTGAAGCTAAAAAATAAGTACTATGGATAATTGTTATTTTTTGAAATATTTGAAGAAGCTCTCTCTCTCTCTCTCTCTCTCTCTGAAGAATGACAATTTACTGACAGCGGGTAGAGAAAATGTCAATTTAGTTTTGTACAGGCTAGGTGTTCCCAATAGGTGTGGTGGACCTCTTGGGGTTTGGTCGACAACACGAAATGCTTGGCAATGAAACGCATCATTATAAAATAAAAATCATGGCCGTCCGATAGAAGGTCTCATGGGCGACCGCTTCGAGATATCTAAACGCTTCCACTATCTCATGACTCTCGCTTTTAAGGAATCATGGGCGTCCACTATCTCATGGGCGCCCCCTTTTAAAGTTTCAAGGGCCGTCGGCTTTAATGACTGTATGGCAATAAATGTGATTTTGTTCGCACATCTTTTGACGCATATAGAAACTGTAGGCTTACGTCCATTTCTGAGGTTACATTGAATGTTTCAAAATAAATTGCTCGCCGTGTTGCACGTTACGTATATGGAGGATCGGACAGGCAGTAAGAGTGGGCCAGGCAATGAGAGTGGGCCAGGCAATGAGAGTGGGCCGGGCAATGAGAGTGGGCCGGGCAATGAGAGTGGGCCGGGCAATGAGAGTGGGCCGGGCAATGAGAGTGGGCCGGGCAATGAGAGTTGGCCAGGCAATGAGACCACGTGGGCCGGGCAATGAGACCACGTGGGCCGGGCAATACATTCAGAAAGAATTCGGTACATGTTATGTGTTGTTTATTTTTGAAATCACGTCACCTTTTAGCAGTCTATTTATGTGATATTTGCATTTTTGTGTGTACGGGCAATCAAGCCTGCATAAAATGTATTTATAGCGTTCATCAAACACACACACACACACCTGGCCCACACACACACAACGCCCACTTGTCCCACACAGGACATCATACACAAACTGCCACGGACGCTTTCGCTAGTGATTTATATACAACAGACAAAACAAAGCATAAAATTACATAACAAATCACTTGCCTATGTTACTTGAAAATACATCTGTATATATTTACAATGCAGATTATGTTGTTGTTGTTTTTTTGTTGTAGTTTATTAATAAAACCTGTAATTCTTGTTTGCTTACGAGACTCACTCACTAATTCATTTTTTTATTTCATTTTAACAATCTTTCTGTTTCAACAATCTTTCTGTTTCAACAATCTTTCTATTTTAACAATCCTTCTGTTTCAACCATCTTTCTTTTTAAACAATATTTCTAGTTCAACTATCTTTCTATTTCAACAATCTTTCTATTTCAACAATCTTTTTATTTCAACAATCTTTCTATTTCAACAATCTTTCTATTTCAACAATCTTTCTATTTCAACAATCTTTCTATTTCAACAATCTTTCTATTTCAACAATCTTTCTATTTCAACAATCTTTCTATTTCAAAACTCCTTCTATTTCAACAATCTTTTTATTTCAACAATCTTTCTATTTCAACAATCCTTCTTTTTCAACAATCTTTCTATTTCAACAATCTTTCTATTTCAACAATCTTTCTATTTTAAAATCCAATGAAGGCACATGAGCGACAATAAATATGTGGTAAAATATTATTTAAAAATATTTACAACCCTCCTTCTTAGTTTTTGTTAATTATATGTATTCCGCTGCGAAATAATAATAATAGGAGCACGGATAATCCAAAAACGGATAATCCGCATCCGGATAATCGAGAGTACCGTATAGTCGTTGGTCATCGTTAATTAAGAGTTTACAAAAAAAAAGTACATCCCCCAAGAATGCTTCCATTATCATACCCTCATCATTACGCAGATTGCATTGTGCTTCAGTAGGACTGCCCGCAGATCAACACTCTACAGACCCCTCCCTCCCCCTCCCAGTGTACCAGTAGATGTGCCAAGACTAGGGTTGCCTTCATTGCAACGTCTACTGTGGATCACAGCTGTTTGGTTTGTTCATTGCTGTTTGTCTTGTTGTTGCTGTTGGTGTTATTTTTACTCTATGCTTTTCCCCGCTAGTTTACGCACGTACCCCACTCACGCCCGGTGGCGCAACTAGTCGCCTCCAGACAAGCATCTCCGTGCGTGACTTCAGCACACACACACACAATCACTTCCCGTCACTCCTCCCATGGCGGAGTGTATCTATTGACTGATGCAATCTTTAAAACGGCGATTTTCTAGGCCAAGGCCGAGCACTCGCAGAAACAGATGAGCAAGCGATGGGTGCCAAGGGTACTGTACAACAGTTGCCTTGCAGAACCAGTGTCATCACATTTGAACGGAAACGTCATCAGAAAGCGTCATATCACATCCGGTCTAAATTGGCCTTTGTTGTTTCTACTTTCGATCAGATTTTTTTCTCAAAAACATCTATTACATCTGATTGACACAATTAACTAGCGTATAATTATTTGGTAGGGGCCGCGCTGGCCGAGAGGCAGCGCGTACGGTTGGCGTACCGAAGGTCCTGGGTTCGAATCGTGGTGAAGTGTTTGTTTTCGAATCTTGTGGGTGCCACTGAGTCTACCCAGCTCGGATCGGTACCTGACTTTAGTTTGGGGTAAAGTAAAGGCGGCTGAGCATAATGCTGGCCACACAATATCTTAGTATTGCCGTGGACACAGAAACTGGTGAACGCTGCTTCACTGCCTCTCATGGACTATAGTAAATGCAGCGATTTATTGACTGTAAAGAAAATTATGAGAAGATTACAGATGAAGCTACAGAATGTTCCAGAATAAACAAAGCATTCAACTACAAGACACAGTCACATATCAGACCAAAAGCGAATCACTACCGGTACTTCATAAACGACCCGTGTCAGCAAGACATTCTTCCTATTCAATAATGCAATACGCTATATCATGGAATGCAATGCTTATCTCAACACGTTTTGCTGCGAGCTGTGTGTGCGTGTGTATGCGTATGTGTTGTATTCAAACAAAATTCAATACCAACTATCAGAAAGAAAAAGAGATTGAACATAGCATGCCCAGAACTAATCGTATTACTACCCCTCCCCCACCCCCCCCCTTACCCGTGCCTACCGTCAACACAATTGAATGTTATCAAAATGACAGTTGTGATGGAGTTTTACGTAAGTTCGCGGGCCCTGCCTTTCATACAACCTGATGAAGATCTATCCTGTTTGCTATGTTGTGTCTTGGATGGCCTCAGAAATATAAGGCGTAGCTTGCACTAGTTCGAGCCACAGAATAGGTATAGAACAGAATGCGCAATCGCATATTTTTCGGTTTCCGGAAGTAATACCGACGCCATACTGTTTAAACGCAGCGGTCCTGGTTACACTATATATTGATGCTTATTTACAATATCTTTTTCATCAAATCTACAAATTCGAAAACCCAAAGCTAATATTTTAGGCAAAGGTTACAAAAACTGTTGTGTAATAAACTGCAACAATGATGCGAAAACGATTGATTATCGAACCGAGCGACGCCTAGGCCTAGGCTATCTTTTCAAATATCAGTACCGGGCCGGGGGTAATATAATTTTACATAATATAGGCCTAATCCTATAATGTTGAAAAGAAAATGGGTAATTAAGTCAAAATTATATAAAAGTAAGCCTATAATGAAATATAATATAGGCCCTATATATAGGCTATTGTATATATTTATGGTACGCCTAGATATCCTTTCTCAATTTACTATAGTAGCGTCTCTAGCGACCGCTGCATTGCGTCGAAAAAAAATGGCGGAATCGAGCTTCACTATTAGTGACTGCGCATATAGGGATTGCGCATTCTGTTCTATACCTATTCTGTGGTTCGAGCCACCTATCAGCTCCTTTGTATACCTCACATTTCAATGCACGGGGGGGGGGGGGGGGGGGGGGAGGGGTGGAAAAAGACAACAAAAGGTCTTTTACCCTGTGTGACGAATGGAAACGAATCGGTCGTCACATAGGCCGAATTTTATAACTGCCAATGTTTATAACAAATGTATTAGCATCACAACCATGTATGGATTAGGAATATATGTACATTATTTTGATTAAGCGTAAGAGAGAGAGAGAGAGAGAGAGAGAGAGAGAGAGAGAGAGAAGGTTTAGAAATATAAATGTTGTTTGTAAATGTTAGTATATTACCTTGTTCCCATATAGCGGGGTTTCCCGGCCAAGTAAAATGATACTATACCGCCCTCCCCCCCCCCCCCCCCCCCCCCCCCCCACCTTCCCGTGTCACCTTTTCCACCCGCGACGTGGTTATCCCCCCTTACCTGTTAAGATAGGAATCATCTCCCTCCAACTTTGAATGGCGTACGAATTTAACGACCAGTGTCCAGATTGCAATTAAGGGTCACATAGTCTCGTGAATATCGCGCCCTCTTGCCCCCCCCCTTTTCCACCTTCCTGGGTGACCATATATTTCCTACTTTATCTTGTCACTGTTTCAGGAAATATAATTCCAGTTGATATCATTTTTTTCTGATCGCCAACGGTGGACATTGACATTTTTATGCATAGCTCTGGCCTTCTGCAAATGGCCCATAATTGGGCGACTTTCTAAGGCCAGGGAGATCCTTCTGTTGATCTCAAAATTTAGTACCAGATGTCAAACCATTGGTATAGTTTACACTCCCCCTCTTCATGTCCGCTATATAAGTTGAAACTGTTCGCTGTAAATTTAGTCCTAGCGCCAGTCTCATAAGAAGACACACTTTCATTTTAGTTAGAAGTCAGATCTAACTATTGTAAATATTGTTCTACTCAGATTGTTTGATCCACCATTTTATATGCCAGTTAGTCACGAAGTTTTGCATTTTGTTGATGAATTGCCTGCATCTGCTAATAGAGTACCTTCATCATTGTATTATTATTGCTAGCCATTTTCCGCTACTATTGAATAAAGTCATACAGTTTTCTCTCATAAGACAACAGCGTTGGTTACTGTTTGGTTAGAACGTGACATTGTTGGTTAGACTTAGACGTTTACGAAGCCACGTCTATGGAAAGGTGTCAAATATAAATTTGCAAACGTACAGTAGAGGCTGCCATCCGACTTCAAAAGATACCTCCAGACCAACGAAGCCAAGGGTGTGAGTTGAAACCTCCACCACACGTGTAACCGAGTCGAATCCACAACTACCGGGTTACATAATTGAGGTCTCGTCCGGTGATTCGAATCTGGGCACCATTTGAAGCGGTCCAGCTTGATTGTATTTTTGCTGGGGGCTCTTATTCACCTCTAACAGAAAAGCCACTGTCCTGACAACCCGGTGACAACCTGTATCAACCCCTACACAAACACTGCCTGTCTCCTGAAGAAAGTCAACTAGACCTACCCTGCACATTTCATTGAACATTGCTTGTTACCTGAAGAGTGTCAACTGCCAACCAGACAACCCTGTAGACAACCCTTTGCCACACGTTTATCCACCTGACACCATAGATCAGCTTCAACGCCGTCGTGAGACAACACAGCTAATAGTTACCGAAGTCCACAAGACAGAATTAAAAACATTCTAACATTCTAGTGACATTAGTGAATAGTGTATAAGTGTGTGTGTGTGTTAGTGATATGGATTTCTGTAATTCAAATTAGGAAGGCTGAAGGGTAAGTGATCCTTTTACTTTTGTTATATCATTGGCAATTTAGCATAATTTAGAAGTTAGAATATCATGGCCGATATTGTAAGCATTAAACGTGTTGCTAGAGAAGAAGCTGAGGCCGCTAACCTCACTGGTAATGAGATGTTAGAATATATTAAGCAACAGGTCGCTGAGTTTAGGGAGGCAGAAAAGTTAAAAATTGAGTCCGAAAATGAAAAGTTAAAAATTGAATCAGAAAAAGAAAAGTTAAAAATTGAATCAGAAAAAGAAAAGTTAAAAATTGAATCAGAAAAAGAAAAGTTAAAAATTGAATCAGAAAAAGAATTGCAAATTAGGTTGGCCCAAATTGAGGCTGAGAAAGTAATACAGTTAAGACAGGCAGAATTAGCGGCCCCCGGTATGTGCACTCCGAATTCCCCTTCCTCTCAAACTTCAACAGAGCACTCAAATGACTCATTCACCCCCAAATACTACTCTTTCACACCTGACATTTTTGACCCGTCATTAGAGACCATTGACGTCTACCTTAATAGGTATGAACATTTAGCTGTAAACCATAATGTCCACAAAGAACTATGGGTTAGACATTTAGTTCAGTCTCTAAGAGGCCAAGCTTATGAGGTTTACAACAAACTTCCTTCTAATGACAAAGACAGTTATGAAACATTGAAAAATGCGCTACTGATAAAGTACGAATTGACGGCTAGATCATACAATAGGAAATTTAGAGAATCACAAATAAAAGAAGGAGAGACGTATGTTCAGTTTGCAGACAGGCTAAATTCATATTTAATCAAATGGGTAGAACTCGCATCGCATGAAAAAACATTTCAAGGACTAGCCGAGCTAGTCCTAACAGAACAATTGAGACATAATATGTCTTATAAAATGAAAGTGTTCCTGGACGAACGTAAGGTGGGTACCTTTAACAAATTGGTAGAGTTAGCGGATCGCTACGCCACAGCTCACCAAGAGGAAAATCTGACAACCCACCCCCCACGCCCCCGCCTTGATAAACCCCAGGCAGGGCGCCCCAACGGGCCTATAGATAAGAAAAACTCACATCGCTATCCGCCCCAGCACGAAAATCAGCAAACGCTACGCCCCTACCATCAAACAAATGGAGGGAGCAATCGCCTAGAGCACTCAAACCCTTTTTCGAGTGATAGGAGAGACCGCCCCACACAGGCCCGCGTGTCCTCCGTTGTAGTCCGAACCGACTCTGAGGAGCCGGAAAATCCAAGGACACCCATTTATAATTTGGGAACCTTAGCTACTTGCACTAATGAGTTAGAAACTCAGGTGACTTTGATTGATGAATCGAAAACCTCGCCTACCCCTGGGAGCCACAATGGCCCCAAAGAAACAGACACGGTTGAACTGAATGGGGAACCAGCAACTTGTCACTTTGATAGTGGTTGTCAATACGACTCCATTGTTTCCGCTTCGCGGATACGACCCGGCGACCTTACGGGTCAGTTTGTAAGCCTTCGAGGGCCATCCCTCTCTGCACCCGTCCAGAATCTTCCCATTGCGCGTATTCACATAAATTCTCCTTTTGTGCGTGGCACAATAAATGCAGCGGTCATGAAAGACCTAGTTTATGATGTTATTTTGGGATGCAAGTACGTGTTTCTAGCTATCCCACAGACCCCTATGATCCTGACCCCGGTTATCACCCAAGCCCGCCCCGAGACAGTGGACTCCACAGTAGATCCTCCGCCCTCTCACCAAGATTTTATTAAAGCTCAGCAGGAAGACCTTTCCCTAAATTCAGTTAGAGAAAAAAACCAAACAAGCTTGCGCGATTCTAGAACAGCTTATGTTTTCTTTAAAGCAAACCTTCTCTATAGACAGCCTTGCGCTGATCAAGATGAAAAGCCCCAGGTAATAGACATAGCCCATGACTTTCATATAGGAGCCCACCAAGAACAGACGTCGACTGTTCAAAAAGTGAGACATGACTATTACTGGCCCGGTATGTCGGGTGACAGCAAAAGATTTGTATCTTCGGGTCACCAGGGCCAAGTCATGACAAAAAAACGCCTCACTCCACCTGTACCGTTAGGTGAGATCCCAGTGGGGGATATTCCCATTAAACGGGTGTCAGTAGACCTAATAGGTCCCCTCCCCCGGTCGCGGTATAAGGACGCTTATATCCTGAGTGTAGTGTGCCAATCGACTAAATGGCCAGACAGATTACCGACCCTTCTCATTCATGGCTTCAGGCAAAATCTTAACCGCCGACTAATGCGACAGTCTCTGTCTTTGACCCCGTACATACCAGGACCCGAAAACTGCCTATCAGACTTCCTCAACCGCCACTCTATTGCAAACAAAACGGGAGAGGACTAAGAAGCCCTCCTGTTTCATTGTATATATCTTCTGTCATTATCATAAATCTGTAAGTATCTCAATTTATCTCTTAGTTTTTTTTTTTTGTTATAGACTTGTAACTTTTGGGGTGTATAATCTCGCGATTGTTCTCGTAATAGCGTTTATTAACAGTTCTTATCATAGATAAGAACTTTTGTTGGTGGGGATATTGTGACGAATGGAAACGAATCGGTCGTCACATAGGCCGAATTTTATAACTGCCAATGTTTATAACAAATGTATTAGCATCACAACCATGTATGGATTAGGAATATATGTACATTATTTTGATTAAGCGTAAGAGAGAGAGAGAGAGAGAGAGAGAGAGAGAGAGAGAGAGAGAAGGTTTAGAAATATAAATGTTGTTTGTAAATGTTAGTATATTACCTTGTTCCCATATAGCGGGGTTTCCCGGCCAAGTAAAATGATACTATACCGCCCTCCCCCCCCCCCCCCACCTTCCCGTGTCACCTTTTCCACCCGCGACGTGGTTATCCCCCCTTACCTGTTAAGATAGGAATCATCTCCCTCCAACTTTGAATGGCGTACGAATTTAACGACCAGTGTCCAGATTGCAATTAAGGGTCACATAGTCTCGTGAATATCGCGCCCTCTTGCCCCCCCCCTTTTCCACCTTCCTGGGTGACCATATATTTCCTACTTTATCTTGTCACTGTTTCAGGAAATATAATTCCAGTTGATATCATTTTTTTCTGATCGCCAACGGTGGACATTGACATTTTTATGCATAGCTCTGGCCTTCTGCAAATGGCCCATAATTGGGCGACTTTCTAAGGCCAGGGAGATCCTTCTGTTGATCTCAAAATTTAGTACCAGATGTCAAACCATTGGTATAGTTTACACTCCCCCTCTTCATGTCCGCTATATAAGTTGAAACTGTTCGCTGTAAATTTAGTCCTAGCGCCAGTCTCATAAGAAGACACACTTTCATTTTAGTTAGAAGTCAGATCTAACTATTGTAAATATTGTTCTACTCAGATTGTTTGATCCACCATTTTATATGCCAGTTAGTCACGAAGTTTTGCATTTTGTTGATGAATTGCCTGCATCTGCTAATAGAGTACCTTCATCATTGTATTATTATTGCTAGCCATTTTCCGCTACTATTGAATAAAGTCATACAGTTTTCTCTCATAAGACAACAGCGTTGGTTACTGTTTGGTTAGAACGTGACATTGTTGGTTAGACTTAGACGTTTACGAAGCCACGTCTATGGAAAGGTGTCAAATATAAATTTGCAAACGTACAGTAGAGGCTGCCATCCGACTTCAAAAGATACCTCCAGACCAACGAAGCCAAGGGTGTGAGTTGAAACCTCCACCACACGTGTAACCGAGTCGAATCCACAACTACCGGGTTACACCCTGCTATAGGAAAGAAACGATTGATCAAAATAAATAGTTAGGAACCTTAAAAGAAAGAGAAGAATGCCGAATCAATAAAGATTAAAATTATAAATTTAGTTACAGAACACCATGGTAATGGTGTTTTAAAGGTATATTATATATATATATATATAAACTAGTTATTGTGAATGAAAAAAAAATTCACCCTTATTATAAAGCAAAGCTATACTACTGAGAGAGGTGTAAAATATAAAGTGAAGTTTATTTATTAAATTAAAACACGCAAAACTCATGAAGCAGAATAGAAATAACATATTTTACCGACCGATATATAGATAAGATATGTGTATAGATAAATCGTTGGTACGTAGATAGATAGATAGATAGATAGATAGATACATTGATCGATAGTTTGCTATTATAGAAATAGACTGCCAGACAAGCATATTATATGTAGATGAACATAAAATGTCCCAGGTTCATGTGGACCAAAAGTTGGTGAGACTTACTTGTATTGAACAATCGAAAAGTAAAAGAGAAATAGTTAACGTATTACGTGGCTGACTCCGCGGCATTGACAACAGAAGATATGTAAGCCCCACCCCCCCATTCCCGTTCTCCCCCCCCCCCATCCCATTCTCAAATCTTCCTTGCTGAATGTTTACACTTGTTCACCCTATCAACATCAACCCTTCCAGTGAAACGAAGAAAGAAGAAGAAGAAGATCAAGTCTTACCAACAGAAGAAGAAAAAAAAAATAGAATAAAACGTCAAGGAATCTGTGTCAAGTGATGAATAGATAAACCCGGGACTAAAGAAATATATCTATGCAAGTACACTGATCTCTCCGGCATAGTGGTTCTCAGCCTGGCGTCATGTAGCTCTCTCTTTCATTCTCTCTCTCTCTCTCTCTCTCTCTCTTCAGCATGCATCATATGGCAAGGTACAATTATTCGGGTCATGTTCGAAAAACAATAGAAATGTGCCATCCTTCATGCTGTTTTAAACGAATTAAAGTGAGTACCGTTAAAGAGGCTAATTGTGAATTATAGAGGAAAACAGCAGGGACTCGTTGACAAGTCAACACCCCAAACTCCGCCCCCCCCCCCTCACCCCCCCCCCCCCCCGCTTATCTCTTCCTATCCTTTCGTCTTCTCCCAAATCAAACCGATTATATAAAGACTAGTTCGAGATAACACAAATTATACATTTTTAAAATAGATTCGTAGAAGCTTATCAATGTATTTGTCCCCACACCCACTTCACCCCTCCCCCCCCCCCCCGTCCTCTATAGATCTAGTACACGACTTTCCAACTTTTCCGATCTCGATGCAGATCAAGTCTATAATCTTATTCCATTTATTGGCAAAAGACGCTCCTTCGCTATGGAAGACTTATTGCGTCCTACCCAATCTCGACATGGTATGTGCTGCTAATCAAATCTTTCATCTTTCATCAACGGACCAAACAACGGGAGGGAGAAAGCACACACACATACCAAAACAAACATCAACAATATTTTATTATTCAACGAACACTAACAACTGACTCTATCCTTATCTTAAAGCATGGGGTCGGCAACCTTTTGATAATAGAGTGCCAAAGTAGGATTTCTAATTCATTCAGCGTGACTACACCCATTAACGTCCTTATGTTCTAGCAATCAATATTTTGTAGGAGTGACATGAATTTTTTTTTTGGCGGGGGGGGGGGGGGGGGTCCGCGTGCCTTTAAAAATCGCTCTGCGAGCCAGATAGAGATACCCCGTCCCACCCCCCAGCAACACTTGCGCATTCCGCTGCTCAAAATCCACAAACCATTTCATTATTCTTGCTTCCTAACTATTTTTGTTCGTAATATTACGTATTATAACAACACTATTCTGTGTGTGTGTGTGTGTGTGTGTGTGTGTCTCCGTGATAGGCCAAACAGAATTGTCGCAAGATCCCGAGATCTGGTTCCTATACGTATCAATCACGACGCACCACGGGCGGAGAGCAGTGTTAAAGGGGGGGGGGGGGGCGCCGTTCAAGGTCTCGGAACCCGAAGATCGAACGCCTCCTCAGGGTTTACGACAAAATCACACACACATACACACAGACAGTGGTGCTCGTTTTCTTACACTTAATAAATACCTTGGAAAGTGTACCAGCTTCAGCTGCTACATAGTCTCGTGTAAGAACATTTAAAACGATACTGGTAGTCATTCACAAAAAGCCAATACGGACATTCAAATATAAACGTATATAAGTATATAAAGAGAGAGAGAGAGGGGGTGAGAGAGAGAGAGAGAGAAAGAGAAAGTGAGTGAGGGAGAGAGAGAGAGTTCACTAGCTCGTTTAAAAGAAAACAACAAAGAATTTAACAACATTTAAAAACTACGTTTTTCGTATAAATCCTTTCAATGTATTTGTATTCACCCTTTAGAAGATTTTGCCATATTCCACCCACATAGTAATAAACATTCACAATTTAAAAAAAAGCGAAGTTATTATAAAGGCACATAAATTATATTATTATTAGTCTTATAAATGAAAATATCACTGAAGTCTTAATGCCATGACATGTATTTGTCACAGCTATTAAAAAACTATTCACAATAATATACAAAAAAGAACGAAGCATTAAATTCTAATTTAAAATACAACGCAACTATCTAATACAATGCCCGGGAAATCATAAGGATTTAAAAAAAAAAAAACTTTTTTCTTATTCCATACGCAAGAACGAGCGCAAAACGCGTTCTCTTTCTTTTCCAAGTGGCAACCGCGGCATGAAATGAATTGCCTGAACACTAATCAAAATGCAAGACTACACTCACACCACGGATAAGCAAGGCATCTCTGTATAGAAAGAGCGTCTGAAAGAAATAAGATGAGAGAAGCGCACGAAGTATATCGTGATAAACTTACTATTAGGTTCTTTATTAGCTTTCCTCAAAATTCCGAAGAATTCGCCCTTTTGCCACCCACAAAGAAATAAAGATTAGTCAGGGGTTTTCAATGGGGATTTACCAATACGCTCCATCAGGTGTAAAGAAACAAAAAAAGTTAAAAAAATAATAATTTTGGTGTTGGTTCAGGAAGTTTATGTAGCTCATATTTGATACAATGTGTTGTTGCATGCTTAACGTCTATGTACCAAGTTACAGCTCGATATGATGATTAGCCTTCCAAAAAGTCGGGTCACTAGGCAGAAACATAAATACCTACCTACGAAAGCGCAAAGTTAATATAAAGTATATGAACACAACTGCAAAAGTGTCAAATTCGTTTTTCAAAGACAGCAATGCAGTTGATAGGAAACGCGTTGCTCTCGCTAACCCTAATCCTAAGTAGGATCCGAAATGCACTAACAAATGCCAAAATATTTTTTCTTTAAATACACTATAAGACTAAAACTTAAATAGCATCAAGCTAAGTAGAATTATTATGAATATATATGCCGTGGCCAAGAAACAAGCGATCAGCTGCTTCACCAGCCCTATGATCCCTATGGATCAGTATGTCCCGACGGGATCCTTTATTTTTCCTTTACTTTTTTAAATTATTCTATATAGATCTATATAGATTAGGCTACAGATAATTTTCAGGACATTAAAAAATATATTTCTCTGCCCCCATTTGCTTCGTCCAGACAGCTACCCCCCACCCCCTTTACTCCCCACCACAAGACAAAGAGTAAATCAGCGGACGAGTTCAGTCTGCCACAGACTGAATTGATTACCGTGGCGACCACAATCATCAACGACCTTGCATGGCTTCACGTTAAAAAGATCTTTAAGCTTTCCCCCCCCCCCCCCCCCTTTCCTCCCCAAGCTAAGAGGTCCGCGTACCAAGAATTAAGGATCTGCCTTTGAACTCTCCCGCCCCCCTTGCAAATCAAACGGTTATGGGGGTCAGAAATCCATCCAGGCAGTAATTGCTAGCAGTGCGCGAACATGCAACTCAGTGATTTTCCACCCTTTATAGACGAGAGAGGCCAGAGGGACCGTTTGAAGTGGCGAGCCTGGTGCCGAGTACATCTGCCGCCAGGGTTCAATGAGTGCATGACGTGGAATCAAAGGCCGACATTAGACGCGCCCTCCTCTCCAAAACTTAACCAATGAACGAAGAAGCCGCTAAAGAAGAGAAGGGAATCGTTAAAAAAAAAAGGTGGGAGGTAATCGTTTTCGATAATCAGCACCGAGTAGCGGTTGATTCGTTCTTTCAAATATACAAAACCACACACAATCACAAACACTCAACCTCATTCCTTGTTTGATATTTAAAAAAAAACCCGATGATTATCTATTGGATGCAGGCTTGACATTTTCGACAGTAATAATTTTTTAATAGGAAAAAAAAAGAAAGAAAAAAGTCTCTTTGAAGATGTCAGTGTGTGCAAAATGATCTGCTCAGTTCTAACCAAAATGTATATATTTTAAGGTTCATATGTTTCAAGTTTTTTTTTTTTTAAAAGAACATATTCAAATTTAAAATCACTCGTAAAACAGAAACATTACGAATTATTTTGTTTCCACAAATTATTATCTTTACCAAAACTCACATTTGCAATAAAACAAAATGTATATAAGATGGTGATTTTGTAGTTGGTTTTTGTTGATTTTGGACGATATTGTCAACGCATGATTTAGTCATCATCTGCTTTCCTAATAATATAATCTCCAATTCCAATGGCAGGACCTGTCCATCAAACAATTGGATGTCATTGCTACTATTCATGTCTCAATGTTAGCGAATATATGGTAGTGAATATATAACATATTAATATATAAAGACGAAAGAATGTTGTCAAAAAATTATTTTTTTGCTGCTTTGTCCACTTGGCGAAATTTATAAACTTTCCTAAACTTTCCCGTACAAACGGTGCGAACCCAGAATTTTTCCAGTTGGGAGTGGGGAAGGGGGGGGGGAGAGGGGACTGAAGATTAGCCCACATCAGTCCCTTCTTGTTGATTCGTCCCTGTGCGTACCAGCTGCAAAACAAATTGGGCAAAAAAAAAAAGTTTAGGGGCGAAAATGTGAAGTGTCGAACTAGATTACATTTTTAATTTAATATACCTTATCATTGCATGATTATGGAGCACGACCGAAATGCCCAACTTCGAACCCTAGCGAAGGCTGGGGGGTTTCCCTCTGTCTGGGGAGCTGCTCCTGAGTCTACTCAGCTCTGATGGCTACCGGGGAAAGTAAAGGTAGCTGGACATTGTGCTGACCACACAATCCCCTAGCATGCCACTTGCAAACACTGCTCCTTTTTTCTCTATAATTCTATGATGACTACTCAAGTGTTCACCATTTGGGTCCGTCCCCCCCCCCCCTCTTTCCAGCTTCACCATGTTTCTTATTTAGAAGTTTGTTTCGATTATAGTGTTTCAATGTCTGCAGAGTGTAACTAACTACCAACGGCTGTTGAGATCTATACCTCCAACCATCCCCACCCCCACACACCTCACCCACACACCCACATTGTGACACGGAGGCGCAGTTCGAATCTTAAAAAGGTACCGTCAAAAACAAAACAAAATGTCCGCAATCGAAATGAACGAGTAAGGTCACAGAGTTTATATCCCAGAGCACGTCAGTACAGAGTTATACACACAACCAAACAACTCGATGAAGTACGTCAGTACAGAGTTATACACACAACCAAACAACTCGATGAAGTACGTCAGTACAGAGTTATACACACAACCAAACAACTCGATGAAGTACGTCAGTACAGAGTTATACACACAACCAAACAACTCGATGAAGTACGTCAGTACAGAGTTATACACACAACCAAACAACTTGATGAAGTACGTCAGTACAGAGTTATACACACAACCAAACAACTCGATGAAGTACGTCAGTACAGAGTTATACACACAACCAAACAACTCGATGAAGTAAGTATTCAAACAATAAAAACAACATCAAG
The DNA here is from genome assembly GCA_949126835.1 of Anisus vortex. Taxonomy (NCBI): domain Eukaryota; kingdom Metazoa; phylum Mollusca; class Gastropoda; family Planorbidae; genus Anisus; species Anisus vortex. The sequence continues at coordinate 8,011,955 of OX421504.1, read as the reverse complement.
TCAGCCAGTCAGTGCATAATAGATTTAGTCAGGATGGGCAATCCGCCAAATAAATACGCGAAAATCTTCTTTCGGGAAAATACAATGAAGTGGAGAAGAAGATAAAAGAATGAGGTTAATCTACATTGATAACGGGAACGAATAAAAAACAACACAATCGGCGACAAAAGCTGGTCTAATTTTACTTCAAATAAATTTATTTCTGTGTCTTTAGCTTTCCCCTCTCCAATATCTTCTACCTCCCTCTGATCGCATTTAAGATCACATTAAGCGGAGGCATAATAAAATATATGTCAATATAATATTTCAAATATTTGTCATTTCTATTTTTTTTTTTTTTTAAATTTGATTCGCTTTGACCTTAAACTGATATTTTTCTCTTTTCAAAAAAAAAAACTACTTTAAAGAATTGGAAGTAAAGGGTAGATGTGGGATGGGGAGGGGGGGGGCGCTATTTACCTTCAGTCAACATTACAGTGGTAATAGAGAAAACAGTGTAACGCTACAGTATGTCTGGAGTCTGGATACAAAGGACCGGTGTAGTCTTCCTTTACTACAGCTGACAGGAACACACACATACGTAAGGACCAATAACGATTGCATAGTAAGGAGAGGGGGGGGGCGGTCCTCAAACAAAGGGGCACCACGAAAGCATCCTTCGTCCCCACCCGCTCTGTCCACGATACGACATACAAAGCGTGCAAAGCCATTTGTTCAGTTTATTATAAGTCCCACAGCTTATGTTTGAGAGACCTCACCCACACGCGCCCTAACCCACGGACACCCTAACATCAGCTCACACACGCCCTAACGTCACAAAAGGTCTGATGACCTTTGACCTAAGCAGTGTGTATTCATTGTTATACCATTCGAAAGTAAGCTTACACATACGTGTGGCGTATAAAACATGTGCGCATTATGCATGCGTCTCTGTGTGTTAAGTGCATTACATTATTGCGCAACGAACCGAATGACTTTGGCGACTGCCACGTGCGACCCGTAGGATGGGGCGCTATTCCCATGAATGCGAGAACCTCTTCTTTTAGTTTAATGCTGTGAAAACACACGAGTGGTGTCTCAGCATGGCTCACCGTGTTCTTACACAAACACCGGCTTCTGGATCACACACACAAATACTAAAAAAACACAGTTAATAACTGCACTTACAGAAAAAAAAACACTGTCATCTGGTCGAGGGGTCGGCAACCTACGGGTCGCGTGCTAAACTTGGCACGTAGAGCGATTTTCAATGGCACGAGGAAGACTCCCAAAAAGGCAATTCAAGTCCCTTCTACAAGAAACTGAGTGATACAACAATATGACTTTTTAGGCTGTTGGCACGCTGAATGAATTAGAAATCCTACTTTGGTATACTATTGTCAAAAGGTTGCCGATCCCTGCTGGTCTATAAAGAATCGTCAGTGGGAGTGGCGGGGGTGGGGGAGGACACAGTACGACACACACACTATAACTGGCAAGACACTTTAGTCACACTCAGAAGTAGAAAAGATCTTATAGAATAATATTTAAAGACTATTTATTTAAAAAAAAAGAAGAATAAAGCAGCAAACATGATGCATTGGTATGTCGCCACTTTCAAACCTTGCCGCCGTTAATAATAACACTAGACACCGCCTGCTATTCCACACAAGAATGGGTGATTTCGGGCCTAGTGAGGAATGCATCTGGATGACCGAATACGCTGAGCCTGGGACAAAAAAACAGCAACATAGGCGGATGGGAAGGGGTAGTCAAGAAAAATGTACAACAGACCGCAGAAGTTGTACAAATAGACCAAGTCAGAAAGCAATTCTAAAAGGTCAAAGTACTATTGACTCAATAAATTGACTCCTGTAAGACTGCAGAAAGCGTTTTCTGTTTTAACATATGGTAGGTATATTATGTAGGCCAAATTTGTATACACAAGTATGATACTATAGATTATAGATGGATAGTCCTAGATAGATGGATAGAATGATAGATTGATTCATTGATAGATAATAGATAGATAAATAGATAGATAGATATATAGATAGATAGATAGATAGATAGATAGATAGATAGATAGATAGATAATAGATAAGATAGATAGATAGGCAGACGGGCTTGCAGGTAAGCAGAAAGTTAGGTAGGTAGGTATGTATGTATGTATGTATGCAGGCAGGTAGGTTAGTAGGTGGGTAGGTACATAGCTAGGTAAATAATATTAATACTGCCAACAAACATAATGTAAGCTCAGAGTGAGTCAGAGCGCATTTAACATACAACTATAGATATGATGTATTATTTTATTTCAGATAATTGTCAGAAATTCTTTAGCGTTTAAAGTAAACAAATCAAATATTGTTGCTTCTATTCAACAAATCCTGACATTACATTAACCTTGTTTTTAAACATTTGTGCGTTCTTTATTTTGTTATCGCTAGTCGAAGAAATACAGAAAAACCCAATAAACGTCTTGATTGATTCATCGTATGCATGCTTACAATATGCAATGTGTAAACACACACACACACAATTTTAAACGAACGAACAAAAAACCTAGAAACATTACACAAAATCAACATAGAAATACACTAGTATACGCCATTTCAACATATTATACACATACGAATTGTGTTAAGCGGTAAATTCTACAGGAAAGAAATAAAACTACTGTAAATATATTTATTTTCAAAGTCTTTATATTATGTGGTGCAATAGCTGAAGCGTGATGTTGTGTATTTACTGTAGCTCTAGAAGTATTCGAGCCGTGAGATAGTATATTTATTGTACAGGAATTTTAAGCCAGTGCGAGACCGATTCTTTAAAACACAGAGTTTTGATCGAGGCGGCCCCACACCTACAGTCCAAAGGCTGTACATAATATAAAGGACGAACATCTGAAGCAGCCCCAACGGCGGCTCGATATATAATAATGAATACATGAACATGGATGCAACTTATATGATTTCTTTTTCTTTGTAATGAAAAGGGCATGCGACTGTAAACAATGTAAACAACTAAGACACTCTGTCATGGACATTAGTAGACTTATTCTAAATACATTTCTTCTGTAGTGGGTATTTAAACACCGTTGTAATAAACATAGTATTCTAAGTAGGCCTATATACAAAGCATAACAATAATATTTAAAAAAACACTACAGGTTTTACAAAAGAAGTGTCCGCCCCCCTCCCCTTTTGATATGCAATCACACGCCCTTTCGTTCGTGTACATAGGAAGTGAACTCACACACAAGACAAACATCACAAGCTAAAGCCCGTGAGGGCTGGATCATCGAGACCCACGAGTACTCACGCGGTAAATAAAAGAACTACGCTGGCCGTATCCATGCCGCGGGAATCGGTCGGCAGTCAAAGCTGAGAAACAGGAAATGATAACTTTTGGTCTTGCCGGTTCCTTTGCCACTTCAGACTCCAGAAGATTTCAGAGAGAAGAGAGGGATAGGAAGAGAGGGAGAGCGGCAGAGATAGTAAATAGTGCATTAATATATATACATATATAGATATATAGATATGTGGATAGATAGATAGATAAATAGATAGATAGATAGATAGATAGATAGATAGATAGATAGATAAATAGATAGATAGATAGATAGATAGATAAATAGATAGATAGATAGATAGATAGATAGATAGATAGATAGATAGATAGATAGATAGATAGATAGATAGATAAATAGATATAGGTAGAACCGAGTTCGTGAATGTACTTAAACAAAGAGGCGATAATAAAATTCGCATAATTTGGTCAGTAAGCCCATTGCAGTGACGTGGCTTTGGTATTTGCTGACGTTTATTAGATGTGATTAACAGTGCGCATTGGTCGTATGCATCTTTCTTTGGCTAACGGATTGAAGGTTACTTTTTTATATTGATGCATTTGGCAATCGACAGTGACCCGGGCTTACGTTTGTCTGGGGCTAAGTCTCGGTGGCCGAGTGAGCAACTCCAGTCGACTGCAACGTGTATAGAGGGGAGGAATGTTTCTTTCAAACATGCAGTAATCCAACACACACGCGCACACACACTTGCACCTACACAAATCACACACAACAGTAACAACAACGCATTCATCACTGAATAACACCGCTACTCTCAGTGTCACTAACTATACAACTACTTCCCGTATCACAATGTCACTAACTAGTAACAATACACAGCTACTCCACGTGTGTACAGTTATGAACAAATCAACACCACACCACTGGGGAGTAGCCCGCAAAAGGGGGGGGGTGGAATCACATTATTGGGACACGTGTGGCGTACCAGCAGAGCACGTGCTTGCCATTCCGAAAGTTCCGGGTTCAAATCTTAACAAACACCAACGTTCTCTCCACACCACCCCCACACACACACACTGGGACGTAGACGGCGTTCACGATGTTCTCGTCGATATCATAAAACAATGGCGGCTGTGCATTGGGCTGGCCATACAATCTTCTTAAAAATGAGTGAGATTGACAGTCACTAGTCCTATACTTCACTAGCCCCATAGAGCGACATGATCCGAAATGAGTTTCCTTTTTTTATATATTTTTTAATCAATCTTTTCCTCAACTGTGCAAATGTATCGACGATTCATATTTTGTAAACCATTGTAGCAACTGTCGTTATAACATAAGAGTAACTAGTGACTGTCATTTCGCCATTAGAGTAACCAGCGACTTCCATTATGACATAGAGCCACATGTGAACACAGCATAAATAACAACAAAGTCTACAGTGTGATGTCTTTTTTTTTTCGTAGACAATGAAACATTCTATTCTATCCAGCAATTAGGTATATAAAACATCCCTCCAATGCATAGATGACGGTTGAAGGAGGGGGGAGGGCGAGATAAAGGGAACGAGAAAGAGAGAGAGACCAACACACACACACACACACACAAAACAACAAAAAACAAGGTAAAGCCAACAAATTCTCACCAATCGCTGGAGAAAACGTTTGCGCTGGTTCTGATAACGAAACTTAAGAAAACAATGCCCCGCGCGCTGATAGATCGGGTTACGGTTCTATAGATCAACTTGCATCTTCGTGTGGAGTGGACAGCGACACTTTGATAGGGCGCGCGGGGGCAGGGCCAAAGGGGGAGGGGAGTTTGAGGGGTGGGGGGTGGGGTTAAGTATGGGATAACTAACAAAACAATCCACGAGAACACACACACACACGTGTGTGAGCCTAATCTATCTCCCTATCTCACAGTGGTACGTTTTCATTTCGCATGCCATCAGCATATTTCCTCCATAGCTTTTCACTAAGTTTGTTTGTTCTTGTCTCTCTCTTTCTTGGACTCTATGATGATATTTTTTGCTTTTTTTTAAAACCCAATCAAGATTGGCAGAGGATGGGTGGAGTTTATGTCCCCAATAGCTTGAAACACAACAAATTATTACAACATCTAAAATGGCACTCCGAAATCCACTTGAGGAGGACCACTATATATATATTCTTTGTTACTTTCCGACGAATGCACAGTTCGTAGGTGTTGAAATTATACACAGACAAAACACACACACATAGACAAACAAAAACACAAAAGGCCGATAATAATAAACATATTTCAAACATAGAACATCGTCCAAGGTAATCAAAAGAAATTGGAGTTTATCAAAAGTATGGCTATACATTGGATGTGATTCTTGTTAAAAATCATTTGAATTCCCATCATTTAACACACACTTCTTCCCCCCAACCCTTCCCAAAATAATCACGAACCAATTTAACTCCGCTAGCATATGTGTGAGAAATATAGAATTTTTAGTGAATGTTTTTTAAAGTAGATAGCCTACTCATAGAATAATTTTCTAAAAATAAATAATGAATTAATAAATCATTCATTTAATTTTTTTTTAAATGTTGCGTTTTGTTATTTAATTAAAAAAAATTTGTTTTGTTGCTTTGCCCATTAAATGAAAAATTCACAAAATTTCCCAAACTTTCCACAGTTTTCACGAACTATCCCAACATATAAAAAAAAAAACACAAAAAAATCAATTTCCTGAACTTTCCCCATAACTTTTGAAACTTGTTTTATTTTGTTAAGGAATTTCCCAACTATGTGCCAGTTCTATTAAAAAAAGAAACAACAACTAACAACACACAATCAGACAAAATGAATATTAACAAGCACATCCCATTACGGCCTGTCTGTGCCAAGCGCGTGCTGGTGTCACGCGTGTTGGTCTCCCTCTGATTCGCATTGCCACAAATGATCTATAGACTCTAGTTGGCTCAAATCGCAAATGCCCCCAGTAATAATCGTCAATTAGCTGTACAATGCATCCAATCCAAGTTCACCGCGTGCCACTGTAGAGTTATGCGCAAAGTGAATGACTCAGGCTTCACCTCGTCCAACGGATTGAGAGAGGATGCTCACAGTAAGTTACAGTACAGGCAGCAGGCTGTATAGCTCATTAAAAAAACAATAGAAAACCAATCGTAGCGTTACTAACGCTAGTTTAATACAACTGAACGCTACGAAGTACAACTAAACATTATGAAGTAAAACAATTGTTAACAAACGCACCAAACCTTTGTATAGACCACAGCAAGGGTTGAAAATATATATTTAAGCAATGTTCTTCTCCCTCAATCCCTCCCTCCCTAACTGGAGAATCGAACTCGGGTCGACCGCATGGCAGTCGGATACGTTATCCATTCAGCTATCGAGGACACATGTACTAAGTGAAATTGCAGAGGTAAAATATGAGGCAATAAGGTCACGTGTCTTTAAATAAACCAATTTGATTGGTTAAACACACACACACACAGAGAGCTTTATATATAGATAGATAGATATATTGTGTATATATATGCTTTATACATAATCGTTGCTCAACTACATCTCTCTATATACAATATAGGCCCTACATCTGTTTTAGTGGAACACGCAATTTCTACAATTCCAACAAAGCGTTCCCTCACACAAGCACAAACAAAACAAAAAACAATGATAAGAGGTTACATTATCTATGACCTCGATTTTTCTCATGCCAGAATCCGTAAACCCTTGCTATATTATGGGGGGGGGGGGCGCCCTGATGGAACCAGTGGCGGAGGAGAGGGGGGGAGCCGATGAAGTGGGATCAAAGACTTCTACGTCTAAATAGCCCGGCAGCTAAGAAAAAGGAAGGTGGTTTTATATATACCGATATTATATATTATAATATATATATATAAAAGAGAAAGCATTGCAATGTTGTAACTCAAGGCAAACAAAACAAAACAAAAAAACTTGATAGAAATTTGATATACTGGGAGGACTCGAGGAGTGAGAGCATTCAGAAGTGTATAGGATGAAAAGTATGTCTGTCTTACTGCAACCTGTTCTAGTTTGATCCATAGTCCCCCTTCCCATTCATCATACTGTACAACGGAAGGATATAGATCTAGTGAAGTTTTGCTAGAAGCCAATTAACGGGGGCTTCACATGAAAAGAATTGGAAAGGCTTTGGTGAGGAGGGGGGGGGGGTGAGAAAGAGAAATGGGAGAAGGGGTGAACTGACGCCGGCCAGATAAAACTCCAACTTAGGAGTGTGAAGGGAGGTTTGACCGCCCAGAGAGATTCCATGCTCCTGATATGCTCATCAAATTGAGGCCGTCCGAAATTTGGTTTCTGCGCCGAAAGTATGCAAATGGCCTCTTTCGGCGTGGTTTCGGTTTCGGCAGAAGCCACAAAGTTAGCTTTCAGTTTGCTTTAGGTTGCGGCCGAAACTGATAATGACTTTCGGTCATCAGCCGTTCAGACTGCAACTCTAGTGCTCCAACTTTTACTCTGCTTATTTATAATTTCATTGCGTTAAAACTGTTGTGAATTAATCTTCGTGAAGTAGAAAATTGAAGTTAATAATACACAAAAATGTGCATCAGTCTTTAAAAAAAAAATCTTTCGCTTGGCAAATTCGATTTATCTTTTCGGTTTCGGTCGTAGTTAAACTTTCGGTTTGGGACGAATGTCAAACTTTAGCTTCGGTATGGTTTCGGTCGGCATCTAAACACAAACAAACCCTATCAATCATAACTACTTCCGCAAAGACAAAGCCATTTTTTACAAACCAACGGACATAATTTAAAGTTTCCTGCAGTATATTATTTTTTCAAAGAATATATTATTATTTCAAAGAAACTCCCATAATTATATTGGGAAAGGGGTTGGGGGGGGGGTAGGCCTACTTCTATCAATTACTTATTATTTAAAGCGATTAATAGGCCTGTAGTCGAATTTTCTATAGAATAGTATGCAACAATTTTAAAAAAAACTATTCTAAATCATGCATGCTAATTAACCAAGAAAGGAGATGGGGAAATATTTACTAACGGACTAACGTTGTTTTTTTTAAATATTTTGTTTAATGGCACATGCAGGCAGTGGGCACTTGAAACAGGCTCTCGTATCTCGAGACAGAACTCTTACAATCGCATTGCCTTGCTCAAACACGTCGAGAACACACACACACGCACGCACGCACAGACCGAGAGAAAACTGACATCGACTGTAAGGCCCGGGACACCAGTCACTTATCAGAACCCAGATCAGAGCTGATAGATTCCAAGGCAGGCTGGCACCAAACACCATGTGCTTTGCATTTTGTCCCTTAAAAGCCAGGGAGAATAAAACATACACTCACACACACAACAAGAACAACAACACTGGTGTTTCGCTTTATAGACAGGTCGTAGCAATAGGAAAAGGGAAAATGTTCTCGCCTACCACTCCCCCCCCCCCCCCGATTCCTCCATCTCCAGGAGTCGTACTTGATACCAGACTCGACGGTTATTGATACAGAAACGTAAAGCTAACGGTGGAATAGAAACAAGAGAGAGTGAGACACGGAGAGAAAGAAAGAAAGAACACGAACAAAAATAGTGGGGGGGGCGGGGAGGAGAATTATGGAGTTGGTTTGAGTAGCTTGGGGTGCATTTTGAGTCCAGATGAAGTTTCTAGTTAAGAGAGGTAGGGGTGGGGCGGGGTTGGGAGAGGGAGGGGCTGATAAGTATGTATTATAATAGAGAAAATAATGTGGAAAGCAACCAAGTCCATAATCTAATCTACATTCCACTCCCGCGAGCTTAACTTCCAATAAGTGCGAGAAAAACGCCATAATGGTACAAAGGGAACGTGAAGAAAGAGGGAGAGAGAGAGAGAGAGAGAGAGAGAGAGAGAAAGAGAGAGAGAGAGAGAGAGAGAGAGAGAGAGAGAGAGAGAGAAAGAGACGAAGAGCATTGACTATTGCAAACCAATGCTGAGAGACAAAGTAGCAGGCATACTGATTTTAGTTTTTCTTCTTATTCGTTTTAGTATGGGAGGTGAAACCAATTCCAATTGCTGTACACTGGCGTTAATTGTGTGCTCTCCTAGGCGGAGACTTCAAAACCATATGTGTGAGAGTAGGGCTGAAAGAAGAAAATATTATTATGAGGTAGCCTATTAGATTGGCCCACTGTTTAATAGTGCGTACAGTTGACACCAGCCGATAATAGAAAAAAGTAAAAGCTCATTTCTCCTCCCGAGTAGACTTAACTAAAGACCCGATTCATCCATATACATCATTTACCACTAACAGAAAAGACAAGTAAAGACCCAATTCATCGATATAGCTCATTTCCCAATCATAGAAAACACTTAGCTAAATACCCCAATTCATCCGTATAACTCACTACCTACTCACACATATCTTAGCTAAAAAAAACACACGCCAAGTGTTGACTTCTCAACAAAAAAAACAAAAAAAAATTCACCCATCTCCTATTCACGCACAAAATGTTTCAACAAAACTAAAGCCACAACAAAAAAAAAAACAAAAAAAAACACATGAATCCAAAAAAAAAAACACCCTTTCGCTGCCACAAGTAAATTGATTTAGTTTTTGTATTTTTACCTCCACGAAGTCTCACGTAACGGCGACGTCCAGCCTGTAGGTAAAACTGCAAGAAACAAGACTCATCAATAACAAGGTTAAGAAGAGAATTGCCGTTTCATTTTGTGTGTGTGTGTGGGTGTATTTCCGCAAAACGTTGTGCAGGTGACTCTATCCTATTGCTCGAAAATTATCAGCTCCTAAACAACCGAATACACAATCAGACATTGGGCACCCCCCCCCCCCTCAGACTCAGACACACATGCATCAGAAATATAGAAGAGGGAATTAGAGGATGGGGGGGGGGAGTATCGAGGTAGATATGGGTTTGGCTATCACGCCAGATATACAGACAATTTATAAGATTTAAGATTTATATGAAAGCTAGATGTAGATAAAGCAATACTGCACACACACACACACACAGACGCACAGGCAGGTAGATGGGCAACGGAGGTGTAAAGATAAGGTAAACGAACGCAAATTTTAAAATAATACAAAAAAAGAGGTTGTGGGAGGGGGGGGGAGAAAGGGGAGAGGGGAGGTAGGTTAATGTAATAACGATAATGTGGCAAGAAGGCGTAAAGCAAAACTTACAACAAGACGCCGCTGCCACCATTGAGGCTATTACACCTTATTTGGTTTGTTTGTTTTCTGGTGTTTTTTGTTTAGGTATTCTTTTAAAAAAACGCAATGGATAAAATTAAATGACAATAACTTTCTTAACAAAAGGAAGAGCTTAACCATGGGTTTATGGCTTTGTGAGATCAAGTACTTGATCCATTGATATATAAACAAAAACAGCAACAACGCTAACAATAAGTAAAAAAAAAAAGTCAGTTAGCAGCACAATAACAATACACTATGGCCGTCACGCGAATCAGTAAGTACATGTACACGCTACGGGAAATGCCAACTTTAAAACTTATTCCTTCACCAGTTTGGCTAGCCAGTGTTATTATTTTTTTTTAGCGAACATAGTAACAGTTGTAAAGATAATAGTAAGCAAATATGTCTAACAACGAAACGTCCCATCACTCCCCTATTTAAATGATTAAATTGTTTATATATTACATGAATCTGTTATGTAACGTGATCTATTTTTAGACTGTTGCTCCAACAGGTAAACCTTTTATTATGTCATTTCATTATACAATTAATTATGGGTATAGCCTGCCTTATAACATTTTGACCACAGAATGGGTCGAGCTATGTCATTTGTCACAGACCATACCAGCATGTTGTACTTCTTAACTCAGATATACAACTGTCAAAATGCATTTGCATAACAACAACAAAAAACACTTTATAAAAATGAAATAAAAACTTGGGAGGTGGGTGTGTTGGTAGGAGAGGTCTCGCGGAGTCATTAAACTGCGTGAATTGTTTCATAACTAGATTTATGGGTCAGGAGCAGGCGGTCTATATTTACAGTGTCAAAGCTTTTAGATATTTTGGCTAGAAACTCCTACTTAGTTTTAATTACACGTATTTTTTTTAAAAATCTAACCCCGCCCCCCGCCTCCCTTTTTGTTTCCTTCTAACCAGGTTGAATGTAGCCCATTAAACAGGTCGTCGTGACTTTGGGAACTGTTTTTTTTTTAACACAGACGCTAACAGCGTTATAATGAAGATGGATACATTGGGCAAAGTTTGATATTCTGGGAGAAATTTTAAAGCATTGAAGGTGTCGCGATTAAAACAACAACATGAGCTACATGTGTGTGTGTGTGTGTGGAGATGATAGTGTCACTGTAAGTAAACAACGGCCAAGCAGAAAGAAAGGAGCATCGCCATCTTGGGCTTTGCCAGTCATCAATATCACCGATGAAGCCATCAGCCCAGGCAGGAGCACAGAACGCAAAAACACTACACTTCATCCTTACAGGAAACAACACCGAACATCACGGCGGGGGGAAGGGGGGTGGGGCGAGGGAAGGGGAGGCGATCATTCACCGTTACTCAACATTCTCCCTATACAACGCATTGACACTTCTCTGCTCCCCTCCCCCAGTCAACATTCACCCCTCCCCCTTCAAACCGTTTTTTTTTCAAGACATCTACCGTATCCTCCTAAATTTTCTCAGAGCCCCTCTTTACGATTTTTTTTTTTTTTTTTTTAAATTTCCCTTTAACTTACTTGGCTCCAAGGCTTATCTTTAATCTCCGATCAAGCACATAGAAATGATTTGTCCTTCCCAACGTTTTTTTTTCTCTCTCGTTCTTTCTCTCTTTTCCTCCAGGTTCCTGCTTCAAAAATTTCCCAGCTTCCATCCACTACTATAGTTTCTCTATATCCCATTCGTTGCACTGCCCCCCCCCCCGTCCCAAAACACGCACCCTTTCCTGCCCCGCCCCCCCCGCCCCCTTTCTGGTTAGAAACTGCCAACGCTCCTCGTCCATTAAGGCAAATTTAAGCTTCGTAAATGTAAGGGGAAAATATATGATATGTAATACACACAGCTCCTCAGTTTGGGGGGCGGGGGGGGGGGGAGGGGCAGTTTTGAACACACACATACACTCACACACAAGTCCAGAAACCAATTCTGCACATGCATCTGTTAATGGTCTAATTCTACCTCGAGCGTGGCAAGGGGGGGGGGGGGGTGAGCTAGCTGCTCCATGTGTCGTAACGACGAAGTCTCTCTAGATATATATGCGGAGGCGTGGCAGGTATTTTCGGGGTAATTTATAAAAGCAATAATTGTCATGGACTCTTTAATTTGATCGGCGTGTTGCGTTACATTTTTTTTTTCTTCTTCTCCTTCTTCTGGAAGCTGTAAAACGTGTAGCCGAACTTTTTCCAACATTTGTTCCAGACATTCAAAGTCTACATCATGTGTTGAAGTTTCTAAAGCTATAGTTATATGTCTTTACATCAATTTTAATAAGACTCTACAGCAAATTTTATAGACTTTAAAGCGATAGTTAGAGGTCTTTACCACAATATTAACCCTTCCCGTACCGACCTACTTCTATCTATGCTGCCTTCAGTTCCGCTATATACGCGCCCGGGACTGTAAGGGTTAATAAGTCTCTATAGCAAATGTTATTGTCTACAGCAATAGTCTACAGTCTACAGAAAGAGGTCTTTACAACAGTGGCTATCTACTAAATACTTAAAGACCTACAGCAATTGATATAAGAGCATGCATTGAATATTGAATGCATCAATACAACTGTTAATCGTATACTATATACTCTTCAGTAAATGTTAGTCCTACAGTCTACGCTACAGCAACTGTTATAGAGCCTACACCAAATGTTACAGAGCCTACAAGTAAATGTTATAGACCTCAACCAACACATGTTATACAGCCTACACAGCCACTCATCATACAGCCTACACACACGCGCGCCGCGCGAGTCATGTACCAAACACAGCGGAAGTGTATGGTGACGAGGCTTGGTCTAGGCCAGGGGGCACAACTCTTGCCTCACACAGCATTTGTATATATATATATATATACCCATGACATTTGCAATCGCCATATTGGAACCAGGCTCAGCAGCTGACGTGTACACCTCAGTCCAATGACAAAAGAAGAGAAGAAAAAAAAATCATACATAAGAAACAGAAAGGATGGGGATAAACCCCAGAACAAGTCCGGAAAAAAAATATGGACGTGGAGAAAGAAGCCTTTCGATGGAATTATCCCTAAAAAAGCGTAGATATCTCATAATTTGTTCTTTAGATCTATCTACTGTTGAACATACAGATTATCCATACCATCTATCTCTGGCGTACTGAAGGTCCTTTGTTCGAATCCTGGTGAAGGCTAGGTTTTGTTCCCGGGGTCTGGAGGGTGTCCATGAGTCTACCACCCAGCTCTGACGGATACCTGTCTTAAGTTGGGGTAAAGTGAAGACGGCTGGGCATTGTAATTGCCACACAATCCTCCCAAGTATGCCACGTCTACAGAAACTGGCGAACGCTGCTTCCACGGCCTAATGGATCAATTTGGTCCGACGGCAGTACTTTGTTTTGTGTGGTACTATTTGGAAGTTTATTGATTGCGATGCATGGATGGCCTAAGGATTCTAAGGAATCATTTAGAAAAGAAGAGAAATTTACGTTGAAAAAAACAACAACAACAACTTGTGTAAGCCCCGTATGAAGTCTTTAGTATGAGGGAGAGAAACAAAAAAATAAATCCCCGTATCACCACAGCTAAGTGCCACACTTTTAAAGTAAGCAGTGGCCACTTGAGGTTTTACTTAAAGATAACACTAACACTTTATGGAGGAAGTCAATGCATAAGGGAGGTGAGTTGCTTAGTTATTGAGAGTAAGTGAGTGAACATGAGAGAGAGAGAGAAAGAAAGAAAGAAAAAAAGAAAGAAAGAAAAAAAAAGAAAGAAAGAAAAAAAGAACGAAAGAAAGAAAAAAAGAAAGAAAGAAAGAAAGAAAAAAAGAAAGAAAGAAAAAAAGAATGAAAAGAGAGAGAGGGCTGAGATAGAAAGACGTGATTAATTAAAGGTAATTGAAAAAAAAAAGCTTTGTTTTGTTTTTGTTCTTGGCGATGCGTCAGCTCCCTTAAACAAGCTACACAAGTCAGTATCTTAATCCAGCCCATATGACATCCAATCGTACCGAAACCTATGATACGCACGGAATTTATTAGAATTTTTCTCTATGCGGGGGCATCTCGTCGTCATGAGACCTGAGACTGAGAGCGAGTGTGTGTATGGGGAGGGAAAGGTTGGGAAGGGAAAGATGTCGAACGGGAAAAGGAGGGGTTATCGCCCATGGGTCTACGGGGGTGATGGCGGGAGTGAGTGGAATGAGGAGCCACTTGTAACCATGAGTTAAGACAACGAACTCACTAGCTATGCCAACAACCACAAGCGGAGGGGGGGGGGACTTAATGGACAGTGGAAGGGCGTGGGGGCAAGTGGTCAAAGAAAACTGTGTTCATTGAGGGAAAACCTACTCAGGTACTATTTGGATACGGGCACTTAAAAAATTATTTTATTTTATTTCAAAGGACGTTTCAAAATCTACAAATACAAAGTGTAGCTTTCGTAATTCTCAATATTTAAACTATACTAGTCCTTAATCCTTTTGGTCCTTTTAATCATATGATTTTTTCCGTTTTTTTATTTATCACTTTAAAATTAGTTCTGTGCACAATATTTATCATAATATATAAAGCAGGACCCACATCTAAAAATATCCCTCTCTCTCTCTCTGTATATAAATACTATTTAAAAATGTGACTGTGCCATTTTTTCCCTTGCCACTCATCAAATATGTTAACGTAATGTATCTTATATATTTTACCTTATTAACAGTAAGAAGATAGAGTCGCAACTCGCAACTATAGCCTACCTAAAACTGACAAGGTGGGTTATGGAGATGATTCTACGGATACATCACATTGTTTCTCTTACAAATCAACAACAACAAATAAACAATTTTAACCACACACACAAAAAAAAATAAAAATAAGGACTCTTGACAAGACATTACAGTCAATATAATGGGAGCCACAAGGGGTGGGTGGAGGTTTTCGGAGGGTGTGCAGGTACTAAGTCTCATGGCGAATCGCAGCATGAAAACCCAACGCCAATGCCAATACTACAGGGGAACAACAGCAGCAGCAAGAGCAGCGATATGCGCGCTCGCTCTCTTCTTGTGTACGAATATTGTGTGTGTGTGTGTGGAGAGGGTGGTGGGGGGGGGGTGCTACGTGATCAACACATGTTCCCAATCAGATGCCACGATAGGCCGGTTTGTGAGCACTTTTATTGGCTCTGTCGTTAGCTGTCGTGAGCTTTGGAAAATAGATATATCAGTTCCCTTACGGCTTGAACTTAGTGGGCGCCAGGAATTCGGTTTCACTCCCCTACAAACCCTTCACACGCACAGCCCCCCCCCCCATTTCCTACCTTCTTAGCCCCCCCCCCACTCCCCTCTTCTATCCTTCCCCCCTCCCAATCTCTTCTCCTTGTAGATCTCCTCAATTGCATGAGTGAGCAAGTGGAAAGAAAGAAAAGAAGGTCAAGAGAGAGAGAGAAAATAAAAAGAAGGGTCGGAGACTCTCACGGAGGTCTGACAAAATGCTGAAAGATAATGGGAGAAGGTTATTAAAGCAAAAAAAAAACTTGTCATACGTTAGCTTCAGGAAAAGTTAGAGAGAAAGAGAGAGAGAGAGTGTGTGTGAGAGGGAGAGATGAGCATTAAAAAGCCATACATTGTTTATACAGAGTCTTCTCGTATCGCTCAAACTCCTTCCAGTAGAAACTCATATACATAGACTATTGGTAGACGATATAACGCTATAGATGATCATGTTGGGAGAAGAAGACGTTCAGAACGACGTTTCAAAAATTTAGTTTTAACCTTCACCATACTCAGAAAACAAAACACAATAGCATTCAACAAGTGCTAACCTTATTACTTATATATATAGGCTTGGTTTTAAAAGAGAAGTCATTCATGGGGGTCATCCGCTAGCCATAAATACATCTTAAAAGGATTTGGGGGGGGGGGGGGCGAGCGGCGATACCTACACGGCGGTCGTTTTACTTAAAAATGTACACTGAAAATAAAAATCAAGTACAAACCCTGTAATATCTATGTTTTCGTAAACATAATTATATACAAATATAAACAAAGATAATTACCGTGTTAAGAAAAAAAAAAACTTTGGCAGGTTAAAAAAAAAAAAGTAGAAAGACGCATTGACCTCAGACCACCTAGATTAGGACATGAAGTGATTCTTTAAAACTCATTAGCCCTTTCTCGTGTATACAATAATCTGCTCAGATTGTGCACAAAGCCAATTTCCAGTGTAGCCGCGTCGAGGAAAAGTGATTTCGAGAAATCAAAGTTATCTAACCAAATTAGTGCAGCACCCCCACACGCGCGCGGGCACACACAGACACGCTCAAACAAATGAAAAGTCATTGCGCAGGCCAAAAAAAAAAACAACAACAAGAAAAACAAACGATGCACGTTAATTAGTCAGCGCGGTCTTGATTTAATTGCTGGCCCTAAAAAAAAATGAGTAGGAACTGGATTTAGCCCAAGAAGCGAAGATAAGCCAAGAATGCGCGGTCCGAAAGTCTTGATTTTAAAAATAATAATATAAAGAAAGCCACAAACATGGAGAAGGAGACAAATGAACTGTGAAGGGTTTTGTGCGGGAGGAGACGATACAGGAATGTTGGTTAGTACATTGACAAACTGGCGATAGCAGTGAAACTGACGTTTGACAGATACCAGATCCAATGAAACGCTCTCGACATTTAAAACCAAGCCCACATCTTTGAATTTACAACAGCTTAAAAACAAAATTGGGAGATGGAAAGGAGGGAAGCTACTAGTAAAAAAAAAAGGATGAGGGAGGGGTAAATAAAAAAGCAAAGGTGAGGGAGGGATGTGGGAGGGGGGTGAGTATGGCATATTTATTGAGGTGATATACTCAAGTGAAAGGGTGAATTAGAGGAGCAAGAGGTGAAGTTTTAGGAATCTGCTCCCCCCCAGAGATGCCAGGAGAGATCGGCACTGAGTGTCAACAATTGGTGGGAGATCAAAACTGAACATTCAGCTGCTTGGCAATCTTCAAATGATATATTGGCGATCTGCAAATGATATATTGGCGATCTGCAAATGATATCTTGGCTATCTGCAAATGATATATTGGGAATCTGCAAATGATATCAGATTGTCGGCCTTTACATCTTAGAGTGTAGTCTTTGTGAAATTGTTGTTCCCCCATCCAACTCCGTCACTGGCTATTTTTTATACAAGCGTAATATTTTCCCCTCATCGAATGCCAATTAAATCCGCCCAAGGGGGCTTTGGTGAAACGTTAACTAAATGATTCCATTATAGATCACCAATGACGAGGGTAAGTATCCCAACGGACCGGCTCATTTGTGTACACAAGTACACAAGACGCACACGAATCTCGACGACGCTTCGTCCGCTCACACAACAACAAAATGAAATAAAGAGCTATGAACATTAATTTACATAAGCAAGCGTCAGGTTTCAATTAAGCCGGCAATCGAGTAATTGATAAACTAAACACGATCTCAATGCATCCGTTTCCCTTTTTAAAAGCAACCACTCAAAGAAGCGTTTTCCTTTTCGAGCCGAAGAGTTTCGCGTCTCGACGTACGGCTCGGTCTCAGAGGGACTTGTTCACCCCCACCCACCCCCTCCCCTTTCCCCCGCCCCTACCAACGGCTAAGCAAACAATGGTGCTCCGTGAAATGCAACATGGCCAACTTAGCCAGCCACACCGAGTCATCAAGAGAAAAAAAGAAAAGCCGTTAATTAGGTCACCGTTAAAGTCAATTCTCGTGGCATCTATGAAAATAACATCTCCAACGAGCTAATCACTTGGGCTTAATGCGATACAAAAAAAACATGTTAGAAGAAGCAAAAAAGACAAGCTCTAGAGAGGAGAGAGAGGTGTCTATGTGTGTGGGGGATACAAACACAAAGCCACATAGACGGCCTATTTGTTTCCTCTTCTAATCAGACAAACGTGTGTTTAACTATACAAATTTAACCCGTATCCTCCTTCATCTTTATTTCGGTTGCCCTACGTACATGAGGGATTCAAACACCGGTGGAACACAAAGAGTGGCGGAGGGAAAGAGGGTCGACCGCAACACTCGGACAAATGGTATCAAATAATTGTTTTTCTGAAAATATACGGATAGGTGCCCCCTCCTCCCCGCCCCCCCTCCCCCGTTACCAATCCAACATCTGACACGCACACACTGACTCACTCACACGCCCCACTGTGGCCACACAAGTGTTACATCACAAATTAGTAGCGATAGGATCATCAAGTCTGTGTCTTCAAGAGACAACCCCCCCCCCATCCCCAAGGGAGATAATTTCATCAAGAAAGAAGACAACTCTAGAGTGGACACTTTGTCTGCGATATCTATTTACTTCACACCAGTTTCATCTGAAATTTTGTTGTTGTTTTTTAAACACACAAATGTGCCACAAATGACTATTTAATTAATCTGTAATAACTAGTAAAATTCTCGTAAGTATCCGTAAATTTTACCTACAGCCAGTGTTCAGAATCGATACAGAACGAACAAATTTGTTATAAAAAAAAAAGTTTGAATCTTTTTCAATGAATGCTGACAAAAAAACAACTGTCAAAGCAGAACACTGTGTGGTCTAGCTGGCCAAATCAATTAACACCTCTTCCCCCCCCCCCCCCCCCGAAATACCACAGCACGGCACAACTTCGGTAGAAAACAATATATAATTATAATCAAAGTATTTTGGAGCAATTACCCCCGCCCCCTTCATCACTTGTGTAAACATGCACATAACTGAATCACTTATTAGTCCATTGGTATTTAGGTTGTACCACCTACACCACGTGAGCACACACACACACACTAAACCCCACACAGGCATTACATTGGAGATCATAATTTTATGAATGCCATGAATAATTGTCCGTCTGAAACGTGGCTACATATTTCTTAGAGAATTTCTCTAGAGTTTTTTTTTTTTAGCATATACCGATAAAAAGAAAAAAGGCAGGCTCTGCAATCTATAACCCTGATTCTCTTGCAAGTCATTTAGTCATTGATACAAGGGTAGCAGCGTTATCTAAGGGCGTTGTCCTTAAAGCGAGAGGGGTCCTAAATCTTTCGAGGCAGGGGGGAGACATATCAATGTAGCCTCGAGGGCCGTTGCTTAGGAACATTGCTAGAACATTTTCATTCCAAGTTTATAACACTGAAAGGAAATTCCTTTTATAAAACTTTATACAAAAATCCACAAACCAATTTCTTCTAGTATGTTTTTTGAAATATCTGAACGTCCGCTAGTGTAGGGCGTAGTGTATTATTTTTATTTTTTTTAAGTGTTTGCGGGATGTCATTATACTTTCTACCTATGGAATCACTTTAGAAAAAGAACATGATGGGATGCCAGGACTTCTTACCTAAAACTACAAGTTATTGACTTTGTAAACATTTCAAATCATTTTTGTCATTCCTTGCCCAATATGAACAAATATACCAAGTTTCCTAATGAGGCGCGGTGGGGCAGCGCGTTCGGCTGGCGAACCGAAGGTCGGTCCAGGGTTCGAATCCCGGTGACGGCTAGGATTTGTTCCCGGGTCAGAAGGGTGTCTCTGAGTCTACCCAGCTCTGACTGTACCTGACTGTAATTTAGACGGCTGGGAATTGTGCTGGCCACGCAATACCCTGGTATGCCGTGGTCACAGAAACTGGCCCCATGGATCAATTTGGTCCGACGGGATACTTTTTTTTAAATACCAAGTTACCTAAGGTGTCCTAAACAAGTTTCCTAAACTTGGAAAAAAAACAGTCGATTTTCCAACATTTTTCTTAGTACCTGAGTTGTCATTTAATAATAATAATAATGTTGATGACATTTTTATAGCGCTACCAACAAACATAATGCAAGCTCAGAGCGCATTTAACATAACAACTAAGAACACGGATACAATCTATAGGCCAAGAGATACAAAACTAAATGATGATTCAAAACTTTACAAACATAAAACAAATCAAACAATTAAAACAAAAAAATAGCCGAGCTAACATATTGGTAAGACAGAGGGCTCTAAATCATGTTAACTAAGATAAATATTGAAATAATAAGTTTTTAAGTTCTTTTTGAAAGTATCAATGGAAGTTGTTTGCCTCAGTTTGATGGGAAGTAGATTCCACACTTTCGGACCGGATGTTGAGAAGGCTCTAAGGCCCACGGTCTTCAGAGAGAAGCGTGGCACTTCCAGAAGCGAGGAGTCGGCAGAACGAAGTGTTCTTTGCGGAACATATGGTTTAGTTAGTTTCTTGAGATAGGATTTCAAAGACATTATCACGGCCATACATTTCATACTTTAAAAAAAAAAAAAAAAAAAAAAAATGATGAAAATATAAAAGCAATTTTTGTAGTTAAAACCAACACGCAAATGAAAGAGCAGGTTGTTCTAGTTCGGGTCGCAATCAGGGATACTCTATATGCAAGAAATATACTAACGCTTTCATTTCTAGCAACTCTTAGACCGATGTTGTTCAGCCGATAGACAGTGGAATTTAATTTTAAATTGTTTTGAGAATATCAATTATTTAAGGTTTGCATACTTTGCATAGCGAATCAAAACCAAACCTTTTTCATAATATGTAATATCGAGTGTAAACTTTCAAGAGGAACACTGCATTTCATAATTGCATGGAGCCAGCTCACCAGAGACAGTAGTTAGGGTAGAAATAAACAAAGGGCGACATTTGATTTAGTATAAATCTTTTTATTTCAACAATCCAAGCAATTGATTCGGTATAAATTTATCAGCATCAACAGTACTGGCCGACAGCAGATTAGGTATAAATCTATGTAAACTGCTCAAGCAGTAGATTTGGTATAAATCTATGTAAACTGCTCAAGTAGTAGATTTGGTATAAATCTATGTAAACTGCTCAAGCAGTTGATTTGGTATAAATCTATGTAAACTGCTCAAGCAGTAGATTTGGTATAAATCTATGTAAACTGCTCAAGCAGTAGATTTGGTATAAATCTATGTAAACTGCTCAAGCAGTAAATTTAGTAAAAAATATATTTAAAATTTAAACTATTTATAAATCTATTTGCTTCAACAGTCCAAGCATCGTCTTGGTATAGATCTATTTACTTAAACAATCGGAAGGTGACAGTTTGCATTACCATCAGCTCCGAGAGGCAGCTCACGAGTAGAAGGACAAGCGCGAGAGGGAGGGGCCAAATCGATTTGCCGAGACTCCCCCTAGACAACAGGAACCTATTAACTACTGATATTACCAACTGGCTTCCTAGCTCTTTCCCCACCCCCTTGTCCTGCCGCTGCCTATCAATCATCATTGTGTCACTGACAGCCTGGCAGCGATGGGGAGGGGGGGGGGGAGCGACACACGAGCGGCGGCTATGAAATGTTCGATACACCTTGAGCGATTTTCATAAAGGCATTGGCGCCCTTTAACGCTGCCACCAATCAAAACTCAAACTTGAGTTGAAGAAAAAAAATGTGTGTTGGGTTCGCGGAAAGGGGAGAGAAAGGTGGGGGGTAAGGGAGATAGATTTAATGAGAATGTAAAAAAACAACAACACAATTCTAATTCTAGAGAACCAATATTACCTTATTAAGAATAAAGTCATTAAACTTATAAGAAACAAACAAAAATCAATGGCTGCAGCAGGATACGACACGTAGCATTTCAAAGTAAAAAAAAAAATAAAGATATAAAAAATCATCTCGAAGATTTCGATGCTTTCAAGTAGAACGGCTGGTACGTACAACTATGCAATATTATATATATATAGCTAGTCGTTAAGGTCACAAGAGCACTAAACTTACTATATTCAAAGAAAGAAAAAAAATACGGTAGGCCTAATGGATAACTACGCCCATATAATTTGTCATCATCGCTATGGGTTAGCCAGGCCGTCATTTTATATCTTCTTGTATTTCTTGTGCTGTACTTTACATTAAAAAGGAGAACGATCGAGGCCGTTAAAACAATTGCTATTCAATATCTTTTATGGCCAAGTCATAACATTATTTTTTTTTAACAAATAAATGATTTCTGAGGAAGTAAAGCCTTTCTTTAATGGTTCTTCTATACTGCAGTAAGGTTTTAATGAGAAATGTTGACTCGGCTTTTATCCAAACGTTATAACAGAGAATGGGCCAATTTAATAGGATTCGATATTATTTTGGTTTCTTTTATTAACTCACTAATAATGTTAAGCACTCGATCGCGCACCATTCATGACAAAAGCTTCATTTCGAAAAAGAAAAACCAATAACAAAAAGAATTATTATTATTAAGAACTAAAACGATAATTGTGAGAAAGGTTCAATTTTTCCAGAAAAGCCAATCATTCCGGTAATGGACCATTATAGGGGGAATTATTTTTGCCTTTCAAATGAACTATTAAATATATAGGGCCTACCATTTAGTAGGGAGAAGGCGGGCGGGGGGAAGTGGACATACATAGAGAAACTGACCGTCACCAACATGATGAAATAAAGGAGATACAAGCTATTTAGTCATTTGTCTATCAAAGTGCTTAGTCACAAACCATCGAACTGGCAGATTGCTTGACGAATACTGACCCCCCCCCCCCCCCCCCAACCACGTGGCTATAGGTATCACAATTGCATATCGAAATAAGACACAATAACTTGCAAGGTAACCTGGCTAGTCAGTGCCAAGGAAATAGATTGATAGATAAGTAGGTAGACAGATCGATACATAGAAATATAGATAGAGACATACATTGTATTAATAGTATAGGAAAAAAAAGCCGCGTAGTTGGTTTAAAGCATCTAGAACAGGGATCGACTACCTTTTAATAATAGTGTGCCTGCAAATGTAAGATTTCTTGTTCATTCAGCGTGTCAACAGCATTAAATAATCCCCCTCGAGCTTCCTGTTTCTTGCTGTACAAGAGACTTGAAATGCCTTTTCATGGGTCTTGCGCGTGCCATTGAAAATCGCTCTGCGTGTCAGGCCGCCTAGCACGCATGCCACCTGGCTCGCATGCCCGTAGAAAATAGCATAATCACCAAAATTCTTCAATGACAAATATGATCAAGCCCGTAACCAAACAGCGCCAAGAGTCGAGTCTAGAGTCAGCGTGTTTTTATTAAATGACACAGGAATTTCAACAACAAATTATCAGATCTATTCATTTCTTTCCTACAAAAAACAAAAAACGATGAACATTACACGTTGCATTGCTCATCTGTACCACGACTTAATACGGACAACTAGCTAACTAAGAAGGGAAGCGACTTTCTCGCAGGGTATGCAAATAACGATTCGTTTGTTCATCGCTCGAATGAGTCAAATATCGACTGCCTACGTGGCAGCCAACACAATTCAATTAAAACCATTACATCTACACTTTCTTTTTTGTTAATTGTCTTTTTTTTTAATTTCCTTCTGTGAAGGTTTCAAATGATACAGCGGGGGACTTAGAGCAAAAATCCGAGAGCAGACGTCAAAATTGTGTCAGTTCCGCCAGTGACGTGGCATCAACCAGCACCAGAGGAAAAGGGGGGGGGGGGGGGGGAAGATATGAGAAGGGGCGGAATGCATTGAAAGCCTATTGAGCTCTTCGAATGCCAACGAAATGTTCACTAATAACCATGATTAACGCAGATCCACAAAATGCTTAATAACAGCCCGCCCACCCACCCCTTTTTAAAACCATCAAAACAAGCCGTAACGTGGTGTTACAATCAAGCGAAGACACCATAATTTTGGACGTACAACAACTTCATGGTTGCTTCTAATTCACAATCATCAATGAACTGGATGGGGAGACTATTAGCTTGAGAAATTTCACATAAATGCTTCAACACACACACACACATATATATATATACATATTTCATTTCTAATCTAGTCTCTCTTTAAGAACGACGTGATCCCCAAAGGTGTGGAAAGAGTATTGTATCAAAACGAAAAAACAAAAAAAAAAACTAATAATAAAGGGGAGTGCAGAAGAGATTCACTGTCCTGGCATGACAATACAAAACTGGGGACTTCAACTGCTCGGTTCTTGTAAGCAGTAGGGATCATATTTGGTTATTATAAATAATATACTATTGAACTAACGATACTACCGATTGTACGGTTTCACTATCTGATACTAATGTGATTCTTACAAAATTAGGTCATTATTAATAAACAGTTGAGTAAGTATTAGTGTCAGTTGAAGAAAGTATTCCGCCGCCTGCTTTAATTATACAGCATACTATTATCAGACTTTAGGTATACATGTTTGCCTTTCAACGAGCGTCTGTGAAACTTTAATGTCAGTGTGGAAATAAAGAAATGCCACCACATGAGACGAAACCATACAAATTTGTAAGCATAATACAAATCTAACGCAATATATTATGTCAAGGACATAAAATGCATTAACCAACATCAGCGCACAAAGTAAACAGGGTGCCAGCAATCAGGATTGGGTCTTGGGCTAATACCGCGCCCCACTGCCGTTGTGTTTGTCAAAGTTTGTCACCGCCAGAACGTCATTTCTACCCCCCCCCCCCCCCACTAAAAAAAAAAAAAAAAAAAAAAAAAAAAAAAAACGCGTAACGTCTTAACCAACACCAAAACAGGATAGTCAATATCAGGTTTCAGAAAGCAGTACTCTTCGCCCACACGTCCAATTTTTGTCTTATGAAATATGGAAAAGAGGGGGAAGGTGGGGGCTTGGCCTGGGCGTGTGATTAATAATGTAATTTGTAAAGTAACGAGGAAATCGACAAAACAACAACACTAAATGCCCACATCATCTTGTCAGACAGTAAGATCTAAGGGCGGTGACTCTGGTTGACAACATCTCCAGGCAGCGCCAAGCCCACAATGGCGGGTGGGGAGTTAGTATTTCTTTTTAAAAGAGAACAACCCACCCTGTCTGGAAGATTTGTGCCCGTGCGCAATGGAGTATGGGACTTGTTTATATTTTTTCTTCTTTCCCTCAGCCCATTCAGAAACACCGATCAATACACCGCGGGAACCACTACTGTAACGCCATTGGTTCATTCCAACCAGAACAATTTTTGATTGGATCAGTAGTAGACTAGTAGCACCACATAAGGCCCCACAAGAAAAAAGAATGTCCGGAGATTTTTTTTGTCTGGAGGGTCTTTTAAGAAGCATGATACTATACTGCGGTTATGCCCCGTCAAAATGTTGGAGAAACCAATGATTACAATGTGTTTTGTTAAAAAAGAAAGAAAAACATTACAATAAAAAACTGTAGAGTGAACGTTTCTTTCGGTATTGCAAAATGAATTGTTGCTGTCAACTTCTGACTTTTTTATAAATATAAATGTAAACTAAACAGTAATACTATCAAATGATTGCAATAGATCATTACGTCAGCTTGAGCTGTATTTCTATGGCCATCAGCTCCAAAACAAAATATCTAAAGCAACGGATACCGAATATGGCCAATTCTTGGTTGGCAAGTTTTCATTTTTAACATGACGATACATCTATATATTTAAATAATAGCGCGAGACAGGTAGTATATAGAACGTCATTTTGTCTTTCCTGACATAATAATAATAAATAATAATAGCGCTTGTATAGCGCAAATCCCGTTGATTCACATTTGATTCACGGCACGGGAAGTTCTTTTTATGACGGCAATAAAAACAATAAAAAAAAAAACAACAAAAAAAAACTATAATCGGTTTAAAATCGGAAATTTTTACAACGATACTGGGTTTTGAAAAAAAAAAAGGTCTTCACCATCCCCACCCACGAAGATGCTTAAATGAAAATGAATACATTAAAAATAAAAGATTTACTCGGCAGCATCTTTTCAAAAATATAGATCTAGATCCAGGCATAGGTTTCGAAGCCGGGGCTAAAACAAGTCAAATACTTCTTACAACTGTCAATACGACAATCGAATCGTCACCATGGCACAAATTCCTGTGTCAGTCATTCGTAACACCTTCAATGTACACGATGCCGATGCCTCTGTCATATGACAATCAACAAAAAGCGATAGTGACGTCTCAGCGTTGTACTCCTGCCTTCATTGCCCGCCTGGAATGCTTAAATGTGAACTACGACAGAAACTAGTTCAATGCGGCTTAGGTTTAGTGATCAGTAGGTTCAACATGTGTAACTAAAGAAATAATTTTCAACAGTGGTAGCTGGCAGAATAAAAAAAAAATACATATTTATAGTATTAAAATAAAATTCTTTGGCATTAATCGGCAACCTTTTTTTCTCTTCGCCTCTCTCTCTCCCTCTCTTAAGTAAAAAAATGCAATAATCTATTCAGATAATGTTGGCACACGGGGCAAGATAAGTTCACAAGTTTACTTGGCGAAGAAATACTAGGGGGGATAGTGTTACCCAGCACAATGTCTAACCGTCTTTACCCCCCCCCCTCCCCTCCCACCTTTTACTAGTGTCAGGTACCCAATCTGAGCTGGATAGTCTCAGGGGATACTCTCCTGGCTTATGGAAACGAGAGCCCAAGATCATCGGTACGAAATCCGAGCGCGTTTCCGCTAGACCAGGGGTCGGCAACCTACGGCACGCGTGCCAGACTTGGCACGCGGAGCTCCCTTTCATTGGCAAGCGGAGGACCCCCCGAAAAAGTGTGCTTTTTAATGGCTTCTGCATGTCATGTCATTTTTTTTTTCATTAGCTCTCGCTGATCTTTTTCAAATAAATCATAAAAAATCATTCTGTCGTTTGCCTGTTCGAAAGCCGTTCAGTTTCAGCGGATAAAAACTAGTCTTTGCGTCTCCTGTGCTTAACATCAAAGAATGCTACATCAAAAGAATGAGCCAACTATTCGACGTTTGGTTGGTTTTGTTTATATCGCAAGCCAAAAAATATCGAATACAAGTGGTTAGTATCAGCAAACCATTAACTGAATTGTTTTACGCAATTCCAATAAAATGTTATTATAAAGCTAGACCACTATGTGCCCGAAATACACGAACAGAGAGAGATATTGTGTGTGTGAGAGAGAGAGAGAGAGAGGGTTAAGGGGAGAGAGAGAGGGAGGGATATGGAGAGAGAGAGTGTGTGTGTCACACAATTAGATACACCAGATATACACCACGATTATATTAAAGATAAAGATTAAACAACATCAACTAAATCATTCTACAATTATACTGCTCAAAGCTGTGCCGAAAGACATGTTACATTCAAGAAACGGTAATATGAAACAAAAGTTTCAAGGAATCAAACCCCGCCTCCCTCCTAAGAGCAGCGACTGTGTAAACCCGACAGCAAAACTAAATCACGACTCTCCTAGAACGTGAAATTTAAAGACCACAAGGACAACTGGTGCGTCCACTCAGTCATGGAGGAGTGAATCATTTCATAATGACAGCCTGACCTTTACTAGAAGACATGCGGACACCTGCAGGCCTATATAAGAAAAAAAACAAACAGCAGAGATGTCACACCCCTGTCCAAAAGTATACACAGTAAAAGTTTCTTTACATTTGTTTCTTGCTTGAAACGTTAAAATAACTTGTATTGTTCATTTTAGTTTTAAGGTGATGTGGAAGTGGGAACGTTAAAAATGACCAAATTGATGCTTTCTTTCACATAAATGTGTTAGTATGTGAATATTATTGACAAATGTGTGCTTAAAATGTGCCCAAATATATCAAAAACTAAAATTTTCATCAAAAAGGGGTCTCAAGTGACGATAAACCCTCTAAAAATCAATGATTGGTATTGTCTAAAATGAATTGAAAAATAATAAACCATTTTCAATGCAATTTTCAGGCTTTGTAGAACTGTTCTGAATACATCCTGGATTCTAAAATTGTAGCAGTTTGATAAAAAGCATATTTTTGACAATTTTTTTTAATTTGTTGTTAAAAGTGGCGGAAAATGTTTTGGGGTAGGGGTAAGCTCTAGAGAAATAACTTTGTTTGTAATAAAAGGATTTACAAACAATTAGCATATCTGGTGTTAATGTAAATAAGGAACAATTCCTCCAAATTTTCAATCCAATCACTGCAATAGTTTTTTTTTTAAAGTGACAATACCACTGAAATGCCTGCAAAAAAGGTATTTTTGAGAAAAACAAGAAAAAAGACAAGTTTTAAATATTTCAAAGGTAAAAACTTACATTAGAAGCCCCCAGCTGAGTACATTCCATCTCTAGCATCCCCAGAACATGTAGCAGTGATTGTTTTTAATCCAGGTCTGTTCAATTGTTTTTTACTATTAATTAAAGAAGATGATATCCTCTTTTTATCCGCGTCACAAAATGATCGAAGAGAATAGAAACCGAGTTCCAGCCCTAAACTTGTAAATATTTTTTTTCGGCCAAGCTCACCATTGTTGTAGACAATGGTGGCATCATTCACAGCTATCTCCAGTCTCTGCTTGCCTACAAATCCAGTCTTTGGACACCTTTTCCATATCAGCTGATGGAATGACTCGTTTGCATTTTGTGTCCCGCCATGCAAACACTTTTCCAGCAGAGCATTAGCGGAGAGGTCTTCAAAAATTGGCTTTATTTCGTCGGTAACAAATTTAGGTAGTTTGTTCTTATTTGCTTTATCTAAATCTGTTTCCTTCGGACACCATTCTCCACAGTCGTCATGTACTCCAGTGCGATGCTTCCATATCGCCATAATGGCTCTTTTCATTCCAATGAGGTTACCAGAATTAGCTCTGATTGCTCCTCCATAGTGTCCTTGAATCCTTTTAATAGCAGCTTGTGTAAGCCTCCCTTTGCCCCCTATTCCCTTAAACTGTTTTCTATTCTCTAAATAAATTTTCCCTTTACACTCATTACTTTTGTCCATCAGCCGTCGACCCATACGTTTCTGAACATGACCACAACATTCAAGTTTGTTGATAATCTTGCCAGGGTAAATAGGTGGCTCTGATTCTGCAACTGTTTTTAAAGCTTTTGGAGTCCCCATCTCCAAGATAGCCTAAATATTTTAAACCATACTGGTCCTGTGACCGCTGGAAAATTTTAAATATACCATGAGGCTCCATTGCCCCAGAAGAACCCATTATGGTTTTGGTCACAATCAGGAGAGTGTTCTTGCCTTCCAAATTAAAAATTCTTCTGCTGTAAGCTTCTTTTTTTTTTTTAGCACCAAGCATCACAGTAGTTACTACAAGTATATGTATCAATTACTTTAGGGGGGCCTTGAGGACAAACGGATAAAACTGTTGATACCCCATTCTTCGAAACGAAGCCACGTCGCTGCCAAGTGCCATCGCATGATACAGTAAACTTCATTGGTGATAGTAGACTTTTTAAGCTCTGAAGCAGCTTCTTTCATACAGTCTGTGGCAACACTTGCTGTTGCTTTTAGAATTCTTCTTTCTAAACTGGCTTGTTCTGGTTGTACTGACAGGTGGAGGCATATTCATGTTGCCTAAGAATTTTTTTCCTTGTTCATAGTGGCAGCCTATTGCATACATTGATACTTGAAATCTTATATTAAGATTTTCTTTAGAGTTATTTAACATAAATACATTTTTGCAGGAAACACAACTAAAAGGACAGTTTACAAGTTAGTCCCAGACTTAGACTCAGTGATTGTATAGCCACATTCCTTATAGCAAGCTGGGCAAGGGAAAGTATTTATAAATTGAAATAAATTTTCAATGTCAAACAATCTATATCCAGTTTGTAAAATGTGTTCTCCTGTATCAATCTGGTTCTCCTCCAAATTAACACTTTCGTTCAACTTCATGAAAGCTGTATTTGAAGTTGATGCATTGTCTGTAACACTTTCATTGCATTCAACACTAGCGTCCAAGTTATCTAGATTTAGGCCTAGGCCTAGGCTTACATCAACATTATCATCCTGTTCTTCGGCTGCGCTTACATCTAATTTAAGCTTTTTATTAATACCTATTACCATGAAAATTTTCTTTTCTTTGGTCGATCACTACGTCTTTCAGCTCGTTTAGGCATTTTATATAGTTTAAAAGTTTTAAATAGGAAAGTAAACACAGAATAGCACAAATAAAACACAGCAAATCGAAAACTATTGAATAGAATGTTTACACATGTGAAACTTCATATAAAAGATGGCCGCCGAGGTGCTTGTAAAAATGATTCTGATTGGTTGAAATTTAGAGAAATTAGTTTCCTATCGATATATAGACCAATGAAAATTAAGCTTTTATTTTATCAAAGGAAAAGAAAATAAGGTATGGCCTTTAAAAAGTGAAGCAAGAAAACCGAAAGAATTTTAAAAATTGCTTAATTAGAACAAAAGTTATGCGTATTTGAAAATTTAGCTTATTTTAGTAGGTCAATGAAATTTAAATTAATCACTGGTGACCTTTTATAAATATTAATTTAAAATATTTACCTATATCTACCATAAAAACAAAGTAGGCATTATTATTCATAAATAAAAGTACTTTTTTAATCAATCATTAGCCCATTTGACCCCAAAGATGACCTAAATGTGTTAAAAAGCCTGTTACACAGGCCCTTAAGACACCAAATTGTAGATTCTGTGCACGTGTGTGTGTTAAAATAACTATAAGAGAATATATTAGAAGATCCCATATTTAAACAACAATTTTCGTTTTAATGTGTTGTTATTTTTTTTTAAGCATCGTTTCAATTTTCCTCCACTGTGTTTTATTTTATATGCAGGGTTCCCTGCAGCAAATGTAAATAAAAAATTTGAGGAGATTTGTAGGTTAACTCTGAACTGGTGCACACAGTTTCTCACTAAATAGCAATTTAGGTATTTGTTGTTGTAACTTATGAATTGGATTTTAATTTCCTAATCTTGTATCACAGTGTCAAAAAAAAGTCCGTATTGGTACTTTCTTTAAATAGCACGCATTGTAATAATATTTTTTTCATATCGAGAATGCATTGATTTCATTAAAAGTAATGTTTTTTTTTAACTGTTTCGGAGCTTAAAAAATAGTAGAGGAATACAATCTAACGTTGAAACAAAAAGATATACATTTCAAATATACTTCCAATAAATGTTATATAAATGATCAATAATTGTGGCAAGAACGCTCTAGAAATCGGCCTCCATCCATACCCCTCCCCAACATCTCTTCTCTCCTCCCCGGGACTGGATGTGAACCCGTGTCCATCAACGTTATCACCACCACCACCACCCAATCCGCCTTCCTCCCCTTCTCGACCCCCACTAAGCATCCATCACCAAAATAAAAATATGTAAAAAAAACAACAAAAAACTTCCCTGCCACAAAGGTCACGGAATGGGAATGATTATTGTATCGGAAAGGTGTGTAGGAGTGGGGGGGGGGGGGGGAGGAGGTTGTGGCCATGGGTGGGGCAGTAAAAAATAGGGGGAGAAGGGAGGTATAATCAGGAGGATTGGAGTGGAGAGAGGGGGGTAGGGATAGATTCCTAAGCCAAGGCCTGGAACGATAAGAAAGATTTGGGGGGGGGGGGCGATGTGGAGAAAGGGAGAGAATTATAACTCAGGAGATGAGGGGGGGGAAGGGGGGGGGGGGAGGAAGGGGTAACAAATTGAATAGATGCTTTGAGAGCAGGTAATGACTAAGAAATAGCAAAACAAAACCGGCGGGGTTCATGACAGGGATGGAGGGAGGGGGGGGAGTGATAATATTGAGGGTATCGTGTGGTTTCAAGGAAGTAGAAAGAATATATGTTAAAAACAAAACTGCATAAAAAAGACACTGTATGGCTGTAAGTGCCATGAAGGGGGAAGGTAATAATCTGGTAATCGCGTTAAGTACTGGATAGAAAGAAAAAAAAAACCCAGGAGACGTTGTTTTGTGTGTGTGTGAGTTTATGAGGGAAGCCTTATAATTGACAGAAATTAGCAAACCCATGAGTACGGTACCTGAACTCATAGCTGTAGGCATCACTCTGGACAAACAAAAATCTATCTCAGATTATAAGGCATAAAGCAGCGTCCATGGTGGTGAGTGCTGAAAGGATCATTAGTGGGGTGTGAGGGGGAGGGTGAGAAGCCAGGCCATTATGATTAATGGAGCAGTATAATAAAAACAAAAACAAAGATGGTGCATAACAATAAAAGACCTCCGCCGTCACAAATTCAATAGACTTATCGTCTTGCACACATGGGGGCGCATACAGGATTATGAGGGGTTGTAGCCTATACCAATATCTAGAAATAATATTTATTAATAATTTTGAAAGTTGTGTGGGGTTTGGAAAAAGGAGGAGGGGGGGAGCATTATTCCCATCTTGCTTTCACCCCCCCCCCTCCTGGGGACGCCCATGTATATAACGAAACACCATTCCTTATTCAGAGACAGCATAACTATATTATCCATAATATTTCTAATATATGTTATTTTTTTTTACACAGAGAGTAGGCCTATGGTAGGCTATCATTTCATGAAGTAGGCCTATTTTTTTTCATGAATTTAAACGAAGTATCAACATGCCTAGTTTTGTAACCCCGACTCCCCACCATTTTCCTTACAGCGCCTATTATTGAATTTATATAATATTTGTTTATTAATTTTATTTTCTCAGGTTTGTTTAAAGCGTTTTAATAAACGTGGTAACCAAATCACACAAAGTGTAGTTTTGACTTTATTATCCCCCTTTGCCGTCTCGGCCATTTAAAAACGTCGAGTGAGGGCGAGTGCTTCAGTTACTCACTTAGAATCAGCACACACACGCGCACGCACACACTTACTACTAGACTAGCGGGCTACAAGCTTGTCAAATCCACCAATAAACAAAATACAGCCAACCGAAGAAGAAGAAATTTAGGTGCAGCAACAACAACACTGAGAAAAAAAAATAACGGTAAGGGGCGTCTTTCGCGAGCGCTGTCTGGAGGAAAGAGAGAAGTGGCGAGGTGGTGGGGATTATTGGGGGAAGGGGGCGCCTAAACTCACGGTCATCTGTTGCCTTCCATTAGCTGAGAGAATCAAGTGAAATGCCACTGGCGATGTGGCTAGAAAGAAAATCTCGAAAAGGCAAAAAAAAATCAACAGAAAAAAATCATCATAATAAAGGACTAAAAGAACATAAGATTCATGAAACGGAGATGGTAGCTTAAAAGGGGAAAAACCCTTTCTTTCTTCTCCGCTTTCTCTTACAACCGCCGAAATCACTCAGAAGAATCAGAAAAATATTTTCTTGACAAAACAAAAAAAAGGGATTGAGGGAAATTCGACAAGTAAAAAAAAAAAAGTAAAATAAAGAAAGAACAGTGTTTAAAAAACAAACTGGTAAAGAAAAAGGAAGTGAATATGAAAACCATGTTTTGTTCTAGTCGTGAGATTGGATCGCATAGCGAACTATTTGTTCGGCACCAGGAGAGCCCTGTGCGTAGATCAGTCGCTGTGTGCTGTTGCACGGCATTGATGGGGGGTTTGGTTGGCCGTGGAAAACGTAACAACGGACAACCTTTGTGTGTTTGTGGGTGAAGGTTTGGGTTTATCCCTCACTCCCCGCACACACATACACACAAACACCCACACACAACGGCCGAGGATTTGAGAAAAAATACAAACCATCATTATGTATAGACATCGCGGGCTGATAGATATCACCTCATCTACACCCCTCCCCCCCCCCACAAACACCCTCTTCATAAACATCGTTCAATACAGTCACCACCCACCCGCTCACGACACACACACGACCACTCGCCGGACACGGAGACTCTGGCACTGACTGTAGAAAGATAAGTCCTGTTGTGTGGTAAAGTACCCGTCGGACAAAATTGATCCATGGGGCCGGCGAAGCAGCGTTCCCCTGTGTCTGTGGCCACGACATACTAGGGGATTGTGTGGCCAGCACAATGCACAGCCGCCTTTACTTTACCCCAAATAAGGTTAGGTACCCATTAGAGCTGGGTCGACTCATGGACACCCACCAGGAATCGAACCCAGGTCCTTCGGTATGCCAGTCGAACGCGCTGCCGGTCGGTCACCTTGCCCCGTCCTGTTGTGTGGGATTATATGTAATTGCCTGTTTAAAACGACCAAGAGCCAGAAAAATACAAATTAAAAAAAAATTGGCGAAATGTATCCAACAGTATCTAATCTAGATCTATAATTAGCTCGACTAGCCTACAAGTTATTAAACGGCGTCTAATGGGCCGTGGTTTTATTGATTTACCATCAACTCGTGCATAGGGTACGATAGAACATTTCGAGAGCAACCGATATGTAAGAAGATAAAATCGCGGTATCGACCAGGACACACAATCCCTAATTTGCCGAAACAGTTTTGAAAATGGTTGATCCCGAAAAGCGTCTTCATAAATAACAAAACAAAAAAAAACTTTTTTTTTTGCAATTGAAAGCATAACAAAAAGAACTCATTAAAGGCAAAAATATAATCTTGCGGCATTTTTATCTTCTTATATCGAAGTTGAATCAATCATAAGCGCTTCGCACTTGTAAACCGCGATAGAGGGGCATGAAGTGGAGGAGTCGCAATTTTAAGCCAAAAGCTAGGAAAGTTGGCGTCAGCCATGCCAACTCTTCATTACCTACGTTTATCAGGCATAGCGCTTTGGGTGGCTTTGACTTGAACTAGGAAAAAGGAGGGGGGGGGGGGGTGCACATAACGCTCTGTCGTCGAGCGAGCAAGGGATTTAAAGACTTCATTCAAAAAGATTACTTATAAGAGTTACGCACGTTGCTTGTATTTATATAATCGTCTACTGTACTTGTTCGCATACACGTGTTATTGTAGAGCTATAATATTTATCTAAGTTATTCACATCAATGTTGATTGAACAATGAAACAGAGTTATTTGTGTGCTGGGGGATGAAATAAAAACATAACCTGAGTGCAAAAAAACACGGCCGTTTGTGTGTGTTTGGGGAATGGTGGATGAGGGGGGGGGCAGGAGACCCGACCTCCTGGTGCCAGACTTAACAGGGCAAGCGAGACTCAGGAACCATACGCTTCAAGGATCGCCGTGACCTAAAAAAAATGATGGGAAAAGAATGATTTTAGTTTTACTCTTTTTCCATTTCCCATAATCCCACCCTCACCCAAAAACATACACACAGGGGGCGTGAACGCACACAGAATGGATAAACCTGAAACGATTGGGACGAAGAAGGGAGGAAGGGGGTCTGGATTTAAGCGAAAACGAAAAGCGTGAGACCAGAACGGAAGCGATGGGGGCCAAGGGAAAGAAAGAAGAGTGACAAAAGTGAACAAGAGTTACTTCCACCTATTTTGTTTTCCCCCAGCGAATGGGGGGGGGGGGTATTGTGGTTTTCAGTGACACTGAATCAAAACCAAAATGTTTAGTTTTTTTTTTTAAATGTTTATTTTGGTGAGGGTGGGGTTCTTCTCAAACCTACCCTTACAATATGAAATCCACGATGAACATAATTTTCACTCCTTTCTTAAACCATAAATTAAATTTTCGTAATACAAGTTTCATTTTATATTTTACTTATTTCCAATCAAAATACACCAACTACAAACTTGAGATTAAAAAAAAAAAAAAGAATTTGACCACGAGTGACGAAGGGTGAGAAGAGGAGGGACAGAGCTTAACGCAAACTGTAAACCATGCATCATACGGTTTAGGCTTAACGCGAACTGTAAACCATGCATCATACGGTTTAGGCTTAACGCGAACTATAAACCATGCATCATACGGTTTAGGCTTAACGCAAACTGTAAACCATGCATCATACGGTTTAGGCTTAACGCAAACTGTAAACCATGCATCATACGGTTTAGGCTTAACGCAAACTGTAAACCATGCATCATACGGTTTAGGCTTAACGCAAACTGTAAACCATGCATCATACGGTTTAGGCTTAACGCAAACTGTAAACCATGCATCATACGGTTTAGGCTTAACGCAAACTGTAAACCATGCATCATACGGTTTAGGCTTAACGCAAACTGTAAACCATGCATCATACGGTTTAGGCTTAACGCAAACTGTAAACCATGCATCATACGGTTTAGGCTTAACGCAAACTGTAAACCATGCATCATACGGTTTAGGCTTAACGCAAACTGTAAACCATGCATCATACGGTTTAGGCTTAACGCAAACTGTAAACCATGCATCATACGGTTTAGGCTTAACGCAAACTGTAAACCATGCATCATACGGTTTAGGCTTAACGCAAACTGTAAACCATGCATCATACGGTTTAGGCTTAACGCAAACTGTAAACCATGCATCATACGGTTTAGGCTTAACGCAAACTGTAGACCATGCATCATACGGTTTAAGCCATGCCGTTTTATTTCTTTTATACAACCATATGTTCGTATATACCCTTCTTCTTTTTTTTTTGGGAGGTCCCTGCAACATTTGGAGTTCTATACTCTACACTGTTCCATTTATCAATTAATTTTTTTTTCTTTTAGGTTAGCTTACAATAATTGATTGATGAGAGTTGAACATGTTGGAACTTGGGGGGATGTTGACTGGTTCTGTTTTCTTCTTTGTTATTCCCTGGCCCCAAACAAACAGCTAATGTGCATTATCATAACATATGCGTCAAACTCGATTTCTTTCAGTTTAGTGCCATCTTTACAAGTTTTAAACATGAAACTTTTTCAAAAGTAATAAATTAAAACACACACAGAAGGGTTCACTAGTTGGATTGTTACGGACGGCAGGCACAAAGTTTTGTGGCCAGCACACTATAACCCAGTGGTCTTCACTTTCCTAAAAACATACTGTAGGGCAGGGGTCGGCAACCTACAGAACGTGTGGCACACGGAGCGATTTTCAATGGCACCCCAAAGACCCCGAAAAAAAAAAAGCAATGCGTCTTTTCTACAAGCAAAGCATAGGGTGGTGTTTTTAGACTGTTAGCACTCTGAATAAATAAGTAAAAACTGCTTTGGCACACTATTACAAAAAGGTTTCCGACCCCCGCTGTGGGGTTTCCAAAATTGGCGAGTACAAATGAAGAGATGATTTTTTTTTTAAATATCGGAACTTTAACCTTTTAGCATCGGAGCGGTAATAAAGTCCAATATGAAATCAAGATAAAAGTGTTTGACCAATGACTGTGTTTTTGTGTTTTCGAATAGTCGAACATTAAACAAATCACACAGCTTCCATTGACATCTACATTTATTGATTTAGTGTCTGCATTTGTTATGTTGATAAATGCGACATTGAGTCAAAGTAGTGATGGGACAATTATAATACTATAGTTGCCGCGCACCAGAGGTTTTCCTTTAAGGGGGAAAAAAGAATGGCATCCAAGTGAGCGTTGTTGAAGACTTCTTTTTGCGTACCTTATACAAATACAGAGTCAAAATATATAATTGCTGAAATAGACGAATCTTGAATAATGATAAATGCATGTGTGTATGTATACAAGAGCTTTGATAACAAAAGTCTGCGCGATACCAAAATGTACAAAAATCTCTCGCAACTTCAGCTTGTCGATAAAATCAATCCGGCCGCTGTACTCAAAATATAAAAAAAACACTTCGCTCTCCAAACCCGAATCGTTGCCATGGCAACAATCTCTCTTTGCCTGCCCGGGCAGCTGATCAATCAAATCGATTGATATAGTAAGACCCTCCCATTTCCCTCTTAAAAGAAAAAATGCCCCCCCCCTTTTTTCTATTTTTTTGTCCTAATTACTTTTATATTTATTTCCTGGCTCGGGGGGGGGGGGAGCCCCACCCCATCTATTTATTTCTGCTGAAATGGAAAAATGAAGCCCGAAACAGTGACCTCATTGGGGGTATCCGACACCTGAATGCCAGATTGTAATCATACAATAGCGTGACACGGATATTCTCCCCCCCCCCCCCCCTATTTGTAGTCCCATTCCAAACCCGCTTCCCCTTTATGGCCATTTCTAGTATTATTAATTAATCAGCTTTTACTGCGATCGAGAACTTTTATTTTATTATAGTTTCACCCGCGCCCCTATCTCCTCCCCCCCCCCCCTCCGATCCCGCCACATATCACCCGATCAGAACGCAGACAAGTGAAGTACTAACCATGTGTTGTTTGAGTGGCGTCCCCTGCGCCCCCCCCCTACTCCACCCCTTTTGCGTCTCCCCTTTTCAGCGTTGAATCGATTGCCGATACATCAACTAATTGAAAAGTGAAAAGCATTGATGATGATGATGCTAGTTGTTCCGGTGGCGGAGGGGGTTAGGGGTGGGGAATGTGGGTGAGGGGGTGAGGAGGGGTGATGGGTCGAGATGTCAATGAGAGGAGAGTAAAATCGATGAGTAAATAGTTCAAACTGACACAGCCACTCGAAAGCTTTTAGGTTTTTTTTTTGGGGGGGGGGGGGGGGGGGAGTGATCGCGTCCACTGTTACATTTAGAGAAAGTTAAATAAACAAGAAACAAAACGCATACATTTTTATGCACTATAAACTTTGCATACAGATATACATACATAAATATATCAATACTAGCAGTTATGCCCGTCAAATTGACGGAGAAACGAATGATTAAATTAAGGGCCAGACGACCGTAAACAATAAAAAAATAACAAAAACTAAATACCAAATGAAACATTCTCACAACAGTTTTTAATGTAATATTGTTTATTTTTCTTTCTCTTCTAACAAAACACATTCTAATCATTCGTTTCTCCGTCATTTTGACGGGCATAACTCCTAGAATATCATATAAATGTATAGGTACAGAAAGAGAGAGAGAAAGAGGATGGGGGTAAGGGGAGGAAACACAAGCATCCATGTTAGCCGGTAGTGGTGCATAAGTAAATGACACAGTAATTCAACAGAAAGCACGAGCGTCTTCATAATTATGGGAATGGAAAAAACGGGTAGCGTCCACGCGACGAAAGTTAAACAAAAGACTGCATCACAAGGAACTGTGCTTTCACGTTTGCTATAAGAAATATACAATATATGGAAAACATTGCGTTTATTTATTTTATGTGAATAATGTGTAATACTTTATAAGCAACATACACGCTCCCCTTAATGTCTAATTATTATTTATAACCAAACAGTAGGCCTACATTTCGTTTCCTTTCCTACAGTTTTCAGGATTCCTTTTTTTTTTTACAAGACAATATGGCAAATTGTAAAATACTTTATTTTGTTCTTCCGGACATGTGAGCATGCGCAGCATGCACTGATCAAAACGAGGATCTACGAGAAAGCGTCAACCAAAAATAAAAATAAACCCACAGCTGATGGTTTGACTGAGGTCTAAGCCCGAGCAGTGTAACACTTCCTGAACTGCTACTGTGCCGAGTCTATCATTACAGGCAACGATGCCACAGACAGCCTCATTAACTTCCTCCAAATGAGAAAAAAAAAATAATCCGTATCCGCGGTATTGATTTGATGCCCTATAATGGCGCAGCTCTGAAAACATAGTTAAAACCCGGTCCCGGGGTGGGGGATCGATGCCTGATCGTCATTATCGATACATGTTCCAGCAGCAACCCACCAGCACGAGAACAAAAAAAAAAACAAAAAAAAACAACTGAAGCCTACAGCGAGGGGAGACAACCGAGTGCTAAGTAATACTACACCCAATTAAAAATTCATTATCTTTCATTTTCCTTCACTAGAAGTTAATCATGACATGAATACATTTTAAAAAAAAGTATTAATTTTTCTTAACCAGCTTGTCAGCTCAATATATTTTTTTTCGGATATTATAAACTCGGTATTCTTTTGTATTTCTTTACCCTTTTACATTTGCCCTCAGGCACAACCGTATGCTGCAGCTTTTTTTCTTACAAGTCAATTAAAAAATAAAATGTTGTTATTACACACACATATATACATATATATATATTTAAGGGTAGCAAAAGCCCTTGCTAATAATGCAAAAGGCCGGTATTTCGCTAAATTGCAATGCATATCTGATGAGCTATACCCTTCTTTGTGACTTGAAAAAGAAAAGTTTTTTCTTATTAGAATGATCGCGAAAAAAAAAATAGGTCGGCGGAACCTTATGGAAAGATATTGCTGATAGCGGGCCTGGTGGCTAGACTTGTCGTCTTTCTTCATCGTCAGGGTGGATGGATGGACAGACGCGAGGATAAGGGAGACGGAAAACCAGAGATATAGTTCAATGAAGATGGACGGATGAATGGGTGGGTGGTTACATTACCGTAGATAGATTAAATATATTAAATAGGTAGGTAGGTATGTAGGTAGATTAATAGCTCTATCGATAAATAGATGGGATAGATTTATCGATAAAAAGAAAGATAAATAGATAGCTAGATAAAAAGATAGATTAAATAGGTAGATAGCTAGATACATAGATAGATTAAATAGGTAGATAGCTAGATACATAGATAGATTAAATAGGTAGGTAGGTAGATAAATAGATAGATTAAATAGGTAGATAGCTAGATAAATAGATAGATTAAATAGTTAGATAGCTAGATAAATAGATAGATTAAATAGGTAGATAGCTAGATAAATAGATAGATTAAATAGGTAGATAGCTAGATACATAGATAGATTAAATAGTTAGATAGCTAGATAAATAGATAGATTAAATAGGTAGATAGCTAGATAAATAGATAGATTAAATAGGTAGATAGCTAGATAAATAGATAGATTAAATAGGTAGATAGCTAGATAAATAGATAGATTAAATAGTTAGATAGCTAGATAAATAGATAGATTAAATAGGTAGATAGCTAGATAAATAGATAGATTAAATAGTTAGATAGCTAGATACATAGATAGATTAAATAGGTAGATAGCTAGATACATAGATAGATTAAATAGGTAGATAGCTAGATAAATAGATAGATTAAATAGGTAGATAGCTAGATACATAGATAGATTAAATAGTTAGATAGCTAGATAAATAGATAGATTAAATAGGTAGATAGCTAGATAAATAGATAGATTAAATAGGTAGATAGCTAGATAAATAGATAGATTAAATAGGTAGATAGCTAGATAAATAGATAGATTAAATAGTTAGATAGCTAGATACATAGATAGATTAAATAGTTAGATAGCTAGATAAATAGATAGATTAAATAGGTAGATAGCTAGATAAATAGATAGATTAAATAGGTAGATAGCTAGATAAATAGATAGATTAAATAGGTAGATAGCTAGATAAATAGATAGATTAAATAGGTAGATAGCTAGATAAATAGATAGATTAAATAGTTAGATAGCTAGATAAATAGATAGATTAAATAGGTAGATAGCTAGATAAATAGATAGATTAAATAGTTAGATAGCTAGATAAATAGATAGATTAAATAGGTAGATAGCTAGATACATAGATAGATTAAATAGTTAGATAGCTAGATAAATAGATAGATTAAATAGGTAGGTAGGTAGATAAATAGATAGATTAAATAGGTAGATAGCTAGATACATAGATAGATTAAATAGGTAGATAGCTAGATAAATAGATAGATTAAATAGGTAGATAGCTAGATAAATAGATAGATTAAATAGGTAGATAGCTAGATAAATAGATAGATTAAATAGGTAGATAGCTAGATACATAGATAGATTAAATAGTTAGATAGCTAGATAAATAGATAGATTAAATAGTTAGATAGCTAGATAAATAGATAGATTAAATAGGTAGATAGCTAGATAAATAGATAGATTAAATAGGTAGATAGCTAGATAAATAGATAGATTAAATAGTTAGATAGCTAGATAAATAGATAGATTAAATAGTTAGATAGCTAGATAAATAGATAGATTAAATAGGTAGATAGCTAGATAAATAGATAGATTAAATAGGTAGATAGCTAGATAAATAGATAGATTAAATAGGTAGATAGCTAGATAAATAGATAGATTAAATAGTTAGATAGCTAGATAAATAGATAGATTAAATAGGTAGATAGCTAGATACATAGATAGATTAAATAGGTAGATAGCTAGATACATAGATAGATTAAATAGGTAGATAGCTAGATAAATAGATAGATTAAATAGTTAGATAGCTAGATAAATAGATAGATTAAATAGGTAGATAGCTAGATAAATAGATAGATTAAATAGGTAGATAGCTAGATAAATAGATAGATTAAATAGGTAGATAGCTAGATAAATAGATAGATTAAATAGTTAGATAGCTAGATAAATAGATAGATTAAATAGGTAGATAGCTAGATACATAGATAGATTAAATAGGTAGATAGCTAGATAAATAGATAGATTAAATAGGTAGATAGCTAGATACATAGATAGATTAAATAGTTAGATAGCTAGATAAATAGATAGATTAAATAGGTAGATAGCTAGATACATAGATAGATTAAATAGTTAGATAGCTAGATAAATAGATAGATTAAATAGGTAGATAGCTAGATAAATAGATAGATTAAATAGTTAGATAGCTAGATACATAGATAGATTAAATAGGTAGATAGCTAGATACATAGATAGATTAAATAGTTAGATAGCTAGATAAATAGATAGATTAAATAGGTAGATAGCTAGATAAATAGATAGATTAAATAGTTAGATAGCTAGATACATAGATAGATTAAATAGTTAGATAGCTAGATAAATAGATAGATTAAATAGGTAGATAGCTAGATACATAGATAGATTAAATAGTTAGATAGCTAGATAAATAGATAGATTAAATAGGTAGATAGCTAGATAAATAGATAGATTAAATAGTTAGATAGCTAGATACATAGATAGATTAAATAGGTAGATAGCTAGATAAATAGATAGATTAAATAGGTAGATAGCTAGATAAATAGAT
The DNA here is from genome assembly GCA_949126835.1 of Anisus vortex. Lineage (NCBI taxonomy): Eukaryota > Metazoa > Mollusca > Gastropoda > Planorbidae > Anisus > Anisus vortex. The sequence goes on along the minus strand of OX421504.1, from coordinate 7,968,912 downwards.
AGATTAAATAGGTAGATAGCTAGATAAATAGATAGATTAAATAGTTAGATAGCTAGATACATAGATAGATTAAATAGGTAGATAGCTAGATAAATAGATAGATTAAATAGGTAGATAGCTAGATAAATAGATAGATTAAATAGTTAGATAGCTAGATAAATAGATAGATTAAATAGGTAGATAGCTAGATAAATAGATAGATTAAATAGGTAGATAGCTAGATAAATAGATAGATTAAATAGTTAGATAGCTAGATAAATAGATAGATTAAATAGGTAGATAGCTAGATACATAGATAGATTAAATAGGTAGATAGCTAGATAAATAGATAGATTAAATAGTTAGATAGCTAGATAAATAGATAGATTAAATAGTTAGATAGCTAGATACATAGATAGATTAAATAGGTAGATAGCTAGATAAATAGATAGATTAAATAGGTAGATAGCTAGATACATAGATAGATTAAATAGTTAGATAGCTAGATAAATAGATAGATTAAATAGGTAGATAGCTAGATAAATAGATAGATTAAATAGGTAGATAGCTAGATAAATAGATAGATTAAATAGGTAGATAGCTAGATAAATAGATAGATTAAATAGGTAGATAGCTAGATAAATAGATAGATTAAATAGGTAGATAGCTAGATAAATAGATAGATTAAATAGTTAGATAGCTAGATAAATAGATAGATTAAATAGGTAGATAGCTAGATAAATAGATAGATTAAATAGGTAGATAGCTAGATACATAGATAGATTAAATAGGTAGATAGCTAGATACATAGATAGATTAAATAGTTAGATAGCTAGATAAATAGATAGATTAAATAGGTAGATAGCTAGATAAATAGATAGATTAAATAGTTAGATAGCTAGATAAATAGATAGATTAAATAGTTAGATAGCTAGATACATAGATAGATTAAATAGGTAGATAGCTAGATAAATAGATAGATTAAATAGGTAGATAGCTAGATACATAGATAGATTAAATAGTTAGATAGCTAGATAAATAGATAGATTAAATAGGTAGATAGCTAGATAAATAGATAGATTAAATAGGTAGATAGCTAGATAAATAGATAGATTAAATAGGTAGATAGCTAGATAAATAGATAGATTAAATAGGTAGATAGCTAGATAAATAGATAGATTAAATAGGTAGATAGCTAGATAAATAGATAGATTAAATAGTTAGATAGCTAGATACATAGATAGATTAAATAGTTAGATAGCTAGATAAATAGATAGATTAAATAGTTAGATAGCTAGATAAATAGATAGATTAAATAGGTAGATAGCTAGATAAATAGATAGATTAAATAGTTAGATAGCTAGATACATAGATAGATTAAATAGGTAGATAGCTAGATACATAGATAGATTAAATAGGTAGATAGCTAGATAAATAGATAGATTAAATAGGTAGATAGCTAGATACATAGATAGATTAAATAGTTAGATAGCTAGATAAATAGATAGATTAAATAGGTAGATAGCTAGATAAATAGATAGATTAAATAGGTAGATAGCTAGATAAATAGATAGATTAAATAGGTAGATAGCTAGATACATAGATAGATTAAATAGTTAGATAGCTAGATAAATAGATAGATTAAATAGTTAGATAGCTAGATACATAGATAGATTAAATAGTTAGATAGCTAGATAAATAGATAGATTAAATAGTTAGATAGCTAGATACATAGATAGATTAAATAGTTAGATAGCTAGATAAATAGATAGATTAAATAGGTAGATAGCTAGATACATAGATAGATTAAATAGTTAGATAGCTAGATAAATAGATAGATTAAATAGGTAGATAGCTAGATAAATAGATAGATTAAATAGTTAGATAGCTAGATAAATAGATAGATTAAATAGTTAGATAGCTAGATAAATAGATAGATTAAATAGTTAGATAGCTAGATAAATAGATAGATTAAATAGGTAGGTAGGTAGATAAATAGATAGATAACAAAAAGAGAAGTTTGTTCATACATGCAACATAAAAAATGTTTTTTGTTGTTGTTTTTTTGCAACATTAAAAAAAGGTATCTTTTGCAATAATTTAAAAAAAAATTACTTTGTTTTCTTTTTTTTTCCTCTTCATTTTATGGCGCATATTACATATCGTAAACAACAGGAGCGGTGATCAAAATGTTGATTTAACTCATTATTACTTGTTACTTCCCTTGGATCGCTCTTCGCCCTTATTTATTTTTCATGGTCTTCCACCCGTTTTTATCCGCGTGTAATTTTTTTTATTTCTTCCCGTAAGTTGTTCAATACCCGTTGTCAGTTTTGGATGGACCTTTTCTCTTTAAAACACTAATGTGAAAAAGACACATAAAAAAAAACATTGACAATATAATAATATATGTGTGAATAAATGGACCGAAATGAAGGATGGCTAGTGGTGGGGATGAGAGAACCAGGAGCGATGCCTTGGAAAGAAGGAACAAGAGGTCATTCAAGAATTTTTTAAATTTTTTTTTAATGTCAACATTTCGCGAAAAATTTGGTAAATATTTTCGCTTAAGCCACACCCCTTCCCTCCTTCTCAACCAAAAACCATGACTTCGCTTCTGGTGGGGGGGGGGGGGGGGGGGAAAGAGGCCGAGAGGAAAGGGGGGTAAAGGAGTATTAGCTGCTAGGTGGAAACTGAAGTTTAAAAAAAAAAAGAGAGATTAACCGCTCATTTAGTTGGAAGGAAGAGACCAAACGTTCCAAATGATCTCTCTTTAAATACATTGTCTATACTCTAAGAAGTGTTCAGACAGACAGCTAAAGCCACAATCTAACCCCCCCCCCCCCCCCCCCCCCCAAAAAAAAATATTATAAAAACAAAAGCAGAAGAAGAATAAAACAAAAATACTTCATTTCAATTATCGGTCAAAGAGCCATTATTATGTACAACAAAAACAATAACAATAATAGTCTGTGTTCTACAGCCCAACCCGTTGTCTTCCCTTATTACCGCCTCCCACCGCGCCCTCCAAACTCCCTCCTAACCCGCCCCCCAGCCAGCCATTCTGTCAGCCTTCGGGGTGTTCAGATGTCCCTCCCCGATCAATACTAAAAAAAACTCGACGAGTCAATCAAATCAATGCGGCTTTCGCGGAGAGAAAAATAATTTGCTCCCCTCCCCCCCCCCTATTCTCACATTTCGTTGCCATGGTAACCACTCCATCTGCGATTGCAAAAAAAAAAAGTGAGAGTAAGAGAGTGAGAGAGAGAATGGGATGATGGTGGTGGTGGTGGTGAATAGGGGGGGGGGTCGGGGTGAATAGATCGAGAAACGCAAAAGAACTGTATGAAATCGATGAATTTTCTATCCGATTCCCCCCCCCCACTCCCCCCTTTTTTATCATCTATCTTTTCTATCAACCATCTCCAGGCTTGATCTGGTGTAGATTTAGTCAGGGATCGTTTGAACCTATAAGCCCTCACACACTAATACACCGTCTATATGAGCATGATGGCTGTGGGGGATAAGGGCAGATACCCTAAGTCCGGGGCGCATTACTATAAATATAATGTGTTATCGTCGCTACCAAGTACCTGCGTCAAAATGGCAACACCACTTGACAGCACGCCCCATTCCGCTCCACCCCCCTCCCCAAAAACACGGGCGAAAACTCATTTAAGGGCACCCTGGCCCACAGAATAAATATAGAATATAAAGGTATATGTTTTATTATTTTATTATGTGCCCTATCTAGCCAAGAACTTGGGAAATTGCAGAAAAACTAAACTTCATCCCTTGTCTAACTACGCACACAACAAACGTACAGTACATACACACCCCAACCAAATGCAACACGGCGCCCATGTTTCATGTAAATCGATTGCCTCTATATCATTAATAAATCAGACATGATTTATTTCAGAACAAAACAAAGGGACACCATGCTAATAGATGATTAGTTTATAATACAAGCAAGCGGGGGGGGGGGGGGGCATAATTTATACACACACACAGAGGCCGCAGTGTGTAAGGGAAAATAAATTATATTTTTTTACTTCTTCCGCCCCCACCCCACTCCCCTCCACCGCCACCCTGCCAACTCTTTTTTTTTTATTTATCTAGGGGAAAATTGAAGTCGTCCAATAGCAGCTCCGATCGGTTGCCAGGGTAACGATCTCACCAGGATTGCCATAAAGAGCTCCAATCTATGAAATCGATAACTTCTGGCCGAGTACCAAACACGCGACATTTGCTACAAGCAAATGGAAAGCCACACATTGCCAGTCCCTTTCTTTCGCTTTTTTTTTTATTCATCCACCTCACCGAAAGACCCCCCCCCCCCCCCACGTCTCCCGCTGCTGTTCTCCCCCCCCCCCTCTTCCAAATCCTTAAAACGTCCGCATATTACGTGGACACATTGGAATGAAAAGAATGGTGCATTGTGACCCTCGCCCCACCCCCACTCTTTTTTTTTTCATATTAGATAGATTTAAGCCGAACTCCGTTTTAGTATTGCATATAATCGTGTATCGTTTCGTTTTCATCAGTGTATATCTAAGAGCCAATGAGCAGGAGGGGGGGGGGCAGGAAGAAAATAGATGGAGGGAAGGGTATAATAAAATATACAACAGAAAAGTGTCAATAAACTCTGTAGTGTCAGTGCCCATTTCTCCGGTAGTTCTTTAGCAAAGCTGAACCCGGTGGTCTAACGGGAGAGCGCCGTCATGCCATTCCAAGGAGCCAACGGTTTCAATCCATCGAGGATATTCGTTTCCCCGTGAGCCCGTATGGAACCCTAGCCGCAAGCAGCCCACTTGTGCCATAGTTAACAGTGACCGCTGAAATGCACGAGCTCTGCCTACTCAGCCCTGTAGGCTCATCGATGTCTTCAAAGGTATTTGTCATCAATAACATGAACCAATGTCAGATAACTGACAATGTTGTGTAGACTTAGATCAACGGCTTTGTGAAGAGATTAAGACTTTTGTTGTTTGAAGTTATTGTTGCTGTTTTACCATGGTATAATCCATGGTATACAAGGATGAAGCCTATGGCCTAACCGAAAATCCCCTCGGACATTTGCCTAGGCCGATTATTACGTTTTTCGGCAGTATTTGCCTCGGCAAATAATACGCACACAAATAGTTACAAAAAGGTATATTCCAACAGAGAGGAAACCCTTTAGTACACAATCCGGACTTAAATGAATCAATATTACCAAAATCTTAACTACTGCTTTAGTAAGTAAGCGCATAACGAAACGTGGGAGGGGGTGATGATATTATAAAGGGAATAAATAAAAGCGATGCTTCGGAGTTGCAACTAATAAATCGAATTGTATCCGGATTCGGCTGATAATACTCGGGTTACGTTACTCGGCGAAAGTTGTTTACAGCCCTGTTGAAGACACAGAACTTTCATCGTCAGCGGTATAATGCCGAGATTATACAGGCGATTTCCGAAATTCCATTGGTGTGCCATCAAACTCCAATGGCCTGCCCTCAACACAACAGTGGTGTGTCGCGAGATACCATTAGCGAGTGATCGAATGTCAACAGTTTTTGACTAAGATTTTAACGGTGTCTAGCGAGATTCCGTCGAAAAAGCCTCTGGCACAGTCTACCTACTGCCTAATGCACGTTAATACAATCTTCTAATCGTCAAAGAACAATAAAAATGATAAGCCCCGCCTAATAAGCCGTACATCAATAACAAAATTGTTATAATAACGTGAAACTGGCAGACAAAAAAAAACGGACGGGACCAACACGAACAGGACCAACACGGATAAACCCATGATACACACAAACACGCTGTGTATCTGAATTAATACATGAGCTTTTCATTCACTGTGTGATGCATACAAAGTGTGCTCACACAGACACCGTTGTTGCGCATGCGCGCTGTTTGCTGTGACGAGCATTCCTGTTTTGTTTCGCTTGTTGTTCCACACACACACTTTTTTTTCCAAACAAAGCAAATGATGATGACAAAGGAGAGAATAAAATCAATAGATTAGCCAAAGCTGCAACAAAAATAATAAAAGCGAGAAAGTGGAACTGAAGAGGGGGGGGGGGTGTAACCTCACACGTAAAGAAATGGATTGTCTGCCATCAAACTATTGATTAGACAGAAGAAACAAATCGTAACACTAACTACAAAAAAAAAGAACAAGAAACACCGCCTGCTATCCACTGCCACCTCCGAAATCTTATATAAAGCTACAAGGAACAAGCACATCACATAATTGTTACGTCGTGTGGAAAAAAAGGGGGTCTGCAAAATGAAGTTAATTATAACACTTTATATTGTGCGATGCGGAGACACCGGATAGGTCTTCAACGCCGTGGCCCGAACGATATTTGATACAGTAAAAATTAACAGAATTAACGAGGCGACTTGGGAGGGAAAGAAAAGTGTTGGACCTGCTGCTATTCAAGCTCTTGAATGTAGAGGACGACCGAAATTCGGTTTAGATTTCGGTTTCCGTACCGAAACTAGGCAAATGGTGAAATTTTGGTCTCGGACAAAGCCAAAAAGTTAGCTTTCGGTTTGGTTTCGGGTGAAGCTGATACTGACTTTCGGTCATCAACCTAATATCTATTTTAGCTTTCAAAATTCAGACTGCAACGTCAGTGCTGCATCCATTACTCTGCTTATTGATAATTTCACTTGGTTAAACTGTTGCGAATGAATCTGTGTGAAATAAAAAAATTAAAGTTTATTAAAAACGAATTATTTAATCACCTTAAAGAATGTCGACAAATGGAGCAGTCTTTTAAAATCTTTTATTTTGCAATTTCGGTTTATCTTTCGGTTTCGGCTTCGCCCGAAAGTCAATGTATAACTTGGGTTATATGATAAATTTGGTCTGACTGGTACTTTACCACTGAACTTCAGAATTATTATTTTTTAAGTGTGTATGTGTTGGGGGAGGGGCGAGGCTAATGTATATAGGGATCAATTTGATATAAATGCTGGTATTTCTAAATGCTCCCAGAGACATAAGCTCACACAAACTATTAAAGATCTACACTCTACACCAGTGTGACCAGAAACCTAACCCACCACAAAGCGGTCAGAATTTCGTGGCTAAAAAAGACAACAAACCTCAGAAACAATTTAGCCAATCCATAATGCATATTCATCACAATATATAGATGAAAGAAAAAATAGAGAGAAAGTATGAGCCAAAAAGAGGTTGTTGTTTTTTATAGTGAGTAGGATAAGAGGAAAGAATGGAGCTTGAATGATAATGAGCATTGATGCAACCCTTCTCTAGCAACCTCCAGCAATACACACATTTAGGGGAAGGGCAACAGAAAGGTGAAGACGATGCGTTAGGGAAAGCCGTTTCACCCGGAGTGAGCACTGCGTCGCATTAGCCGCACAGAACCAATCGGCCGTAAGATGAGAGGTATAAAGGCAAGATTGTACATTTAAATACAAAAAAAATAAAAAAATAAAAAAACTTCCATCATCCTGGCCGTGCTATTTGCTCGATTAATTCCACAAAAATGTTTAGCGTTTACGACGATGAACAAAAGCAAAACAAATAAGCAAACAAAAAGAAGAGATGTTCAAGCAAGTGGGGCTTAAAATACAAAAACAACGACAACTAAGTGTGCGGGACTGGATTTTCGCAACGAAGACGCAGTGTCACTTTACGACTAGGAGACTTGCTAGTCTCGACTATCGAGTTAGAAGTGTTCAAATTCCGCGGTTCATCCACTTGAGGCTGATTTTCATTGCCATTCCACATATATCCGCAACGACCATCGACCAGACCTAGCTCGATGTACTCAATGGCATAATTTTACGTCCTAGTGTTTTTGATAAACAGAAAACGTCGATGCGATTAGTCCCAACACCAGAAATGGTTATAACACGATTTAACTTTTGACTTGTGTACAGTTACAAGGACACGACAACTTCCTTGGGAGCTTCCAACACAACTACTTTGTGTAAAAAGTATCCCGCCGGACCAAATCGATACATATGGCCGGTGAATCAGCGTTCACCAGTTTCTGTGGCCACGGCATACTAGGGGATTGTGTGGCCTGCACAATGCCCAGCCGTCGTTACTTTACCCCAACTTAAGTCAGGCACTCATCAGAGCTGAGTAGACTCAGAGACACCCTCCAGACCCGGGAACATATATTATTTGAAATTGAACCCAGGACATTCGGTACGCCAGCCGAACGCGCTCCAGACCTATTGGTTGCAGGAGTTTACAGTGATCGGTGACTAGACAATGCACAAATGAACCAGTCCAGAACTGGGTAGGGGTGGGCCGAGGAGTCGGAGTGGATGAATCCATATGACAGAGTATCAAATGACACATTCATTACTTGACATCCCATGATGGGTTTCCCCCTCTCCCCCCCCGGACAACCACCTACAGCCCCCTCTCAATCCTCCCTCATTTTCTCTCACTAACATGGGTTGGACAGCTTCTTCTACACACACTGATAACACTACATAAATCTACGATCCTGATATCTCGGATTCGAGAGAGAGAGAGAGAGAGAGAAAGATAGAGAGGGATGTGGGAGTGGGAAGGGGGAGTGGCTGTAGGAGGAAGAATGTTGGAAAACTTTATCTATTGTCGGTATTAAATGATATGTTTATTCCAAAGTCAGTGTGTATGTATGTTGGTGTTTTTTTTTTGGTCCTTTAAACAAACCCAAATCGAGGGAGATAGAGAGAGTTATCAAGGAAGTAAATTCTTCAATAGAGTCAACATGTGCATCTATAAAATAACAGAATATACAAGGCGATCTAAATAAACACAAATCACAAAAACACTTTTTATCCAACAGCTACCAGCTAGACGCCATGGCACAAATCAGTAAAGATTCTTGAAGACAAAATGCTACGTGTCTTAGTCTTAAAGTTATGCGATTAATGCTATTAATACTTTTCGCAAGTATCCTATTGCTATTGCTGCTTAGCAGTTTTAATAAAAACAAGACGTATTTCTGTTCTAGAAATGTATCACTTTTTCGCTTTAAACTTTCACTAATGTTCCTAAACTTGAAAGATCAAGTCAATTTCCCAACCCGAATGAAGCGTAAACGCAAATTACTTTTCTATAATTTGAAGTACAATGTAATAGTAGCTCACGATGAATGAATTGTACTAATCTCTAAGATAAGATCTGTGAAAAATTACTTAACAAAATGTTAAGTCGTGAAGCGTTTACAGGAGACGCGAAATAGATAGTTTCTATTTTTTTTTTAAGTATATTGACCACCATAACTATGAAGTTTAAAAAAGTAAAGTAAAGTACCCTTCTGACCAAATTGACCACAGGGCCGGTGAAGCAGCGTTCACCAGTTTCTATGGCCAAGGCACACTAGGTGATTGTGTGGCCAGCCTTTACTTTACCCCAACTAAGGTCAGGTACCCATCAGAGCCGGGTAGACTCAGCGACACCCTCCAGACCCGGGAAAAAATTCCTAGCCTTTACCAGGATTCGAACCCATGATCTTCGGTAAGCTAGTCGAACGTGCTGCCGCTCGGCCACCATGCCTACATAACTATATTACTATGAAATTCAATCCTTGCCACGCGGAACCAGAGAGAAAAAGAAGAGGAGAGAAAAAAAAAGACAACTTTGTTACATTATGATGCCGTTTGAGTGCAAGACTATAGTGAAGCCGGCTGGCCTAGCGGTTAGCTCACCAGACTGTCAACCAAAAAACCACTTGACATGTCGCGGGTTCGAGCCCCGCCACCGGCAGATCCCTGTCGCCCTACAGGAGTTTTGGGACTAGATGACGTTAATATTGAGTTGTTATCACATGCGCTTAAACTGCAGCAGTGAAACCTCTCACAGATTAATAGTCTTCTAGAGCGCACTGAGCATGCTAATATAGCATGGATAGAAGCGCTATATAAATTACCTTTACCATTACTTTACCAAGACTAGTGCAAGTGCTTACCAAGATCAACTTACAAGACTATTTATCTTTTTTTTTTTGCACCGTTGACAACTCTTAATCCAACCAATGTCACAAAGTGCACAGATTGGCACTCTTTGAAGGCTGCATTGTTTTTTTTTGTGGCCGCTCAGTAGAAAATGAAACAAAACGATTTGGAAGAAAGAAAAAAAAAACAATAAGGAAAAGCGAACTTAAAAAAAAATTATTTTTTAAACAAAGGGAAGTCATTCAACGCAAATGAAAAGGGGGAGATAATACAATCGTTACATAATGGGCATTGAACAAATTAACGAGAAGGACTCAAGCTTGGTAGTTCGGAGAAAGAAAAAAAAAAGAAGAAAACTAACGATGAGGAAAAAAGGAAGGATGGAATAGGAGGGGGGGGGGGGGTTGACAATAGACTCGCGTATTGTCTGTTTCAGAGAATCGATAAACGAGTGGAAAAGGACAGGGAGGGAGCGGGTTCTTGGTGGAGCGACTTTGTCAAACTAGTGAAGCGTCCTATTTCAATCTGAGACCTCGACGGGACGTAAAAAGTTTAGTAAAACAAAATTGATAGAAGAAGCAAACAACATGGCGGTCAAGAAAACATACACACAAAGAATAAAGGAGGCGACGATCAATTAATAAATCTATTATAGATTCTATTCAATCCATTTCTACCTGTAAACAAGCATCTAACAAGAAAAAACAACAAGAAAATAAAACGACAAAATAAAATAAATTCATTTAGATCTATCTTTTACTCTCATCATAACAATCGATTGAATCTTTGTGAATTAAAAAAAAAAAGTATTTTGTGTGAACTTCTTCAAAAGGGTGCCTGCCTTTTTAACCAGACAGACGATAGTCCCAGTAGCGTACTTCTAGAGTAGAGTCAAGGACGGCGCCCTAACACTCTGACTAGACGGTTCAATGAGATTACGCCAGCAGAGACATTTACCACGTGATACATTAGGGCAAATCGGGACGATCGCGCATTACAGCGGTTAACCTTGAGGTACCGGGTGTCAACTTTAATGACCCAGAATTCACGACTTCGCCAGCGAGACCATTCGCTTTATTCTTTGTTTTTGAAAGGAAACAACTGGGTTGAAAGAAGCAAGGATATGAAAAGAATGGGCATTGAGTCGCCGAAACAACCGTTTTGTGTATGTAAGTAAGTATAGCACCCTTCGGACCAAATGGATCCATTGAAGCAGCGATCACCAGTTTCAGTGCCCACGGCAAACTAGGTGATAGTGTGGCCAGCACAATGCCCAGCCTCCTCTACCTTACCCCGACTAAATGTCAGGTACCCATCAGAGCTGGGTAGACTCAGGGACACCCTCGAGTCCAGTGAAAAAAAATATCCTAGCCTTCACCAGGATTCGAACCCAGGAACTTCGGTACGCTAGTCGAACGCGCTGCACCGTGTATGTGCTTACATAATACATATAAATGTATGTATATATGGAATTAGCCAAACAGAGCGTACTTCAATGTAAAATGAACCAGGGTTTTCTAAAAGAAATCAATACGGTTAATAATCAATACTCACATCGCTACGATTAGGGAAATTATCAAACGATGGGATTCAAAGCTCGAACTGACAATGTGTGGACAGATTAGTACACAAACCTACAGTACACACTCTATCAATTTTATTCCACTGCACCCGTTCCATCCTCCCTCCCCCCACCCCACTGCTCCGTTTTATCGAACACCTGAACTTCAGGTAATCAATGCGGCAAACAAAACGGGGGGAGAGAAAGGTATGTGTGCCGACGTTGAATGACCAAATCGCCACTAATGCGCGATGTGGAGAGATCTGCTTATGACATACAATGTCCGCGAGCCATCACCCACAACATAGCGGAGGAGACAGGAGACACTGGCAGATAGACATCTACAAAACGCATTAGTAGTAGATAAAAAAAAATTGTGGGCTTTGTGGACGGGACTCCGCGGATTGAACACACGACGCCGGCGATAATTAGTTTTGAACAAAATTGAACTTTTAGAATACTACTTGAAATTTTAGTTTTAAAGGGATGGTGTAGAGCAGAAGATTTTCAGTCCCCCCCCCCCCCCCCCGCCTTCTCAAATCGTCGTCAATATGCAAGGCCCTCCCTTAGCTGTAAATTCCTGTTTTCATTTAAGAGGATTATCATTATGTGCAGGAGCAAGGCTAAGGAAATGTGTATATAATATATGTACTTTTTATATTCATGGGCCCCAGTTTCAAGTATATGCACCCCTCGAGGCAATGTACCAGCTGATTTCCCCCCCCCCCCCCACACACACCCTTCATTCGGTATGCTGCCAATATTTTGTGATCTGCTGCTTCCTTGCATAGTTAAAAAGGAAAAGGCATGTGTTGGCTCCTCGTAACATTCTTCGCCGACCGTACTAAGCCGGTGAGGTTCTTGCTTGTAACTCCTCGATATCAACTTTCTGAGCTTCCGTTTTCACTTTATTAAAATACCGGCATTTCAATTGCTACAACTTAAACACACGCGCGTACCAAAAAAGTCATTATAAGAACAATAACTTGATTATACAAAGAGGAGATAATCAATAAATAATATGAACACACACACACAGATAAAACCCCTTAAAGAATTACCGCTGTTAAAGAAAAGCTCTCCCATCAGGCCAACCCCCCCCCACCCCACTCCCCTCCGTCCCCACCCTCCGCCGTGTAAGAGAAATCAATATGCTGAATGCAATCACTGCCGCTGGCCAATAGTTTTGTTAACTACACTTATCGCCAGGAGGTAGCCTCAAAACAAAAGCCACCGTAGTAAAAGAGGAACGAAAAGAAAGACAGAAAGAAGAAAAAGAAAAGAGGGGGGGGGGGATGAATGAAGACGCTCTCGTTCGATACAAGCCATTCAAATTTATTGGAAGCTCGAAAAAGATGCGTTTTATTTTTATGCTGTTGTTTTTTTTATTCTCTCTGCGACAAACCGAAACACGGTCACAGCGGGAACACAACAGGAACTATAGAAACAAAATATTGTATTTGCTGTTGTTTGTTTTTAAATAATATCTTTTCTGTCAAGCGCTGAGTCAATATTTGTTAGCGCCCCACTCACCACCGCCCCTCATCTGTCTCCTAATAAAATCTGGTTTCTTCCTCACTTTTCAGCAACAACAAAATGTTCAGATCTTTTAAAAGTTTTTTATCTCCAACACAAATGATGGGTAAACACTTTGGGGAACCGGCGCGCGCACAATGAAGGAAACTTTTGACTCGCATTATAATATTAAGGGGAGAGGCGATGGGAGGCACAGAAACCTGTCAAACAGATGAGACCAATTAAATATTGCAGGAAATCAATTTAATTTCTGGCTTTAAAGAAATCCTGAGAAAAATGTAAGAAACAAAACAAACAAACAAAAAACCATCATGGGCAAAGCTGGCGTTAAAAAATTCGGGAAAAAAAGGGGGGGGGGGTACGGTTTATCACGCTCATCTTAATTAACAATTACACCAAAAAAAAATGGCAGGTGTTAACCCTTACAGTCCCGGGCGCGTATATAGCGGAACTGAAGGCAGCATAGATAGAAGTAGGTCGGTACGGAAATGGTTAATATTTTAAAAACGAGATTGTGGTCATCCCCAAAATACCAAATAGGTTTCTAGAATCTGTGTTTAAAAAAAAAAGCTTTAAGAGTCAAACCAAATAAAATACAGCTTAAAGTTAGAAAACAAACACGCAGTTTAAACTGATGCCATGGCAAAGGTACGCCCCACTGATGTATAAGAAACTGCTACAAGACAACCTCCCCCCATAACCCTCAAATCAACACCTTTGAATCATTTAAAATAAAATTTAAACGCTCTAAACAACTAAACTCCCACAAAACAATTAACCTCTGTCTCCCACCAAACAGTAAAAAGTGTGTGTTTGGACGTTTACACGGTATGTTGCTTTGTGCTCCTCCGGCGTTTATTGTTCGCACGAGGAATTCATTTCCTTCATTAATATTGCAATAGGGGAGGCAGGCATCCCTCCCTCGGTCTATCAGATCAGACAAGACCGAGAGACTTACGGAAATACACGAAGCGGTTACCGATTGCCTAGAACCGCTCATGATTTTTTTTCTCTCTCTCTCTTTCTCTCTATCTGTTTTTCTCTGTCCCTTTTTTATCTTTCCTTTTCGGCAATGTTCCATAAGAAAGGTTGGAAACAAGGAAAACGGTCGGAAGTTCACTAAATAGAAAACTTCAAGCACAAAGACGGATAATCATCATGCTTCTCGCTCATACATTAATTTCAGAAATAAAAAAGAAAGAATCCCAATCAAACAAAAAAATCTCTACAAATCGTAAACTAAAGAAAAGCCTTCAGGGGGTCGACTAAAGGCGGGCGGATTAAAACAAAAAAAGATGAGCACAAAGAAAAAAAGGATGCGCGAAGACAATGGGATGGACAGACCCAAAAGCCAATCAATACAACTTCAACCGATTCCCTGTCGTGTGACGTCTTCGCTTCTGGATCGCGATTTATTGACCCGCTCGACGGCAAAATCATATTCCTCGGGGGGTGTTCTGCCTTTACAGCACAAGTTCTTCTCTAGTCTAGTTCTTTCCGTTCTTTCTGGTCCGCTCAACAGCCCATCTCGACTTTCAAGCAAGAGGAAAAAAAAAAATAATATAAAACTGTGGCCTTCAATGATTAATGAACTCTGAAATACGATCACCAAAACGTCAAATAGTTTCGTTCATTTTTCAAGAACATCGTTGTTGTTTTTTTAAATAACCATTCACTGCTTATTATTACGTAGCTTTGAAATATAAAATATTGTCATGGTGATTAATAGTAAATAGTATGTCTTCTGGTAACAACCAACACCACCCCACAATCACACACACACACGTACATTCACCAGCCAACACACCTATGGAACTGCTCACAACCGCAGCCTTGTTAGACTCACTTTAAATCTACCAATACCAGCAGAAGCATTCCAACCTTTAAAAAAAAAAAACGAATAATGGGCATTTCTCCCAATCAACGTGGGCAGTGGTGAAAACGTGATCGCTGATGGAGACACACCGGCCAGGTCCACTCAATCCCCCCCCCCAACCTCTTTCCCCCCAACTACTCCCAGAATCCCCCCAATAGCCAGGTCATAAGTAACGGCCAGTGTATTCTATTCACCCAATCGATTGATCTCCAATTCCCAACCTCACCCCCCAACATCCCCCCCACACACACACACAGACTGAGAAATACAGAATGTCTCCTCGCCATCGAGACCCGATCATCGATGCGGCCATCACCATAGAAACAGTTTTTTTCCAGTTAATAAATTGCCTGAAAAAAAATGCGTGTACGTTTACAGCTCTTTGTTTGCGACATTTAAAAAGAAAACAACACAGAATGGCTTCGTGGATGGGGAGGTTGGACAGGGAGAGAGAAAGAGAGAAAGAGAGTGAGAGAAAGAGAGAGACAAGATGAAGATGCTATAGCCATGGTTCCGCCAGCTTCAAGCTATTCAATTCCTTCGGGTATAGAACACTGGCTATTAGATCGATGAATAATATCTGTGGTTAGTACAGATCAGTGGCGTGGATTCTGTGGGCTTTATCTGCAGCACCCTATTGGGTGAGGCATCATCGCATTGAGACATTATCGTGTTGAAACCTCATCGTATTGAGACATCATGGAATTGAGGTATCATCGTATTGAGACATCATCGCATAAAATTGAGACATCATGGTATAGTGACATCATTCTAAAATTGAGACATTATCGAATTGACACATCAGGCTATTGACGCATCATCTTATAGATATATTTTGGCATTCAGGCATCATCGTGTTGATACATCATCATATAAAGACAGTATTGACAAACCATCGAATTGAGAAATCGTCGTATTAAGATACCACTGTATTGAGACACCATTACGTTTAAACATCATTGGCCTTACTAATCAACAAAATGCAGGTGCAGCAACCATGCCATTACCAACAATAATGCTTCTTGTGTTTTACCCCCTTAGATTCTAGTGCCCCCCCCCACCCTCCAAATCGTCTCAACCCATTCGACATTGCCGATGGAGGCAGATGATGGATGGTATAAAAATAACAAGTCTCTTTCAATTAGCAGGCTTTCATCAAGCTGTTAGAAGAGTCTTGCAGAAATAACACGAAATCGAGCTTTTACGGTGTGCACTTCAGGTTATGTTTGTTGGTTTGGTCCTTCAAGGGTGGGATAAATGATCAATGAACTAACTCTTGGAAGGATTGTTTGAGATAACTTTGCCTACTTCACTACAAGTTATGGGGAAGGGGGGGAAACCCCTACAGGTTATGGGGTAAGGGTTTTGAACTAAACCTTCTGCAAAGGTGGACAGGCCATATGGGTCAGAAATTCAGAGATGGACAGTGCAACTGTTGCATGTCAATACTAATATCGCCAAAGTAAATAAAGATATCCACATATTTAACATAGTATCCACATATGCCTATTATGTTATCTGTATGAACATCCCATTATCCACATATATAATCATGTTAACTACACACACATCTTGTTATCCATATATATCTATATATCTCTCTATATATATATTATATATATTGTAATAAAAAATACATGTTATCCACAAGTATATCGTGTTTCTTGCATGCACAGTGTTATCCCCATTTACACATCAGGTTATCCACATAAACCAACATGTCATCAACGTATGAACATCATTTACATCATGTTATCCATGTATCCCCATCATGTTATCAACATAAACAGTAACACATGAAATCCACTTTATACACATAATAACAACTCGCCCTATACTGTTTTCTTTCATTTCTATCCTAGACCAAGGGAACAGATATTTCCTATTAAATTACCTCCAATACTAGTTATTAACTTACTGACATATTGTTTGAATTTGTTTCAATAGGATTTTCATATTAACTAACTTTATCTGTAATAATATTTTGTGTGTCTTTATATTTTACGAGTTTTTAAGCCCAAATATGTCATCAACACTGTAAGGCACTTTATTATACACCAAAAGTTTGATAGCTATTACCTGAGTCAAAAATAAAAATCTCTTCAAAGGATAACTTTTTATACAAGTCAGTGCGTACTAACAAGAGATGAGGATAAAAAATTAAACTTGAAGCACATATATATTATATTTATATGTAATTCAGGTGCACTAACATAAAACAATAGCGGACATAGATACCTTGACTTTGTGCAAGATGCCACTGCTGTTTTAAAGGAACCATATTTTATTACCTAAACCAACACCTACATATATACTTATGTAACGTAGTCTGTATTACATGCACAGTCTACATGGTTAATATTTAATTAAAAACATGATGGACAGACTAGGGATTTCACACACTTTTATCGGTAGTATTTACAACACGGCAGTATTTACAACACGGGGAGAGAAGGAGTTATACCCAGAAGTGACCCTAGCAATAAATGTGATAAGTTACTGCTGCTTGCACTCAGTCCCATGTTTAAAAAAGTGTGAACACATTTCATATACTGCAGAAAGACACGCACTTGATCAATGAAGGAAAATAGTGCAAATTGAACATAGGTGATTGAAATAGTTTTCAATCACCCCCACCCACCCGCACTAAAGGCAACTTTAATCCTGCTTTTGTTTGAGATTAGCTAAGACAGTGGTGATAGTCCAATATATATAAGGTAATTTACACTGAGCTGCTCCATAACTGATATCAGAGTCTGCCCCTTACCTAGGCAACTCCTGTAAAATATAACACAACAATTCAAATATTCATATTAATTATAACATGAACAGACAAAAATATATTACTGAAATTAAACATGTTGAAATTATTCTTTGTTCTGTTCACTTTCTAATAAAACATGTAGTTGTGCTGACATAATAGGAATGATAATTAAATAGAGAAAGATTATAAAATGATAAACATAGCAAATAATGTGGCAATACTTTGTAGAAAATAGGTCTATCTTTAGATTTATATCATAAAGTAAAATTATTTTTAATAAATAATATATGTTGTGAATGTTGTACACTTCTATAGGTTACTCTACCAAATTATCTTTGCACTTAAAATTAAATCACTAATGTATGTGATAAAACACGTGAAAAATAACACTAGCATAATTTTACAGTTTTTAAGGTTACGAAAGAAAAAAAGAAATGAAATTTGTAATTATAAAATATAAATAAACAATATATCATGGATGCGATAAGTTAATAAGGGCTAATGTTGCTCTTAAGTGTATGCCTAAATTGTACGTAGCCTACTTAATTATTTGTTAAGACCATTTACATTTAAAGAGGCTAATCTGTCTTATCTGCCAATTTTTTTTTCTAGTAGATTGTATAGCCAGCACAATGCCCAGTCAACTTTACTTTTAACAACCTGTGCCTCTAGCCCATCGCCATCGTAGGGTCTTCATTTATGACAGCTATCTATTTAATTCATATACATTATGCTCATAAATTTATTTTTACCATAACAAATTTAGTTGGCTTGTTGAGAGATAGAATTGTTTATTAATAGATAACACTACAATAGACAGGCAAGTTACTAGTTTAAAATTATATTGTTTTGACTAGTTGGGACTTGAGAATAATTAACTTCACTTACAGAAAAAAAAAAGTTTTTAAAACTAAGACTAAGGTGGTGTGTTTTCTAAATAAATGGCTTTTATTTAATGAGTTGGTCCTAATTAATCAGGCCTAATGATTAATGATCCTAATCCTACAACTTTGGCAAATAAATTATATAAACAATTATTATGGATTATTGACATGTGGCATGACTGCATTAGTGGATTTTCAAAATAATGAAATGGCACCTGCCTAGTGCCATACTAACTTAGATTGATATTTATAACTTAGACTTAGACTTTAGACACTTCTAAGTCTGAACATTCTAAGGACTAAACTTTTAGTTATTATAGAGTTTACTTTAGTAAATTTACATTTTCTATCCCAAATCACTCGGTAAGTAGTCTAAGTCCTAAGTTGACATTGTTATTGTGTCGACTTTTCTTAATAAATTTATAAGTAGAATTATAAACACCAGACAAGTCAAGTGATTGAGTTAATTCAAAACTCTAAGTCAAAAGTGAAAGTTGGGGGTTTAAATATAAATATCTCAAGACAAACTTACTAACTAGTCTAGGCCTAATTAAATACGTGTAAAAATGTAAAGAGTAACAAACAATTACAACAAAAACTAACAAAATTTGTTGCAAAAGTATTGTCTTCTAATACACTAAAATAGCAGTCGACATTTACTTGCTCGGGGGCATTTTAGAATTCAATGGACAACGCCATATTTATTATTTTCATTTTATCGATAGCATTTACGAGTATTTCTATCTCTTTCCCCTCGCAGGGTGTGCATTAATATATATAATGAAATAAAACGCTTACATTAATGTATTCTAAACGATTTTTGCACTTTAGAAAAAAGTTTCCATTTACCTGTAACTCTTGTAAATCGAAGTTTTTCCAATACTGACACATCGACTGCATATTTGCAGCCATCTTGAACGGGATTATAGGCTCCGCTCAATCGATTAGTCACATGACTTCCCATCTATCGGAAATTCTGTTTATTGTAAATGTAAATAAATGCCAGTCAAAATATAACATTATCATGAAAAAAAACTAGATCTAATTAAATATACACGAAAGAATAATTTTTCGCTGTATAAATGTGTTTCAAAAATATATGAGTATTTCCTAAAAAAATAATAACTTCTTTTGAAAATTACTCAGTTACTGTTCCAGAACTTTATTAGTTTTAGTTTTGGTAACCTTAGTTTTTAAAAAAATGGCTACCTCCATGGAGTTTGGAGGATGGCGCGAGCAGTTAAATAAACATCCACTTTGTAAATATTTAAAAGAAAATAACGCCAAAGATTCTGCTTCTAAGAATGCAGTTGATTCCAAAAGTCTATTCTGTATTAATGGTAGCGATTTGTATGCTTGGGATAGCTTAGAAAAGCGCCTGCTTCATTGCAATTTGAAAACACTGAAACAATCACAAAACGTTGATATTGACAATATTTTGAATATTGGTGAATCAAGAAAAGAAAGAAACCAACAAGAATCATATCATTACCAGGTTTTATATTTTATTTTGATAAAGAATAATAAGACATTAAAACAATAACAAAAAACAACAACTAAAAGTAGATAGCGAAAGTGTCACACAAGACTTTGAAGACTTGGTTGGACTTGGATTTTAATTTGTGACAACTTTTTCAAAGTAGTTTCAAGTAGTCTATGATTGAACTATGATTATGATTTATAAATAACAATAATAGAGTATATAGGCTCTACCTGTGCCTATGCATCCCATGTATCTGAAATGCTGTCATTAATCTATTTAGTTAACTTGACGTAGGTGTAGGGTAGGACTATCAGTTAATCAGTTTAGTTAAATAGTTTAGCCTAAACAAGTTTAGGCCTATCGCCGGCCTATCAGGGTAATAATTTTATTTTTATAGAAACAATGTTTTACTCGCTTAAGATTTTATTGGTAAATTATTTTCATATGCATTCCTTGCATTTTAGGATCACTAGGCTGTGTAGGCCTAGTTAAAGAATGAAAAAGATTTTCCCAATGGGCCTCCTATAAGGAGGAATGAGTTCAATGTAGACTTATAAAATTTTATATAATGCCGTCTCTGTCACCTAGAGTTAACTTGCATTAATGAAAAAAAAAAACACTTTTAAATTGAATTTTAAATTTTGTTTTTTAAATAGGTAAGATTGTATTATAATGTATTTAATTAAAGAGAAATGAGCTAGAACTAAGATGCCTCAATATGACCCATAGTCCTATTATTTGAAAAAAAAGTCTCACAAAAGTCATCAAATGGAAATGTTTGATTATTTTTTGATTCACTGTAAAGTTTGATTTACAAAAAATATAGAACCACAAAAATTAGTAGACCTACATCTGCTTTGTAAATGCAATGTGTTTTTTTTCTATCTCTTCTCTCTACAGAAGCTCTTGGTTAGTGATGTCTTGTCTCTTGACGTGGTGGGCATCGCTGCCAATCAGTGTGGGAACTACATAGCTATCTGGGGCCACCATGGCATCAGGGTGGTGGAGCTCCCCAGCAGATGGGGGAAAAACTTCATGTTCGAGGGCGGCAAAGACCCAGTTGCCTGCAGGTAGCAATCGTCGAGTTGTGATTATTAATTTACCAGCACTGGCCTTGGTCTTTATCTGTAGGTCTGAGGTTTGCATCCTGGGGAGGAAGTGTTGTTGAATGTACCTAGCTCTTATGAGTCAGGTGTCTTGAGTTTTGTGCTGGCCAAATAGACTGACCTCTGCTACGCTAGCCTTATGGAACAAAGTAGCCTCTAAGGGATACATTTGAATATCTATTTATACACTTTTGAGTATATATATTGTTGTGGGCTGGCTCTTTGTGTGTAATCTAAGTTCTGCTATGCACTAGCCTTCCAAAGTTCCCTGCCCCACAAAGAAAGAAAGAAACAAAAAGCTAAGTTAACAGATCTAAAAATAATTTCAAAAACAGGAAAATTATGTAAATTACTCTCTTTCAATAAGGATTTAACAATGCGCACCATCAAATTTAATTTAAAAAAAACTCTGATGTAAACTGATTTTTGGGGGTTTGGGGTGCTGGATTTTTGCTAAAAATTACTTGTTTTGGCTTTATGTTGATGTGCCAAGTTTCGGCTCAGGAGGAAGACAGGAAGTAGGTAGTTTAGCCTTCCAAAGATTTGTCAGCCTAGAACATACAAATAAATTTTTTCTAAGCTAATATAAATTATTTAAAAATAATGTTTATACTTTACACGTTCTCTCCATAACTATGACCAGATTATGGAAAATTAAACTTATTTACTTTTTCTTTATTCATGTTTGCGTAAGCTTT
Source organism: Anisus vortex (assembly GCA_949126835.1). Classification (NCBI taxonomy): domain Eukaryota; kingdom Metazoa; phylum Mollusca; class Gastropoda; family Planorbidae; genus Anisus; species Anisus vortex. The sequence goes on along the minus strand of OX421504.1, from coordinate 7,947,092 downwards.
AGTTCCATATGTATGTTTACTTCCCAGGACTATTAAGATTGGAGACCGTAACTTCACTGGGCATAAAAATCTTTCCATACGACAAGTGTCATGGCACCCAGGGAGCAAGACAGACACACATTTGGCACTCCTGACATCTGACAATATGTTCAGGTGATCAATATTTTGATTTTAAAATATGATAGTAAATTGAAGTTATCTTTAGTATTTTTTTACTTTACTAAATAACAAGCCTTTAATTTTTTTACAACATTGTGTGACTGTTTAATCCATTAGCATCTTCAATATAAATGAACCAGATCAACCAACCACCATCATCAACATCAACACAGGGGATCTCACTCCCACATATTCGCCCAGCAAGTCCTTCGTGGGGCCAGCTCTGGGAGAAACCGCAGTGGCCTTTGATTTCGGCAAACCCACGGTGCTGTCGCCCCGCCAGAAAAGGTTCTCCGCTCAGCCCATCGAAGTCTGGCCAGTTTATTGTGTCAGGGGCAACGGAGATGTACTTATATTGTATTCTCACCTCTCAGACATTGGGTAGGAAATTGACAATTTAATTATGTTGTATATTCTCACATAAATGTTGCACTTTTTAAAACTAAAAATGTAGGAAAAAATTCTGTGTGCCACCTATCCACTTGACATTGTCAAAATATATTAAAAACAGCACTTTTCTGGCATTAAGCTGCAACTACAGTGTAATCCGGTCATGTCACCGGCCAATTTTGTTGCCAAAAAGCGTCGAGATAATTGATGATCGAGATAAACAAAAACCAATATGGCGGCAAAACATGATGTGCGTTAGAAAATGAGAATGTACATGCACGTGTTTTTTGAGGTTTTCCTAACTAGATATAATAATTATAGGCCAACATTTGACAATTTATCGGCCGCCATCAAAGCCCGACAATATAATAGGCATAGTCTAGCCTAAATCTAGGCCTAGACTAGCTACTTTGCAATTTTGAGTTGATTGAAATTTCCTTTTTGTTAAGTACGGCCGCTACTTGCAATTTTTAACGAACGGTGTCAAGGCTAGTATTTTTATTATCTAATGTAGGTTGGATCATTTAGTGGCGTAAAAAATTAGACAACACTAGTCTACAATTAAGTTTTTTAAAATCATCAACTGCTGTTTATTTACAAATAGGCCTTACACAGAGAACGCAAGCATTCTTTTTGTAACACATATGCCTACTTTGGTTCCAACCACAACGCTGGCTGACAAAGCGAAGAGAGAGGAGAGAGACTTGCATAGTTTAAGTCTCTGTACGTCTTATATACGCGAAAATACGGTAGTGAGATGGTGAAGTTGCATTTTCAAAAGCTGGAGATTGGTCATGGGGATTGAGATAACCAACGTTAAGTGGCAACTTTGGCCCTCTTTTGTGCTCGAGATACAGTTGAATCCGGTTATGTGTCCGGCCAATTTTGCAGCCAAAAAGCGCCGAGATAACCGATGATCGACATAAACAAAAACCAATAAGGCAGCAAAATTTTAACTTGTGCTTGAAATTTCTTTATATAGGCCTACATGATGTGCATTAATAAATGAGAATGTACTAGCACGTGTTTTTGGAGGTTTTCCTAACTAGATATAATAATTATAGGCCTACATTTGACAATTTATCGGCCAGAATGGAAGCCCGACAAGGTCATAGTCTAGGCCTAGCTACTTTGCAATATTGAGTTGATTGAAATTTCCTTTTCGTTAGGTACGACCGCTGCTTGCAATTTTTTAACGAACTGTGTCAAGTCTAGTATTTTTTATTATCTAATGTAGGTTGGTCATCTAGTGGCGTAAAAAATTATACTACACTAGGATTAGACTAGTCTACAATTAAGTTTTTTTAAAATCATCAACAGCTGTTTATTTACAAATAGGCCTAACAGAGAACACGAGAAATTGTTTTGAAACACATAGGCCTACTTTGGTTCCAACCACAACGCTGGCTGACAAAGCGAAGAGAGAGGAGAGGGACTTGCAGAGTTTTAAGTCGATAACTAACATTTTCAAAAGCTGGAATCGAGATACCCAACGTTAACACTGTGCGGTCCAACAATAAAGAAATCCGTCTTTTTGTACGGATGCAACAGTTGACATTTGTCAAGCATGTTTACATATATATTTTTTTGATTTAATACACAGAAATGTTATTTTATTAAAATTTAAATGTTATTTTACAATATAATAACATTTAAAATTAACTATTTGCTTTTTTTAAATAAAATAATTCATAATAAAAAAGATAGTCGCGAGACGAATCCACGGCGGCCATATTGCTTTCGACTTAGTCATTTTTACAACACGCTGTCCACTAAAATCAACATTTCGATTGCAAAATGAGCTCAGAAGACATTGATTTAAGTTTTGAAGAATCAATATAGTGATTCTGATGATGACTGGTTGCCAGAAGACTTTGAAACTTCGACGGATGATGAAAATAATGAGCCTTTATATCAGCTAGACACAGATCGTGCAAAGTAAGATTTTATTTACACACTATTAGTCACACAAAATGTGTTTTTTCTTCAAAACAATTAGGCCTATTGATTATTTTGTGGTATGGAAGTTTAATTTAGGGACTTATGTGTTTACTGCAATAAAAAAATATATATTTTAGATTATTCATTGTCTAAAAAAATGCTTTATACTACACACATCCCTTATAAGACATTATCAGCTGATTGATCAGCTGTTACTGTTATTGTTTGTCAGTTGTGCCTATCCACTATTACTACTATTAGGTATTAGCATTTATTAGTGCAGGAAATAAATTTACATTACATTTATAACAAATTGTTTAAAATATAATTTAAAGGATTAAAACTTAATTACTATTATTTTTATTTTCTCAGCCAAAACATTCCCAGAGCCAGAGTCCAAACTGTTGAAACGCCGGATAATTCCTATGAAAACAGTGACGATGGACCCACAGACCCTCTTCCCAAATTTCTTCCAGAAAGAAAGCCTGGCCTACACCTATTTGACACTGATACTCCAGAAACCAGAAGTGAGCTGCGGAATTTCTTAACACCAGGTTGGTTTACATTTTTATTAGAGGTTTAGTTATAAATATGAATTTTAAAAAAGAGTTGTCTTCACTACCTAATTCAAAAAAAATATTAACACTATAATAGGCCTAGACGGTTTAGTGGAGCAGTTTCGTTCGTCAAACAACAGTAAAATTGTCTAATATTGATGAAATTTTACATGTCTTTTCTGAGTATTCTATCAACTATTATTTATGTTATAAACTCTACATACATTTTATTACTTTGTTTACAGGTGTTTTCTTCAAACTGATATTTTGCGATTTAATAATGCAGAAGATTTGTGACTTCACCAACATGTATGCCTTTGCGATGAAGGACAAGAAGAAGTATATGCACACAAATTGGAAGGATGTAACTATCAATGAATTGTATACTTTTTTTGCCCTGCTCATGTACATGAGCCTAGTTCAAGCACCCAGTGTAGAGTCGTATTGGTGTACTAGTGTTTTGTTTCATGGGTTATGGGCTAGAGCTTTCATGTCTAAATTCAGATTCAAGCAGATACAATGCTTTTTAAAAGTATCTGATTTTAGTACAGAAAATAAAAATGATAAACTTAGTAAAGTTAGGTTCCTACATGAATTTATTCGAAGAAAATGTATGAAGTTTTGGCAGCCGTTAGAAAATATTAGCGTAGATGAAAGAATGGTTCAGAATAAGGGGAGGTATGCATTTAGACAATTTATGAAGGACAAACCGACTAAGTGGGGGATGAAAATTTGGGTGTTAGCAGATTCGAGTAATGGGTATACATATAATTATGAAGTTTATACTGGGAGGGTGGTAGATCAGGAAAATAAATCACTAAATGGGTTAGCTTACGATGTTGTTATGGGGTTATGTAGATCTTTGTTTGGACAAGGGTATAGGCTATACATGGATAACTATTATACTTCTATTAAATTATTTCTGGCATTATTAAAGCAGAAAATTGTTGCTTGCGGAACTATTTTGTTAAATAGAAAGGACATACCTGCTCATTTTAAAAACACCAAACAATTTAATAAAAATAGTCATAGGGGAAGTATGAGATGGATTAGAATGGGAAATTTAGGTTTAGTACAATGGAAAGATAATAAAATAGTTACAATGTTAACATCCATTCATAAAAACTTATCTGAAAGATTTTTTTGTTCTAGAAGAGTGAAAGTGAATAGTGAATTTAGAAAGATAGAAGTTAGACAGCCTGGGGTGGTGGGAGATTATAATGCACACATGGGGGGAGTAGATAGATCAGATCAATTAATAGGAAAGTACACAGTACTTAGAAAGACAGCTAAATATTGGAAAACATTGATGTATCATTTTTTAGACATTGGAAGGGTAAACTCATACATATTATTTCAGGAATTTAGAAAACAGAATACAGACATCCCAGAACTTAGTAGACATAATAGATATGCTCAATTAGATTTTACAATAGAACTTATAATAGAATTAGCTGGGATAGATCCACAATCAGAAGTTCCTTTATTCATAACTAAAGCATCCATTGTTAAGGAAATAGAAACACAACATTATGTAGTGCCCATCTTAGTAGAAAAAAGGAAGAATTGTGTTCGGTGTTATCGTGTTGAAAAAGAACAGCGGCAGACCAAAGTGAAATGTCAAATTTGCAATCAACATTTCTGCTTTAATAATGTCAGAAATTGTTTATTGTTAGATCATCCTTTAAATATTGCACAAACAGAAGGTAAATAAGTTATAGTTATAGGTACTGCTTGGATCTGTTTTAGACATGTTAGTCTGTTTTCTTAATACTGATATATTCATATTGCTTTGTAATATATCTGGTAGAGATGGGTTTTTTTAAATAATATTTTTCTGTTTTTAACTTTTTACAAGCTTGTACTATACATGTACATATATTTGTATTTGTTAAATCTTTTACAGAAATCTTTCTATTCAATTTTTAGAAAAAAAAATTTCAAAATTATTTTGTTGACAAAATTGTCAAAAAAAATAAAAATAGGGTGCTGTACAAAAAAATTTATAAAAAATTCAAATTATTTTTAATCAGTATGATTTTTTGGTATAATATGTCTAAGATGCTGTTGATTAAAACTGTATTAAAATTATATATATTTCTTTCAATGTTTTTTTTTTTCCTTCTTGGTGTTTGTTGTTTTTGTAAAAAAATAATTTTGAAATGCAAAAATGTTTTGTACTTAAATATTTACTGTTTACATAATACTTGAGTTTCTTAAAAGAACTTTACATATTATAAAAGAAAATTCAATTATGAACAATTTGATATATATTATTAAGCACTTATAACCAATAGTTTGGTCTATGCAACATGAAATGTGTCATCACTCAAAAAATATCCCTTCCCTCAAAAAAAGAACCGGCCTGCAAAGAGTTAAGTGGCAAATTTGGCCCTCTTTTGTGCTCGAGATATTAAGGTTCGGCGACATAAAAGAATCGACATAACCGATGAGAAAATGCTAAGACAAAGAGAGAATTTGGCGGTTTCACAAAAAAACTTCGACTTAATAGGGTTGGCGAGTTAACCGAGGTCGAGATAATCGGGTTCAACTGTATTTCCTGTATCAGTGATGCAGAATTACTGGGAAATACATATATTTGCTTAAAAAAATATGCAAAAAATAAATTCTTTTAAAAAGATAACTATGCAAGCTGATAGTACTAAACAGAAGTTTAAATAAATATAGCATCACCAGGGCTCTCTTGAGTTAGAGTTTCAAAAGCTTTTTAAAAAATAGGCAATTTAAAAGAGATGAAAAGACAATTATTTTGTTATATTAACATTTTGTAAACTGTTATAAAAAATATATCTTTCCTGGTAAATTTACAGTAAATGTACTTAACTTTCTTTAGATTAAATTGTGTATTTTGTTGCTCTTTAAATCTATCTTTAAATACATCTTTAAAATTCTTTAAAACATATCTAAGAAAGCTTATGAAAACTTTATAAAAATAAAAGTATAAAATAAATATATAAAATAAATTTTTAAAAGTCTTTAAAATAAAAAATAAAAGTCTATAAAAAGTATCTATAAAAGTCTATACAATAAATCTAAAAAATTCTATAAAAAACAACTATAAAAGTCTATAAAAAATCTTTCAAATTCTATATGAACTAATTGTCCTGCTTTGCTTATATGTGTCACCTGAAGGCAGGTGAAGTTCCCAGTTCAAGGTCCACTCATCATGAACCCACCTGCTGATGATAACTATGGCCTGGACGCCTGCTCCATCATCTGCCTGTCCACACCTTTGCCGGTCATTATTGTTAGCACCTGCGAGGGAAGAGTTCACCACTGCATCCAGCTATCAGACAAGGAAGCAGAACAGGTCAGCTTATAGTCACCTACAATTTTTATGACAACTTAATTCTATATAACCCATTGACTGCTTCTCAACAATACTCAGTACTTTGTTTTTTAAGACTTATTAACAGCTTATATTTTATGGTAGCACCTGACCCTAAAGTTGTAATAGTGTAGTGTATGCCCATATTGAAAGCACCTAAAACTGACTTCAGTTTTCAGCATTAAGTAAAGTTCCTGTTGGACCAAATTGATCCATAGCATGGGTGCAAGAGCAATTTAAAATTTGAAAACTTACCCGCCGGCCAATCGCCATCAAGCTAAATTCATAATTTTTAGTAGATCACGTTGCTCCGAAGTCTGACTTTTTTGGCCGTAACAAACTATAAATGATCGACTTTTTTCTTTCATGAAAACTTAAAAGGCAAAATAAAAAGAACGGCAAATACCAAAGTGTCCGCGCATGCGTGATTGCGTGATTCTATAATTATTTTTAGGTCAGGGTTTCCTTAGTTTTTGCTTTCCTGGCCCGCTCATTTTTATAGGCCTACCCGTGGTTCCAGAGTTTTAAAAAAACTTTTTTATGGCAATCCCGTAATGTATCTTTTTTGGGCCCAGACGCAAATTTGTATTTAGGTCAATCTATACGTCACGGGTTACTTTGTGGCTGCGGCTGTCTTTTAAATTCTAGACATTTTAATATAATAATGACAATTAAATGGGAATGATCTGAATGGAGAGATTAAAACTCATTAGGGCCTACAGCCGCCTACAATAAAACTTTTGTTTATCAGCCTACTAAAACGAAAGCAACTATTTATAAATAGACTATTCAGGCGCAACGTCAGGGTTTCAATTATTGCTATCAATGATGTAAAATTGTCACTATAAACTTGTTTTTGTAGAACACTGAGTTCGTTGTAGGCTCTACATTGTTCATAATATAGTAACTTGTTACACGGTGCGGCAACCTTGACCTGATTTTTTTTTCTCTCTCGCAAATGTCCGAAAACGGAGATTGTAGACTATGCGATCTTGTTGTTTTTTCCCGACAATATCGGAAATGTAAGAATATATTTTAAAAAAACAAGAAGAAAAGTTGAAAAGAGCCAAGCGACTAATGTAAATTCAAATCACTGAACTATATAGGCCTATAACAGAGGTTTATATAACAAGTTAACTTTAATTAATTAAGGTATCTCAGGCCTGAGAGTTAAGATAAACAATTTCATGAGATTTATTGGTCATTGGCCTAAGCATAGAATTAAAACACTGACTAAAATTAAAAGAGTTAAAAAAAATTAGAAAAAAATCTTCACAACTATAATATATTACATTAAATAGAGTAGGTATCATAATTTGAATAGGCTTAATCTCATTTGTTTTAAATCAGTTACAAATAATATCTTTATTATAAGATTATAAGCGTATATATATATATATATATAAATACACCGGTGTATGTATATATGAATGCGAACACAAACGCTAAGTATATGATTTTAGGCCGAAACTTTGCAGGCTTTTTGACATTGTCAACTCTTGCTTGCAGGCTAAATGGGGTTTCAGAACTTGCACCCATGCCACCAGTTTCTGTGGCCAGGGCATACTAGGTGATTGTGTGACCAGCACTATGCACAGCCGCCTTTACTTTACCCCAACTAAGGTCAAGAAACCCATCAGAGCTAAGTAGACTCAGGGACACCCTCCAAACCCAGGAAAAAAATTCTAGCCTGCACCAGAATTTGAACCCAGGACCTTTGGTACACCCACCATGCCCCCAGTTTTCAGCATTAGTCAAATACATTTTTAGCATGTCTTATTGTTTGTTTCTTGTTGGAGCTAGAATTGTATAAATAAACATCTAAGGTGGGTATGTTATTGATTCTTTCTCTTAACAGAGCTGCTGAGCTGGTCTGTTCTCTTGTATTTTTTTTGTTTTTTTGCTGTTCAATGTTGTTGTAAAGTGTGTTAGTTGTGTCAGTGTGTTGTTGTGGTTGTCCAGCTTCGTGGGCTAGCTTGTGGATTTCAATAAAATTGATGGAAGCCTCCGTTGTTATTGCAGCAGAGCGTTCTCAGTGCAACGCCCTCGCTGTACGCTCCACCACCCGAGCCGTCGCTGTACGTCATTGAAACCGCGGAGCTCGACCTGTGCCTCAGGCCGCCGGGAGTTGACGAGGACGTCTCCCTGGATGATGACTTCATGTGTCCAGTCCACCTGAAGAAAGGTTTGGTGCATGTTACTCGTCTGCTGGGGGGGGGGGGGGGGGGCGAGACTGGTACAGTGTGTGTGTAATGCCAGTTACGGCTGGGCGGTGTTCACTCCAACCATGTTACATGAGAACACATTGTTTCATGCAGCTTAGGGGTGGTTTGAAAGGAGTAAAGCTATCACACAAAATTTTTAAGAACTTATGCTCAAGATACTTTCAAACAAACTTAAACCCCCCTCTCCCCCCCCCCCCCCCAAAACTCACCATTAGGCAATGTTTCTATGTTATGCCCCATAGACTTGCTTCATAGGGGCCTGCCTTAGACATGGTTAAACATCAACCCCTTGGTTAGTGAGCACCGATGATCTAAACTAAGCTTGTTTCAGTGTGGCTCTAGGTTGGTGCTTGGAAACCCTCTCCCCCCTCCCTTCCCCCTTCTCCCCCCCCTTCCCCCCAAGCACTAAAAGGACTTTTGTACGATGAAGAGAAATGGGATACGATTTTTTTTATACTTCCGGATTTTTGAGAAGACCAGCTAATTATTTTTCTTTCTTTCTAGATCCCAGCAGTCCTGATCGGTACCTGTGTACTCACGTTGCAGGTGTTCATTGCGTGGCCCTGCCCTGGCTCGGTGAAGTACAGAAATTTTTCATAGGTCAGTTAGGCCACAAGATATTTTTCTATTCGTTTGGTTGTTGGATTTGTTTTTTTTTGGGTCTAATTTCTTTTTTTTTTTACAGAGCTGCATGTAAAAAGCTAATTTTGCAAGACAATTTTTTTTTAAATTTCATTTGCAATGCATTGTTGAAATACATAAAGATATGAACAGTTAAATAATCAAGGCTTAACAATGTCATGGAATTGATTTGATCACAATGAGGGAAATTGGCACAGGTTTTTAAATTTTGAATTTGTAGGGTTTGTAGGGTTCATATTGTTTGGGAAAGTTTGTGAATTTTACTAATATGGACTAAATTGCATGAAAAAGGGCCTCAAACTTCTTTTTTTTATTTGGACCTGCTATATACACTGACAGTAAACATACACAAACTTCACACTAGATGCAGAATTTAGGTTTGTGAAATTTGTGTACAGTTTTGGAAAAGTTTAGGAGTTTTAAAAAGATGATGAAAATTTTTGAGTGGGAACCAGGATTCGATAGTTATCATTTTTTGTTTCCACAACCATTTACTTATGCCTTTCGCCACCTGGGACATAGGCCGCCAACAAGAGTTTTCCAGGTATCCTGATCCTGGGCCAATTTCTCTATCTGAAGCCAGTTAAGCCCCACCCAACATTGGGGTTCCAAGTGGGCGCTTGCCGAGTGACACAGTATAATTCATTTTTTTCTCTCCACACAGAAGAAGCCGGAGACTTAAGTATGCCAGAAGAGAAAGTCTGTATTATAGAACATTTGGTCTGTACCAAACCATTGTATAGCTGGTAAGTCTTCAGTAGACTTTTTAATTAAATGTTTTAATTAAATTGTGTTCATTTTTTTTCTCTTTCAAACTTGTAAAAAACAAATGACAATTTACACAATTCATGTAAATATAGAGTAATGTTTTCTATAGTAGTCCATGTTCTAAATTAGTCAGTGACTTATATTAGTCCATTCTCTGTATTAGTCTGTTCTGTATTATTTCTTCTTATATATTAGTCTGTTCTATATTAATCCTTGTACTATATTAGTCTGTTCTATATTAATCCTTGTACTATATTAGTCTGTTCTATATTAATCCTTGTACTATATTAGTCTGTTCTATATTAATCCTTGTACTATATTAGTCTGTTCTATATTAATCCTTGTACTATATTAGTCTGTTCTATATTAATCCTTGTACTATATTAGTCTGTTCTATATTAATCCTTGTACTATATTAGTCTGTTCTATATTAATCCTTGTACTATATTAGTTTGTTCTATATTAATCCTTGTACTATATTAGTCTGTTCTATATTAATCTGTGTTGTATATTAATCCATCTTATATATAAGTCTGTGTTTAATATCAGTCTGTTTTACATTAGTCTGTTCTATATCAGTGCCATGCTGCTAGCCACTCTATAATATATCATCTAATTTCTTAAGGCTTAAATATTGGATATAATCATGCAATAATTTCAGATTCTAGGCCTACCAACAACTAATGTTAACTTGTAAGACACAGACTGGGGAGGGAAAATTTAGGACCACAGGGATTCCATTCTTGAACAGTTTGGGATCACATGGTTCCCATTCTTGAACAGTTTGGGATCACATGGTTCCCATTCTTGAACAGTTCAGGATCACATGGTTCCCATTCTTGAACAGTTCAGGATCACATAATTCCCATTCTTGAACAGTTCAGGATCACATGGTTCCCATTCTTCAACAGTTTGGGATCACATGGTTCCCATTCTTGAACAGTTCAGGATCACATGGTTCCCATTCTTGAACAGTTTGGAATCACATGGTTCCCATTCTTGAACAGTTCAGGATCACATGGTTCCCATTCTTGAACAGTTCAGGATCACATGGTTCCCATTCTTGAACAGTTCAGGATCACATGGTTCCCATTCTTCAACAGTTTGGGATCACATGGTTCCCATTCTTGAACAGTTCAGGATCACATGGTTCCCATTCTTGAACAGTTTGGAATCACATGGTTCCCATTCTTGAACAGTTCAGGATCACATGGTTCCCATTCTTGAACAGTTTGGGATCACATGGTTCCCATTCTTGAACAGTTTGGGATCACAGGGTTCCCATTCTTGAACAGTTTGGGATCACAGGGTTCCCATTCCTGAACAGTTTGGGATCACAGGGTTCCCATTCTTGAACAGTTTGGGATCACAGGGTTCCCATTCTTGAACAGTTTGGGATCACATGGTTCCCATTCTTGAACATTTCAGGATCACATGGTTCCCATTCTTGAACAGTTTGGAATCACATGGTTCCCATTCTTGAACAGTTCAGGATCACATGGTTCCCATTCTTGAACAGTTTGGGATCACATGGTTCCCATTCTTGAACAGTTCAGGATCACATGGTTCCCATTCTTGAACAATTCAGGATCACATGGTTCCCATTCTTGAACAGTTCAGGATCACATGGTTCCCATTCTTTAACAGTTTGGGATCACATGGTTCCCATTCTTGAACAGTTCAGGATCACATGGTTCCCATTCTTGAACAGTTCAGGATCACATGGTTCCCATTCTTGAACAGTTCAGGATCACATGGTTCCCATTCTTGAACAGGTCAGGATCACATGGTTCCCATTCTTGAACAGTTCAGGATCACAGGGTTCCCATTCTTGAACAGTTCAGGATCACATGGTTCCCATTCTTTAACAGTTTGGGATCACATGGTTCCCATTCTTGAACAGTTCAGGATCACATGGTTCCCATTCTTGAACAGTTCAGGATCACATGGTTCCCATTCTTGAACAGTTCAGGATCACATGGTTCCCATTCTTGAACAGGTCAGGATCACATGGTTCCCATTCTTGAACAGTTCAGGATCACAGGGTTCCCATTCTTGAACAGTTTGGGATCACAGGGTTCCCATTCTTGAACAGTTCAGGATCACAGGGTTCCCATTCTTGAACAGTTCAGGATCACATGGTTCCCATTCTTGAACAGTTCAGGATCACAGGGTTCCCATTCTTGAACAGTTCAGGATCACATGGTTCCCATTCTTGAACAGTTTGGGATCACATGGTTCCCATTCTTGAACAGTTCAGGATCACATGGTTCCCATTCTTGAACAGTTTGGGATCACATGGTTCCCATTCTTGAACAGTTCAGGATCACATGGTTCCCATTCTTGAACAGTTCAGGATCACATGGTTCCCATTCTTGAACAGTTTGGGATCACATGGTTCCCATTCTTGAACAGTTCAGGATCACATGGTTCCCATTCTTGAACAGTTTGGGATCACATGGTTCCCATTCTTGAACAGTTCAGGATCACAGGGTTCCCATTCTTGAACAGTTCAGGATCACATGGTTCCCATTCTTGAACAGTTCAGGATCACAGGGTTCCCATTCTTGAACAGTTTGGGATCACAGGGTTCCCATTCTTGAACAGTTTGGGATCACAGGGTTCCCATTCTTGAACAGTTTGGGATCACAGGGTTCCCATTCTTGAACAGTTTGGGATCACAGGGTTCCCATTCTTGAACAGTTTGGGATCACATGGTTCCCATTCTTGAACATTTCAGGATCACATGGTTCCCATTCTTGAACAGTTTGGGATCACATGGTTCCCATTCTTGAACAGTTCAGGATCACATGGTTCCCATTCTTGAACAGTTTGGGATCACAGGGTTCCCATTCTTGAAGAGAGTCTGAACCAAGCCACTAAAATATAGATGGAAATAAAATTATTTGTTAATAGCATCTGAAGTAAAAGACATATGTTGGGCACTATTATGATGATGATAATAATGACTTTGAATTAAGCATGAGCAACAAAACTTAGCAGGAGTTTTAGAGTGAAAGACATGGCGAGGCGTGGCCTATAAAAGCAAATGAATTGAGATCTTTTAAAAATGTACTTGTGTTAATCTCTTGCAGTCCCACGTCCCCGGTGCTGGGTGTAGACACAGTGACGGATCCGCTGCTTGGGACTACACTGCTGGTGCTTACCAGCGACTACGAGTTTACTGCACTTCCCATGGGGTGAGTACACAGTACAGTGCTGATTGCTGGTGCTAACTTCTGTACCCATGTGCCTCAGAGTCTGGCGTTATGTGTAAAACCACAGATACGATAATATTAAGAGTGCACCGATGGGCGAACGGATGGAGTACAGCCCCTGTTGTGCATCCGAGGATCATTGCACTGCCAAGAGGATTGGAGGAAGCAATGAGCACAACAGCCCATATCAAACCCCCCATCCCGCCCTGGTCCAGGATGTCTACTGGATGACAGTGCAGGTATATGAGCGAGCCACCACATTAATGATCCAAGGGGAATTTGCAGGTGGGGAGATAAGTGTAGTGCATGTACTGCGCTGACCGTACCCTATGTTACGTTTACGGCATGCTTACCAGCACTTTTATACCCATGGTCCTCAAGGCTGGGGAAAACCACCATTAAGAGTTGGGTGCGCTAACGCATGGGGAACGTCCTCCGCTGCGCATCCAAGGATCACAACAGTATCCATCTCCCTAAGTCTGGTGCCTGGATAACCATGCCCATTGTTAAGTATTTTTTACAACCTTTTAAAAGTGAAGGTATATAAAATAATGCTGCCTCATTAATAATCTCGAGCATTCGGTATGGGATATCAGACATGCCTACCGTTCCGCTTTTGTCATATTTGTTCCGCTTTTTTATTAAAAAACACACTTTGTTACGCCAATCCGCTTTTTACTAGTTTTGTTACGCCAAATTGGAGAGTTTGGGTTTTTCATGTGTTGAAATTAAGGATGTTAAAACCGGTTGGTTTTCAAAACCGGTTTTCGGTTCTATAAACCCCACCACCACCACCGCAATGTCACAAGTCACAGGCCGGAAAAGACAAATGAGCGTAGTTTTGTAGGTGTATTTGAAAAATATTTCAAACTTAAGTGTTTGCATAGCATTCAAGAGGTTGATTTGTATGAATACATTATGATTTTATACACTTTACCAGAACATTCTTTAGAAATAAAAAAAAATATGGGCTAATTGATTACAACCGATAATAGCTTTCAATAGTGATAATTTGTGCACCGTGGACTTAGACTTGTAAAATAATGTATTGAATAGGATCACGTAGCGCCAATCAAAAGTCAAAAGAATGTGTATTTAATGCTGCCTTTAATAATAAAGCACAGACGCGGCGTCTAGCCGAATTGTTCAGGGTCACAGGACAAAACTAGTTTGCTCTCTTCATTGCGTACATCAAAGAGTTGTCGTCGGCATCCGTCCGTCTCGAGTGACGATGGTGTAGCTTCATGGGTGAGGTATCCAACTGCACCGTTGAGAATGGCTGTGTAGGCCAACCCAGGAGGGGCAATCCCTGCCGCACTTGAGGCACATCAAACAGTAGCGCACATCTATACGATGAGCCGACATTTGGTTTGATGTTGTTTTTATCGCAAGCCATAGTTGGTATTTGGAGAAAAAAAAAGAAATACAATATCTAAGACTAAATAGTATTAGCAAGGCATTTGAATAATTGTTTTGCGTGAATCCAATATTATTTTTTTTAAATATTTCCATCAGAACCAATAAAAAAATAAAAAAGAGTGTGCTACTTGACGTAATGATTACCTTCCAACCAACAAACCGAAATCCGGTTTTAAAAATCAAAACTGGTTTTCAGATTCAAAACCGGTATTCCGGTTTTTGTTTAACATCCCTAGTTGAAATATAGTCCGTGTCTAGGTTGATAGATCAAAGGGATAAATAAAGTCACAATGATAAAAGTATTTTTACTTGGGTTTTCTGTTTTTTTTTAAAAGACATATTCTAGTCTTTTCTAATGTTGTTTTTTTTTTTTTTGCGGTATTACACGTGTTTGGCAATGAATCTTATTTTCCTTTACTGTATTGCTAAGATTGTGAAAATGTCTAAACATCCTGGCTCAGAAAGTTTAAATCTGATTTGTTCAAACTGTAATAAAACAGACAGTTTTATAGGAAGGAATATTCAGAGGAGTTTATTCAGCAAAGAAAAACGTGGATTTAGGCCTAATGTTCTTTGTAGCCTACTAGTCTTAGGTCTTAGATCTAGACTAGATCGATTGCGAACTGTCTGTAAAACATAGGCCTACCTACATTTTAAATAGTGGAATAGTAAATAGATGGGTATGTTCCTCTTTTTTTTTTTTGCTATAAAAGATTGTTACATAAAGGGTGTTTTGCTTTTTTGTTGAAAAATCCTCTTTTTCATCAAGATTGTTCCTCTTTTTAGTCCTTGGGGGCAGGCATGTCTGGGATATGTATAGTGCATGTTCCCAAGGGTTACCTAACATGCATCATGCTCCAGTGGAGCACTTGAACTGACAGCCTTTAAATAGGCTTTCTAACTCCCTGACATTGCTTCTACCCCATCCCCCATCCCATCATCTGTAAAAATGTACCTGACGTAACTAATGAATGAATGAGACGTTTCATTTTATTTATGCTTTATTTTTATGTTTGATGTATGTGTTGTTGTTTTTTTTCCTAGATGATATTTGTCCCAGTAAAGGGCTCATATAAATAGCTGACACATTGTCCATAAGGTATTGCTCAATGGGATTTGAGATATGCCCTCCACCCTAACCCACTCCTGATGCCCTGACCCACTTCTGACACCCCTGACCTACTTCTGACATCCCTGACATACTTCTGACACCTCTGACCTACTTCTGACACCTCTGGCCCCCTGACCCACTTCTGATGCCCTGACCCACTTCCGATTTGAACTGTTAGTTACAGCTGTTGCAACACCACTTTATTGAAAAATTTGATTCTGCCAACTATATTTATATATATATATATATTATTTATGTATGTATTATATATCAATGTGTTTATGTTGCTGCTTGATCTTTACTTGTATTAAAGATTGTCTTTATTTTACTGGATATAAGAAGCTGCTCTTGTTTGTTTCAAGTTGAAATTTAGGTTGTATGAAAGAAAGCTTGATTCTTCCAGGCAAAGCAAATTAGATAAACAATTCAGAGACATAAAAGATTTATTGGTTACCTGCCCATGGGAGGAGGGGGGGGGGGGAGGAGTTGTGATTAAATTTTCTAGCTCTTGACTTATCTTGGCATGAACAGACTCCAGTACCAGCTGAGTTCCACCAGCACAGAGTTGTACATACCAGGTTCATCCAATCAGTCAGCAAGCAGCTCAGGGAATTTCACCAATGAAATCAGACAGATCTTACAGAAGAGAGATACCAACCCAGTTTTGAAGTAAGTTTTTTTTTTTTTTTAATTTTATTTTTGATGTGAGAGACTTCTGTACAGAAGGTTGTTGCACATATCTGGGGCCTGAGTTTGGCATATGTTTTATTAAATGATGTAAAGTTGTTAGTTTTCTTGACTAACCCATTCCATGCCAGCATGCCATTATACGCAGTGTTGGATTTGTAATGAAATTGTTATTCATTAATAGGATGCTACTTGAAATGGTATTCCAAGAGGCGGCTGGGCATTGTGCTTGCAGCACAATCCAATTGTAAGCCTTTATCTCAAAAACCATTGGACGCTGCTTCACTAGCCACGTTGACCAAGCAGGGGCATGTCTGGCTGGCGTACTGAAGGTCCTGGGTTCGAATGCTGGTGAAGGCTAGGATTTTTTCCTGTCTATCCAGCTTTGGGTACCTGACTTTAGTGTGGGCAAAGTCAAAGCGGCTAAGTGTATAATCCCTTAGCATGCTGTGGCTACAGAAACTTGTGAGCGCTGCTTCACCGGCCCTATGGATCAATGTGGTCCGACAGGATACTTTCCTTTTTTTTCACTTGTTTTGAAAGGACGCTTCACTTTTTTTAAAATTTAATTTCTGTAAGAATTAAACAACTCACCTAAAGTGTTGATTTATTCATCATATACATGGTTGCTAAAGGTACATTAAAATTAAAAACTTGTCCAATCTCTGGTGACCCTTTTAAATGGAATTATCCCACTCTGTGTTAATGGCAAGTTCTTTAATGTGTTCAAAATAACTACATGAAGTAAAACAAATAAATGTCTGCAAATATGTACTGGTGTTTATTTGTTTTTGTGCCAGGACAGAACCTTGGTGTTCTCTCCCCTTGGTTCACTCCTGTTCATTGTTATGCCCAAGACCAGGGGGTCGGCAACCTTTTGATAATAGTATGCCAAGGTAGGGTTTCTAATTCATTCAGAGTGCCAAAAGCCTACAAGTTATACTTTGTTCTTGTAGAAGAGACTTGAAATGCCTTTTCGGAAATCTCTCTGCGTGTCAAGTCTGGCACGCGTGCCGTAGGTTACAGACTCCTGCCCTTGACTCAAGAGCCGGAAGGCTCATCCGTTTTTTTATTGAGATATTTTTTTAATGCGGTGTATAATTTCAGGTCCAGCAATTCAACTGAGCAGAGCCAAAAGAACTGCTTCAAGTTGTTGATTCAAGCCACCCAGGTCCTGAGACAAGAATACTTCCCAAGACTGGACCGTGCCAAACAGGAGATAGACATCAGGTTTGAATGGCTAACAGCAGAAAACATAAATCATGCATTTTAAATCAGATGGCATTAATTTAGCTGAGTCCATAGGTTCAAAGTAAAATTTTATATTAAGGTTGTTTTGCAAAGTAGTATAGTAAAGTACCCGTCGGACCAAATTGATCCATAAGGACGGTGAAGCAGTGTTCACCAGTTTCAGTGGCCACGGCATACTAGGGGATGTGTGGCCAGCAAAATGCTTAGCAGCCTTTACTTTACTCCTACTAATGTCAGGAAACCCATCAGAGTTGGGTAGACTCAGGGGCAACACTTGAGTCCAGGAAAAAAATCCTAGTCTTCACCAGAGTTTGAACCCAGGACTTACATGTTTAATTTCTGATCAACTCAACTTCTTTCCCCTACCCACAGAATAGCCCTACTGAAGGATCACAAGAAGTATCACCTCCAGGACCTGCAACAACTGGCGCAAGCACGCCAGGATCTCAGGGACAACGCCAGCGCCATAGCTGAAAAGCTGGAGGCTACGAAGGAGAACCATGAGAGGTTGTACAAAAGGTAAGTGTTTATCTTTGTTGGTCCTTAATATACACAAGATTGACTGTAGTTGCACTTGTTTGGTTTTTTAATGACATGATTGTGCTCAGGATAATAATGATAATTCTATTTGTATAGCGCTGCCAACAAACATAACTTAAGCTCAGAACGCATTTAACACTTAGCGACAAACAAGCAAGAACACGGATATGATTCTCTAGGCTATAATATATATAAAGCTAATGAATGAATCTACAATAATTGAACAAATTAAAAAGATTTTAATCATGTAAATTTCATTGGATTTGTTCATACATAAATAAGGGGATGCAAATGAAAAAAAAATGCCAGTTTTTTTTTTAAAGGTTGAGTTATATCCCTTTGATTAGGCAGTGATGGCAAATATAAACACCCAGAGCTAAAATATATTTTATGCCTGTAAATGTCCATAGATTTTATAATTCTAATATTATTAAGTGTTATTGATTTGTTCTTGAGATATTGTAATAGTTTACCTTTAAAATGACAAAAAAAATGTTATTGATTTCTAAATTCAGTGTTATAACTTTTCAAAATTTTGGCATAAATAAGATTTTTCTGCTAAAATAGACACTGTGTTGAACCTATTCACCTGGACTCAATTTAAAACAATTTGATGATATTTTTAAGTTTACTAACCATGTTTTTAAACTGTGAGCATACTTTGTAGCTGCTGAATAGTTTTGACAGGTGAAAAGAGGCATGGGATTCAGAAAAAAATTAATTTACATAAATTTTTTTGGTTTAAAATTAATGCACCTATACAAACATTGGTGCTTGGCGCGGCAGCTCACTCTCCGCCCGATCATTTGAAATTACTGTTAATTCATTCATTGAAGCATGAATCAAATTAGTTTTATAAATGGAAGAGCTAGCCATTCAAAACAGAGGTGTGGGCCACATTTAGCCTACGAGTCATTGTTTGCCCACCTACTGATCTAATGTGTCTGTATTCCAGACTTGACACAGTTATGCGTAAGTTACAGAACAACCAGCCAGTATTAAGTGATGCAGAGAGACAGATGATGAAAGAACTGAACAGGATAAAGGACAACATGCAGTTGTATGAGCAGTCCATCAAACAGGTGAGTACACTATAGTGTAGCCTCAACAGTACCATGGTATGTTTGTATGTATAGTTAAGTGTAGCCTCAACAGTACTATGGTATGATTGAATGTATAGTTTAGTGTAGCCTAAACAGTACCATATGTTTGAGTGTATAGTTTAGTGTAGCCTAAACATTACCATGTTATGTTTGAATGTATAGTTTAGTTTAGCCTGAACAGCACCATGGTATGTTTGAATGTATAGTTTAGTGTAGCCTAAACATTACCATGTTATGTTTGAATGTTTAGTCTGAACAGCACCATGGTATGTTTGAATGTATAGTTTAGTCTAAACATCACCATGGTAATAATGGTATGTTTGAATGTATAGTTTAGTGTAGCCTCAACAGTACCATGGTATGTTTGAATGTATAGTTTAGTGTAGCCTAAACATTACCATGTTATGTTTGAATGTTTAGTCTGAACAGCACCATGGTATGTTTGAATGTATAGTTTAGTCTAAACATCACCATGGTAATAATGGTATGTTTGAATGTATAGTTTAGTGTAGCCTCAACAGTACCATGGTATGTTTGAATGTATAGTTTAGTGTAGCCTAAACATTACCATGTGATGTTTGAATGTTTAGTCTGAACAGCACCATGGTATGTTTGAATGTATAGTTTAGTCTAAACATCACCATGGTAATAATGGTATGTTTGAATGTATAGTTTAGTGTAGCCTCAACAATACCATGTTATATTTGAATGTATAGTTTAGTGTAGCCTAAACATTACCATGTTATGTTTGAATGTATAGTTTAGTGCTGACAATCACCCAGTATGCGTGGCCACAGAAACCGGTGAACGCTGCTTCACCGGCCCCATGGATCAATTAGGTCCAACGGGTCACTTTTAAACATTACCATGTTATGTTTGAATTTATAGTTTAGTGTAGCCTGTACAGCACCATATTGGTAGTAAAGTTATGCTGTGTGGAATAATTGTGAAACTCTATATTATTATTATTATATATATAT
Organism: Anisus vortex; assembly: GCA_949126835.1. NCBI lineage: Eukaryota > Metazoa > Mollusca > Gastropoda > Planorbidae > Anisus > Anisus vortex. Next base: position 7,926,752 of record OX421504.1, on the reverse strand, counting down.
ATATATATATATATATATATATATATATACTGTGTATTTATATATTTTATATATTATGTATAGTCTATATTTTTGTAATGTTGATTCAAGAATAAATTGATCTATGTTAGAGTTCCAGGGTTCTATATGTTTGAATTGTGTGAATTGAAATGTTATTTTGTTACAGGTCAGTGCTAAGCAGGAGCATCAAGAGAAACAACTGAAGTCGATCTCCAAGAGTTCTGGCCCTTTCCTCCATCAAGGGCAGCTGGGACAAATCCATGGTGTCCTGAAGGAAGAGTAAGTCATGAGCACAGACTCATTTACTTCCCCCCTCCACTGAATGCTAATTTTCATTCAGACCATATATTGTGATGTTACCCCACGGTAATACTGATTTTTCAATAAATGCAAAATAATGTGAAAATGGTGGATCCTATGTCATTTTTAAGATTATTATTGATTTGTAATGTTGAATGCCTTAACTTATGGCTGTGAAATTTTCAAACAAAAATTCTTTTTGGAAGCTTTTTAAAAATGTGTTTCTTATGCAGATTGCGTATAAAATCAAACAAAATGTCTTCTAAAGACCCTTTTTTTTTTAAGTCACCACAATTTATTGAAAACATTAAAAATTTAAAAAGCCGGTGTATTGACTCACTATGAGGGTAATAATATTTGTTCATCCTGGTAATATTTAATTATCTGTTACAATGCTAAACTGTTAAAAATCTTTTTCATTTTTCTCTAAAAATGACTTTCTTTACCTTTACTTATATAATTTTGAATAACTTTTGAACTAATTAATCGATTTTAGATTTTTTTTCCCACTGTATAGATAAATGAATTAATTTTCATTAAACACCTTAACTCATTTGCTACTACCGCGACTGAATGCGGCATACCCCCCTCCGTACTAATACGCCCAAAAGCGGCCGCCACATAATTATGTGACTAACCTATTGTCGTTCCTTGATTTTTTTTTGACATATGTTCTGGGCTTATATTTTACTGCAAGCACGGCTTTTAAAAAGTAGGAATATAGTCTGTTTCGTTAATAAAAACTTGATGTTTTTATCTAGTTTCGTTTTTTTCCAATGCTTGTTCAAAGTACGGGTAATTTTCACTGGCCTTTTGTCTTGTAAAACTTTTTTTATAGCCTTCGTCTTTAATTTTTTACTTTATTAATCGAGAGCTCTATACCTCCAAATATAACATTTAACAACAGTTCTGATAATAAGGATGCTGCAGATATAGACTTAGATGAATTTCCATGTCAACTCGATTTTTGGGCTTTATGATACTTTATCGGACTTTGACGCTAGGGCTAGTGAAAATATTTTGCCAAATCCTAGGGTCTCAACACTCAGCGAATGATTCTACCGATAATTCTGCATTTTTTATGTATAAAAGTATACATTTCCAGAAAGCTAAGATATTTATCTATTTTATGATGTAATTATTATTCACTTTGGGGAATATGTAGTCATTAAAAAAAAATATTTAAAAATAATTTACTACATTTAATACAGAGTTCCTTCCCTTTGGCTAGTATTTTCAGGGGTGTCTTTGGAAACTAGGTTAGTAGCAAATGAGTTAAACTAAATATCTTATTTTGCCAACTTCCGAACCATTCCATGGGGTCGCATCACAATTCTGAAAAGAAAAAATATTATTAGAAAAAACATGATTATATTATATTTGTGATAACTTAACTGCCTTCTCACCAAGCCCACAATATACCGGTTATTTAAGCTGCTTAACTCTGTCAAATTGTACTGATAGCTGGGACGTCAGCCCTTATAGCCCAGGGTATCCGCCAATGTCATGCTCAGGGATGCTAATTCCACAAAGGGTTAATGGAAAATGGGTTCCAATATCTCAACTTTTAATAATGCTGTCAAGTCGGTTATCAGATAATCATACACCTTTTTTTTTGTTGTCATTTTCAGGGGCAATGATATTGAGGACTTGAGAAAAGAAGTGTCTCGCCTTAACTTGATAGTGAGCTAACAACAATACGACGTAGAAGAGTTCTTTACATTATATGCTCTATTGTATTGTCCGCTGTATAATATATCTGAACTATGTTATTAACATTGACTGCAGTGTTTCATCCCAGCATTAGTTTGTTCTGCAAAGGAAAATGAATTTGAATTGCTATAAACTGTACTATTTAATATCTTGAGTATCTCCTGATTTTATTGTTCGTGTTGTGGTTTGTTGTTTTTATGTGTGCTTCTCACATATAGAAGTTGCTGTTTTCAAACAACTTGGTTGACACAAGAGATTTATTTGCTTGAGTGTGGGTTCTTTTAGAGATAATCTATCAAATATATACATGTCGCAAAGCCAAAGTTGTAAGACTGCAATGTCTCTAAGTAAAGTACCCATCGGATCAAATTGATAATAGGGCCGGTGAAGCAGCGCTCACCAGTTTCTGTTGCCACAGCACACTAGGGGATTGTGTGGCCAGCACAAAGCCCATCCTCCTTTACTTTACCAGGCCTGCCTACCGTTCCGGAATTTCCGGATTTTATCCGGAAATAAATAAATATTAACATCGGATCCGGAAAATAAGGAAATTTTTTTCGCGTCCCGGAAAAATAAATAAATCTGTAACACAATTTCTAAGCGTGCGTGTGTAAAAAAAAAAGACGACAGTAGCCGAAGTCACAGCAGACGATGATGACGTAGCCTTCCGATTGTTGCCGAAAGCAGTTTGAGCCACACTACGCATGCGCATAGAAAAGTATTTGACTAAAAATGGCGTCAAAACATAAAAAGTTGCTCGAGACCGATGATGAATTTATTTTAATTAAAAAATGTAGCGAATTAAAAAATAACCTGACATAAAAAAAGAATCTCTAGGCCTAGGCCTACCGATGCAATGCCATATAAGCCATATTAATTATTACCCAATTACCGGTTATCGCATTTGTAAAAAAAAATACAATTTTGTGAGTCATCAAGTAGGCCTAATTCTAATATTAATATTTTCTTGGAAATCGACACATTTTAGCTCTAGGCCTAGGCCTACATCTCTGGACTATAAATTTAAACGCATATCACTCTTATACTGACCATTGAAAAACAAAATTGGATTAGGCCTACCACAATAAGCTTAGGCCTACTAAGGAAAAAACATTTTCTTGGCCAAAAAAATTACGGAAAATATTTTATTTAAAAATACATAACATAGGATAGGACTAGCCTATAGATAGCATAAGCATAGTCTAACATGTTGCTCACAATCATCTATTACCGGTACAAGGTTAGGTATAGGAGTATAGGCCATATACTGTATCGATGTGTTTAGGCCTGCTACTATCATTTCAGTAGGCCTACTAGTACTAGTTACTATTTCTATTTAGGCCTTCTACTAGGCTATAGTGACTACTATAGACTTTAACTATAGCTTATAGTTATAGTATAGGCCTCTAGAGCCTTTATTACAGTATTTATCTTTCTAACTGGGCCTATTGATTTTCTTTAAAGTTACATACACATAGTGCTATTACCTAAAACTTTAATCCAATTACATTATTAACAAACAATACTAGTTAGCCATGTTCCTTCTAATTGAAAATGCATAACCTAACTTGTGCGCGCAGCCCTCCCCCCCCCCCTGTAAAATGTCCCTGAAGTTTGAAATCATGGGTAGGCAGGCCTGCTTTACCCCAACTAAGGTTAGGGACACACTCCAGACCCGTTACATATCCTAGCCTTCACCAGGACCATACACCAGTTGGATGCACTGCCACTGTACCCCATACAATGTCTATACACCAATTGAAATAAAAGCTTAATTAATCACCTGCATACTAAAATTATTGTGGCATTTATCCAAAAGCTGGATTAGCCATTAACTTAGGACAGAAATGGAATAGGTGGCACCAGATAGAATTCCCATCGTCGTGGTCTTACAATGGTCACTAGACCCGCTTTTAATGCAGCTAAACCAAGATACACCAAAATAGGAATGAAAAAGCCCCACATAAAACACGAACAAAATTATATAAGGAGAGCGTACAAATCTTTTTAGTGCTTAGGGCCACTAATGGTCTTAATCTGGCCCTGCACTTAACCATGTAACAATACACAACATTGAAAACAATTCTCAAAGTTGATTTTTTAAATATTTATGTTTTTATTTTATTGTTAAAACATAAAAATTTGAGCATGCAGCAATAGTATCATTTAAGAAATGTTTTTTTTTTAAGAAGTTAAAAACGTAACAATAGATGAGAAAAAAAATAGTATGTACATGAACTACACAAAGTTAATTGGCACCCCGTAGGCCCGCGGGCTGACTTTGGCCTGCGTTGAAGCATCGGGTTACAGGTGCAATAATTATTTGCATAAAGGTCAAGTAACAAGCACAACATGGCTGCTAGATAAATGATTTTGATTGGATAAATTTTTGTATATATTTACAAAGAGAAATTATTTTTTTTCCACACACAAAATAATGAAGAAGACTAATAGACTTAGAATAAATTCTTGAACTGGATTACAAGAAGACTAATAGACTTAGAATAAATTCTTGAACTGGATTACAAGAAGACTAATAGACTTAGAACAAATTCTTGAACTGGATTACAAGAAGACTAATAGACTTAGAATAAATTCTTGAACTGGATTACAAGAAGACTAATAGACTTAGAATAAATTCTTGAACTGGATTACAAGAAGACTAATAGACTTAGAGTAAATTCTTGAACTGGATTACAAGAAGACTAATAGACTTAGAATAAATTCTTTAGCTAGATTACAAAAAGACTAATAGACTTAGAATAAATTCTTGAACTGGATTACAAGAAGACTAATAGACTTAGAATAAATTCTTTAACTGAATTGAAAGAAGACTAATAGACTTAGAATAAATTCTTTAACTGAATTGAAAGAAGACTAATAGACTTAGAATAAATTCTTTAACTGAATTGAAAGAAGACTAATAGACTTAGAATAAATTCTTTAACTGGATTACGAGAAGACTTATAGACTTAGAATAATTTCTTGAACTGGATTACAAGAAGACTAATAGACTTAGAATAAATTCTTTAGCTAGATTGCAAGAAGACTAAGAGACTTAGAATAAATTATTTAACTAGTTCGCTTACTCTCCAAAAACTTTGCGGAAAAATGGTTTTCGACTTCAGTCCCTAACCAATTTGTAATAAAATAATATATGCACAAGTCCACAACATTGATATCAATAAAATAAAGATCACGAATGAATGTATGTATCAAGTGAATTTTTATCCATCTTATCTTATATATTACAGATGCTCCTTCTATAAAGAAGATTATCATCGGTGGCCTGAGTCTAGTCTTGCATTTATTTTTTATTAGTGTTTTACAATGTTTTCTAGTGTTTTTATGTTTAGTGATTTAACTATTGGTCAGTTGTGAATATTGCAGCTCTTTTCTGAATTTGTTTTAATTTTTAAAAATGTTTTCTTAGTTCATGGGTCCCATACAGAAGATGCATATTCTAGTAGTACAGGTCTAACTAATGGTAATCAAGGCAAAGTTAAGAATAAGAGAGTAAGCGATCTAGTTATCTATACGTATTCTACATCTATGAGAAGACCACCAGATAAAAATAGCATGTGGTCATTTTTGTTCAATTAAAATGATACACATTTAGCAAAGAACCCATTTAGGCAATACTATATTGTACTTTGCCTAACACTTTACTTAATACAGCTCTGTTGTATTTCTCTTTCTCGTTTGTTTAGTGAAACATAATATGTTGTGTTTAATGTAACATAATATGTTGTGTTTAATATAACATAATATGTTGTGTTTAATATGTAAAATAACATTAAAATGTCAAGACTGAAAAAGAGATAGATTTGTACAATAAAACAGGGCTAAATTTTAATGAAAAATAACTTTCTATTTTAACTGAGACTGATTGGTTTTAGTTCAATTTTTTTTTTATAAAAAAAGCACATCTAATAAAAAAGAAAGTGTGAGCGAGAAAATTGTATAATCTCTTTTGCTTTTAGATGATCTAAATTTTAGTAGTCACGTCATCAACACAATCAGACCCTGCAGATGTAAAATGTGTCTGGATTGCAAGGATTAAATGATATAGATAGGTGAATTAAATAAAAAAAAACAATACCAATGAAAAGAACTGAAACAAAATATATTATAAAAACTCAAAAACATAATGATTGGACATTTGATGGTACATTTTCAATAAGTCATTGCAATTTCTAATAGACAAAGAGTTAAAAGATAATTTAATTCAAAGCGTACGTTTAATAATTTATATAAAAAATGTACTGGCGCAATCAAAAAAGTAATTAATTAGACATTTCAAATGCTTTGACAAGGCATTCATTCAATAAGGTAGCCTATTTGATGAGTGTTAATTTAACTCACATGTCTAATTACACCTTTACACTAATATATGGTAGGCTACTTAGTGCATTATCGGCTGGGAGAGTCGGCCTAGTGTCCTGTTATACCAGTCAATGAAATTATGTGTCACCTGATTAAGCCATATAAAGGTATAAACCGGTATTACTATTGTATATTGTGGCCAGCCCAACGCCACCTAGGTGCAATGATCTTTACCCCCAGGCCGATGATGTAAATAAGCTAATCAACTTGACTTCAGAAGGACAGTCACACTCTATTAGCAACCTGACAACGGACCCGATGTCCCGCACGTCGAGTTCGTGTTTTTCAACTTTCTGATAAATATAGCATGCTCCCCGCGTAAAACAAAAAGTACCAATGACCTACTGGCCACTTCAGGTATATTCCACGTCTACTATACGCGAAGATAGTACTCACTCTCCACACATCCACATATTTACCACACACACACACACAATCATTTCACACTTCTATTGATTAAAAGTAAGCAAAAAATTTAAACAGTGTAAAGTAAAAAAAAAATAGTATAAGAGTCTATGTACAGACAAAATATGGACAGTACTATATTCCGTTAAAGAACACCGTAACACGATCCAGGATGTCACTGAAAAGATGATTATAGATTGTAGTTATGGTTTACAGAGCAAGATCTATACAATACAAATACATACACGAGTTCATTATAAATTAACGGTCAAGCTCTCGCCCACAACATTCTCTTGTATCACAGTTTTTATATTAGCATGGAATGTTTTGTATTTTTTATTACTATTTTAATTTCTTAAAAAATATTTTATGGAAATATTATTTTAATTATCTCCCTTTTTATATTTTAGTGGACATTTTCTTTGAATTGAAGTTACACCCCCCCCCCCCCCCCCGAATTTAATGCAATAACTGCAAGTTGGATTTGTATTTGAATTTCGAACAAAATACTTAATGAAATGTTTTTTTCGAAGTAAAACTCCATCAAGGTTTCATTAAAATGTGTTATACTTGTTTCCATTGAGCTATATATACATGGAGTGCTCACTCACTCAAATTGTCGGAGAAAATGCGGACTTATATATAGAGAGTACGGTACTGAACCGTGGTAGGATGGCCGAATTGACCCACTAGTAACTTAAAGCCAGTAGTCAGTAAACATTGAGATAACTGAGAAGAGGAAAACGCTAATCTCAAATGACCTCTGCCTTGCGCCCTGTCCAATGGAAGGACTAAGGGAGCAAACCCTGACACAAAATCATAGAGTCCATAAGGAATCGACGCGTGTTTTATTTGTTGTTTTTTTTTTTTTTGCAACCAGCACATTGGCCCTAGGAATGAACAGCGGCGTGTCAAAAGGAGGGTCTGCTGCCCTGACAACCACAGATCCTTCTGCTTCACCAAAATGGCTGTTTTAGTTTCTACTCTGTCGTCCTGCTAGGCAATTGATGGGCGCCATTTGTAAACCCTAGGCCTATTTATAGCGTAATTACTTTTGATATCACAAAAATGCTTGATACATTTAAAATTCATTCGATTTACTAGTAAAATTTACTAATTAAAAATGTTACGATTTAATTACAAATATCTCCAACACCCACACAGACTTTTTTGTTTTGTTGTATTCGAAATCCCCCACCCCCTTTGGGACTCACTTTCGTATTTCCCCGATCAAGTCAAACCGAGGCTGCACGTTCTGTGTGACGTTATATAATGTTAATGGTTTTTTACTGTTATGTGACAGATTCCACAATGGGTTGTGACACGTTTTTACACACCAATTTTTCCTTCCAACACTAATGGAACTTTGTGAATAAATAACGCAACTTTTTGTAAAAATAACAACAACAAAAAAATAATTGGTTCCCATGCAGCCAGACATTTTAGCACATGTCAGAATTGAAGTAATTCATTGTGGAGGGAAATACAATTCATCTTCAATCTTTCAAATGTACATCGACAAAAAAAAAAGTTAGTTTGTTGTTGTCGTGTTTGGTTAGTTGACAATAATTTTGCTTACACAAACATGGCATTATGGAAAAAGATAGCGAGAATAATTTTATTACAATAAGGGGACGTCCATTAATTACGTCAACAAAATAGGGGTGAGGGGGAGGGTCTGAAAACGTTTGACAATTGTTGACATGGGGGAGGGGGGGGGAGGTCAAGAAAAGTTGACGTCAACAATGTAATTTTTATGAAGTAAAAAATGATACAACATTTAGTACTAAATTCTACATTTGTCCTGTTAAATTTATATAGTTATGTATAGTTATATAGAATATATATATATAACTTAGTTTTACGTTAATACAAATAAGAGACTTATATCAATTATAAAAATCTACATTTGATATGTCCTTTTTGTGTCCATCTTGCTAGTTTGTAGATCTATGTATGGGTGGAAACTAATACAATTGTTAGCAAGGCAAAGTGACCGACCAATTGTAGAAAACCTCACCTTAGTTGTCTAGCGTAGGGTTGTCAGACACAAGGGTGTCAAAAGGAGGACACCGAGAGACAAAAAGGAGGACATTGTGTTTCAATTGCATAGTTTCGCATTTAGCCCGCTATCAGTATAGTTTTATTACAAGAGCTGCCACTAAGTTTTAATGTGTATTGGTAAACTGAGCAAGAAACAGTTTTGTTAAAAATAACATATAAATTCACTGTAGGCTAAAAGGCAGCGTGCATTTGGTTGGGCAACTTTAAAGCTCATGCACGAGTCTTCTAAAAAACGGATAATTCTTTTCTTGTACAAATGATCACCTGTTTATTAATTAAATGTTTAACATGTTAATACTAATTTTAAAATGTATTTGTCCTTTGCCTACAAGACATAAAATATTACAAAAGCTGGACATTTTAAACGTATTGTACTTTGCCTGCCGGACGGAGGACAAGAGTCTAAATAGGAGGACATGTCCTCCTTTTGCCGGACGTCTGGCAACCATAGTCTAGCGAGACATGGTGGCTGGAATAACAAAGGAACACAAACACACCAACTAACTGTCTGCAGAGAACGTTCAGAAACCCAGTTTTTTTGCCGCTCAGTACATCTAAATTAGGCTGGCATTCGTTATATAAGCCATGTAAGCGATGGCTGGGATTGACAATAGAACTAAAAACAATAATAGGCCCTTGCCGAGACTATAACTAATGTTTGCAAAGCATTGAATAAAGTGAATTTTGTGAATCTAACATGGTTATCTTAAAAATATTTCCTTCAGAAAAATAATTCTTGGCCCACCCCATGAAGTACGAAATGCTTAGCCTACCTTATTTCCTTTAAAATTCCCTAATTCTGATATATAAACTAATATATTTTTGCTCACTACGTTATAATAGGTGAAACATTAAAATTAGGTCGATTAGGCTACATATTTAGTAATTTTTACGTTTTCATTTCTAATTTTCTGTAAAAATTTAATGAGATAAAAATATATTAGTATCAGTGGCAGATAGTGCAAGGTAGGGGGACAGGGAAGGCAACTACCGTGTATATATAATGTGTGTGTGTGGACAATAATGTAAGAAGGAATAGTGAACATATGGCTAAAATTAGGTATGTTAAAATCGGGTTTTCTTCAAAATCTGTTTTCGGTTCTATAAAACCGGTTTAAAACCGGATTTTGGTTTCTGACACAAAGGTTTGTAGATGTAACTTAACATTTGGTTTGATGTTGTTTTTATAACAAGCCATAGTTGGTATTTGGAAAAATGAGAAACACAATATCTAAGACTAAATAGTGTTAGCAAGGCATTACAAGAATTTGATATTATATTGTGTGAATCCAACATTAAGCCTATTTGTTAAAAATATTTCCATCAAAACCCCCCCAAAAAAGGCTGTGCTACTTGAAATAATGATTAGGCTTACCTCCAACCAAGAAACCGAAATCCGGTTTCGAAAATCAAAAACGGTTTTCGGTTTCGGAATCCGGTTTTCGGTTAACATACCTAGTTAAAATAGTAGGCTAATTTAAAACTGGTGCACAATTTCCCCCTAAACTATTTGAAAATTAACATTGTACCAAAAGCTATTTTAGTGAAACGTAGAATTAGACATGATTAAATATTATATGAAAAGAACAATAGTAAACATATGAGAATTATATAGTCAATTAGAAATCCTTTTTAAAAGTTATAAAATGCATTACATTTAATTATAGTATAGACCCTTCCGTTTTAAATCTATTTTAAACATATAAGCAAGCGTCTAAAATTGTGTTACTTGTTTTGAGGGGGGAGGGGGTTAACCAATTGTTGACGTAATTATATAGGGGGGGGGTCTCTGAAAGTTTGACAGTTGTTGACAAGGGGGAGGGGTTGGGAGGTAAAGATCGCCTAAAAATTGTTGACGTAATTAATGGACGTCCCCTAACATTAAATCAAGAATTTTTTTTTTCAAAGAAAGAAAACGGTAAGATAGTTGTAATTGTATGATAATATACAGTGTTGATGAATTAATGCGGAATATTCAATAGTAATTTTACAACAACAAAAAAAAAAGCGAAATGAAAAGTGTCATAGGTTGTCTTTATAAGAACACATTATGCTTTTAAATAAATATAATATGATATAATAAAAGAATGGTAGAACCATAAAAGCTTAATATGCTTTCATATCAACATATTATTAGGATTTTAAGAAAGATCAAATTATGATTTTATAAGACTATGGTCTTATGCTACAATAAGGACATAGCAGATAAGCTTAGAGGTTTCTATTGACAAGTCTTAAATATTATGCATGCATAAAGGTTCAAAGGGTAGTCTACAACATTTTCGGTCACATTCGTTCATTTGCTAAAAAACCATGTCTGTGTCCCGCGTTACTGGTTTTACTGCGAATAATAAAAGATGTAGAGGATAAAATTTTATTTCATTTCCAAAAGATGTTGCCGAAAGAAAACGATGAACTGTGAACGTCAGACGGGAAGAATTACCCATTTTTTAAAATTACCAAACGTATTGATGATGCAAAAGATTTTTTGTTTTGTGTCTCTATATATCTATAGATCATGTTTTATGATAACCAAGAACCGCTACTCTTGACTACTTTATTTTATAAAACAAGCTAAATTTAACGTAACGTGACTAACACTTTGAGTATTAATTATCGCCTACTCACTTTTGATGTTCAAAAGGGATTCCTCATAACTAATATTGTAGCCATTATATACTTCTAAAATACCATAACTGGCCGACGATGTGCTAATCAATTGTCAAACCCCATCAAACGCATGTTTTCGTTTACGGAATTGTCTGAAATGGCACCGGAAGTTCATAATCTCTTCCATTTGAAAAGGTTTGGCCTCATTAAGACTTGCAATATTATGAGCAGAAAATAATGTTTCAAGCTTGTAACTGAATCTGCTATTGACCGTATGTTCCTTTGCCATGATAAAAATTCCAACTTCCCATTGTCATTACTTTACATTTTTAAACAAATTTCATTTCTGCATGTTTTTGTAAAGACCAAAAGGGATAAATAATAATATTATGAACAAAAATCACCGGATTTGTTAAATACACTGCGACATAGTATCCTCCTTGGCTGAACTTCTAAAATTATATATTCTATATTTATAAATATTCTGAATCTGTAAATTCTAGTATTATAAAGCTAATAAAACATAATTTTGTTCAAAAGTCTATTCGGAAAACATTCAATTATTCTTATATTCCACATATTTGTACATTGTTTCAAAAGATGATCAATAAATAGCATAAAAAGTTTTTAAGCAAACACACGCGTGAGAAAAATTGTCTGAAATTCATCGGCCAGTTTTGAAAGTGTCAAATAAAAGGCTTCGTGATGAAAGCGTTAATCTGCTTCGGGTTATATTCATTATAAAACCAATCGCAGCGTTTTTCCAATAGGTTATCACTAGTCACCGTAGTGCCATCCAAATCTCATTAGTGTATTATTCCAAAGTCTGTGGATACAATTGTTTATTGTCCGTACTGTCCAACAGCACCGATGCCATAATTTTTTTGTCTTCACGTTCTATTCTTGATCATGGAAATCCCAGAAGTTCTCTCAGTGAAAATATAGGTCACCCAGGCAATCAGAAACAGGCAGAGTCCGCTGATCACATTAATGGAGCCGTGGTTCTCCACCAGCTTAGCTCTAGACGGGTTGGTCTGGTGGACGGGATCGATCCCTTGGTCGTTGTTGGGATCCTCGTCGCCGCCGCCGCTGGGCAAGTCCCCGTTGACCACCACCTCGATGGTGATGGAGGAGTCACCCGGGGGCTGTAGGGGCAGGAGGGGCGCCTGGGTGCTGGTGGCGGGCATGAAGTGGGGCAGCATGAGGAAATCCTTGCAAAAGGCGTTGTCGTCTGGCAGGATGTAGAAATGGGCAATGACAAGGTCGTTTTCGTTGGCGGGGTCGGCTTCGAACAAAAAGGCGTCTGCGGCTTTCAGCACCTGTGAATAAATCATTAAGTGTCTAAGTTTGTAGCGGGAAATGTAACGATAGAAACAAAGAGTATCTTATCTAAACTTATATATTACAGGAGATCTTCTAAATAGAAGATTGGTAGGCCTACAGCCTAAACATATCCGTGGTTTGGCCCAATAATTTATAGCACAACTTAGTAATAAAACACAATAATCTATTACAATACAATATACGTTATATAGGGATACAAATATACAAGAACGAAAGCATTTAAATTATCTTTTATTCCCAATTGGTATCCGGGCTTGTGGAGTGGGTTGCCTGAACAAACCTAGAAAAACGAACAGCTCTAAAATCATTTAAACCCCTAAACAAAATGCAAGACTAGACTGTCAGACTCAGACCACTGAAAAGCGCCGGATGCAATACTATTGAAAGAGCGTCTGTATACATAACATAACATTAGATTTGCGTATTGATCCCTGACTAATTCATGCTACACCCCGTTAGGAAGATGTTGAACTCTTATAAATTAGTGACAGCAGATAAGAAGTAGCTCAGCTTAGTAATAAAACAGGCGCGCAAGTTGGGAGCCTTATGCAGGAGTTGGCAAGGATCGCGAGGCCAGACCTAGCATGCAGATTGATTTTTAATGGTAAGCCCAAGAAAGCCCCAAAAAGCTATTCAAGTCTCTTTGACAAGAAATTGAGTGCTAAGAATAACCCTTGTCTTGTGACTTTTACCACAAAATGGCGGATCGAGTCAGCTACTCCCCCGTGACATCACACACAGGCCAAAATGGCGTAGTTTATGATATATTTAGTATTTAAAAAAAATCGCGTTAAAAAAAATATTTTCTTTCGTTTGCAAGAAATTTAATTACTTGATTTGTACGAATTTGGCATGGATCTTTAAACATCTTTTATAGAGAACCCAAGAAACTCGTGGGCTAATGCAGGTAAAAAATTACCAAAAAAAAACAGCACCCCCAGTGCCAACTACTTCAGCACCCCCAGTGCCAACTACATCAGCACCCCCGGTGCCAACTACTTCAGCACCCCAGTGCCAACTTTATCAGCACCCCCAGTGCCAACTATTTGAGCAACCCCAGTGCCAACTACATCAGCACCCCCAGTGCCAACTACTTCAGCACCCCCAGTGTCAACTACTTCAGCACCCCCAGTGCCAACTACATCAGCACCCCCAGTGCCAACTATATCAGCACCCCCAGTGCCAACTACTTCAGCACCCCCAGTGCCAACTACTTCAGCACCCCCAGTGCCAACTAATTCAGCTTCCCAGTGCCAACTACATCAGCACCCCCAGTGTCAACTAAACCAGCACCCCCAGTGCCAACTACACCAGCACATTACCTTGATGTCCGTGGCACCGAAAACCCAGTAGAAGAATCGTTCTTCGTCCTCTATGTTTGTCTTGGCCACTACCGAGTAGCTGCCGGTCTCGCCAAGTATAGAAGCCAGACAGCTGTACTGCAACACCCTGGATGACATGTGCTCAGTGGAACAGTTGATTGGTCTTTTTAAAAAACAAACAAATATAAAACAAAGGCACAATTAGAACAGAATAAACAGCATAGAAATATAGAATGTCCTTAGTTATATGTCTTTTAGCTAAAGAAACATAATGTCCGTTAGACCAACCAGTAAAAAGATGTAAGTACTTTTAGTCTAAACTTTTGGCAATCATACTCTATATTAAATCGCACATGTTGCTGACTTTGTTGAAATTATATATATATTTTTAATGTGTACATACTGTAATGGCAATACAATACTGTAAATAACATACAAGTAATACACACAGACTTTTATAAGTTTTCTAGAGTTATTTACCTTCCCTGTACTTTCACTCAATTTTTTTTTCGAATTTTTTCTATTTTGCGTATCGCCAATGAATTCTGTGTTTTTTTATGTTTAAGAAGTGTATTATACCATGTGTTTTTTTTCCACTCTATTTTGATGATCTCGCTAAATTTCTTTTCCAATACATACTTTTCGTATGGACAGAATGTGTCCACGGGTCTACTATAATTGGTTCATTATTTTTGTAGAAATAGTGCAAGCAGGCAAGAACTACTGTTGACCTGAGAGTTGGGAGAATTCAGCCCGGAATATAAACTATGAGTTATCCCTAGTGCGTAAAAAGTCTCCGATGGTATCAATGGAAATGGGATTCCCCAAATCTTTCCGTCAAAAACTGGCCAATCATTGAGAATAAGTTCCAGTGTCTTCTCCTTAAATCGCCACAGTGATACCTCCTGAGAATTCCATGTTTGGACGGTCACAGGAAAAAGACTCTTGGTGTGTGCTCGTTTTAATCTGTGGCGTCTTCACTTTGGCTTACCTGAGACACTAAAAAACTAACCCATAAAAACCAAGTTTTTATTATACTCCCTTTCGTTGTAAACTAAGTTTACCATCATGTAATTAAATAATTGATTGACTACTGGAAATGAAACATACACGACATGAATGTAAACATGAATCAATTTTTTTCCTTCATTCACAAAGCTAGAGCGCAAAGTTTGATGACGTCATAATAATCTCAGCAAACCCTGTCAACGCATCCTTTTTTTTCTAGCTTTGTGACGAAAAACCATAAAAAGTTGGACCAGCATTTTCAACGTGAAACCAACGTTCAATGAAAAAAAAAATAATTATAGTATAATTAAGTCTCTTTAACTGAAAATTTGATATAATTTATTGTTAGTCACCACAAGTCTGCTGCTCAAGTTTCAGCTTGAGTGGACGACGGGAAGTGGTCGAAAAATCGATTCAAAGTTTTACGAGCAAGCACACAGACAGTACGAGTTAAGAGAAAGGGAGTAAAAAGCTCTGCGACAAAAGAGTCTTTCAAGAAGAATTTAAAGACATTTCTTTTCCAAAAGTTGATCAATGACACCTCCATCGAAAAAAAAACTTGTTTAAAACTATTTTATTTGAGAATGTTTTTGTCGTTTCATTTTTATGAGCGCGCTGAGCATGCTTTCCATTAGCATGGAGTGAGGCGCTATATAAGTGACCAATTATTGTTATATTTATTACTGAATCGAAGTTACAGGTGTCTTTTAAATGCATCAAAACAAAAAGTATCACTTTCCTAACAAAACCAAAAAAGTTTTTATAATCACTTCAAACACCAAAAAAAAAAAAAAGAATAGGCCTATTGTTAAGCCAAGCGTTTGAATGATGACTGACCTAACAAAAAATTGGTTGGCGTTGAATCCTGGATCGTAGTGAAGACATCCGCCGCAAGGGTTCCCGTATTCTTTGAACGCCACACCAAGGTGGAGCTTTGCGGGCAACCCGCATGGAACCTGCAAATATAAATAGTAATAATTAATAAACGCGATGAAAGCTAATGTAACATTTTGGTAAACTAGTACTTGGGCATTAGATGAAAGCACCAGAGACCGCGTAAAGCCAGCAGTCAAGCACCAGAGACCGCGTAAAGCCTACAATTAATCAATCAGTAAGTAGCTTTGAGACTTTTGGTAATTTGTGGGGGAAAATGTCACCTCGACCTTTGAAAAATAGGTTAAATGACATTTAAACATTTGGTATAAAAGGTAAATGGCATTTAGACTAATGAACTGATGGCAATAAACTGAGGAGGAAAATCACATTTTAGAAATTCGGTAAAAGGAGTAGATCTAATTCAACTTTAGACTTTTGGTAAAAATAGTTACGCATAGATGTCAAAGAAACTAACGAACTTATGTCAAATAATTGTAAAAATAAAAAAAAGGCAAAATTGTTATATAAGAAAGAAAAAAATGTCACAAAATTGTTAAAACAAAAGAGAAGAAATGTAAAAAAAAAATACAAGTGCCGATGACTTTCCACCACGAAATGAGTCTCTATGTGCGTTGTGCTAATTTGAGACACAGCCAAAAATATGTGTAAAATATGGATTTTTGGATTTCGATTACTTTATAAGTATTTGTTTATTTCTGCACATTACTGTGGTGAACTTTTATTCTAAAAATTAATTGTTTATTATTAAAAAAATATTTTTAAAGTAACACCCTGTATTGTGCAAAACAGTACATTTGAAATGTCTAAAAATAAAATAAGGTTTAAGACAGGGGCTACAGTAAAACACCCATAGCTAAGATACTATTTTTCAGATTTTTAAACGGTTTTCACCATTGAATTCAGCATTCAAATCACACGATAAGGATATCTGAATAAATTAATATGACCATAGGGCACAATGCGACTCATTTCGTGGTGGAGGGTCACTGATGTATATTTTATAAAAAAATACAACTTACTTCTCTCAGATTAGCTTTGTTGATCAGCAGACGAGCCGACTTTTCTTTGAGTTCAGTGCCGCCAAAATTTCTGGGCTCGCACACTTTCTCCTTCTGGTTCGAGGAGCTGGGCAGTGGCCAGTTGACGCGTCTGCTGAGGCGGAACTTCATCACCGACGACGTGACCTTCTCCATCTCCACGCATGCGTACCTGGGCACGCACCCGTTGTTGCTGAGCTCCAGCAGGACCTTCTTCTCTGGCTGGCTGTCGCTGGGCAGGTTAAGGCAGTCGTACCTTCCGAGGATGACAGCGTTTAGGGTATACGCCTCCACGTTGATGGATATATCTGTATCCTTGCCGGAATCGATCCAGCTTGTAAGGGTTAAAAATGAAAACGTAAACTCATAATAAACATAAGCTTTAATGTCAATGCATATAAACATCTCTGCTGAAATGTTATTATTGTATTCATATTGCATTGCCAATAATTTTCTTTTAAAGTATATTCTAAATGTTCTTTAATTGTTGTAATAAGACATTATAACATCTTTGTGACTATAGAAACAGTGAAACTCTTGATATATCTTTCTCCATTGCGCAAATCACCATTTCGCAATGTTTCGGGAATAGATTATAAATATAAATATATCAAATAATGGTTTTGGCTTATAAGGTCCCACCATGTTCATTGCTGCCTGGAGGAAGGACGAGAAGGGTAAAGAAAACCATTAAAAAATGGCTATAAAAGTATTAAAAGTTCATTTAATTATGGAACTTTATTAATTAAAAAACACCAAGTTATAATTTCGTTTTTTATCTCATGCTCACACAATTTTTTTTTTAAAAATAAATGGGCGATTAGATTTTTGTTAAAATAATCAAGCAGACTAGAACAGGAGTCAGCAACCTATGGCACGCGTGCCAGACTTGACACGCAGAGCGACTTTCAATGACAAGCGAAAGACCCCAAAACGACAATTCAAGTCTCCTCTACAAGAAAAGAACAAAGATGACTTTTAGGCTATTGGCACGCTGAATGATTAGAAATCCTACTTTGGCACACTATTGTTAAAAGATTGCCGACTCCTGTACTAGAACACATTCCTAAATTCAAACTACACACAGGCTGAACACACACACACAATAGCATTCGAAAGAGTGACTTACTGTCCGCGGAACTGTTCTTGGAAAGCGCACGGACCGATCTGATTCTCCGAGTGGCAGTGACCGCAGGTCAGGGCGCAGTGCCTCTTGTGGTCGCTGTCGCACATGGACGTGGAGCAGAAGTCGAGCTCGTCGGCGCACGTGCTGGAGAAGGGGCGCTTCTCCAGCTTGAGGTGGATGAAGTCGGATGTCGGGTTCGGGGTCAGGTCGCACTTGACCTTGAGCCACAGGTACGCCTCCTTGATGTTGTTCAGTGTGTCGGAGGTCCTCAGGCAGAAGTGTTTGTCTTCGTCGTCTGCTAGCTGCGTGGGGAAATGACAATACAGGAGACTTTATCACTCTTTTAAGAAACACTGCTAATATTTTCTTTGCTAAATAGACTAGTGGGCTTATCACCATTACCTGCCTGACTATCAATCTATTAATTCATTTTTTTTATCTATCTATCCATCCATCTTTCTTTCTTTCTCTCTCTCTCTCTCTCTCTCTCTCTCTCTCTCTCTCTCTCTCTCTCTCTCTCTCTCTCTCTCTCTCTCTCTCCCTCTCTCTCTCTCTCTCTCTATATATATATATATATATATATATATATATATTTATTTATTTATCTATATATCGATATATCTATCGTTCAAACTATAATTTCTGTATCTCTCTACCTAAACACCTATCCCATTTTCTAATTACTTATCTATCTATAGTTCAATCTCTCTCTACATACTTATCTAGCTATCTATACAAGATAGAAAGATAGAGCGATAGAGAGAGAAAGAGATGGAGGGGGGGGGGGTAAATATTTAGTCGATATAATTATATATCTATCTGTTAGAACCATTCTTGTTAAAAAACAACAACATTAAGAAACATTGTCTGGAGCTGCAGAAGTGACGTATGCTAATGAAGACACGTGACCATATCTTTATGCCATCAGATTTTCCCGAGGTGTGATGTAAACAGTTGCAGGGGACAAAACTAATTAGACAAGGTGCGGTAACTCATTTCCGGGACACATTTATTTCTCCCCCTATAAATGGGGTCCAAGGTCTAAGATGTCTTCCATTATCACGTGATCAGCTTACGGTGAATCGATAATAACCGTTGTACGGATTACCCGCCATGCTTTGTATAGTCTGCACGCTAGTCATAAAAAGACTACGGGATAATTGCTGATATATAAAGACTATGTATTTATATAAAATTGAATGTGTTTGCCTTTCGTACATATAAGTGGTTAATTTGAAGTCGTGTGATATCTAATTACTCTCATTTTAATCTATAACTTACCAAGTGGATCTGTTATTTTGTGGCCTAATGGAAAAGGCATCTTCTCCCAAGCTAGTATCTTATGGTTTCTTGAAAGACGGATTTTATGTAATCAAGTCAAATTTCCATTTATTTGGATCAATAAAGCAATCTTATCTTATCTTATGTTACAGACACAAAGTTTCTTATAGGCTAGATTGTATTGCGTCCTACGCTAATCCGTGGGTTGACTCTTGTTGGGGATTTTAATTAGGGTTTTTATCTAAAGGTTAAGTTGTTAGTTCTCCTGACTTGCTCAGACAACCCATTCCATGTCCGAAAGCCGCTCGGTAAGAAAGACAATTTATTTGATTTGTTTCCCTTGCATTTGAATATCTTTAGGATTATTCTATATATTATTTATTGTGTTGGATTTCTACTCTATTCTATTATTGTGTTATATTTCTATTCTATTCTATTATTGTGTTGTATTTCTATTATATAAATTTATTGTTTGGTATTTCCATTATATTATATCATTGTAATACGTCATGTAATATATACCATCTGTCCTGCTTTTAAATCTTCTTTTCTATAAATAAACCTCGCATCAAAAGGAATATGAAAAAGGGTTTTGTCGACCAGACAATGAACAGAGTAGATGAGAATGAGACTATGACGAGTCTAGTGTAACGCAGTATACAGTCTACCTGTAATATGATAAACGTGTAATCCCCTTGGGTCCAGTGGGTAACGCAGCGGGTTCGAAACACCAGTCTTTCCTTCGGTCGGGAATCGATTTTTGGTGTGCAATCAGTTTTCCTGAAACATAACAAGAGATAAAAATAGACAGACAAGATGTTTCCACACAAGTATAAGACAAACAGGATGTTTCCACACAAGTATAAGACAGACAAGATGTTTCCACACAAGTATAAGACAAACAGGATGTTTCCACACAAGTATAAGACAAACAGGATGTTTCCACACAAGTATAAGACAGACAAGATATTTCCACACAAGTATAAGACAAACAGGATGTTTCCACACAAGTATAAGACAAACAGGATGTTTCCACACAAGTATAAGACAAACAGGATGTTTCCACACAAGTATAAGACAAACAGGATGTTTCCACACAAGTATAAGACAAACAGGATGTTTCCACACAAGTATAAGACAGACAAGATGTTTCCACACAAGTATAAGACAGACAAGATGTTTCCACACAAGTATAAGACAGACAAGATGTTTCCACACAAGTATAAGACAAACAGGATGTTTCCACACAAGTATAAGACAAACAGGATGTTTCCACACAAGTATAAGACAAACAGGATGTTTCCACACAAGTATAAGACAAACAGGATGTTTCCACACAAGTATAAGACAGACAAGATGTTTCCACACAAGTATAAGACAGACAAGATGTTTCCACACAAGTATAAGACAGACAAGATGTTTCCACACAAGTATAAGACAGACAAGATGTTTCCACACAAGTATAAGACAAACAGGATGTTTCCACACAAGTATAAGACAAACAAGATGTTTCCACACAAGTATAAGACAAACAGGATGTTTCCACACAAGTATAAGACAAACAGAATGTTTCCACACAAGTATAAGACAAACAGGATGTTTCCACACAAGTATAAGACAGACAAGATGTTTCCACACAAGTATAAGACAAACAGGATGTTTCCACACAAGTATAAGACAAACAGGATGTTTCCACACAAGTATAAGACAGACAAGATGTTTCCACACAAGTATAAGACAAACAGGATGTTTCCACACAAGTATAAGACAAACAGGATGTTTCCACACAAGTATAAGACAAACAGGATGTTTCCACACAAGTATAAGACAAACAGGATGTTTCCACAGAAGTATAAGACAGACAAGCTGTTTCCACACAAGTATAAGACAGACAAGATGTTTCCACACAAGTATAAGACAGACAAGATGTTTCCACACAAGTATAAGACAGACAAGATGTTTCCACACAAGTATAAGACAAACAGGATGTTTCCACACAAGTATAAGACAAACAAGATGTTTCCACACAAGTATAAGACAAACAGGATGTTTCCACACAAGTATAAGACAAACATAATGTTTCCACACAAGTATAAGACAAACAGGATGTTTCCACACAAGTATAAGACAGACAAGATGTTTCCACACAAGTATAAGACAAACAGGATGTTTCCACACAAGTATAAGACAAACAGGATGTTTCCACACAAGTATAAGACAGACAAGATGTTTCCACACAAGTATAAGACAAACAGGATGTTTCCACACAAGTAGAAGACAAACAGGATGTTTCCACACAAGTATAAGATAAACAGGATGTTTCCACACAAGTATAAGACAAACAGGATGTTTCCACACAAGTATAAGACAATCAGGATGTTTCCACACAAGTATAAGACAGACAAGATGTTTCCACACAAGTATAAGACAAACAGGATGTTTCCACACAAGTAAAAGACAAACAGGATGTTTCCACACAAGTATAAGACAGACAAGATGTTTCCACACAAGTATAAGACAAACAGGATGTTTCCACACAAGTATAAGACAAACAGGATGTTTCCACACAAGTATAAGACAAACAGGATGTTTCCACACAAGTATAAGACAAACAGGATGTTTCCACACAAGTATAAGACAAACAGGATGTTTCCACACAAGTATAAGACAGACAAGATGTTTCCACACAAGTATAAGACAGACAAGATGTTTCCACACAAGTATAAGACAGACAAGATGTTTCCACACAAGTATAAGACAGACAAGATGTTTCCACACAAGTATAAGACAGACAAGATGTTTCCACACAAGTATAAGACAAACAGGATGTTTCCACACAAGTATAAGACAGACAAGATGTTTCCACACAAGTATAAGACAAACAGGATGTTTCCACACAAGTATAAGACAAACAGGATGTTTCCACACAAGTATAAGACAAACAGGATGTTTCCACACAAGTATAAGACAAACAGGATGTTTCCACACAAGTATAAGACAAACAGGATGTTTCCACACAAGTATAAGACAGACAAGATGTTTCCACACAAGTATAAGACAAACAGGAGGTTTCCACACAAGTAGAAGACAAACAGGATGTTTCCACACAAGTATAAGACAAACAGGATGTTTCCACACAAGTAGAAGACAAACAGGATGTTTCCACACAAGTAGAAGACAAACAGGATGTTTCCACACAAGTATAAGACAAACAGGATGTTTCCACACAAGTATAAGACAAACAGGATGTTTCCACACAAGTAGAAGACAAACAGGATGTTTCCACACAAGTAGAAGACAAACAAGATGTTTCCACACAAGTATAAGACAGACAAGATGTTTCCACACAAGTAGAAGACAAACAGGATGTTTCCACACAAGTATAAGACAAACAGGATGTTTCCACACAAGTATAAGACAAACAGGATGTTTCCACACAAGTAGAAGACAAACAGGATGTTTCCACACAAGTAGAAGACAAACAGGATGTTTCCACACAAGTATAAGACAAACAGGATGTTTCCACACAAGTATAAGACAAACAGGATGTTTCCACACAAGTATAAGACAAACAGGATGTTTCCACACAAGTATAAGACAGACAAGATGTTTCCACACAAGTATAAGACAGACAAGATGTTTCCACACAAGTATAAGACAGACAAGATGTTTCCACACAAGTATAAGACAGACAAGATGTTTCCACACAAGTATAAGACAGACAAGATGTTTCCACACAAGTATAAGACAAACAAGATGTTTCCACACAAGTATAAGACAAACAAGATGTTTCCACATCTGTAAGACAAACAAGGTGTTTCCACATCTGTAAGACAAACAAGATGTTTCCACATCTGTAAGACAAACTAGATGTTTCCACATATATGAGACAAACAATAATGATGTTAATGTTACAGGTTTCCTGGTTTGTTCTGGCATCCCATTCATTCCATATCCGAATGCCACTCGGGAAGTAAGAATACTTCTATGCATTTGTTCTCACAATAAGGGATAACAAAAAAAAGTGTTTTCGTCCTTATGCTTATCTGAGCATTGTGACAGATTGTCATTGTGTTGTATTTTTTAATTCTAAATCGACAAAGTAATGAAATTCATTGAAATGAGACATTGTTTAGTAAAATAAGCTACCATGAAATAATATAACACTAAAGTGATAAAACATTTTGAATCTTTTAATTATTTAAGAAAATACCGAAAAAAATCGATAAAACAGTTACCTGAAATTAAAAACAATTCCACTTCCTTTGTCACACTCGCTCTCCAGTCTAAGAGGTAAAATCTCATGGCAGATAAGGCTCTCGTTGGCATAGAAACCATTCATGTTATAGCCCCCTGATTTTTAAAAAATAGATTTTAGAAGAATAAACAAAAGCATTTTTATTTCATTATAGAGTCTTAAGTTCGATTGGTAAATGTAATGTTAGAGCTTAATTGATTGATTTGATAATTTGATGTTAGAGTTCAAATGATTAGTCTATTAATTTGTATGCTAGAATTGACCTTTTTTATTGGTCTATTTATTTAATGCCAGAAACCAAACGATTGGTCTCTTTTTAAATGTGAAGCGCTTGTGAAACTATTGAACAATTAAATTTGATGCTAAGGTGTTTCAATTAATTGGTGTGTTAATATGATAAGGCCTGGTGGCCTAGTGGTAGCGCGCTAGACTGGTCACGGGTTCGAATCTTGGTGAAGGCTACGATTTTTCAGGCTTTGAACGGTTTCTCTGAGTCTACTCAGTTCTGCTAGGTACCTGGCATTAGTTTAGGGAAAAGTAAAGGCGGCTAGGGCATTTTGCTGGCCATATAATCCCATTGTAACCGAAAAGTGTAAACGCTGTTTCATGTCTCATATGGATGAATCAGTCTGACAGGAATATTTTCCTTTATGTTAATACGATGCGTGAATCATGACGATATAGTAAGAGACATCAACAGGTAAGTTCTATGCTTCCACTCACCTGTAAATGGACATTGGGCTGTCCCATTCCCCTTCAATGCCATGTGCACAAAAGGATAGGGGTCGAACTCCATGTTCTTGTCATCACAGAGTTCTGGTGAGTTTTTGGCTTGAATCTTGGACAACTGTTGAGAATATTCGAAACGACTCGAGTCAGCATACGAAATGTCATCATTTGTCATGCATACAAAATGTCAACTAAAGTCAGCATACGAAATAATATCTTTTGCCATGCATACAAAATGTCAACTAAAGTCAGCATACGAAATAATATCTTTTGCTATGCATATGAAATGTCAACTAAAGTCAGCATTCGAAATGTTATATTTTGCCATGCTTATGAAATGTCAACTAAATTCAGCATACGAAATATCATCTTAAGTCAGCATACCAGTGGTGTAGCTATGGGAGGGAAAAGGGGAGTCCAAATTCGAAAGTCCCCCCCGGCCCCTACAGGAGTGTCCGAAAAAATTTTTTTTTTGCAGGGGCCCCTAAATAGGCCAAGCCCCCCAGGCCCCCAAATCCCTAGCTACGCCACTGCAGCATACGAAATGTCATCTTAAGTTATGTTTCCATCATGCTTAGGACCTGAACTCTAATATTTTTTTGTTAAGATTCACAAATGTCCTAGGTGGGGGAAAGGGTTGGAACAATGCGTGAGTGGCGCTCCCGAGGGGCATAAAATAAATCGGCTCACCTTAAATTGCACCACGCTCTCTCCCCTCTGCACGAACTGCATGCACAGGTATCCGTACGTCTTGCCGCCGTCTGCCGTATGTCTGACCAGGTACTTGTCCCTGTGCTGCTGGAAGCAGGCACGGTCGTGTTCTTCTTTGCCGCCACCTTCCATTGCCATGTTGAGGGTGAGTTTACTCCCCTGGAACAGGAGCAGGCGTATTAGAATCAACGTACAAGTGGCGCGTAAGATATGTTCCTTGTTTGTCTTAGTTTATATATATATATTACAGACGCTCCTTCTATTCAAGAAGATTATTGCGTCCTACGCTCAATAGAGTTCAGAGTCTAGTCTTGCATTTTGATCAGTGTTTTTAAATGATGTTAAGTTACTGGTTTCCCTGGTTTGTTCAGGGAATGCATTCTATGCCCGGATGCCACTCGGGAAGACATAGTCATTATTTGCATTTGTTCTTGCATATGCGATAAGAAAAGTATTTTTGTCTTTATGTTTATCTGAGCCTTGCAATATATTTTTATTGTGTTGTATTTCTAAGTTAGAATTTCATGCCTTATGTATTAATACTACTTTACTTCTTCTTCTTCATAATACTGTGGAGACCCCGTTAGAACCGAGGAAAGAGTTCACAATTTAAATACACATAAAATAAAAAGCATCACAAACAACAATTATAAACAGGTGACAGAGTGTCACTTTAGGTTTTTAGACCAGCACTTAAGTGACGAATTGAAAGCCGGCACAGTAGGGGCAGTGATGGAGGCCTGGTCCAGGGTGTTCCACAGCCTAATGGCTGACGGAAAAAAATAATATTTGTAGACGTCGGTGCCTGCGTGTTGGACATGCAGCTTGAGCTGACGACCTCGGGTAGAGCGGGACACCTGCCCTACTCTTACTCTTCTGTCCTCTATGTTTAGTAATTTAATTATTGGTGTTACTTATGTTTTAGGGGCAAGGTGACCGAACGGTGAAGGCTAAAATTTGGAGTCTGGAGGCTGTCCCTGAGTCTACCCAACACTGATGGGTACCTGACTTTAGTTGGGGTAAAGTAAAGGCGGCTGGGCATTGTGCTGGCCACACAATCCCCTAGTATGCAGTGGCAACAGAAACTGGTGAACGCTGTATCACTTTGGTCCGACTTATGTTCAATTTGTGTGTTTTCTTTAGTTGATGGGTCCTATACAGATGATGCATATTCTAGTATAGGTCTAACTAACGTTTTGCAAAAATTAGTTAAATTTATTTTCTTAAAAAATAAATAATCTTCGCTTTTGTGCCAACGATATCGCAATAAGGCTAATGAACCTACTTCCGTTTAATCAAATTTACAGGCCTCCAACGAATATTATGGTTGTTGTTTTTTTCAATAGGAAATAATAAAGGCAGGCGTTGTTCCCATAACGCATATTGACGTCCATTCAAAGGTCCATCTAACAGGACAAACACTCTGGCCCAATCAGTTGAGAGCCACTGTAATAATCGCTAAGCTCTGACCCCAATTGATGATACGATCAGATCAACTACACCCTGTTTCCGGGCGTTAAGCAGCCCTGTCGGACTAATCCAAGATACATTGACGGACAGCCATGTTCATGCGAGAGGGCATTGGTTGACCTTTCTCGTCCAGTGAAATAGCCTAGCCATGACATTTTCCTAACGCCATGGGAAAGAACTGTCCTCAGATATCCTGATGATTATAGTTATATGATACGTGTGATAGCCTACATGGTACGGTAAATAAAAAAAAATGGATAACTGATATTCACTAGTGTATATCAGGGCTGGGCTGATATCAGGTCAATCCGAGCTGCATACCAGGTTTAACGTGTTATACAGATCCACATCCCTACACACTCACACAGCACACACATACACATTCAAAAATTTAACTTGTCTTTCTGTTCCCTAATATGTCTACATATATACATAAAGTAATAAAAGTAAGAATTCGGACCAAATTGATCCATGGGGCCGGTGGAGCAGCGTTCACCAGTTTCCGTGGCCACGGGATACTAGATGATTGTGTGGTCAGCACTATGCACAGCCGCCTTTACCCCGACTAAGGTACCCATCAGAGACTCAAGGACACCCTTCATTCCCGGGAAAGAAATTCTAGCTGCACCAGAATTCGAACCCGGGACCTTCGGTACGCCAGCTGAACGCGCTGCCGCTCTACCATCTTGCCCCATACAACATTGACAAGTCTTAATGATTATACATGCATGGTGAACCTAAAAGTTCATAGTGTACCGACATTTCCGGTCCTCTTCGTTCATTTACTAACAAAACATGATTGTGTGCTGGGTTTACTTTTTGTAGCCTGCCGCTAGTAAGAAAAGATGTAGTGGATTAAATTTTATTTCATGTCCAAAAATATGTTCTCGACAGAAAACGATGGATTGTGAACGTCAGACGTGAAAAAGCAAACGTATTGCTTGAAGCAAAAGAATTTACGTTTTGTGTCTTTATGTATCTATAGATCATGTTACATTTATAGCCACGAACCGCTACTCTTGACTACTTTATTTCTTTAAGGCAAGCTAAATTTAACTTAACGCGACTAACAGGTTGATTATTAATTATCGCATGCTCACATTTGATGTTGAAACGGATTCCTTATAACTCTTGTAGCCTTTGTATATATGTCTAAAAGACCAGAACTGGTCGTCGAAATCGAAATTAATTGTCAAGCACCATCTGAAGCTACACCTGAAACATGCCGATAAGATCGTCTATTGCCGGAAACAAACCGGAAGTTCATGAACATGATAATCATTTGACCTATTGAAAACGTCAGACCCCATTAATACCTGTCAATACTTACACAGAAAGTTAATACGAACATTGATATTTTTAAAATATTGTGTATACGTTAGTGGTAGGATGTATTAGGCCAACTGGAGCTGAACTCTATTCCAACAAATAAGAGGTGCATGCGGCTCTTGGAGTCACATTTGCCTCACGGTGTGAACGTTTTAATTGCAAGATTTCACTTGCGAAAGAAAAAGAAGGACAAAGTTGTAAGGCTAAATAAAATACAGTTTAAAAAAAAATGGACAAATGAATATTATGCGACATTGACGGTCTATACATGAAGAAGTTTAACCAATATTATACTGATAGCTGGGATTATTCAGTCCTTAAAGCTCTTAATGTTATGGGGCATAGGGCCTAAGCAGGTTCTAATTCTGGTGAAGGCTAGGATTTGTTTCAGCGTCTGGAGGGAGTCCCTGAGTCTACTCAGCTCTGATGGGTATCTGACTTTAGTCGGGGTAAAGTAAAGGCGGCTGGGCATTGTACTGGCCACACGAAACTGGTGAACACTGCTTCATCCATTTGGTCCGACCGGATACTGAATATTAAATCTTCTCCGAAGAGATCAATGACAAGTGCACTTACTCCCCGGCACTTTCCACCCTCGTCACTGTCCAAAGAAAGCTGAAGAGTTCACCAGTTTCCTTGCCAGTTGTTTACAGAAGGATTATCGATATCTACCAATGCCCACCCCCTTATAATCATCCACACCCAGTGCCCTCACATGGGGGGGGGGGAGGGCAGAGGGGGGGCATATGCCTGGGAGTTCCAGGGGGGGGGGGGGGCGGCAAATATAGTCTAAATATAACCAATATAGCACTAAACAAGCAGTTACAGTATGCAAGGGGACGGCGCTGAAACTTTTGCCCTGGGGCGCCACATAAGCTTGTAAAGGCACTGTCCACACCCACGATTTCAATTTAGATCTAGACTAGATCAACTAAGCGGCGGTCCTTCATGATCCTGGAAAACTAAAGTCCGGCATAACTGAATTTGAAAAGCTTAGACACTTGAAATGCCAATCCAATGCCACTAGTCCACGGCTCTTTCTTTTAGGGGTCAAAGGTTAAATGAATTACGTTTCAACTCTTTAAGGAAGAAAGGTCAAGGACAGATTACTCCATTGCGTCCTTTATGCTATTTGGCGCGAGACTGCAAACCAAAAGTGTTTTTTGTCATGGTTGTGTAACAATAGGATCTAGATCTATATTTTAAAAAATATATATAATATATCTGAGTTTTTTTTATTATAACGTTAATGCAATTTTTTTCATTATGTATTTGTTGACAAAACTTTTCACCCTTCTGTTGCAAGTTGCGGGTATTAAATTAAAATTGATGCTTATAATCTTTTCTTTTAATTCCTATGTCTCAGGGGAGGCTATTCATTTAAATTTTAAAGATTACAAGTTTACCATCAATTATTGTTCTTTGGTTTGCGTTGCAGATAAACTGAAGTCTAGCTTTGTAAAAGGAATAATGGAAGAAAGATCGGTTTTCAAAGGTCGTACAATTAAGGGCTGTCCACAATAGGCGTGTTGAGTTTGTTTTTTTTTTGCATAAATTTTACACCCACATTTAATGAAGCAAAATGTATTGTTTATATTTCTTTGTTTTTTTAAAGCACATCTTTCTTTGTGGGCGTTTCGTTACACAATTTCACTTACGTCTCTGTAATTTTGTCGTATTTATGAACATCCCTCAAGGCAGGGCTGGATCAACCATTGAAAAGGGGGATGGGCACCATATTTTCCAATCCGGGAACTTACCATGGTCCTCGGCCCCTATGGTTACTAGAAAAAGTGAGTAAAGTACCCTTCGGACCGCCCCTGCTGCGCGTCCGAAACTCATTGCACCGCCGAGAGGCCCCTGTGGGGAGGAAGCAATGAGCACAGCGCTCCCACCCATCCCCGCCCTGGTGCCTGGGTGCCCATACCTGTATTATGTGATTTGTTCTACCGGGCGACTTTGCAGGTATACTGGCCTGCCACCACGATAATGATCCAAGAGGCATTCCGTAGTGGGGGGGGGGGAATCGGGCATGTGGTGGGTGCAGGGATAACCTTGGTGAGCCGCCCCGCTCCATTGTTCATTCCTGAACATCGTCACGGCCAGGCCATAAGAGCCGGAGGGCTCGTCCTTTTTTTAAGGCAATTATAGTATGCACGTAACAGGTAGAGAGTGACCTATAGAATTCAAGATATGCACGTAACAGGTAGAGAGTGACCAATAGAATTCAAGATATGCACGTAACAGGTAGAGAGTGACCAATAAAATTCAAGATTTGCACGTAACAGGTAGAGAGTGACCAATAGAATTCAAGATAACATCAATTAAGGACCAATGATATTTTACCTTGAAAAATGCCAACTGGTGCTCGTTCTTACTGTCAGACGACCAAGGCTCTCGTCTCTGTAGGAAGCCTGGGAACTGGCAGGACTGGGCTAGTGCTTCAAGGATGAAGGTTACGAGGCAGGTCAAGGTCACTGCGCAGAGTTTCGCTTTGAAAGAAGGCATTGTGGGGTCTGTGTGTGTGTTATTGTTTGTGTGTGTGTGGCTGTTACATCTGAGGAAGATACGAAATGGAAATTATTTTTAAAACTCACGACCAGATGAATTATTGCATGATTTTTTTTATGGTGAATTATTTCATTGTGAATTGTTTTAATTGAAGACATTTTATTTTCCCCATATTATTATCTTTTTCGATATGTTTACTGTTGCCTAGATAATGTTATAGACTTACATCGTTATGTAAGTAAAGCCGTTATGTTAAAAAAAAGTCGTTATTTAAATACAGCCGTGATGTAGGTAAAGAACGTTATGTAAGTAAAGCCGTTATGTAAGTAAAGTTGTTATGTAAGTATAGTCATTATGTAAGTAAAGTCGTTATGTAGGTAAAGTCGTTATGTAAGTAAAGTTGTTATGTAAGTAAAGTCGTTATGTAAGTAAAGTCGTTATGTAGGTAAAGTCTTTATGTAAGTAAAGTAGTTATGTAAGTAAAGTCGTTATGTAAGTAAAGTCGTTATGTAAGTAAAGCCGTTATGTGAGAAGACTCCTATCGTCATATAATCGTAATGTGAGCTTGGTATCGTTTTGCTAGTATCGTCGCCACGTGAAAGGGGGCGTTATTTGAATTCAGTTTTCGTTTTTTAGACATCGTAATGCGAGCCGATCAACTTCACCATTTGAGTTCGCAAACAACACAAACTGTTGCCAGAAAATAACAACAAAAAACAACAACAACACAAAAAGATATGATTGGACGAGCGTCTCCCGAGAGATATCAACCGTCCAATGGCGTCGTGAAACATTTATCGACGTGTAGAGCACAGCGATGAGAACGCTTTAACTATAATTAAATTACAATGTTGAGTCAAGTGGATATACATAAGGTTAAAAGTTTGGGCCATTTCTTGTGTGTTCACGTCACATTCTTCCATATTTACGGTAAAAACATATTGTTGTTCTAACGATTGTGAAACAATTTATACAGAACATTTACTCTTGGTGACCTAGAGCTGGCAC